>JAJEKV010000035.1:11314436-12770467 GCA_021234155.1 Isoetes taiwanensis | reverse complement strand
AGTTCAGTGGCATACGGCAGTCTAATAATCTAATTCTAATATAATCAGGTCCAAGGGCCTCCATAGCATGCTATAGTTGGTGCCATGTTATCAACAATGCCCTTGCCAGCTGACCCATCTTGTTTTACTTTAACAAGAAGCATAGCTGTTCAATGGAAAATTTTCATTTCTCACCTGCTTGATTGTTCCATTTCCTTGACACCGCAAAGCTTTGTTAATTAAATTCTTGCAAGTCATGGCGCCTCGTCCACTCTTGATGAAGACTTCTACAGAGATTCGGCTGATCTAGCGGCCAAGCTTCCTTCTTGGCACGACATCCCAAATTGATTAAAATCTTTATGTAAAACCACGGTTCTTGTGTTTCTCGACATGAAACAATTACATGATTCATCTGAGGCCAGAACACAGAATTAAATGTGAGCATTTTAAATAAACAGTTAAATGCGAAGGAAAATAGTTGAAAAGTAGTTGGAAAGGATATTTGGTAGGGGCTAAGTTTTTCAATTTTAAGTTTTCTTGTTTCCTAAGCAATGATAGGAGTAGTACGGTTTCAATGGCCGGGCATCTATTCATTAATTGTTTCTGTGTATTATTCCCACATTTCTAATTCCAATCTAATTTAGATCGTTTTCATTTCTCATTTCTTCGAAGTTTTATGGTAAATATCTTCTTAAATGATCTCTCAGTCCATTTCTCCTAATTGCTACCTGCATTCTGAGGCTATCCTGCTTCATTTCAAGCTGTACAATAGTCTGGGCTGATTTGGGCTTCGGGCTTCTAGGATTCACCGAAACTTCTAGAGGCATGGGTTCTGCACTTCGATGTAGCGCTGGGTTAGTATGTTTCAAGTTCTTTAATGATTGAGATATTTTGTGGTTCAAACTTGTGTGCTTAACTTTATTAGCGGTTAAAATACGGGACTCTTTGATTATACTATAACTCTTTTGCAACTGGTTGGATTTATAAATTCTACCATCTCTGCTGTCTTGTTTATGTATTCGGGGTTTTGTAATCTTCGTGAATCTGCAATGCTGTGATTATAATTCCTAATCTTAATCTTCAATTGTAATCATGACGGGGCGGATTCAACGCTTCCATCTTCTAGATTTTCTTTTTTTATAGAGCATACTCTACTTTAATATTCAAACATATGTGGAGTCACGGTCAGTCTATGGATTTCTAGGTGCTTATTTTTGAAGTTTAGATATCACTCCTAGTAAGCGAAGAGTAGGGTTGTTGAGGTCATAGTCGCTGGGAGATCAAGCCCTCTGCTTGAGGGGCCAGTAAGAGATGGAATGCTGAGATTCTTACTTTTCTGTCTTGAGGTCACATTCCATCATACTTCTATCCTGAATCCTTTGACTCGCTTCTGTCGGAATACTAAAAATGTTCTCGGACTTTGCCTGGACTTGCGCCACATACGGATGGTTACCAGTTTAACTTGCTGCAGAAATACTTCAACTGTGTCCTTGGTTATTTTATTTTCTGCAACTCTCAGAGCTGGTGCCAGCTTCCGCCATCACAAAACCCGGAAGGGCCCCAGGATGGCACAAGAAGGGAGGCGGGAGATGGAGTGAGACTCTTGGCATAAGCTAATTGATGTGTGATCATGGCATACGAGCCTAAGTCGGGACTTGAGGCAGTTTTGGTGGGGGTCTAAATGGTATGTCTTTGTAAGGCGGAGGCTCTGGAGTATAGTGATCACGTTAGGAAGAACAAAAGCCTTGTTAAAAAGTGGTTGATAATAGAAGACCGTAAGAAGAATCTCGGCATTTCGAATACAATACCAAGCTATCGGTCCTGGATTCGGGCGGATAAGGCCAGAGGGTCTTGCTACAAAGTAACAGCCCATTGAAGGCTCACACCATACAGTTGGTTGTGAAGATGTTGCGATCCAAAATGATTTGCGGAAGAAACCATCTAGCTTTCTACATATCTGGTTTGAGTGGTAGTAGCACGATGCACTTGGGTGAAACTTTGCCCTAGTACTTTTACCCAGGCGAGGTGAAGGAAGCGCCGGATATTGAAAATCAACAGTTTGATTTTCAAAGATCTCTAGAGCATCTCCATATCAAGTCTTTGATCCTAAACATGCCACGAGGATCAGAGTCCATGGTTGAATATCACAGGTACAAATCTGTTTGATGTTCTACCTTGGGATAGGTCAATGACAAGCCATACCTGGAAGACATGGGATGACCCTAGGAGAGACATATGCTACATTGTCATTGTGGGCGGCCTCTGATTGAGCGGCGAAAGCACCTAGAAAATGTCAGACAGATAGGTGCAGAATACATGGAGCACTTGATTCTGAACAACGTCGGATCCTTAGTCATTACCGCCTCAACACCTTTGAATACAATAAGTCTGGACTTGGGCTGTTTTGCAAGGGTGGTGAATACAACTCATAAGTGCCTTTGTTTATTAGATCTTGTGTTAAGCCTGCTCTCTCTTGACATACTCGCTCTGAAATGAGAGACTATAATTTAACATGGTTTTATATTCTTATCTCGGACCATATCCCATGCAATTGAGGCCAAGCTAAGTCGTGGATTGGGCTTGGCCCGGTCCAATTTCAAAAGAAGAGCAGGGAAGAAAGATGACTCTACAGAAGAAATGATTAATAGTGATGACAGGTCATCATACAAGAAAGAAGGATGTTCTGTTGAGAGAGGAGGAAGAGGCCTTCAAGAAGTAAGGAAGGTCCATCAGTTCTTACCACATATAGTGTTTGATCCACGATCTGTATGTGGACAAATGGAATGAAAGTGTGGAACAAGTGGGCAAGAGAGGCTTGTAGAAAAAGAAGGAAAGCACAAGAAAGGATCATGAAAGTTTTCTGATTCTGAGACTTTTAGGGTGCACGAGGGGTTAAGGGAAGAGAAGAAATTCTCAAAAGGTGCTCCGATGCTGTTATAGATGGACAGAGTCTTTGCTGTGAAGAAGGTCTCAAATCAAAGAGGTACCATCTTTTTCGGAGGCACACCAAGTCCATGAAGACCTCAAGTGTCATGAGGAGGCCATCTCAAAGGGGCTCTTTGAGATGTATGGAACTCTAAAACCCTGTCACGAGCAAGGTATCTTGGACGCGATGAAAATAACGAGATGAAGACCAGCTGATTTTCGGTAATTACTTTGGTTTATTCAAGCATATAAATTCGGGGAACAAGGAAAAACCGGCCCATCTACCATCAACGGTCCGTTAATGGGTGAGGTGCAGTCGGTGGGGACTTGGACATTCACGAGGCTTGTGTCGAGCTACATGGTGAAGTCTGTCGAGGGTTCTCACAGTTGTTGCCACCGGACTATTCAAAAAACTGACTTCATTGTTTGTGGTGAATTTTATCGAACATACTACGAGGATATAGACGGCACATCTCTATACTTCAAATTGTCTCAGCGAGACCACCCAAGGTACATCACTTGTGTTCACATGCGAACACAGGAGGAATATCCAAGATCTGCAGGCCACCACTTTCGAGATAGGCCAATATAAGTGTGCGTCGCCCGGGGTGCTGGTAGATGGGACACACCTTTAGAGCAGTTATGTCACTCATGGCATAACAATGATCACTACAGGATCATAAATAAAGTGAAGGGCAGTTTCTGAGCACACACAAGTATAGTCCCCAAAAAGCTTCACGAGGCGTGCACTCAGTTCTGAAGGAAGGGAGCTTGGATAATTACTCTGGGCCGATGGGCTTACCCTAACACGACCCTTGAGGAATGTGAGAAGGAATTAAATTACAAGCAGGTTGGCTGAAGGAGGTGCGATGAACAAGTACGGTAGCTTGAACTTGGCTTTCTACCTCGTGGATACATTTGGCCTTGAGGAGGCAATGCGTGACTACTTGTCAATGGTAGGAGGTTGGTGAAGCTCTGGCCAATGGCGAGAAAAGTTCAACTATTTGAGTGTGTGACGTGAAAGAGTTTGGGCTGTATTATCACGATGTGGAGAAAGCATCATCGACATATCAAGGAAAAACAAGCACGGAGGAGAATCGTAAGGTCAAAAGCGATTGCAAGAGGGAGGCGAGCAAGAGTCGAGGAGGAGGATCACGGGGATGGCACTTGAGAATTTGTCTCTAATGAGGAGTCACTTGGAGAAAGTGGCAGATCACGTTCTTGCATTGGTTGCCGGCATGAGACATTTTGAGGATATGATTCCTCAAAATAATGAACCTCTATATCTTTTGTGAGCAAAGTGGTCCAGAACTTCTCATGTCCTAAAACTCAATTTTGAAATGAGACTATGGACGATGTGGGCAGCGCGTCTGAGATATTGTTTCTCATTTTTTTTACCATGTCTTTTGCTCTTTCCACTGACTTTTTTTGCATTGGTTTCACATCATATAAACTTTCATAATGTAATTTTTTTGGATGCTATGCTTAATGCTTTATCCATTCTAATATAAATTCCCTAAAATTGAAAATAGAAGTAAGTCAAAACATCAGGTCAAACTCAACAAAGCGTTTTCCTAAGATGGAGGACCTCGTGAACTACTTATATGCACAAGTGAGACAAAAGATTGATCTCATACGAAAGTTGTTGTTTTTATATCACAACTATTTTTGCAGGAACCGATATTGGTTCTCGAGCGGTGATTTTGACCTGTCATGTTTGGATTGCTCTATCTTCCTTCTGGACTTCAAATTGAGATGTGGTTTTGTACCTTGCTCTATATCTCGTGTAGAAAAAAATATTATAACAAAAATCAAAAATCTTTTCATTAAGATAGTTTTACTTTGTGTGAACATGAAGCTTTTGGTACTTGACCCTTTTTGGGTTTTGCTAGGGCATAACTCACAAGAATGGGAGGGCGACACATTTTATGTATTTTTCATGAGCATGAGCGCCATATGAACTCCTAAGAAAGGTTTGGCTAGTTTTTTGTGTTCTTGATTTTATATGATTTTTTTTTGTGTGAGCGTTCAAATGCCTTTTTAATGGTCCATCATGGAGACGGGTCTAGTGTTAAGATACTGAAATAGATTAATAATTCTTGGGGTGTGGGTATGGTGAGCCTGACCAGAGTGAGTTTTTGGACTGACACAAGGAATGTGGCGAATATAATATGAGAAGTTCGAGGAAGGTTGCGATGTCGTTGTCCTTTTGAGGATAAGGGAGAAGCTTTGTCTTTCGATTGTGGAGGGTTTGTAGGTTGATATTAAGGAACACAATGTCCCGGTGTGTCCCACAAGGATTGGAGGTATTAGGTTGCTAAATGCGTTGAATCAGCTTAGGCGAGAAGGCAACTTTGGAGAATGCAAAAGAAGAGACAGAGTTCCTTCCACACAGTGGAGGTAGATCCCATAGTCGGGAGGGGATGGCTGCTTGTGTTTGTTGAGTATCACAGTCTGCAGTCAAATCGAGGGGTCTCGGCCTATGTATGTACCCTTGAATGATGAAACCGGGAAAAGTGTATCCATGAGGAATCGATAAACTGGAGTCAGGAAGTTGGTCATTATGGACGAGGCCCCAGCTGTCCAGAAGATGAGGCCCTGATAATGTCGCCTCATCTGCGGGTTCTTTCTCGTGGAAAAGCAAATAAACCAGTGGTCGAGTCAAATTCTAGTGATGTATGGGCAGAGCCAAAGCCGAAGAAACCGAGCCGAGGAAATATAATTGGTCACATAGAGAGTTATTGGCAGAGGACAAGCTAGAAGATAATAAGATCATAGCACAAAGCTAACCTGCAGTTGAAGTTAGGTCTGCTTTCGAATCACGGACCCTCACATGGGAAAGAATGTATCTTTGGTGGACGGGGATATGTAGCCATAACCAAGTTGTGGTCATCAGTGCCGTGTATTATTCATGGGTTCTGTTCTATTTCTTATTGATTGTGGTAGTACACATTGTTTTATTTCAAAGGTAATCAAAGAAACTAGATTTGAGCATGATTAGCGGGACTCTAGATATGTGGAGTTAGTGATAAGTAAAGAAATTAAAACTTCTTATTCCATGGTAGAAATATTTGAATTCCAAGTAGGAGATCTTGAGTCTCACACTAGTTTTGAAGTATTGAGCCTAGGGAAGTAAGTGCTATTCTAGGAATGTCATGGTTGGGGACATATAAAGCTTGCATTGATTGGGGAAGCAAATAGTTACATGCTTAAGTCCTAATGGAGATAAGTATGTGCTGGAAGGATTACCTTCATCGTTAGTGGTTGCACCTTTGTCCCAAAAGCTTTAAGAAAGCAGTTAAAGGGGGTTTCACATAAGAATGGGATGTGCATTTGTTTGATTCATTTTTGGGTGCACTGGTTGCCAAGAACAACCTGTTATCACGAGATCGAGAAAATGTTGGATGAGTTCTTTGATGTGCTACAAAGAATTAACTTGGTATCCACATGAGTAGTGGTCATGAGATGGGAACTTGTTCGGGGCTGAACCTCATTCAAGGCCACCACATAGATTTCATTTTAGGATGGCCTGATTAAAAAGCATTTAGCAGAATTAATGGAACAAGGTTCATATATTGGGGTGTTTCTCATTTGAGAAGCGCTAGTTTATTTATAAAATGAAAGTGTCCCGTGTAATATTAATTACTCCAATTGTGTAGCTTTCAATTCTGATTAAAATAAATATACGTTGCCTAAGTTGATGAGCTCTTTGACAAGGTGGGACAAGCCAAATTTTTTAAAAATTGATCTGATCACGGATATCATCAGATCCGGATCAAGGATCTGGATATTTATAAGACTACATTCAAGACAGCTATGGACATTCTGAGTTTGTTGTAATGCCGTTTGGAGTTGACAAATGCTCCGCCACTTTTATCGCCCTAATAGATATAGAGATATTGACCTTTCTTGGATAAGTTTATATTGGTTTCTTTATGATATTTTGGTAACATTAGAGGAGCATGTGGATGTAAAGCAGACATTAACAATTTTGCGGCGAAAAAGTTGTATAGTAAGCTATCTAGCGTTCTTTTGCACAAACTAGATTGGTATACCTTGGACATGTTATTTGAGAGAAAAGGGTTGGAGCCAGATCCTTCCAAGATTGAGGCGTTAAAGTTAGCCACAAGGCGGTGAAGGTAAGATCATTCTTTGGAACTGAAGACTAAATTTGTTCCCTAAAGGTTGCAAAATTGCTCTTTGACTTCTTTTTTGGGTAAGAAGAATGATTTACATTGGGTGATAGTTGTCAAAGTTTTCAAATGTTGAAGGATGTTTGATTAATACCACCAATTTTAAGGATTCGACACGAGTGTATCCTTCCATGAAGTCATAAGGGGTCTTGACTGCCGAATATGCGTGGGATTTGTGCCCCACATATCTAAGTAACTTGTCCCACTATGAACACAACAGATGCATGATTTGGAAATGTTGGCTATTATCCATGCCTTGAGGGTATGGGGCATTGTTATTGAGGTTATACCATCAAGGTTTGAGATATTTTACCAAAACAGCCATATAATAGAACAATAGGAAGATGATGGATGCAACTAAGAAAGAAGTATAACTTTGAAATTGAATATCAACCTGGCAAAGATGCTTTATCTAGGAGGTCATTTTCAGCCTCTATTAGTGTGCTTCAAGGACAATGGGATCTTGATATTCTTAGCAAATTGAGGGAATGATCCATATTTTTGCACAGTGGAGAATCCTCAAAACTAACCTTCCAAGTACGCATTGTCCCAGGGGTTTCATATTACTAATGGTGGTATATGCATTCCATAATGACCAAGAGTTGAGATTGAGATTGCTATATGAAGCACATGATAGTCCTTTAGTGGGGCCACTGGGGGACACAAAACTTTTGAGAAAAAATCGTCGAATTTCCCTTGGCGGGACGGGAAGAAGGGGGTTGTCTTGGATCCAACCCGGTGGGGAGGAAACATGTGGCGTAGATTAGGCTTTGGCATATTATCTAGAAATTATATTTGCAAGCTCTCTGGTTTAGCGGATATTAGGGCTTTTGGGTTCTTTGCATGATTTGACTAAAGCCAAGAAATATCTAGTTTTAGGTGCATTCTGGCCGAATGGCGTGCTTGAATGATACATTGCTATTCAAAATAGGCTTCTATGATCAGGGGAGCTCTGTGAATCTTGCCGTGAGAATAAGCTCCTATCCCAAAGCTTTCTTTCATTCATTACCATTCTAAAAGCCGAATACAATTTACAAAGTAAGGCGGAGTTTTTCTGCGGCCCCGGCGGCTCTCACAGCAATTTTTTTGCCAAACTTTATCTAATTTGTCTTTAATTTGATATTCGAATTTGTTTCTCTAACTTTTTGTGAGTTTTTTTTGAATTTGTTTTTGTCTTTCCGAATTTGTCAAGCTTCCGCCCTTCTCCGGTTACGCCCTCATTTGTTTATTTCCAGCCTAGAAGTCGATAGACAACTGCACAGAATGTGAATTTCACCACCATTCAGCTGGTGTACACCCAGCAATTGGGTGCTCACCTTTTCATATGAGTATTCGAACCATTAAAGGCCAATTTAAAACTTTAGCATATATTAGTGTATACTCTTTAAGCATTAGTTCAAATTACCCTAAAATTCATGTTTAGCTAATAAAGATCATGTGGTTTTTAATCAAAAAGTGTAAAGGGATGGGAACTCTTACAAAATGTATGGACACTAGTCTTACCTACTAAGTAATAATCACGTCTCTCTTTAATAGCTAATATCTCATCATTTTGGCCAACATTGCATTACTCACATGGGGCAAAAATCTCAATGCAGACAACATGCTCAAAATGTTCTCGATTGATTTGGAAGGTGATAACGATCTTTGCTAGATGCATATGTAATTACAATATATAAATTCACTTTACAATTGTTTCATCCATTTTTCATGTAGCGCATCTTAAAATGCGCTACCATCTTCAACAATATAAAGTTATCTCTCGGTATAGCACGAGGAGGAGAGTGTCTATTTTGAAGTATAATTAGCAATATGACGATTGGCATGGCTTAACTAACAAAGGAATAGTAGTGATTCATTTCTTCATTGATAAAAGATAACATGTATGTATGGTGGAACTTTGAGCCATGGTACCATAAGTCAAAGTGTCAAACAGAAAAATATGAATCTAGTGTACTTCAATTTTAGTGCCTTTCTTACTAACAAGCATCTATAATATGCCCAATAATACATTTATTATTTTACTTACATATATTATATAAAGTAGGTGATAAAGTAATATACATATTAAAGAGGTTGCATAAATTTATCATGGTCATAAATAATGTAGAAGATGACAATTAAAGGGATCTAACATTTTTAATTGCTCAATTTTGCAAAACACTAAAATTTTTTGGGCAGATGTAAAAACGTACCCATGCTACTTCAAGGATGAAATATTGAACGGTCATCTCCATCTATTTCATCGTATTTGTGTTAGTCATTTAAGTGGAGCACGGACATAAATTAGCCTCTATTCCATTTGTTACCTTGCAGCGCATACAGAGATGTTGTGCATAATTTAGCATAAAAGCAGTTTGGAATTGACGAAGAATAACTAAGATCCTAAAATACTACTAAACTGAATTTGCGGCCTTTTTGCCAGGAACATGTGTTGCGGCATTTTTACAGTAAATTGAAGAGCCATATTTCATTTTTAAAGTAACATCCATATTGTATTACCCTCTGCAATCCGCTATAGAATGATAACATCCTCTAGAAGCATTCACAAGTGAGCCTTTACCCCAAGCAAGATGGACAACTTCTTCAGCGCAATTGAGAAGCCATATTAAGTAAAATTAAGTAGGAGGTTTCTACTTTTAGCCACAGCCACTCCATTATTTCCTTCCATAGAATATTGACATCCTCTTCAGCATTCTATTACACCCAAAGCTTAACAGAATAGATTCTTTGTGCGGCTTGTCTGTAAATTGAAAGCATCTGTTCCTTTATTTTAGTAACATCCATAATTAATATTACTTAATCACCATGCTTTATAGAATGACAACATATCTTGAAAAATCACAAGAATTCACGGCTAATACATTAAATCAAACTCTGGACCACTATGTGAAATGTCCTTTTGCAAGAAACCATTTTTGCTATAAGTTTTGCATTCAATGTCATGAGAGTAGATACAAAATTTGGGTTTATCTGCATTTAGTCATAAAATGACGATGTGCATCGATTGCAAGAAAGATCAAATTACCATATGAGAATTTTGAATTAGATAATCTTCGACATATTAGGTGCTGCTTTATGTTTAACACATCGATTGTAAGTGATGACTATGTCTGTACTAATGCCCTTCTATTGCAATCGCCAATTGTAGCCGAGAAAGGAAAAAGAATTCTTTGGCTAGGCAAGGAAAAGAAACACATCTTGGTGACGAATAGAGTCTCATTAGTTGAAACCAACGAGCAAGTGCTAAAGGGCCAAATCATAACCACCAAACCAGCCTGGACTACAAAACTCTTATAAATCAAATTACTGCCTTGAGAAACATTTTGTAGTGGAGTAAAGCGATCATTTAAAGCGCCAACAGCACAACTTATGATATACTTCTCATAATATCTCTAAGCAGATGCATGTTCCTCGACCTTTGCCTATATAATATCTCTAGCAATTAAAAGCACCCTCCAGCCTGCTAACATAAATAATATAGGAACTTGGAAACTAATGGCGAAATACGGCTCTTGCTTGCAAGTCCCAAAAATAAGTCAATGCCAACTCATGTGAGACTCAGGACCTGTAAAACTGTGACTATGAACCCAATTCAGGATGCAGCCAGACAAGGTCCGGGTGTTTCTAGTCAATTATATAGTGGGCGAACAATTTTGACTCCTAACGTACTCACATTATGTAGGGGATGAACATGCAAAAGAAAACAAGAAGCTGAAACATAATTTAGAAGTTAAAATATTCACATCTAGCAAAAGTAAAGGAAAATCGAGGTCCAAATATGCAATTCTTATCCTACCTACTACTCCAAAAAGAATCAAGGCAAATAACAAAGTGCTTTGAGAGGCAGATAGGCCTAATGAGAAGCGATTCTCGGCATATGAAATGATGACTCTCTGAACCCGGGCATACAATTTGGATGAGGGCTTGAGCTAAAACAAGAGGCAGAAAAAGCAATTAAAAGAGCATGAGATCTAAGCAATTTCACCACTAACTTTGTGTGGAAGTGGGACTGCAGAAGCGTGAGAATCACCTTTTATCCCGTTGAGCGACCAACACCGCTCACCTGTGCATTAATTTGAAAACCGAATAGAATATCAAGATCGCATTATTTCGACACCGCATAGGTAGATGGTCTGTGATTTGTAGATGGATCTTACGAAACATAAGGCATATTTACTCATTTGTTTTTATGTCCTAAAATGCTAAAGCATTTCACAATTACCGACAGCTGAACTTCTAGTGCTTCCTTAGGTGAACACAACGGGCTAGAATCACCAGGCATATGTTAAAGCAATAGTTCCCATCTTGCTTTCAAGAAGTTAAATTTAGCATTGCATGAACCACTCAAAACAATTATTACAGGGTCCCGATGGCTGTTTGACATCCAACGACCCTCACTTAACCCGATCCTTCCTTGGCTTCTTCAGGCGAATGGCAACATTCCTTTCAAGCCAAAATCTAGCCCAATTAATAAAATAGTTTGCTTCTTTCTCAAGCATGCTCTAATAGTAGTTATCACGAGAACTAAGGAGAAATGGCAAGAGGTTCATGATTACGGACATTACGATATCATGGGAGTAATCAAGCACATTCAATCGTTGTTGTACAAATTTAACAAAGTAATAGCCTTGGCCAAGTATGTTCAAAATCTTTGTGCTGGTTATATCTGAAGATAAGATTGATGTTGTTAGTGATGTGTGGCATATTTAGGCTGATTCTTTTTAGTTGGGGGCATCAATCGGTGACCAATCTGGCATACCACAACTGAATTTATAAAACCTTGTAGTAGACCTTTAGATGGATGGGGTTTATGATCTTTGGACTCATTCGACTTATTCCATAAATTGATACTGCTGAGTTTAAAAGCGAACTACCATAAAAATAGCTTGCAAGACAATCGCGTCTTGACAGGAGACACACAATGATATGGGTAACATCCATCTGGGATTCTGAACTTCCAATAACTTGCCAAGGTAACAAATGGGTAGGTCTTGCGGGGTGCCCAAATTCTTCACTAATCATCTATTCACAATCCATCGCCTTATTACCTCAGCTAGCGAAAATTCAACAAAGCGGGCACGTATTCCCAATCTATGACGGACAATATGGGCATAGAATGACTAAGAATCACCTGTCTGGTACATTGCGCCCAGGTCTATGGTTCTTTTATATCAATTCGGATACATACGATCGAACGGTAAGCATAATTACATTTACATGTATGAGTGATTTCTTACATCCTATGGAGGACAGAATGGATTCTGCACCTTTGACACATTCTAATGCCACCATGTCTTGATATGCTTTCCACGACCATTGCCCACATGAAATCGACATAGATATGTTTCCACGACCCCCGGTGGTGGGTGGCTGATGCCTCACCTGGCATTTGCACTTCAAATATAGCTTTTCAACACATATTATTATTCAACCATAAAACATTGTAAATGAAAAGATTATGGCCGAGGAAGCCATATAATGAAACCACCATGTGCGACCACAGTGAGGACTCGTGTTGATAATACGCCCTCGGATCGGCCCGTGGCTACCTAGCAAATTTTTATCTCAAGCTGCTCATTCTACCATCTGGTTGTTGTCATTGTTCGATCCATAAGTAGCGGAGTCTCTTGGTGCATACTTACGGTTTAGAGCAAAGGCTCGTCCTCTTCAATCAGCAATTTGGTGATATCTTTTCTTAGTTAAAATGCACTTTGTCAATCAACAATATTATAATGCTAGAAAAAATAACCATATTTTGGATTGATGATGAAATTTCATGTCGATGGCAGTCATTTCCATCATGATTTTTAATGAATTACACTCCACATTGAATGACCTCCTCACGATCCACAAAGTGAACCGACTCAAATCTTTGAAATTTTAGTCAAATAAAAAGTCATTTGTAATGCTTAAGGCCGATGTTATTGGATGAGGAGCATTTATCACATTTGGACAAAGCGTAGCGAAGAGTTTGAATATCATGGTAAATATATCTTCCACCCTGTTTTCCTTGCTCTATAGTTCTTACTCTCTATCTATTAAAAGAGCTGGGTAGAGTGTCTTATCATTCACTAAAAATATAGGTCTCACGTAAAGAACTATGAAATAAAATCGAGAAGCATTGCAAAGGCAGGCGCAATGATCGAGGCAACTAAATAAACCTTTTCAAAGTGATCTTAAGCTAACGTCCTCGGTTTTTGTACTTATTTGTTTGCATCCTTCACTAAAAACCCAACTATTAAAAGGGCTAGGAAATCAAGCTGTGGCGGTGCTTCCTACCATATTTTGAAGGTACTTAACACCAACACATGATAATCAGTGGCTAAAAAATACCATCTTTTCAAAGGCGATCTTCACTAACCTCTCGACTTTCGCATCTATTTGTTTGCATCCTTCATTAGAAAACAACTATTAAAAAAGGACTAGGGACTAAAACACGAGAAGCAATACTTCCTACCATATTTGAAAAGGTACACCTTACGATAAATAAGAAGCTGACTAAAAAATACCACCATTCGAGCGATCTTCACTAATCTCCCGACTTTTGTATCGATTTGTTTACATCCTTCACTTTGAAAACCAAGCATTTGTCCTAGGCCCGAAAACCCAAATAACCATTACACAATAAAAATCACGAGGGATGAATGAAAACCAAATTTAAGCACTAATTGAAATTGATTGAAGGGGGCCCACATGAGCCTTGAAACCCCACTAGCACAAATTATGGCGTGCACTCTCCCTTGGGGAGATGCTAGAACAATCCACACCACTGGTGCAATGGGCGCAAACCATCCCTGAGGCCATCGGCCTTGTTGATCATCGATAGACCCGGCCAGGGTAAGTCTGAGCAATGTGCCTTCTCTTTTTATTTTATAGCTTCGCCCTTTCCTTTTCACGCAATGTATTCACGTGGGATATTTAGTCCCTCGAGAATCCTGGCGCAATTGCTACACAACAAAACATCAAATCTAATTTCAAAACATGCTAATCGGTTTGTCAATCCCCTAAAACGGCTTGAATGCACCTTCAATTCTGGTTCTGAGGGCGGCATCTTACCTTTTTAAAAGTGATTTGTTTGTTTGTGGGCGATTCGGTAGAACATGACAACGTTTTTTAGAATTGACTTTTTTGTGTTGTTTTTACATACAATGGTAGAAAATAAAGGAATTGTTGGTTTTCCCTAACGATATGTCATGCCTTGACTTCAAGAAGAGCAGCAAAAAACTTAAACCATTAGTTGTTGAGCGTATCAATAGTTCAAAGGAGAAAAATTATTTCAACTTAAATCACTCAAAAGTAAATGTGCATTAGTCAACCAATGCCTTGTTTTAGTTGCCAAGGGTGCATTTAATTGCAATAGATATTGTCTAAAGATACTTAAAAATGTAACTATCCTTGAATTTATTTAGTTTCAAGCATTGTTGCTAAGCACAAACATACAACCGAGCAATACTTGTGAAATGTTGACAATTCTTTGAATATTACAATGGAGCATGCTACATAGATTTGAGATATATAGAATTTGAAGCATGATAGATATATATGAAGTCTGCAAGTTAGAGAAAAGCAACCTGCAAATAAAAGCAATGGCCTCCTTTGTTGCCAACTCTAGCATGTTCAAAACGAATGCCACTAGCAGTAGGGCATGCTTGGGGATGGGTGGGGAAAGGAAGTTTTGTTGCTTTGATTGGTTGCATGTGGACCACTTTCAATGATGCTTTTGGTAAGATCCATATAATCAAATCCGTGTGTGCTGCTTCCTACAGTTGGCATGTTAATAGGTTTAAATGATCTTATAGTAATTTTGGTTAGAGAAGCAGAGCATGCATTTGCTTGTGAAAGCCGTATAGAGCATCATACACAGACATTGTTATGGCTACCAACATTACATGTTAGATGTATAGATGTGACAAATGTGACTTTTTTTTAGAAAAAATTATTTCTACAAGAAATTTATCGCGGTGGCCACATTTCTCTTTCCTGCCCTTTGCTTAATGTTCTCTTGCCCATGGGATAGCTAGTTCCAATGATGGACCCAACCATTCAAGCAGTCTTTAATGCAGATTAGGGTTCCAATCCAGTCCGGCGTGTTCAGTTTCTCCAATTTCTTCCCCAATTTGATGTAGCAGCGGCAAAATCCGAGCTCAGCTATGGCGGTAGACTGAAAAACTCTTTCCATCAACGTAAGATTTACATCTCTGTAGACACTCGATGTTTGTTTTAAAAGAATAGGAGTTTTGTCTAGGATGTGGGTTTTCTTTGCGTAGAAACAAAGTACCCATCAAGCTGATTCGTTTTTGTTCTTGGTATGGGCACCGGCTATCTCGCGAAAAAAAAAAGGAGTTTAAGCCTCTTAAGCTCGAAGATTTATTCGATGCTCGAATGTCGCGATTCTCGTAAATCTCTCTTTTCAAAGCGTTTCTCACAGTTCCCGTTTGGAATTTAACACAATCTTGATCTTGTTTGCCCAACCGGGAACCCGTTTTAGCAAATGATCTGATTTACATTCAGCGGATTTGAGCCGATGGATATGGGTAATTTGGTAGAGGTAATATGCTCTTTTTTTTTCTTGTTTCATTGCTTTATTAGATTAATTTGCCCCTGCTAAGAACATGATCCAAATTTCTTCTGTTCAAGCCCATATTTCAATTGCACACAGGGCTAGCTAGGTATTCTTAATTGAATGCCAAAATTCACAATAGTCGATTCTACCCATTTATGCCAGTGTCTCGAGAACGCCCTACAGGCATATTCAAGGATCGGATACTCGAGCAGTCTACCAGGGGCTCATTACAATATATATCTCTTGTTCCTTCATCATGGACTCCTACTTTCGAGCCAATGAAGTCATGATGGTATTCTTACTAGTGCAAGAGAGTTGGAAGCTCATCATGGTCGACTTTAGGTGCCCTGTAGTTGTCTAGCTTGGCTGCCCCTTTCGCTAATGTTGCTTGTCATCCGCTTGAGCTGCAAGGCTGCAAGATCGTGGCGGCCTTCCCTTTGGTTATGCATTCTTGTGTCGCTATAGTTTCTTGCAGACCGATTCCTTTCCTTCTATCTTTTGGAAGAGCTCTAGCCGTACGCATCGATTTAGGGGGGCTTCGGTGTGGTGTGTGGAGCGGTTTCATGCCCCTAAGTTCGAGGGGGGCTTTAAATCCTTGGAAGCCATCTGAATGAGAAAGAGCCATGGTTCTGGCAGACCCTGCCTCCTTATCAATCTATTCTATTCGTGTTTAAGCTTGGTAAGTTCTTCTCACCCATCTTTCAGTCTCTTGGTGATAGATAAGGTTTTAGTTGGATTATTTGGATTCTGCAACATTTGGCAGCAGATTACTGGAAGTCACATCAGTGTGGTTTGATCTTGCACTCCTTTGCAAGGTCTTGCGACTCTGCTCTCTATCTTTGTTTGAGTTCAAATATATACTGATAGGACTTTATTGCTAGCCATATAGTCACGGGGATCTCATTTTTGCTCCAAAGCTGCACTCAATGTGGCTCTTGGTAATGTTTTCAGATCTGTACTGACGGCCTTAAGATTTATTCAAAGTAGAGAGCTCCATCCTCGCGCGGTTGGAGCAAGCTCCTGAAATGATTAAATTGGCGGAGTTATCATTCAGATGCAGGTGCTTGCTCCCAGAACCCATTATGATGTGGATGGTTTTTCCCTCAATGGGGACGAAATGGAGGCTTATGTGTCGATAAGTGTGAGAAGTTTATTCGAGGGCAACTTTTGGAACTTCGGTTACTCGAGCTATCATGCTATCCGGTGAGTACAGTTTTGGGGGCTTCTTATCGATTCATATGAGGTTTTGCATAGTATCAGAAATCGTTTACGCACCTCTATGTAGCGAGTTTAGTTCCTCTCTTGCAAGGTATGTTAGCCAAAGATCCTAAGCGCTTTGGGTGCACACGAGCTCTAATTATCTTATGACTAATGAGTCTTTGTTTGGCTGGTAATTGCTATCTATATGGAAGATGTAGTTATGAAAAGGGTGTCTATGCTAGGCCTTGGTGGGTTACCTAAATATGTCCACTTTTCATGTGCTTATTATGAAGCAAGTAGCGTTCTTATGATGGGTTCAATTAGGCCCGTGATCTTCTATCGGCTAGAAGATGCTTTTGTATGCAGATGGCACTATAAGCGATTGGTATGTGTGGGGCTAAATGTCTTTAGGAGGCGGGGAGGCTTCTCTTTGCGTATGCTTGGCACCCGAGGGGACAAGCACGCTAGATGTTGTCAACCATCAAGAAAGGCGGGTAAAGGGGCCTATCCCGATCCGGGAGATGAGGATGGACTACACTTCATATTCTCTTAATTCGGGGCTCTCGGCTTTTTACCTCAAAAGAGAAAGGTCTTGGCTCTTAATGTTTATGGTGGTAACTAGGTAGTATTCTTCTGTCGGTCATCACTTGAGCATTTTGCAACTTTTAGGGGAGGAACTTCATGGGAATTTTAGCTCTGGGTGTAGTAGCGAGTGGAGTCCTTTGCATAGTATTGTTATCCCAAGTGGCAATCTCTGAAGCAAGCTTTAAATTAATTATCTCGGGGGCGTTTTTTTTTGAGGTTAGTGGAGCAAGTATATGGTGATTTTCTTTGGAAATGCAACAAGCTTTCTTACTGTACTCTTCACTTGAGGAAATAGGAATCGCTTGCTTTTACTCCTCTTCCATGAAAAAGGTATGATCCATAGTACTTCTGATGTAACGAAGAGGGTGAGGCAGTTACTAGAATGATAGTCGTCTTTGAAAGACCTTGTTCTTCAAGTACATATTTTATTTGGAGCTTTAAGATATGGATGAATTTTGTCTAGTAGGGCTCCATGGTACGTAGCTGAATTCTGTAGTAGTTGCAGCCCGGATGGGAAGGGACATGCCCTCTAATCTTGGTTGAGTTAATGGCGGGCGCTCATATCCTTACGTTTGTGAAGAGGAAAGAGGTCAAGATTGCTTAGACCATGAATGCGAAGACATCATCTTATGCTATCTTGTGCTTAAATTCTTCCCTATCGGGCCTATTGTGGGAGCCTCAAATAAATGTAATCCATTTACTATTAATATAAAAATCTTCTGTTCAAAAAAAAAAAAAAAAAAAAAAAAAAAATCTCCTTCTAACAGAACATCATGCTCTCGATCTTAGCTCATGATGCTAAGGTATACATCGATCCGACATGCTCATTCTCACGTATATTGTTGCCTCGTGCACTCCACAGGTATTGAAGTCAATGAAGGTGTCGAGGTCTTTATCTTTGATGTAAGACCTGACCCCACAATTTTGGTCCCTTTGTTGAAATCATTAGTTTTTTGGTCCACATGTACTTTATTAGGAGATCACGAGAAAAACCTACATGTAGATCTGTTGGAGGCATGGTTTTACTAATTGATGGTGTTGTTTTTTTTTTAAGTGGACAAGGAATGTCCCTTGTTATTTTAGGAATTTGTGGTTTTGTTTTTTAGGAGGTGTGGTTTTTAAGGAGGTATGTTTTTTGTTAAAAGAAGCTGTGGTTTTGTTTTTGAGGTGGTGGTGTTTTTCAAGGAGGTGTAGTTTTTGGAGGTGTGGTTTATAAGTAAGTGTAGTTTTTTAAGGAGGTTTTTTTTAAAAGGATGTATGGTTCTCTAAAAGGTTGTGATATTTTAAGGTTCTTTATAGCCAATTTTGTAAGCATCATTATACAACCATTGCACTACTCCCATCCATATGACACCTATAAAGTTTTTCATGTTGTCATTACATGCCATGTGTAAAATGCAATATCTCATCTACCGCTACCCCTCATGCTATAAGAAAACTAGAATGCAAAGGCATATTAAAATCCCATAATTGAGTTGAATTGAATTTGACTTTAACATCTATAGGGACCAGAGAGATAGAGAGAGAGAGAGAGAGAGAGAGAGAGAGAGAGAGTTTGCCCTTTTTGCCTCAAATACATTTTTTTTGAGCATGTGCACATGATCTCAAGTCCATTCGGAACCTGCAGGACTTGAAAGCACACAATAAAAACCTTATAAAGATCATGACTCAAAAAATTATTTGCTGGTTTTCTTACACTTCATTGACAAAAAATTTATCCAATTTGAACCATTATCTCTCCATCACCTTGGTTCTAAATCAAGCCAAATTTCTTTCCACATGTTCTTATAAGTTTTCCCACGATAGTCATTTACAAATATCAGTCAGAAATGTTAAAAACACTCAAGATATCATCATTTGAGTGTTTTTTTTTTCGAGGACGTCGACAACAATGACTATGGCGCACGAGCTAGGGTTCGGCGGCAAAACTTTGATCGGTGATATCTCTCTTATCACGGTGTCGGATTTTGGCGTGCTTGGGCTCGTTGGAAAGCTTGCTCGAGCTCTTTCCAGCGATTGTATAGCATCAACTGTTTTGCATGTGATTTTTGCTGCAAACAGCTGATTTCCGAACTGGTCGGATGACATAGCTCTGCCCGACGGTGATGGGGGCTCGATTGAGCCTCATGGCTTGGGGCTGAAGCCAAAGGGAGATGGCGAGGAAAAATCCTCCGGTAAAGGGAAGGGCGGGTCTCAACATGCATGAAGAGGCCGCGGGGGGAAGTGGCATGCAATTGGTGGCGAGAGATGAGGGAGCTCTTGGAATCCCCTTGGTTGAGAGGTATATGGATTGCTCTTCCCTCAATATAATTCTGAGACCCAAGTAGATTGTGTTTTGGAGACTCGGTCTTGATTCCATCAAGCATGCCCCCTTTAGGCGGATGCATGATGCCCTCGCCCACTGTGGCTTGGGAAGGGATCACTGGCGGTGATCGCCCTCTTCTAGGGTGCATGTAGGCTGATGTCTCTCGGGGTGCCTCTGGATACCTCTCTCGGGGTGCCGGGGCGGCCCCAAATCTGTCTTGCCCGGCTTTGGCCGAACAATGACCTTTGCTTTCGCATCACTTTCGTAGGGGTTTTCAGATTGGATTAAGCGCCAAGGCTCGGGAGTGTAGAAGCGCCTGTTCAAGAAGCTCGAGTTTGTGGAGGATCATCACTCTGTTGACTTCGGCGGACTCTTCGAGAGACTCCATGGATAGATATTGATCATACGGGCATGTTGGACCATTGAGAATCTAGTTTCATTTGCGGTGTTGGGCTATTTCACGGGTTACATATTGGACCGCGAGGAGGTTTAGCTCTTGGCTTCTTTGGACATCGACATCGGATTGGTTTGCCCGGTGTCGGTCTGAAATTCTTACCAAATAATTTCTTCCTAATCATGTTTGAGGCTGAGTCTTACGTGCGGCAATTGGTTAGTCGGGGGATGGATCGTTGGGTGATTCATATGTGTTGTATCGATATTATACTCAGGCAATGTCCACGGTTCTTTGTGGCGGTTAAAATCCGTGTTGGTTCCCGTTCGGGATCTTCCTCGACTGATGGTGCGATTTCTTGGTTTCTATGGCCAATGGCACGGGTGTATATTTGGCTCATTCTATTGTGCGGGTCCCCAAGATACGTGTTGCTCTCTCTTTGCTGCACTGTGTCTACTTCTCTTCCGGTCGCGTAGTGGTCCACGGCATTTTCTTTTCGATTGAAGCTTTTGAATGGCTCACGAGATCCGGCGGATGTTTCCATCTATTGTGCTACCATTTGACCACATTGATGATCACACTAGTCTGGCTGGTGCTTGTGATGTGGTAGGGTTTGCGGTGTTGATCTGGCGGGGGCCGGGATTCTCTGTTCACGAGGTCCTGCGGCGAAGGACTCCATTGGTGCGGTGAGTGGCGTTGGGCGAGGTGGTGTGGTTAGGAGAGGTGGTGTGGGGCGAGGCGGGGGCTTCTTCTTCTTGCCGCCCCTTTGATGGCGGGGCTAGGGGCGTGGTGGCTCGGGGAGGGCTCGAGATGATTTGGTTGTGGCTAGATCGAGGGGGCGGGGGGGTTGGGGGGTGGTGATCTGGCAGGGGATGTCCCGATGGCGGTATGTCTTGAGCATGAGGTGGCTGGAGCAACCCGGTTGGAGGTAGAGACTAGTGTGGCCCATGACTCTATGGAGGTGCACAGGGGACTTCCAACCGCGTGTTGGAAGTGGAATATCACAGTTGTGGCTCATGACTGCGTGGAGGTGCACAGGGGACTTCCAACACGTGTTGGAAGTGGAATATCCACGTAGGCGGGCACATTCTTTGTGATTAATCCTCTGGCTCTAGATCTTTGACTTTGTGGAGTGGGCTGATGGCCTGGTGGGTAGGCATGTGGGGCTGGACACTTCTCCTCACAGGATGAATAGGTCGATCCTCGGTTGGAATGTCGGGGGTGCGGTCCTCTAGTAGTAAGAGGGCCCGTATTTCTTTGCACTTCGGCCGTTGCGTCACGATATTATTTGCATTGAAGCATAAGTGTCCACCAGGGGTGATATGTCGAGCTCATGAATATGGTTGGTAGGCGGTTTGGCTTTATTGCTTCTTCTTACGGCGGACTAGTGGGGGTACTCTTATTGCTTGGAAGATGGATGTGCGGGGTCACATACTCTGCGGCCGAGCGAGGTTTGGTCGGTGGGCAATAATTAAGTGGTTGGAGGCGGGCAAGAGTGGGGGGATTGTTAATGTTTATGCCCCTAATCAGCCTTCTCGGTGGGGTGCTTTGTGGGCCCACATCCGGAATAAGTTCGCGAGCCCTTGGTGGGTTGCAAGGTTGCTTGTTGTTATTAGGGGATTTCAATATGGTAGAGCAGTAGAAGATCATTTTGGTTACGGCACCCGACTTGTCTTGAGGGATTTGAGAGGGACCCGGTGGTCTCGTTTGTTGCGGATTTGGCCTTGGTTGAGGTCCCTGGGGACTTGTCTTTCACCTATTGTAATAGGCAGATTGGTGCGGGCCGGGCATATGCTAGGCATGACCGGTGCTATGCTTCCCCATGCGCATTGGATGGTGTGCCCTCTTTGCGCCGGAGTAACATTCTGTCTACCTCCATTTCTGATCATTACCCTCAGGTTTTGTCCAGTCAGGGTGCGGTTGCCTCTCGGCCTTCTCGGACGGTGTTCCGTTTGAACACCCGGCTTCTGGCTGATGCGGATTTCTCGGCCCAGTGCCAGGAGTTGTGGCTTGATACCTTTTCATCTCTGAAGGGTATGTCTGGTATGGTGACTGCGTTGGCCAGGGTGAAGCGTTTTGCTAAGGTCTTTGGTAGGCAGCGTGTGCAGCAGGAGCGGCAGGAGTTGCATAGTCTTTATCAGGAGTTGGAGAAGATTCGGGCGCAGCCTTCTGATGGCATTAGGGAGAATGCAGTGTTGCAGCGTATTGTTGCTTTGGAGCGGGTTAAAGTGCATGGGCGTGTGAAGGCCCTGCCCTTACAGTTGAAGGAGGGGGATACAAGTTAAGTCGGTGTTCTTGAGCGGACTAAGCGTGGCGATATCACGACATCTATGGCGTCCCTTGCTTTGCACGATGGCGGACTTTGGAGGATCCCGGCTGAGTTGCGGAGGTATGTGCATGCTCATTTCTCGAGGTTTTTGCGCGCCTCTTCCCTATGAGCGGGAGATCACGGGGAGCTTGTTTTGGGGGTTAAGCCATCTATTTTGCCTCACCAGCGTGAGAGCTTGGAGCGAGGGAGCTCTCTAGAGAGGATTTAGCGGAGGCATGTATGTGCATGGCCAAGGATAAATGTCTGGGCTGGATGGCATCCACAGTGGAGTTCTTCCGGACTTATTGGGAGTGGGCTGGTGAGTCTGTGTACCGGGTGTATCTTGAGTTCTTGCAGTCTTCTCACATGGATAGGATCTTGAATACCGCATGCATTTCCTTGATTCCTAAGGTTAAGCGACCTTCTACTATTAATGATTGGAGGCCTATATCCTTGTTGTCCTCTCTGTGTACAAGATTATTCTGCGAAAATACAGTTGAGAAGTTGAAGCCGGTGTTGACTTCTTCCATTAGTAAGGTGCGATCGGGTTTGTTCCCGGGGAGGAACATTTTGACTAATGTTGCCGCGACTTATGAGGGCCTTTATTGGGCGGGAGAGAATGGAGTCAAGGCATTGCCTATCTTAAGCTTGACTTTGCCAAAGATGATAGTGTCATTGGGAGTTCTTATGTCCATGATGTTAGCGTTGGGTTGTGGTCCATGCTTCTGCATAGATCATCATGAAGCCGCATAGGTCAGCCGCAGCCTCTGGTGGTGTGCGGGGTGAACCCTCGCCTTTTTCTCCTTAGGCGAGAGGGAGTGCGTCGGGGGTGCCCTTTGGCACCATTTTTTGTTCTGATTGTGGCGAAGGCTTTGTCTCGGTTGTTTTTGGCTGCGGTGGAGGGGGGTGGTGGATGGGCTTCGGATGCGGGATGGTAGTCGGCCATTATTAACCGGTTCGCCGATGACACTTTTCTCTTCTTGGTGGCGAAAGAGAGAATTTCTTGAATGTGAAGGGTTTTCTTTGGATACTTTCTCCTTGGCCTCGGGCATTCTTACGAATTGGGGCAAATGCTCGCATTATGGGCCCGATTGACTCCGCCTCCCCTTGTTTGGCTCTATTCCCTTGGAAGGTGCTTCCAGGTAATGTGTGTACTAAGTCATTTGGGTATTCCCTTTGGAGGGATGTTTCCATGGGGAGGGTGTGGGATGAGATTTTGCGGGGGTTGCGAGAAACACCTCAATTGGTGGAAGGATAGCAAGTTGTCCATGGCAGGTAGGATCACTATTGCCAAGTCAGTACTTTGTAGCACTCATGTGTATACAGCATATGCGATGTTAGCTCCTGAGGGTAAGATACAGGCTTTGGATAAGATTGTTCGAAATTTTGTGTGGGGCGGGGATGATGAAGGGGTTGTTAAAGTGGCTTGGTGGAAGTGTCTCCTTGGGAGGGAGGATGGGGGCTTGGCCATTACGGATTTGGCACTTTGCATAGTAAGGTGTTGGTCTCTAAGTTTATTTGGAGCATTCTGCGGGATGGAGCATCTTCTCACAGTGCGGCACTATTGTGGCAATCTCTTCGCCATTGTGTGGCATTTGGAAAGTCGTCTGTGCATGTAGAGTTGCCCTGGGCACTGTTGTATGGTCTCCGGCCTTTCCCACATGCATCCCCTTTTCTCACGGGGGTGTTGCGGGCTTGGGATCACGTGCGTGTGCTCTTCCAGATAGATTATGCCTCAGTTTATCACCGCTCTTCTCCTTTCTTGTGGGTTCCTCTACCCCCTGCGCACTTGCCCTTGGCGCCATGCATGCTCGGGGCCTTGAGAGCCCGTTGGAGGCGAAGCCGCTGTGTGCTCACCTTGGAGGATTGGTATTGGGATGGTCAGCTAGCTTCATGGGAGTTCTTTAGGCTCGCTTTTGGCTGAGGGCGATGGCCGGGCTATCACGGGAACAAGTGGCGGGGAGTATTCCGCTACACATACCTATAGTCCCTCGGGGGTGATGTGGTGCGTGGTGCGGTTTGGAAGGTTCATCCGGATGTTGTATCTTCTTATTTTGTGCGAGCTTGTTACCGGGGGTTGGCTATTCATGACACTCTGCCCCCTTCAGGCAAGTGGTCTTTGCAGCTTCCGGGGTCTCGATGGCGCTCGGTTTGGACGTGGACATGGAGCTCACTTCCCCAGAAGGTTCGGGTTATACGTGGCGGTGGTGCACGTATGTCGGGGTGAATGTCCTTGTGAGTCGGTTTAGGCGGGTGTGAGCCCTCTTTGCCCTTGTTGTGGCCTTCATCGTGAGGCGTGGACCATTATGCGGTTTTATGCCCTCACTTGCGGGTTGCACAGGATTGGGTCGGGGCTCTGTTTCGGTGAGATTGAATAGCCAACAATTGCTTGCTTCATGTATATCTGGTGCTTGGCCGCTCGTCTGGCAACAAGCCTTGCATCCGTGCGTGGCTTGGTTGGTGTGGTTGATTTGGAAGCGGCGGTTGTGGATCTTTTCGAGGGATTCAGCGACTGCGACCTCTCGATTCCTCGACTCAGGTACAAGCTATTTCAAAGCTTTTTGGTGTTCCCGGATTAGTAGAGCGGAAGTTTTCCATTTGGCGGGACTTCTTGGGTGTGGTAGATGGTGATGGCCAGTTTGTATAGCAGTAGAGTTGCAGTTGTTGTGGAGTGTCGAGGTATCACTGTCTCTTTGGGGCAGTTCTCCTTCCTCCTCACTTGCTTTGTAACATTACCATTCTTTTAATATATTCTTGCGACCGTTCTTCTTCAAAAAAAAACTTTATTAATAACACTCCATCATAATACATAATACAATGCAGAGACAGGAATAAAAAACCCAGTGGACAATCAGATCCAACTGAGCAGGGCCACCCATCTAAGCATGACAGTATAATGCAGTTCACACTATTTTCCTCTCCTACAAATAGAAGAATAATATATAATCATATTTATAGAAAAGTTACTTTAACCAGGTCGAACTTCCACATCCATAGAATCATTAACAGCAACTTGATCTGCTCCCTGGTGTCTCAATGCCACTGAATCAGGGACATCCACTGTAACAATTGTAGCAGATACTGGCACTACAGAGTGAACTAACGCAGATTGAGGAGCATAACGTTTTCCGCCTAGGGATGTGCAATAGCCAATTTTTCTGTCCACTTGGCTCAAACATGCCATCTAGGCTCAAACATGCCACCAAGGTGGCTCCAACATGCCACATGTGCTCCAACATGCCAAGGTGGCCCGCATGCCACCTGGGCTCAAACATGCCAAGGTAGCTCAAACATGCCACATGTGCTCCAACATGCCACCTAGGCTCCAACATGCCAAGGTGGCTCAAACATGGCAAGGTGGCCCAAACATGCCACCTAGGCTCAAACATGCCAAGGTAGCTCACAACATGCCACCTAGGGTCCAACATGCCAAGGTGGCTCAAACATGCCACCTAGGCTCCAACATGCCACCTTGGCTTAAACATGCCAAGGTGGCGCAAACATTCAAAGATGGCTCAATCATGCCACGCGGGCTCCAACATGCCAAGGTGGCTCAAACATGCCACCTAGGCTAAAACATGCCAAGGTGGCTCAAACATGCCACGCGGGCTCCAACATGCCAAGGTGGCTCCAACATGCCACGTAGGCTCCAACATGCACCCTAGGCTAAAACATGCCAAGTTGGTTGAAACATGCCACGGGGGCTCCAACATGCCATCTAGGCTCCAACATGCCAAGGTGGCTCAAACATGCCATGCGGGCTCCAACATGCCACCTAGGCTCCAAAGTGCCACCTAGGCTCAAACATGCCAAGGTGGCTCCAACATGCCACCTAGGCTCCAACATGCACCCTAGGCTAAAACATACCTTTAATGGGATTATCAGAAGAATAAGAAAAGAGAGGTGTGCACTTAAAGTTCCATATGGCACAAAGCAAAGCTCATTCCTTCTTATATATCTCATTCCTATATATCGTAGAGCTTAGATTAGACAAAAGCTTTTTGGCAAACAGGAGAAGTTAGATGCTTTGATGTTAGTGACAGTTGAAATTTTTACGTATCTCTTATATCTCATCATGTGTAATCAAACTGCGACATGTTGAATGCATTGCATGAATAAAACATTCCACTGCTCAAGACGTTCTCTGCTCTGTTAAAATAGTTCAGTTGTAATTCAAATGCTTCTTCTTCTTCAGTTCTGAGATTAAATCGTATGTGACCTTGAAGCAGCATTTAACCCTTCCAAACCTTCTAGAGTTAGTCGTGGCACTGTCAGTTTCATTGAATGACTTGTAATCACATCCCCCCTAACAATTACATAGATGTTAGAGAGCAGGCAATTTCGTCTGGTTGGACTTAGCTCGCCTTATGAACATGCTTACTTTGAGCACTTTTTAGATAGGCATAATGTAGGGAACAACAATTTCGTCTGTGGCATTATGTTAAAATGATAGCACATTCATTCTTAGTCCATATTTTGGACCTTACGGTAGAAGAGGCCCTATGTTCAAATATTGTTCATATGTACCTCTTTGTTTTATGATGCTTTGTCGAGCACTCAAGCTCCAAATTATATTTGCACACCCGAGATGATATCAAATTTAATAAAATAAATATGAAAGTATGTACTTGAGGCTCGATGTTTGACTGGCAAATTAGAGAAAGGCAAAAAATTGGATGAGTGGCAAATCAAAGAAAGGCATGCAATTGGATAAGTTAACACTCATTAAGTTTGCACAATTTGTTTCGTATTGCTGGAGGGTATTCTTGCAATGGTTAAAACTATGATTCTTGCATTGTATTGTATTCAAAACTATCTTTCTATTTTGAAGAGTTTTAGATGGTTTTTATTGTCATGGTATTAAAAAAGGAAACAAATCTGGTAAATTTTAGAAACATGAGGAACCACGCATGATGATGTTCGTTTGTTTATTCTCAGTTTTGGGTGATTGTGCAGATTGTTGGCTTGCAGATGATTGTTAAGCTTGGGATTTGTGGGTGTATATGAGTCAGTAGAGTCTCTTGTTTGAACGAAATCGGTGTTGTGTCCTGGAGGATAAGATTCTCCGGCTCTGTTTTCTGGGGGTTAGGCCCTGTAATCCAGGTTGCATTCAGGCCTGGTCACCGCACTACACCTGCTGAAGAAGCTATGGTGCTTTTTACTTCCAAAACAACATATCTAGTGCCATAGCTTGCCAAAAACAAAGTTATCTTCTGGCTTGGGATAGATATGTCGACTGGGTTCTAGACTGTTTGTTTTCGCTGGAGCTTTGTGCTTTATTGATCTTGCAGCAGAGCTTTCATGCTCAAGTCGGCAAGGCCTCTGCTCTACTCATGCTCTGCTCAATCCATTGGGCGTTGTTAGTTTAGTTCCATTGCAACTTTCATAGGGGTAAAGCCAAAAAAATTGTGTTGCCCTCGATCCAGGACAAGAGAGAATATTCTCCCCATCAGTGGCCAATCAGACAAAGGTATATAGAACATTCAATAAGTTACAACATTCAATAAGTTGCAAAAATATATATAGAACATTCAATAAGTTACTCATTTTTGCATCCTGGATAAGTTATGTCAAATCAGACAAAGGCATAAGGAATGCTTCTCAATTGTATAAGTTACTTCTTGCATCCTAAAAGCAACGGGATTTAAAACCAATGGGATTTGAACCAGTGACACATCACTTAACCACACCATTGATTTTACACCTTCACGCAGCATTTAAGCACACCATTGGTTTTACATATAATTTTTATTTTTCTAGGACCCCGCCGGACCATAAAAACCTACAAATAAAGGACTTCTAAACCTGATGCACCCACCATCTAGCCAGCCTACCATATTTTCTACAAAGCAAAAAGAGAACGCCCAAAATTTAACTTTCATTCAATTTAACAAATGTCTTAATAAGATATTAACGTTACAGTCACAAGCTTCATTTGTACTACGATGAACACTATCATGTAGGATGACCAATGAACATATTTTCATTTGTAAAGTTTGTAATTCAAGATAGCAAAATCTGAGCAGATCATATCATATAACATGCCTCATCGGTTGCCAAGTCCTTCGCCATCCTTTTATGATGGTTCTCATCCATTCTTCCCTCATCCATGAAAGCAGAGCTTTCATGCTCAAGCCGGCAGGGCCTCCTGCTCTGCTCATGCTCTGCTCAATCCATTGGGCGTTGTTGGTTTAGTTCCATTGCAACTTTCGTAGGGGTAAAGCCAAAAAAATTGTGGGCCCTCGATCCAGGACGAGAGAATATTCTCCCCATCAATGGCCAATCAGACAAAGGCATACAGAACATTCAATAAGTTGCAAAAATATATATAGAACATTCAATAAGTTACACTCATTTTTGCATCCTGGATAAGTTATGTCAAATCAGACAAAGGCATAAGGAATGCTTCTCAATAGCATAAGTTACTTCTTGCATCCTAAAAGCAGCGGGATCTAAAACCAATGGGATTTGAACCACTTAACCACACCATTGATTTACACCTTCACGCAGCATTCAACCACACCATTGGTTTTACATATAATTTTTTTTTTTTTAGGACCCCGCCGGACCATAAAAACCTACAAATACAGGACTTCTAAACCTGATGATGCACCCACCATCTAGCCAGCCTACCATATTTTCTACAAAGCAAAAAGAGAACGCCGAACAATTTCACTTTCATTCAATTTAACCAATGTCTTAATAAGATATTAACGTTACAGTCACAAGCTTCATTTGTACTACGATGAACACTATCATGTAGGATGACCAATGAACATATTTTCATTTGTAAAGTTTGTATTCAAGATAGCAAAATCTGAGCAGATTATATCATATAACATGCCTCATCGGTTGCCAAGTCCTTCGCCATTCTTTTATGATGTTTCTCTCCATTCTTCCCTCATCCGTGGAGAAGACATCTCGTACGTGTGAATTGAAAATTGCCGTCTCAGACATTTATAACCTCAAATGAATCTCGCAAACTGTCAAGGGTTCTTGTGCATTGTTCTTGTCAGCGAACTTGTTCAGACAATGGGATTCATTTTCCCAACGCAGCAGCAGCAGCGGCAGCAGCATCAGGATCGAGTCGTCTTTGAATTGCAGCTGCTGCCTGGAAATATGAAAAAAATCATAATCACTTCCATACACATAAAGGTCCATCCATATATCAACAAGATAGAAATGTCTTAAACAAACTTTTCACTAGCCTCACCTCAAAGTTTCCCAATCGATACTGATATTGCATCTGTTCTCTAAGTTGGGCCTGCTCTCTCATTGCTTGTGCCTGCAATTGAATCCATAAAAAACATGGCCTCATTAAGCAGATTCGAATGAGAAAATTATCCCGAACAAACATTACCTGTCCAGACTGCATTGACCGCTTCAATGCATCTACTTCAGCTTCTTTGCGTTGCTCCCGAAGCACCTTTAACTCTTGCCTGAATGCATGTTGCACGTTAGCACTGAAGATATGTTGCATATTCATTTCCATTTATAATGTTCAAACAGGAATTGCATGAGAATTACCGCCGTTGTTCTTCATCATTAAATTCTGTCATCTCTTGCTTTGTCTGGGACCTGGCTGCTTTTTCTGCTACCTTGAACAACTTTCTTCGATGATATAGATCAAGGTCGTAATATCTGCGAAAAATGGCATTGTGCCTTTAGACCCAGGATATAAGAGAAAAGTTTCCAAGCAACTCCCCTATTGTAAATCACTATAACCATCTATACTGGAAATAAAAGCAACATCAAGGTATTTAATATGCACATCCTGTTAGCACACTATTGAAAGCCATGCATTCACGTTAAGAAAAAAATCTAGGTAAAAATAGAAGATTGTATTATCTCGTGCCATCTCTCCAAATTTTAAGCTTTTACTCAATCCAAGCTCTTAATAAGCAACTGTCATATCGGCTCCTATTTTGGATGGAGTCTCCTGGATCACGTACTTATTTGAAGGAAATGTCGCAGTGTTATAGTCTTCCATATATCTGAAAAAAACAACCATGATAAATTATTATCATTCTAATGCATTTTCTGAAGAAAATTTTTAATATTGAAAAAGGGAGGGAAGAGGAGGGCAGGGGATGTAAAATAGTAGGATGGTGCACCTTATCTGCATATGTTCATCTATTGGAGCAAACATGTCTTCAACAAAGTCATGCCATCTAGTTCTTATTATCCTTCTAAAAAAGCTTCAGAATACTTGCTGGAGAAAGTATACAGTAATATTTCTGGCCCTTGACCAGTAATTTTGACGATGGAACCACTGACGTTCTGAAGCGTCTCTCGTGAGAGGATGGTTTATCAAAAATCCAACTCTAATAAAGTATCATACACATTACTTGGAAATTAAAAACCTCCATTGTAATCAACTTTTTGGTTCCATTCATAAAGGCATGCACAGAGTATGGGCAGCACAAAAGCTGCTGGTTTCACGTGCCTTATGGAAAACGCTTAGCATATGATTCTGTGTAACAAGCTATGAAAAGTAGTTTCAGATCCCCACTCCCCACTTGAATAGACCAAGACACTCAATATTTCTTGTAGAAGTATGATATTTTGCAGGAATGTTTAGTAATGGAAGAAATTGGGATAAGAAACAAAGAACATTGCTAGATTATACATATAATAAGTTCAAATGACAAAAGAAATAAAAGTATGAAATCAAACACACTCTTTGAACATCTGTTTCTCTTCCCAATTCGGTAATGTCTCCAAATTTACCTGTAAATAACATCATAAACTATAATGTCACCAGAAAGCAGAAATTTATTCAAAATAGAAAATAACAGTAACTAATATGGCAAGATTTCCATGGAAAGACTCCCGAGTATTCATCTAGATAGAAAAGGGTGGTAAGGATAGTCGTTTGTCACAAGAATGACATGGTGGCAATTGCTTCTTGACCTGTATGGGCAAAGGCAATCCCGAGCAATGAGCAAGTCAGATGACACAATTTACTATTTTAATGTGCATATCAAATCCAGGCCCTTGCAAGTGTTCACTGGCCTCTTTATATGGCAGCTAATGGCATGCGTAGTGCCATACAAACGAACAAGACCCCAAGCCTCCCAAAACTTCAACTGGAGCAATAACTATTTTAATCCCTGTTTTTATCGATAGACATCAACATAATCAAGCAGAAAACTATGAAACTTAGACAGCCAATGCTTGATAACAATATGAACATCCTGTGCATCCCTTGGTTGCAGATATTACTTTAACATTAAAAAAAAATGCTAAATTCGGGTTGCAATTATACAACTTGCTGCACAAATAACCTGGATAAAATGATCCACCAAATATGTTACCTTTTTCACCTCTGCCAACCATGCATTGAATTCTGGTCGTTTGTTCCTGATTCAAAATAGGTACGCATTTTATCACCATTTCAAAAAAAAAATGATGGAAAATAACATCAACAACCGTACCACTTCCTAAGTTCTAAAGCATCTGACAAACATAACTGAGACTTTAGATAACCTATGTACAAGCTGTCTGAGATTACTTTTGTTGTTGTGTTCAACCTAGTCTGCCATGAACATGCTAGTTGCCTGATTAATATTGAAACTTTTTACTAATCTGATTGGATGCAAACTGGACCAAATTTTGGCAATCAAAACTCTCTGACTTGATGATTATTATTCTCACTAAGTTACTGGACATTACTAGATAGCATGCAAGCAACAGTTTTTAACAAATGCGACACCCTACAAACATAATTTTCCACCAGCTTACCACAAGTCAATCTCCTTAATCACTCCATATTTCCCCCATGAATCAGTAACAGGTCCACATTTGTGCTTGTCAGCTTTGTCTTTCTTCTTTTTCTTTTTATCTTGCATTCGTTTATCTTCCTTCTTCCTTTCCTTCTCTTTTCTCTTACGTTTCTTTTCCCTTTCTCTCTCCCTCTCCTTCTCCTCCCTTCTCCTCTTTCTGTGCCTCCTTCGCCGTCTCTCCTCTTCGTCATCACTCTCTTCAGAAGATTCAGAACTAGATGAACCACTGGTTTCAGAGCTTGACCTTCCACTATCAGACTCACTTTCTGACCCATTTCTGCTTTCGTTCCTACTTGCACTATGTTGCTTCTTATGATTTCTATTAGTACCTTTATTGCCTGTTTCTGATTCCCTGTCTCTGTTCTTCTTCTTGATTCTATCGTCCTCATCGTGAATAGCATCTTGGCTTTTGGGCTCCAATCTTCTGTGGTCATTTTCTTTCTTAGATTCTAAAGCATATTTTGATTCCGACTTTCTACCATCGCCCACTTCCTGCTTATGTTTGGTGTTCCGATCATCCTTGTTTCTAGGGTACGAGAAGCAAGGAGTTAGTTTTTGAACTTATTACTTGGTCATAAAATTAAAAGCAATGTGGTTAATATCATGCCTGTTACTGAAGTTCGATCTAGAATCAGGGCTTCTGGAGGCGGAATCAGTTCTCTTGCGATGGTGGTCGGCAGCAGCCATTGCATCGAACAAGAATACAACAGTGTGTGAGCATTTGTGTTTGAGGAATATTCAGGGATTCAGGGTTCAAAAAATATTTGAGGTACAACCAGAAAATTTGCAGTGTCCTATGTTTAGTGTATACCAGATTTCCTTTGTAGTAAAGCTCAAAAAATACAGGATTTTACATATAAACTCTATTTTTGCTACTAGTTTTTTTTTTTCCGGCATGCAAAAGTGCTCAACCGGAAAATAAGAACTTCAACCGGCAATCCTCGAGCTTAACCCCACTTTTTCGATCCCTGCAGGGAAATCGATTGCCATTTCTACTAGGATTTGCTTCTAACAAATTTCCATATCAATCCAAAGTTGAAAATTGAAAGGTTGCCTATACCTTTTGGGTTGCCCCTAGGGCAAACCATCGCTCATGTGTGTTTTTGGCATATTCTAATATATGTTGGAATATGCCTATAATATGCCGAAAACCTGTCGTTGCATATAAGCTGGTGGTCGCCAGTGTTGCTGGGCGGTCGCTGTGCAAACCGGCTAACCAGATGGTGCAAATCTTTTTTGGTCAGCGTTAGGAATCATGATTCATCTTAGTTTAGTTCAAATTCTTTTTCAACTCTCAAGCATCCTCAAGTCCGTTTACATTTTTGTCCCTTTCGGCTAAAGCCAGTTTAGTATAGTGATCCAAAGAAGATCTCATTTTAGGCAGAGGAAACATTTGATGGAGGTGCAAGGAATTTTGAGCTCACTCCTACATCTATCAAAAGGCACCTATTAGACGTGCACGTAGGTGTATTTTTGCATGCCTCTCTGATGAGAATGCATTCAAGTTCTCGCTTCTAAGAAATGTCTCTAATTTGAAAATAATTCACATATTCAGGCCTCAAAAATTCTCAGTTGATTAGTATGAGGATTCGTTGGCCTCAACTTTGGCCAAGGCAGGCAGGTATGAGCCAAATGAACGAAAATTCCAAAGTGACCTAACTTGTGGACTTGAGAATCTTCGTCTATAGCCTTTGTGATAAGCTTTATATAATTCAACATGGTTTATTGCAATATTTCAACATTGTAGAAGGGTGTTGGAAACTGATCAGGAGCCATGATGTTCAACACAATTTTATATATGATTGTATCATTCAGGCCAGGGTAGATTCTTACTTCAATTCCCCATTTCCAGCTCTCTCAAGCTTTACAAAAGCTCATACATTTCCATATGGATCGGAATATGGTGGTTTGAATGATCGAGGAGGTATAGGGGACCACAGCACCAGCCAAGTAGCTTTAACATGTTCAGCATACTTAGAAGGATTCTCAAAAACTACATGCAAAAAATGTTAATTTAGAAAAGCAATACAAGTTGTGGTCTATGTTGGCCAAGGTTCCAGTGTGCACTAGAGGATTTTCCTTTTGCATTCTTAGCAGAAAGAGATATCCTTGCCCGCATGCTCTTTAATTCTAATTCCCAAACGAAGAAGGTGTAGACTCTCAGGCTGCATATGTTACTGCCAAGGATAACGATGCATTGAATATGGCACTTCTGTTGCTAAGCCAAGATCATCATTTTATTGTTTTTATTATATGATTTAAAGATTTTCTCTAGGTATTGAGCTTTATACCATAGTAGATCAAGTTGTAAAGATTGGAGATCGAAGAAGACCCAATTGTAAGCAACCAACTATAGGTCCGGTCATCTCAGCAATATGTGGTGAGTGGTTCCCTCACTTAACATTTTAGAGATGGTTTTTGTCTTTGCAGCTCGATTTCTTGACATGACGGGTTTGTCATTTTGATCTATATGTTGCTAGGTATGTTATAATGATTTATTTCTAATCTGTGATTTTGGAAAATCTTTTTGTTTTTTTTTAAATGTTCATTATGTGCAGATGTGTTTGGTGCAATAGGCAGTCCGGAGAGCATTTTTATATTCTAAAAATTAATAAATTCGTCCTGAAATTAAAGATGGACCTACGGGAGGATGTTATGCAGGGAACAATGTGAAGTGTGAATTGCCTATGACATTTACCATAAACATGCTTTCATGGAGTGTTACTGACTATGGAAATAAACTTGAGAGAACAAACCAATTACAACATGTTTTGGAAGCCATCAAATAGGGAATATACTATTTTATAGAAGCTCATCCCAATTCTAATGTATTATGGGTGGAGGTTAGCACATATGTCTATCCAATTTGGGACATATGTTGAACTTAGATTTTCATTGTTTGGTCACTATTTTGTTGAGGTCCCTTTTAGGTTGGAGATGGAAACACTGATCATTACTGTTGCAAAACTCAGAAGATATAACCACCTCGTGCCAGGCATTCAAATTGATGCATATAATCCTGGTTCAGATCTGGCAAGTGGAACTGTTGCTGCAATGCAACTGCTTCTTTGGCTCTCAAATCTCAGACTGGATAATCTAGTTTGCTTTTGACATATTCTAGACAATGACACCTTGATCCAAAAAAATAAAGCTTGTAGCAAACAATTGTTACTTGATAGTGATTGATAACAAGCTTCCATTTTCTGTCTCCAACTCTTTTCTTTTGCTTATATGAGATATGAAGGAAAGTAGGTAAACAGTATCCAAACATGTGGCTATGTTGTGAGTCGTTTTTTCAACTCTCAACTAACAATGGGAAGGACTTGATTGTTTGAATGCTAAAAGTGTGGTTTGTGTTGTTATAGCATGCCCTGCGGCTGCATGAGGCTAATCAAGAAACTTGTACCTCAAATTTGAAGTTGATAATGTTGGACTATTAGGAGGCACTAGACTCATTCTACTGCTAAAAGCTTGAACAGCTCCGTTCTTAACTAGGATACAACAACAATGATTTTAGCTTCGTCCACTATTTTTCATCACACAGTCATCCGTACACACGCAACTTCTTTATGCATGTGAGGCTTTCTCCCACTCTAATGCATTTGTTTATTGCCACAAATCCTGCATGAAAACCGGCTTTCAAGAGTGCCTTAGTTGCAACTACATTTCAACCTTCCATTCGTTCTTTTGCCATAATCTACACCATTCACTTGGAATATTTCGAGCATGTGCCTTCCCCACCACATCTGTCCCTAAGGATTGCCCTTCAGGCAAACCAAATAAGGTGCTACGCACAAAGGGTTGCCCTCCAGTTTCCTGTGGGTAAAGTGGCTTAAATCAGACCGTGTGGAATCAAAATTTCTACTTCAAACCCCCCACCATACTTGCCATATTTGCCAATATAGGATGTTTGAACAAACATAATTATCTCTAGATATAGCTTGATGTATCCGATCTAAGAGAGAGAAATAGAAGGTATGGCAATGGATCATTAGATGTGCCATTCAGTGCTCATTCTCATGCATTCTCTAGAGCCAAATTATGTCTGTATATTCTCAACTTGGAAAAATAGTTACTAATGTTATAACCGCATTTATAACTAGTCGCTAACATTACGACCCGCCTTATTGTCTAGATTTTCGAGAAGGATTATGCATACCAAAAGTGTTAACAACTAGAAAGCTAGACTTCAAATAGTTTGACAGATGAGTTTGCAGTGAGTGAGAAAGAAAATTCCAGTTTCTCCAATTTCAAGATGAGGTTTGACTGCAAATGCGCTTGAGGGATTCTTATTCTGAGTATAGCTAACGACAATTTCTGGCAATATAATTATCTGTATATCCTCAGTTGCAAAAATATGCAAAGGAAAACCAAATCATGCTTGCATTGCGTTTACCTCACAGCTGTCATGGATCAAAGCATCAATCTTGGCTACATTTATTTTCAACCATTAGCCAGATCGCTCCGTAACTCTGCCAAAATGTGAACATTCTGAGACTTAGATCTTTCCAAAGATATTAAAGCGCAAATATGAAATGATTCGTCTCTGAAGTTAGATTAGCTGAAGCAAATTTACCATCCACATTTTTGCCTCTGCCACCAGATAAACATTGGGTCGAATCTGCAGAAATGCCTCTGCCGCACGACGCCATGCCCAAAGCTTCTGTGTGTTGACGACTCCTCATTCCCACTCATCCTAATCCTGCATCATCCGCTATTTCTCCTCTGCTCGATATGAAATAGGCGCACGCTCTAAACTTGGTCCGGAGATAAATTCTTCCAATTTCCCCCTTCTTCCAACACCAGTTCCCACACCAGCTTATGGACCTCGCTCTAATGCTTGGCGGTGCCGGTTAACCAGTTCCCACACTAACCGCACATCAACAATGGCGACCGAGAGTTTACAGGTAAGAGTAGATTTTGAGCAGTCACAGCATATCCTAGGTATATTCCAGCATATACCTAGGATATGCCAAAAACCCACATAAACAAGGGTTTGCCCCCCTAGAGGCAACCCAAAAATGTTGATTGAAGTATACTATTAATATTTTCTAGTAAAAAGAATATAGAAGTCTATCAAACAAATTAATGCAGATTTTTATATTAAAACATCAAATCCTTATGGGGTGCCAGGGATTTGAACCCTGGTATTTCCAAATTTTCCAGTGCTAAAAAGGGCATGGATCCAAGATAATAACCCAACAGTTTTGAGTGATTTTTTGAGTAACACCTTACTACACAGCTGCTAAAAGAGAATTTTCCCTTACACTCATGAGGAAATCACAGTTCTAGGACTAACTTGTATATGACTCACTCGTATGGTAAGCCATGTAAGTATTTTGTTGTGTATTTTCATGCTTCCATAAATACCACGCTTTATAGATATTCATAGTGCTTGGAGATCACATATATAGACCAATAAACCTGCATTTCAATAGCTAACAATCACTACCATAATGTTGTTATACATGATTTGGCATTCAAGTCTGGAATCCTTTGGAGTGGGAGGGGAATCTAAAGGGAGAAAAGTATCCCACTCTTTTTTATACAACACGTTGATAGAAAACTAACAAAGAATAAATTGAAACTAAAATACATTTTAAGCTTAGAACCAAACATTCTCTATGCTCAGCAAGATATTCACTCTTATGAAGCATCTAGAAGCAAGAAAACAGAAGCTAAAGCATCTAGAAGCAGGAAAATAGAAGCTAAAGTTAAAATACTTAGGTGGCTGTTGATGAATCATCTCATTTATAGAATGTACATAATATATAGATCCATTGTATAAATATTGCTGCTGGTTTGGATACGCTGAGAACGCTTTTCCTCATTGAGACTTTTTGTGAAACTAAATAAATTTGGAGCAGATAGATCCGCATTATCTCCTCGGAAGCACCACATTTAGAAGGTATAATGTCCTTGGAATTCAAGGACTCTAAAGACAATTCCAACGATAAAAGCACATAAAAAGAAGTAAATTCTCGTTTTAAGAAGAAACAAAATAATAAAAAATATAACCTTTCAAGAAATGGGACGAAGCGTTATCGATCCAAAAAATTTCGTTGCATTGCATCCTCTTATAAGCAAACTGTAAGGTAATTTAAGCAACAATATTGTAGCAAAGACGAAAAGCAATATAAGAGCATCATAACTTGAGAAATGGCAAACAAAATGAAAGACTATCATCATCAAATGCTCAAAACAACTCTGATCATAAAGGCAACTTGTATAATCAAGACGTGCAATTTCTTGTTGTGCACAATTTTTTTTCAAATTTGCCAATGAGCTCAAGTTGTTGATGGAGGTAACGGTGTCTAGGTTAGCACATTTCTTTACCATTATTGGAAAAGGATAAGAGTATTCTCATTCTACTCATTCTGTGCATATGCTGCAATCATGGTATTCAAGATGGCACATTCCTCACATGCATGTCCTAAATACTATCTCAACACTATTTCACATCCATAATTAACATACATGTTGAACAGCACTGGTTCTAAAACAACACTGGTTCATATAAACATGGATCCATGTCCCAGCAGCAATGCTTCACTTGAAAAGTTTGTTGAAAGTGTACTGAAGGTAAATTTATTAGATGATATACCTTCTACAGAGCCGGAAACAGCAACACTTCTGCCTCTTAGTCGGTTGAATAAGCACCTAGCATAATTGTCCATGTCAACATGTTTCGACCATTAATTTGATACAATATATTCATTTTGCGAACAACAAATCAAAACATTTGGCATACAATTGCATCAGAAAATTCCATGTCATTATGTCACTTGCATGTCCGCTATTAAGAATGTCATTTGCCGTTGCATGAATGCCTGCTATTATATAGAATATTATCGTAATAAGTAATGGAAATTGAAAATATGCACCTGTCATAGATTTTGATTCCGGATTGCAGATTGGCACGGAACGAAAGGTCATTGCATTCTTCTGTCTATCTCCAATACCTGATTCTAAGAGCCCATCTTGATCTACAAGCTGAGAAAAAGAGCTTGGGTGCACAACGACCCCATGATGACCATTGGAAGAAATCCTACAGGGCAAATATTTACCTGGGCCGCACTGCAGCAAAAGTCCCTCCAAATGGCCGCCTCCTTCCTTCTATGGTGCCCTTTTTGGCTCCCGAAATTGGACTATTGCGTACTTTCAAGATCCCAGTTTTATGAAATTCGCTTAAGCAAATTTCAAAAGACGTCGCCGAAAAATTTGTCTGACACCTGTCTGATTCTGTCAGCGCCTGCGCAGGTGTTTTTTAAAAAAAAAAACTGAAATTCGCTTAAGCGAATTTCAATGCATGTGTATTAATTTGCTGTGCTTTTCTGCTATTTCAGGTGGATTGACACTTCTAACAATTTGTTGAAAAATCTGTAGAAACAAAAAAGATCCGACATCGTTTTCATCAATTGGACTATCAAGTCTGGGTCAGAGGAGCCCGAGCATCATGATTCATTGCAGAGCAAGGCACTACTGTTGATTTCATGGTTTCTGGAAAGGACTAGAGCAGGTCTTGCGTAGCTTTGAGCTCGCATGTAGGGAACTTAAAATCTGGCTCAGTCTCAGCATCCAGGCGAAGGAATGATGACCCACTGCCGAAATCAACCCGATCTGATAAAAAGAACTCCGATTTTTGAAGCCTGATTGAAGTTATGAGCAGAAAGTGACGGATTCTGCAGAAGAGTTGCTGTTTTCTCAAAAATAGTCCGATTCATGTATTTTTATAGCCGACTCTCATAAGATCGCCCAATAGATTCCAACTGCCAGAGGAAAGCATCGTAAAACACATCGCCCACGCAGCACTTGGCGGGGTGAAATTCGCTTTAGCGAATTTCACTGCCAAAAAATTTTCGGGGAAATTAAACACCAAATTAAGATAAGCGAATTTCCTCATGGAATACCCGGTTCGGAGCCAAACAAACGGCTCCCTTCTACCTACATTTTCTCTTACTCTGAGCATTAGATCGACCTTCAAAACTCAATCTTGGCCTTAGCCTTTTTTCTACATGAATGGGGCTCTTTCCCTAGTTAAAGAAATTGTTTGACATAATTTCTTTGCACCCACATTGCACGTGGATGTATATTTATGCATGTTTGTGATGTTCCAGGGGAATATACGCTATGAATACGTATATTCCTGGACCCGTCACTATACAAGTCTATCTTCATAGCCTTGTATACCATAGATTGTGGCACTAGGGGGGCATGACTAAGTTATTCATATAACTTAGCCAACCTTAGGTTAAGACCATTTTCCACGTGGCCTTAACCTATTGGGCAACCGCCACACGAGACTCACCCGATTGGTGCCACGTGGCATCCTAGGTGGACCTAACTTATATAGGGTCGGAACCCTAACCCTAGGCCTCTTTCCAGCCCTAGCACCCGTGAGAGACTCACCTACTACTTGCTCAAACCCCGCTTTTGAACATCGCTTTGTCGGGGCATAGACCGTGCAAAGCAACCCCCGGGGTAGACTCGTTCTTGGAGCAAGAGCAAAGATCACGAGTCGAAGACCATGGAGGCACACCTGATCCGAGAGGAGAGCATCGGGGCAGGTATGTAGGGTAGTAGTTGATAGCTCATCTGGAATTAGCATTCCGTGATGTGCTAGTATCTTGTATCTAGAGTAGAGCCATCCTAGAACCCGTATTCAACATCTTGAACCCTAATCAATGAACCCTAACCCTTAGTTAGGTTGTATGATTAGGTTAAGATGTTCTTCTTATGATTATTCTCATGATATGATGATTATGTGATGATGGTTGATCATGTTTGCTCCTCTTGTATTGGGAAGGGGGGTAGAGACCTAGGGCCATATGTAGTATGCTCCTAGAGTAGATCCCTTTAGTTTCTATTAGTTGCCTTTTGTGCATAGGAGCCCACCAGCCTATCGAGGCTATGATATGACTCAAAGCACCACATAACGGGGCTAGAGGGAATGTGGAGGAGGATCCCCGCCGAGTGGGGGGCTTCGGGATCCCATAGTGGGCTAGGCTTATGGTCGGTCACTTCGTGTGGGCGAAAAGCATGGGTCCGACACCTCCGGGGCAATGGTGTCGCCGCCCTGCCTCTCGCCGCAAGTGTTGGCTTGGCTCGTTTTGGGGGTTAAGTCGGGCACGAATCGTGGTGTCGCCACGATTCTCTAGCCCCCACGGAACCTCTAGACCACGGGAAGGGGAGATGCAACCCTTCCCGCTCATCCGACCGGGGAGATGCAACCCGGAGTAGTCCCGATGGGTGATGCCGGGGGATTATGCCTCCTGAAGGCTAGAGTCATGCCGAGCCTGATTTAGCCCATCCGCAAAGTATGCACAGGAGTGGTCAACCCTAGCCATTGTTCTATGCCAGCCTCGCCATTGCCATGACTCCTTGCCTCGCTCTATCTTGAGGCCTAGCTAGTCGGGCATCCTCCTTATGAGTCCGAACCAGGGTAGGAGCTCTCATGTTTTATGGTTCATGATTATCATCTTTGCATTGGTATATGTGTGATGCACTACCCTTCGAGGTAGTATTTGTATATGTTTGATGCTAGTTCTCGACGTGTTATCGCCTCACCAAGATAGGAGCCCATGGGGAAGGGCGCGCAAGACACCTTTCAGAATTCCCTCCCCGCACTAGGGATCACCTTAGAGTCTTGCGGGTAGACGAAGGGCCCGGCGGTTGTTGAGCCGGACGGGGATTTCTGCCGAGTGTACGGCCGAAATATAATGTTTAGCGAGGGAGCTCCACAATGGTATCGAGCAATGTTCTTGGTTGACCAAGAGCTAGCACTGACCATATCCCTGAATAGGTAGACTAACTGGCCTAGCTATGGAATGGAATGAGAATTCCAGTCTTGAACCGCGAAATATGGGAGAATTTTTTTCCCCATTAGCAGGGTCGTAATTAGATTAAGTATAGTCTAAGTGGTGGAAATAATATAGTCAAAAGAAACCTTCTAGTAAATTTGAGCTCAAGTTGTTCATGAACCGCATCTTCCAAGCAAGAAAATTGAACGAGAAATCGCTCAAAAGAAAGTTTGAAAGAAATGGCGTGAAATGACCACTACTTGGCCCAAAAAGGAATTAGGAAATTTTGAGAAATAGTTAAGTGATTAGGGGAAGTACCTTAATTATTAACCCATAGTTATAATAAATTTACTCTTAAGAAAAAGTAGCTAATAAACCTATGGAAACACCTCTACTCCCTATAAGTTTCCAAATGGTAGCTTGAACCTCTCCCTTACCCTTGTAAAGCGAATTAGAAGCTAATCTCCGAAGCTGCCGTAAGAGTGTCCACCCGAATCCAACACCACGAGGTCGACCCCAAAGGAGCCGCCAAGATAGAGGCAAGATCGCCGAAGAGGCCACCATCAAGAAAGCTAAGTTGTTGGGAGGACCAAGCAAGTAGCTAGGAAGGTTGGAAGCTCCAGCTTGCATCCTGAACGCCGGGCACTCACTCTGGGTGGCGACAAGCAAATTCTTGAGGCCCTGCGACCTAGGTCAGATGACAAACTTGGCCACTCAAGCTCTTCAGACGAATCTTTTCACTCGAGGAGCAGCAACGACTTAGCACTTCAGGCGAATGATCGCAAAGGCTCGTGGGAAATTGAGATCGGTGGAGCTCCGCTTCCGGCGGGGAAGAGCAAGAGCGAGAGCAACTCTACAAGAACGAGCAACCCCAAAGAATGGGAGAGCAGGGGAAGAGCAAGTAGCGAGAGCAACCTCGGCAACAGGAGCAACCCCAACACCAGGAAGAATAAGGGAGCAGCAAGCAGTAGGAGCAACCTCGGCATTACGAGCAACCCAAGCAAAGAAGGAAAGAAAGAAGGCGAAGCAAAGCAACCAAGGCGCGTAAGAAAAGCCGCATAAAGAGGCGGAAGCTAGGGCGAGGGAGAGCATGGTTATCGAGAACCACAACTGGACGAACTGGAGGAGGATAAGCCCGAGGAAGAAGGACCACAACAACAGGAGAGGGGAGCAAGAGGCTAAAGAAGAAGAGGAGGAGGAGGCCGAAGAAAAGACGAGGCCTACGCTCGGCAACCATATCCAATGCAGTCCAAGGAGGGCAACATCAGCAAGAAGCTACTTAAAGCTCAAGCAAGATATGGAGTACGAGAAGAAGAAGGCAGCATACAAGATTCATCTCCGCCAAACGATCGGACAAGGTAGCCGACCAGGGTCGAAAAGCTAGCCTCCACCACCTCGACTCGATTCCCCGAAGAAGGTCCGCCATGGGCCAAATACCCAAAGACAAAAGAGAGTCGCCGTAATATTCGACATTGCCAACAAATGCACTACCGATGATCCAAAAACTCTTCGAAAGTGCCTACATCAAAGATCTATTGAGGAGTTCAAGATGGGCCACGACTACTGAACAAGCCACTGACAGCTACGCCACCAACAAGTAGACTTCATCGACTTATGATGTCAAGAGCCCTAAAGGATGAGACTGGATATACCTCCTCGGAAGGGAAATTATCATAGGTATCCAGGCCATAGTAGTATCAGATTTGGACTTCAAGCAAACATGCTTGACTAAGGAGGTACTACAAGCCGCCAAGGGTGGGCCTCTCGAATAATAGAAATATGGCAAACTGCAACAAACTTCTTCCTCATCAGCCCGATACTTGAAAGCAAAATGATCAACCTCGGCAGCCATCTCAAGATTACGACAATCTTCTACCTTAGAGATTGGAGGTCAAGCACCATCAAGAAGAGGCATCATGAGGGACCAAATATTAGCATTATTAATTGATCACCAAGAATAGTCCTTTTGATAGATGCACACAAACTCCTCTCGAAGAAGAGAAGTTGCACGCTTAGAAGTGGTAAAGTACTCAACATTGTCATCGCCTTATAACAAAGCAGATGTCACCAAAATGAAGAATCAAATCAACAAGCTCAACACAACAATATCAATTCAAGAGTTAGAAGAATCATCCTCGAATCTAATAACCTTCAAGGCGATGAGTTAAACACGAAAAGATTCTAATGAATGGTGAACATGACCTTCAAGCCTTTGGGATGCAACAATCAACCTTAGGTCGCCACTACATCGCCAAGTCCACTAAGAGGGATAATGTTAATGAAGGTAGTCAAAGATCAACAAAGAAGGACGAAAGCGTAGTCGAATATGTGCATTAAAAGAAAGGGGCACTTGAATGATCATGCAACAACTCCAAGGATACCAGATTCTTTTCAACAAATTATGGATCATCGCCTTTGCTACTCCAAATAATTAACGACTACTACACCAACTTTAAGCAAGCTAGAGGATCTATCGATAGTTGAGTTTCTTAGAATTATGGGTGATAGCATCCATGATGGGATGGGGACCTAAATTTCGTAGATTTTTTTTGTCTTTTCCTTTAGAAAGATGGACCCAAGAATGGAGCAAAGCTTCAAGTATTGGGAAGAAAATGTATGGAGTACAATAATTGTATACATTGCTGGCAGATATCCAACATATTGAACCTCTTCGTGAGCTTGATCACTCGCTAAGAAGGATTCAATAGAAGGATAACCGCCGACCATGTATATGACGAGTACTTCCGAAAGATAAGGAATAATCCCAATTAAATGAAGGGAAGCAATCTAATAAGTCCGCCAACTTCTTAGATGGCATCAACTCAAAGGTGGGGCTATTTCAAGAGGGCAATAATTAAGAAAGGGTAGATCCTAGAGTATAGATTAGATCTAAAACAAGAATAATTATCTAACCATGTAGTTTTCTATGTGTGCCCAAAAAGTAATGTCATGCCGATTAACTTGTGGCCATAGGATTTATGTAAGTAGTTCTTTAACCCGTAATTTTGCACCTCCTAGATGATCGACATCTTTAAGAGCAAGACTCTTAAGTCTAAATCTAGGCCAAGAATTAAGACAAGGCCAAGTAATTAGCAAAGACCAACGGAACAAGAGTCAAGTTCGACATCAACCTAGAGCTTAAGCAAAGTAGAGCATCGGCACCAACTTATGTACATTGGCAACTATGACCTCATAATAAGCATGCAATATTAAAGCCGGCTAAGGCAATAATTGATTATCATAAGCAAGAGATACTTATCCCAAAGACCAAAGAGCAAGTACCTTATAATTTAAGTTAAGGAAGTAATTCCAATCGGCAACGCATGCCCAGAAAGCAATTACTTAAGTACATCATGAGGAATGAGGTCGCATAAGCTACAAGTTGTCGAATCCGACTACAAGAGTAAGAAGGAAGATGCTACTTCAAACAGCTTGCCTCGCCAATTTCTAAGTTAATCAAGAAGTCCCATGATATATTTCCAGTGAAATTTGAGAGCTTTTGCTCTATAGAGGCATAGAGTCCGAAATCACTCTTGCACTGCAGGCAGAGCCGACAGCAAGGCTCTTTATAGAATCAACACTTCCGAAGCTAGCGAGCTCAAGAAGCAGCTTGTAGGAATTGATCAACTTGGGGATCCTTTCGCCAAGATGGAAGTCTAAAGATGTATATCAACCATGGGCAGCTCAACAAGCAAGGACATAATGGATCAGCCCCAAAAAAGCGTGATTCTTCTACAAAATCGACTTTAAGCTCTGGCAATCAGCAAAATAAGGATGAAGGGGAAGATCATTATAAGACTCCTTCAGAACTTAGTAGGGGCACTATCACTTCACAGTGATGCCCTTGAGTCTATGGAATGCTCCACCAACTCGTATGCATTTGAGGACGACGTCTTCGAAGATTCCTTGGATGATTTCTTCATCAATTCTCTTCGACGACATCGCGATCTACAAAGAAATCAATGGAAGAGCATGCAGCCGTGGAGATGTTAAGACGTCGCCACTCATTGGCAAGCTTTTGAAGCAGCAATTTGCAATGCCATCTCCACTTCGGCAGGCGAATTCGGTAAGAAGATAGAAGAAGCCATCTCCGCCAACATAGAGTTCAAGCATAGTGGGCTAGTCTTTGCAAGAGTGCAAGGACGGATTAAGAAAGAGAAACCTTCAAATATTTGTAAAAAGGAAGGTAATCTTTAATAGCAAAGAACAACTATGCATCTCCAAATATAAGGAGTAAGAAAAAATCTTCCATGACACGCATAATAGCCCTAATTCCTACCATGCAAAATTTATAAAGGTCTACTTCAATATTAGAAGTAGCTACTTCGGCAGACATGAAGAAACAGATAATCGACATATCCAAGAATGCCAAAGGAGCCAAGCCAGGCAAGGGCGTAACAACTTCAATTCCGTGAGTTTTGGAACCTTGGGGTGCCAGCACGCCAAGTGGGAAGTCTTCAAAGATGGTTTTCATAGCTGGCCTTCCAAGGACAACAAGAAGCTTTGAAGCCTTGATGGTTGTTTATAAAGTTTATCAAATAGACACACACCTAGCCACAGGTGGTCTAAATAAGAGTTCTTTAGGTCGTGCATGGAAGGCACAAAATGTCATCATCACCAAAAGAGATCCAAGTTCTTTAGCGACGCTTAGCAAGACTTCTTCAACACGAGCCGCACCAACTTGTTGATGAGTTTTGCTTATCATTTGCAACAAATCGACAAAGGGACCGCACCAACACAAATTTGAGAGCACGCTGAGAAACTATGATTGGAACAAGTAATCAAAATGGGCCGAAAGTACATCCACCGGGTCAATTACGCATAATAATATGAAGCAAGAGTCATCAAGATGTCTCCCCATGATCGCCATAGCTTATCAATGCTTGACCCTAGTTATGTGGCATAATTTAGTGCCCAAGGTGGAAGTTTCTCAACAACGACAAAGATATATGCGTAGCTTTTGGTAGAAGTGTGGGAGTATCTTCAACAAAGATGGGCATATCCAAGAGTCAAGCTGATAGAGGTAAAACTCCTTGGGAGTTGTTTTGTTGTATGATAAAGTTGGCTCAAGTAAAGGTTAAGCAAGGGAAGCTTCAAGATCGGCAATTGTAAGAAGCTCAGCCCCTAGGTGGGCCGGTCCGTTTCACGATCTTGGAGAAGAGTGGGCTCTCAAGCCTACAAGTTGGATCTCTTGGCCACCTTAAGGTCTTCCATGTGAGTTTATTGAAAAGGCACGATCCTAACCCTGAGGATACTCCAACTTTGTTGGAAATGACTGAGGATCAAGTTGAAATAGTGCCCGAGTTCCTTCTTGATAAGTCATTCAAGAGGACTAGGTGGTCTCAATTCCTCAAAGATTTGGTCAAGTGGAAGCACTTGCCCGTGGAAGACGCCGACATGGGTATTGAAGCAGATTTGGAGAAGCAATACCCGCAGTTTATGAACGAAGTTTGATGGTCGAGTCGCTCCTAACTAATCCACGCCGACTTGCCGAGGTTAGCTTAGTATGTTTCTTAGTTAGCCTTAAGTTCGCCTCATGTATTCTAGTTAGTAGAGTGCATGTGCCGTAATCTTGAACGCGGGGGCGATGATGGGATACGCTTTAAGGCATTCTCTAGGCCAACACGCACTAAAGAGGTGCGCATGACCATTAGGGTCATGTGAGTGAGGAATGAGGCATGGTGGGCGATGATGAGACATCGACGGATGTTTCTATACCGCTGATGCGGGGGACGACACCGGGCCGTGAGGAGGGTCATGGTGAAGGTGAAAGTGATCATGCGCGCTGATGATGGGATCGTGAGACGTTCCCTAGCTTAAAACCCTTGGGGCATGATGCATTAGGGTGTACTGACCCGGGGATCGTGGTACAAGGTAGCACTTGATCATGGGCGCATGATAGGATCATCTTAAATGGTCCTTAAGCTCAAATCCTTATGGGGCCATGATGGAAAGTGCAAGGTAGTAGGGTAACCTTGAGCTAGTAGTTCGCCTCAAGGAGGTAGGTAAGGGGGGGTCCCCTAAAACCACAAATTTATTAATTAAACTAATGTAATGTGCTCCTTGGCAGTGCAAGTTAGAGGTGGGCATCGAGGAGGGCGATTACGAGAGGATAGGGGAGCCATAATTTAGATTATGAACCCTAATAACTCTTATAGTAATAATTTCTAATTATTATAAGAAGTAACTTGTTAAGGTTGTATAATTTTGTATAAGTACAAATATAGCCTAAATTTTGACAATTAACTTTTTAATAGGAAGTTGACCGCTTAAATTGAATTAAAGAGTATGTTATGTTGTTTTTGCGTGCATAAGGTAGGTTAGTCACCCTTTAGCAATGCCGAGGACAAAGATTGTCCTAAGGGGGAGAATGTGATCGTTCGTGGAATATACGCCATGAATAATGATATTCCTCGACTACTATACAAGTCTATCTTCATAGCCTTGTATACCATAGATTGTGGCACTAGGGGGCATGACTAAGTTATTCATATAACTTAGCCAACCTTAGGTTAAGACCATTTTCCACGTGGGCCTTAACCTATTGGGCAACCGCCACACGAGACTCACCCGACATGCCACGTGGCATCCTAGGTGGACCTAACTTATATAGGCTGGAACCCCAACCCTAGGCCTCTTTCCAGCCCTAGCACCCAGAGATCATTTACTGCTCAAAACCCCGCTTTCAACATCGCTTGTCGTGGCATAGACCGGTGCAAAGCCCCCAAGCCAGGTAGACTCGCTCTTGGAGCAAGAGCAAAGATCACGGAGTCAAGACCATGGAGGCACACCTGGATCCGGGAGGGAGAGCATCGGGAGCAGGTATGTAGGGTAGTAGTTAGATAGCTCATCCGAATTAGCATTCCCAGATGTGCTAGTATCTTGTATCTAGAGTAGAGCCATCCTAGAACTCATTCAACATCTTGAACCCTAATCAATGAACCCTAACCCTAGTTAGGTTGTATGATTAGGTTAAGATGTTCTTCTTATGATTATTCTCATGATATGATGATTATGTGATGATGGTTGATCATGTTTGCTCCTCTTGTATTGGGAAGGGGGGGGTAGAGACCTAGGGCCATATGTAGTATGCTCCTAGAGTAGATCCCTTTAGTTCCTATTAGCTGCGCCTGCATAGGAGCCCACCAGCTATCGAGGCTATGATATGACTCAAAGACCACATAACGGGCTAGAGGGAATGTGGAGGGAGGATCCCCACCGAGTGGGGGGCTTCAGGGATCCCATAGTGGGCTAGGGGCTTATGGTCTGGTCACTTCGCAAGGGCGAGCATGGGTCCGACACCTCCCCGGGCAATGGTGTCACCCTCGCCTCCCCGAGAGCTGCAAGTGTTGGCTTGGCTCTCGCTTTGGGGGTTAAGTCGGTACCTAATCGTGTGTCGTCACGATTCTCTAGCCACCACCTTTAACCTCTAGACCTCGGGAAGGGGAGATGCAACCCTTCCTCGCCTCATCCCGACTGGGGAGATGCAACCCGGAGTAGTCCCGATGGGTGATGCCGGGATTGCGCCTCCTGAAGGCTAGAGTCATGGCGAGCCTCCGATTTAGCCCATCTCGCAGTATGCAATGTGAGGGGGGATGGAGTGGTCAACCCTAGCCATTGTTTATGCCAGCCGCCATTGCCATGACTCCTGCCCCCTCTATCTTGAGGCCTAGCTAGTCGGGCCATCCTCCCATGAGTCTCAACCAGTGGTAGGAGCTCTCATGTTTTATGGTTCATGATTATCATCTTTGCATTGGTATATGGTGATGCACTACCCTTCGGAGGTAGTATTTGTATATGTTTGATGCTAGTTCTCGACGTGTTATCGCCTCACGCTATAGGAGCCCATAGGGAAGGGCTACAAGACACCTTTTCAGAATTCCCTCCCCGCACTAGGGATCACCTTAGAGTGCGGGTAGACTAAGGGCCCGTATTGTTGAGCCTGACGGGATTTCCCTCGCCGAAAGTGTACTACCGAAGCCAGATGTTTAGCGGTGGAGCCACAATGTTGTTCCAAATCTGGCCAAGACACACCTATTTGATTTAAATTTTAGTTTTAGCACGTAGCATCGACAAACATTATGCATAATACCACTATATGTATTATAAAAGATTTATTGCGACAACCTTTCTTGACTCCCCTACATTTGGGAAGTAATTTTGTACAGGGGTGCCCAAGCAAACATTTTCCAATGAAAGCTTGTCGATTTAAGAAGACGCGGGATTTGACCTGTGAGCCATTGTCTGTGGTGCATATTAGATATGCGGTTTCGGTTCATAATAACCATGGTATTCCCACTACCGAGTAACCTCAAATAGTTCAGAACACACAACGAGAAACATAACAACCAAGGTCTTGCCTCAACATTTTCTCTAATAAAATTGAAACTCAGGTGTTACATTTGTTGGGTGCGGGATATCGGGATATCTATACGATGGAGTGGGTTTTAGAACCAGAGAACCAATGGGTTGGGGAGGAATGACTCTGACAATGTGAACGAATATTACAAAAGTGTAGTAGAGAATATTTACTTAATGGCTAATGCTTCGTGGGAATCTTCATGTTGTTGGTATCAGGCCAATTTGGCCTAGGTGTCCCATTATAAGGAATTTGGGTGCTCGAAGCAAGGGCAAGATAATTTGGGAATTTTGAGTATAGGAATTAATGCAGGAAATTGGAAATATTCGAAGTCGGCCCCGTAGCAAATGCTTGACACATAGCTGCCCACTAAATCCCCTGCACAATATCATAGCATAGCCTTCTGAACTATTTATGTTGATTCCAAAATCGCATGATCTGCTGTTAAAATTGAAAGATTCTCTAGTCAAGTTAGCTAGACATTTCACCACAAGCTACAAAATTGCCAATTAATGGTTTTAAGGTGCATTACCAATCATGTCTAGACCATAGAAATTAGTTTATTACTATATCATTCAGAAGAAACGAAATTCACTGTAGCAATGGGAATATGCACCATACAATTATTATCCGATCAAATCATTGCACTGCTTGTTCACTTGACCCCCCTAGGAATAGATCCGTCTGCTCATTAGCTTGCTTCCTTTCTGTTTTCTGCTCTTTTCATTTATCTCCTCTGATGCTTTCGGTTCGGAACTGTCATAGCTAGTTTCTATCCACCGTTGATCAAGTCGTCACTGTTCTATAGGACCGTTTAAATCAACTTCTATTTTAAGTCATTAACCGACCCAACGAAATGATGGACTATGGTTATGACTACTCTCCAACCATTTTAATCTAACCATTAGCATTACTATGCTTCACGCACAAATTTCAACTAGGTTAAACCTAGTGTTCTTCAATAGTGTAGTTTGTGCAAGTTATTTCTTCAATTCTGCTTTCATGAATATAATTCCATGACTGTAATAGTCTTCAAAAATGACCAAATTTTATGTATGGGCATGCATCATCTTTGAGTTGCAGCAGTAGAAAAACATTTTCTTAATCTGCAAGCAAACCCATTTGCGAAGGTCTGCTTGGCTTTCTACCCATTCCGAAAGGCGCTTGGGGTATTTGTGACCATTTTTAGTGGGCGCAGAAGTAGAAGAACTAAAACCATAAAAGAAAATGTCCTTACAAATTTCTAGGATCAAGCCACGAACTACTTAATCCATGCCTGCGGCGGCTCTGCCACAATCTAGCATAACGGAGGTTTTTCACCACATGTTACCATATGATTTCATCAGTGTCATTTTTAGATGGCACACAAGATCAAAAAGCTTGTGGATTACAAAACACATTTATATATGTTCAGAAAACCTTATAATCGCATTGAAAATGTTCACCACTGCTCCAAATTTTGTGTTTTGATAGTTGAACATCTTGACTATGATCTTTTAGATAAACAGGGCTATGATTTTACCTGTGGGTCCTTTTGTTATAATGCTTCAAGGTCTCAAAACAAGGATTTATAACTTCTATTAAACACAAAAAAATGGATTTCAAAATATTGAAAATCTAGAGACATGTTCTTGTTAATATGTTTTAAACAGCTACTGGGCCATCGATTTGGTAGCCTCTCTAATCCCAGCTATGGAAGTCATAAATATGAGGAGCTATGGGTTACAAAAATTAACTGCTACCAAGATGTTGATCCAATGGTGGATGATTCTGCGATTTGATATCACATGGCATCACTTGTTTAAGAACCATTTAGACGTGAAAGAAGATGGAGATTTTGCCCCGACACCAAGGAATAGTTGACTTGATTTATAGTAATGAGTGGAAATCTAGCAATGAAGTATTTGGAATTCCAACCAAGACACTATGTCCAGCTTTCAACTTATATATAAATACTTCAAATCGTAAATCATAAAATACTTAACCTCTATATCCAAGAATGCTTTTCGTTGTACTGTTTCTACCAACTTTGTCAAGTCGTGCTATGAGCTCCTGGCAATTCAAAATGAGATGCATGTCCCATGAGATCATTGGAGTCAAATGTGGAAGGGGGGTTGGAACCCAACTTTACTAGTGGATGTGGAAGTGGCTAGTTTTAATGAACTATTACATAGACATGAAACTATCACGTGAACCACTACTAGTTTTAATAAATGACTATAGGATTGATAACCAACATAGAAAACGCACTACCACTTTTAACAAACCACTATAAGATTAATAACCAGCATAGAAAACCATTATCAATTTTAACAAACCACTATGGCATGTGGTTTTCTTCTGTCAACTATATTCATGCATAAGAAACCACATATATCATGGTTTTTAGGCAATATAATAATGGTTAAATATAATAGTTCATTTTTGGAGGCCTTGTGGCTCTTCACCTCCAGAAACGAGCCAAGGCAACTCCAAAGAAAAAAATATTAAGCTCCTTGTACCAATAGTGTGCGCAAAAGATGGCCAAATGCCTAACATGGAACAAAAGCACAACTCCCCTAGAGGTCTAAAAAGACGGGAAGCATAGCTCCACCGGAGCTCTAAAACAGAAGCACAGCTCCACCCGAGCCCTACTAGCAGCAGGAAGGGAGCCCACAGCTTATACTTAGGAAGTGGGATTTCCTGAAAACCCTGACCTGCTGTCTCAACGGAAATCCCTCACCTGTTGGCCTGCCTAAACGAAAATCCATTGGAAGCTGTTGCTGTCCCTGCCGAAAAAAGAAAGGGGCGTGCACTCTTATCTATGCCCTGAGAAAACGTCCTCTTACCATTGCAAACAAAATACATTCTAAAAAACTATAAAAAGGAAACATGACCACTAAATGCAAATAAGCTGCTCAAATTGCTCAAAATATACGATTTCTAATACGATACCACGCTAAAATCTTAGCACAAACTATTGCCACAAGCACCCCCCACAATACAAGCACCCCCCACAATACAAAACTCAAAACATTGGTTGGAAGTTTATGCAATTCCCATATTTCGATGGTGATAGGGCAGGGGCAGGGGTAGGGGCAAAATTGGTAGTGCTAAATTTTGCCTGCACCAACCTGCTATAGCGGCAAATGGCATGACTGAACCATAGAAAACTCACTAGATGATCTGTAAGAAGTATCATAAAGCTGGGTTTTGAGCTTACTTTGTCCATGTGACAAATCAGGTCTGAATCGAAGCTTCAAAGACATGTCCGATGAGGGAACAAGACATTCAGGAATTCAAGCCCGCTATTTGAAGCTACAAACCCATAGAAACAGTGCATTTGGGAATTTTCCGAAGCTGTAGAGCCTAAATCTTTTAAGTCTTACAAATACACATAAATACGCATGAGATTGAAGAGTTCAAATGATGCTAAGCTCAGTCCCAAATGAAGCCACTCTTTGTTCTTGCCTTTTGACTTGCGACAAATGGTTTCTTGTCTCTGCCTTGAAGATCTACACCGCAATTTTTCAATTGTGGTTCGTATAGAATATGTATTTCTGCCCCGTTTTCGAGCTTCTTGAATGTGAAATTGTGCTTTTTTCTTAAGGTTCTTGAATATGCACTGTTTTCTAGCTTCTTGCATATGAATTTGTGCTCTGTTCTTGAGCTTCTTGAATATAAATTCATGCCCTGTTCGTAATTTTGGATCAATCAACTTTAGGCTCTCTAAAGGCTCTGTGCTAACTTTGCAACCCAAAAGCAAATCGAAAAAGAAAGCTATGCTTTAGTTTCAGATTGATCGATTAGTTCTGACATTCATGTGGATAGGTAATGATTTAGTTATATGGAATTTCAAACTGTATCTGTTAACATGCTAGCCCTATTTAAGAATTTAGTATTTGTTTCTACACACCATAAACCATATATACTTAAATCCTTACGACAGAGTCTCATGCACGATGCACGAGCTCACAAGGATGCAAGTTACATAATATAAGATAAATCCATAGACAACATCAATGCTAAGTAATAATTGTAAAACTAGATGCCATTAAGAACTAGGACAGAGTAGAAACTAACATATATCGCCTCACATTGTCCATTCATGAGGAAATTCAAATTTATTCCCAACACTAACTTCTCTAAATGACACTAAACGAGTGCGTTCGGATTTATACTTAATGCATCTATAATTACAAAAGCAAAAACATTCTATGTTCTCTTTAATTGCAACTACAACAACGTCGATTTATACCACTTGTAAGATGATTATAATCAATAAAAAAAAAATGACTTGTAAGATTGATTCTTGTCACTTGCATATTGATCACAATGGTGCGTAGTTGTGCGCGCATCAATGGGTCTTCCAATGGACAATCCATTGATGCATTAGCATCTTCTTTAGGTCTACTTTACATCTTATTGCTAAATCTTTGTGCCCTTTATGCAAGCAAATGTTGAAGGCTACTAGAACATTCAATTTTGGGCATTAAAATGACTTTTTCGGCAATGGAAATGATGCTTTCTTTCGGATTTGAAAAAGAAGCCATCAATCCAGGTTGATAGATGACGATGATGATGCTAAGGATTTTGATTCAGGCGGTAACCAAGTCTGATTACATGATCTAAATTCAAGAAAATATCTCAGTAATTAGTTTTTACAGTCTAAATGGCGTATTCTGCCATAGTCTGTGACAACTAGTTAGATAATAGCTTATGCTATTGCATTTTTATTCTCCAAGTGATAAGCTAGGATAAAGATATAAATTTATAGGAAGGTATATTGTTTAGTTCTGGCTGCTATAACCATATACTGAGGAAATGAAACAGAAAGCTTGTTAAATTTGTCTGATAGATAATTATACATATGGTTGTGCTAAGTGGCAGATTTACTAATCCAGAGTTATAGATTTTCATGTTGGAATACAAGACTGCAAAACATATTCTGACCCATTATGGGAGTTTTATCTGTTAAATTACTTGATGCAACAGGGATACATTACATGGATTAGTGATTCTATTCTCTAAGTTCAAAATATACATTTAAGACAAGTCTATACATTTCTTGAATGATTTGCATAGAGTTGCAGTTTGAAACATCTTATGTGATGAAAACACCACTTCTATTCAGCTTTTGTTTGTATGCTTTTACCTTCTTTCTCTTTTTTACTTCTTCTCCACAAATATTATATGTTCTTTCAAGGCCTCACAGGCAACCCCTTGTGCGACAATACCTTGTTTTTGAAATCGGTTTAATTTTCTTTTCTCTTAGAATGCACTCTTGTTCTTAATAGATAAAGATTATGTGAACATCATTCAATTTCAGTAAATTGTTTTTTCCCTCGAAAGTAACAATACACGCACTTAACACATAGAGTATATGAACATCATTAAAATTCAGCAAATCGTATACACATACAAACTTGATATGCATGGATGTATTTGCAGTATGTATCTAATTTGCAAATATAAATATATACAAGTCCCTTGATATTTAGGAAGGAAGGAAGGAAGGAAGGAATAGAATAGAATAGAATAGAATAGAATAGTTTTTTTAACGTCCACGGAGACTAATCGGTCTATGGGACCCCCCCTTACGAGGGACTATGATGTAGAAAGTAGAAATTCCCTTGTGATATAAGGACTGTGTGCGGCCGATGGTTGTTTGTTTAAGTCAGTGCAAAGTTGCCCTAATCTAAATACTTCATGTATTGAACTTGAGATAGTATATTGTATCATTAAACATAGCTTTCTGTTGCAAGGTCATAGGATGCTCATAGCATGGTTCAACATCCTTAATACACATGTTGTTTTACAATGTTAATTTTTGAAAGTGAAACTAAACTTCAAGGGAGAGAGCCAATTTAAATAATAGAAGTCATGTCCTCAATATTCCATGAAGATTCCTCTGGATTCTTCAAGATTTCTATAAATCCCCTGAGATTCTCTAAGATTTTACAAAGATTCCCATAAATTCTATACAAATTCTTCTATATTCCCTTCAGATTCTATAGATATTCCTCTAGATTCTTTAACATTCCATAAAGCTACTTCATATTCCTTAAGATTTCATAAAGATCCCCTTGTACCCCCTGACTCCCCAAGATTGTCTGAGTTTATATGAAGCTTCCCTTAGATTCCTCAAGATCCCTTAAAGATTCTTCAAAGTTCTCTAATATTCTATAAAGATTCCATTACATTTGAGATTTCACTGGTTCTTCAAGATTCCCTTAAGATTCTCAGAGATCACCCCAGATTCTCTAAGATTTCACAAACCCAAACTTGCATGTTGATCACAATGGTGCGTAGTTGTGGACGCATCAATGGGTCTTCCAATGGGCAACCCATTGATGCATTAGCATCTTGTTTAGGTCTACTTTACATCTTATTGCTGGATCTTTGTGCCCTTTATGCAAGCAAATATTGAACGCTACTAGAACATTCAACTTTGGACATTAAAATGACTTTTTTGGCAATGAAAATGATACTTTCTTTTGGATTTGAAAAAAAAGCCATCAATCCAGGTTGATAGATGGCGATGATGATGCTAAGGATTTTGATTCAGGATGTAACCAAGTTTGATCACATAGTCTAAATTCAAGAAAGTACCTGAATAATTAGTTTTTACAGTCTAAATGGTGTATTCTGCCATAGTCTGTGACAACTAGTTAGACAATAGCTGATGCTATTGCATTTTTATTCTCCAAATGATAAGCTAGGATCAAGACATAAATTTATAGGAACTAGTTCTGGCTGCTATAACCATATACTGAGGAAATGAAACAGAAAGCTTGCTTAAATTTGTCTGATAAATAATTATACATATGGTTGTGCTGAGTGGCGGATTTACTAATCCAGAGTTATAGATTTTAATGTTGGACTACAAGAGTGCAAAACATATTCCCACCCATTATCGGAGTTTTATCTATTGAATTACTTGATGCAACAGGGGTAACATTACATGGATTAGTGATTCTATTCTCTAAGTTCAAAATATACATTTGAGACATGTCTATACATTTCTTGAATGATTTGCATAGAGTTGCAGTCTGAATTCAACATCTTATGTCATCAAAACACCACTTATATTCAGCTTTTATTTGTACGCTTTTACTTCTTCTCCACAAATATTTTATGTTCTTTCAAAACCTCATAAAGCAACCCCTTCTGCAATAGTACCTTATTTTTATGGTCGATTTAATTTTCTTCTCTCTTAGAATACACTCTTGTTCTTAATACATAAAGATTATATGAACATCATTCAATTTCAGCAAATTGTTTTTCTCCTCAAAGGTAGTGCACGCACTTAACACATAGAGTATATGAACATTTAAAATTCAGCAAATCGTATACACATACAAACTTGATATGCATGTATGTATTTGCAAATATAAACATAAACAAGTCCATTGATATTTAGGTATTATGATGTAGAAAGTAGAAATTCCCTTGTGATATAAAAACTGTATGAGGCCGATGGTTGTTTGTTTAAGTGAGTGCGAAGTTGGCCTAATCTAAATACTTCATGTGTTGAACTTGAGATAGTATATTGTATCAATAAACATAGCTTTCCTCTACATCGCTTCAAGTGCGGACACATATCTTGTGTCAAAGTATTGCTCGACCTCGTCCCAATTGAATGCGGATGTGGATTCTCATGTTGCTTCTACATCAATTTGATAGATGCTCGGTCATGTCCTTTATGCATGTGTAGATGTACTTCACGCTTCCGACACCAAAACATTGTTCCACATTGATGTGTGCCTCGTACTTTCGAAGCAACCATTGATTGTGGGGAACTAAATATCTATTATCAGTAGGCGTGTTGCCCTCGTGAAGTGGCCTGTATCTCGTCTTCTGTACTCTGGGTAGCCATTTGCGTTGACTCTAGTTTGGTTACTAAAGGACTTTGGGAATCCCTTTATGCTTTCCTTCATTGGGCTGCCTTCTTTCGCTTGGTGGACTATATGCTTGATAATAGTCTCTTGCAGGCTGGGGTTTCCTGGATCTGGAATCTCATCACTTATGATGTTATCAATGGCATCGTTGTCTCGGATCTTGTCTTCTTGTTCAGGAATTATGGGGAGGTGGCAATGTGGCAAGCCTTGTTTTTAGATTCTATTGTGTACTTGTGCGCCTTACACCTTGCCCAAAATGTCATTGTCAAAGAGGTCATGGAAGAACAATTTAAGCTTTGTGTGGAATGTGCATGCCACCAAATCTAGCCTATCATATGGCTATTGTTTGGGTAGCAGGTTGTGTCTGATCTCTATCCAATTTGGGTTAGATGTGAATGTTAAAAACAGGTCTGCTTTGCCAAATCTTTGGATCAATGGTATTGAATCCTGGTAGTTCTGGTGCATTGCTCTTGGGCTTCCATTGAACGAAGAAGGTAGAATGACCGGCTTACCTGATTTTAAGCCTCTTTGCTTTGCCCCATGGTCTATGTAGTCAATGAGCCCTTGGTATAACTCGACTTACAGTGCCCTTTGGTTTTTCTTTATCCAGTTTAGATTGTTTGCTTCCACTCTTGAGAAGACGTCAACGATGAATTCAATTGTTATGTTATGTTATTTTGCCTGCACAAAGCAGCGAGTTCCAACCTGGGCTGCTTATTGCCAACCGGTAATTATAGAATTATAACATAGTCACATTCTCTTGTTTCCTTGAAGATGTTAATGCAGAATGTGATGTTCCAGCATAATATGCGCTCCAAATACGTATATTATACTGCCACATCACACGTACATGTCACGGATGACATGTACTTGCGAGCCGAATAGGGTTGCACCTAGGGGCCAAGAGTTGCACCTAGGGGGGCAACCTCGAATGTTTAAATAAACATACACAATTAATAACCCCATGGACCCCATTGCCAAATGGCTAAACCCCATTTGGCCAATGTCTAACCTAACCCTAAGGGTTTCTATAAAAGGTCTTCCCCTTAAACCCTAAACCCTTTCTTCTCTTTGCATTTTAGGGTTTTCCCTTCTATATTTTTTTATCTTGAATCTATGTTTTTTTTTATAACAACCCATTCAATTGTTTTAGGGATATATGGTCTATGGTTTCAAGAATTGTTTTTTTTTACATCCATATCAAATTCCCCTTGAACCCCCTGTTATTTTGCTACATATTCATATCTTTCTCATGCCTTCAAAGTTTTGCTTCATCTCTAGAGATCAATAGTGTTTTCCTCTTGGCTATGTAACAAATATTACTACATTTGGACGAGTATAACAAAAGATTTTCAAAGGTTTGTGAAGACAATATAGAACATGTCGAATTTCAAGAATCAAAGTAAAGATACCTAAGATCTTGAGTGTTTTGTGTTCATCTTTTGCAAGGAGGTCAAATTTAGGCTTCACATCAAGGATTGTCACAATATTGGTTGATCTTGTAGGATCTTGTGAGGTTCTCAAGAGATTTGAATATTTTTGTTGCAGAAATTTGCTGGTGAGCAATAGTGGGAATGGAACCATGGAAAGTTCCCTCTAATCCAGTGCTTGATAATACGAATTATATTTCGTGGAGTGAGTTCTTTGAGGTCTACTTAGGTCTAGTAGATCTGGAAGGTGTTTTTGAATCAAATTGGGATGCCATAGCCCACCCTGCATAAGACAAAAAAGCTTCAAATTATCTTAAAGCTTTGGTAACAGTTAATTGGAGGCAAAAAATTAAGTCATGCAAGACTTTTGGAGAGGCCTGGAAGTATCTTCATTATGCTTGTACAGTGTATCATCAAGGAAAAGATGGCAGATCTTACTCTAGCATACTGCTCAGGAGTTCAAGACTATTTCTCTCAACTAAATACATGTAGAAAAGAATTAATTGGTGTAGGAGGTAGCATATCTAATTAAGATCTTATTCTTCTGGTATTTAGAGTAGTCGATGACAAATATCAAAATATTATTGGATCCATCAAGAGTACCAGAAATTACAAGTGGACATTTGAAGAAGTGCAGACTGTTTTGGCTCAAGAAGAGATGGAGCATAATAGGACTGTTAAAAAAGCTGAGTTACATCTTGCTCAACTTAATTTGGCCATGTCTCAAGCCAATAAAGGGAAGCAAAAGCTGGATGATCGTCCAAAGAAGGATAAATCACAAGTTAGCTGCTGGCATTGCTGGCAGAAAGGTCATTTCAGAATTGTCCAGATTTCAAAAGGATATTGTAACAGACTGGATCTGGTAGTCCCTCAATAGTTTCTCCATCCTCAACACAAGCTAATGCTACTCTAGTGCAGTAATGTTGTCTTCTATGTTTTTTAATGAATACTTAACATTTGCTGCTTCTAATAATTCCTCTCTTTCTTCTCACTGGAACTTCTAAGTATCTTTCTAATCTCAAAGAGGATCGTTTAGTAGAAGCCATGGGTAATGGTACTGCATGTCAGTCAAAAGCTAAAGGGACCGTTAATTTCAAGTCAATAGCGGGGGATCTTCACGTGCCTAATATTCAAGCATTCATGCTAATATTTTATTTGTTTCTGATTTTGATCGATATCATAAACATGTAATTTTTGGAAATGGAAAGATGCACCTTATTGAGAAGAATCCTATTAAATTCATCAAGCCAGAACAGTTAAATATTCTTGACACTAGTCATAGAACAAAGCAGGACTGTATACTATTGAGGCAGATCCAAAAGATGTCGTTAATGCATCTAGTTTTGTGGCAGCAATATTTGGCCATCTTGGTGGTCGAGCTTTAAGGAACTGTCTAGGCTTAAGATGGTAGACGATTTACATTCTCTTAAGTCTCATATTTTGGAGTGTGATGCCTGCCACAAAGCAAAACAAGCTCATGCACCATATCCCGCACAGGCCATTTATCGAGCTCAAGTACCTTTGGAATTAACTCATTCTGACCTTTGTTACATGCCAACAAGTTATTTGGGAGGAGAAAAGTATTTTCTAGTTTTGGTTGATGACTGCACAAGGTTCACTTGGATTTTTTGTCTCAAACAGAAGATATGGTGTTTCCTGTTTTCCAGCAGTTTCATGTGCTGATTGAAAACATTTGGACAGACCTCTCAAAGCACTTCACACAGACAATGGTACTGAGTATGGCAATGCCAAGTTTGAAGGTTATTATCATACTCATGGCATTCGCAGGGATCTCATTGTACCATACACATATGCTCAACATGGCATTGCGGTATGAAGAAATCGATCTACAAAATCTGGTATGTTCCATGTTGTTTCATAAGCATTTGGCTCCATCCTTTTGGGGAGAAGCATTGCAGGCTGCAGTTTATGTTGGCAATAGAGCACCAACAGTGGCTTTAAGCAACAAAACACCATTTGAAGCCTTGTATGGGGATAAACGAGATGTTCAACACTTGCGCATTTGATTGCTTGGCATATGCAACTGTTCCTTTAGAAATTTTGAAGAAAAAAGGCAAGTTGGTTGAGCGTGCAGTGAAATGTATTTTTGTGGGTCATCCAACCCAGCAAAAAGCATGGAAATTGTATGATCCAAAGACTAGAACAGTCTTTATTTCTTGTAGTGTTTAGTTTATTGAACATGCTGAATATATGAATGATATAGGCACAAACTTTGTGGCCTTCAATCGTGAGCTTATCACTCATTTATTTCAACATTTCCACTCATCTGTTGCACCTAATCATTCTAGGCAGAATGTTCCAGCTCGCATGCCTTCAGCTCGTGATCTTAATATTGAACATATGCCCTTTATCCCTTCAAATGTTGTTCCAATTATGTCTTTACCTCCCTAGGATTCTATGAAGATTCCATAGGTTCCTTAAAATTCCACAGAGATTCTTCTTTTCGATCACATTGGCTCCAATGGCAAAAAAAAATTACCAGTTCTTAAAAAGCGGAATCCAAAGGCGTAGGTCCTGCCTCAATCTGACACCTCTTTTAGGAGATATGGTTGTTGGTAAAAAATGATCAGGTGTCAAAATTCTAGCAAGCAATCTCTAAATCACTGAATCGTTTCATGGCATTTTTTCCCATATTTCTTCATATAGGTGGCGATCCTACAACCATAGAATGACCCTTTTTTATCCTTTCAAAAAAAAAAAAAAGAGGCCTATTTTTTCCTTAAACAGCTACGTATCATTTTTTGAAAGCGGCATCAATTAAGAATATTCTAAAAACATATTTCTATCGCAATTATATATGTTAGATAGCCTTTGCAAACAAATTAAAGCATATTTCTATCGCAATTATATATGTTAGATGGGTTTTGCAAACACCTTAAAGTTTGCTTAAGAAGTTAGTGAATTTTATAGTTGTTTTACATGGACAATTTGCGATAACCTTTGCCAACAACTTAAAGCATACATCTATCGCAATTATATAGTTGTTTCACATAGACAATTTGCGCTAACCTTTGCAAACAACTTAAAGCATATATCTATCGCAATTATATATGTTAGATGGTCTTTGCAAACAACTTAAAGTTTGCAACTTAAAGCATATACCTATCGCAATTATATATGTTAGATGGCCTTTGCAAACAACTTAAAGTTTGCTTAAGAAGTTAGCGAATTTTATAGTTGTTTTACATGGACAATTTGCAAACAACTTAAAGCAACACAAACCATTAACACAAACCATTAACATCCAACATATAAAAATTAAATCCCCCAACACATAACAACCATTGACATTAACAACCAACACATAACTACCATTGACATTAATTAACATAACCATTGGGTCCAACACATTTAAATTAAAATCCCCCTTAAACCCCCTTTGGTTTGGGTGCATATTCACACCTGGGTGACTCCCAACGAGAGTGTTGGATAGGCATATTCACCCCTTATTCCTTAATCTATACCGCACGTAAAGTTCCTCGTTTGTGGGGTATGCAAGTAAAAAATTTGCTATACTGTATAATAAGATTCGCGAAAATACTATAAGATTTCAAGCGAATACTATATGGTGTTGATTTCAGACGCAAAATACAATTATGAGGGCTCTCGCATTAAACGCCACCTCCGTGTGAATATGCACCCAAAACCAAAGGGGGTTTAAGGGGGATTTTAATTTAAATGTGTTGGACCCAATGGTTATGTTAATTAATGTCAATGGTAGTTATGTGTTGGTTGTTAATGTCAATGGTTGTTATGTGTTGGGGATTTAATTTTTATATGTTGGATGTTAATGGTTTGTGTTACAAAAAAATTTTGCCCCTTCTGGCCTTTAGGACGCCCCTCCCTCCCCCTCAGGTGACAAAAAATTTAGAATTCAAACCAAAAAAACTAGAATTCATTTCAGGCTTTTTCATCACCTGTAGCTTTTGAATTTGATCACAATAAAACAAATAGAACATAAGTAAAAGTTACCATAAAGATAGAAAGCATTGATCCCATTATTTTGAAAGTCATAAAGTTTACAACACAAAGAAAACCCTCGTTATTATGCTACATATTGTTACTTCGCTACAACTATTTCTCTTTCACAATGACACCATTGTTTATCAATCCATATGATTTTGGATGCTCCATCTCTAGCTTAAAGGTAATGCATGATTCACCTTACGGTTCGATTAAAGTTCCAAACCTACAATATAAATGTATTCTTGTGGCCAATTGTTTGACCGATCTGGTGACATGGAAAAGGGCGGGAATAATCCGCTGTTGTGTGCATAAGAATCCGTTTGTTGATTGAAGCTAAAGGTCGGCCGCTATGAACAATCCCGGAAGCCGAAATATCCAAGAGTTGAAAGCAAACAGAGGGCCTAAACTTGAATCTGCAGCAAATCATAGGAAGGAAACAAAAGGGGGTTTTGCAGCACTACATTGTAGAATCAGGAAACCAATACCTTGTAAAAAAACATTATGCTAACCAAGAAACATTAAAAACAAATATCTTTGTAAGTGTGAGCAAAAAATCCATCTCGTGGTAGTAAAATCCACTCCGGCAATAAGAATCCAAGAGGGCAAGTACACATGCACACACATGCACACATGCACATGCACTTGCACTTGCACGTGCATATGAACATGCACATGCACACACATGCACATGCATGTGCACATGCACACACATGCACATGCATGTGCACATGCACATGCACACACTTGCATAGTGTTCATGCACAAACACATGCAGAGAAAGACAACAACCCTCGGATTTTTCCAACCAACGAAAATCAACGGCCCATAAAGGGTGCACTCTAGAAATACTATTTAGTACACCTCAACGAATACAACAACGAAATCATAGAAAAACCATATGAAAAAGCGTATAAAAATCTAAAAGTAACCCCCTGTTATTATGCTACATATTCATTCCTTATCGGTTTTTTCCTCATCTTTGATTTTTGACCATTGATCTTTGGAATATTCTCTATTCTGTGCCAAATCAAAGGCCATTAAATTTTTTGCCAATAATTCGCCCGCCACTTCCAGTGGTCCAAATGCCACACATGGTTAGAAGATTAAAAAAAAAAAAAAAAAAGAGAAGGTGAAGGCGTGCCTCTGCTGGCATCGCATCCGGAACCAGCATGAACCCAGAGCCAAGGCCATGAGATTCGGCCATAAGATTCGAAGCTCCAGGCCTTCACCATGCTCCGGTTGCCCCAATCCGGCTACTCCGGCAAATCTACACCACGCCTTCACCAAGACACTGAGCAAATGCAAAACTCAAGAAGAAAAACCCAAACACTGAGCCATGCAAAACTCAAGAAAAAGGAAAATCCAAACACTGAGCAAATCCAAAACCGAAGGCATGCCGGAGCCTTCGTCACTGAATCCAGCCCAGCAACCTAGCCGAAATCATACTGGACTTCGAGCCATCCTGGGCTGGAATGCCCTATCATTCACAAGCAATCACTATCATTCAGAAGCAAGCACCGTGAATCAGAAGAACGTGCCCATGCCAAAACCCCTGCCTGCCTGGACTGGCCAACAAACAGCTCAAATCACTAAAAAAATACACTCTTAACTACGGTTTCGCATACATATGCCCCTAAAAATCTAGGCCGAACCATCGGTGAGATACCCTCCCCAAGTACTAAACAAAATAATTAGAACATTATCGCAATTATATATGTTAGATGGCCTTTGCAAACAACTTAAAGCTTGCTTAAGAAGTTAGTGAATTTTATAGTTGTTTTATTACATGGACAATTTGCGCATTGCCTTCTATGATGCTTTTAAAGGCAATATTCCAATATATTCTCAAGACAAATTAAATATTCACTTAAAAGCAACTAAACAAGACATTTTAGCATTTCCTTAAATGCCATTCATCATCCAAAAGATAAGACAAGACAGCTACCACAACTTCGCATTTTACAGTCTTTACACATAAGGGCGAAATCACACTACAGGCAAAATTAAAGAAATACGTTATATGACACGTCGTTCTATCTTGAATCCAAATCGGCCGATTCTATGATTCCTAACTGTGTTTTCTGATCACCGGAGTATGGACGAATTGCTCAAATCTCTGTCAGATCACAACTGCGATGCAGGTTTTCGATGAGCTCCATGGAGTTTCTTGTATAATTAACGGCTCAGAAGAGTTGGATTTCGAAGAAGTTTGGAGCAGGCATCATGTATGATTTTCTTCTGATGAGAATTTTGACTTGAGATCTGCACACATCGCAATTAGCTACATCTCGATGTTGGATTGATGAGCCGAACTGATTCTCTGCTTTTCTAAACTCCCAGTTGTAATTTGCAGATATCCTTAAGCATTGAAAGTCTCGTGACTCTTCATACCCAAATCTTGCATATTCTAGCGATAAGAAACAAAGGAGCGCGATTCTTTACCAGATTGCAGAAGGTATCAACATGATTCGTAGCCAAATCGTCCATACTCCGGTGATCAGAAAACACATTTCTTTGCTTGCATCATGGAAGGTAGGAGGACGTGGAAAACATGGATCATGGAAGGTAGGAGGACGTGGAAAACATGGATGATCTGGCTGCCCGCCAGAAGTTTTGGCAGGCGAGATCCCCCGTCCGAAAATTATAGGGTGCCTAAAATTATAGGGTGCCTAAATGCTGACTGGAGTTTTGGCACCCTAGGTGTCATATAGGTTGGCTGCCGAAAGTCCACATGGCATATTTTTGTTGGCTCTTTATTTTTATTTTTCGAGTTTGGCCAATAGTGTGAGTTGGGCCTAAATGGAACATATTGAAATTTGAAAAAAACGCATATTAAAGACATTCATGATGTGCAAACCACATTTTCAAAACAAATAAAATCACTCATGAGATTCTCATTCATGTTTAGAACACCTAAACGAGACATTGGCATTTCAAAAAAACACATTAAAGCCATTCATGATCTGCAATCCACATTTCCAAAAACAAACAGAAGTTCAAAGCACTCATTAGATTCTCATCTTTAGAATACCTAAATGAGACATTGGCATTTCAAAAGAACGCATATTAAAGCCATTCATGATCTGCAAACGAGATTTCCAAAAATAGCGCATATTTTCAAAAACAGGCATGGAAACGGATGAAGTAAAAACTTCTATCACCTGACAAGGACCAAGACATTGGATTTTGTAAGCAAGGAATTTTACAGTTACGAACGTATTCTTTACAAACCTTTACTGCCTGTATATCAACTAGCTTTAAAAAACATGTAGCACCTATAAAACAGACCAAAGACATTCTGATAAAAACACAGTAAAATTTATAGGACCAGAACAGAAGTACACTCAATTTATAGCGCCAATACAACCTTAAAAATACTCAAATATAAAATCAAAGCAAACCAAGCTGACCAGAATCTCATATTTGTTTTTGTTCTAGTTCTATGCGAATTGCAAATAGGTTTACAGGAGTTCAAGAGCATAACACTGTGCTGCATAAGGATCCCTCGCATAGAACCTGGCAAATATTCACCAGCTAATAGCATGCCTAGAAGGCTTAAAAACCATGAATTTTTATCAGGTCTTTCTTCACAACCCCAGCCTGTAAAATGTATGTAACATCAGAAGAGAACATCAATTTAACATAACGAAAGAGTTGTAAATTTAATAAACAATAAACATCTACAAACTTAAAATTTGGGCGAAAATTTAATAAACAATAAACATCTACAAACTACAAATTTGGGCGAATCACGCCACCAAAAAACAATGAACATAAATGTTTCACCAATATTTTCCATAGCATATCAACTAAACACGAATATTCCACAAACTTCATAGTATTTTTATAGCATATCGACTGGCCATCACAAACTTTGACAAAGAAAAATAAAAGAATTAAATGAAAAGAAAAAGGAGTAACTAAGCATTTCCCATAACACACCTGCACAAGAAATTGAGATACGTTCTTCCTCTGATCACCTTGAAGCTGGATAACCTACAGAGAGAAACATTGTCATAAAACTGCTCATATCGTACCCAAAAAAAAAAAAATAAAAAGCACAGGCAAAAGAAAAAACTTTACCTGACCCAGTTCAGGATCCTGCACAACCGTACCGTTGCAGCAAAACTCCTGAACAATATCATTATTAATTCAAGTGCCAAGAATAATAGTAAAATAAGAGGGAGCATAAAGGCTTGTACAAACAAAATAGAATGGGTAATTTCGTACCTTCTTAAAATCCTTCAAAATTTTGTTGTAATTAAAGTCCTTCCTAAGTCCTTGAACCGTGGTCAGACTCTTACGTCCATTGCGCTGTTGTACTCTTACATGCACATAATCCTTAGTACCAGCACCTGAATCTTCAACATTCGCCTCTGCGAACGGATCTGCAAATAAAATAAACCTAAATATCTCAGCAACAAAAATACTAAACTTTGTTTAAGAAGACCTAGAAAAATTACAGCAAATTTGGGGAAGATAATTTGGTTAAAATCCAAATTCCTGTCTCTACTAGGAAATGCCCGCGAAAAGAAAACAAAAGGCAACTTCTGGTGGTTGCTTCAAAACACGCGACAGAAGAAGCAAGAAGCGACAGAACGAATTACAAAGCAAAAACAAGAACCCAAAGAACAAGACTAACCGAATGCGCCAGGGATCTGAATATCTAACTCTGACATGAACTCAGCTGTGATGGAAGCCCCCTCCGGATCTGGAAGTCGCGGGTTGAACCTGTGTACCACTGGATGGGCAAAAAAATTTGAGAGGGAGCGAAAAGGTCGAAAAATCGCAGATTCAAGGGCGGAGAAGGGCAGAGGCTGAATGGATAGCTTCGGCCGGCAGCTATGGAGCCTAGAGAATAGCGCAGCACGAAAGAGGGCAGAAACAGAAGGGGTCGTGCCGCTTTTCACTGCCTTGCAACCACGCGCGTACGCGGGGTTTTAACCACGATCGTAACCGCAGTTTGCCAGTCAGTTAAAACGCTTCCTAAAAGTGGAGCCTCATTCATGCTGCCACGTGGGCATACCTCGTCGCAACCATACCCTCAGGTTAATTGAGAGATCCAAGAATCCTAAAAATCTAACCATTGATCCTTGGAATATGCCAAGTCTTATTCCTAATCGACGAAACGGACTGCCCTTTAGAAATCAAGATGGGGTCAAACCCCAATCTTCCACGTCACACTATGATTATCGAACCATACTGCACAAGTCAAGGATATATCAACCATAGAAACAAAGAATTGGCTGCTTCCAGCAACAACTAGCCCAAAATCAAACACCTGGACGCAACTGTTTAGATATGCTATAAATGAGAGAAATGCTGTTAAAAGTTAGCAAGGATGTGCATATTCACAAGGAAGATGACTGAGAGTTGTTGGATGGGCATATTCACGATTTGTGCGTCACTTTTGGCCATAGATAGCGATCCTTATTTGTGAGATACTAACGAATTAGTGAGATACTATAAGATTTACAAAAAAATTAACTTAGTGGTGTTATTTGATACTTGTATTGTACGATCGACAGAAGGGGAAAATGGGGAAAAAACGCAATAACAAGGTTCAGGGGAATTTGATATAGATGTATAAATGACTATCCATGAAACGAAGCATACCCTGAAAACAGTTGAATAGCTTGTTATAGAAAGTAAAAAAAGAAGAAGAAAAAAAAAGATCCAATTATGTTAGCTGTATTGTTCAAAGCATTAATATTATAACATTGAATTATTTTGATAGAGGTTCGAGTCCCCGTATTTTATATTTTAGAGCCTTAGAGGAACCCATATAGTCTGGGAATAGCTATTCCACATGTTAGAAACATAGAGTACAATTGAATATGCAACATGTAGATAGATACATGCATGTAAGATTGCGGCAATAAACATACAAGAGCATTGATAAACGGGTGTTGGCAAGTAGGAACAACAACAGCACATCTTATGGGATTTGAATCCATTATATCCTGGTGGTCATCTTGGCTTACGCGACTGCAAAGCTTCCAATTGTCCTCGTCATTATAGTTGCAAATTGAAGTAGAATCTATAAGAAATTAAAGCAACTATAAAAATAGCAACATCATGAATCGGTTGAAGAAACTTGTACAACCTGCATACAAACCGAAAAGAATATGGTCATATTGTTGAAGAGGATCTCATCGGTGGACAACAAAAAAAACCATGATGATGTGTTTAATATATTAAGCGCATTGGAGTGAAAGCCGGCAAAATCGACAGTCAGGGCCTACCGGGTCGGCGGGTGCGGATTGGCGAGCGGCAGCAGCAGGTGGCAGCCGGCAAAAGGCGGCAGATAAATAGGTCTTTTAATGTCCACGGAGACCAAATTGACCATGGGATCCAAACAAAGGGGCAGGAAGCTCAGAAGTGCAAAATGCTAATGGTAATTTTGTACTATTTAAATTATCTAAACATAGCTAATCCAAGGATTGGAAGGCCATTGATCTAGAATAGTTGTTGCCTCCTCTATACATTGCCCATTTCTTTTGAAGCCAGGTTGCCCTCACCTTGCAAACCTCCTCGTGACGATTACACAATTGAAGAGGGGAATTATTGAATATTAAGACACTTATCCAATTTGAAACTGTCAAATTATTTACTTGAAATAACAGAATGTGGGAAGGTGAAAATCATATCTTTATTCTTTGTTCTTGGCTGCCAATTTGGCAATTTCAAGAAGTGTGTCCTTAGTCATCTGACATATGCTCTGAGTCATTGCTGCCATAGATTCAGCAATCTTCAAACTATTTGCAGATCGAATAGTCTCTAATTCCCTTACCAATTCTAGTTTCTTTGCAGATTCTTCCTTCATGAAATCCAATTTCGTCACTTCAATATCTCCAAAAGTGCTTGCCATTTGTGAAATTCCAATAGCAATGTCTTCATCAATCTGCAACCTGAACTTCTTTCTTCCAATAGGCTTTCCACATACTCCAGATTGATTGCATGATGCAGATCTGGGGCTGCAGGAATCTGTGTTGTTACATGTTGTAGTTCGATTGTTTGGCATTTCATGCATTCTGGGGCTTCCTGAATTATGTTAACATTGACATTGGGAGTGTCTTTAGTACTCTCAAAAGGATCATCAAATGCAGCATCAGATCCAACTAGATCCAACTGTTTCATAGAAACTGTCTGAAAAGTTAGTGTGCAAATCTGCTGCCTCAAAAGCTTCATTTCCAAAGTCCCCATCGTCCCCAGCCCCTGGAATGGGGTTATCTGATGTCACTCCATACTTGACTTCTTCCATTCTTTCATACCACTGCCGACTTGAAGGCTCTGAACCCGCATGACTAGAAGCCTCTTTCTCATCCTTGAATTTCACCTGAAGTTTATCCCATGACTTCCACTAATCCACCAATAATTGGCTGTAATTTCACTATAATTTTTCTCCACTGTGTATTAGAAAGATTCAGACTACCATTAGTAACCAATTTCATCTCAATCAGGAGGTTCAGGAAGGTGGAAACACTCTGATCTGTCCATTGGACTGGAGTCTTCCTATTCTTTGTGTCAATTTGCTTGGGATTTTCTTTTTCTTGAACAACAAGAGCCATTGAATTCTCGGGCTGAGAAGATTCACTCGCAATACCAGCAGGTGCGTGGATTTCACTGAGAACTCGCTTACATCTCCTTTTCTTTGGCTCTTTTGTTACTAGAATTGGCTCAGAATTTGTCTCGAAGTCCATATTCATTGAAATCTGCCCTGTCATCTTTCGGCTCCTCCTTGGAGCCATTTTCTCTATGCGAGGAGGCACAAAGGGTTTGCTACTTGCTGGCAAGGCAGATCTAGTTGCCTTAGACATTGGACTTTACAGAATTCAAGCTAAGCAACCAAGAAACAATATCTGTTCTAACAGAATTTGATATCAGAACAATGTAAGATTGATTTGAATGCGGCATTGAAGACCAAGAAACAGGGGAAAATGGCGCGGAAGAATCTCGATGAGGGAAAGTTTTCGGTGATGATTTTCATGCGACATAATTTTAGGGGGTTGTTAAGTTAGTGGTTAATGGAAACACTCCTAACGACTGTTAGGGGCGAATCATCTCTCAAGGTGAGAGTTGGGTTTTTCCACTCTCACCCATCTCTCATAATCGCTCACCTCTTGTATTCTCTCTCACCCTCTTTAAGTCAGCATGTGGCCAAGGCATCTCTCTCTCTCTCTCTCTCTCTCTCACACACACACACACACACACACATCATTTGACTAAGTTCTCATCATTTGGGAGTAGAGGTTGGGAGATGGGAGAATCTTCCAAGATACAGACATATATGCAGAGTATGTGGAGATGATGAGATAGAGGATGAGAACCATTTGGTATTACATTGCCATGCCTACCAGAATCTTAGAGATCTCTATGGTATTCCAGATAATATTTCTTTGCATGATTTCTTTGGAAAACTGGTCCACACTATCGGAAATTTCTTATCAGATGTGATGAAGATGAGAGAATTATCAACTAAAAATTATAGGCAATTGTTGGACGACTATGAAAAAGAAGAGAACGAGCCTAATGATGCCCCACTTGAGGGCATATTAGATGATATATGATTAAGCAATACTATCTGTAGAATATACCGTCTTCTAGACCTCATGGTTTCATAGACACAATAAACATTTCATTTCATCTCTCTCTCTCTCTCTCTCTCTCTCTCTCTCTCTCTCTCTCTCTCTCTCTCTCTCTCTCTCTCTCTCTCTCTCTCTCTCTCTCTCTCAACTGGAAGGGTTTGAATTACAGGTAGTGATAAAACAAGCAAAGATTGAACCTTTTATCACAATTGAGGATGTTTCAAAAGGGGTTGCAAAGCTCGCTAATGCCAAGGCAGCAGATGCATATGGTATTGTAGCAGAGATGTTGAAGTGGGCTGGAGACCAGCTGATAGAACATATCACGAGACTATTTAACATGGTATTGTGTGAGGATTTTCCTGCAACTTGGCAGGTCAATAGGATTGTGCCAGTTTTTAAAAGTGGTGATAAATCTGAAATTAGCAATTACAGGACAATCCTGATATCCAGCGTATTTTCTAAGCTTTTTGCATTTGTGCTAGAGACAAAGATTGTTAAATGGGTGGAAGAGAATGATTTAAGAGCTAAAGGGCAAGCGGGTTTCCGGCAGAAGCACTCTACTGTTGATCACCTGGTGACTCTCAGGGTTGCGATGGAGGCGGTGAAGGGTAAGAAAAAACCTATATATCTTGCTTTCATTGATTTCAGTAAAGCTTTTGATATGGTTCCTAGAGAACGTCTGTTGGAAAGAATGGAAAAGCTAAATATTCCAGTGGAATATAGAGACGCAACCAGGCTGATTTATGAAAAAATGTTAGTGGAGCTGTCTTTTCCTTTTAAGGATGCATGTAATGATAGGGTGGTGAGCAATGTGGGTGTCAAACAGGGTTGCCCTTTGTCTCCCACTCTTTTTGGGCTGTTTGTTGATGGGCTAGAAGAATGGATTATGCAGCAGGGTGATCCAGGAACGCTTATTGCAGGATATGTGCTGGCTCTGCTACTTTATGCGGATGATGTAGTGTTGATGTCAAGGAAAAAAGCAGGGATCCAGAGACATCTTGATATACTGGCTAATTTCTCCGACTCAATGGGGATGAAAGTGAATTTGGCCAAGTCTAAGACTATGGTGGTGGGCTCAAAGAAGAATTGTGATCTCTATTATAAGGGTGAAAAGCTGGAATCCACGGATACATATAAATATTTGGGACTAGTGCTTGATAAAAACTTCAGGTGGAATAGATGCATAGAGCACAGAATCAATGGAGGTCTTAAGTCCCTTTATGCTATGCAGAGGAGCTATGGTAAGGCACATGTTTTGAATATGCACATGAAGAAGATGTTATATAAAGTCTTGGTTCAATCAGTGGTTCTCTACGGATGTGAAGTGTGGGGGCCCGGGCTGCCAGCATGTTTGTGGAGAAGAGTGGAGAAGGTTCAGAAGAGATTTCTGTGTACAGAACTTGGGGTAAAAAATCAAACTCCATACGAGATGATGATGGCGGAGTGTGGCATGATTCCTTTGGAAGGGGAAGCTCTTATTCAGACATTGATCTATGTTAATAAGGTGAAAGGTTTAGAAGATACTACATTGCCCTATCTAGCTATGAGGGAAAGTGAAGGAAGGGGACCTCCCCACGGCAAGCCAAGCACAAGGCACCAAAAAAAAAACCTATATGGGTTTTTACCCTAGTTATATATGAAAAACTATTAAAAAAAAGCAATGCGTCTTTGTGGGTTGATATCATTAAAAACCTTGTGTGGTTTCCTTGTATGGTTTTTATATAATGTTTGATAAGGTGGTTGTCTAACATGGTTAATAGTAACAGTTAAATATGAAGCTTTATGTGTATGGTTTGTGAATGTGGTATGACATGGTGGTAATAAGACGTGGTTTAGTATAGTGTTATGGCGTGGTTAACTAGTGGTCCCATGACCTATTGGTCCCCGTGGACGTTAAAAAACTATTCTATTCTATTCTATTCTATTGCTAACTGATGTGGTAAGTTTATATGGTCCTCAATGCGTTTAGATGTCACAAGGCATGATTGTTTGATGGCTTGAAGCTTTGCATGTTTAGTAGATCGAAACCATAATGGTTTTAGTATAAATTACTAGTGTTTCGTCTTCCAAAACATTTTAAGTTAATCTATGAAACCATAATGGCTTCAATATAAAACACTAGTGTTTAATCTTCTAAAACATTATAAGCTAATTTGTGTAACACCATATAATTTTATTTGCTTGAGTGTAGTGTTTTCTTTGCCCAAACCCTTCCTAGTTGGTGTGTTCTTTTAAGCGGTTAAGGCCAAATATCACTAATGTTTGGTTTTTCAAAGCATAGTCCTATAGGTTCAAAAAACATAATCAAAAGTATTCCACTAGCTTGAAAAACCAAAAAAATAACAAAAACAAATAGAAAAGAGCTCTAAGGATTTGAACCTCAGTTACCATTACCATTATCTCCAAAGTCAGATACTTCAAAAATGCCTTAAATCACATTCTTCTTATCTATGATATCCTATCCTATGAACATTTCTCCCATAAGAAACTGTTGGTACATCAGCTGAAGCTCCACAACACACTGTTAAACTAATATATACATTTATTGAAGACCTAAAAAATGTTTAGCAATGTACAATGCTAAACTGTATTAGTATCACCAACAAAATGCATTTTAAAAAGAAAGAACTACAAGTTTCAGACAATACAAAAGACCAAGAATTAATTGCATCTCCAAGGATTGTGTTCTTAGAATCCCCAAAAGGCAGAAGCACAAATAGCAGGGCCACCTAATAGACCAATAACTCGAGCTTTCTGCACTTAAAAAGTCTCTTAAGCTTAGCATGGCATTAAAAAGTCTCTTAAGCTTAGCATGGCATTGACAATAACACAAGACATTTAATAAAGAGGGGCAACCTCAAGGATGTCAAATATATCTGGTTCTCATTTTTTTGACGGGTCCAGAGTTTCTCATCAAAGCGACTACCATTTTGCAAATTTTTACCAAAAACAACCTAGCCAAAACGAACAAGGATCATATACAAAAATGTGAGTTTGATCAGAAAATGAAAATTAGAACAAAATTAGAAGAAATGCTTTGTTTTGTTTTCTGTGTCTCACCAGGATTGTGCAGAACATTCACAAGAATAATTTGGCTGGATTTGAAGATAAACCAACCCATATGTTTCTGTTGTGGCAAGACATCAGATGTGAGAGAACCCCATGGGACTACAAATCTGGCGTTCCTGGAAAATTAGTGAGTCTAAAGATGGTTCACTTCCAAACTTATCTAAATCTCGACTATCTACCCAAAGCTGGTCCAGATAGTAGGGAGCCAACTAGCCCGACCTGTTCACGATCCGTGGAATACCTGTGAGGATGGAGCCAAATAACCAGCCGAATCTGATTCAAGAAACCCCGAAGCTTAGATCTAATACCATCGAATTTCTCCGATAAGCTAATCTTAGGTTCTGATGGCCTTCTCTCAAAGCTAGAGGCTGATTCATGAGATGCAACCCGTTCCTTGATCTCTTTAGTGTCCAACTGCAACTGCTGACATACTTGAGCAAGCTGTTGGACTTGTTGTAATAAGGTCGAAACCTCCTCCATGGAGATGAAATCACCAAATACAAGCAAACAAAAATGCTAAGGATCAGAGCAGGCAAGAACCAGTAAGAGATTCCGGTTCAGATTCTCATGAACCTACGCGAAAAACAAGAGAAATACGAAGAAAATACAAAGAAATACGCAAGAAATACATCAAAAACCGCAAAGAATCTGGTATATAATGGAGAAACACGAATACAATGGCCTGAAGGCATAGATATTTAGAAATCTCAAGACTGGCGTCGAATCAGAATGTCCATGATAGTGTCGAAGGTCCCTTTATATACTAGAAAAAGGGTCTCTTTTCTGCACAAATGCGTAATGTCCTCCTGGATACAAGTATACATGAAGAAAAATGCAAAGTAATATTCTTAACAAATATTGGTAGCACACTTTGCAAAGATGCGTGACTCGCAACTAGGTCGCAACTCAAACCTTGTTTTCTGCAACTATCCTTTTGCATCGGTGTGACGACCATCTTTTGTACATATATATAATGCTCGTATGATATGAATACATGTATGGTCGTCACAATGTTGTTCGAGAACTCTTGCTTATTGTTGAGAAGCAGCACTGAAGAGAAGCTAATCTTTGCCTCTGCTATGGTATAATTGGTCATATTGCTCGTGGATGTCTTGTTAAGCATTAAAATCGGTTGGAAAACTTCAGGATCTAGTCTAAGTAGTAGGAGTCTCTCAACAGTCGGTCGACATTTGTCAGACTTCTTCAACATTGACAAAGAGTTTTTGCCTTCGGATAAGGTCAGTAAAGAATTCCTGATCTCTATATATTGGAGTCAGGTTTGGAAGTTGGATGCTCTGGTGCGAATGCTTATTTTAAAGATAGTCCATTTGCTTCTAAGCACGCCAAGTCTAGAATTAGGCTTGAGCATCCCAGTTCTATTGGTATGATTGATGGATATGAGATCTCCTCAACCTCAGTCACAAAAAAGTCCTACATCTCTTCAGGTTCTGTTCAAAGGAGCTTCTTGTAGTGTTTCTTTCAATCTCATTGCTAGCCCAGATGTGCCAATAGTTTTGGGTCTTTTCTGGCTTGAGTTGTATAATCTACAAACTTGTTGGCACTCTAGATCATTCATGTTTACTAGTTTTAACTCTAGTCTCACTCCGTCTGTAGTTCTTGCCTCTCAGCCAACACCTACTCCAGTTCATGCACTATCATTGATTCCTTATTGTAACTACATTTACTTTCCTGCTCCTGCTTCAAGTGATGTTCATGTTCCCATGTCCTAGATTATATCCACGTTCTGATGATATTTCAATTGTATGTGACTCAGTTCATGTTCATGTTCCCATTTCTGTCTCTATCTCTAGTCCTATTCCTGCTCCTGCCATGCCTCTGCTACTGCTCTGGCTCCGGCTCCGGCTCCAGCTCCAGCTCCAGCTCATGCTTCTGTTCCTTTCATATCTCAAAGATTTCTCTTCACGAGTTTATTAAATCTAGAAGGCAAGATTCTAATATTTGTAATTTAGGACATGCATCACTTAGCTTTGCACTGATAAAGTTTGCTCCAATGCTCCCAGGTAAATATGGCAACTTTTCTGATGTATTTGACAAAAGTCAAGGCTAGCAACCTTCTAAAGTATCGTCCATATGATTCTCATATCGATCTACAATCCAAGATGATGCCTCCATATGGTCCTACACAACGAAAAAAGTGCTCACATCCCCTGGAAAATCCCCCATTGAGGAACCGGGGGACTCGAGAGAAATGGGTTATTTTCTTTGTAATAGGGAATTCTTGAACAAAAGGGTATATCGGGGGGGAGATTAGTAGAAATGGGGGATTATTGTACATAAAGGGCATATCCGAATGGGGGAATTAATAGAAATAGGGGATTACAAATGCACATTGGGGTATTTTGAAGAAAGGGGGATTGAGTCAAAAGGGATTTTGCTAACGGTTTGGGGTAATTTCAAGAAAAGGGGACTGGTTCAAAAAGGGAATTTGCAAATGGACTGGGGTATTTTTAAGAAAGGGGGATTGGTTCAAAAGCGAATTTGCAAATGGATTGGAGTATCTCCAAATAAAAGAGGATTGAATGAAAGGGGAATTACCAAACAAACAGAGAATTGCAATAAATACCTGGGTATTTTCAAGGAAAAGGGTATTTTCAATTAAAAATAATTCAAAATACAAGTGGTCGAATCAGCTCATATACAAGTTGGTGGAACCATATGACTTGTGGGTGGTTTTTATTTATGGTATGCCTAGCCTGCCACTTTGCACAATCAGAGATAAAGGTTTCGTATTCATGATGTATCTATTGCCCTGGATATTATTTTCATTGGGTGCGAGTAATGCATGCACTTGGAGAGGGTCGAAATTCCTTATGTGGCAGACATGCAATTTGTGAGTACTAAGGCAATTTGTGGCAAATATTTGGCATAGGAGGTTTCTGGAAACTTTGGCCCATTAATTGGAAACATTGGCTATGCCTGATCATTCAAGCTAAGATTTTGATCTATTCTGTTTCTTAATGGGGTCATTTGCAGCAGAGCAAATGGAGGAACAATTGTCATTGTAGGATCATGGACGATACTTGACATGCACTTGTATCGGACAAACAAAAAGTGCAATAGCAGATATAATCTCACGTATACCGGGCGAACAAAAGGTGCATTAGGGGATATGATCTAAGTTTGTGTGTGCAGGAGGAACTCCAAAAGCACGTATAACAATGAAAATACATGTAGCCGAGAAACATATGGAAGCAATGGGGTGTGCTGAGGTTCTCTGTGAAAGGGTAACGGTTGGGCACTGGATTCAATTAACTTTACAAAAGAAATATTAACAATACAAAGTCATTCCTAGAAAATATTGTGAATTTCCTTTAGAAATACTGACTTGTGCAAAATAAAGAAATTATGGTCTACATGAACTTGGCAAAGTGCTGTAGGATGGGAGACATCTTAGGCCCAGATTCCACTGCGCCGTCAATTGCTACAGGGACGAATCAGGGATCCACAAATAAGCAATTAACACCCTTGTTGCGATTCCATTGCAGTCTGAATTCTGGGTGGAAGTTTCTGACGTGGAGTGAGTTATCACAGAAATAACAGACGGGGCTTGCCCGGGAGTTTCAGGGAAAATTTGACAGCTCGAATGAACAAAGCTTATAATCAGGAAGTGCCAGAGTTGCAACGGAATATAGATGATGGTAGATAAGCTCTGTTTTATTGCTGATCATCCGCTAGTTCTTGCCAGCAGATCCAGAAACGGCCGGCCCAGTGGAATCTGGGCCTTAGATATGGCCTTGCACATGCTGATGGAAGGTTAATACATGAAAGTTTTTTTTTAAAAAAATGAAAAGTCCAAAGAAACAGGGCTGATGGAACGAAAATAATGACGTGGACATCTTGTGGAGACAAGGGACGAAAAATGCAATGGTTTCACAGAAAATGAGTTTTAGGGCAAGCAATGACAAGCGTGTTTTCGGAACCCTAAATGCAAATAGTGGAGAATCTGGGCCGGATGGCAATAGTGGGAAATTTTGCCCTTCTGGATCATGATGACAAAGATAGGGCCAGAGCAAAGTTAGTTACGGCCTGGCCATGGCAAAAAAAAGGCAACAAAAAAGTTAGGCAGACATGAAAAAGGTAAGCATTCTGCTCCCGGAAATTCGTTCTGGAAAGTTCGATCTATTTGGCCCTTTGTATTTATATTTGACATCTGTCATTGGCTCAAAGCTGAGTCCGCCTGTTACATCTGCAATGGGGTCTTTTTTTATTGGTGGTGTACAATAAAGCAGTCCAGGACATAGGGTGCTTAACGGGTGCTGATTGCCCTTCAAGCCACCCTTCATTGCCCTTCCCTTGCCCTTCATTGCCCTTCAAAAAATATTAGAATGTTCTTTAGTTATGTATAACATAATGAGCATATTAGTAATGTGAAGCCCCGATCACACATGTTATCTATGAAGGTGCTGATTTAGTGCTTGAATTTTGTTTTTTTGTACACCACCAGCAAAAAAACACCCAATGGGAAAGACAGAAGGAGCTCAAAACAAGGGTAATACCAGAGCCAAGCTATTGGATCTAATTGATAGAGCTGGCCTGGATCTTAAGGCTTTATGCAGAATCGAAGGGGAGTCTATTACCCAGCCATCTAAGCAATTTCTTGAGAAAATCGTGAGCAGGTACAACTTAGAGCCTCCTGCATCAATGGCTGCACCAAGTAGGCCGACTGGAATGAAGAAATTCTTGGCTAAAAATGTGGAGAGGCCTACCATGATGGCACCATGCCCTAGCATTACCAGCCTGGCTGATTCACCAGAACCAGAGGAGAAAAACGAGGACAACAATGCATCTGATGAGGAGACTGAACACATCCAGCCTAACCAGATTCTGTAGCAAGATTTTTTCTGAAATGGATACTGGATTTCTAAACCTCAGTATGTAATATTATAGTCTAGATATCTGAACCTTTCTTTCTATGTCTTTGCTTCAGTGATTAAATTAATACCATGCTAAATACTATAGATTGCATGTTTAGGTGCTCATAGGCTGAAAATTAAGGCTGAAATCTGTACATTGGATCTTAGAAATTGGGCAAGGGGTTAAAGCATGGCTATCTGAATAAAGCATGCTGCAGTATTATTATAATAGGAGGTATGAAATTGAGAATAGGGAAACGAATTGGCTGTTAAGCCCATGATCTTGTGGCTGTAGTTAAAAACTCTGGATATGATTTGTTTATCCTTTTGGAGGAATGGAAAATTGGCGTGTAAACCATTTAGGTCTACCCCTGTGTATTAATGCTTTAGGCTTCTGATCTGTTCCTTTCCTGTGGTAGGCTTTTGGAATTAAACTAGGGCCTGGCTATTTCTTAAAATTAAATAATCTGGTCGTGCAGTTGCATGTTATCTTAACTGATTTAAAGCAATACAAAGGAAAGGGAGTTGTGCTTAAATACGTATGACAAAAGGTATGCTATTAAGCTGATTAAACATGCAGGACCTTCTTAGTTATGGCTCAAGGGTACTCTTTGCACATCCTTAATGCTCTAAAACTCGCGGTTCGCACATGGGTGCATCGGATTTGGCTGCAAAAACAATACTTCATGATTAGTTTAGATGATTTAATGCTGACATATTTATGGAATAGGTCCGTGTGCATCCCCAAAGGAACACCGCTTATAAAGGGAACGTGGGGATGGGATTATAGTCGGATATCTTTAAATCAGTATGTTCTTTGAAGTATAAAATGTTTGACTGTATAGTGCCCAATGCTACGGGCTTAAACCGGGTTTGTATAAACATGTAATGGGGAGATCTGCGGCTCTTGAATATTTGAGGTGCAAAGTCAATGCAGATGGGCCCCTAATGGAGCACAACAAACATAAAAGAATTGATGGCTTACATAAATTGTGATTAATCTTTTGAGCTCTTATAATTATTTGGTAAAGGGCGATAAGCCGAAAGTGAAGTTATAGCTTACACACAAGTTCCTTTCTAGTTTACCATTCTCGGGCTAACTCTAGACCCATTGGACCGCAGTAACCAACTTTACTTTTCCAAATATGCTCGTATTTGGTGTTGGATGAAGTCTTGTACAATGGAGACACTCCTGATACTACAAGATCTGAGAAATTAGAGTTTGCATTGGACCTCTTCTGGTTTGTATTGAGCTTTCATTAAATCTGGTAAGTACATTAGCAGGGCACATGGATAAAAGCCTTGCAACATGTGTCAAACTTTGATTACTTCTAAACTTGATATGCATTTTTGAGGTATTTGTTAGACTGAGTATCTGCAAACTAGGCTTTAATGGAAAGAATGGAGACTACTTTGAACTGGCTTTAAATATTTTTCACGGTTTGTTGCTTAGTATCTGACCATAGAACACACAACTTAGAATATTTGAATGGTGGTTGCACAGACAATTGGGTTTGCATTGTAGCACTTAAAGAAACAGATCTGTAAATGCCTACAGAATTATTACTTTTGATTGTCATATACTGTATACTGAGATAGCCCATCCTACTCTTTAAGTAGGTTAAGACGTGGTGTGGCATAGATCTGCATAGAATGTCATTGAAGTTAATCAATATAGCTTTGATAAAATGTTAGAGCTTAAGATCTTGATGCTTTGGACACATATGCAGCATTGGGAATGTCTTGCATAGCTTGTATAGAATGAGGTTCTTATGGTTTCCCTAGTTTGCTAGGCACTGTTCAGTCCTTATAGTTTAGTTGTTTGAGATCTCAAAATGGGCAATTCTGTTTAACTCTAAGCATGAATATTTGCAGATTTAAAGGCTTAAGAACGTATTTGTCTAAATCAGCAGTGAATGGAAATTCTCTTGAGAATGTTGTGTCTTCTCAAGAGAAGCACGCAATCCATGTGAATGCCTTGCAGCTAAGGTAAAAAACGTCTATCAATGGGATTAATATTTAGTTAGTCTTAAAATCTGAAATTTGAGTAAGCATGCTTGCATTCTTTTTAATATGTTGTCTTTTCACATTGTGAAGGAAAAAGAGGCTGTATGTATGTTCCTTCTGAAAATCTCGAACGTGGATCAAATGTATTCTCAATTGAACAAGTTCATGGCGGAGAAGAACAAAGCAAGGCAGCGAACGTTCATAGGTACTCGGAGAACTACACAAGCACAGAAGTTGGACTTAGTGGTAGAGTACTTGTTGAGCAAAAACTCTCAGTTAACTGCTAGGAAACAGCCTGGACAAGTAGAATTTTGTGTATCAGATTTGTTTCTTGAAATCTGATCAGTTGTTACTGCTGTTTTTGAAAATAATGGGAAATCTTATCAATTTGTTACTGGTTAACTCTTCTCAATTTGTTACTTATCAACTTGTTTTTAAAATGGGTATTATCTTACAAATGATAACAGGGCATTTTCTTATGAATGACAATAGGGTATTATCTCATGAATGATAACAGGGTATGTTATTTAGAGAACAGGGTACGTTATTTGAAACAGGGTATGTTATTTGGAATGGGGTATTATATGATTTGAAATAGGGTATCACCTGAACAGGGTATTATCTCTTACGAATGATAACAGGGTATGAATTCCCATTCTTTGAATGGGGGATTGCGACACCAGCTTAATAGGGTATTATCATGCAAATGAGGAAAAGAGGGATTGTGGCCAAATACCCCGATTCCAAAAATACATTTTATCCCCTGTTGTTTGACAGAAAAGGGGGATTTCATAGGTATTTTTTGGGGGTATTTTCTAGGGTATTGGAGCAGCTTTTTCGTAGTGCTATATATGGTTTATCTCCTGCCGAGTTGGAGATTTTACGGGATTATATTGAAGAGAATCTAGCTATTGGCTTCATTCAACATCCTCAGTCCCCCACTGAAGCGTCGAGTTAATTTATGAAAAAAGAAGGATGTTTCTCTGCTCCTAATCGTTGATTATTGTGGACTCAATTAATATCATTGTGCCAAATCATCCTATCCACTTCTTTTGATCCCAAAATTATTAAAGCGGCTCCAAGGAGTGCATTATTTTACAAAGATTGATCTTCATGGTGCCCACAATCTTATCCGAATTCGTGAGGGTAATGAGTGGAAGATGGCATTTTGTACCTGTATGGCCATTTTCACTACCACAATTATGCCATTTGGCTTATCAATGCTCTAACAGTATTATAGCATATAGCAAATGATGTCTTCTGGGAGTTTTTGGATATTTTTATTATCACCTATATGGATGATATTCTTATTTATTCTAAAACCCTTGAAGAATGCGAAAGGCATGTTCGACAGAGCTTCCAGAAGCTTCGTGAGCAGAATTATATACCAAACTTGAGAACTGTAAGTTTCGTCCAGATACCGTGGAGTTTCTTGACTATAGTATCACCTATCATGGAGTCCTTATGGATCCCACAACAATTAGTATTGTTTTGGACTAGCAAACACCCTTCTTCAGTCTGAGATATTCAGTGTTTTCTTGGATTTTCCAATTTTTATCGATGTTTTATTTGGAATTACAGAGAGATTGTCTTCCTTTGACACGCCTCACATCAGCAAAACTGTTTTCATTATCTTGAAGCATGCTTTTACCATGGCACCATTTCTTGTCCATGTAGATCCTTTACGTCCATATCTTGCCGAAGCAGATGCCTTTGATTTTGCTATTAGCAGTATCCTTTTAGAGGGGAGCAGGGGGGAGGGGGGCCCATGAACTGCATCTGATCGCCTATCATTCTCAGAAGTTTGAGGCTGTAGAGATCAACTATCTAATATATGGCAATGAACTTTTGGCAATAGTTGATTCTTTTGAGGAGCGGAGATATTTTCTTGAAGGATCCCCTCATAAGATTATTACAGTATATATTGGTCATTGAAATCTGTATTATTTTCAGTCTGATCAAGTGCTTACCCATCGCCAGGCCTGGTGGCATACTCAAGTATTACTCTGCATTGATTTTGTGATCAAGCACCATCTTAGATCCCTCCAAGAAAAGCTGGATGCTTTGTCTCAACGCTCCTGCCTTGAGCCTAAGCCAGGTGATCCGATAGTTAATGGGCAATCATAGATTATTGTAGGGCCTGATTGGTTCTAGCTTATAGCTATCATTTTGTTGGAGAGGCCTCGAATATATCTGAGTTGAAGTCTGTTTACGCATCTCTCCCATTTGATCCATTGGCTCAAGCAGTAGTTTTACATCTTGGCTCAGCATCATCTTCTCGGCAAATGCAGCCGGACTATGACCATTTTAAGATTTGAGGGACTTTTATTTTGGTCATGATGCCATCATGGTCGTTGTTGATCATTTCTCTAAGATAGCTCATTTTATTCCGAGCAATGTCACCATCAACAGCGAGTGAACTTCTTCTTTGTGAAGTAGCTAGACTTCGGAGATTGTCAAACACCATTGTCAGTGATCATAGACCTTAGTTCATTGTAGATTTTTGGAAGCGACTTTTGGATCTATTATATATCGACTGCTTATTGACTTCCAGTCATCATTCAGAAAGTAATGGGCAAGCACAGTGCACTAATCAGACTCTGGGACAATATTTAAGGTGTTTTATCATTGAGTCGATTAGTCCTTATGGATCATTGCTAAAGTTAGAACACATGCATTTCACCAGAGGTTCGACTACATCTAGTCTTTCATGTTTTCATTTTGGATCCATACACATTTAATCCCTTGATCAAGTTTTCCTGGCTCCCCATCGGTCAAACTTATAGAATCTGGCCAATGCTCCTAATAAACTTGTGGGTTTTTATCTCTGCTACTCAGATAAGAAACGTCCGACAACCTTGGCTCCAACTTTGTCAGCTCGACGTCATCATTTTGCATGTAGGAATATTTTGTCTGAAGAATATTTCAAAAACATTTCAAACAGCTACAGGAACAAAGATTCTAGAATATTCATAACAGATCTAGGGTATTCCATAACGTCGATTGCTTATACATCTCGCATGTATTGGGATGAGAAAGGCTTAGAAGATTCTAGAGTATTCCAGAACATCTCATTGCACATATATTCCACATGTATTGGTGCGAGAAGGAGCCCCTTACACAAGTTGTGAATCTTTCTTGTTGAGATTCTCTTGTTCTATTGCTCCCTTTGTGGCATTATACAAACCATGGTTTTTTATATAGTTTTCTCTTTTCAAGTATTTTGTATCTTGTCTGTAGGCTCATGACGCATTTGATATTAATCTAGAGGGGTCCATGGGCAAAGTTAATAACTTGGAAGAAATACAATAAATTATCTTAGCAAAGAACTCTTTCGAGTGTAGACATGCCAAGTAGTGTTATCTACTAATAATATACATGTTTTGGAAAATAAATTTCATTATTATGAGGTTGTCCATTACTACGTAAAGGACGGTTAGGCTGCATTCAGCGTTATCTGCCAGTGTAATGGTGACACATGGAAAACATTATATTTGTGTATATAAGATCTTTGCCAAGGCTTTTGCAGAGCGGGTAAAGGACATCTTGGCAGAGTCCATCTCAACAACCCAGTCCGGTTTTCTTCCAAAACGGTGTATTCTGAACAATGTTGCTGCTGCTTACGAGGGAATTTATTGAGCACGTAAGCAAACCCTTCCAGTTGTATACCTTAAGCTTGATTTTTGCAAAGGCTTATGACAGTGTCAGCTGGGAATTCATGCGTCGGTGTATGCTAAGACTGGAATTTGGGGAACAATTCACATCGGATATTATGAAGCTGCATATCTCTGCTCGGGCGACTGTTATGTTCCATGGTGAGTCGTCAGATGCCTTCTCACTCGGTCGTGGTATTCGCCAGGGATGCCCTTTAGCACCATTGCTTTTCACAATTGTTGCAGAGGCTTTGTCGCAGTTATTCACCGTTGCAACCACAGAGGAACTTCTCCATGGTCTTGCAATGGAGGACGGCACACGAGAGGTTTGCAATCAATATGCAGACGACACGTTCCTCTTCCTAGTCGCTAATATTGAGAATCTTGCTGCTGCGAAAATGCTCTTAGATACTTTTTCACTGGCTTCCAGTGTCCTTGTGGGGTGGCAGAAGTGTACTGCTTTGTGAACATTAGATACTCCGGCTCTGGCGTATGTTCATGATTATCCATGGAAATTACTTGCGCATGGACAGGCCATCAAGTTGTTGGGGATTCCAGTTGGCATCCATGTTACTATGGGAGCTAACATGGGAGGAGATCATTAGGGGTTTGGAGAAGCACTGGTTCTGGTGGTCCACTGCAAAGTTGTCTCTTGCGGGTCGCATTACAGTGGCCAAGTCAGTCCTTAGTAGTACGCATGTTTTTATGGCATCCTTACTGCTAGTCCCACAGATCAAAGTGCGTGAGCTCATTGCAATAGTTCGGAACTTTATTTGGGCGGGTACTAAGGAAGGTTCTGTGGTTAAGTTGGCTTGGTCGAAGCGCATCCTTCCAAAATGGGCAGGTGGTCTGGGTATGATGGACTTCTTACTGCAAAGCAAAGTGCTTATTTCAAAGTTCATTTGGAGACTCCTGAATGGTGAGGATGACTCTCCTGATTCACGCCTTCTTAGACAAGCTCTTGGTCACTGTATCCCTCTAGGCAAGAAGCCTGTCAAACCAGTCCTACCTTGGGCTTTATTTCAGACTTTACAGCCTTTTCCAAGTGCTTCTCCATTTTTGCGTGGCTTGTTGACAGCATGGGAGGCGGTCAGACATCTTTTCTGGCTGTGTCCCTCTATCAACACCCTGTTGGAGACTCCATGGTAGTGGGCACCACTGCCTCCAGACCCCTCAGCACCTCCATTGGCAGCATCAGTTCATCCCCTACACAGAGACGATGGGTTCTTGCAGGTGTTGTCTCTATTCAAGCATGGTATGAAGGGGGTCGCCTACTGTCTTGGCCTGAATTTTAGGCAAAGTTCTTGCTCTCTCGTTGGGATGTATCTCTATGGGAGAAGGTCGTAGAAAATTTGGCTCTTATAGTGCAAGTTGGTGTTGCTGAAAAGGTGCCATAGAACTACCATAAAAATATTTACAAAGGCAAGCACTTTGTCAGATCGTATATCGCCTTCTTTTAGCACCATAGCTCCTTCAGTTGCCCGATGGGTGGCACTTACAGGTTCCACAGCCCACTTTGTCGTACGTATGCTCCACCCTAAAGTCTCTGTACTGTGGTGGCAGGTTATCCACAGGTGCCTGTGGGTTAATGTCTTCCGAATCGCTATGATCCTCGCATATCTGCAGTATGCCCGCTCTGTCTTTCGGACGTTGAGACCCTTGAGCATTGTCTCTTTGATTGTCCTGAGGTTCAACCAACGTGGTCCTGGCTACAAGGTTTGTATAACAGTACATTAGACTGCCGATGCATCCTCTTGGCGTCCTATCCCAACGCATGGCCTCCAGTTAAACAAAGGGCATTCCATCTTGGTTCCGGTTGGCTCTTATGGTCGATATGGGAGCGTCACAGACACCACAATTTTAGGGCATTAATTCATCTGCACGCGGTGTTATTATGGTGGGCCAAAAAAAAAATATTGACAGCCTACGAGTGTTCCTGCCTTGAATCAGAAATGATGGAATGCATCTGGATTCAGTATCTTCAAATTGATTCTTATCGTTAGTCTTCTACTCTGGAGTAAGTACATTGTGCTCCAGGCTCGTGCTCCTGTAGCATCTTTTTGTGCTTACACAGGTAAATGAGACATGTAAATTTTGTACATTTTATCTGATTAATAAACTTTTTGGCTTTCGTCCAAAAAAAAAATTATATTTGTGGATGTCGCGTGCAGCGTTTGTTGGTCCACGTTCTGAAATCTTGGTCGAGATTCTGTTTTTTGCTCGGCACTGCTCTGTATTCTACAATAAAGCAATCCCTGCCATCCACATGGCATAGATCAATGGTTGAATGCAGCCCAATCAACCTTCACGTTAGGTGAATGGCCCTCCGGGCCATTCCTCGCCTATTCAACTTGGGTTGTTGTTACATTGTAGACTCAATAACTTTTTGTTGCAATATTGTATTATTTGGAGCACCATGGACATGTGATAACAGAATGCTAGCAACCTCAAGTTGAATAGGACATTTTGAAGGAATTTTCAAAATGTTAACCCTCTAGTAATCAATTCCTCTCGTCTTTTTCATATTTCAGTTTTCCCATCTTTTCTGCTATGTAACATCATGTCATAGAAACCGTTGCTTGCTCTCTTTAAAGAGGATTTCTATAAATATATAAAGAGGCAACATTATAATGGTGTAAATTGATTTAGAATGCACTTACATCCCAGCAACTTTCGCTGAGGTTACAATCTTAATCACTTGCAGAAGACTAAGGCTTTGGCTTCTGTCCTAGCATTGCTTCATTCACGATGTTCTCTTCAGCTTGAAGAAGGGCAGCATGATGAGGGTTGAGAAATAGTAGCTGTTGTAGGTCGCTTGGCAAGACATCATAAATTATCTTCAGCTCATGCCGGAGATTACGTGCAACTACTGAATCGATGCCTTCTAATCCAGCAGCATGTTGTTTCTGTAGTACCAAATGGAAAAGAGAAGAAAATATATCAATAATAACATATAGCAGCTACAATTTTTTCTGAATATAAAGGACATCCATAAATACATAATGGCGAGGGCATCTCATATTACACAACAATGTTAATCTATACAATTATCGCATACCATCTCAACGTTACACTGTCCAGATAAACCTCTTGCCTACAAAATATCCAAATATCTCAAGGCATGAATTGTGCAGACATATCAGAGAGTGCCTTAAATTATGTTGATTTATGAAAGGCAGGGAATGTTGTCCAATCTTTTCATTTTATTGGGACACAATTTTTTGCTATGTTCTGTAAGATCTGGCTGCAGAAAAACTTCATAGCTAACCATATAAACCTAATGTTTGCCAAGTAATTCTTTATAACTTTCCTAATATAGAATAGAAGGGTCTGGCAGATTATCCCAACAATGACAAGATATCCCAAGGAAAACTTAAGATGAGTCTAATTACTGGTTACTATATCATCTTTGGTATAAAATTAGGCATGAAAAGTTTCCAAAGAAGCAATTGAGTGGCAGGCCACGGAAAAGGATTATTTACAGTTCTAACATTTAGAACCTCCAAGAAAGTTCCATATGATCCTGACAGTTAAATATATAAACGAATGAAATTAGATCAAAGGTTCAAAAGAATACCTGAAGTTCAGCATTCAAGTGCAACCCAACAAAATTGAACGTCTCAATCATCTCAACCTCGGTCATTTTTGAAAGAGATGCAGGAATATCAGCCTTTAACCGAGCTTCCCACCAGATCCGTTGCTGCTCCTTTTCAGCCACAGCTCGTCGTCTTTGGAACCAGGGCATAAAATTTGGACTCTTTAAAAACTGCCTGAACGAAATATAGTATTGGATCAATGCCTGATAAAGAAAAATAAAAAAGAGAATTGCCAATAAGCCTTTGGAGGTAGGACTTACTTGTATAGATCAAGCCAAGTTCCATTCAAGCGTTTTGATAAAAACTTTCCAGGCCCTCTTCTGGATAACCCTTCAAGAAAGTTGTGCACTTCAAATGGTGGCAATGGTGGAGGCTCCATATAAAGGGCCATACCTTCCTGGGGTGTATTTGGCCTTAGATATGGGCCAAATGGGGCCAAGAAATTGATGGTCAATTCCAAGAAATGTCTGCGCAGTATCTCATTATTCACTACAGACATTGATTCTTCTGCACCAAGAGATGGACTTGCATTCACTAGTCTGTTCAGAATAGAAATATCTGGTTTTGTAACTGCCTTGTGATCTGTCCATAATGCTTCTCTGTGCTTATTCATCAAAGAGATGGGTCCATCCTTCTTCATTTTGGCAGCAATCAAAAGATTGCTTGGAGAATACTGTTTGAGCTGCAAGAGTGGTAATGTATGTTGTTTGAAACTGTTTTGGTCGTGTCTCATTCCTTTGCTTGGTGAATGTGCATAAGTGCCAATAGAAAGAACACTGGGCAGAGATTTTATAGCCTTTAAGAAGAAAAAATTTGTTACACCTAGAATCATCGGGGTTCCTTGTTCACCTTCCCGAAAAGAAGTGAATGCCTTAAAATCTGGGTCATGAATTGTAAAATAAGGGCGAAAATCAATGCTACATGGAAGAGGTGCAATGAGGCTCACAAGGGCAGCCACTGCTTCAGAACATTGGGATGGAGTGGGAGAGATAACCAACAAAGACTTCCCAATCAATAGGAGCTCCCATAGTGTCCACAAATCTGTCAGAAGTCCTTTAAATATCTTAAACAAATCAACTTCATGGAAAATCCCATGCGGAATAGATTGTTTCAGGGGTGTGATGGGAGCCATAGCACAAGTAAACCCATCCATGAGAACATTGTGACCTGGAGGCAATGAATGAAGAGGTGGAAGATGGACCTGCATAGCTGCACTACCAAGGCATAAAGTCATCGGGCTTCCATGACTTGGAGGTGGCCAACAGGACACAGCTATCATGATATGTTCCAAAGCTTTGGATCCCATTTCAAAAAAAAGTGGGCCAGCAATCTCTACAAGGGGCCCGAAAACAGAATAGAATGGCCAATTGGAAAGGATTACTACAGATTTTTGCTCGCCGCCTCTTTTTAAACTTCGATCTTGCTTTTGCCTGTTAAAGACAAAACCATAAAGATATCTCTCTCCTCTACTTCTTGATGCTGCATCACAATGAGATACAGTTCTATGAAAATCATGTCTAGCACTTTTTGCACATGATAGAGACCTTGAAATTTCTGATGCTTCATGTGTTCCTTCATGCGTATCTTCTTCTGAAATAGAGCACTTGCTATCAGGACAGGCATGGTCCAATGATCCCTCAGTTGTTACATCATGGAAGGATTGAAATTTTGCCAAATTGCAAGTGGATAGAGGTAAATTTCCATGGCGGCGTATCCTAAAGAAAAATACAGTGTCTTGATTAACTCCTTGGTTGCGGGGACGAGAAAATGAATCAGGAAATGAATTGAAAGCAACGTCAAGCTCCTCTTCGTGACTGAGAAGTCCTGATGGATAAGCTTCTTCTAGTATTTGACCTTGTTCTAGGTCAAAACGAACTGAACAAATTGTGACAAGCCATTGTCTCAAAGAAAACTGATCAGGCTTTACTCCCGGTTGAGCCTTGTAATCCATGAACTTTATAGCAGGATCTATCAGTTACATTCCTAATCCTCATTTGCCCCTCAAAATTTGCCAAAATCAAGTCCCAAGCAATCTTCTTGTAATCGTAGTTGCAGCATTGACGCTTCCATTTGTCTTATCACATCCGAACACTGCTACAGAACAAATTTAAATCAAATGGGGTAGCTAAACCAACAAAGGGCACTTAAGGAGAAAAGAAAAACTGATGCGTGCATACGGCCTTAAAAAGGGCTTTTATGCGAAACAGCGTTACTCTATCCCATGGAGAAAAGAAATAGAAAACAAGATAAGCCATGAACCCAATTAAAACAAGCAACGAACAACGGATTCATTATGCAACAATGCAACGAAATAACGATATAAGAATGTCAGATATGCGAAACAAACAGGTTTCCACATGAAGCACAAAAGAACAAAGAACCAACCTTTTTATCGCTGCTTTAACAATAGGAAACGATACTTGAAGGCTTACTGCGAGCTGCAAAGAGGGCCAAATCCGCCGAAAGATTAATTTGATGTCCAAATTTCATGTGAAGGCATGAAATGGATGAGTACAGAAAATACAGAAAACAAGCAAGGCCAAGCGACCAGATTTACTGCTGCATTGCCTGTTGAGACGAGGGGGACGAATCTGGGAGGAGACCTTGCTGCTGCAGTGATATGGGTAATTTTTTTTAGAGCGAAGGCCTTTTCTTTTTGCCTTTAATTTATTGGTGCCCTTTGTTTTATTTACCTTTGCCTTTTTATTGTGTGGAATTTGGTGGGTGGGGTCATTTGGCTGGAAACTGACTGGCTGGATATGGATGCCACACTATTGTCTCTTTTATGTTATCCCTGTCATTGTTGTCCCTTCACTCCACCATATAACTTGTCGCCTAGTGTACTCCCCTCTACAATTCACTCTCAGATCCTGCCCTCCGACCATAACCCTCTTGTAAAGAATTGAATTGAATTGAATAAGACAATCACCCCATACACGACTCTATAAAACAGTAGCCCAGATGCCTAAAAAACCCCTCACATCTTGTTGTACTATATATTCCTTCGTTCTTAACATAAGTTTGAGTCTACATATTGGATATGCTTGGTAAAATTGACACGTGATGCCACCCTTAAAGCATGAAACATTTACCTGCAATATGATAGGACATTTCCCAATCTGGTTGGTGGTGGAGGCTCTGAATCATTCTCCCTCATTCTAAATAAGTATATCTTCATAACGCATGTGTGAATGCAAAGAAACCAACTCATTACTTTAGCTAGATATGATATCCAACACTATTGCAGCTGCCAAACTAATCATTCCTTCGATTATTGACCATGGGCCATCTTTGCTGAGGCCTACAAAACGATAAAACCTTATTTCCTTGTTACACTAAGAGTATTGGGAGCCACCAATAGTATTATAATCTCTAGTTTGATATGCCCATCTCTTGCTATAGCCTATGCTTGCCATAAGGGATATGCCACTTATATAAAGGATAGACTACATACGATTCTCTCTCAATGAAGACCCTAAATTTCATGTTGGAGCGAAAGATCTATAGCCACTCCCATATATTTTTGCCTTTTCATTGAGGGGAGGGCAAGGGCAACAAATACGTCATAATAATTAGATCATATTGCCTATAAGAGACAATTGATTGACTAGATTTGACCTGGAAAATTATCTAGGTAGTTGATTTCACATTTTGTGCCAAATATCCACTATGTATCCATTTTATCATGGGTCAATATGCAAAACAAGAAATATTGTATTTAACTAGCATCCGGCAGGCTTGGGGCAAAGGGTCTTGGTCCTATTTGTGGGGTTTTTTTTTTTTTTTAAGTTTATGGCATTCTAATTTGAATATGACCTAATGAAGTGTTTTTCCATGTGCCTATGGCCAAAGGAGCATCAAACTAATATCTTGTAAGTGTGCTCCTTTCCATTAGATAGATAGCTTTTCTGGAGTCATGGCAACAATAAACTAAAGTTCGTTATTGAGCACCCATAATTCTTCGTGTTGATTAGACAAATTTCCAGATGTATTTATTTGTTGGATTATTGGAAGTTCGAGCGTTACAAAGTTTACAAAGGAGAATTTGAATGTGTGTGTGCCTTTCCTGGTTATTACAACATATAATGATCAAAATTGTAGCAGGCCTCATGGACCAAATATTTACATTGCCATATTCTGCTAATAATAACACTCCATACTCTGGACCAAATATTTACATTGCCATATTCTGCTAATAATAACACTCCATACTTTGCTGGTAATATTGCATGTACATAATAAATTTTACTAGTCTATTGTTAATTCATGCATGCTTTCTATAATGCTTTTGAACAAATGGTTATCTAACTAAATATAAGATTACTAGAAAAAAAAAAATTTGGAATTATCTACGTATATTGGAATGCTTTTTCCTACAGATTTTGTTTTCCCGAATACTTTCAGATTTCCCCTTAAACCGAAGTTCGGCCCCGGGGAGCATGCGCTACTCCGTCCGACCATCCTACACCAGCGAACCTCCGCTATTCACAAGCTCAATTGGAACGAAGCTCAAAAACTCAGACCAAAAGCTTCATACCAACAAAGAGCGAAGAAGCGTCTGAGACAAACACAGTGCGTTCTTGGGTTAGTTTCTAAAGCCAACGAGGTCACCCCTATTTAGGTTGAGTATAGCTTTTCTTCTTTCGGACCGCTAAGGCTCTGTTTAAATCGGCCGAGTTCATTCGCCAAGATCTTTGAAAAAAAAAACCGAGCAAAGAATCATATGAAAACCCCTGTATTTAAATGGCCTTTCCTACCAAAAGCTATGAGAGCATGATCGGGGGCTTGGGTCGAAAGCATGAATATAGGTTAGGCATCTTACTATGGAGCCATTAAAATTTAACGGTTAAATTGGTAGAGGTCAATTCGGGGAACATTCCTTCGATCCAAGCAATTTAGGTAACAACGAGTTTCCTCTGCACATTTATGCTTTGAAATCACATCAAATTCAGCATTTTTTACCATAAACCCCTGTTTTGCCATCATTTTTTTTATGCCAAAAAATTCCTCCTCGTACCAGAAATCAGAAATCTAAGACCCGAAAGCAAGGCCTCGAATGATTTTTCTCGTCATTGAGATATGGTGGATGACAATGCAATGTGGAGCGATAATTCCATTTCAAACACAACATTCATCGCCCACCTTTTATGAACCATTTATCGCATTTAATTGGGATGGTGTTCATCCGCCGAAAGCCTTTACCCAAATTGTTGCTACATCGTTTCTATCGGGTCAATTCACGGAGCACGTAGATGCATTTGCGAATTGTGCTTTCAATTTCACAAATTTCATTTTGTAAGATCAACTATATATTCATCCCCGCCAACGCAAGTTGCAGATGCAAAGAATTTCGTTGCAAGCCTAAGCTCTATTAAGTATTTTTCGAGTATACAAAATGGATGCAACTATCATCCGCTTATCTCATGCGTTATGACTTATTCATAACAAACCATCAAAGTCCGGATATCTTTGAAAACATTTAAACGGCAGACTTCGAAAGCACGAGGCAAATGGAGGTAGGCTTAAATCCCTCTGGCTGCCGCAATAGTGTTTAAGGGTGTTCATAATCCCATTTGCTTCATCTTTACAGATTGATAAAGATCCTCTGCGAGACCATAAATCATTCGATAAAGCTCTGTATGTGATATTCATTGGAGGAAATGACTAATAATGCAAGGCTTTTTGGGTTCAATATGACGATGGTAGAGATGGTAGCTAGAGTGCCAATCGTTATCACATCAAATTCAGCATTTTTTTACCATAAATCCCCCTGTTTCGCCATCATTTTTATGCCAAAATTCCTCCTCAGAAATCTAACATCCGAAAAGCAAGGCTTCAATGGTTTTTGTGTCATTGAGATATGGTGGATGGATTTGGAAGCAATCTTTACTGATCTGATTTTGAGCTTACAATTGAGAAATACAAGGATTCCGCCTTGTGTCTACTAAAAGGGAGGATGAGGCCCGAAAAGCTATGGAAGTGGAAAAGGTGTGCTCTTGATACTTGTGGTGGTGTGCATGGCCATATGAACGAAAATAATTGAGCGGATAAAATCATGCGTTTGGGTTCAAATTTATATATAGGCGACTTACATTCACTTGAGCCTGTTGATTTACGCAAAACCTCGCAAATCCCAAATCTTAAGGGTGCATGACGATGAACACCATGCAAAGTTAGTGGCCGAACCGGCAAGAATTTGAACTGCTTAAGAATTGTCTAAATGAAGAAACGTTGAAATAAATCCCGTAAAGCATTACAATTAATTAATTCATATATTTGGTAATTTGTATTGCCCCAGAAGAATGAATTTATTGGGCCTAGGTTTTAGTGTTTTCAAGCTATAATTATAGTAGTGGTTTTGCAGGAAAAATGCACAGAGCATTATCGGCCCCCTGTGGCAACAAACAATGGCAGCCTTGCGATTGCGGAAGTCGAACCGAACTTTTGAAAGATCAACTTTTGAAAGTTGTTTCGAATACAATTCGTGCCATAGTTCCAACTCAAACTATCATCTGCAACATTTCCAAGTTTTTTTGCATTGTGAATTTGTGGCATCTTAGTTATACAGGCCAAGATTCTAGAGCCAATTAATCGTCTCTCTTGCAAAAGAGCTAAAATAATGGTTTTCATTGGTATCAAAACGTTCCTCTTTCTACAAATTAATCGCCTCTTTGCCAAATCGCCTTTTCTTGCTTTGGGCACAACTAATCATTTACTTGCACATGGCGGGGAGATCTTGCACGTGGCATGTTGAGGTAGATGCGTTGCCTACATGACAAGTGTTGAGGTAACAGGTTAGGTTTAATTTAAAGAAGCTTCATCAAGCCAATTTGCCCAATTGTATAGGGGAATGGAGGTTGGGGCCTCCATTCCGGGTAGTGGAAGGGCATTGCGGGCTGCATTATGGCACCATAATCACATGTCCAACACAGCCGGACCACAACATCTGTGAAAAGCACAAGCTAGTCGGCTACATTCCAACAATGAGGCATATAAATAGGCTCTATCATATTCAACAACACTAAATATATAGCAGTACCCCACTTCAATCTACATGCAGTATCTCGCTTCAATCTCTCTCTGGAAATGAAGTTTTGGATCTCCTGAATGCTTGCGACAGAAAATTTTTCCAGGCTATGTAAATAAACCAAAGGCATCCCTGGCAATAACGAGCATCTTGCTCAATAAATTTTGCAGCTCATGCATATGCGAAAGCGTCTCAGAGCTGTGTCAAATTCCGCAACATTGGCCATGGCAAATTCGCCTTCTCGAATCTGTCTATGGAAATAGGGCTTTTCTGCCCTAGGAGGAGGTACCTAAGGTCTAAATTTTGAACAAAATGCAAAGTTGCAATCCGGTGAATGGATATAGTAATAATCGAATGTTATATTAAGTAAACATGTGTTAGCACATTATAAATGCTTCTATAAATCGATAGGCAACTTACAACATCATTACACACAAATGACCTAGGCCATACATTTTTTTTTAATGCCGACCTTCACTTTGATATACTTCATGACTAGTTAGATTATAAGATGAAATATATTTGGACTTCACTCCTAGAGTGCACAAGGCGCTGGCTCCGCCAGCGCTAAATTCTTGTAATATATCTAACTAGTTATTTCATGCATGTTTTATAATTTTTTAAACAAATGGTTATGCGACTATAATTGTGCGCATCCACTAACATTCAGTAGGAAATTTGGTCTCACTTCATCTTAAATCTAATTGATTTAAAATAAAGTAAATTTCCAGAGAGAGAGAGAGAGAGAGAGAGAGAGAGAGAGAGAGAGAGAGAGAGAGAGAGAGAGAGAGAGAGAGAGAGAGAGAGAGAGAGAGAGAGAGAGAGAGAGAGAGAGAGAGAGAGAGAGAGAGAGAGAGAGAGAGATGAAATGAAATGAAATGTTTTATTATTACGCCTACTGAGACCATCAGGTCTATCAGACGTTCAAATTATCTTCTACATCAAACCATTCATCAAATGAGCTTCCACAGTTGAAAGCATCATCGGCTATCTCTCTCAATTCTATCTTATCTTCATCATCTTGTAAAAGTGCATCTATACTATCAATATAAGTTCTCCTAATTTTTAAAACATCTATGATAAAACCACCCAGAATGGAAGGGGGTAAGCCAAACACGTATGCTAATGTGCCTTGTATCCCATATCTTCGCCTCAAGACTTCATACGCTTGGTATGCACCTCATCCTCGACCTCATCTTGGCCACACACCCTACATAGGCGCCTATCCCTTGGTATGTTCTTCCATCGACCTTCCTCTATGCTCAAATGATGAGAACTCAAGCGTATCTTGGCGGATCTCCTTTATGCGTTCAATCGGATACATCACTTCTCGGATAATGCACCCCGGCAGAAGGGGGTTCATGTTATTTCGGTATGCTTCCATCTTGACTTTAGGATTTTTCCACAACTCTGCACGTATCCCCGTAATCACCCATCCCCTTATTTTCATGGATGGGCAGTCCTCAAGTTTTAGATTCCATTTCAGCAAGTTTGGCAACCTCAAGCAAGGTTCTCATCCGACTTCAGTTTATGCCTTTGGTGCCTTGTGCTTGCCGGGGGGGGGAGGGAGGTCCCAAGTTACAAAACTTTGTTGCTTTCTCTGCTGAACTTGACCAAGTTTGGCAACCTCAGGCAAGGTTCTCATCCGACTTCAGTTTATGCCTCTGAATTTTGGCAGATTGCCATAGATACGGCCTAGGATGATGTATCCCTTCGAGATTGTTTCCGAAGAGGGCTTCACGATGAAGAAGGATATATTGCTGACCATAGAGGATTCCAGAACCCTAGATGAAGCTATTAGGTTTGTAGTTTGTTGTGATAATCGTCTTTTTGAGTGTAGGCAAGAAAGATGAAATCAATAGGTTTCCCTAATTTCGCGAGCTCCAGAAGTCACATCAACATCTGCACCACCCACATCAGATGGCCCAGTCCCTATGCAGATTAATCATATGGTCCGAGGGCTCTTGTCTGCGGCCGAGAAGTAGCGTCAAAGAGAGGCTAACCTCTGCCTTTATTGTGGTGGGGCTGGCCATATCGCTCGCGGTTGTCCCGTTAAGCACCAAATCAATCGGTAAACTCCAGGGGCCAGTCCGAGTAGTTGGAGTCTCTCGACATCTGGTCGCCATTTCTCAGACTCCCTCCATGTCTAGTGAAGGGTTTATTCCTTCTGATAAGTTCAATAAGGAATTTTTTTATGTCTATATCATTGGAATCAAAGGTTGGGAGATTGGAAGCATTGACACAACTTGATAGCGGTGCAAACGCTTGCTTTAAGGATAGTGTATTTGTTACTAAGCACGCCATCCCTAGAAGCAAGGTTGAGCATCCTAGTTCTGTTGATGTAATTGATGGACGTAAGATCCTCTCCGATGCAATCACAGATTGTACTGTATCCTTCGGGTTTTGTTCGAGGGAGTTCCTTGTTGTATTTCCTTCAATCTCATCGCTAGCCCACATGCGCCACTGGTCTTAGTCTACTCTGGATCGAGCTAGATAACCCTCAGATTGATTGGCGTACTAGATCTTTCATGTTTGCTGGTTCTAGCTTTAGTCCCAGTTCATCTATGGTTCAGGCCTCTGCACCAACATCTACTTCAGTCCATGCAGTATCATGGTCTCCTGATTCTGTTCTTGCTGATGTTTCAGTTCCTGATTTTGCTCCATGTCCTGATTTGGCTCTTTTCTTGCTCTAGTTTATGCTCCAGATTCTGCGTATATTTGAGATCATGTTCAAATTCCAGCCCTTGCTCCAGTTCCTATTCCAATTCTTGCTCCAGTTCCAGCTCCTGCTCCTGTTCTTGCTCCTATTTCTGCTCTTACTCCTGCTCCTGCTTCTGCTCCTGTTTCTGAGGAGGCTTCTTCATGCCCTCAGTTTCGTATCTTGAAGATTTCTCTTCGTGAGTTTCTTAAATCTAGAAGGCAGGATCCAAATTCAATTTTTGCAATTCAGATTCATCCGTCGGCTAGCTCTGCATCGGTGAATCCTGCTCCAATGCTTCCCGATAAATATGGCGATTTCTCTGATGTTTTTGACAAAGCCAAGGCCGACAAACTCCTACGGCATCGTCCATATGATTGTGCTATTAATTTATAGCCCAAAATGATGCCACCATATGGTCCAGTATATGGTCTATCTTCTACTGAGTTGAAGGTTTTTCGAGATTATATTGAGGATAATCTAGGTACGGGCTTCATTCGATATTCTTAGTCCCCTGCTGGAGCACCTATATTCTTTTTGTCAAAAAGAAGGGCAATTCTCTACGTCTCGTCATTGATTATCGCGGCCTCAACAAGATTACAATGGCGAATCGCTATCACCTTCTGCTAATTCCAGAGTTGTTGAAGCGGCTACAAAGATTAATCTTTAGGGTACCTACAATCTCATCCAGACCTAAGAGGGGAATGAATGGAAGACAACATTTTGTACTCGATATGGCCATTTCGAGTACATAGTTATACCTTTTAGGCTTACCAATACCCCAATAGTATTCCATCATATGGCCAATGATATCTTCTAGGAGTTCTTAATCATCTACTTGGATGATACTCTTATTTATTATAAGGCTCTTGAAGAGCATGGGAGGCATGTTCGACAAGTTCTCCAAAAGCTTCATGAACATGGATTATATGCCAAACTCGAAAAGTGTCAGTCGATCTATGGAGTTTCTTAGCTATCGTATTACCCTTCATGGAGTCTCTATGGATCTCGAAAAGGTCAGCAATGTTTTGGAGTGGCAAACACCTTCTTCCGTCCGAGATGTTCAGTGTTTTCTTGGATTTGCCAACTTTTATCGGCATTTTATTCGGGATTATTCGGAGATCGCCCTTCCTTTGACACGCCTCGCGGCAAAGGATGAGCCATTTGAATGGAGTGTAGAAGCAGAAAATGCCTTCGTTACTCTAAAGCATGCTTTTATGGCGGCATCAGTTCTTGCTCATGTAGATCCTTCGCACCCATATTTTGTCGAAGCTGCTGCTTCTGATTTTGCTCTTGGCGGTAACTTGTCACATGAGGGGGATCACTATGAGCTACATTCGATTGCCTATCACTTGGGAAAGTTCCAGGCTGTCGAAATCAACTATCCAATTTATGACAAGGAAGTTGTTAGCTATAGTTGATTCTTTCGAGGAGTGGAGACGTTTTCTGGAAGGATGTCCTATAAGGTCATAGTCTATATGGATCATCGAAATCTGGAATATTTTCAGTCTGCTCAAGTGCTCAACCGTCGCCAGGTCCCGTGGCATACTCAAGTATTATCCTGCATCGATTTCGTGATCAAGTACCGTTTTGGACCTCTCCAAGAGAAGCCTGATGCCTTATCTTAATATTCCCATTTTGAGCCCATTCTAGGTGATCCTGCATTTGATCAGCAATCATAGGTTATACTAGAGCCTGATCGGTTCCAACTTATGACCACCACTTTGTTCAAAAGATCTCATGATGCCCTCTTGCTGGGGTCTGTTCGGGCATCTCTACCCTCCGATCTGTTGGCTCAAGATATATTTTTACATCTTGGTTCAGCATCATCTTCTCGGCAAATGCATTTGGACTATGATATTCTGAGATTCGAGATGGACTTCTGTTCCGTGATAGGCTTCTAGACGGTCCTTCTTGACTTCAGGTTTTTCAAGCTTGTCATGACTCGTCTATGGCTGGACATTTTGGAGTAGCCAAGACTCTTGAACTGACTAGTCGGGAGTATTGGTGGCCTGGACTTCGTCGCTTTGTCAAAGTTTTTGTTCGATAATGTGATATCTTCCGTCAAATGAAGGTTTTGAGGCATCTTCTTTATGGTCTTCTGCAACCATTTACTTGTTCCAGATGGTCCTTGGAAGAGTATTTCTGTAGACTTTATTTCGGAGCTGCCACTCTCTCGCGGATATGATGCCATCATGGTCATTGTTGATCGCTTCTCTAAGATGGCTCATTTTATTCCATGGGATATCACCATCACCAGTGAAGGAACAACTGCTATTTTCCTTCATCAAGTAATCGGACTTTACGGACTGCCAGACAATATTAATAATAATAATAATATTATTAATCATGCCCCTTTTGGACCTTGAAGGTCATGAAGCAACAGATTACATCACTCTTTCAGTGTCATAAAAAACGATCTATGTGATTCTACCTTTTTCATATACACCTCTAAAACATTTGGTGACATTTCTAATAATGAATGAAAGCTTATGAAGTCAATATCAAATGTATCCCTTAGATGTCGATAAGCTGCGCAATGAAGAAAGACATGTGTCTCATCTTCCACTTCATGTGACTCACACAGCAAACATTTACGGTCCTCTCTTGGAATCTTTGCCCAACGTCCTGTCTCTACTCCAAGTCGGTGTGAGCTGGTTCTGTATCTAGCAATAATCTGTTTAATGCATCTCGGTATCTTCGCTTCCAAGTAGGCTTGATTTGTGTATACAACCATCGGATTTACCTCTCCCCTATAATAGTCCATCCGAGACCCCTGTTTAGCCCACAATTTATTCACAGCCATCATCTGTACTAAATCTCTTGTCCCCACAGCCGTGTCTGGCCAATTATCCATTGTGATCCCCCATTTCTCGGCCCAAACCACAACATCTTTATACCAGCCGGATTCAAGTGACAGGTTCATAGCCAGCTTGGATATGCGGGAATCCGCTTGTTTACGTATCCTATTCACAAAATTTATGGTCTGGTTCAAGGCCTCGGCTTCCAATGGAATAAGTCCGGCCTCAGCTAGCATGATTGCATAAGGAGTTTGCCTTTTAATTCCCAACTCTTCCATCAAAAATGTCTTGAGTACAACTTCTATTTGGGCCCAACTCTCTCTTGGAATAGCCGGTCCCCATATTGGAGATCCATATAACACTACAGTTTGAACCAATGTTTTGAACAACATTCTCTTCAATCCCCAATCTGTAAGACATACTTTATGGCATTTCCTTAGCATGCTGTACAAAGCCACTTTCCCCCCAGCCACCCTTTTCTTCACACATTCCTTCCACCTGTAATTAGAACAGAATTCTAGTCCCAGATACTTGTAGCAATCCACTATTTCCATTTCCTCCCCTTTATATCGCAATTCGGGTCTACTCACCGTCCCACATATCATTACCTTCGATTTCGCTAGATTAACTTGCATTTTTTTCTCCTCACAAAATTGTGCCAAAACATCCAAATGTCTTTGCAATACTTCAAGTCTATCTGATAAAAGGACCACATCATCTGCATATAATAGAAGCTGAACCATAAAATTACCTAGCTGGGTGCCCTCCGTGCCTCTTCTCCGAAGCCACTAGTTTAGCGATCATGGGCTCTAGTTTAGGTTTTTGAAAGCGGCTTTTGGAGTTATTGAATATTGGATGCTCACTGGCATCCGGTCATCATCTAGAAAGTAATGGGCAAGCAGAATGTATCAACTGAAACAATATCTGAGATGCTTTATTAATTATCAGCAGGATGATTGAGTTAATTATCTTCCACTAGTCGAGTCTCAGTCCATGCTTCCATTGGCCATACTCCGTTCTTTATGAACTCTGGCCAACCCCTCGTTGGTATTTTGGTGTTGCTGGCGGTGCCTTTATTGATCCTAGTGCCGAGTCCCGGCGTGAGAAAATAGATCGGCAATTGCAATTAGAACAGAACGTGATCGGATTGCGGGACATGACTAATGTACTGCCAGTGAGGGGAACTTGTATTTATAGCATGAGCAATACAGTAGCAGCATTATTGTGTAGACATGCGAGTATGCATATGAGTAGCATACACGTGAAATATCCTACAGTAGCTACAATGAAGAGCAACAGTGCTACAATAAAATTTCAGTACATACCTCTCTGAGTAGTGTTGTTGGCCAAGCCAAAAAACTCCCTAGTGATTCTCCAAGTGTTTTTGCTTCTGCATGTGGTCTTTGTAATAGATGAGTGGCCGGAAAGCAGATTGTCAATCTAATTCTAATATAATCAGGTCCCAAGGGCACTCCATGGCATGTTGTAGTTGGTGCCATGTTATCAACAATGCCCTTGCCAATTACATCTTTCCTGTTTTATGCTAACAAAAAGCATGCTTCTCCAATGGAAAATTTCATCTCTCCTGCTTGATTGCTCATCTCTTCGACCTGCAAAGCTTGTTAATTATGTTGCACAAGATCTGACGCCTCAATCCACTCACTTCATAGAAGAACTACCGGAGATATGGCAGCCTTTTCCCGCGCTTCAGCAAGCTTCCTTCTTGGCGACATCCCAAATTCGAATTAAAACAATGTCACGAAAACACAATTCTTGTGTTTCTCTAGGCGCAGGAGAGAAACACAAATTCCATGATCCAATGCACAGCAAAAAATGCTATAAATGGCGAGCATTTTAAAATAGACAGTTAGTACAGGCCAGTGATTGAAAAGTAGTTGGGGAAAGGGATAATCGCGGGCGGGCTAAAATATTTTAAATTTGAGATTGCGCGCAGGATTAAGTTTCCTATTTTCTTAAAAAGTATTAAGGATAATATACGGTTTTAATGGCCAACATCTTTTCATTAATTTTTGTACGACCTGTGTAATAATCACGGGTTCTCTAATTCCAATACAAATCTAATCTCATTTTTTCATTCCTATTTTCTTGCGAGTCGTTTTGCTTCGAGCGTCTTCCTTTCTGACGCATTCTTCTTGAGCGATCTCTCAATCGAGCCAAGTTTCTCAAGCGCTACCTTCATTTTGAGGTACCCTATTTCATTTCTGGCCTGTTTACAAAACTTCTGGCTCGATTTGAGCATATCTTAGTAATAAGCTACACCCAAGCTTCTCAAGCTGCAACAGATGCTCAATTCCAGTTTCTAAAGCTTCACCCACTTTGCTATGGCAACAAAAGGTTAGTACATTCGAGTTTTTAACAGATTAGAAACTCTATGACTCTGTTTTTAATAGGTTTTAGAAACTTTTTGATTGTGTGCTTAATTGTATTATTAGATTTAGAAACTCTGTGACTTTGTGATTAACTCTGTAACTCTGTGACTTTGATTTGATTATATTATCTCCTTAACTTTGTCTTCATTGAAATATCTATGTTACCCTGTATCTTTGCTTCTTGGCTTGTCTTTGTTTGCAGCTTAGTCATGTAATGTACTCCAATTTCAATTCCAAGTTCTTTGTTTGTTTCTGTGTTTAGGGATTTCTGCTTAGTCTTGTTAAGTAAATCTGCAATGCTCTATGTTATAATTCCTATTATCTTAATCTTCAATTGTATTTATCTAAGACAGGAAAATGGATTACGCTTCAATGTCTTATAATTGTCTGTTTTATGAAGCATACTCTCTTTAATGTTTTTCTATGTTAAGCCAGATTCCATCACTCTTAGTATCGTAAGTATAAGGTTGTCCTTCGAGTTGCGCTATGCGCGAATCAGGAAAGATTGCGGGCCTAATAAATCTATATAGACCATTTAAATGTTTCATATGGCTCCACTTTGGTATAATGTATATTCAGCTTGTAATATATATTCATATGAGATATGGAAGTGTTCAATGTTACTCTTTTTCCGGATTCGCGCGTAACGTGAGTCGAGATCAACCCTACATCAGGACACTAAGAGAATGGAATGTGACTTCTCGCCGCGTACATTCCATTCTCTTAGTGTCCTAGCGTAGGCTTGTCCTTCGACTTGCGCTACGCATGAATCCAAAAAAATTGCCCTCACAATAAATCTTTATAGACTTGTTGCGCCAAGCGCGAGATGTTGGTGCACATTGCTTACTTAACACAGAAATCCTTCAGCAATGGCTAACTTGGATATTTGTTTTATAGCTTCCAAGAGATCACTAGTTACATCAACTACTGCACCCTCAAAGAAACCCAAGAAGGACCCCAGGGTAGTACAAAAAGAAACTGAGGAGATAGATCAGACTCTTTGGCATCAAGCTAATTGACGACGGCAAAGTCATAACATGCGAGCTAAGTCAAGACTTGCCAGAGATAGTTCTGCCTGAGGGGTCTGAATGGTATGTTACTGTGGCAAAGTATGATGTGGTCCTGCATTCGAGGGAGAACAAAGTCGCGACATTCAAAGAAGTAGGGTTGGTCGTTTCATGCAAGGAGCTTGATGACCAGATCTGTGTCTTCATAATAGAGAAGACCGTAAAGAAGAATCTCAGCATTTCCAAATACAACGTAGGTATCGACGGATTCAGGCCAGATAAGACAGTAGACGGTATTAAAAGTATGGCTGGCCCCTTCAAGGCTCACACCATACAGTCCGTTCTGTATATGAAGGTATATTCGTAGTCCGAAGAAGTTTGCAGAAGAAACCATCTTCAAGCTTCTACATGACTGGTTTCGGTGATAATAGCGGTGCACTTGAGTCAGAAACTTTGGCCCTTGTACCTTCACCAAAGCCAGTGAAGGAAACATATAGTAAAAAGAAATCGAGAGTTGATGCTTAGACAAGCTTCTAAAGTTCAAGCAATAGTATCCACTTGGTTTGGACGTAACAAAAAGGATAGCCATTGACAAGCTGATAAGATCTCCTAGAGCATCTTTCATATCCAGAATTTTTTATCCCAAACATGCCCTAAGGATACAGAAGTCCATGATTGAATTTCTCACCACAGTACCAAATCTAGCTGATGTTCTACCATAGGACTCAGTCAATGACAAACCATACCCAGGGAAGACATAGGATGACCTAAGGAAGAGCGACACGGTGCGTTACATTGTCATTGATGGACAATACTCGATTGAGGCAGCGAAGGTGCTTATAGAGAAAATGGATAAGATAGGTGTCAAGGAGTATAGGGAGCACTTCAGTTACAAGCAATGTCGAATCCTTAGTCATTATATGCCGCAACTTGCACTGACTACAATAAGTGCAGACTTGAACACAATTGCAAGGGTGGTACAATACAATTCGTAAGTGACTTGTTTCTTATTATGCAATAATCAACTCGCGCTACGCGTGAGACTACAGACCAACCTTAGACTGCAGTCTCGCGTATAGCGCGAGTACGTTTTTTGTTATCTTGCTTCAGCGTACTCGCGCTATGCGCGAAATGCACATCTACATGAAACTAACTTATGGTTTTATATTCTTATCTCAGACCATATCCCATGCAGTTGATACAAGCTAGAAATCAATGGATTGAGCTTGGCCATCCAATTTCAAAAAGAAAAAAGCAGGGGGAGAAGAAGGACAACTCCTACGAGGAAATGATAAAGATGATCAGCAAGGTCAACATATAAAAAAAGAAGAATGTTGCAGAGGAGGAAGAGGAAACTGACACCACAAAGAAGAAGTCCGAGGAGGAAGGACCCTCTGATTCCTACCACATAGTGTTAAGTCCTGATCATGTGTGGGACAAATGTGGAACAAGTGGACAGCAAGAGAGCTTGTAGGAAAAGCAAGGAAACCTGAGAAAGGATCCCTTGAAGATTTTACAGTCACATACTTGAGGAGTGCACAGGGTTAAGGGAAGAAGAAATTCTCAAGGTGCTCCAGTCTGTTATAGATGGACAGGTGTTCGTGAAGAAGATCTCAAAAATCAAAGATGTACCATCCTTTTCAGAAGCCTGCAAGTCCATGAAAGACCTCCATGTCATGAGGGAGGCCATCTCGAAGGAGCTCTTTGAGATGTCTGGAATAGAAAACTTATCTGAGCAAGGTATCTTGGACATGATGACAATAACTGATGAAGACCTGCTCAGGTACTCAAAGTGGTCGCCTGGATTTATTCAGGCATATAAATCCAGGAACAAGGAAAAACCAGCCCATCTACCATCAAAGGTCCGTGTGGAGCTGAAGTGCAGAGTTAGTGGGGACTTGAACATTCCTCAGACAGTCTCAGAAACATACATGGTGAAGTCCTGTCAGGGTTCTCTGGTTGTTTCCACCCAAACTATTCCAAAGACAGCTTCATTGTTTGTGGTGGACTGTCGAACATACCCTTATGATATAGACTACTACATCTTCATGTTCTCAAATTGTCTCAAGCAGACCACCGAAGAATACATCACAATTGTGTTCCTGTCTGAACCTGCAGAGGAATATCCAAAGATCTTGCAGGCCACCACTCAGATAGAGGCCAATATGAGTGTACGCCACGGGATGCTGATAGATGGGACGTCTGATAAGAACAGTTATGTCACTCATGGCATAATAATGATCACTTACATGATCATAAATAAAGTAGTAGATGCAGTTTATGATGCACACAAGAATGGTTCCCAAAAGCTTCCTGAGCCGATACTCAGATTTACAGAGAAGGAGAGCTTGGATAATTACCATTGGACCGATGAGCTTACCTCCAACCTGACCGCGGAGGTTTGTGAGAAGGAATTAGAGTACAAACAGGTTGGCCTGAAGGGAGGTGCAGTGAACAAATACATGCTGAGCTCAAACTTGGCTTTCTACCTCATGCAAACATTTATACCCAAGGGAGGCTTAGCCTGTGACTACTTTGTTAATGGTAGGGTTGGGCGTGAAGCTCTAGCCAATGGCAAAAAAGTTCAAAACTGGGTGGCCAACGAGCAGCAAAAAGAGTTTTTGAAGCTGTATTATTCTGATGTGGAGAAGCATCATCTGATATATCAAGGGAAGCAAGCACAGAGGGAGAATCGACAAGGTCAAAAGGATGCAGAGAAGAAGGAGAGAAAGAAGAAGGAGGTAGAGTTTGAGTTTGAGTTTGAAGAGGAGGATGCAGGGGATGGCACTTCAGAAGAAACTATCTCTGATGAAGAGTCTGCTTCTGAAGAAAGTGAAACTGAATCAGGAAGTCCACCACCAAAATCACCACCAATCATGGATCCACTAACTCAGGAGAAGTTGGCGAAGCCCTTATCAGAAGAAGAGAGAATTCTTGAAGTAAATCCACAGGTTCCAGATATACAGAATGCGTCTATTCTTCCTGAACAAATTGACACTAGTCCTATCAGAGCTGAAGAAGAAGATAGGACATCTAGGATGGGCGAAAAGGCGACTTCATCCACAAAAGTGTAAGTCATCTTGCGCGGCGCGTTCTTTTTCATATTGACCATTTAGTTAGTTAGCATGTCTCGCGCATAGCGCGGGTATATTATTCTTGAATTTCAAAAAAAATTGTTAACTTAAAATATGAATTGTGCAAAGAGGAGACTCCTTCAAATAACAACAAACTTATCCTCTTCGACCTGAATGGAGTTCTTATCAAGTCCTCCAAAGCAGAGTACCGTGTTGCACCTCCTTTTCCTAGAGGGGTTCTAGAGACAAAGACCAAATGGGTGTATCCAAGACCTGAGCCATCTGAAAGAATGAGCCAGCATCAGTATATGGTCATCCGTGCTGAGAAACAATATATTAGAAATGAAAGAAATTGTTCCAGAGCTGAAGAACTTTGATTTCTACATTATTTTAGACCAATGTAATTGTGGAATTGTTCGTCGAGCATAACATGGAGCAAAGAATATCTTCATCAAGAATATACATGAGGCTTTGGAGGTGATAGAAGGATTTTAAGAATTGCCGATATGTTTGGTGGACGATGACCCAGCAAGTGTTGCTTGAATATAGATATCAGCATAAATCCTCTGACATGGCACCCAAATAATGTAAATGAAGAGAATTGGGTATTAGCAGAAATACTACAGATGTTTGACTCTCTGATATCAGCCCCTACAGTGCCTGCTTTCCTGAGTAGAAGACCAGATTTGCAAGGAAAAGCGAACCCTACAGACTATGATCTGTTTGGAAAAAAATATTGTCAATGAAAATATACTCAGATTTGTAATATATCTTGTACATGTACATAACTTATATAAATATACAAGATATTTTTTAATGCAAAACTAGTTTCCTATTGGCTCTTTCCAGTCCACTCTACTTTTTGCCTTGGTTTTGTTGTCACCAATTTCTAGCACACTCAATAAATGGTGCAATATTGCCATCAATTCATATTAAAAAAAAATACAGGACGCAATTTCTTGCTCAAAATATAGGGCAAAACCCCGAGGTCAAAAAAATAAACAATGGAATAATTTCAAAATAACGGAATTGTGGGTATTTTCTAACAGTGCACTGGTCCAAAAAAGCAATTCAAATTGGAAAGTTGCTGTACAGTTTCACAAGAACATAAAAAATTGTAGCTTATTTAAATTTTCAATTCTACTTTACCAGTTGATTTATTGCCTTTGATTCCTTTCTTTCATTCGGTACGTATCCTATTTCAAGTTTCTGCTATCAGCGATTTCTGCTATCAAGCTTTCATTCCCCATTATTTTATGATTTCTTCTAGTTCTGTAATCCATTTTCTAGGTTGTCATTGTGTTTGCAAATGCTGCTTACAAAAATTTGGTTTGGCAAAAAAAAAATCAAGAATAAGATTTTTATGAGAGGTTCTTTTTTACCAAACTATTGTATGTAATATCTAGGACACAAAAGAAAAGAAAAGAAGAGAAGCACTAGAGAGAGAATATCAATTGTTTCTACGTCATAACTTGAGCTACAGAGGTCAGATTCAGATGAACTTGGGTCTTTAGAAAGCTTATGTAGAGAACGTTCCTTTGGATGTTTTGAAATAAATCTATCAAGATAGGTATCTGCTATTTATACTTTTCAATCCGAATACTTTTTTGCAAAGTGCATGCCATGCAGATTTGATAGTAATGTATTCTTTTCTCATAGTTTTTGAATTTGAATTCCGTTTGGCGTTTTTTATTGCGTTGGAAAACTTACTTTGGGACCTTTGTATGATATATGATATGCCCATACTTAGTTAAGTTTTCTTAAACAACACATTTTTGGGTCGATTCGGTGATGTTTCTACGCTCATAATTTGAGCTGTATAGGTCAGGTCAGATTCAGATAATCTTGGGCTCGTCAGAAAGCTTATGTAGAGAGCTTTCAATTGGCTTGATTCAGAACTATCAAGATAGCTATCTGCTTTTTGTACTTTTCAATCCATAAATGTTTTTGCAAAGTGAATGCCACACAGATTTGATGGTAATATATTTTTTATCATAAGTTTTAAATCTCCGTTTTGAGTGTTTTCTATTGCATTGAAAATTTCTCTTCGGGATCTTCCAGATGATATATAATATGCTCATATTTGGTTAAGACTTACGAGCAAAAACAATAAATTTTCGGGCGGATTTGGTAGGGTTTCACATCCCAGTACTTGATTCTCTGCCCAGCTGAACATTCTGGTCATGTCCTTTGTCCTGCATCATTCTAGTGCAGTAAGCTTTTATGAAGATATTGAAGAGATGATGTTATCATGGACGCATTTTGTATCAAAAAAAAAAAAAAAAAAAAAAAGAGAGAAAGAAACTTTGTATTTTGGTGTGTTATAGAATTAGAATAGAATAGAATAGAATAGAATACATTAATGTCCCTTGTGCCATAAGGCCCCTGGACTTGTGTAGCATGGGCGAGCTCCCTAAAAGGGTGCTACTAGCACATCACGCTGTTATAATGTAGCCTTTTCTGAAGGCTGACTTTTTTCTTTTAATACCAGCATCCCGCTTTACCTCGGCTTCTTGGCGGGTGCGGTGATCGTCGTTATCAATCGACTTTTAGGCGAGCAATTTGTGTGAGGCTATATGACCCATTTTATGCGGATCATATGACAAGCCCTCTTTCCTTTGTGTACTTCTGCAGTAATGCAGTGGGTCATTCTTTGGATCGGCGTCGCCCAAATCCGTAATGATTACGTCATCTTCATCGGCTGTGGTTTGGTTCCCCCACCTTATATTCCTATATCATCACGATGTCTCCGTAGATCGGGCGGTCATTTCTCATCCTCTATTCTCCCCGTCCACAGTTACGCATATCCTGTCCTCCTTGTCTACCCCTCTCCACTGTCTTTTTCAATTCTTAGATCATGACTTCCCATCACGGAATCTTGCGGTATCCCATACATTTTTCCCCAATATGTTATCCGGTATATCACGGTGTCCTATTTGCGTCTGGATTGAAGACTTATGCGAGCGATCTGTCTTGGGTCTTGTATGCCTTCTTGACCATGCTCTTGTCGCTATATCGCCCTCCCTCATTCCACTGCCCCTCTTCTATTAGGTCACTCAGGTTTAATCCCATCTGTCTGGTCCATGTTGCCACCTCTCTAAACCATCCAATGCTTTCGAGGATGTGTGATTTTGCTGATTCGGTGATTGCAATGCTGGACAGTTTCCCTTGTATGTCTCCCGCGTTGTCTCTGAGCAGGTACCTTATGGTTCTCTCCCATGCTCTCACTTCCATCGGTTTTTGCCCTGTTTCGAGGACCATGATTGTCAGCGGCGTGTTTGTCCTTACCCTGAATTCCTGTCTGTGCCATTGCCTAAGAATTCCTTCCTGCTTTTCCCAGTTTCTTTCTGTTAAACCTGGCCCCCATGCTTCTGCTCCGTACAACTGAGTGGTGGCTATCGCTGCACTGAATAGATAACATTTGATGTCCCAATCAGTTATTCTACTTCTGTTACAGAAGTTTTTCATGTTAAAGTAGCTTCCTATAGCTGATTGGAATCTGGCGTTAGCTCCTTTGGCCCATTTCCCTGTGCCATGCGCATCATAACCTAGATATCTGTATTCTGTTGCTTCCTCTATCTCTTTATCTTTATATCTAAAGGGTTTATGCACGTTTTTTGTGTCCGAAGATGACTATCTTAGTTTTGCTAGATTCTTTGTCGATACAGTATCCTCCACGAAATTGTTCTAGAATTTTGAGCGATCACAGGCATTCCTTTGTTTTTGTTGCCATCATCTTTGAGATCATCCGCATATAGCATTATCGGTGCAGCCGTGCCTCCTAGTGTGGGGGCATACTCATCCCCTTCTTTGTTACGCTTATATGTATCCACTGTAGTGCATCTATGTATATTCCAAGCGAGTTGGAGATAGCGGGCAGCCCTGCTTTACACCCGGTGTTAATCCTGAGTTATTGGGTATCCTTCTGTTCCATTTTAGCATACACTTGCAATCGATCCTACCATATTTCTTGGGGCTTGCATGTCCATCGATCTTTTTAGCGACTTCTCTCTGGGGACTGTATCAAAGCGGCTTTTAAAATCTACAAAAGCAGTTATTTTCCTTCCACGCACTTTGTTACGCTCTATTAATATCCGAAGGGTCATGAGGTGATCGTGGTTGAGTGCTCGTCTGCAAACCACCTTGCCCTTGTGCTCTCATATTTCCTTCTTACGCCCATTTCTTTAGTTTGTTATCAATACCTTTCCAAACCATTTTCTGCGAAAATCGAGCTTACCATTATTGTTCTATAGTTCCCTGGATCTTTTCTATTTCACGCCTTATGTAGAGGTATGACTACATTGTATGTCCATCCATGCAGGGAGCCACAGTATGTATGATGCCATTGAAAATGTCGTAACTTTTCTACGCAATTTACGTCTCAGCACATTTCAGCAGTTCCACGGTCAGGCCGTATAGATCCGGTGCTTTATGGTTAGCCATCCTGTTTAGGGCTAGCACTACTTCTAGCATGTTGAAGCATGGTTTGTCCGGGTCATGCTGTATTGGTATTGGTACCGGAGGTGCCCCCGTCTTGTATAATTTGTTCAGGTAACTCTCCCATCCCTCGGTTCCAATGCCATCTTGTTCGTTCCTTGCTTTCATATTGCTACCCCCTCCTTTGTTTTTGAATCCTCTCCAAAATCTTCGGGGCTGTTTTTTCAGCAATTTTCCCATGTACCATTGGTGCTGTAGCAAGTTATTGTATCTTTTCTTCTTCAGTAATCTTATGTATGCTGCCTTTTCTTCCCGGTATGTTTCCTGTCCCCTGTGTTTTCTTATTTTCCTCTTTTGTTCTCTACGCCCTGTTCTTCCTGATTTTGATCCTTTTCCCAAACACATCTGTTGCTACCCTTATCATGATGTCATTTAGGGTATTCCCATTATCACTTGCATTGTGTTTCCCCAATCCCATTTTCCCATTTCCTCCTTGATCATTTGGGTGAAGGTTTCTGCGTATTTTTCCTGGAATTGAATCCTCACCCTGTCTTTATTATCCTCCTTTCTTTCTGTGATATCTTTTTGTGACGTCCCATCCAGTCTGATTGTTAATTTAATCGGTCTATGGCTTTCCCTTTTCCCAGTCGGCCATTCTTGTAGCATCAGCCCTTCTATCTTTTCCGCTGCTTGGTCGTTCAGTATTATATAATCCACTATGCTCTTACCATGCGTGTTTTGGCTCGTAAAACCTCCCGATCCCCTCCATTTTTTCACGCCATTAGCTATGATCATCCCTGTTGCCGTGCAGACTTCCAACAATAATTCACCTCTAGCATTGACCTCTGTCTTATCTTCTATATCCCTCTGCCATTCTTGTGTCCTCGCCATGTATACTATCTGACCATCTTTCTCATCCGTGTGTGTATTACGTACTGTTCACATGCAGTTCTCGGCATTTTAGATCTCCTACTATAATCATTGCTCCTGCTCCTTCCATTTCGTTATATTCTCTCCCGTTCCGGCAATTCTAGCTTATCAGCGTTTGGCGGGTAATATGTAATTATCGAAACTACATCTTGTTTGTTTTTCAATTGGATACTCAAAACCATATATCTTTTATTGATATCTCGAATGTAACATACATGCATTGTTAGGCTGACCTTTATTCTTTATATAACAAGCCGGACCTGCGCTTCCCTCCCTATCTTAAAATCCTGTCTTTCCGGCATGTGAGCGGTTTTGGTATCCTTCCTCCTCTGGCGACCTTTTTAGCGTTATGCTCCCATGTCTCCGTCGGGCATATTATGTCGCGGCCGTGGGCACCTTCTAGTCTTTCTCCATCATCCCATAGGTGCCCGGTGCGGTTCCGATTACCATAATGTCGGTGTCTCTTCCCCAGGTTGCTCGCCGGGGTTTCCATGTTTTTACGTACCATTGCTTTCGTTCTCCTTGGTCTTCCCCCGGTCTTCATTGTCGAGGGTTGGCCCTCCGAACCACTGCTTGTGTTGCTTTCATCTTAGTTTCCCCGCTTCCCTTCTTCCTATTGCTCGTTGCGGTTCCCCTCTCACGGTGATTGCTCTTAGTGCTCCCCACTGCGGTCGTTCTCCATTACATTTGTATAGACTTGATTGGGTGTATGTTTTTCTTCTCTGCTTCCACTAATTTTGCTATCCCACCCAACCGCGGTTATGCGCTCCTGCGGTTGAGTTGGCTTTGCTCTCTTACCCTCTTGTGTATGTAGACCTTGCCATTCTTGACCCACGCTTGTATCCACCTTGGTTCAGCTCCACGGCTTTGGCCAACTCCACAATGTAGCCCACGCCTCTGCATCACCGTTAATGACTCACGTACTTTGATTCCATTCCTCAATCACGGATCCCATCCGTAAGATCCTTTCCTTGGTTGCCATGTCCCTCAATGTCGGGGTTTATGTGCCTCGATCTCCCCCTCCATTGGCCTTTGTCGGGGGCTTTGGCGATGGCAGCCCTGTGTTCCTTGAACACCGCGTCTCTCGCTTACTGCGATAACTTCGGTATATATCCTCGTTAGGCCTCTCTCTGCTATCCCAATTAACCTAACATCATGCTTAATTTTATTTTGCTCCTCATATTCCATTAAATGTGGCTTTATCCTATCAAATGACTCCCATGCATCCGACTCAACATTTGATTTCTCTAATTCAATCAACCTTTGCGGGATCTTTGTTTTCTCTTCTTGATCTAAATCCATTCTTCTGCTTTTGCATTTCCTCTTTCGTCTTCTCCACCCCTCCTACTCTCACGTCCATGCTAGTGATGGCTATCTTGTTGCTGTTGCACATTTCAGCTAATGCGTTGAGTGTATCCAAGTTCGGGATCTTTGATTCTAGCCGCTTATCCATCTGTGCTAGGAAGTCCCTGAGGTCCTGTTGGCTCACCGGGGCTCTTGCCGCATCCAATCTCCTCTGCTGGCTGCTGTTGATACTGTCGGCCATAGCTCTTGTTTGCAAGAGAATTCTGTGTAGAAAGACTCTGCGGTGGCTATAGGCAGTGCGCTCGTGCTAGATTCTCACTCGTAAGATAGCCGTCGCCTCTCCCTAAGACTATATATTTCCTGCTATATTTTGTACTATATTTTATGATTTATATGTTATTTATAAACTTGCCAATGTTTTTTAATTTTTTTTTTCCAAAGCAAAAAAACAACATCTCCCATAACACACCAAAACATATCTCATAATATATATACTTATTTCTTGAAGTAAAGCTTAGCTCAAAACAAATTTAAAGGGTATATAAAACAATTTTATGTTTTTGATTCACAGTAAGTGGTGTCTTGATAATTGCCGTTTTGTTCCATTCTAAATCGTCCCCTTTTCTCCACCTATTCCCCGTGCAAACGATTTAAAAGCCAAATTGCCAAAAAAAGGCCCTATTTTTTTGCCACATTCCTTGCAAATATTAAAGTCAAAACAAATAGATTTGAAGCTTTTTATTACCTCCAATTAACTCAGTTTTTAGCATTTCTAAATAGGCAAGTCATGGAATCATGCTTTTTCTTCAATCTAATATTGTTTTTAGGTCCAGCAAGCCAAAAGTGCGAGGTAAGTGATCTCGTATTAGTTTCGCACAATGTAAGCGATCTTGTATTACTTCCTCGTTAGGTGCGTATGATCTCATATTAGTTCCGTGCAATGTGAGTGATTTTGTTCTAGTTTATCATCAATTGGCTAGTTTCTCTCTCCAATTTTCCATGTTTTAACTACTTTCTCTCTCTATTAGTTCCTCGTTTTCGATCTTTTAGCCACTTTCCCTCTCTACATCCCCCCCCCCAAGGATGCTTAAATGTTGCTAGACCTCTCTAAGTAGCACGTAAGCTTTCCGGTCACGTCAAACTCATCTCAAATAAATTTGGCCATAGCGAGGTTGAGCCCCCCCCCCTCCCCCCCCCCTCCCCCCCCCCAACAAGGTTTGAACCCCTCCAAACCCTCCCATGCCAACCATTGAGGGTGGGCAACGTTTATACTTTATTGTCATACTATGAACTAGTTGAGCCTCCAAGAACCCCATAGCTTCTTGAACCTTTGCCATCCACATGAACCCCCCTCTCTCCACCTAGTTATCCCTACTTTAGTCGTGGCAACCCCAGTGATAGAAGAGTCAGACGAGCCCTGCATCCCTTCAATCTATCCCACAGACATGCATGTCGATGACACTGATATACAGTCCCCTCACCACAGGCAGACATAGTAGCTAGACTTCCTTTAGAGATGGCAGGCAGACATAGTAGCTAGACCCGTGCAAGGAGCATGGCCCATCAGACACATAGCAGGTACTCCAACCTAGTAACAAGCCGCAACCATCACCACTGGCAACACCAAACCAGACACCTAAGGAGCACTAGAAACAATTTCAAGCGATGGCAGAGGGCAACACAGCTAGCATTGTTTGCTTAGCAGATTAAATATAGACTTCATGCTCAAAAATAAAAAACTTGCAACAAAAAAAATATCATGTTTCCAAAAGAAGATTCACATTCAGTATCTTGAGGTCAATAGCACACTTTAAAAGGCAGCAAGATAGGGCATAGCTTGGTGGTCTCCAGACCAGTCTGGAATTGATACCATAGCTCGAGACCGACAACATTTCAAGTAGAGGACTAGGACAATCTTATCCCTACTCTGCATGAAGCTGAGGAGAGGGAAACCACGGTCCAAAAGACGTTATAGGCAACCAGTGAGGTATGATGCCAGCATCTCCAGATCCTTGAGGCCATCTAAGGCAAAATCAGCAGTCTACAAGAAACTTCATCCACTAGGAAAATGGAAGCGAACTCCAAACATTAGGGTTTGGGGCAAAAGGCCTCTTGCAGGACCGAGAGGTTTGAGGGTTGTGTCGCAGTTACTCAACATGACGAAGGCCTCCATGCAGAAACTCGTGAGCAACTGCAACAATGCGTGCACGAATTAGCTAGGCAAGACAGGCTCCAACAAGAGCTTAGGTCTTAGTTACCGAGGATGAAGGTTGCTTAACAAAGTGCAGCGATTGCTCCTGCTCATGTTATCAAAGCCCACTAGCCCGGACATGCGAATGCCACCCCTCCCTGAAAACCACCATGCATTTAGCACAAGCAACAGACACCTCCCAACAGGCAGCCAACAATAGATAATGAGGTAGGAAACATTGACTCATGACTCAGTGAGCAATAAGAGCAGAGTCGCAGAAGACATAATGTGATAGTTTGTCTCCTCCCCGAAGCAACAAGGGAGAACCTCCTTGATCGGCTCCATACAATGGTTCTGTCATACATAAGGTTACATGCTCCCTTACACATTGTCAGGGCCAATCGTCATAGTGTCCACATCGACAGGTTACTGAACCGGCTTTGCACCCCGTGGCAATCAGACAGTACCATTTATTTCTGAAGGGCAAGAAAGCTAGATACATTGTGGAGCGCTAGAGAGAAATGTTCTACCTCTTGGATCGGCATTCCAGGACATTCTAGGCAAAAGTCATGTAGATATCTCTACAGCTCCTAGGAAATATCAATCATAACCAATAGTACTTGCACTAGCTCTATGACCCTCTTGGGATTCGAGTAGAGGTACCCCTATAGACAGGCCCGACATTGGAAATCACAGGGGCAAATGCCTCTCAAGGCCTGCAGCAGATCGTTAATGGCAAGGCAGCTAACTTGGACAAAATGCAAGCAGAGCTGCTCAAATGGACAGGGCCACTGACAGTGCCCATTCTGACTGCACTATTCAACACAACATTGTTGGAAAGATTTCTCTGATAGTTGACCATTAGCAGGGTAGTTCTCATCTATAAGGCAGATGATCCACACAACCCTGCCAATTACAAAACCTACAAAATTGATGGCCAACATTCTTGAGCTACAATTGATGATGTAGACGGAGGAGACAGAAGTGCGAGCCCTTACACAGGCAGGATTTAGGCCTCGACACTCCATCATTGATCACATTTTTACACTACGCACCTTGGTTGAGGATAACAGAAATCGCCGATAGAATCTCTATTGCTGCTTCATTGACTTTGCAAAGGCTTTTGACACTGCGCCTCGAGAAAAGTTGTGGGAAAGCTTAAGATAGTTGGGAGCTACTATGGACTTGCACAATGCAATGTAGAAGGTATATGAAACTTGCTTAGGCCAATTGACGCCCGACAAGACAACCTGTCAACAGTAGTATTGGGGTACAACAAGGATGCCTGCTCTCTCGAACATTTTTTGGCCTCTACATAGTAGCTTATAAATATGGGGGTGATGGAGCTCAGTTTGTGCACCAAATTATTAATTAACTCATGTACGCTAATGATGTCATTATTCAGTCTAGATCGAGGAAGATATGCAACAACACTTGTATGCCTGGACACTTTCTACTGAACCATGGGAATGTGGGTCAATTTGGCCAAGACTAAGGTACTAGTTGTTTCATCTTTGCACCATCTAAGGTTTCCTTCCCTCACTTATCAGGGGCAAAATTTGGAAATAGCACTCACCTACAAGTACATGGACATAGAGTTCACCATTATACGGGTGACAACGGGTTGGAAGGCACTGTATGCAAGCTACAAGGCAGAGTTATATGACTGGCCTCATTCATCGCACTTGTTAAGCTTGGTAGAATCCATTCCTTTGTACGGGGTCAAAGTCTGGAGCCTGGCCATATCTCTAGCCACCTTGAAGAAATTGGAGCATGTACAGAAAGCCTTGGCACTGGGGATGAAATCCACAGTCCAGCTACCAAATTCTTTTGCGGGAGTCATATTTCTTATTTTTACAGTGGGTCGCACTCAATTGCCACATTATCTACTTCCAAAAGGTAGTTAGTGTGGGCAATAATCGTGTTTCAACCTGGCTTATACAGTGGCCATGGAGCCACAGTGCCTCAAAACCTACTGGAAGAAGAGGTGAATGCAATGGTTCCCTTGATGGAATGTGCAAGTGCACAAGTGCATACAGGTACAAACTAAAGCAGACCATTATCACTTGCGGCAGTACCTTAATACTTGCTTTCTCAGCAAGCTTTGGGATACTAGTGTCCCAGAACAAGTTAAGACAACACATTACCAGCTCCAGGTCAACCCCATCCTTATATAGAGTCCATAATACTACCTCCTTATACATTTGTCACTGAAAAAGCGTAGATTGATAGTCCAATTCGCACAGGTATGCATCACCTCCGAATCAAGATAGACAAATAGGCTCGAGCGAGGCAGGAGGATAGACTCTGTCAATGTTGCCAGCAAGGCCCCATTGAAGATGAATGTCACATATTGTAGCAATATCCAGCATTTAGTAGCATTCGAGCCTGCCATGCCGAGGTGATTCTACCTGATCAATCGCTTCATGCGCTGCTGGATACGACTTCAGTGGGCTTGCTAGGATCTTTTCTCCACGACATCATAATTATATCCTCAATGCATTAAGATTAAAATGTATCAATATATCATTGTATAGTCTCTTAGCATACCTATTACTGTCAAGCTTTTTCCTATAAAAACCCCTTGAAAGGGGGGTTTTCTAATTCTAGCAGTAATACATTTGTTGTATTCCTTGTTTGGAGGTCAATTAGTCTCCAGGGACAATAAAAATTACTTCAATTCAATTCAATTCATTTCATAAAGGCCTATAAAATGTGATAATGGACTTTTACATAGGATTAAAGTTCGCGTCCACATTTCATGTGTATTGCACTAATCTTGTTACGACTATTAAACAAGGTTACTGTATGGTAAGTGTTCTTAAATCTTTGATGACAAACCACGATGTCTTTTTCGTGTCTACAATTGTGATGCCTCCTCGATCTAATCAATTGCATGCTTCGGCGCCTGAGAAAATAGTATGCTTCTATAAATCGTCATGTTACTAGACCAAGATCAACAATAACTACACGACATTTGTGTTCCCAAACCTCAGTCATCATCAAGTAGCAACAAAAATTCCTTAAAATTAAAATTTCAGTGACAAAACTTTAAGTGGATAGATCAAATATGCAAGCAGAAGGGTATGGTTCCAAAGCATAAGCATAAGCTCTTTATCAAAAACAAAGGAGGTTACTTAGGACCCCACCCCCTCCCCACCTAGGAAAAAGAAAAGGGGAAAAGAAAAGATAAAAAGTAAAAAGATATGTACATGTACAAAGATGGGCCAAAAAACCCCTCAGGTTTAATACATGTGTCTCCGTGGACGATAAAACCATATTCTATTCTATTCTATTCTATCTGCCCAACAAATGTGAACCCTCCATGCCTATGCTGGATTAGATGCGCCCTATTCAGGCAAGGACCACTATTGTAGAATAGGCACTAGCAACATGGAAGAAATCATATCTGGAATAGGAAATCATATGTAGGAAGCCGACATCTAAGGAGTTAGGATGTATATTTTAGAACCAAGATCAAAAAAAGAAATTGAAACGAACACTTGTCTAAAAGGAATAAACAAAAAAAGGAATTCAAAAGGAAGGGAAAAAGATTGCAACAAGTTTTTATCCAAAAAAACTACATGAAAGAACAGTTGCAGGATATGCAGAAGGGCAACGTGACGGTGGAGATGCTGGGGCCAATATCGTGGATAACCACGAACCGTTGATCGTGGCAAGTGGCCGTATATCAAAGTGGCATTTCTCCACTTTATGGATAAAGGCACATATGATGAAGAAAAAGCTCCCCCTTTCCAATCAAAATTCCTTGATGACGTCACTGTAGCACAAAATCTTTGATTTCTGGATTGTGCAAATCAATTCACAGTCCTGAGTAAGTCATCTTCTGAGCAGATGGTTTGGCAAAAGACTTTTTTTGACAGTTCAGTCTTGATAATTAGTTTTTACTGATAAAGACAATGTAGAAAGGGCCGATCTAGACTCCTAGCTTGTGTTTTTTAAGCTCCAGCTGCTCGTTTTTCCATATGATGCATTAGGACTTCATTGAAGCCGTACAAAGACTAATCCTCTTGGAGCTGGAATTTTTGTTTGTAAAAGCAAGTACCTGTTTTCTAAGCTAGCACGAGATGAGCTATTTGGATTGGACAAGTAATTCTGATGAGAATCTAATGGCAGAAAAAACAGAAACAGACCAAAATGGCTTACAGTATACCAAGCAACTAGACTGCATATTTAGCTCTAATATGAATTTTAGCTTAGATCTCATATTATATGTTATTTCTGTCTCTAAAACTAGATATCTAACTTGTACAAAGCTCCAGGCATATCCAAAAAGTTAGCTTCAATTCATCTCCAGATGAGACATGCAATTGTTATTATTCAGTGTAATATATGCATCCATGCTAAACTGCAAAGGAGCTTCTGACCAGCTAAGATTCTGTTAATTAGACTAGCTTTCTATGCTTTTGGTTAATTAGACTAGCCTCATTTTCTTTATGAAATATTGTTTAGAGCATTGTACAAATGAAAAAAGTGGTATGGGATAAGGAGTTTTGCTAATACCAATATGCAAATTATGGTATCTTTACAGTCATGAAGATATGTTTTGTGTGCATACTTTATAGTTTCTTGCTCATGGCTCTAAGACAATATTGTTTTTGAAGTGATGCCTTTGTAAATGTTTTCCTCTGTGGTAACTATCTTCAATTTACAATTATTAGCCTTTGCAGATGCATAAATACCTAGCATTATAACAGGGTTTTTTTTTTGTAATTTTATACGCTTTTTGGCATGGTTTTCCTATGATTTTAGTGTTATGCTTTTTGGTACAAATTGCATGCAAAAACTTGGTGCACTCTAGATGTACTGATTAGTATGCCTCGTGCAATACGCCCATGATATCATATGAAAACCATGCCAAAACGCGTATAAAATCACAAAAAAAACCCCTGTTATAATGCTAGATATTCATTAGCCCATACTAAATAGTATTTCTAGAGTGCGCCTTTTTTAGAGCGTTGATCTGGATTAGCTTCAACAATCTAACGGTTGTTATTGTGACCACTGCATTCATATGGATCAAACCCTAAAAATTTTGTTCTCTGCACTATTGTCTTCTCTATTCGTGTCGCTGGCGGAGTGAATATTTGATGGTGGTGGTGTCGATTAGTGGTGGTACGAGGTTTTGTTATTGCTAGAGAGATTAGATCAAACGTGGAATATGGCAAAGTATTCGGTTCATTCTGTTTTATCTTTTGTTTTTCTGTTTAATATATTGTTCCTTGTTTTATATTCCAAGATTCATGTAAGGCGCCTCACAGCCTCAATGTAAGAAATGCAATCCTATGGTTGTGCTCTCTCAAAGTTTTAGATTCATGATTATTTTAGGGTTTAGGGTTTCAATCAGGGTAATAAAGAGTGGCTAAAATTCGCCAAATGGCGATTTTTTAGACCTTTAGTCAAATTTCATGGCTAAAGTTTGTAAAGGCAATTTTTTTAGAAAAAGCATAATTTAGCCACTCCAAAAGGGGGTAAATTCTGAACGCTTAGAGTTTAGCTGGGATTGTTTGCTGCATGGTGTACTGAATCGCCTTCTCTAAAGTTGACTAGGGGAACCCAGATCAATTCAAATAGCCATGCCAATTCTATTTGGGGACCTCTTTCATTTAGGAATTGCCATTAGCTACCTCAATCATATTTGTATCTATAAGTTGTTCAGGTTAAATGCTATGAAGAATGTTATATGATGCCATTTTAAGCTTTAAATAGTAGTGATCTCTTCTTGCAATTGTTGACTCTAAAGGGCTTCATCACTAAATTCACCATTTAGATGCATTTGACCCCAACTTAAACATGCATGTTCCTGCATGTTGGGTCCCATGACCTATTGGTCTCCGTGGACGTTAAAAAAACTATTCTATTCTATTCTTCAAACGATATTGTTTGTTCCTTATGAATTGTACTTTGAACAACTTTGTTATCATTTTGTAAAAGAAGCATATTGAATCAATGTCATTCATGTACTAATCAGTGATCAAAGTTTGAAGTTAAATAGTTGCACTTTAGCTAGGGACCAAGAAAAATTCGCCAACATCAAAATTTCATGTCATATAAATTTTATATTTTAGCCAAGTGGGAAGATAATTAAAGGGCTTTATTTTATCAAATTTCGGCAAGAAAAAATCTAAGAACTTTTGTTTTTCATAGGTTTCGCCAACCTTAATTTGAATAGAAAAACATTTAGGGCCGTTAAAATTTACCCTGTCTGCCAGTACAAGTTTCACGGCTGTAACAAAAGCCTTATTGCATTTTCTTGTTTTTTCAGCTGTTTGATGACAGATATTCAACCTACGGAGTTGTCGAAAGCAGCAATCCGGATCACAGCTCTGCCATTGCAACATTCATGCCTCAAATCCCCATTCCGATGCTAAGAACCTCTGAATCCGGCTCAGATCTCTGCCATTGGAAGCTTGACACAAATTGGCCGCCATAGTTAGATCTGCTGAGCTTTTTTTTCTGTAAGCCCTCTTGAACCTGTGTCTTTTCAACATCTAGCAACAGTAGAGCTAGATTCGGCCCTATTCGATCGGCTTTGCATGTGTTCTTGGAAGCAGTTGCCATGTTCGAATGCACAAACCATAACGTTGCCCTAATATCCGGCTGTCTCGAAAATCTCCTGCTTCTTGACCTTTGCTTCCTTAACTATTTCCCTTTAAAATTTAAAATCTTGCCCTTCCTTTCAATATCTACCATTATATGCCCATTCTTTAAGCTTTAAAATTTAAAATCTCGCCCTTCCTACCATTATGCCCATTCTTTAAGTTTGTATACAAAAATCAAATCCTACAATATCTAGCAATATCTAACATTATAACATCTACTATATTAGTTTTTATGGTTTACTAGTATTAGAAGCTTGCATTACTCGTATTATTACTACCATTATTAGTTATTAACAATTGTGTTGTTTTTTTAATACTAGATATTAGATCTAGATATTACAATGAGCCGAATGGCATGAAACAGACGCGGCCCAGGCTCAACATCACGAACGGGAGTCATGCAGGCAGAAGGCATCACGTATCAACTCGCATCTTAAGTCGCTATCCATATTGAATGCTTGAAAATTGATATACTACTTTTACTATCTCCAATGACTAAATAAATTTATAAATAACAAGAATTTTATCGCGGCGGCAGTCGCCGCCGCTAGTTGTTCTTTTTAGTGGGTAGAAACTCCCAAGAATTAATTGTTTCTAGACTATAATCCTCCCAAAAAGTTTCCTTTTTGGTGTGTTGCTCAAGTTATCTTCACATCCAAGTTTTCCAAAAAAAATCAAGGAATGTGCAGCTAGTTGTTCCAACAAAGCAGTTGAAGTTGTGCAACAAAGGATTCACAACCGCCGTGATGATGCTAGAGTTGCTAGAGTATTCAAATTTGGGCTGCAGAATCCACTGACAACCTCGTGATGATGCTAGAGTATTCAAATTTGAATTGAAGAATCCACCTGTTTGTACTAAAGATGCTTGCTTCATGTAAATTACTTGTGATCAAATATTGGCAATGGATACAATTGCCTCAACTTTTGGAGAACCAGTTGGCTCGACCACAATGGAATGAGAGAATGGTCATCATAACATGTCCTTCACTATTGACTTTTATGTGATAACATAGTTAGAATTCTAATATCCTCGAATAATTTTTCATATGGAGGTCATTTGAAAGATACATTTCTTTGTCACTAAGAGGATATTTTTGCAACCCTCGAATAATTTTCCATCTGGAGGTCATTTAACAGATACATTTCTTTGTCACTAAGAGGATATATTTGCAACTTGCAATATGGTATTGCAAGTTGCCGGTTGTGTAAGTCCATGTTGCATGCATTCCCTGTTTATTCAAAATGCCCTCCAAAGTAGAATATTGATACGCAAACAACGTTAGGAAGCTAGTTTGCTCTTTTATAGTCGTTTATCATTGTCTCAATGTCCCAAGAAAACTCAGCTTATTGTCTCGGATTTGTCATTACATGATGTTTTAAGGCCATATCTTCTGCCAAGATGGCCTTTTTGTAATAAAGCTGAGTGCCACATATAGAATAGATGTAAGATAAGCCATAGAAATAGGTAAAAGCTCACACTGTGCACCTAGGCATTGCAACAGGGTAAAGAATTTTTATTGATAAAAGACCCTACACACTTAGATTTGAAGATCATCCATGCATACCTGGATGGTTTGCCTGTAGCCTCCAACGGAGACTCATGCGCAATACTGCAGCAGATTGCAGCGATGGCACAGTTTCACACAGTTTCTTTCTAGGTCCTCATAATATACTTGATCATCATTTTGTTGGCAAAATCCAATATCAGAACCTTCATTTTGCAGAATTCTCTAAGCGAAAAAATCTAAGGAACAGAAGACCCTTTCAAATTTGAAGGTCTAAAGGCCTCGCTCAAGAAATCTGTAAATTACCTGCCTCAATTAGTTCAATATTCTCATTCATGGCACGTATCTGCACATGAGCATTTCATATGCACATAAACCACATGATAATGATTTTATCCTTCTTCACACTTCTAACGTCGGCCTTGATTCTATAGCATTTCATCTTGCACTATGCAAATCCCTTATTAGTAACCTGATCTAACATGTCAGAAACTGCAACCATGCATACCATTCATATAACATACCTTGCTCATCCAACCACAATATCGGATAGTTCTCGAGGTAATTATCCACCAGCTTTGCATCTACATCTGTCATTTGCTTCTTTTTCTCATGTTGACTAGACATCTATTAAATCTCAAGGCATACCCAATGCATTGGACAACTCTGCTAACTCTGTAGCACGGGTATGCTCCATGTGCTATTTATAATACCTAAGAATAAAGGAGCTTTCATCCCCTGAATTTCTTTAAGCGCTGCGTTAAAGAATCTTGGAGTTTTTCACGATATAAAAGCAGTAAGATAGATCCAACAAATGGGCAGGTTGCGACAACAGCCATATATGCAAAATGCCAAAATGTGTCTTTTCTGCATAGATCGTGTTCGTTTTCTTGGTTCCAGTCTAGCTGTGGAATCAGCCTCCTTGCAAATTACATCCTTCCCTTTCAAACGTACAGAATGCCTATTTCCTCTCTGGAATCTGCTTGTTTGGCCAAATCGGGACACTTGGGAACCTGTCGTTGAAAACAATCTGATACATTGGCACTTGATGGTGACATCTATGGATTCACGTCGATGTTCGTTGCAGTGTCAGAAGCAAAAACCTGTGAGCTGCACATTAAAAGAACCACGTCATTAAAAAGTGCTAACCCACCTTATGAAGTAAGGTGTCTGCCTGAGTCATAAGCTGTGACAGTGCAGAGCACAGTGCAAGAACTTCCATTCTAGCTGGGACTTGAACAATACTTCAAACACAAGCTTGGTAGAGCTGGTGCCACTCTATGATTAATGTTATTCTCGCAATTGATATCCTCGTTTATAATTTTAGAGGTCTCAGAATTTTGATATTCAGAATTGGCCAAGAGAAAGAGAAACAAAGAGGAAGCAGCCATATATGAAAGGAGTGAATGAGGCAGCCTAATAGCCACGAAACACGAAATCAACAGCTCCTGACAACTCTGTTTTGCTGAAGAGGAGCAATTTACAATACCACTTAGCAAGGAACTTCAAGGAATTCACACAGAAAAACCGTATCCCTTTACCGTTCTTTTAATCTGGAGTAAGAAACTCCTATTTCTTTTGCATACACTGACCAAATCTCCTTTGCAAATCATGACTCAAAGCCTCATCAGGTAAGGATTCCGCCCGGCTACGTCACCCACTGAAATAAAACTACACTGAAATAAAACTACACCTGCAAATTTGGTTGCCATGACAAAATCGGAAGACAATATTTTGTTGTTTTACAACCACGAAGAAATGCCCACAAAAAGAAAATGAAATCTCGGCAAACTATTCAAACCCCAGTTCAAAAGCTTTAGTTATGAAGTGAAACCTCCAAAAGACAATCACAGATATCGTCCACGCCTTCCCTTTAGTTTAGGTTGCGCGGCAAGCTTCCCATACAATGTCTTTCAGCATCGCCCATTCTTCAAACCAACCAAGCGCATCTGCTAGCCGGAATCAAAAGTTTACCGCTAGTTTAAGTACCGCTAGCCACCCACTTACTTCCAATCCACACAAACAGATACGACTAAAATTTTCTACATAAATTTCAAAGATCTTCCCGAGCCAGCCGAGACCTTCTAGACACACCAACGCTTCACCCAGCACTCAATCTCTGCTATGGGTTGGACTGCCCCCTCCCCCTCCCTTTTATACAAAATCAAAGAGCTCTCTAGATAATTCCGCCTCCTCCTCCCTTTTATACAAAACCAAAGAGCTCTCTAGATAATTCGAGAAGGCGCGAGACGATCCGTAGTAGCTTCCATAAGGCCTCCGTACCTTCCAGATGGTTTCTAGAAATGATCTAGAAACGACTCGCATCTTTTAGAATCTTTTAGTACCTTCCATTACCTACAAACCATTGAAATATTTATATTTTAATACCTAATTATAGAACATTCTAGAATCCAGTCTATTATAATTATATGTTAGAGATATGTTTTTAAAACGTATGTAATTAAATTACATTATGCTATAATATTATAGTTTGTTACTTATGTTTCATATTAGTATTTGTTTTTATTTATTATAATGCTAGATATTGCTACATGTTTTACATCCGACATATCATTAATTACACAACATAACATCAACTCATCCAAGTGTGATGTAATGTTGTTTGTTTTTGGCCCCGAAGGGGCAAAACATTTTTTAATCTATAACACAAACCATTACATTACACGCCTTAAAATTAAATTGCCCCTTAAATCCCCTTTTGTTTGGGTGCATATTCACACGGGGGGTGACGTAGGGCAGCGAGAGCCTCACACGCACAAAATCAACACCATATAGTATATTGCCTGAAATCTTATAGTATTTTGCAAATCTTGTTATACAGTATAACAAATTCTATACATCCATACCCCACAAACGAGGAACTTTGTACGGCGTAGATTAAGGAATAAGGGGTAAATATGCCTATCCAACAGCTCTCGTTGCCTGCAGTCACCCCCCGTGTGAAACATCCTATTTGTATTGCTAAGTTTGTCTTTTGGACAAGCTTCCAACAATTTTGACTTAAAAATGCCTTGGAGATTTTATCTTTGGTCGTTTTACATCTTATCTTATTTATATAACTGAATATTCTATTACACCACATTTGGTCTTCTCTGCAATAGTAAATCTAACAACATTCTATTCTTATATTAATTGGTCAAAATGGGTTTCCGACTATAAAAGACCAAGAATAAACTTTTGCATTTGCTCATGGAACATAGGGCCCTCATGAACTGTGGGAGGAGTTTCATCGAAATATAGAGGAGCAATTGCATTTAAATATAAAGGAGGAATTGAATCCTATTAAATATAGAGGAGGAATTAAATTGTGCAAATATAAAGGGAAAAAGGTAGGGGAGTGTATATGGAGCCAAGAATCTATGTGTGTTTGTAGGTGGACAATGTCTATAGGTTTGTTTTTTATCAGCTATTTTTTTTTTTTTTTTTTTTTTTGAAGGACGTCAGACTTTATTCAATCAAAGAGTCAAATACAAGTATAAATGCACGAGCGAGGAATAAAATCTCTCCGGATAAGCGGAGACCCACCGAGTGAAGCAACCTGCCTAAGCATAAGAGTGCACATCCAAATACTCCTCAAAAATCAATCGCCTCTTGCGAGGGGCAAGTTTTTATCAGCTATGATGGCATGTTTGAGGAGATGATTCTTGAATAAAACCCATGTCTTCAACCCTCCCACACAAATTCTCCTTATTAACTCCAAGAACATCTTTTGCACCATTCAAAAGATATGCAAATTCGACCTTGCAAAAGTAAGTCGGGGAAGAGAAATGTTCACGGTGGCCGCTGCGATAAATTTCTTGTTATGTGGAGCAGCAACAATGAGCAAATTCTTGCTCGGGTCGGTTGTTGCCTAGGTGGCGACTCCCATTCGAGGAGGAATCTGCGGGTTATTCTTTACTCCACGACGTCAAGGTAAGCTTCGGCAGATGAGCTTAGGCAGATGGTAACCAGACTGGATGTCTCAGGTTCGTCAAGAATGATGTACCCATTTGTCATTCATGATTAGTATGATCGCCATATGGCGAGCTCTCATTGGACACCAAACAAGAATGAATACTAACTTACCTTGACGCAAAAGAAATAGCTGGCTATCGTTGCTTATAAAAGCAATGCCAACTATTTCTCCACGCCTTTTATCTTGGAAAGAGCCTTAGTTATGTGCCTTCAGTCTTGGCCGTTAGATCTAAAACTTTTTAGAAGAACGGCTACAGCGTTTCTTGTTTCCTTCGGATATATATAAATGAAATCAAATTCCACGTGTTAGCTGAGGTGGCATCTTTAGTGTTTAGTAAAGCTTTCAAAGCAAAAGGAACGAACGAACTAGGGCTATGGAGGGGGCTGCAGCATCTTCGTCGGCTGCCATAGCCAGGGAAACATGGGAGCTGGAGAACAGCATCGTTGCCATGGACGTTCCTCCAGGTACCCAATCCTCTTCCTCTGCCGATTTCGACTCCCTCTATGTCTACGACGAAGCAGCTCAGACGACCATCCAGCAGCAAAAACCCTGGTCTCGAGATCCCCATTACTTCAAGAACGTGAAGATCTCGGCTCTTGCACTTCTAAAAATGGTAGTACATGCTAGGTCTGGTGGAACCATTGAGGTTATGGGCATTGTCCAAGGTAAGACTGAAGGTGATACCATAATTGTCATGGATGCTTTTGCATTGCCGGTTGAGGGAACCGAGACCCGTGTAAATGCTCAGGCTGATGCATATGAATACATGGTCGACTATGCCCAAACCAATCGACAGGTTAGTTGTTACCTGTTCTCTTGTTTTTACTTCTTTCTTAATCTGGGCATGTGTATTTTTGTTATTGATAGAATTTATATGAAAAGTTCAAGATGACGCTTAGAGAGTCCAGAAAGTGGAAGTCCATTCTGAAAGTTATAGTTGAACATATGTTTAGGGCTGTTGTCACCCTTGCTTCTCTTTTAACTCAATGGTCATGGATTGGTAATTTTAAAACCAGGTAGGGAGGTTGGAAAATGTAGTGGGTTGGTACCATTCTCATCCTGGCTATGGTTGCTGGTTGTCCGGGATCGATGTTTCAACACAGATGATGAATCAGCAGTATCAAGAACCATTTCTAGCAGTTGTCATAGATCCAACTAGGACCGTCTCAGCTGGAAAGGTGGAAATTGGTGCATTCAGGACTTATCCCCAAGGATATAAGCCACCTGATGAACCTGCTTCAGAATATCAGACCATCCCTTTAAACAAAATTGAAGATTTTGGTGTTCATTGCAAACAGGTATGTCATTCTTAAGATGCATTTCTTGTGTTCCTTTTGTGTTCAGATTTTATAGTGATAACTGCATATCAATGACACTCAAAACGCATGATGAGCTGCTAGCTATACGACTTTCTTGCCTCAGCCTGTATGATTCAGACATGTTTTCCCGTGGCGACCCATCATCACACTTTTCTCAAACGAAAATGAATATATTGTCTTGTGATATGGCCCAATGAATAGATGAAACAGCACCATGAGTCCAGTTCACCAGGCAATTGAATGTCCAAATATCCATCTGTCACCGGTGATTTCTCAACAAACTCTCTGATCATGCTAGCCTTGACTATGTCATTCAAATACCGCCAAATCTGTTTAGTTTCAGCCTTCCTGTAATTTCTAATTAGTATCAAGTGGAAGTTCACATTGACAAACTTGATAATCAATTGTTTGTTTAACATTATTTTAATGCGCAAATGTTGAAAAGGATAAATTATTATGATCGCGAAATAAAACATCAAAATGATATTCAATCTGATAAATCAACAGATGAATAAATTCACGTCAGAACATTGCTAATGTCTCTCTGTTGGCAGTACTATTCGTTGGATATTACCTACTTCAAGTCTTCCCTAGATTCACACTTGTTGGATCTTCTATGGAATAAGTACTGGGTGAATACATTGTCATCATCCCCACTCCTTGGGAACAGGGACTATGTTGCAGGTCAAATTTCAGATCTTGGTGAGTTGTTTGGCTTGTACATGCTTAGGGAACATCGTGAATGCCTAATTGACTATGTCACTGTTGCCATGCATATAGCCGAGAAATTAGAGCAAGCGGAGAGTCAGCTAGCACACTCAGGGCGCATAGGGGGATTTTTCATGCCACCTCAGAGAAAGAAAGAGGTAATAAGAGTGCTCGTTCATGTACTTTTGTTCTTCATAATATAACTGTCTCTAAAAAAAACCACACCAGCTTCCATGCTTACTAGAATTAACTTGTTTCAAAGTGCAGGAAGAATCTCAGCTTGCTAAGATAACAAAAGATAGCTCAAAGATAACAGTTGAACAAGTGCATGGTCTAATGTCACAGGTAACATATATCACTTGCACCTTCAGTAGAGTTTAGACTTATGAATGTGTATTGCATGCCACTTCAGGTTATCAAGGATATCTTGTTCAACTCTGTCACGCCTTTGGCCACTGCGCCATCCTTAACCCTACATTCGTCTGGGCCAGAACCTATGGCAGAAGTATAATCTTTGAACGTGCCGGTTGGAATTTTGTAAAGGTGGGAGCGGCCATTTTTTCAATGTCTAAGATTTTGGTGCTCTTATTTTCCAGCTATGTCACTCTGATCTTGATGAAACTGGCCATTGTACTTTATTCTTCTGAATATTGCATTTGACAGATGTTTAGAACCATATATCATGGCCGCATTGCTTCTAATGTGCCTGTATTAATCTGGTCTCTTGCATTTGAATGATACTATTGCCCATAAAGCACATCTGAATTTTGTTTCAAACATGAAGCACATTTAAACACGTTCACATGATTCAGTATACCTGTAAGGCATCCTCAAGCACTAATAAAATCGAGAGTGATAATTGACCCAGGTGGCATAACCAGGTTGATATCAAGAACACCATTGGAAGATAGCAGCTGCATAATTTTTTTCAAAAACTGTCTATTTTCACAACTAACTGCAGGCCTTTATGCCTATCCACGGGAAAGATACGATACTTTTCGCCCCTTGAGCCGTAGCTTAATGTTTGCAAATATTACCCATAAAAAAGATATTGAAGATTTCGCTTTCTTACAATGAAATTTGGGGTGAAGATTTCGGTTTCCGGGGACAACAGATCAACATTTGGTGACGCTCGTCCCAACTTGGAAGAAATGGGAAAACCATCTCTTGGAACAAAATACCCACAGCCTGAGATTCGTCGCCGAAGTAAAAGAATGCTCGGGTGTTATGCCCTACTATAACAAACGAGGGCCAGGGTGTTATCCGCCTTAACAACCTGGGCCCGAGAGTTTTATAGTGGTTTTGTGGTGGTTTTGTGGTGATTTTCATAACAAGCTAGGTGTTTATAGCCATTTGGCATAACAAACTAGGTGTTTATGCATTTTTTAATGTGTTACTAGTGGGTAACACTTTTGCAACTAACGGCTGAGATCTGATCTCAGCCTTAAAACTTGAGGGCCAGGTTGTTAAGGAGCCAAGAACAGGGCAATATTTTGCTCGATCAAGCGTATTTTTTATCTTTGCAAGCTTCATTTGGAGACTTCGTGGTAAGGCGTTAAAGCGCCATACCCAAGTCCGCGGGTTCAACGCCTGAAAAGTAGCCATCTGCAATGTAAAGTTGGTGGGGAAGGACCCACCCGGCAATGTAAAGTGGTGGGGGCGGGACCCATCCGGTGTGTTAATAAAGTGTCACATGTCCAGATGGGGCTGGACTGCATTTGTGGCGTGACGTTAAAATCTCTTCTTCTTCTTCTTCTTCTTCTTCTTCTAATGAAGCTGAAAATAGACACAAAGTTGGCTCCCCAACTTCTATTTTGTGGGGAAGCAAAAGTCGGTTCCCATTCTGCCACATAGGAGACCTGCTCTGCTACTGCTCATCGTGGCCCGGATATCGCCCACTTGCTATGGCAAATTGGGGTCTCGGCTTGGATATCGCCAGTTACGGGGCTCCTTCTTCTTGTGGCAAAATGGGTCATACATAAAGAGATATTTTAGTGCCTTTTCCACTTGTCCAGTCTTTCTGCCATAACATGGGTGTCACCTCAAGGGTACTCACTTTTCGGTGCAAGAGGACCTCTCCCCAGTTCAAGTGAGGAGCTATGCAGGGTTCGAGAGGCGAGACTTCAAAGAAAATGGGTAGTATACTGGGGAGGCACGCCCACTCATTTTTACCAGTGGTCTCAAAACCCCCGATTGGTCCCCTCCCCTCCCCACACAACCACCACCTCACCCCCGTCCCCTGCTCTTGCCTTGATTTTTCTTTGTCTTGTTTGATTTTTGTTTTATACTTTAATTTTTATTTTTATTTTCAAAAAAAAAAAAAACATCCCAGATAACACACCAAAACAAAAAGTTTTTGTTACAAAATGCGTCCACAATAATATCATCTCTTCAATATCTTCATAAAAGCTTATTGCACTACAATGATGCAGGTCAAAGGACATAACCAGAATGATCAGCTACACAGAGAATCAACTAGTGGGGTGTGAAACCCTACAAACCCCCTAGAAATTTGCTGTTTTTGCCCAAAAAACTTAACCAAAGATGCACATATCATACATTATCCAAAAAAATCCCGGAGAGAGCTTTCTAACGCAATAAAAAACACTTAAAGCAGAGTCTGACTTCAAAAGTTATAATAAAAACTATATTACCATCAAATTTGCATGGCATGCACTTTGCAAAAAGGTCCGGATTGAAAAGTACAAAAGAAAGCTCTCTACATAAGCTTTCCAAAGAGCCCAAGATCATCAACATACAATGATTTGGTAAAAAAGACTCTCTCATAAAACTATTATTTTTGATTAAAACCTTTTTTTTTTCCTAATCAAAAATTTGTAAAAAGAATTTGCAAATGTAATGTGATGGGTCTTATTTTCCAAGTCTCATTTGTTTGTTCTATAGCCGTCCCATGGCTCGTTGGGATCTCTATGGACATTTATCTAGACAATAATGTTGTTTCCAGGGTGAGTTCTAAAGCTTAAGTAAAAGATTTGCTAATTGCAGTTGCACGTTCTATGGACATTTATCTAGACAATAATGTAGTTGGACGTCCCAAGGACATTTATCTAGACAATGATATTGTTTCTAGGGCGAGTTCTAAAGCCTAAATTAAATATTTGCTAATTGCAGTTGGACGTTTGCCTAAACCATAAAGTTTCTCTATTGAAGGTCCAAGTTGAGTTTAAAAGCAAGAAAGAAAAGAAAAACCAAGTTGTTTCAGTCTGCATCTCGAAACGAGTTCCGTTGATAGCCGAAATTAAGCCCCACCCCCCAAAAAAAAAAAAGTTGAATTCTCCTTCCCCTACTGAGGGTCTTCCTTTAATTTAATTGAGCCTTCCAGAGTCCCTTTGCTCCTTAAACCCTCTTTGTTCCTCCAGACGACCATGGAAACTTTTGTGGACACCCAGGTTGAGACTCAAATCGAGCCTTAGACCCAGCCAAGTACCAGTCCCCTGACAAGCCCGTTTCAGAGGAACACACAGATGGCCTGCCACGGAAATGGCCCAGACCAGATAGTATAGGCAAGTGTGAAACCTGTTCCATGCAGAAGGAAGCTCGTGCAAAGGCTCAGTCGACATACTGGGCCTGACAGGCTAGTGGCTACCGCTCTGATATGGCAACACAGCAACTATTCGCGAAGAACTGGAGGCGAATCAAGGTGATAGTTGAAAGTAATACTGCTAAAATTATAGTTCTAGAGGAAGAGATAAAGTTTTCAATACTCCAGATGCTCAAAAGGCAGTTGGCTACAGAGAAACAGCGTATCACGGGAATGGAGACCCGCGTACAGCAGCTTGAGTATAGCATCCGCTTAGTACTTACAGTTTGAAAGGCAACAAAACAAGATGCGCCTTCACGATCTACAGGCCCGCCTAGACACCTTATCCACCAGCCTTGATGCTATGGCACATACTAGAAACCGTATTGAGTAAGATACGAATGCCAAGAACCATTTTGAAAAGGACACGAATGCCGCAATTACCCACCTACAGTCACAGGCGGATGAGACCGCTACCATCGAACGGACAGTCTAGGCAGCCACCGGAGAGAGCCAATCAATATTCCAGGCTCTTCAGAGCAGGGTAAATACACAAGAGATAAAATCATCTCCAATGGATACTGCAGTTGACTCCCAGCTACAGCAGTGGGAACATAGCTCTGTTGTCTGGGATTTGGATGTGCAGGAGCTACGGGCAACTGTCGCCCAGGGCAACCGTCACCCAGCACGGTAAGGGGCCTCCATGCCAATGTTCATGAGCAACTGCAGCAGTGCATACACGAGCTGGCAAGGCAAAAGCTGTTCCAGAAAGAGCTGAACTCCTGGCTTCAGGAAAGGAGAACCACTTCTGTCGATGCTCAAATGCCCACGGACACCACTTATGACAGACAGTGGTTGCTCGACCCCGACAACCCATGCCGCCACATGCCCCATGCTAAGACGACCAATGTTGCTCCGACAGAAGCTAAGCTGGAGATGCCACAATGTGGTAGTATGTGGAATCTCAAAGGAAGCAGGAGAGCATCTCATTAAATGCCTCTAGATCGGGTCCTATATTGCATGACATTTCAAACGCCTGTATACATTGTTTGGGCAAGCCGCCATGATGCTCAACGCCCTAATCGCCCCCCTGTTGTCACATTCACAGTCGCAGACGGATGAGTGAGAGAAGCTATATTGCGTCAGGACAAGCAATTGAAGGGGACCCCCCTCTACGTTGACCAGGATTTCACCCCAATGCAACAGGAGTCTCGTGGCAAGAGTTAGCCCAGTTTAGGAACATCCGCCACCAGAGGGATGCGCAAGACTGGTCCAAAGCAAGATGCAGATCTTTCGACCGACAAATGCCAAGGACATGGAGGCGCAACATCATGCTACTGCCACATCTACAGGTCCTTCTGATGCCACTATAGGAGAGGCTATTCTTTATCACTGCCATCACTGCCGCATATAAGGCCATCCCTACTACTCCTGCTAGTGCTTCTGCTCTCTCAACTCCCGCCGCCCCTCCTGCTCTGACACCACATACTACCCCCCTTGTTGTTGCCGCGATCCCTCATGCATCTGCATATGACAAATAGGAATTGTGCCTTCATATGGTGTTCTGGAACTGTTGGGGCTTCCCTTGGCATAAAGGAGATAGTCTCAACTCCATTGCAGCAGATATGGCTCTCATTTTTCTTATGGTAACATGGGAACACGCAGGGCACAGGCTGCCAGACCTTCTAGAATATCTGTATTACTCATTGTTCAATGGTGGGGACATGAGGGAGTCGCCTACTACTATCGCACAGCCTTGGCGCAGTCAATCTCTCTACGCAAGAGAAATAGGCACAATCACTACTTGTGGGTGTGCATGCAGCATTGCAGTCACAAACCCCTCTTTGTGGCAACATGTTACTTTCCTCACACCGAGAGCAACTTCTATCACACTCATTCAGAAGTGGATAGGTTGGAGCCTTACGTCGATCAATATGATGACATACAACATCACAAATGATTGGGCAAGGTCATGCTGCTTCGAGACTTTAATGCACACACCGGGGCGGAGCAGGTCACAAAATTTGAACCCTTGTCAAAGGATGCGTTGCAGCTGTGCCTCGCAGAGGCGTCTTAGCCGAGGACATCAGATGACAACCATGTCACCCCTATGGCAGGCAGTTGCTTTTGCTATGCAACATCTTTGACTTGGTCATTTGCAATGGGCTTGCACAATGGCTGTCCTCTAGCAGGTCCAGGCGATTCTAGTGTTGTAGATTACATACTGGCAGGGGAATAGAATTTGCATCTGAGATTACCCATTTTGGCATTAGAACTGCCAGTCGGGATGAGGAAGTGGACTCTGACCACCAACCCCTTTTCTTGCATGTAGATTGGCACCCGTGTCCATTGCTTCTCAGCACCCCGTGTGCCTCAGCTGCGCCTGGACTATGACCATCCACAGACCTATGCCCAGATGCCTGAGCATAACCTCGAGGAAATACTACAACTTCCTGCACTGCAACAACAGACTGCCCAATTGATTCAAGTACTTATGACGGCTGTCAGCTACTTTGGGAGAGGCCGCTCACATAGGCCCTTGGGAGCTACCACCTTCTCTCGCAATCGGTGGTTTGATGATGAATGCAAGGAGTCTAGCTTCGACGATTCACTGATACCGCTTTGTGCCAGCATGCCATCAGCCAATACCGTGCCTTCCTCAAGGGCAAGAAAGCAGTGTTGTTTACGTACACATATTTTACCTCTGGGTACGTATAATACCATACATACTATACCTTAAAGTTACTTTGCCAAATTGCCAATCTTTTTGTTTAATATCGTACTTAATGTATTGTCCAAAACTAAGTACGATTCTTTGTTTTGAAAAGAAATCTTAAAACTTTTTGTCAAGTGACCCAAGAACAGAAATACTATATATGGATAACCATATGTTACATAAACATTGTGAACCATTTCCCCTAGCCCCTATATGACCAGATATCTTGAAGTGTAGAAATAATCTCATTGATAAAATAGTACCAATATGAAAAGTTTTAAGGTCGTTTCAGTTTAAAGCATGCATTTAACCTTCACTTGGTTATTTAAATTCAGTTTTTTAAGAGTAGTCAAACAATTTGGACCATATAGTCTGATAAATCGATTTTATAAGTGATACATCATAATGTCTCATGGAGAAAAGAATCATAATGTCATAATCTTTTTATCTTTTTACTATAAGTTATACATGGAGTATAGGTACAAAGCCACTAAGGGTCAATAAGCCTATGCCTGTCCACTTGCATCACATAGAATGGTGTATTATACCTAACACGAATTTGTAAAAAAGCATAAATACAAGTGAGAAGATAATTTGGTTAAGCTATTACAGCATATGCCCATTTTGGGAATGATAAAGTTGCCGTTACTGCAGCATGTTATCCAATTAATCATAGGAAAAATAGAGAAAAAGGACTTCTTTAAGTTACAAAATAAAGATGTACCATTCAAGATGCTAAATCAAAATATCCCATATGTTTTCAGCAAAATGCCAGTTTGATACTTGGGCAAATACATTAGTTATGATAGGTCTGCAAAAACTACTGCCAAGCAAATATATTTGGCCAGCCTATCATAATAGTGACTTCATGATATACTAAATGAAGGGGAAAATATACAGTACATTCAGAAAATCACTATTTTGTTACCAGGAAAGTTTTGAGCAGCAAGACAATAAAGGAGGAAGTACTAGTTACCACCTGATAGATCAGGGTTTCAGAAAAGTAAACCATAAAAATTTGCTTCAGTCATCATTGTCTCTTTCATTCAGAAAGTGTATAATCCCATCCGGTCTCCAGAAACAACCACGGTCTTCAAGCATAGCAGAAACAAAAAATGACAAAGGTAGGGGAAGCTCGGTACCTGCAGCCAATCAATCATGACATTAGCACTGGAGTGGTAAAGCATGAAGGGCCAAAAGGTACAATGAGACTTCCCGGTTTATCACCGTTCAGCCTTTGTAACCTTTTGCCCTGCATGTTTGAAGAACAAGTTGAATACAGGAGCTTGGCAAAATATACATTGCATTCTTTTACAGAAATGAACTAGGAAAGCAGAAATGCATAAGAGTATGTATGTGAGATAGAGTTGAAGTGTTTATTTAATAGAGTGAACCTGATTTAAAGTATAGGAAAACACTGATCCTTCAGACCAGTGTATATTCCAGAAAATCTCCTGTATTAGATTTCCATTTCAAATATGAATATGTTACCTGAAGGTCTTCTTGATCAGAAGAATAGTCTTCGTCTTGCTGAGTTTCGGGTATGGATAGCTCGATAGTAGAGTCTTTGTCATGTAATTTACTGTGCTGGCTGCTGGAACTGCCACTTTGCTTCTTGTTACCAGTAAATGCCTTATTACCACAAGCATTTCTTTTTTGCCCATAGTTGCCTTTGTAATCAGCCATGGTTTTATTATACTCAGCACATTCAGAGTCGGTCATGCAAGCAACAAATTCGGTCTGTAAGCATTCTTCCCTCAGTGCATCTTCATCTGAACTTGAAGTATAAGGGTTTTGGTCTGAATCTAAGTATTCCATTTTTGGGACACCTATATTATCCCTGAGTTCTAATTTAGCACTATGAAGTATCGAGGCTATTGCCGTCTGTATTTAAGATGCATGAAGTACAATCATCAAACTGAAGCGTGCTTAAGACTTAGGTTAGATGCTGAAGACAGAACTTACCAGCTACAGGAGAGCTATCCGTTTATTGCCTTTGCTGCCTCATTAGGAGTGTCAGATAACATAAGATAGAATCGGTCCTCCATATCTCAGGGTCTGCCGGAATCGTGAGAGAAGTCCAAATCTGGTTAGGTCTACTGTGCGATGTGTCTTAGTTCCCAGTCTACGTGGCAGTTCTGCTGACTAGCTACATGATTATAGAGTAAGATGTGAATTCTGCTAAAGCTCATTTGCGAAAATAAGAAATTCCCCACCCATTTGGGTGTACATTGGAGTTGCAATCATACAGGACTCCCAGACAGATGGACATACAACAGAGTCATACCTTTACATAAGACAGGGAATAGAAAAGATCCAGGGAATTACAGAACAATAATGGTAAGCTCGATTTTCACAAAATGGTTTGGAAAGGTATTGGATAATAAACTAAAGAAATGGGGCGTAAAGAAGGAAATATGAGAAACCTGAGGGGCAAGCGGGGTTGAGGCAGAGCACTCAACCCACGGATCATCTAGTGACCCTCACGGATATTAATAGAAGCGGAGAACAAATTACGAGGGAAAAAAAAATCTAGCTGCTTTGTAGATTTGAGAAAAGCATTCGATCTGGTTCGAGAGAGAAGCTGCTAAAGAGATTGATGGACATCACGGGCCAGAGATATGGTAGGATCCATAGCAAGACTATACCACAAGGTGTATGCTAAAATGGAGCGGGAAGGGCGGACCCGATAACTTTTTGTGACCGCAGGGGGTAAAGCAGGGGATGCAGTTATCCCCAACCTTTGTTTGGAATATATATAGGCGCACTCTGAGGGGATACATAGCGAGCGCGAGGAGGGATGAGAGCATGCCCCAGCGCTAGGAGACACGAAAAGGTACCAATAATGCTATACTGCGGATGATCTTAGTATGATGGCAACAAAAGAACAAAGGAATGCATAGACTGCTCAAAATTCTAGAACAATTGCAGCGGAGGATCTGAGGGCGGCGGTGAATCTAGCAAAAAAACTAAGATAGTCATCTTTGGACACAAGAACAGGCATAAACCTTTTAAATATAAAGGTAACGAGATAGAGGAACCAACGAGAATCTGAGATATCTAGGGTATGACCGCATGCGGCCGCGAGGGAAATGGACCAAAGGAGCCAATGCCGATTTCAATCAGCTATAGGAAGCTACTTCAACATGAAAAACTTTTGTAGCAGTAGAATAATAAGGCCCCCAGGATATCAAATGCTATCTATTGATCGCGATATGCTACCACCCAGTTATCTGGGAGCGAAGCATGGGGGCCGGAGCCTAACAGAGAGAAACTAGGAAAAGCGAGGAAGGAATTCTTAGGCAATGGCACAGACAGAATTCGTGGGTGAGGACAAACACACCACTAACAATCATGGTACTTTCGAAACAGGGCGGCCGATGGAAGTGAGAGCATGGGAGAGAACTATAAGATACCTTTCGGAGATAACGCGGAGGCAGACACAAGGAAAAAGCATCCAAAGATTGCAATCATAGAATCAGCAAAATCACATATCCTCGAAAGCAAAGGATGGTTTAAGGAGGTGGCAACATGGACCAGGACAAATGGGATTGAATCGGGTGACCTAATAGAAGAGGGGATGGAATGAGGAGTGGGCGGAACCACGACAACAAGAGCATGGCCGCCTTTCACGGGACCCAAACGAGGCCCAGCTCATACGAGTTTTTTAATGCGAGACCAACAAATAGGACATGGATATATCTGAGGGGATAACTAGGGGAAAAATAGAAGGGACCGCTAGCTTGATTTAGGATGGGAAGCCATGATCTGAGAATAGAAAAAAGACAGTGGAGAGGGTAGACAAGGAGAGGCAGGGATATCACGAGAATCTGCGGCGGGGAGAATAGAGGATGAGAATCATATGATTAGTGATTTGCCCGATTTTACGGAGACATCGAGGGGACGGATATAGGAATATAAAGTGGGGAGAACCGGTCCACAAGGCGATGAAGATAGCGAGAATCACTAAGTGATCTAGCGGGCCGCGATCCACGGAATGACGACCGGAACCTGAGAGAGGTACCACGAGAGAAAAGAGGGCTTGTAATATGATTACCACGGTGAAAGAGGGCTTGTAATATGATCCATTTAAAGCGACTCATATAGCCTCACACAAATTACTCGGCTAAAAGCTGATTGATAACGACGATCACTTTCCTTTGCCAAGCAAAGAAAGGTAAAAGTGGGGTGCCGGTATTAAAAGGAAAAAGTCAGCCTTCCGAAAAGGCTACATTGTAACAGCGTGTTGTGCTAGTAGCACCCTTGTAGGGAGCTCGCCCATGCTACACAAGTCCAGGGGCCTTATGGCACAAAGGACACAAATGTATTCTATTCTATTCTATATTAATTTACATCTACTAGTCTGCACCACTAGATTTAGATCAATGTGTTCGTGGGGTCAATTACCCCAAGATGTATTGGTTATTCTTTGATATTAATACTAAGATCAGGGATATTTCCAACATTGGATTCAACCTCAGTGTATGGATAGGTGTATGGATAGGCAGTAGGCCATTACAAATGTTATAGAACAGTGGTGTATTCACTAAAGTATGTTTGCGCCTTAATCAAGGAGTATAAATATTTCCTAATAGAAATAATAGTCATTTGTCGGACTTCATGTATTCAGTCTGACCATGGTATCTGTTTTGTCAAATTGTCTTCATGCCTAGCATGAGAGGTTCTGGACAAGATAGTGTTAAATTAATCATTTTAAAAAAAAACCTACCGCCAACCGTAGGGTGGCTTTTGACCTCAGTCTTAGTAACCTTACTAGTAGGGGAGGCAGACCCCTACTATGTAGTAGAGGTCCAGCCAAACCCTATGAGAATAATGTATATTTTTATTGAAATAAAGAACACGAAAGGAAAAATACCTTTAATGTCTGCCCTTAATGTTTTGCAGTAAAGCATCCTTGTTAAACTTGAGGCCAGGGAAATCGTTGTTGTGTATATACTGAATTACTCTCTTCTTGAGTCCATTTCGTTCAAAACCATTCTTGATGAAACAGTTGAGTAAGCCAATTATATCTTCTGTAGCAGAGGCCTGGCACGAATTGATGTATAAATATGGCATAATCTGAGAAAGTATCACATTGCAAGCTTGATGATATGGTCTGCAACTGTTTGCATGAACATACTTTAGTGCAGTAAAAGGTAAATTATCCCTTTTGTCAAATTTGTAGGTCCTGTATACGCCAAGTTCTCTGCTGATAACTTCTATGGTCATGTTGAGAAAATTAGCCTTGTAACCAGAACATTTGTCTGCATTATTGCAATCTTTGAAAAACGTTTCCTCTTTGATACCAAGGGTGTTCATGTCATAAATTTGTATCTGTTTGATTCCATCAGTAAATGTGTTTTTCAGGAAATTTCTGATAATGGGGCAATTGACTGCTAACAGGTCATCCATATATCTGAAAATGAATCTAAACGTTTCTATTTCCTTGTACTTTCCATGTTTTGCCAGATTCTTTATGAAGTTCAACTCGAACGACGCAAGGTATAAGTTGCACCAACATGGGCTGCAGGAGAATCCCATAGGAATTCCACATATTTGTTTCCAAATGCCAACTCCCATATTAATGTAGCAATTGTTGAGGAGCCAACTATTAGTGTTAGAAAAATTCTTTATGTCTATTTTGCTCCAGCATTTGCCTTGTGGAACGTGCTTGAACCATTTACTGATAAACTGGCTATCAGGACATTTTTTTACCCAAAGGTCATAATGTTTGTTGACACTTTTCATGTATGCCCAGGTAGTCTCAAAAACTAGTTCCATAACTCGGCAGATTCCATTCACACCTTGTAAGGGAATATTTTCGTAGCACTTGGTGATACTGGGGAGATTAAGAAGAACGTCATATATGGATGCCACAATCCAGTTAGGAGATACTTTTCCTGGGAGTAGGGTGCAGATTCTAGCACATGCCCATTTAGAGACTTCTGGCCATAAATCCAGAATATTGTTGAGAACTGCTGTAATAACTTGTGATACTTCAGTATAGACTATACCGTGAGCATTTGTAATCCAGCGAAAATCATCTTTGTGTGCTTTGTATATGCCCAATAGGTATGGGAGTCTCTCAAGCTCGAAACTTTCAATACAGGTTAATTGGAGAATGTCATTCTTGATCATTTCTTTAACAAATTTAGGAGTTTTGTCAACTCGGAGAAAATCCTTGCTACTAAGCCTTTTGATGGCAAGATCCCTAATGAACATTGGGCAGATGAAAGCAAGGTTGTTGGTGGCCTTGTCAACGCCGGAAATGTAAAAATTCTTGATCAACCATTCTAGGTTGCTGACGACCAAAGGATCATTTAGTGCAAAACATCTTGAACGATCATCTTTGTACACCAGTTTAATACTGGATATTGCTGAAGATATGATCCTGTCCCTAATATAGGCTATGGTATCATCTTTGATAAATGGAAAGGTAAATCTGTGGGCCATGAACAGACTTGTACATGTATTGTCCAGTTCTTTTTTGAAATCTTCCATTCCTAACATCTTGTTAGGAATGTGGTTTAGCCCTTTCTTGAAAAGCCTTCTAAGCTTTTTGTTATGTACAATTTTGAGGTCGGTTGTACATACATGTCTTGTTCGCTTGTTTATGTATTCCGAAAGAGTGGGATTGCTGCATGGACACCAGATGGTCCGGTCTGTAGCAAAAATAGGGAAAGGTTTATAGCAGATATCTCTCATGTTTTCAGTATATTTCCAACTGAACATGGTATCCTCCATAATTTTGCTGCCAATCTCTCCAAGAGTATCTGTAAGAACGTTATGGAAGATTTTGGGTAAACAAATTTTATCTAAAATTTTGGATAAAAAGATGCTGTGGATGATTTTCTTCTTCTCTTTGGCACCCTTTGTACTCAGATGCATTCTTCTTAAACAATCCTTTGTGATTGTTTTGATGATCTGAAAAAAATCATAAAGGGGATCACTCATTACATATGTACTCATTTTATGAGTAGCATACATGTGGATACTGGATATCGAAGCTAAAAAGCTTTACTGATCAGGCCGAGTGGCAGATAGGAGTAAAAGTACACTATTCTTCAAGTAAGATACATTATAGTTACTAGTGTAACAAAGTACCTCAAAATATACAAGTGCATAATACATGTAAAAAGTAGAATTTCTAAACTGTAATAAATACCTCAGTATTTGAGTTTCTGCCCTTGTGCATCACCAACACGACTTTCAGTTTGAGGTGCAGCCTTATTGACGGAGGCTTCAATATTTTTATTGGACCCCAAGTACTCAATAGAGTCACAATCATTTTCCTTTTTTGTGGCACTACCAGGAGCAATGGTCATCCTTGGTGGACAGCTAATTTTGGTATTGGAGCAACTGGATATACTTGTACGTGCTTGTCTGTACTGTTTTTTGCCCCGATGTGTAGGAGTTGGAACTCTTGTACTTTTCAGAAAACTTATTGGTTTGATAGTCTTCTCACTAATTTCAACCATCTTACACCTTGTCTTATTGAGGTTAAAGTCAGCCCATGGGTCCGCTGCCAACTCCATTGTCATAGAAATAAATATGTTCCTCATTTCCAAGTACGATAGATACGCCAAGATGCTCTTTTTGAATGTAGTCTTGAGAAGGCTAGTGAAAGAGAACATCTGAGCAGCAACAGACATGTTAGGAAACAAATCATCAAGGTTATTGAACATATACCAGATGGCATGGTCGATCCAGGTCATGTTGTCTCTACACTGCAGTTTTTTATCCTTGAAGTTTTTCCCACGATTTTCACATCCACATTTTAGGTATGGGCACATGGTCCTCCACATCTTTTTAACATAGAAGTCACCCCTTGTTTCTGTGGGATATGCCTGATGGCCCTTCTGACTGATATACATATAGGGTTCTTTGTTGCATGTTTTATCAAAGTATCTGCAGTCAATTGCCAATTTAATTTTGTCTTTTTTGACAAATTTATCCATTTTTTCTGCTGCAACCTTGGTGGCAGTAATTTGGCTGCTGTAACACCTCCGAGAATGATCCAGGCATCTCTGCTGATAGGTGCAAGTGCCCCAAAATTTTTTGATCGCCAGATGCCCTGATTATATAACAATGCTTGATTTTCGACCAATCTCTCAGGTATAATAGGAAACAGAAGACAATTTTCCAAGGTAAAATTGAAATTATCACTGTTAGGGTCAAGCCCACAGCTTTCCACTTGTAAAGCTTTCTTGTCATTTTCAGAGAGAAGAGAAGCCCCAAAAGGATCGTCCATACCTTCTTCTTGTGCCAGTAGCAGAGGGTTATCGTCTTCATTGTCGTCAATTATTTTGTTTGCTGCCCTGAGTGCCACAAGTCCTTTGTTGAACCTTGCTTTGCAGATGTCTTCTTCAATTGTCCATTTATATATTTTGCTGGGTAGAGAGCTATATACTTCATCAATAATAGCAATATACTCCTCGTCCTTGGCCTTGTTGATGGCAGGAATTAGGTATATCCATTCACTGCAGCCAAGGTGTGTGACAGCAGAAAAATCTGCCTCCTTTCTCAAAGCTTCCTTCTCGTGTATGTACTCATGTACCCGGTTGTCTTTAATACAACACATGAGGGTCTGTACTGCATTGTTAGGGCATTCCATTCTGCTCATTGCATATCCCAAATCGGTCAGCTCTTTGTTCCAAGTGGGAGGTATGATGATGAATGTTTCTTCATCAAAGCCTTCCTGTAACAATCAGCATTTGTGAGTACAGATTATCAAGGCTGAAATTTAGAATGAAGTAGACAGGAAATATGTTAGAGACTAAAAGATACAGGCAACTCCAGTTAAACTAGAGAATTGAAGTATCTAAAAAAAAACCGGCCTGGCCTAGAATCCTAGGCCACGCATCAGTTTCAGTCAATCCGTCCACTGTCTTATCAATCCAAATATTTGAATATGCATTCAAATCTGGTACCTACAATCTTTTAGTCTCGTTACTTATTTCCATAGAACATAAGCCATTGTTTTGAAAAGAAATCTTAAAACTTTTTGTCAAGTGACCCAAGAACAGAAATACTATATATGGATAACCATATGTTACATAAACATTGTGAACCATTTCCCCTAGCCCCTATATGACCAGATATCTTGAAGTGTAGAAATAATCTCATTGATAAAATAGTACCAATATGAAAAGTTTTAGGTCGTTTCAGTTTAAAGCATGCATTTAACCTTCACTTGGTTATTTAAATTCAGTTTTTTAAGAGTAGTCAAACAATTTGGACCATATAGTCTGATAAATCGATTTTATAAGTGATACATCATAATGTCTCATGGAGAAAAGAATCTTTTTACTATAAGTTTATACATGGAGTATAGGTACAAAGCCACTAAGGGTCAATAAGCCTATGCCTGTCCACTTGCATCACATAGAATGGTGTATTATACCTAACACGAATTTGTAAAAAAGCATAAATACAAGTGAGAAGATAATTTGGTTAAGCTATTACAGCATATGCCCATTTTGGGAATGATAAAGTTGCTGTTACTGCAGCATGTTATCCAATTAATCATAGGAAAAATAGAGAAAAAGGACTTCTTTAAGTTACAAAATAAAGATGTACCATTCAAGATGCTAAATCAAAATATCCCATATGTTTTCAGCAAAATGCCAGTTTGATACTTGGGCAAATACATTAGTTATGATAGGTCTGCAAAAACTACTGCCAAGCAAATATATTTGGCCAGCCTATCATAATAGTGACTTCATGATATACTAAATGAAGGGGAAATATACGATACATTGAGAAAATCAACTGTTTTGTTACCGGGGAAAGTTTTTTTTTTTTTTTTTTTTTTGATGGCAAGGTATTTTATTTTTATTAATAATATGTAAAAATTACATTTATTCGGGCTCTATAATAGCGGATAGCCTAACCGTGTCATTCAATGGCAAACCCAAGTGTGAAAATCGGGGAAGGTACCCTTATGACAATCGCCCCACAAAAGTGATCTTATATTGCCCAAAGGCGATACCCCTTCAAGCTCCTCTCGGTGAAAATGCAAGCAAACTAGGCGGTAGTGGAAGTTTCATCCCTCGCGTTAACTTCGACATTAAACACGCCTCTGATTTCGGTACTACTAGGAGAATCGGATCACATTTCCAATTACTTGTACTTCTGAGCTCCTACTCTCACTATCTTCTTGGATGTAAACGACCATGCCTATCCCATCGGGGTGGTCCACAAGCCACTATACTCACCTGATTGCTTCCTTGGGTTCCGTCTCTATTGTGCTCTTAGCAAAACTAGAAATGGCCTCAAGCCCTCACTCCTGGTTGAGCTGGAGTCCTGCAACTAGCACGCAGCTGTGAGAACATGTGGTCCTCCCGTACCAATGCCTTCTTTAGATCCTTAAGCCCAATCAAAGCGCTTTCAAGAATACTCTTTTCTGAAATCACACCTTCTTCCAGCTGGGATGGAAGAGGGCAACATAAAATCTTGTTCTCCTTTCCAAACAACAACTGTTCCACCATTCAAATCAGTCCTGGGAAATCATAAGCAAAGGTAGAGCAGCCACACATATCGAAGGTCCACTACAACAGCAAGGCAACGTTTCAGGCTAAGGCACACTAATCTTGAGAAATCGGCTTTCTGCACATCTTTAAGTTAACTCCGGAAGATTTCATACAAAAAGTCTGCTCAAGAACTAGCATGCTACATATCCCAAGTCTTTTCCACCACTGGGCAAGCCACAAGCAAAAACAGTACCTAAGATGCCGGCCAAATAAGTCTTAAGCACTCATTCTCACTATAACCAGCCTGTTAGCAGAATAGAATGAAATACCCCAAGCTGTAACTAGTGCAGTAGCAAAGCTAAGATAAAGGGGCCGCCCCATTCTACCTGTGTTTGCCCCAACCAATCTAACTGTAAAATCCGTGAGCTTGGAAAGTAGATCAAGTATTTTATGTTAAAAGAATGGAGAACTTTCCTCAATCAAGAAGTCTATTCCCCATGTTTTAGACTGTAGCAAGGACACGAACTGGAAGAGATAAGCCTCAAAGATTAAACAACCACCACAGTTTCCATTAGTCTTGAACAGAAACCTTACACAACTGCAGTGAGTGCAGTGTAAAACCCTTGATGAGTCGCGGGCCAAAGTCAATGAGATAATCAAACACAAAGCACGAAACTATGGAAGAAGGTCATTCTCTTAGCTAAAATCGAGCTCATGTACTCACCGTCGGCGTTGCGGCCGGGGAAAGTTTTTGAGCAACAAGACAATAAAGGAGGAAGTACTAGTTACCACGATAGATCGGGGTTTTGAGAAAAAGTAAACCATAAAAATTTTGCTTGATCATCATTGTCTCTTTCATTCAGAAAGTGTATAATCCCATCCGGTCTCCAGAAACAACCACGGTCTTCAAGCATAGCAGAAACAAAAATTGACAAAGGTAGGGGAAGCTCGGTACCTGCAGCCAATCAATCATGACATTAACCTTTGGGTGGTAAAGCATGAAGGGCCAAAAGGTACAATGAGACTTCCCGGTTTATCACCGTTCACCTTTGTAACCTTTTTTTTGCGCATGTTTGAAGAACAAGTTGAATCTGAGGAGCTTGGCAAAATATACATTGCATTCTTTTCTGAGAAATGAACTAGGAAAGCAGAAATGCATAAGAGTATGTATGTGAGATAGAGTTGAAGTGTTTATTTAATAGAGTGAACCTGATTTAAAGTATAGGAAAAGCAGGCGAGTTCAGCGATGTGTATATTCGAGAAAAATCTCACATATTAGATTTCCATTTCAAATATGAATATGTTTTACGAAGGTCTTCTTGATCGGAAGAATAGTCTTAGTCTTCTTTGAGTTTGGGTATGGATAGCTCGATAGTAGAGTCTTTGTCATGTAATTTCTTGTCTTTGGGTCTTTGGGCGCCACTTTGCTTCTTGTTACCCGATAAATGCCTTATTACCACAAGCATTTCTTTTACGCCCATAGTTGCCTTTGTAATCAGCCATGGTTTTATTATACTTTCGGCACATTGAGTCGGTCATGCAAGCAACAAATTAGGCTGTAAAGCGTTCTTCCCTCGGTGCATCTTCATCGAACTTGAAGTATAAGGGTTTTGATGCGAATCTAAGTATTCCATTTTTGGGACACCTATATTATCCACGAGTTCTAATTTAGCACTATGAGTATCGAGGCTATTGCGATACGTATTTAAGATGCATGAAGTACAATCATCAAAGCGAAGCGTGCTTAAGACTTAGGTTAGATCTTTGAAAGCGGATCTTACCCGACTCTGGGGAGAACTATCCGTTTATTGCCTTTCTTTGCCTCACTAGGAGTGTCGGATAACATAAGATAGAATCGGTCCTCCATATCTCGAGTCTGCTTAGGAATGATGAGAGAAAGTCCAAATCACAGTTGGGTCTCTTTTGCGTGTGTCTTAGTTTCCAGTCTACGTGGCAGTTCTGCTGACTAGCTACATGATTATAGAGTAAGATGTGAATTCTGCTAAAGCTCATTTGCGAAAATAAGAAATTCCCCACCCATTTGGGTGTACATTGGAGTTGCAATATTAATTTACATCTACTAGTCTGCACCACTAGATTTAGATCAATGTGTTCATGGGGTCAATTACCCCAAGATGTATTGGTTATTCTTTGATATTAATACTAAGATCAGGGATATTTCCAACATTGGATTCAACCTCAGTGTATGGATAGGTGTATGGATAGGCAGTAGGCCATTACAAATGTTATAGAACCGTGGTGTATTCACTAAAGTATGTTTGCGCCTTAATCAAGGAGTATAAATATTTCCTAATAGAAATAATAGTCATTTGTCGGACTTCATGTATTCAGTCTGACCATGGTATCAGTTTTGTCAAATTGTCTTCATGCCTAGCATGAGAGGTTCTGGACAAGATAGTGTTAAATTAATCATTTAAAAAAAAAAAAAACCTCTTCCTAAGCAAAATTTTCCCTCTCTCTCTATTTCCCTCTTCCGTTCGCCCTAACAGCTATTGATCAGCCATGCTCGATTGGCTACAGGCCGATTTACAAGAGGCTCTTGATTCAACGGTTAAGGCCTGGCTGGATGAATGTATTGTGTCTGTTTTTCTGGTCTGGTATCCATCTTAAGGTTTATGAAGCATGCTTTTTCACAGTATTTAAACGAAAATAAATAGTATCCGAGCCATTCTTGATAACCAAAATCTTGGCACGCTGAAGGAGTGTGCACAACAACTATCTCATCATGCATGCAATATTCAATTGTATTTGCAGTTCTTAAGAAATTAGTTAGTGTTCTTACTATTTGGGCCTGTCGTATGCAGTTTGGCAATTTGATACCAGCTACAGCTACAACAAAACCTCATGTATTTGATTGCAATAGCGGATGCTCAGCTCAACCTCAGGCGCCTCTTCTTGGACAGGTGCTTTCAGATTGTTCAATTATTAATGCATTTGCAAAGCTGTTTAGGATAGAAGCACCCCGGGTATTCTGCAGATCTTAATTTATTCTATATTCTGGGAAAATGCCTCTTCAACATGTTTTATTTTCTGGCATGTCTTGAATTTTTGCCCTCCATGTATCATAAGGCTAGTTTCCTCCATGTATCCATAATTTCCTAGTAACTAGCTTTCAGAGTATCCAAATACAACCAATGCAGTCGCCGTGGAACTTTTAATAAAAATTACATGAGTATATTTTGTATTTCTCTTGTTAAAAGACATTTTCTGAGGTTTTGGAGTTGCAAGGCAGCACGTGCTTTTCTAAAGGCAGCATGTGTTTTTTTATTTGGATATCAAATTTGGTTCTTTTACTTGAATGTATTTGTTTTGCAGCAAGCACGTTCTTGATTGAAGAAAATGCCATGTGAAGAATGACCATTTTATGTGCACAAAAACGTGCCTTGCACCACTATGAAAATGTGTTATATGCAACTAAGTTATTCTATTGAAGCATCCAAAGAAAATAAGGCAAATCAATTTGTATGTCTAGGAGCTGGGGATGCAAATGTTTCTGCATCTGTGCACATATTTCACCATGCTTGAACCTCTCCTTAAAAATTTGCAATCTTGCATTTTGATAATCTTTAGGATGAATTGAGTGTAGGATACAACAAATATTACTTCAAAGGTGCTGGATTTTCGTGATTCTCATTATTAAATATGTCTTTAGCTTACAACATTGTTGTTGTAGTTATGAGTTTGCACATGTAATGGTGCCTATGGCATGGAGTAATTTGCTATCTGAATAGTTTTAGGCCGCCATTTTCATAAATTCCACCGCATTCACAAGCTAGGCCTAAGATTTCACTAAAGTTTAGAGGGCAGCAACCCTTTGTTGCGTCAACAATTTGTTTAAATTACAAGTCAATTGCATAAAATAATTAGAGAACTCTAAGACCAAACAAAAAGGGTCACATGAAATTGCACCTGCTTATGATCTATGTATTTATTTGTTTAAGAAACATAATAGAATGCTTCTTCAGCTCTTTATAAAGAGATCAACATTATCATCCAATCAACAAAAAAAATAATGAAAAAGCTATGAGTAAAGCCTTGCATAGAAGAAAATTGTTGCTGATATAAACAAATGCTTGAGATTAATCAATATCAAAACACAACTTTGCTTCGTCCCATGGTCCATTTATTTCAAATTTATACTCTTGGATGTTTATTAACCATATGGGACAAAGGATAGTTATAAAAGTTATGATTCCTAAAAGGAAATATGATAGAAGTCTGCTTAAACTGAAAACCAAAGCTACTGTCATTGTCATCAGCGAGCACGAAACAAGCAAGTCCATCTTTCTTGAACGGCACCTAATGCAGTGTGAAACCAGTGGGAAGAGAAGGAAGAACTCCAGTGAAAATAACATGAGTGCAAAAACTAGGAGCCGAGATGGCAGTCTAGAAGCAACCAAAACAGATGCTACAATAGACGAATGCAATGAGATATTTGCCAGAACTGATGGTGGTGAATTTTGAAGATGCTTGACCGGTTGTTTATTGCCCATAAATAAGTTAGAGCAGCTATAGTCATGAAAAAAAAGATGAACAATGAGAAGACATATGACTGAGGCCAAAATAGAATCGGAACTAATGGATCTTGTCAGAGTTTCAAGGATGGGTGTCATGACGTAAAGCCCGCTGACAAAACATGTCAGGTTAAAAACAGATTTGTATACAAATTTCAAGGAAACATCCTCTACAATAAATAAGAGTGCACTACCCAGAATAGCAACAAGCGCATCAATCAGCAGGAGAGCATAACTTTCTAGCGTGGAATTGAGAGCAAGTGTCCATACACTTGCCACTGTGGAAACAACACACACATATTGTGATATTGCAACAGAGTCTTGCATCACTGTCCACAAATCGCGCTTCACAACATGGGCATTCATTACCATTGCTTCCAAAAATGAGGGGTCTGTGTAATTATCTGGGAAACCAGGCTGCATCCCACCATAAAGTGCCTTTTTCCACCTCTTCTTGTTATTTGGATCCATGGTAGCTACCTGGTATTTAAAAAAAATTAGTCCCAGAATAACTTGCAGAAAACGAAACTCTAAACTATGCATGGATTATCATTAAGATTGACAGAAAAAGGGATATGTACTTGTATTATTCTATGAAATTGTATTTTTCAGAGGTAGATCTTTTCTTGATGAGGATGATATTTTTTACAGGCAAGCCTTCAGAATCCAGATCTGCATATTCAGCCCTAAGTCTTAAACAGCAGATGTACTAATACCAGTATCTACCAAAATGTTAGTTGAGCTTTGTGTCATTTCTCCTCAAACTGTGCATCTACAAGACTTTCAAGTTCCAACCTTTCCAGTAAAGACCTCCTGTGCTAAACGAATTCTTGAATACGAATTATTTCAGGTCCAGCTTCTCTTCAGCTGCATTATTTGCAATCCAAAATCGATGTTAGCCTGGCTCCTCTAAATTGTCCCCATTGCACTGAGCAATAGGGTAAAGAAAGCTTCATCCATAATGCTTTGAAAATCATGTATATCAATATATGCTGCGCTTTGGGCCACCTGAAGTAATCCAAAATTTTATGTAGACACTGTTTTTTGCACTGATTAGCTCTATGTTTTCCAAATGAGGCTTCTTCACCAATGCCATTTCTCTGAGATAGTTTTATCTTGTTGGGTAGACACAGTTCAAAATTAGAAGGGTGCCTCCATACCCCTGGACCAGGGCTTACAGACCTGATTCAGAGACTGTTCACCCTAAGGAGCCTGCTTACAGTATCAGGGAAAGAAACACAACATTGTTTAAGGAAGTTTCTCCTGGCCCTGCTGCCTATGCAATTGGAAGCCATGATGCTGGTCCTGCTTTTAGCTTGGCTGCAAAAAAGATAACCAGGCCCTGAAACTTATAACCAGGATAGCAGGCCTGGTTTACCTGCATACACTCTCGCTTCTAGATATGGAAGAGATAATTTTTGATGGTTTTGTTACTGTCCCCAGCCTTAAACAACCTATGTTGGAAATATTGCTTCTAATTAAAGCAGGTCAAAAGAATCCTGAACCTAGATGAAGCAATGCTAGAGCTGTTCATTGCTTCATGCTCATCATCATCCTGAACCTAGATGAAGCAATGCTAGAGCTGTTTCTCCATCATGGCCAATGATGCTCTTTCTGCCAGCCTAGCTTGGCTTGCTTCTTTCATTCCAAAACAAGAACAAGGTAACTTTCTCTACAAAGCTTTCTCTCCACATACATATAAAATAGGCTATCTTCATTGATTCTCCTGGAAAGTTAACTTGGTACTTATAACACTAGGTGAGTATATGCTATTGGCATACTCAAAAATTAATATCACCATTTATTCTCCAAGCACCAAGAAAAGCCATCCACAAGCTAATATTGTGGCTATGATGGCATTGCAATTACAAGATCCTGAGCCTAGAAAGGAAACTTGATACTTATAACACTAGGTGAGTATATGCTATATGGCATACCCAGTAAGCTTAATATCACCATTTATTCTCCAAGCACCAAGAAAAGCCATCCACAAGCTAATATTGTGGCTACGATGGCACTACATTTACAAGATCCTGAGCTATATTTATGAGCCCTGCTCTGCCAACCATATATATGTTCTTCTGCCAAGCTTATACAACATTAATGGCCCTTCATCCACTAAACATCCTAATGGCAAGCAACAGCAGGACAGGGACAGTTGTCTGCATTACCAAAAAGTGCAAGAGCACCCACACAGCTTCCATGCTGGACATACTGTGCAATCATGGAATTCCAAGAAAAATAGCATCCCATCAAAGACCTTCTATGCAAAATGAGTATTCTTATTTTTAATACATATCTACCAGCACGTTTTCCAAAGAGACACATGCCCCGCAGCCAAACTTGGCGAGGTGAGACTGAACCTGAATCTGTCTACGTTTTACATTCACAACAAGGTCATCCATCAATTTTTAAGAGAAAGCTTTAAGTATTGTTTGGCAGCCCCTCAGGATATTGGAAATGGAACTATATGTATTTGCATCATACAGAAAAAAGCGTCAATCACAGAATGTCCAGAATCACAAAATCTAGGCAAATGCTAAGAGAACACAAAAAGTAAGGCAAATGCTAAGAGAGATACTAACCAGATCCTCATCCTCATCTTCTTTTGGTGTAGCTTGTGAAGAAGCAGGCCTACTACTTCCAGCCATCCCGGACCACTAATAGCTGGTCCACGACTTCCAGCGGCACACCCTCGATCTCTAATTGAAGTTTGGAGTTCGAGCTCGAGACGTTAGAGCTTAATTTCGGGAAAACATCTGGTGGTATGTATGATTAGCAGGGTTGCCTAACCCCCCCTGCACAAAAGGCTGCAATTCTAGCTATGCCACGTGTCGTGCCACGTCACCCAAAATCAATTTGAGCCGTCCGATTCTCTAATTTCGAATCCTACGGCCAGGGAAATTAGAAAACTCTAAAAATTCTCTGCCGTGCCTTTCTCAACTCGGCTATGACAGATCCGGATGGCGACGGCCGTGTTTCTCTTTCTTGCTATGGCCTTCGATCTCGTCCTTTCCGATTTCACTGCCGTTCTAATCTCCACCTTCTCTGTTCTCTTCTATTTCGCCATGGCCAAGCCAAGCCAAGCTTTTCGAGATCTACCAAGCTTTCGTGGTGGCCATAGCCAAGCTTTCAAGGTCGCCAGTATTTAGTCTTACCCTAATTTCAGTTTTTACAGCAGCCTACAAACTCATCCTATGCAAGTTTTGATGAGGCAAGGAAAGCATGGGGATTAGTAACTAATAGGAGCAGGGGCAAGCTCTTTCCTGGATTCGCACCCAGAGGATGCAGATAAGCCAAAGCTTATTCTGCATTATATTGTAAGTTCTCTCTTTATGCTTATTTAACTTAAGTGCTTTTTTTTTTAGCAGCTTGAAGCATTAAGCTTTCATTCAGAATGTCCTAGGCCTTACAATGTTATGCCAACGCATTGGAGCTGGTTTCGGATCATCCAAATACTAGTGAAGTTCGGTCCATGTGTTTTTCCAATCGTGCAATGTGTTAGTTGCAGCTGGTGAGCATATTTTTATTTGTTTTGCTTTATTTATTGAGTTGCAAGCGCACAAGCATGGATTACGAAGCAATGCACGGTAAAAAAAAGCGGTAAGGGCCACCTAGCAAAAGCATGCAAAGGTCTCTCAATGTTTTTAACACGTTTTTGATCCATGCCATTTTACCTAAATAATTTTGTTTTGGGGAGATAGAACTTATGAAGGAACTAGCCGCATTGCTCTTATTTAAGTAAATCATCGAGAAGGTGCTATTAGGCTTGTCAATGCCATGGTTCTTTCGCTGTTGTTTGAACATCTCAATGGAGTCCTTGATGTGAATCAAGAGGGAAGTATTCAAAATTACAGTTTATTTGATTTTCTAGTGTATCTATTCACGGTTTACAAGCTGCTTGTGAATCTTTCCAAGAAAGGATCTTTGCAAAAAATTAAAATTGGAGTTGTCTTCAACGATTATCTGATTGTGCAAATCTTTGCCGGCTAATCCTCTCATAGAACCGTCACCACACTCCTCGGCAAGGGGCATGATATATAAGCGCCAACATCAACATTAAGCAAATGGCAATTATATCACGTTATATGGCACATCATGAGAAGTCCATGCGATTATATGGCACATCATTTGACATCTTTGTAATATAAGCATGTAAATGTCTGCCGGGTTTGTAATATTAATTTGTACAAAATTTTCATGGCATTCATTTTTTCGATTAACCTCAGAGCTTGTATATGTTGCACCACGGTGGTTTTTCGTTCGCCAATTTGTGACGATTGTACACTTTGCATGAAACTAGCATCTTGATAGAATGATAAAGTGAGAGAACCAGGTACAACGATCTATGTATAATATCAATTTTGTTTTCTAGATGCTTGTGGAATTGTCAAAGAAATCAATTTGAGACAAAATTTCAATGGGAAAAAAATCATCTACTAGGTCCGTCTTCATAGCCATTTGTTTTCTTTGTCGGTGTCCTACCTTGAAAATTTATCTAGAGTAGGATAATTTATCGTGTTTGTCATACCATTAAATACATTTCATGCTATTCGGTTGTATGATTTAAACCTTACGATAATCGATCATGGTGCTATCTGAATATGCATTCTAGGCAAGAGGAATGATCACGGATCCTAGTCTTGAGACTTGGGTGCCATCTTCTCCGATTACTTTCTCCATCTGGCCCGATGCAACTTGAAAACATCTATAGGGATTGTTGTATAATTATTAATATAATCGCGGTGACCTTGTTGTGCAAGGCCATATTTACCACGCATGTTTTGAGGCTTTGTCCATTCTTGTCTTTTAACTAGAATATGGTAAATGTCCTTGGTGAGAGCTTTGATTCCTTTTGTTATTATTTGATGACTATTGATATTTTGTTACAAATGTTTTAAAGGCGATTTATTAGAACGAGTGCATAGGCGTAGCGTAGAAATTAATTGATAGCCCCTCACAAGCTTATGGATTCTCTAGTATGGACTGTTGTTGGAGATGGCTGCATCTTTGGAAGTCCGACATATTAAGACAATCATGTTTCTTGTCATCTGCGACCTCAAGCACTTCATATGGAAGTCCACAATGGAATCAATGCGGGGAAGATAGCGGTTCATATCGGGCTACATTTTCTGAACCATTATTGGGGGCTATGATGGCTTAACCCTCTTAAAGCACAAGGTTATAAGAGTTAAGTAAGGCTAGCGGATATGCCTTCTCTTGCAGAGACAGATTTAACTGAGATTTCTCCATGCATCTCGTGTGGACAACTCCATTGCAAATATGTTTTGCCTTGCACATTCTTTTTATATCTGTAGGATGGGCAACATTGGCTGGATTGTCTATTATCATTCTTGTTGTACTTCTTAACTCCCTCTTAGCAATGTTATGGCGAAAGTTCAGTTGGTCTTATGAGGCTTCGGAATGAAAGGCTAAGGGCTACGTCAGAGGCCCTCAGTAGCATGAAGGTTCTAAGATTACAAGCATGGGAGGACCATTTCAAAACAACACTTGATAAGCTTTCTAGAGTTGAGCTGAAATGGCTATTTGGTTCTGACCTGTAGTCATAGCAACCTCAACCTTTTATTGCTTGCTTGCTAACCGGAATTCCTTCAAATGCAACCAATGTGTTTAAAACAATTACAAGATTCCTAGCCGAGGATTGCAGCATACCACCTAGCCAGATCAATGCATGTGCAGCAACTGAAATTGCCTATTCCCCTGGGATCCCATTGCAATGTAGTCATCTTTTTTCAGTAGGCATGCACTATAGACTCGAAGAAATGCCTCAACTAGTAATGCATGCAATGCAACTCCTTTAAGCATGGAGGCGGCATTGGCATTATTGGATTCAATCGATTGTAAAAGTTGGCCATCATCACAGATGCATCCCTTAAAAAAACTAGAGTGAATTTGAAGCGATAGAGTTTTGAAGCAAAGAAAGCCATAGTTAACACATTCGGTTTGAAGCATAGTTAACACATTCGGTCCAATAAATATATATTTCGATTACATTTAATCTTTGCCCCCATCATGTTTTTTGAGGAGTTACGTGCGGGGTTCAAAAAACTTCTGCGGCCTTCACCGGACAATTTTCCGCCTATATACAATGCGTATCCAGATTATATTTATAACAAGATACAAATATCACCGGATTTTACATTAAACTACGTTTTTTCTATCGGATTTTTCCGGTATCCAAAAATTTCGACCAGCAATTTCTAAAGTGGACCCGGACAAACAAAGGGTTTATCGGGTATTTTTTTGAACCACAGTTACGTGTTGGGAAAGCCGGGGCGTCTTATTCTTTCATGAAAATATCAAAGTATACAAATTAGCATGTTAACACATGTCACCTCATGCCTTTATATATGTCAAGCCATCTCTATATATTTTGTCCACGGATATTTGGACTAGGCTTGCCATTGTAGGTCTCAACTGATATCTGTGAACATATTAGCACACATTAATATTTTATAATTTTTTCCTTTGCCTCAACCCTGCCCTTCTGCTAGTTATAGTTTTTGGTACGGGTAGGAAGATGACTCTACCAAAAAAGTTCCCAAATTATGTGTTTACTATGATTTTGGCAATGGTTAGGCGGAAAAGGGGGGATGGTTTTTTTTGTTTAATAGAAGCCATGGTTTAAGAATGGAGTGCATCGTCATGTGTTGCTGGGCATGGAGGCCAGAGCAGTAGCACTCCTTTGCTGGAAGGAAGCGGGAACAGATCCTACTAGGTCCAGCGGCCAGATGCTACCAGGTCGGAATTGCAGGATGAATTAGGGCGGGGGTGAGGAAGCGAAGAAAGCAGAAAAACAGGGTTGGAATTTCTGGAAGAACAGATGGCCTTGGATTTTTCGTTGCTTGCAGCTATGCTCTGGGTTTCATTCGCTTTTGATCTATAGTTCCAGAATCATAAAGTCTGGTTCCGGCTCTGTGATATCTGAAGGAGTTTTCCGGAGAGGCTCCAGAGAGCTGTAGAGGTGGACGGGCTCTTCTGCATGGCCCTGTGTTTGCCATGGCTATACGTATTTTTCTACGTATATACATACGCAGGGGAGTGTTGAAGTATACAGGGATATGATGTGTATAATTGGGGACCCTAGATTTGGCATATTTTCAGGAATATCCTGAAATCCAATGAACCTTAAAAAACAATAAGGAGTGAACAATACCAAATAACCTCTAGAAACATGCACCCTTAATGTTGTACAAATTTGAATCCAAACATGCATCATGAGTAGATTGGAGACTTCAATGCATGCACAGGCACAGAGCAGCTATTAAAGTTCCAACAGAGGACATGTTGCAGCTCCAGACAACAGACGATTTTTGGCCGGCACCTCTGCTAACAGTGGTTGTACGTCAAATGTGCAACTGACTTGCTCATTTGCAATGGTCTCACACAATGGCCATCCTCCCTCTAAGCTTGCTGGCAGGAAAATTAGGGGAGCGGATCCAACACCGTAGATTATGTGCTTATGAAGATCTACATCTTGTCAAACATCTGCAGGTGGGAACAAACAATAGAGACGAGGAGGTGTATTCAAACCCCCCACCTCTCTTTCTTGAGGTAGCAAATCCACTCCCAAGCTACCATCTGCATGCCTCAACCCCGCTTGGATTAGGACCAAGCGGAGCCTTATACCCAGCTGCTAACGGAAGAGTTAATAAAATTCTGCAGCTTTCCACATTGGAACAACAGGCTAACACACTAGTTATAGTCCTTATGGGCGACGTAGGACATTGTTTTGGAAGAAGACACACAAGAATGCCTTCATGCTCGACAAGCTCCCTCTGAAACAGGTTGTTTGATGCTCAGTGCGAGGAGTTTAAACACTCAAGCCGGTAATTGATCCCACTCTCTGGATGCAGATAATCAAATAACACAAAGATTTTCTCAAGGGCAAGAAAGAACAAATACATGGCATAACATCAGTGGCAAATGTTCGGCGTCCTTGATCGTCACCCCAAGACATTCTGAAGAAAAGTACTGCAGAAACCTATGCAACCTGATGAAAACATCTCTGCAGAACAGTGCAAACAATACTTGATGCAAACAATACTTGATGCTAACTTTATGTTCCAATTGCGATTCGCAGTGACTTTTCAAGCAAATTGGCCCAACACGATTAAAATGGATTGGACCACAAATTGTCTCCGTCCACTAGTATGTTCAACACGACCCTTTTGAAGGCTTCCCTCACAATGGACCATTAACAGAGTGGGTCTACTACATAAGACAGACGATGCTCACAATCCAGCCAACTTTCAAACAACCATGGTCAGCTCATTACTGGTAAAACATTTGGCCGACATTTGAGCAGCAACTGACGACATGCATAGAGGTAACAGAAGTATGAGCACTTATACAGGTAGGGTTCATGCCCAAAGATTCCACCATAGACCATAATTTCACATTGTGGATCTTGATAAAAGACATAAAAAGCAAACGACAATATTAATGTTGCTGCTTTGTGGACTTTGCCAAAGCTTTTGATAGTCCCTAAAGAGAAACTCTGGAAAGATTAATGCACTGTATAGGCTATATAAGACATGATTAATTAATTCGACAAAGAGTTGCAAAATCACATGATGTGGCGTTCGGCATAATATACGCTCAATATGTAGCAAAATAGCGAGGGGTTCAGGGGGATTTGATATAGATATAATTCTTGAAATCATAGACCATATCCCTAAAACAATTCAATGGGTTATTATAAAAAAAAAACATAGATTTAAGATAAAAATAGTCACATTAGCTCCTTTGGTTAGATTGGTTAAAGTAGTCTTATTAGGACATTGAGTTATTTTGGTAGAGTTGAATCCCCTGTATTTCATATTCTAAAAGCTTAAAGCGAAAGCATTATAGAGGCTCGATATACCATCAAAACCTTAGGCACACTCGTATTCGACATCTTAAAATCATAGGCGTCCCCAATCATAATTGAGCATAATAGAAACGAGAGGTGTCCAGAGGCTCCAACATACAGTCTGGGCCGTCGGATTGACAGATCCGACGACTGTGGTAGTCCAATATGTATATTATACTGCCACGTCACACATACATGTCACAGATGACATGTACTTGAGAGCAGGATAACGTTGCACCTAGGAGCTAAAGGTTGCACCTAGGGGGCAACCTTGGATGTTGGGTATGTAATTAAACATACACAACAAAAGGTTCCTTGCTCATCCATTTCCAAATGGCTTAAAGCCATTTGTCCATGTGGATGCCCTAACCTAGATAGGGTCTATATAAGGGCTGAAACCCTAGACCCTAGCTCTCCTTTCATTTTGCCAATTAGGGTTTCCTAGAGCTTCCTTCCCTTTTTTGCAATTAGGGTTCTCTTGGGCCAATTCGGCCAAGGTAGGACTCAAAATCGCACTGCTAGGCTCCGAAAAGTCGGATTTGCACAACAGGTTATCGAGTAGCAGCCATCTTGACAAGATCGAGGAGCATGGGCCTTTTAGAGGATCGGGAGGCGAGTCAAGGAGCAGGTATCTAATTGTCCTGTTGTGCAAAACCGTCTTTGGGCATGGCAATATGCCGGTTTAGTATGTTAGATCATCTCTAGAAGCCTTGTAGATCCCTAGATGCGGGCGCTATGAAGAACCTAACATTAGATATTAAGTAGATAGATTCTTTGTGATTCTCTATTTCTGTTCTGTGATATTGCATGTATTTCACTCTGTGACCTCCTTGTATTGGGAAGGGGGGTAGAGACCTAAAGGCTGTGTAGTAGATGCTCCTAGCATAGCACCTTAGTTCCCAGTTACATGCGGCCCGTGCCGCGAGGAGCCCACGGGCGTGGGTGAAGGGGCTAGGCGGTTGATAAGGAGGAACTTGTCTCATCACGGACCCCCCCTCACGGTAGTAAGGCCCTATCGGGGGTCTCTGGCGGCTAGGCTTAATGGCTTGTCCTTTGCGTGTGGGCAAGGCATGAGCTTCGACACTCGTGGGGTGGTGAATATGACCTTCCGGTGAGTTCAAATTCCGAATAAGGGCGGTGGCCCTCTAGCCTTTGTGATGAGCATGGATGCCTGCGGAGGAGAGGCAACTCTCTTCTGCCTCATCGGGGCTGGGAGATGCAACCCGATAGTAGTAGCCCCTCGGCTATTCACCCGTGAGCTCTGGTCAAGTCCCAACACTTTTCACCCTACTACGCAAAGTGTGCGGGAAGAAGCCGGATGGAGTGGACTACCCTAAGCCATGTTCTATGCCAGCCAAATCCATTGCCATGAATTATGCCAATGAACTCACGGAGACCTAGCCGTCGGTCATCCCCTTGAGTCAGGCCCGGTGGGATCTCCCCTTGTTATTGTTGCTATGAAGGTATTGTTATCTACGTGATATTGCTATCTCTATGGTGATTGTATTTGTATATTGTTAGTTGTGCTCCGTTTGTTTATTCAACTTCCCATGAATAGGTCGACCGATGGAAGGCGGGTGAATGACACATCCACTCTTCCCTCGGGCTCATCCCCATGGGAGTAGAGTCAGTGGATGGCCTGTCGGCGGTTGCCGGGGGAATGTTCCTCCTTGAATACGATCACGGGCATCATTATAAGGGCGAGGGGCGTCCGCGATGGTATCGAGCATGATCTTGGCACTCAAAGTCGAGCACTGGCCATTTTTCCCTTAGGACTAACAGTAGATTCGAGCCTTGGGGTATAGCCACCCAAGCAAGAACTTCGAAGAATTGGGAAAATTTTTTCCAATTTTGGGGTAGAACATAGCTCCATGCTAGGTTGCTAGTGAAGTGTAGCAGCGACCCAACCTAAAATGCCTAAAAGCAGGCCACCCCTCACAGAGTGCGCCCAGGCCCATTCGGTTTGCAATCCGAACTGAACCAGGCGCACTGTGTGAGTGGTTGACCCCTTTGACCTAATTAGGTGTATGAATTAATTAAACTAATAGCGTAGTTTAGTTTATCCCCTTAGTTCTAGCCAGGTTTGTATTTTATAACACTAAGGAAACCCCTGTGAATTGTAAAATAGCCTAAAAAACAGATGACCCCTCACAGAGTGCGCCCAGGCTCATTCGATTTGCAATCCAATCTGGCCCAGGCGCACTGTGTGAGTGGTGGATGTTTTATGGTATAGTAAACCCAAATGAACATCTCATATCTTCGCTAATGCCCTAGTTTTCTTTTCCCCCATATGAATTGCAGGTTCCAACCCTAAATCCCACCTCCCTATAAATAGGAAATTAGGGTTTCTATTGTATCCCCACCATTCCTGGGAGAAACGGCTTCGTCCAAGAAGGCGATCTTGAGCGCCGAGCTTCGAAACTTGTCAAACAAAAGCATGGCCACGAAAAAAGCAGACCGCCCGCCAAAGTTATGCCACCCGGTTATGTGGCCGCCCGAGGCGAAGCCGTCCGACGAAAGGCCCGACAAGGCAAGCGCGTATGTCGAGAGGAGGCACACAATAGAACCACCTAACCCTAACCCCGAAGAGGAGCAGTGGGGGCGGCAGATTGGGAGATGGATGCGGCCCGAGGAATTGCGGAGGGAGCTGGAGAGGAGATCTTAGCGGATGGCGAGGAACGAGCAAGCACCAAAGAAGGTGAAAAGGAAAAGAGAGGAAGGCCAGCCCGAAGAAATCGAAGATCAGCGTCAGCGAAGAAGAAAAGGGCGAAAGAGGAAGGAGGAGAAAAACAGAGAAGGGAAGAAAGGAGGAAGCGCAAGGAGGAGGGGAGAGGGTGAGAGCGGAGAAAGGCAAGGACCGGGCAGCGGCGAAGAAGAAACCGTCCCGAAGAAGAAGGCGGCCATAGGAGTGACCATTCGGGGCGGATCACGAGAAGCCCCCATCTTAGTCCGACTCTGAATCCTGGGGAGGAAGCGGGAAGACCCGACTTGGCGGAAGAGCTCGGGACCTTCAAACCCGGCCCGGAGGGCGAAGACCACGTGGCCCAATGCACCACCTACCTAGGTGGCGATCGCCCGAAGCACCCAGCCGATAGCACCAAAAAAACCGAGGCCGCAAAAGGGAGTCTTATGTGTTGAAGCGGGACTTGAAGTAAGGAAGGAGTTGAAGGAGTACGCCCATTGCATGAAAATGTCGAAGAATACTCAACTATTATGAAGAACACAGGTGAAGGTCATCGAGGGAGGGCCGGCCGAAGAAAAAAACGTTAAAGCCACCACCACCCGAGAAGCCAACCCCTCCCAAGAAGCCGATGAAGAGGCGGGACTCTCAAAATTCAGCGGGCGGCCCAAGAAATTAAGCACTTCCAGCAGAGCTATGGCTTCCTCATCCTTTGCACGTCTTCTGAGGAGATCTTGCGAGGAGTTTAACGACTAAGCGAGTCCGCGGGGCGACATCTTTGCTTGCATTGCGGGAAGCGTCGGGCGACACATCATTACATCGCCGAAGACTACATTTAGTGTGCTTCGGCATGCCAAGAGAGTAACTTGTATGCCCAAAGATATGAGGCTAACTCAGTATATTAAGAAGGAGCCCTTTTGAACTTGTTGTAAATAACCTTTTTTTAGGATAAGTAGTAATTTGGATAAGTTAATGAGTCAAATTGAGTGTAAGTAGGATGCATTACCGAATTCTGTATTTAGAAACAATAAATTTGGAACAAAACCAAGCATTTTTTGTCCCACCCCTCACAGAGTGCGCCCGAACCAATTCGGTTTGCAAACCGACTCTGCCCAGGCGCACTGTGTGAGTGGTCGAGCATGGTTTGGTGCCAAATCTTGCCTAAATGCAGAAAGTAGGTATACCATTCGACTCAGCTCACCTTAATTAGTAGGATTTGACCCCTAGTTTGTCAAAATTGGCCAATGCTAAGCCAAACGGAGCCCCACCCCTCACAGAGTGCGCCTAGACCCATTTGGTTTGGAATCCGAACCTACCCTGGCGCACTGTGTGAGTGGTCGCCCCCAAAATTAGACCAAAACTTGCCCAACCAAGGCAAGTAAAGGCTCAATCCGATCTATCTCGATGAGATATCCAGGATTATACCCTTAGTTCTCCAGTTTAGCATCATTTTTTACCTAAACAGGAGCCCACCCCTCACAGAGTGCGCCCAGACCAATTCGGTTTGCAAACCGATCCGATCCTGGCGCACTGTGTGAGTGGTCACGCCCAAATTGACCCAAATTGTCCTCAGACGAACCAAAATTTTGCCTAGGGACCCTTAGGATTCATTCCCAAGCTCAGTTAGCCTACGAATTATACCTCTAGATCCTAGAAATTCAGAGAACTGCAAACCTAAAATTTTCCCAAAATTAGGGTTTCGCCTATAAATGGAACCCCAAGTGTCATTTGCGCCTTACACCCTCGCTCTCTGCTCCAAGACGATTTCTCAGGTCCTTAGGGCGCTTTCCCATCTGTCTGTCACCCCCAGTTCCTCAGTGATCATGGCCACTTCTGCATTCAAGCGATGGTACAGCGCCACAGCTCATGTGGCCGAAGCTGACATCGAATCTGTCTTCAGTGTCTTCCAGAGGGAACTCGACATAGAAGCTACCATCAACGCCACTCCCTTCTACCAGAGCATCATGTCTGAGTTCCACGCCAAGATAGGACTGTCTTTGATAGAACTCCCACTTTGTATAGGGTATTTTGCACCCAACACGGCCCTCAAGTCAGCCCTGCAGGATATCCCCAACGTAGATAAGTATCTAGAGAATAAAGCAGTCCGTCTTCCCAACTACATGTCCATCTCTGTCAATAGGAGGAGATACTTCTTCTATACAGCAGTTGTAGCCATCTTTCTATCTCTTCGGGGTCAAACCCAGATAGGGGAACCCTCAGTTCAGCCTTTAGAAGTTGAACCCATAGCCATGGCAGCAGCAGAGGAGGAAAGGATGCGCCTCGAGTACGAGCAAGAAGAAGAAGAAGAAGAGGAGGAATACGAGTCGGACCCGGAAGACCTGGACCTGGAGCAAGAGAGACAGCAGGCGGAGCAGCAAATCCAAAGCTTCGAGGAAGGACTAAGAGCAACCAGAAGAGCCCCACCAATTGGGCAGGGAATTACAAGCTTGACGCCGGTATTCATAGCAGGTGAGGCATACCTAACCCTCCATGATATTAAGAATCTCCCACAGTGCCGCGATAGAGGCCTTAGGGTGGATGAGATTTTGCATCTCCTACGACAGCAAGCAGACCTCGACGACTTCATCGATCGAGAAGCTCAGGACTTCCCTATCAGCATAAGGGAAGCCATGACATTCACTGGCGAGACATCATCAGACATAGAGGCTTATGCAGGCATCAGGCAGATGATGGCCGAAGGGGAATTGCCCTCGGAGGAAGAGTTCATGGCAATTCAGGAACAAATGGGCATCAGGGGCAAGTCCACATCAGCACTCTTACCGAGCTCGCCGACACCAATCCTAAAGCAGCATGGAGGCAGCATCAATCTAAGGAAACTGGTGCACCAGGATTTCAGAGAGCTAGAAGAAATGCAATTGGGCGACTTGGCGGGGAAGGCCTGAGGCAACTTCCTCGTCTGCCCGAAGCGGGGGGGCATGATAAAGCACTTCGAGATACTACTGGCTTTGCTTCTTTGGATGGAAGAATAGCGGTTATCCACCGCCAATTTAGCCCACGAGGCGAAGAAGGGGTCTTTATGCTTATAAGCCCTCTCGGGGTTTGGACACCATGCTCGATTGGCACCAAACATCGATCATGTTGTCCTGATCAAAGCGTTGCATTAACCATCTTCGACTTTGCAATCCCTTCTGACGACGAAGCGGATAATGGCGTGGCGGCCGCGCATATACATCAGGAAGAAGAATTGAAGACATGGAGGCAGCACTCCAAGGAGGAACGACAACAAATATCCTCAGGAACTTAAGAGGGTCAATAGAGTGCGGCCCAAGTGAAAAAATTTTGGAGGACCACCACGACTACCTCAAGAAATTCGGGAATAAAAGTTTTATTGCATATTTTGCATGTAAAAGTAATAGTATATATATGAATATAAATTATGACCATAAATATGTCTCTTTTTTTATATATACAATTGTTCCATCAAATTGCATAAACAAGTAAAGCAACGTAACACACAAAACAAGAACTAATGATCAGAATGTACTCTAATGTGCATGTAGCTAGAGTACCTAGAAATCTTGATGAGCGGAGGCAGCGAGAACAAGAAGCATTACCCCACAAAACTTCCTACCAAGGAATGCAAGCCCATAATTGGCTTGATAACAGGAGAAAGAGCTATCCCCGGATCAGATCGACATCCATGACATAAGGGCATTGCTAGCGGGGGGCGGCTGACAATAGGGAGGACAGATCGAATGTGCCCTTGCAGGAAAACACCGGCTGGCGGACAAAGGTAAACAAAGGAAGAAAGCGAAGGAGAAGATCTCCCTAGTTCGGTCCTCGAGCTCCGGCTTCGGAATCTGAACTTCGGCATCGGAGGGCGGGGAAGAAGAGAGCGGGACCAGCGGCGGGATCAAACCATGGCGGGGAGATCCGCAGTGATTACCAGAAGAAGGTCGACTCCGCCCTTAGCAACGTGTGGAAAGCCAGAAAGCTAGAGTAGTTCTCGAGGAGAAAACAGATCCGGAATGGAAGCGAGGCGTGGGCTGAGCGAGATGAGTGAGTATGGCAACGCCTATGGCATGAAAGATAAAGACAAAGCTGCGAGGGTAGCAAATAGCAAACCTCAAAGGGAGCAGCCCCCCAGTGGAAGGGGTATGCCAAAGCACATGGGCCGCGAGGGGGCGGTTGCAAATTCAGGGAAGTTAAGCTAAGGTGTTCAATTATCATTACTTGCCAAAGAGAACATAAGTGCAACATGATGCGGCGGGTTCTATAGGTTGCAACAAGGCAACAAATCAGTCGAAAATACGGGAGGAATTTATGAGACTAAGGCTTTATGTGCCAAAGTTGAGTGAAAAGCATGCGGTGGAAGGCTATATTGAAGGGTTGAGCGAGGAGATCCATAAGCTTGTAAAGGCAATAAACCGAAATGCGTATCGAGAGGCGAAGCAAAGGCCGTAAGTTTGCAAGGAACGGGACCACAAGAGCATGCACCAAAGCGGCAATATTTCGGGGATAAGGGGAAGAGCACGGGAGGCTATAGCCCAAGAGCGGCAAGCCCGGTAGCTAGCAAAACACAATACAACTCAAATTATGGGAAGCAAGGCAACACAAGTGGTGGCAGCGGGGAAAAGCAGGTAAGCTTCAAGAGCAAGGAGGCGGGGTCTAACTACTCCAAAGCGGTGAGGCAATTTCTGCAGTCCATTCCCAAGGAGAAGAAGCGTGTGTATAAAAGCGGCTATGTTTCATATGCTTCCAGCCGGGGCATAGGACCAACAATTGCCCCCGATAATGAATCACGGCATTGGCGGGATGGGAGACACCTTCGGATGCGGGGCGGCAATGAAACCGAGAGATTACATCCATGGTGAGTGTCACATTTTTGCGGCTATTGATACGAGAAATCTTGAAAGAAAGTCGATTACAAAGGTGATCTCAATGGCCGGGAAAGCCAAAGAAATCCTTTATAGTATTGATAGACTTCGGGGGCGATCATAATTTTGCATCTCCTAGGATGGTAAGCATGTTGAAGTTAAAGCCGTTAAAGTCCAAGCCCGGGCCCGGTCGTGTTAGCCAATGGAGGCGATTAGGCATCTGGCGGGGAAGAGAATAAACTTCAATGTAGACTTGCCACGCAGCGTTAATGTTGCATTGGGATCGAAATTCGTGAATATAGGAAAGTATGATCGATTATTGGAATGGAATATCTTGGGCGGCGGGGAGCAATCATCGATTGTGGGAAAGCGTAAGGTGACCTTAACAACTCGAGAGGGGCAAGGTCATCGAGATCCGCGAGGTAAAAAGTAACCCCAATCATGCAATGCATGAGTAGTGAAAAATTGCTTAAGTGCATAAGAAAGCGGCGGTGGCCTATCTCCTTAAGCTTGAGCTCGAAGATCAGGAGCTGGAGAAAGACAAAGAGGTCAAAGAGTCTAGCAAGCTCCCCAAGCCAATAGCAAAGTTAATCGAGGAATTTCATGACTTGTTTCTCGATGAGATTAAGCGGCTTCCGCCCTATGGGGAGTCGAGTGTGAAATAGCACTTGAACACTGGGGCCGAAACCTACAAGCAAGGCACCTTATAGAATGTCAACCCGAGGAGTTGTGAGGAGTTAAAAAGCAATTGCAAGAATTGCTAGACCTAGGGTTCATAAGACCTAGTGTCTCCCGTTCGAGCCCTATTCTCTTTGTGAAGAAGAAGGATGGGAGCCTTAGGATGTGCATTGATTACCGCCCGGTTAAATAAGCACACCATCAAAAATAAGTATGCCTTGCCTAGGTCAGATGACTTAATGGATCGGTTCGCGGGGGGCGAAGATCTTCTCCAAAATAGATCTCGGTCGAGGGGTATCACCCGATTAGGATCAAAGAAGAAGACATCCATAAGGCGGCGTTGGGACAAGATATGGGCACTCTGAGTTCCACGATTATGCCCTTTGGATTGTCTAATCGCCCAGCCACATTCATGAGGTTAATGAGCGGCGTCTTCCAGCGAATTTCTAGATTCCTTCATTATAGTCTTCTTGACAATATCTTGGTGTCACAGCAAGTCCGTGGAGGAACACGCCCAACATTTGAGGAAGGTGCTTGAAAAGTTAAGAAGGCATCAACTCTTTGCGAAGTTATCAAAGTGCCACTTATAGCGGAAAGAGAGTGGAGTACTTGGGGCGCGTGATCATAGCGAAAGGCATTTGCACGGACCTGCGAAGATCGAAGTTGTGATCATTTGGCGGCACCAAAGAATACGCATGAAGTCGGGAGCTTCCCTAGGCCTAGCGGGGCTATTATAGAAGATTTGTGAAGAATTTTGCCAAAGGTAGCGGCGCCGTTAACGGATCTCACAAAAGGCGGGGAAGATAAAAGATTGGGCAACTCATTGGCAAAACAAGGCCCGAAGAAAGCATTTGAGACACTAAAAGGAAGCTTTGGCGGCGCCCCCGATGTTGGTCTTGCGAGATCCGACCAAAGATAAGCTCGTAGCAAACAGATGCTAGCGGGGATAGCAACAAAGCGCAAAATCCTCATGCGGGGAGGAAAGGGTAGTGGCCTATGATTCCAAGAAGTTGAACGACGGCCGAAAGCGGCATACCCAACGCCGATCAAGAACTCGGCTATAGTAAGGGCTTTAAGAATCGAGAGGCATTATCTATTGGGAAGGAAGTTCCAGCTAGACCTGAGATCATCAAAGCCTTCAATACATATTTACTGGCAGCCCTCCTCAATTTGAGGCAAAGGAGATGGATGGAATTCTTGGAAGAATATGACTTTGAGATAAGTTATAAGCCGGGGAAAGCTCAAGCGTGGTTCGCGGATGCCCTTTCGAGGGAAGCCATTGGCGACAAGAATTCATTGTAATGCCATATCAACACTCGTAAAGCGAGTTTGGCAAGAAGATTGAGGAAAGCAATGCCGGCGGACCTCGACTTCAAGGAAGTTTGGGCGACCCTTTCCAAAGAGGCGGGGACCGACAAGGAAAGGGGGAGATGTTAGGGCACTACAAGAAGGAGGAAACTTGCTATACTATAAAAATAAATTGTGTGTACCAAAATCTTCTCAAGTTAAAAGCTCATCTTGAATGATACACACTAGTCCCATAGCGGGGCATGCGAGGGGTTCATGAAGACATACTTCAAGATTAGAAGCGATTATTATTGGCCCGGCATGAAGAAGGAAATAGCAAGGTACATTCGAGAGTGCGGATATGCCCGGCAAACAAAGGCGGAACGACTCAGGATTCAGGGTGCTTTGGAACCATTGCCCGTGCCAAGCGCTAAGTGGGAGGTAATAAGTATGGATTTTATTACAGGACTCCCAAAAACAAAGAAGGGGCAAAGATGCCTTGATGGTGGTAGTAGATAAGTTGTCAAAGATGGCACACTTTGTGCCATGCGGGACAACCGATGCGACGTGAGACCCGGCAAACCTATTTGTTAAGGAGATTTTTTAGGCTCCATGGCATGCCGAGGGAGATAATCTCGGATAGAGACTCAAGTTTATGAGTGCCTTTTGGCGGGGACATATTTACCACCATCCGGACAAAGCTTTTCGATGAGCACGGCATATCATCCCCAAGCGGATGGTGAGACGGAGAGGGCCGAGCGGGATCATCGAAGATATGTTAAGAAGCTATGTATGGAACAAGCAATCCAAGTGGGATGATTTCATCCACCTAGTAGAGTTTGCATACAATGGCACCAAGCGAAGTCATCGCAGATGAGTCCTTTTATGATTAACTCACGGGTATCGGTGTCTTACCGGATACTTGGCACAATCCTGTGTCCAAGGTGGAAGTCTCCCGCCAGATGCTTTTCGAATGCAAGACTTGGTGGAGGAAGTGAGAGGATATCTCCTTGCGGCAAAAGCGGCGAAAAAGCATCGCCGACAAGCATAGGACAGTAAGAGAATTTGAGGTGGGAGACAAAGTGTGGTTGAAGATCAAGATCAAGCAGGCCAAGCTCCGCATCGGCAATTGCAAGAAGCTTGCTCCAAGATGGGCTGGACCTTTCAGGATAGAGAAGAGAGTAGGTACCCAATCCTACAAGTTGGACCTGCCAGCACATCTCAAAATCCATAGAGTTTTCCACGTAAGTCTCCTAAAGAGGCACACCCCTAATCCCGAGGAAGTATTGGAGACAAATGAGTTCTTGGAAATGACGGACAAGCATATTGAAATCGTACCGGAAGTTCTTCTTGATAGATCTTATAAGAAGACAAGAAGGTCAAAATTTCTCCAATACCTGGTGAAGTGGAAGCACTTACCAGTGGAAGACGCGACGTGGGTACTTGAATCAGATCTTAAGAAGCAGTACCCCGAATTCATGGAGCAATGCAAGGGTCGGCTCGTCACCAAAGTAGTCGACATCAACAACCAGGAAATCGGCTCAGTCATGTCGATTTGGGTTTAGATTAAAGCATGTGTAGCTAAGATTAATCTACGCATGCAGCCTATGCTAGGCATGGGTTGCATGCGTTGTTACCGATGATGAGACCACTGCGGTGCTCTCTAGGGCGTGGTGTAATGCCAATGTAGGCATGACCGCGTTTCCGCTTGGTTGAGTGGAAGGTAGACTAGAAAGTCTACTTCCGTCCTACGGAAGTAGACAACCTCGAGAGATAAGAGGTCATTCAGGAATGCATGATAGGAAAAGCACCTCTAGTCAATGCCTACGGGGGAGGGCCCTTCACGCCCCATATACGGGAAGGACCCAAGTCCCACGCTGGGCAACTACAGGTGTAGGCATGAGCGGCATATAGGCATGATAGGGCGCTGTCTCCTCGGCCATGATGGGAGAAACATAATCTTCCTATGCCGGGAGATATGCCTTGCATCCATATAATTGTATTTAATGGGTGGTTCCCTTACAACCAACCCTTATAATAATTAAACATGTACTAACGTAGCGTACATCCTGCAGGCCAATAGAAGGATTGAGCGGCAGGAGGATGGCACTACGAGGGCTCACAACACATAATTTTGCCATAATGTGTTGTGAGGAGGCGATAAGGAGTTTTAGCTTAAAACTTTTGAACTATAATTGATGTTAATTTTGTCAATAATAGATCATGAAGTAGAGGACGAAGAGCCTCTCACCATAGTACAATTACACTAAATTATAAATATTACCTGACGTAATTAATATAACATGGATATAAAAGTGGTTGTAATTGCAGGATATGCAGGTGCCCAAGGTGGGGAGACGCGTGATGCTGAGGACAGCATCAAGTCAAGGTGGGGAGAATGTGACGTTCCAGCATAATATACGCTCCCAATATGTATATTATACTGCCACGTCACACGTACATGTCACAGATGACATGTACTTGAGAGCAGGATAACGTTGCACCTAGGAGCTAAAGGTTGCACCTAGGGGGCAACCTTGGATGTTGGGTATGTAATTAAACACACACAACAAAAGGTTCCTTGCTCATCCATTTCCAAATGGCTTAAAGCATGCCCTAACCTAGATAGGGTCTATATAAGGGCTGAAACCCTAGACCCTAGCTCTCCTTTCATTTTGCCAATTAGGGTTTCCTAGGCTTCCTTCCCTTTTTCGCAATTAGGGTTCTCTTGGGCCAATTCGGCCAAGGTAGGACTCAAAATCGCACTGCTAGGCTCCGAAAAGTCGGATTTGCACAACAGGTTATCGAGTAGCAGCCATCTTCAGCAAGATCAGGAGCATGGACGCCTTCCGAGGATCAGGAGCGAGTCAAGGAGCAGGTATCTAATTGTCCTGTTGTGCAAAACCGTCTTTGGGCATGGCAATATGCCGGTTTAGTATGTTAGATCATCTCTAGAAGCCTTGTAGATCCCTAGATCTGGGACGCTAACGAAGGAACCTAACATTAGATATTAAGTAGATAGATTGCTGTGATTCTCTATTTCTGTTCTGTGATATTGCATGTATTTCACTCTGTGACCTCCTTGTATTGGGAAGGGGGGTAGAGACCTAAAGGCTGTGTAGTAGATGCTCCTAGCATAGCACCTTAGTTCCCAGTTACATGCGGCCCGTGCACAGGAGCCCACCTGGCTGTGGGTGAAGGGGCTAGGCCGGTTGATAAGGAGGAACTTGTCTCATCACGGACTGACCCCTCTGGTAGTAAGGCCTATCGGGGGTCTCTGCTGGCTAGGCTTAATGGCTTGTCACTGCGTGTGGGCAAGGCATGAGCTCGACACTCGTGGGGTGGTGAATATGACCTTCCAGTGAGTTCAAGTCGAATAAGGGCAGTGGCCCTCTAGCCGCCTGTGATGAGCATGGATGCCTCTGGAGGAGAGGCAACTCTCTTCCTGCCTCATCGGGGCTGGGGAGATGCAACCCAGTAGTAGTAGCCCCTCTGGCTATTCACCCGGCAGGCTACGGTCAAGTCCCAACACTTTTCAGCCTACTCTGCAAAGTGTGCACGGGAGGGGCGGATGGAGTGGACTACCCTAAGCCATGTTCTATGCCAGCCAAATCCATTGCCATGAATTCTGTCTGCAATGAACTCTGGAGACCTAGCCGTCAGTCATCCCCCTTGAGTCCGGGCCCCGGGTAGGATCTCCCCTTGTTATTGTTGCTATGAAGGTATTGTTATCTCTGTGATATTGCTATCTCTATGGTGATTGTATTTGTATATTGTTAGTTGTGCTCACGTTTGTTTATTCACGCTTCCGCAGATAGGTCGACCCGATGGAAGACGGGTGAATGACACATCCACTCTTCCCTCGCTGGCTCATCCCCATGGGAGTAGAGTCAGGTGGATGGCCCCTGTCAGGCAGCTGCCAGGGGGAATGCTCCTCCTTCGAATACGATGCGGGCATCGTATAAGGAGCAGGGGACGTCACACATGATTAGTTCGAGTGGCACCATCAAAATTGGTCCTCACCGGTAGTGTTGGAGTCTGTCAGGTGTACTCACTCTCCCCTACACTGTTTGACTTGTACATTGATCAGCTCGAGAATCACCTTGCATAGCGTAGATGTGCAGGGGCTAGGCTTGCCCACCATATCATATGGCAAGTGATATATGCAGTTGATGTGTCACTCTTAGCTTACACCCTAGCGAGTATGCAAACAACATCTAGATGCATTGAGTAGTTTTTGCCAGACCACTAGGATGCACGTCAATTTGGCCAAAACCAAAGTGTTGCTAGTGTCGGCAACATAGGCAATTTTCCTTCACATACCAAGGTCAAGAGGTCGTAGTAGTGGAAATATACAAGTACTTAAAAGTGGAATTCACGACTACTCCATACTGGAACACTTGTATCAGGCAGCGGGTGACGGTAAGCTGGAAGGCTTTCTATGCAATGTAGAATAACTGTCACGGAGCAGAACTTTACAAATGGCCTTATCAGTCGCAGTTATTCAGGGCGTTGGTAGAGTCAGTACTTTTATGTGGAGTGGAAGTATAGGGGCCCTTTCCACCTTGCAGGACTCAAAACTGGCTCTAGCACTTGGAGCATTTGGATCAAGTCCACAATCGGTAGCGGCAGTTGTTCCCTGAGGGCAGGACATGACTTTAAGATAGTAGAGAGACTGAGGGATTTTTTATTTTGGCAAACTCTTCTTGCAGCTCCAAGGGAATATGAGCTATGGGATCAGCAGGATCCAATGGTGCGGGTGCTTGGAGCATTGAGGCAGAAACTTTTTTGAGGAGTTCAAATTCAACATCGATATTGGGATATGGATGAGTGCATGAGGCATTCTGAGATGTGGAGGGCGCGTTATGACGATGTTGAGCGCGAGTGGTAGCGTGAACATTGGCCAGCGTGCGTCCTTCAACAGCTTGCATAAGCTTGAGATTACTTTGCCGGATCACTTTGGACATAATATGAGGCATGAGCTTGTTTAGATCAAGAGCAAAGTGTACCATTCTATGTTCTTCATGAGGGACAGTGTCGACCGCAAAAGCAGGTTGGGTGTCATGAGGCGTGAGCGTCAAAGGGCGGCTGCCCAGGTGATGGCGTGAGACCAGACCAACCCAGTTGGATTGTTGGACCGGAGAATTGAGAGCTTGATAGATCTCTTCTTGAGCTTGTTGGTCCAATACAGCATGTGGAGGAGCTTGTTGGGTCCGCTGCTGTTGAAGCGCGCGAGGTGGCTTCTTCAGCGTAGGGCGGGGGCCTTGTTTCCCATTGGCGACCCAAAGTTAATAATCAGTAAGGTGTACCGAGGCAGTTTGATTAGTGCCTGGGAGTTGTACTTGAACTTGAGGGAGTTGTGGGCACGCCGTGGTGGTGTGGCCCACTCTTGACAGTGATAACATTGAGCTTTTGCAGGATCAAAAGGAGTGCGTGAGCTTTGGCCTCATGATTGCTGAGGTGGCTGAGATTGTGGATATTGTTGTTGTTGTGGATATTGTTGAGGCTATAGATATTGTTGAGGCTGTTGATATGGCTGAGGGCATCATCTGAACTTGAAAGACCATCTTTTGTCGAAAAGGCGTGGGATGAGAGCGCGTGCAGTCTTCAGTAGCATGATTGCACATATTACAACGTTTGTAGTTAGGAGGACCATTAGTGGAATTACATTTACTAGCTAGATGGCCTTGATACTTACAAATGTGGCACCAAATTTGACTTCGTTATGATGGAGCAGATTGATGAGGTTGAATCGTGTTTTGTGGAACCATAACAGGAGGAATGAAAGAGAGATTTGTGAGAGGAACTCCACGGGAGGATACATTGACTGAATGATTGACTAGTTCAATAGCATGGTCCAACGTCTTGGGTCGCAAGTATTCAGTCATAAGATGAATAGCGGGAGGAAGGTCCTGCAGAAACCAAACTAAGATCTGGCTCTGCATGGGATATTCGCTTTGAGCTTGCTAACCAAAATATGCAGACGATCGGCAAAATCACAGGCGGATTCCGTGGTTTGTTGTTGAAGGTCATTGAGTTGCTTGAGAAGTTGTTGATCATCATCGATGATACCGTAATGTGACAGAAAGGTTGTCTTCATTTCATGCCAGTTTTGTTTCCAATGACTTTTATTGACCATGAGCCATTGATGACGGGCGCCACGCAGTGTGGTTCAGAAAATGTGAAACTTGAGCTGTGGCTGAGAGTGGCCATTCAAGATAGCGAAAGCTTCAAATTCTTCCATGTGTGCCTGAGCACTTTGATCAAGGATGGGCTTCACCTTCGCATTCCCAAACCGGATAGGTAAGTTTGAGGTTGTGAGCGGTTGACGACGGGAATGAAGCCTGAGTGTAAAGTGGTGGGGCATAAGAATAAGCAGGTCCTGGAGGCACAGCCGAGGACTGGAAGCAAGGCATTTGCGTGGGAACAGTGAATCCAGGAGGTCCGAAAAGTTAAGCGTCATTTGACAATACCCCTTGTGTGCCATCCTCGTTCAATTTGAGATCGCCAATATTGTAGACTTGAACAGAAGATTGAAAACATGGAGAAGACTGAAATTCTTGGATATGATTGGGACCAAAAGAAACTTGAGTGTAGCCCATACCATGTTATGGAGAAGACGGTTGCAAAGGTAACGGCGTCGGTCCAGAGGGAATGTGAATATAAGTGCATTCCAGTGTTTGAAAGTAGTGTGGAGTCTGATGCACGAGTGTGATGTGGTGACTGTGGTTGAGAGCAATGTTTGCAAGCAGGAGGAGACCTCGGCCGGGAACAGGTGCGAGGGGTTGTGGGGCAGAATGAGCACGTGAGCGAAAACGGCCTCCTTCAATATCATAATCAGCATTGTACATGTCGCGAGCAGCTTCCCTGCGTTAATGGCGATCCAATCAAGCCAAAGTTTGGCTGAGAAGCTCGTCTTGAGTAAAAGCACGAACATACATCGTATAGTCTGGAAAAAGGAACTAAGACCTAGCATCGGCGACAGTGCTTAGGGTCTGGGTTCCGGATCGCCTGCAAGACAGTTCCTCTATGAGGACCCTTGGATCAAGCAGGCAAATTCTAGTATAATATGCCATGCGGGATTTTACAAGGAAATCAGAACAGAAAGAATGAAACAGAAAAGTAAAGAGACTATATGCCAAGATAAGCTCCTTGAATATCAAAAAGAGTACATAAGATCTCGTTGAGACGAGAAGACTGAAACAAGACGATACTCAGTCTCATCTAAAAACTTGAGATCTAACTCTATTGATATATATAGTACAATGGCCGTGGGCCCAGAATAGACATATGGCAGAGCCTTTGTGCTCTCGGTGACCAACTCCTGGATCATATGCTTGATTTGAGGGAATCTTTGTAGTGCCGTCATTAGTGCCTGGAATCCCGCTAACTTAAGGCCGAAATCCCCAGAGGTGGTCATTTGTCTTGTCTGGTTCTCTTCTTTGACGGGGGCGTGGACTTCCGCGTGGTTTTCGGCGGGGGCATGGGTTTGCTACCTGACGCTTGACCTGGTCCCTTGCCTCTGACCTGTGTGGTGTTCAGAAATAGTCCAGTGCCTGACTGCAGGGCCCCCACCAAAAAACACTCGGAGGAGAGAAAAGCAGGCACAAATTCCAGAGGGGGGAAACTAGGAATCTTGCTGGTGTCTGTAACAACCCACTTATCCTTCTGAGAATGTGGCAAATTAAGAACAGGGGCGGTTGTCAAGGCATCCTTCAATGACTAAAATCCAGCCTGGACTTTCTCCTTCCAATGTGCTATCCAATCCCTAACCTTGTCATGCTTTGTAAGGTCTATAAGAGGTGCTGCAAGCTTGGCGAAGTCCTTAACAAATTTTCGGTAATAGCCTGCCAAACCTGGAAAACTACGGACCTCCGACATATTCGTTGGCATAGGCCAATTTTTTACGGCCTCAATCTTGGCCGGACCCATTGATATCCCCTCAGCAGAAATAATGTGTCCCAAATAATCGATCTTGGCCTACACTTGAAAAACTTAACATAAAGTTGATGGCGTCTCAATTTTTGCAGGGCCAACCGAAGATGACTTTCATGGTTTTCTAAGGTTTTGCTGTAAATAAGGATATCATTGAAGAAAATGATAACAAAGTCATCAAGACATATGCGAAAGACATCGTTCATCAATCTCATGAATGTAACAGGGGCATTAGTTAGTCCAAAAGGCATAACAGTAAACTCATAGTCCTGTAACATGTCTGAAAGATGGACTTATGTATGTCATCCTCTTTAATTCTTACCTGATGATATCCTGAGCGAAGATCAATCTTTGTAAAGTACTTGGCTCCTTGTAATTGATCCATGAGATCATCGGCACGCGGCAGAGCGTACCGATTCTTAATTGTATGTTTATTCAATTGCATATTGCACATACGCAAGGTACCATCCTTTTTCTTCACAAAAAAGATAGGGGTCCCAAAGGGTGATACACTTGGCCGAATGATTCCTAATTTAAGAAGCTCTTGTAGCTGCTTCTTAAGTCTGCTAATTCCGTGGTGCTCATATGATACAGAGCCTTATTAGTAGGCTTAGCATCGGGTTCCAATGTGATTTCACATTCCACGCCACGGAAAGGTGGTAATTTCCGAATCTCGTCTGGAAAGAGGTCATGGAAGTCACGAAGTACGGTAGCAATTGCTTTGGACAAGTTCTCAATGACTTCTTCTTGTTTAGACTTGGCCTCTATTGATGCAAGTCGAACAATGCAAGCAACATGATACCTCTTGATGGCTTTATCCAACTGACGCAATGAAATACACAGCATAATTGGAATAATTGGTTTACCTGAGCTCCATTAGCTGCATTAGAGTTGACTTCTCGCTTTTCACAATCAATGTTTGCCGTTGCAGCAGCCAAAAACTCCATATGCACAATGAGATCATACCGACCGATATTCATAATCTCGACCCCTAGAACAATGGGTGCTCCTGGCAACTAAATGTATAAGTGAATGCGTTGGCCTTGAGTATGATACACAGTCCCACTAGCCAACGTAACTGGACGTGGCTTTTATTTCAAAGGGGTAAGCTGTAAGATTTCTGCCATTCTAGGTGAGGCAAAATTGTGCGTACTACCCGTGTCCATAAGGATGGCAAAAGGTTTACTGTCTACTTGGCCAACCGTGGATATGACGAAAGGTTGACTATCTGCTTAACCTGTTTCAATAGCGGCATAAATGTGGGACTAACCTTGTATATAGTCTGGTGTCTCATCGTCAGCAACAGTTAGAGGTTCAAATGGTGATAAGATATCGCCCCAATCCACTTCGGTAAGAGCAGCTTGAGCAGCTGTAGGAGCAATCCTGCATACGATGTCCTGATCGGAAGCACCGAACACAAGCCTTGTCTTTTTGTAATTGCTCACGAGCTTCCCTTGGAATTTCTTGCAAAACGTCTCGCGTCGCTCCTGCGGTATTGACAGACTTGTCTGGTACATTGAAAGAAACTTTCTTGTCCTACTTCTGATGACCAGCCAATGGGGGATGTCTTGGGCTAGGAGAGCGTCCCTGATAAGGTGTATAGTTCATGTTCTGACCAAAGGTTGAGGAATGTTGCGGCTGGTATTTGGGACTATTCTCCTGCAAACTAAGGGCCTTAGCTTCGGCTTTTGAACTATTTTTGGATCAATGGCTCGCACCATTCTCCTAAGAGTGTGGGATAATCCCTCATTATAACCTTTAACTGCCTTGTGTTCAACGAATGAATTCATCCGTGTTGGACGGTCAGGTTTTTCTGTTCTATGCGGTAAAAAGTTTGGATCTGTTGGCAGCGATGAGCTTTGGGAATGTAATGAGATTTGAATGCTTTGGCAAAGACCTTGTATGATCCAGTTTCAAGATCCAAAACAGGTGGTGGCCTTGAATGTAAGAATTTGTTCTATCAAGTTCCATCTTTAACTGATAAGTATATTTAGAGGTATCTCACCAATAACACTTCTCTAGCCTCTTTCTTCCTCAAATATTGGTTAACTATGAGTGCTTCAAGAGGTCACCCAACTGTTCAATAATTACTACCTGACTCTGCTTTTGTGACTCTAAAGCCTGCCGTCAATATTTCTTCCCTTATGAATAATCTGATAAAAGCATGGAATAAAATACATCTTCTCTTCAACTGATGCAGCCAATCTGCATATAGACATGCCTATTTTCTAGTCTCTTCTTCTAAAATATCATAATCTTAAAGTGCTTGCTATTAGACATCCGAGAATTTACAAGAAATGGACTTCTTTTGGATTCACTTGAATCACGAAGGTCAAAATAAACTTCTTTCATGGACCAGACTGAGGTCCATTATTCAAGAAACTTCCTCAGACAAAAAGATCTTTCTTCACATCAAACATATCACTAGCAATACTTATTTCAACCTTCATCTTCCTTTGATTGCCTTATAGAAGAAAAAGAAAAAAGAACAGCGTAAGCACCATCTATAACTTTTCATTCATATATAAAGCAGTGACAATTTTCCAAACTTTTCCTATTTATTTGATGCTATTTATTTGAGACAAGCTCCTGCTGACACGTGGTAAAAAAAAGGGGCTAGGGCAGAAACCTTTGCTTCGAAGCAAAGCTGACCCTGGGGCATGCTTCTTCCAGACTTTGAAGACCTTGCCGGAGTTCATTTCCTATATCATTCCTTTTTCCCACTTTTACAGCGGCCCACCTTGATTAAATGCTTCGTATTCCATTGAGAAAGGGGGGAGATTTGCAGTAGAGACTTATTGGCAGGAAACCATGGGCCGATGGTTCCATTGGCGGTGCATTTTTTAAGTTTCCTTATTCTTTCCTTATTCATAGCGACTGCTTCGGCGAAAGCCATTAGTTTGCAAAGCTTAGTGTATTTCTTAAGTTTTCTTAGTTTTCTTATCGTTTTCTTATTGATTCGGCAGTGGAGCGACTGCTCCGGCAATTCTCTGAGAGCTGGCTAAGCCTCTGCCATTTGCAGGTGCAACAAGGTGCATATTATTTCCTTGGTCCTGCATATCAGGCTTCTTAATTCGACGCCAAAAGCTTCTTAATTTCTCTATTTTGAACTGTGAATCGCCATTTTTACGTTCCTTTCTTGCCGGAGGAGCGATCTGCGAACTATACTTTTTAGTAGCTGGATTCCAGACAAAACATGTTTTTTCTTCTAATAGCTCCTTTAGATTGGACATTTCCTTCTCTTGCCAACTTCGGCTTTTATTGATGTAATTGATTGGGGCAGAATCATGCCAGTAGAGCTACTTGATGAAGTGAAAAACTCAGTAAGTGGCATTTGGAGGCAGAGCAATCATTCTTCTTTTATTATCTTTTCTATTCTTCTTTTATTATCTTTTCTAGAATATCTTTCTCTCGTGCAGGTTAACTGGGATGCACTAGAACACTATAGATGAATCATTGGACGGGTTCATGCACATGGGATGCGTGTCATGCTAACATTGTTTCTTCTTGCTCTGGCAACATTCTTGAGAGATATAATAAATCAGGTATGTTCCAATTTAAGTTCTAATTTGAGTTCCTCTTTTTGCTGTGTATATGTGTACGACATTCATAATAAAGGTGGCCTTGAATTTAGAAGCAGTCTGGTTTATTTGACGTATTTACCCAGTGAATTTGAAAAATGCGTACCTAGCGACTTTCTTAGATCATTCTTTCAGCTTCTCCCTCAGATTCACGAGCTTCGGCATCCCGGCTCATGAATTCCTTCATAGTGCTCCTCAATTTTGGCGATTTCAGTTCTACCAGATCGAAATCCGGCTCCTGAACAAGCGCCTCCTTCACTGCTTCCAGCAAGCTTGGCGGCCTCGCATCCAGGTACTTCAGCACATATTCTATATTATTTACAAGCCTGTCTGCTAGAGTCCTGCTAAAATCTTCCCTTACCACAACCCTAAGTAGGGTCACTCCTGTGCATCTGGTGCCATTGTATATGCTATGAGTAAGGGAGATATTTAAGTAGTTTTTATTGGGCAAAAGGGTTTTATCAGGTTGATGCTAACAATGATATCTACAGGTTCGTTCTATGGCAAGGTCCTGCTACAACAGGGTGTTTGCTAAGATTTGGCCAGACCGAGCACGTCGGGTGTTCTTAGGTTTTGATCCTGTGATTCAGAGAGTAAGTTCTTCTACTTTGCTTTGTTTGTGTGGTCTGTTGCAGCTTACCATTGTGAATCCAAGCAGTTAATCAATGAACAGGATTTTTGCATGCTTGTGATGACCTGGCTTACTCCACAATGCGTGATCTTTTGTTGAAGGGTAAGAGCTGAATTTATGTTTTATGGTTGCAATAGAGCTTTTGTTACTAACTCTGTTCTAAACAGATAATGAAGATTGGATATCACTGGGCATTTTCGGAGCTCTGCACTTTGAGGTTGCAGTCAATTTAGCCGATTAACACAAGATTTCAGTTGTAGAACCAAGGCATGTTCTTCTTCCGTCTTTTTCCCTGTGGGTTTTTAACATGCCAATTGACTGATCATCTTCATTTCAATGCAGCGAGCTCGATTTGAAGGGTCTATGCTTTCTTCATACTATGAGAGTCCCCTTTTTGAAACTTTAGCATAACCCAAGGTCTCTGCATCCTTCAATTTTATTTTTGGCTCATGGCTACAAATATATTAAAAGCTTGCAAAATCTACGTGATATGAATCTCCTGCAACACCACTTTGGATTGAGGAGTAAGCAGATTAGGATGATTTAAGCATGATCAAATTGAACTGGTTGATGCTCATGCCTGAATCCTCTAGGCACTACTTTCTCCAGGTATTTTGTAGAAGATTTTCTTCTATCAGTTCCACAAATGAATGCTGTTTCTATTTTCAATTAACATAGGCTCTTGCTGGCACCAGTCTGGTTCTGTAGAGCATACATGCATTCTATCTGCAACAAAAAATGCGGAATTAAAAATGCCATAAAGTTTTCAATTGTACCAAGTTTCGGTAAGCATGGTAATATATTTAAGTGCATGTCCAAGTGAATCCAAAAAATTGTATATTTTTTAACATCATAAATTATAACAGAAGCTGGCATAGAGGACACATAAATTATAACAGAGGCTGGCATAGAAGACGCATCTTGTGCCTTTCTTATCCTCAATATTTGTTACAAAATCTTTTTACTAGCCAACCTTGTGCAATCGATGAGGAAGGCAAATGTGTGTCAAAAGGTATCCTGTGGCAACTACCACGTCTTACCTTCAGTCACTAACGGTACTCCAGATATGAATGCGTGTTATGCATGGGGCAACAATTTGTGTGGCCATTTAGAACTAGCAGATGTCGAAAAAAGAAACTACTAAAAGAAACTACTGAGCTACTCGACGCAACTCGACGCAGTGAAGGGATTGTGAAGTTATGTCAATTATAGACATAGCTTGCAGAGCGTTCCATAGTCCCATATTTACTTCCTGTCAAATCCTTTCAATCAAAGCTTTCCCCTCTTAGCCACTAGACATATGGAACGATAAGAATCTTATGTTGGTGTGGACATTTGGACTGGAAGGGAATCGTCAACTAGATCAGGGAACCACTGTAAGCTTAGCATTGGTTGCACATTTCCAGAGCTAAGCTGGATAAAGTAGTGGAAGCTTGGCCTCAAAACTGGCATAAATGATTGTTGTTATCCTAATTTACTTTTCATCCTATTGAGGCGCCACAAGGATTATGATTGAATTTGCCATCCTAAGTTCTTAAAAGTTCTACACCAAAAATTTTGTGCTGACCATCTATTATACATTTCAACTTTCAAGGATGTTTCCAAGCATATCTACCATAGGGGATCATGACTCTACATGTAGGGCTCGTGTTGCAATTGATTTTCATAATTTATTTGGTGGTAGTAAAACTCTGCTGCTTACCTAGATTTTTAGCTCATGATTTGTACCATTCACAATTTTCATTGTTTCATTTCTCAACTTGACGTAGCATAAACCAATCACAATCCGTCTTCATGGGCAAACAACCACCAAAAAAAGAGAGGAAGAAGAGATCATAAATCAAGTATTATAAATCAAAAGTCGTATTTAATTAAAGTGGGACTCATTCCATTCCCACTTTTTTTCGGAACTCTGTTATTTTACACAAAAAGGAGCACCTCGACCCGAAAACTGTCCTTAATTCGAATTTTTGTCTGTTACTGTGCATCCAAGCTTTCTTCCAGTTTTCTCGGATAGCGAGTCGAGTCCCTGTTTTGGGGCTTATTTGTCATTCAAAATAAGAGTTTTTCGCGTGAGGGTGAATTCCTTTACCAAGACATTTTGGCTCTTTTTTCTGAGGTGGGTAGACAAGAGATCACAAATTCCAACAAAAAATAAGCAAATTGTTTACTTAATCACCACAAAATACTAGTTTTGAGATACCTTATATTTATAAATGGGCTCATTACAATATATATTACAGTGGGTGAAGCGACCATAGTGGTCGTATTATCACAATGATTACACCCTCTTCACACATGAACCACCTAGTGCAAACGGCGCGTGGAGCCCTATCCAAGTCACGGAGCAACTTACAGACGATAGAAATTTGTATGAGGAGTTCCTTCATAGGCCACGTGCTTGTATGTCCAATTGACGTCACCACCCTCTTCTCGGCATCTTTCTTCAATAAACTGGTCTTTTCATTGCTCCCAAGCATGTACTATCTGGTCAAGATAAGGACTGCAAAAGACAAAATCAAGTTAGTCAAGTGATGCTACAGGGAAAAAAAATTAAAATAATACACAGTTCTTAGGGCCATTTTTGGAAAATACAGGTCTGAGAGCCTTTCTCGACTTCGCGAAGTCGAAAGGCAAAATAAAGTTTAAAAACACTGTGTTTTAGGGTCAGGAGGTCTTCTCGACCCAGAGTCGAGAAAGGTGGCAAACAAAAGCCAAAAACGCATGTTTCAGTCAGAGGTTCACCAATTCGCGAAGTCGAGAAAGGCAACAAAGTTTAAAAACGCAGGTTTTAGGGGGTCGAAGTCTTCGACCATGAAATGAAAGGCAACAAAGCCAAAAACGCAGGTTTTCGGGTGGGAGGTCTCTTCGACCGCCAAACGAGAAAGGCAGCTCAAAAGTTTAAAAACGCAGGTTTTAGGGGTCGAGAAGTCTTTTCACTGGGCGAAGTCGAGAAAGGCGTACCAAAGCTTAAAAACGCAGGTTTTAGGGTGCCGAGTGCCTTCACTCGGTCGAAAAGGCGCTCAAAGCCGTAAAACGCAGTTTTAGGGAGTCGGCGCCTTTCTCGACTCTCATGAAGTTGAGAAAGGCACCAAAGCAAAAATGCAGTTTGAGGGTCTTTCACTTTCATGAGTCAAAAAAAGGCACCGAGTAAAAAAAAAGGGCAATTTCAAAGCTCAGAGTCCGAGAAGGTCGACAATGAATGACCTTCAAACATCCTATGTATTTTCTATGAAAAATACCCTCCCCATAAATTTCCTACGTATTTTCCATGAAAAATAGACCCTCCCCATGTATTATGTAATGGACACATCCAATGGACCCTCCCCCTTTCTAATGGACCATACCATATAGCTATATGAAGAGGGGACCATTGGGCTCATATTTAGCTATGTAAAGAGTAATGCCTAATGCACATGTAAATAGCAACATATGCACCTATAATGCACATTATAACCTACGAGAGCCTATTAGACCTATGCATTAAATCTATTAGTATGCATTAGACCTATATATTAATATGTACTTGTCCCCATTTTGTGCCTTGAACCTTCAAAATGGGTTAAACAAGGTGTTTAACCCATGATCTTCGCAAAGTTAAGTTTTTACCTTAGAATAAGAATATATGCCTAGAAAACGTGCACCATGGCAACATAATGTTTAAGTGTGAACATAGTAGCACACACATGAAAAGAGGAAATTAGGGACACGTCAAAATATAATCATATATTATTAGCATTTATTTTTACACTTTCTTTTTCAACGTATTATTTTACCCTTTTTTTCTAATACCCCGCCTTTTTTTCCCGCCCCTTGAACTTTAAAATAATTTATTTTACACTTTCTTTTTCAACGTATTATTTTACCCCTTTTTCTAATACCCCGCCTTTTTTTCCCGCCCATGATTGAATTTTAAACTTTGGTACATACCTTTGAGACAGAAGTTCTTTTGTACCACCGGAAGAAACTCCCCAACGCCATAGCTCCCACCGCCATAGCTCCGTTTCCCATTCTGCTTCGGATCTACATTGTTCTATGTGAAACGCCGTCTATGAAACCCTGCTTGTCACTCTGTGGAAAATGCATACGATTCTAACAGTTGTGCAAGGATTTGCAGACGGTGGACCTTATTCTTGGGATTTAGCCGGTACTTTGAGGGCGGAAGTGCAAGTAACACAAGAGGATGATGGAATTTAGCCAGATTTTCGAGCTATGGTGCAGCAGATAACTGGTATTCTGGGAAATCCTCCATTTATTTCAAATCCGTCGCTCCACAGAGGCAGAGAGATGCTTCCCCTTGCATTTCTTGGAGCCAAAGATGAAGATGCCGAAGATGGAGATGCTCTGGACGATTCTGCTCTGGCTTGTGCCCTTTCCTTGTAGATTTATTCCTGTCGGATTGGCCCAAAATAGGCAAAAAATGACCCAGATGTAGCCGATTTAGAAGATATAATAGAAGCTGAGAAGCGGTTATTGGTCCGGGGCTTGCGAAGATGGAGTCCGGGGCATTTGAATCGAGTCAGATTCATATTTGAACTATATTCCATTTGAATCGAAGTATCTCCATATTTCGTAGTCAGATTTGAATCCGACCATTGTATTCCATATTTCAGACCTTGGAAGAAACGGCTCCAGGCCTCCATTTCAGCGATGGCGGCGGCAGCAGTAGGAGGAGCCAGAGCCGTCAGCTATTCTGAAGAAACTTTCAAAAGAAGAAACTTTTCTTTGCCGATTTTGAAGCAGGAGCTTGTCTTCTTGAGCCGATTCAGAAGAAGAGCTTGCCGAGTCTTCCTCTTGCTCGATTTATGACTTTTAAAAACAGGAGCAAGCTAAGCCGGAGTTAGATCGTTAAGTTGAAATAACAGAGTGTTGAAATTGCAGAGATAACAGAGTGTTGAAATTACCAGCCTTCTATAGTGATGCCGTTACGTTATCCATGCTTGCCGCTGTGCCATGCGGAGTGTTAAAACCCTGTTGCATACTGGATCTTTGATTTTATCAGATTGGGCCGTAGAAGCCAGATCCAAAGGGCCCTTTTTGTCGTGATCGGGATATTTTCTGGATTATTGCTCGAGATTCAAGCCCTTTTTGCCGTTCTCTAGCCTCTGGAGCTTTTTGTACCAGCTTGAGGGCAAAGAATAGAAATGGAGCTTTAGTCTGGAAAGCCTTGCAAATAACCGAGGAAGTTCCTTATGAAGTTACGGAAGATGGAGATTTTGGTACCATGGATTTTCGTTTGCCTTGGTGCTTGTTCCTTCTTTGCCTCTTTGCCTCATCCGCGATGCTTTTTGGTGCTGGAATTAGATTGCCTTCTCGACTAGTGGGTCGAGAAAGGTTTCTAATAGAGTGTTGATTTAATTAAATTTATATTTGATTATTTTATCAATAGATTTAATTAATTATCTAATTGCTTAATTAATTATTAATTATATATTAATAATTAATACTTTTTTTTTGGGGGAGGGGGTGAGGGCAGGCTTGCCCCCCTTTGCCCCTCCCGCTCCTCCTTTGCTCCTCCCCCTCCTCTGCTCTCCCTCCCCTCCCTCCCTCCCTCCCTCCCTCCCTCCTCCCCCGCCCCGCCCCTCTCCCTTCTTCCAGCTTATCCCCTCCCCCTCCTCCTTTGCCCTTTTGCTCTCCTCTCCCCTCGCTGCCCTTGCCCCTTCTTTCCAACTTATCCCCTTCCCCTCTTCAACGTGTGGCCCCTCCCTCTTTCTCCTCCTATCCTTCTCCTTATCAAGGTGTGCCCCCCTCCCTCCCCCTCCTCCTTTGCCCTTTTGCTCTCCTCTCCCCTCCATGCCCCTGCCCCTTCTTCCAACTTATCCTCTACCCCTTTTTTTTTTTTTTTTTTTTTTGTATGAGTCCCATTTTCAGTCCGAGTCCCAAAATTCGAGATTTGTCCCACTTTAATTAAATGCGACTTTCAAGCATTTGTTGAGCAACTGAATGAATTTGGTGCAAGATAAATGGTTTAAAAATTGTAATGGTTAAATGGTTCAAAACCTAATAATGATATTATTTTCTAATGTAGATGTTGTTCCTAGTGTTTGCATGGAACATTATATGCTCAACAAGTGAAGGAATCGCTAAAGAAGGGAAATGGCTTAAAATATAGCAATTTCAAATTTTTGTCTAACTACACTCTAACTACTAGTCATATGCATTTGACAATAAATTTAATTTATTTTTGAAGAAAGAAACCAACAATATTTTCCCATATAGAAATAGCTTTCCATAATGCATGTTCTAGCGTGTATAGACGAGTTGGGGAAGAGAAACGTTCGCGGTGGCCGATAGGCCGCCGCGATAAGTTTCTTGTAAATATAAATGACAATCCTAATAAGGCAATCGTTATGGTCTAGCAAGCTTGATCAATCAAAGCATCTTTTCTCCAATGTCTAGAAATTCTATTGTGCTACCAACATTAGTTTCTTCAATTGGGTTGGTTGTTGAGCAGGGTTGCCCTTAAGGCCAAATTTGTCTAAGCATAATTTAGAAGGTCGGGCGAATAATAGAGTTGCAAGATTAGTTATGTTGGCGAATGTTTTCTAGACATGAATGTTTTTTATAGAAATCTAGGCGAATCATGGCCCAATATTATTTTGCCAAGATTTAAGTGTCTTTATTTTCCAAGTGCAATTTCTATGGTGAAATTTTATTCAACGGCACCCATATTTAATCAAGGACACAAACACATTATAACTATAGTTGCATGATGCAATACCACAACTTAACCTTTGCAAATGAGAACGTGGCTTATCCTTGTAGATAAAACAAATCTATTACAAGAGAGGTCTGTAAAAAAATGCTCTCCAGTGCATCCTTAGTACTTGAAACACAATAGCTACAAAAATATCTCTTAAAATTATCATATGTACCTGGATGGATATGGAGCCTAGAATATTAGGCGATTCCTTAAGAAATCTTCGAGAAGGAGGATAGAGGATAAGGCGAATCCATAGTTATAACGCTTAGTGGATGTGGCGAATTTTCAGGTGGAGTGAGATTTGTTTGTAGAAAAGTTGGCTAATTTTATTTTTTTCATCTATAACGGACCCTACTAAACCATAGCATCAAAATTTCTCGATACCCTTAAAAAATAGCCTTTTGGCGAACTTTCGTCCTTAAGGGCTACCCTGTTGTTGAGGGTAATGTGAGCAATTTCTATACAAATGGTTGTCTAGAGTACAGAAGACGGGATACAAGCCAATTTATGAGGGGCGACATGTCTATTGACAATAGATCATAGTACTCCATAATCAAGGGCTAAAGTATGTGAGATGCATATCAATGTGGAGCAATATTTCAGTCTTAGAAATGTCAAGTACGTCTACGGGCATGACCAAGCATCTATCAAGGTCTCTGTAGAGCTGATAAATGAATCCACATCCACATTCAATTGAGACAAGGTCAAGCAATAATTTGACATGACATATGTGTATGAACCTGAAGCCATGTGGAGGCTATACGAGTTCTAGATGCACGATAACTCTCATTCACTACAAAGGCTTCATGTTCACCTATCAAATAATCAAGTTGGCTATTTATCAAGAAGGCCACAAAAACGAACCCATCGAGTGAGAGATATAAAAGAGGGCAGTGCTGATAACATGGCCTGAGCCAAATAGGAATGACCCAAATGCTTGTGAATACACTTATCCAGAGATCCCACAACACTACATATTCATACGGTGCACGAATATACAATGTAAGCCCTAAGGGCGGTGGCTGCGACTGTCTCCACCTTTTGTTGCTGCATATCAAGGGCACAACCAACTTCGAAGTCATACACATCATTAATGGAAAACTATGCTCAACTTTCAAGAAAGCTACCAAAGAGCTCGGTTTATTGGAAGAAAATAGCGATTGTTAGAGAATGCTTAAAGACGCGAGAGTTCTTCCAGATGCCAACACAACTATGACATACATTTGCATTCATTTGCCTGTACAGTGATCCACAAAATTCGACGCGGCTATGAGAGCTCTTCAAACTTAAGATAACATTACAGAAGACTACCGACGGCCATGCCACTAGAGCAAGCTTACAACCACGCACTAAATTACATCGATGACATCTTCCAGATGAGTCCCTATACATGCCTGGCAAAAGATGAAGGAGAAGCTCAAGCTCATCACACGAATGTACAATTTGAGCCTAAGAATATTGACCGCTACTGCCCCGCCTCCTTTATTATATATCAAGGGCGCAACTAGCTTCAAAGACATGTGCACCATCAATGAAAATTATGCTCAACTTTCAAAGGACCCCGCCGAAGAGCTCAACTTAGTAGAAGACGATATTGAGTGCGAGAGAACGCTCGAAGATGTGAGCATCTTCCAGGTGTCAATGCAACTAAGACAGACATTTTCATTCATTTGCATATACAACGACCCACAAGATCCGATGCAACTATGAGAGCTCTTCAAGGATAGCTTAGCAGAAGACTACAAATAGAATATGTTACCAGAGCAAGCTTACAACCACATGCAAAGGATATCGATAACATAGTTCAAATGAGTTCCTACATCCTAGAACCCACCTTTGTTGTAGAACAAGAGTCCGAAGAAGGCCAGGAAAGCTACGAACAACCTCAATAGGGAGCAGAGCACATAACCAATACTATTATCAATGTAATTAGCTAGCAACTAACCCAATGTGCCAATGTGGATGGCGTGAAGAGGTACAGAACCTCATTGGTATGCTATGAGGACATGGCATCAGCGTTGTATAAATGGCTTGGACAGGCATTGTCAGCCTCTTAATGAAAGGAGCATAAACAATCCATTCAAGTTCAAATTACCGCTCAACATGGCACAAAAAGGCAACCTCAACATTATGTGGCACCAAACCTACAAGCAGATGTTCTTAGAAAGGCAAGCGTTATGGTCTGAGACGAACTGGAAATGAGATGCACTCAGACACTCAAGCCGTCGACGAGGTTCTACGGGAGATACGCAAGATGATAGGCCCTTTGGGGGCATGATAATGCTCACGGGTGGCTATTTTTGACAGCAAGTGTGTGTCATCAAGCATACAATCAAGTCAGAAGTAATCTTGAAGTCAATCAACACGACTTTACGACTTTGAGACCCACAAACTGACAAAGAACATGGAAGTTGAACAAGATGAACAGCACTTCTAAAATTAGTTGCTATGGCTTGGGAATGGTGAACAGGATGCCCAATGGGCAGGAGTGGAGAAGGATTGAGTAAAATATAGACGAATGAGTAAAATCTAGACAAACATCAAGTGAACTGCAAAAAAAGTGGTTGAGATACCAGAAGAGTGCATTGTGAAAGACGACTTGAAAGGATAACCATTAGCCATTGGATAGTGACATGTTCCCCTTCAAGAAAAGGCTCCCTCTGTGCCTCGCCTACCATAAACAATTCCCAAGGCCAACATATGACATCCGTTGGGATCGTATTTCGTATTCTCAACAATATGTACTTTTGTAGATATGAAAAACATAAATTCAAACATGGAATCCTTCTTGGTATTATTTACCGGTCCCCAAAGTATGCCCTTCTTGGTATCATTTACCAGTTCCCAAGATATGCCCAGCAACACCAGTACTACATATTGGCAATCTCAAGATCAAACTCTAAATTGCACTTAACCATAGGTCAAGGTAAGTGGCTGGCAAATCGCTCCACAAAATTTGTAATTTGTAGAATCATGTAAGGCTTACCTAAAAGCCACGGAACGAAATGGGGTCAGGCATCCTTGCAGCCCCCATGACCTACAAAATACGATTGCGCCTACATGACGCTCCCAGATTCAGCACATTGAAAAACATCATCAACACAGCAGTTGTGTGCACTGTCCAGCAGAGGAGAGAGTTCCATCAAGAATGTTAGCATCTGACCTGGTGCATCAGGCCACAACAATAGCCGTGGACATTAAGGACAATCGCCTAGCATGAACAAACCAAGTGCTCCTGTGGTAATCCTAAAAAATACAGGAACTTATCTATTTCTTCAATGTGCAGCTGCTAATATTAGAACTATTACCAAATAAAGCCCATGCTATGGGTATTATGATCTTACTTCATAGAGCATATGTTAGGCAAATAGTACATTCCTCATAGACTTGTTAATCTGCTGCTCTACTAATGTGCATCCAGCTAGGCTATGCATCTTGTATTAGGACACAAGGCCACATACAATATACATAGCAAAGTTATCCTTTATCAGATCATTAAACTAACTACACATGTCAACTAGAATATCCGCCCAATGAAGACTATGTAACCAGGCACCAGAAGCCTAAATAATGTAACATAGTAGCAAGCAGAGTCTTAAGTATCTACAACAGCCCATAGGCATTTGTTCATATTTCATAATGTTGATGCTACACAGGTTAAAAATTTCTAACACTAAATAGCGCATGCAGTATGCTATTTAATACGACAGTAGCCATGCCCTCGATTAACTAATGTGCAAATGCCTTGCAGATTAGAGCTGACAGTGTCGTCATTTAAAATGGTAGAATCACAGATGCATGTTACATGCAAAAAGGTTTAACACAACAAATCGTCAATAAACAGGTACATAACTGTTATGTTCATGTGCAGTTTAGAAAATAAGATTCTATAACTTTAAGAGGCACAAGCTTACGCTAAGCCAATGACTACACAATATTACAAGCATCCTACTGTTACAAATGCAGAAGCTATACTACTTTATCCCATCAGCATTTACTACTCCAAACCACTAAATTAGGAAGCAGTCAGATCATACCTTCCTGCTTTATAAGCATTTAAAGAGCCATTATTACAAGCAAACATGAACTTCTCTATTCAGCCCTATGGAATAGTAATACTACCAATTGCAACAATCGTAGGCAGATGGATTGCTAGCCTATTCTTTTAGCATAAGTTATTTCCCATTCTTTTGATACAAATATTGCAGATTTATGAACTTGAAAGTGATAAAGCATAAGGTAAAGACAAACTTACCTGAGATTTATAGCCTGTTATAAGGAAAGTCTCCATCATCCGGCGATTTACAAGGCAGCCAGTATACAGATTATCTGTCAAGGATGGGGGCCTCCATCATCCGGTAAGGCTTCAATAGATCATCCAGTAACAGTGATACGAGGACACCTATGTGGTCTGGTAACCACCAAAGCCTATGTGGTCATAGACTGGAGCCTACATGGTCTAATCTAGGAATTTTTACGGTCGTTTTCCACGTCCGCAAAAGGTCTTTTCGTCGTCCTAACTGGCACCTGCGCAGCCAATGGCCACCCTCCCCTACGTCTTTGACAAATGAACATTCTACTAATGCACATCATCATGGCCCTCCAAAAGAACATGTGAAAATCTGCTGGACCTGCACTTTTCAGAGTGCAAATGGCTGCTTTGGACCAAGCATTGGCAGGCCATTTCTACTTCTGAAGCTTACAAAAAAACTTGAACACCGGAACCAGGATTACGTCTGAAGATTTATATAGACAAATCCTTATCTATGTTATGTGATGGGTAAAAGGCTGCTACTACTATTTTGGTATACACTTAGCCAGGACTACGCTTATGAAGATTTCGGCAGACAACATCATATCTTGTAATTAAACTGTTCTAGATACTACTATCTTGGTACACACTTAGCAGCAAACTGTAAATAGCAATGAACAGGTAAAATATCACAACTATGCAATTCCCATTACTGCATTGAATCAGAAAGGTATCATATTAGCCAGAGATCTGTTGTACACATCACAACTAGCCAAAAGGTGCCAAAATAACAAAGCAAATTTAGAAAAGAGAGGTTCCCTTCCCTTTTTTGTCTCCACCAATCTCAAAGTGCTTGCAACGCTGCATGCAAATAGACTGGCATTAGAAACCAGATAATAATACATGCCTTGAAATTATTTTCTTGTTAAAAAATATTTCTTCATCTTATAATGCATGGACGTAATTTTTCTGCTGCGAAATACTGCTATACTTAAGCTCCAGGCTATTGGAAGATTAAAAGCCTGCTTGACTGATCATAATCGCTTCATTCTTGAGGACCTAAATTCAGAAAATCTCAATGTTCATTTTGGCAATAACTACCCTTACTAACTCGTTATTGATGTAAATATCTCAGATCCTTGTGCATATGCCTGCCAGTATTTATGCAATATAGCATAAGAAGCTATGATATCAGCAATAAAAAAAATACTTACCTTGAGAGGATGTTGCGATACACGCTTGCAAGACTGGCATTGTAACCTTAACACTATCTTCTTCGTTGTTTTGGCCTAGAATTGAAAAACCAAAGTCTTCATTACCATCTAAAAGAATTAATCCATAAGCAAACAAAAAACAAATGGTGGAATTATGCACCTTTTTGTGGAATACAGGCTTCGTCTGACCACCATATCCAGATTGCTTGCGATCATAACGCCTCTTCCCTAAAGTGTCCAATCAGGAATATAACAGATGTAAGTTAACCTACGACTGTTTCAAAATTTGATCAGATCTTACCTTGAGCGTAGAGACTATCCTTTCCCTTCTTGTACTGGGTTACTTTATGCAAGGTATGCTTGCGGCAATCCTTGCCTTGACAGAAGGATTTCTTGGTCTTAGGAACGTTCACCATTTCGCCAGCCGGAAGGGAGAACGCGCTTATGCAACTTTAGGGCTAGGTTAGGGTTTTATCCAAAATATCAGGTTCTTGTCAAAGATGACTTTATTTATAGACCTACGGACATCGTGTAGATAACGCCCTGCCCTCGGGAGGGATAACACTCTGGAACGAGGGTGTTATGCCATATTATGACAAAAGAGGGTCGGAGGCCCGAGTTTGTTATAGTAGGGCATATCATCCAAGTTTTAGGGTGGTATCTGCCTTAACAACCTGGGCCCGAGAGGTTTATGGTGGTTTTATGGTTATTTTCATAGCAAGCTAAGTGTTTATGGCCATTTGGCATAACACACTAGGCGTTTATGCACTTTTGAATGTGTTACTCGTGGGTAACACTATAACCAATGGCTGAGATCTGATCTCAGCATTAAAACTTGAGGGTCAAGTTGTTAAGGCTTGTAAACCCAAGAAGGAGGACGTTAAGGTTTTGATATGGGGGGTTCCTCCCCTATCTATCTATCCATCCTTCCTTCCTAAAATCCAATATTTCTCAAAAGATTCAATTTGATTATTCTAAGAAGGGGAAGATCCAGTCACCTTTGAAAAAATAATTGTAGAGACTAATTTTTTTTTCCTTCTTTAAATTTTGTTCATTCTTCCATAAGGCAAAATTCCTATAACTCCCAAAACTATTTTCAATACATGCTAGTAGGACAAATGTAAAGACCATCTAAGTGACATCTCTATAATCCTGTTATGCTACATGGTTTTGTTTTGTTATTTATTTTTTATTTTATTTTTTTGTGGAGTTGTGCTAGGACTCATATACTGGGGGGAGATGCCTCACAAAGGATTGGATAACTACAAACCCAGATGCCAAACATATCATGTATCTTTGAACTAGTATGTTGTTCACTTCTTACATATTCTTATTCAATGGTCTAACATGGAGATTAGTCAAACATTCCAAATTTTTACTTAATGCCAATCTTTAGATTATTGTGCTGAAAAGCTTAAGTTTGTTTTAACCAAAAACATAAATGGTTTTTGCCTAGAAGGCATATTCTAGATTAACGTTGTTGACGCGTAAGAAATTCATTGGGCATGAGGAACACATCAAACGAAAAGTATGCGATTTTGCAAAAGCCTAGGACATTGTTTCTTGGAATTTTTTTGAGCTAATTATGGAATGATTGGGTTTTGGCAACCCTTTTTCTAGGTTGGTATTAAAGCTTTTGACATATGCTCGTGGTACTATATACTATATTGTGTTAAGGTGAGCCATCTCGAGTTTTTAAATTGAGCCATGGAATTCGACAGGGTTGTCCTTCAAGAACTTAAGTTGGCTAGATGAGCATAAACTATTTGCAATCAATTTGTAGATGGTACATTTCTGTTGTCCTTCAAGAACTTAAGTTGGCTAGATGAGCATAAACTATTTGCAATCAATTTGTAGATGGTACATTTCTTTTCTAGTTGCATAAGAGGAAAATTTAGACACACCTACACCAATTCTAGGTTTTTTTTTTCTTTGGCCTTCGGATGCTTCATGAATTGCTAAATTTCTTTGGACTTCGGATGCTGGTCTAGTCTACGAATTTTTTCGGTCGTTTTCCACGTCCGCAAAAGGTCTTTTCGTCGTCCTAACTGGCACCTGCGCAGCCAATGGCCACCCTCCCCTACGTCCTTGACAAATGAACATTCTACTAATGCACATCATCATGGCCCTCCAAAAGAACATGTGAAAATCTGCTGGACCTGCATTTTTCAGAGTGCAAATGGCTACTTTGGGCCATTTCTACTTCTGAAGCTTACCAAAAAACTTAACACCGGAACCAGGATTACGTCTGAGGATTTATATAGACAATTCCTTATCTATGTTATGTGATGGGTAAAAGGCTGCTACTACTATTTTGGTATACACTTAGCCAGGACTACGCTTATGAAGATTTCGACAGACAATATCATATCTTGTAATTAAACTAGATACTACTATCTTGGTACACACTTAGCAGGAAACTGTAAATAGCAATGAACAGGTAAAATATCACAACTATGCAATTCCCATTACTGCATTGAATCAGAATGGTATCATATTAGCCAGAAATCTGTTGTATACATCACAACTAGCCAAAAGGTGCCAAAATAACAAGGCAAATTTAGAAAAGAGAGGTTCCCTTCCCTTTTTTGTCTCCACCAATCTCAAAGTGCTTGCAACGCTGCATGCAAATAGACTGACATTAGAAACCAGGAAATAAAACATGCCTTCAAATTATTTTTTTGTTAGAAAATATTTCTTCATCTTATAATGCATGCACGTAATTTTTCTGCTGCGAAATACTGCTATACTTAAGCTGCAGGCTATTAGAAGATTAAAAGCCTGCTTGACTGATCAGAATCGCTTCATTCTTGAGAACCTAAATTCAGAAAATCCCAATGTTCATTTTGGCAATAACTACCCTTACTAACTCGTTATTGACGTAAATATCTCAGATCCTTGTGCATATGCCTGCCAGTATTTATGCAATATAGCATAAGGAGCTATGATATTAGCAATAAAAAAATACTTACCTTGAGAGGATGCTGCGATACACGCTTGCAAGACTGGCATTGTAACCTTAACACTATCTTCTTCGTTGTTTTGGCCTAGAATTGAAAAACCAAAGTCTTCATTACCATCTAAGAGAATTAATCCATAAGCAAACAAAAAACAAATGGTGGAATTATGCACCTTTTTGTGGAATACAGGCTTCGTCTGACCACCATATCCAGATTGCTTGCGATCATAACGCCTCTTTCCTAAAGTGTCCAATCAGGAATATAACAGATCTAAGTTAACCTACGGCTGTTTCAAAATTTGATCAGGTCTTACCTTGAGCGTAGAGGCTATCCTTTCCCTTCTTGTACTGGGTTACTTTATGCAAGGTATGCTTGCGGCAATCCTTGCCTTGACAGAAGGATTTCTTGGTCTTAGGAACGTTCACCATTTCGCGAGCCGGAATGGAGAACGGGCTTATGGAATTTTAGGGTTAGGTTAGGGTTTATCCAATATATGACTTTTTAACCGGTAGGTCCTGCAATAACAAATGCAAACTGAAAAGAAGGATAAATGTAATTGTTAGTCGCAAAATATATGAGAGTGAATCTATATGGGATAAGAACAAAAAAAGTGGGGCGTTTATATGCCTTAAATGTGGAACTAACGTGGAACCCGTAGTATATATCATAAAAACAAGGGAAAAACTACAGAATACCCTTATGTTTTGACATATTTCCCCATATACCCCTAACTTTAAAAAAATTTCTGGAATGCCCCTGGTCAACGTACAATGTATTTTGTAGTTTTGATAATTGTTGAAATACCCTTATGTTTTGACATAATTCCTCAAATGCCCTTATGTTTCCTTCAAATTCACAAAATACCCTTGATACCTGATCTGTGGCAAATTTTTTATCCTTACTGTGGCTGGAGATTAAGAATCAATGATGGGTTAGCTGGGTTTGCAGGAATCGGATCCTTGTTCCAGTGGGTTCGCGACAATTGCATAATAACAACAATAATTGGCAAAATCAGTGCGAAATCAGGAATTGGCTGATGCAAAATAAGTGTCATGTTGCTGATGCGAAATCAGAATCGGTTGATAAGCTCGAAATCAGAATCGCTGCTGCTGGTGCACCCTCCAATCGAACTCTGTGCCACTGAGAATTTGCTGATCTGTAGAGGTTATCGAAAAGCAACCACCAAAAATTTGCTGGTCTGTAGCACCAAAAAAGCTTTTCTAAAAAAAAGCGGGAGCGGAAACGAACTGCTTCCACAAGGGCATTCAGTGAAATATGCAAAAATACGAGGGCATCATGTGATATGCGAAATTATACAAGGCCAAATACGTTGACCAGGGGCATTCTATAAATTTTTGAAAAGTTAGGGGTATGTGGGAAAATATGTCAAAACATAAGGGTATTCTGTAGTTTTTCCCTAAAAACAATGTGCAACAATCTCACGTTAATAAAGTATAGAATCCATCTTATTCCAGATTGCAAAACATGGAAAACATTCTTATTGCGAAGTCAAAACATCCAAACCACAAAAAGATGATGCCGCCACTAATCAAGCTATTAAACCCAAAGAAATAGCCGGATAAGTGGGAAGGAATTGTGATGGATATTCAATACGCACGAGGAAAAACTCGCCTAGTTGTATTGGTTGCAAAGATGAAAAATGCCATTGAAGAATTACATTCCTTAAAAATCGAGCATGATATGGATCAATGAGTTGATATGATTGGAACACCTGGCGTACCACAAGAGAAAAGGACGCATAAAGATACAATGCTCAAGAGAACTCGACACCCAGAATTGAGAACAGATTTAGGCTCTCGTTAGATCATGAAAAATTGTTTGAAGGGGATCGATAGAACTCCTGGTTCTGTGAACTGAAAAAGATCATCAAGAAAATGATTATGAAGAAGGAATCGAAGATTAGTAGAAATGCCACGGGGAAAGTTTGAAGACCAGCATGTATACCATGCGAAATTGTGAGTAAGGGGCAAGAACAAATTTCGACCTAGAACAACAACAAAATTTGATATGAAGCCAAAATTTCATAGAAAGCCGTTGGATTGATATTGGAGGCAGGCAGCCAGGCAGCCAGGCAAGTAGTATTTTTACATCATGTGGGATGCTACTTCTCTATGGGAAGAAGGGTTTTGAGAAGCTTATGACCTCTAAGAATACGGCTATGGCATGGGGCCATTTTGGAAATAAGAAAAATATAAAAGATGAAATGGATTAAATAATGAGGCATAGCTTTCAACTAGATGGATTGAATGATGGATTAAATAACGTGGTTGCACCAACTTTCTATCTTGCATCTCCCAAGCCTTGAATGAATCAGCCATACGAAAAGTAAAACAGAGCCCGTTCTTTGTGATTATGATAAGGTATTTATTTATGAATTCATATGAATAGTTATAAATGTAAAATGTTCGTTACAACTTAAATAACTATCTTATTCACATCTTTCATTTTGTAACAAAATCAATGCCTTGGTTAACAAACTGCCTGCCTTCTTCAGCAAAAGCCCAAAGCATATTAGTCAACTTGTAGAGGTAGAAAAAGACTTGATTATGATGTTAGTAGACTGATCAAAATTCAGGGCACACGGTGGCTTAGCCGTCATGGGGCTATTAGAAAACTGTTTGTAAACTTAGAGCCTGTTCTTCAGGCTTTAAAACATAAAAAGAAAAAATGAATTTGAATTGCCAGTTGTCCAACTTTTAAGTCATCTATGTCTTAGCTTTTTTAGCCCAGTAGATATTTTGGGCCAGATGACACTCTAAGTTGTTCTTATCAAAAGCTAACTATTGATGTCATAGTTGTTCAAAGCTTAGCCAAGCATACAATTGCAGGCATAGAAGAAAATTTATTAGTAGATCAACCACTTGATCTTAATAGCAGTCGTATGGATAGCAGTGGACACCAGTAATTTCAGATTATTGCTATAAGCAAGACATCCATTTAATAGGGCTTCGAGGTGCTATAAAAGGTGAACGTGTGGAGAGAATTGACCAAGCTGAAGCGTTGGACTATTGCAAAGGGGCTTATTTGTTGCATGACAACAGGCTTGAAGAAGTTGAGATTTATCCAATATGAGTCTTGGCACCAATGAATTTTCCTTCAAGTGGAGTGGCTCTTCGAGCATTTGGTAAACTTGAAATTGAGCAGCTTGCAAATTTTTATAGCAGAAACCTTGGTGGTGGACGGAACTAAAATTAAAGGATTCATTGAAAAGATAGATAGATAAATAGTATTTGTACATCATGGCACAAAGACAGCATCCATGAGGTCATATGATAGACCCCTAAAGACTTGAACACAAGACCTCAAATTGCTAACGAAATGGACTAGCCACTAAACCAAACAAGGGGAAACATAATTCAAAAGGTGGAAGCTTCAGGCAATACAAGAATGGACTGGAAAAGCCTTTCTAGATTACTGGCAGATGATATGGAGAATGAATTATGGAAGGATGATTTTCTAGAATTGAAGGTAGCAACAATTGGTTTGATGCAATGTTCCAGCACAATAGAATGTGAGCGAGGCTTTAGCAGATTGAACATCCTCAAAACAGCCCATACAAATAAGTTGAAATTTGAAGGAATTTGAAATATAATTCAGAAGGTGGAAGCTTCAGGTAGTACAAGAATGGATTGGAAAAAGCTTTCTATATTACTAGCAGATGATATGAGGGAATGAATTATGGAAAGATGATTTTTCAGAATTGGTAAAGGTCACAACAATTGGTATGATGCAATGTTCCAGCACAGTAGAATGTATGCGAGGCTGTAGCAGAATGAATCATCAAAACAACCCATACAAATAAATTGAAATTTGATCAGCTTGATGCTCACGTGAGAATTTCATTGGTGGATTCTGATTTGGAAGACTATGATTTTGATAGGAGCTAAAAGATCTAAAAAGATAGTGCTAATTTAGGCACGTTTTTACTACAAAATGCCAATGAGGTCATAAGAAATTAATGGGGATTTTGAAAACAAGGATAGATGAGAAAAAAATCAAAACATTGAATTGCCTATATGTTGTCTTTTACTCTAGCAAAATTTTAGACACATTAAAATTTGGAAATACTACTAAAATGCACCTATGAGTTACCAAAATGCCCCTTATCAATTTTAAAGTTACCAAAATGCCCCTGACTCAAATAAATATACAAATTAAACTACTAATTTGCCACTACACACCAAACTTAATTGCCAAAATACCTCTACCCACCAAACTTGATTACCAAAATGCCATCACATACCAATTTTGATCAATCTACACCAAATTTAATTACTAAAATGCCCTATACACCAAACTTGATTACCAAAATACCCCTACACAATCTTATTGCGACACTTACAAGGAGCCAATATTTCCTGTGGTTTCAGCGCACGATGATGCTATTGGAGGCATGTTACCACCAGCCACACGCAGACCTCCTGAACATCCAAAACCTAAATGCATATGCACAGGAGAAGAAGATGTAGAGAAGAGGAACAACTTTCTCGAAGGTGTAATGGACGGGATACAAATGCATGCAGTTGTAGGGCTCCAATTCAGTGATGATTGTGACTTCTGTAATCTCTTTGTTGAATTTAAACTTCTATTCTTGAGGCAATATGTAGCAAAATAACAGGGGTTCCAGGGGGATTTGATATAGATATAATTCTTGAAACCATAGACCATATCCCTAAAACAATTCAATGGGTTATTATAAAAAAAAACATAGATTTAAGATAAAAAATAGTTACATTAGCTCACTGGTTAGATTGGTTAAAGTAGTCTTATTAGGACATTGAGTTATTTTGGTAGAGGTTCGAATCCCCGTATTTCATATTCAAAAAACTTAAGCAAAACCGTATAGAGACTCGATATACCATCAAAACCTTAGGCAAACTCGTATTCGACATCTTAAAATCATAGGCGTCCCCAATCATAATTGAGCATAATCGAAATGAGAGGTGTCCAGAGGCTCCAACATATAGTCTGGGCCGTAGGATTGACAGATCCGACGACTGTGGTAGTCCAGGGTGCATCTCGTTTAGAATATGTAGCAAAATAACAGGGGTTCCAGGGGGATTTGATATAGATATAATTCTTGAAACCATAGACCATATCCCTAAAACAATTCAATGGGTTATTATAAAAAAAACATAGATTTAAGATAAAAAATAGTCACATTAGCTCACTGGTTAGATTGGTTAAAGTAGTCTTATTAGGACATTGAGTTATTTTGGTAGAGGTTCGAATCCCCGTATTTCATATTCAAAAAACTTAAGCAAAACCGTATAGAGACTCGATATACCATCAAAACCTTAGGCAAACTCGTATTCGACATCTTAAAATCATAGGCGTCCCCAATCATAATTGAGCACAATCGAAACGAGAGGTGTCCAGAGGCTCCAACATATAGTCTGGGCCGTAGGATTGACAGATCCGACGACTGTGGTAGTCCAGGGTGCATCTCGTTTAGAATATGTAGCAAAATAACAGGGGGTTCCAGGGGGATTTGATATAGATATAATTCTTGAAACCATAGACCATATCCCTAAAACAATTCAATGGGTTATTATAAAAAAAAACATAGATTTAAGATAAAAAATAGTCACATTAGCTCACTGGTTAGATTGGTTAAAGTAGTCTTATTAGGACATTGAGTTATTTTGGTAGAGGTTCGAATCCCCGTATTTCATATTCAAAAAACTTAAGCAAAACCGTATAGAGACTCGATATACCATCAAAACCTTAGGCAAACTCGTATTCGACATCTTAAAATCATAGGCGTCCCCAATCATAATTGAGCATAATCGAAACGAGAGGTGTCCAGAGGCTCCAACATATAGTCTGGGCCGTAGGATTGATGTGATCCGACGAATCGTGGTAGTCCAGGGTGCATCTCGTTTAGAATATGTAGCAAAATAACAGGGGGTTCCAGGGGGATTTGATATAGATATAATTCTTGAAACCATAGACCATATCCCTAAAACAATTCAATGGGTTATTATAAAAAAAAACATAGATTTAAGATAAAAAATAGTCACATTAGCTCACTGGTTAGATTGGTTAAAGTAGTCTTATTAGGACATTGAGTTATTTTGGTAGAGGTTCGAATCCCCGTATTTCATATTCAAAAAACTTAAGCAAAACCGTATAGAGACTTATACCATCAAAACCTTAGGCAAACTCAGAAACATCTTAAAATCATAGAGCCCCCAATCATAATTGAGCACAATCAAAAGAGGTGTCCAGGGCTCCAACATATAGTCCGGGCCGTAGGGATTGACAGATCCGACGATCGTGGTAGTCCGGGGTGCATCTCGCTTAGAATATGTAGCAAAATAACATGGGGTTCCGAGGGGATTTGATATAGATATAATTCTTGAAACCATAGACCATATCCCTAAAACAATTCAATGGGTTATTATAAAAAAAACATAGATTTAAGATAAAAAATAGTCACATTAGCTCACCGTTAGATTGGTTAAAGTAGTCTTATTAGGACATTGAGTTATTTTGGTAGAGGTTCAATCCCCGTATTTCATATTCAAAAACTTAAGCAAAACCGTGATAGAGACTCGATATACCATCAAAACCTTAGGCAAACTCGTATTCGACATCTTAAAATCATAGGCGTCCCCAATCATAATTGAGCATAATCGAAACGAGAGGTGTCCGAGAGGCTCCAACATATAGTCCGGGCGTGGGATTGACAGATCCGATCCGGTGGTAGTCCGGTGCATCTCGTTTAGAATATGTAGCAAAATAACATGGGGTTCCAGGGGGATTTGATATAGATATAATTCTTGAAACCATAGACCATATCCCTAAAACAATTCAATGGGTTATTATAAAAAAAAACATAGATTTAAGATAAAAAATAGTCACATTAGCTCACTGGTTAGATTGGTTAAAGTAGTCTTATTAGGACATTGAGTTATTTTGGTAGAGGTTCGAATCCCCGTATTTCATATTCAAAAAACTTAAGCAAAACCGTATAGAGACTCGATATACCATCAAAACCTTAGGCAAACTCAAATTCGACATCTTAAAATCATAGGCGTCCCCAATCATAATTGAGCATAATCGAAACGAGAGGTGTCCAGAGGCTCCAACATATAGTCTGGGCCGTAGGATTGACAGATCCGACGACTGTGGTAGTCCAGGGTGCATCTCGTTTAGAATATGTAGCAAAATAACAGGGGTTCCAGGGGGATTTGATATAGATATAATTCTTGAAACCATAGACCATATCCCTAAAACAATTCAATGGGTTATTATAAAAAAAAACATAGATTTAAGATAAAAAATAGTCACATTAGCTCACTGGTTAGATTGGTTAAAGTAGTCTTATTAGGACATTGAGTTATTTTGGTAGAGGTTCGAATCCCCGTATTTCATATTCAAAAAACTTAAGCAAAACCCGTGATAGAGACTCGATATACCATCAAAACCTTAGGCAAACTCAGATTCGACATCTTAAAATCATAGGCGCCCCCAATCATAATTGAGCATAATCGAAACGAGAGGTGTCCGGGCTCCAACATATAGTCCGGGCCGTGGGGATTGACAGATCCGACGATTACCGTGGGTAGTCCAGGGTGCATCTCGCTTAGAATATGTAGCAAAATAACAGGGGGTTCCGTGGGGATTTGATATAGATATAATTCTTTTGAAACCATAGACCATATCCCTAAAACAATTCAATGGGTTATTATAAAAAAAAACATAGATTTAAGATAAAAAATAGTCACATTAGCTCAACTCGGTTAGATTGGTTAAAGTAGTCTTATTAGGACATTGAGTTATTTTGGTAGAGGTTCAAATCCTCGTTTTTCATATTCAAAAAACTTAAAGCAAAACCGTATAGAGACTCGATATACCATCAAAACCTTAGGCAAACTCAGATTTCTTAAAATCATCAAATCAAATTGAGCATAATCAAACGAGAGAGGTGTCCGTTAGGCTCCAACATATAGTCCCATTGAAACCTTAGTCCGCATCTCGCTTAGAATATGTAGCAAAATAACAGGGGTTCCGGGGGGATTTGATATAGATATAATTCTTGAAACCATAGACCATATCCCTAAAACAATTCAATGGGTTATTATAAAAAACATAGATTTAAGATAAAAAATAGTCACATTAGCTCACCGGTTAGATTGGTTAAAGTAGTCTTATTAGGACATTGAGTTATTTTGGTAGAGGTTCGAATCCTCGATTTCATATTCAAAAACTTAAGCAAAACCGTATAGAGACTCGATATACCATCAAAACCTTAGGCAAACTCAGTATTCGACATCTTAAAATCATAGGCCCCCCAATCATAATTGAGCATAATCGAAATTCGAGAGGTGTCCATAGAGGCTCCAACATATAGTCACATTAGTCACCAGGATTGACAAAGATCCGATTAGGACATTGTAGTCCGGTAGGTGCATCTCGCTTAGAATATGTAGCAAAATAAAACCGGTTCCGTGGGATTTGATATAGATATAATTCTTGAAACCATAGACCATATCCCTAAAACAATTCAATGGGTTATTATAAAAAAAACATAGATTTAAGATAAAAAATAGTCACATTAGCTCACCGGGTTAGATTGGTTAAAGTAGTCTTATTAGGACATTGAGTTATTTTGGTAGAGGTTCAATCCCCATATTTCATATTCAAAAACTTAAGCAAAACCGTATAGAGACTCGATATACCATCAAAACCTTAGGCAAACTCGTATTCGACATCTTAAAATCATAGTCCCTTCATTAATTGAGCATATTCGAAACGAGAGGTGTCCGAGGCTCCAACATATAGTCCGGGCATATTCAATTGACTTAATCCGAACCGTGGTAGTCCGGGTGCATCTACCATAGAATATGTAGCAAAATAACAGGGGGTTCCGATTTTGATATAGATATAATTCTTGAAACCATAGACCATATCCCTAAAACAATTCAATGGGTTATTATAAAAAAAACATAGATTTAAGATAAAAAATAGTCACATTAGCTCACCGGTTAGATTGGTTAAAGTAGTCTTATTAGGACATTGAGTTATTTTGGTAGAGGTTCAAATCCCGTATTTCATATTCAAAAACTTAAGCAAAACCGTATAGAGACTTCGATATACCATCAAAACCTTAGGCAAACTCGTAGATTCGACATCTTAAAATCATAGGCGCCCCCAATCATAATTGAGCATAATCGAAACGAGAGGTGTCCGTAGGCTCCAACATATAGTCCGGGCCGTGGGATTGATTTAATGATCCGATTAAATCGACGGTAGTCCAGGGTGCATCTCGCTTAGAATATGTAGCAAAATAACAGGGGGTTCGTGGGGATTTGATATAGATATAATTCTTGAAACCATAGACCATATCCCTAAAACAATTCAATGGGTTATTATAAAAAAACATAGATTTAAGATAAAAAATAGTCACATTAGCTCACCGGGTTAGATTGGTTAAAGTAGTCTTATTAGGACATTGAGTTATTTTGGTAGAGGTTCAAATCCTCGTTTTCATATTCAAAAACTTAAGCAAAACCGTATAGAGACTCGATATACCATCAAAACCTTAGGCAAACTCAGTATTCGACATCTTAAAATCATAGGCGCCCCCAATCATAATTGAGCATAATCGAAACGAGAGGTGTCCGTGAGGCTCCAACATATAGTCCGGGCCGTAGGATTGATGATCCGACGACCGTGGTAGTCCAGGTGCATCTCGCTTAGAATATGTAGCAAAATAACAGGGGTTCCGGGGGATTTGATATAGATATAATTCTTGAAACCATAGACCATATCCCTAAAACAATTCAATGGGTTATTATAAAAAAACATAGATTTAAGATAAAAAATAGTCACATTAGCTCACCGGTTAGATTGGTTAAAGTAGTCTTATTAGGACATTGAGTTATTTTGGTAGAGGTTCAATCCCCCGTATTTCATATTCAAAAAACTTAAGCAAAACCATCAAAACCTTAGTATAGAGATTTAAGATATACCATCAAAACTTATTAGGACAAACTCACATTTCATATTCAAAAAACTTAACATCTTAAAATCATAGGCAAACCTCAGCCCCCATAATCATAATTGAGCATAATCGAAACGAGAGGTGTCCGTGAGGCTCCAACATATAGTCCAAGTCAGAGGATTGATGATCCGAAACGATCGTGTGGTAGTCCAGGGTGCATCTCGCTTAGAATATGTAGCAAAATAACAGGGGTTCCAGGGGGATTTGATATAGATATAATTCTTGAAACCATAGACCATATCCCTAAAACAATTCAATGGGTTATTATAAAAAAAACATAGATTTAAGATAAAAAATAGTCACATTAGCTCACCGGTTAAATTGGTTAAAGTAGTCTTATTAACATTGAGTTATTTTGGTAGAGGTTATTTTATTTTTCAATTTTTAAAACTTAAGATTTGACCGATTAGTAGGATCAAAACCTTCGGCATTTTTTAGAGATAAAATTGCCCATATAAAGCATAATTCTTTTTCCAGATCATGTGAAATCCGGGCCGAAATCCCATTCAAGTCATGATTCCTTTATGGGCATTGTAAAAAGGGATTAGCCCATGTTTGATTTTTGAACATATAAGTTAAAAGTCTTATTAGGACATTGAGTTAATAGACCAAAATTACAAAAAAACCAGAGTCTATGGGCAAACTCTCGTATTCGACATAAAATTTTAAATTTATCAAAAAAATTGTAGTTTGACTATGATATTAGGCTCCTCGTCTTATTAGGATGAAATTTTAACATTTAGTACAATGACCTTTGTCAAGAAACCACCATAGACCATATCCTAAAACAATTCAATGAGAATTTGGATAAAAACATAGATTGTATAAGACTAGCTAAATTGATAAACTTAAGTTCCTATGATAGGGCATTTGAACTATGGAAATCCATATACCATATGCACAAGGAGAAGTGTTTAAAAAACATATCCGTATAGTCACAACAACAATTAGTTATTTTGGTATAGTTAATGTTCAAGACATGGCGAAGTGATTTCATATTCAAAAATGTAACGCCAATTTTTGGCAATTACAACTAAGTAAATTGTATGTTGCAAAACCTTGAATATAAATTAAGTTTTGGTAATGACAATTCAATGGGTTATTTAAAAACATAGATTTAAGAAAAAATAGACAATTTGTTATTTTAAATGGTCTTACATTGAATATTTTGGTAGATTATCCCCTGCATAAAAACTTGGAAAACCATCGTCAAAACCTTAGGCAAACTCATCAACATCTTAAATAAAATATTATGAAAATTAAATAGCCCATCAAAATAAATATAAAATTATCATAAAAAAAAATCGCCCAAATATTAATTAATAACAATAAAATTATACTAAAAAATTGCCCATATAGATATAATTCTTGAAACCATAGACCATATCCCTAAAAATAATTCAATGGGTTATTATAAAAAAAACATAGATTTAAGATAAAAAATAGTCACATTAGCTCACCGTTAGATTGGTTAAAGTAGTCTTATTAGGACATTGAGTTATTTTGGTAGAGGTTCAATCCCCGTGATTTCATATTCAAAAACTTAAGCAAAAAACCGTATAGAGACTCGATATACCATCAAAACCTTAGGCAAACTCGTATTCGACATCTTAAAATCATAGGCGTCCCCAATCATAATTGAGCATAATCGAAACGAGAGGTGTCCAGAGGCTCCAACATATAGTCTGGGCCGTAGGATTGACAGATCCGACGACTGTGGTAGTCCAGGGTGCATCTCGTTTAGAATATGTAGCAAAATAACAGGGGGTTCCAGGGGGATTTGATATAGATATAATTCTTGAAACCATAGACCATATCCCTAAAACAATTCAATGGGTTATTATAAAAAAAAAACATAGATTTAAGATAAAAAATAGTCACATTAGCTCACTGGTTAGATTGATTAAAGTAGTCTTATTAGGACATTGAGTTATTTTGGTAGAGGTTCGAATCCCCGTATTTCATATTCAAAAAACTTAAGCAAAACCGTATAGAGACTCGATATACCATCAAAACCTTAGGCAAACTCGTATTCGACATCTTAAAATCATAGGCGTCCCCAATCATAATTGAGCATAATCGAAACGAGAGGTGTCCAGAGGCTCCAACATATTGTCTGGGCCGTAGGATTGACAGATCCGACGACTGTGGTAGTCCAGGGTGCATCTCGTTTAGAATATGTAGCAAAATATGTAGATTGAGTAGGATCAGTATGTAAGGGCATTTTGGTAATTAAGTTTGGTGTGTAGGGGGTATTTTGATAATTAAGTTTGGTGTGTAGGGCATTTTGGTGATTAAGTTTGGTGTAGATTGATCAAAATTAGTATGTGATGACAATAGTTTGATGAGTACGAGTATTTTGATAGTTAAGTTTGGTGTGTAGGGGCAAATTGATCATTTGTTTGTATGTTTATTTTATACAATGTATTTATGTTTATTTGAGCCAGGGGCATTTTGATAAATTAGGGGCATTTTTGTAATTTTGAAACCCATAGGGGCATTTTAGTAATTACATAAACTCTTAGGGGTATTTTGGTAGTTCTAAGCTTGTACAATTTTGAATTAATATTTGGGAAATTTACCAAAATACCCCTTGCGTCAATAGGCAAAAAGCATTCGGAAGGGCTTTTTGGGAAATATGTCAACAATATTTTAAGTTCATTTTAAGTTTGTAGGAATATTTATAGTACCACTAAAAGCTTTCCCCTGGAGTGTAAGCTCCAAATCCGAGATGCCCTCACAGGAATTGGTTTCCACTTAGATAACACACCCATCATGCAGCCATTCTCGGCCTTAGTTTAAATTCCAACATATATTGATTGTGCTCATTACTATTTGAAACCAACAGGTCAACAGGTATCTCAAAAAGTCTTAGAAACGTTATCATGTAAGCGAGAACAACAAAACTACCTTGCATTTAGGAATGCAGATCTCTTCTGTCAGCTTGCTGTTTCTGCATTGTCATGTAGCAAATCACGAAGGGCTCAGTTTTCAAATGGATGATACATCCTACTGGTTGATGTAAAACTAATCCCAAAAATTAAATTCCTGAAGTACATGTCCAGATAATTGTTAGGATAAAAAATTACAGGACATAGTATGATAATCATTTCATAATTGCTTCATTTAACAGACAGTAAGATCAGGTTCAAAGTGATTCATAGTTCATGAAACAAATAGCAACAACTGCCATTAACACCATGGCTGAATGAAATTGCTCCCACATTGGATGGCTTAAATGCCGGGGTGACTGAAGCATTGTCAGGTTTTAGCTTGACTTGAGCATGTCACTGCTCTTCCAGCTACATTCCATAGGACACTAGATAATGGTAATGCTCCACTGGCTCTAGCAGCTTATAATTCATATAGACAACCTTCCTTGTTCTGATGTCTGGTAAACAAGTCATCAGACAGCAAGATTGTATTGGTGCGCATATAGTGGCCATCAAGAATGACATAAAAATTTGTCATGAAATGTTAACAGCATCAGGATGCATTCTGCAAGAACTAGGGATACTACCAGAACAAAACAACAAAAAAAAGGGAAAGAAAATCAAAAGGATGGCAGGCTTCAAAATCTTACATTGAGCTAGCAATGCTTTCCTGGACAGGGTTCTCAGAAGTAACAGATGTGAGTCTCTTCCTCGGCGGCCGCAGAACATAGCGAAAGACCCGATCACGGAGATGGCTTTTGTTATGCTTGTCCTTGGATCCATGTTCACAAGCAACCCTAACCATTTTTTTCTCTTTCAAAAACCTAAGCAATACCTTCATGTGCTGTTTGCTCTTCACGCCAGCAGTCTGAGCAAATTCCCAGCATTCATTAACCTTGAGAGGGCCATGCCGTTCTACAATCATGCGCATAATTTCGGTGGGTTTTTTTGTGGAGCTTTCCAGCGCCCAATGCTGAGCTTCTTGATTTGCGGTCGCTTGAACCTGAGCCTGAGCTTGGGCCTTTGCTTCTGCTTTAGCTAATGCCTGGGCCTGCGCCTCTGCTCTCAGCTTGCCTTTTGCCAGGGATGCTTGATTTCCCTTCTTCGCCAGGTTCCGGATCGCTGTGGCAAACATTTTGCTCTGTTTCCGAAACCCTAATCCTCCACTACTTTGTGCATGTATCGGTGGGGAGAGTATTCTTAAATATACGGTATTTTTAGAATGAGGTTGGGATAGTCTTACCCTGGTTTGGGGGATCCCGGAGGGAAATGGGATCCCCTCCTCCGGGATCCCCACGCGAGATCCCCTCCTCCGGGATCCCACAGTTAACTGCGCAGTTAACGCCTTACTGCGCAGTTTTTGCTGATTTTTTTGCCGGATTGGAGCGAGGCCAGTGCAGCGGCGCTCGCCCTGCTTCCTCCTCCGCATCTACCTGATCCCCTTGCCCTCCCGATTCCGACCAGCTACGAACTGATCCCATGCGATTCGGTGCCGGATCGAGGGAGAAAATCCCACAACAAATTTGCCCCAAAAATCCCTATAAGGGCCAAGATTTTTGCGCAGTAACTGCGCAGTAACCGGGGATCCCGTCCTCCGGGATCACACCTCTTGGGGATCCCGTCCTCCGGTATCACCCCTCCGGGATCCCTGAAACCAGGGTAAGGATATCCCGCGCCCTCTCTGCCAGGGTCGGAAATTAGAATTTGCCCTAACCATTAAAAATGCCTGCTTACAATTAAGGCTACTATAAATACACGAAATTATAGTGTAGTTCTCAGAAATCCTTTGAAACTTCTACAAAAATTGCCTGAAAAAAATGCCAGGAATATCTTTTGGTTACCAAAAAAAATTTAGAATGGCCGGATTTTTCAGGGTCGAACCCCCCCAATTTCGAACCCTGCCCTCTCTTCAAGTTAGGGATAATATGCCAGAGGGGTGGCGAGCCCGTTAGGGGCGGCCAGGTCCGAACTAGGCGAAGTCGACCCCTCTGGCACATTTTCTCACGTAAAGTCTAGGGCAGTGTGCAACGAAGTCCTAGGATTGAATCAAACAATCCAGTTCAAATTAAAAAGCTCCGGTCCATATGAAATACTGTAGTATATACGGCCGGTCCAGAAAATGGCATATAAGGATTTGGGCCGGTTGAAGCCATAGTTCCTAGGATTTTTTTTCGGTTCTATTTTATACTGTAGGATTTTTCTACTAAGCTACTTATATATAGAAAATGCCAATATTATATTTAATACAAGTCTTTGTACTATGTAGGGCCTATACGAGTTGAATGTATCTATTCTAAGGATTATCCCAAGATTCCTCTAGACTCCCCAAGACTCTATGTGCAATTTCCAGATTCCCTTACCTAGATTCTCAAACATTTAATGATGATCCCCCCATAGCTTTCATAAGATTCTCTTGCGATTCCCCTAGATCCTCAAAGATTGTCCCAAGTCCTCTTGATTCCCCAAGATTCTTGTACATTCTTCTAGATACCCGTAGATTCTATAACGATTCCACTAATTTCTCAAAGATTTTTTGAAGACTCTCCTAAATTCCCCAGTATTCTACGATGATTCACAAGAATTTTCCTAAGATTGCCCTAGATCCCCTTCAGATTCTCCCATATCCCCTTAGATTCTCTAAGCTTCCATAAGCGTTCCCCAAGATTTTTATAAGATTCCTAAGATCAAACCATCCCATTGGATTTTCAAAGATTCTTCATGATTTTCTAAGATTCTCTAGTGTGAGTCTCAAAACCACGAAACAACGAGTTTTTAAGGTTCTCTAGTGTGGGTCCCACCATTACAAAAAATCATCAAAGCTTAAATCTCTTAACAAAAGAAGAAAACACAACTCTATAAAGTGCATTTTTGGATACAATCCCTTAGTCCCATGTAGATTTCTCTATTATATTGCATATTGAGTATAATATCCATTCTCTTATTGAAGTATACAAAGATGCCATTGTAAATGTTCTCTGATAGTTTGTCAAAGGGAAAATACTATTTCGTCCATTCTATCACTTCTATTATTGAAGTGTACAAAAGTGCCATTGTAAATGTGCTCAAATAGTTTACCAAAATATATTTCCTCCATTGTATTAGAGAATAGAATAGAATAGAGCGATAAAGTTTGCACAATCCTCTGTGTATTGCTGGAGGGCATTCAAGCCTTAGTTGGGCATAAGCTTTTTGGGTAATATTGTATTCCTGGTCGTATAAATACTAAAATTGACGTGCTTATTGCCAATTTTACAGCTACTTAAAATCCTAAGTCTTTTAGAGTTGTTTTTGTGTAAGTGGTCGAGGGCATGGGTTTGATCCAGCCAGAAGTAGAAAGTAAGCTGGTCTTGACACAGACTTCCAAGCATGCCGAATCTTCTGGGCCTGTTATTATTGCCTGGTAGACCCTTTTTTGGGGCATAGGTACATCTCTGTTTCATCTGTGTTGCACGATTTGTTTCTACAGCGAGAAGTGGATCCATAATGCGAAGCTGTGCAAGCATACTAGCGGAGCAACAGGGGTAAGAATGCCATAGCCAATGTTACCTTTTTCATCCCATGCATAGCTATGATCAAGGCACCTTATTTACACTAGATGCAAACCAAAAGGAACTCAAAGGAGGCAAAACTCCTGGATGTGAAACTAGGCCATGACAAAAGATCTGGGACTACCATAGCCTTGGGTGTGTGAATTTCTTCCTGCAAACAAAACATAAGGAAGATTGATGTATCCGTGCTCTTCTTCATATAAGCTTATCAAGTAAAAATGAAGCCCAAATGTAGAAGAAAAATGAAGGCTTCAAATATTTAAAGCCCGTTGACAAAGAGATCCCTTTTATATGGCCTTAAAAATGTCAAGGGATATCAGAGAGACGTCGGAGCAAAAGACAACAAATCCACAGCGTGTGGAGTATTCATGTGATTCATGTGAGCCAAGCAACGTTTTTATAAATCAGATTCCCAATTCCAGGAAGACAGTCCATATTAGCTGCTTAACCTTGCAAACAACATTGTTAGTGCGTACTTAGCTTGCAGAAGATTGTTTTGATATTATTTTACTGCCAATTTCCAGCTTAAAGAAGACAAATATGAATATGAGGACATACATATTGCACCGCATTCTAATTTCACATATTTGTGGAGTGACGTGTGATTGGAATTATGCAAATAGAACATTAACAGAGCTGCTTAACTTTATGCAAATAGAACATTAACAGAGCTGCTTAACTTTTCATAGGATCTGTGAAATGAAATAGAAATCTTAGTGAAACAAAATGAGGATGCGAATCGTATGTTGCATGTTCCATCTGGCATCTCCCATGTGCATATTTAAAGGATGTGGATCGGCTTAAAGAACGCAAATATGAATATGAGAACATATTGCAGCATTTTAATTTCAACATATTTGTAGACTAATGTGTGACTGGAATTATGCAATAGAAGTTAACAGATCTACTTAACTTTACATGGGATCTGTGAGATGTAACAGAAAATAAAGGACAAAGAATAAAGGATGTTACCCTTTTTGCATAGCATCTATTTCAAATAGCGGGAATTGCAGGTGGCATGGTATGGTTGCCTTGCTGCATTTGACTGCTCTGTTGCACTTGCAAATGCACCAAGCATGAGGCCAACTGATTTCTGGCAGTTTTCATTCTGATTCTACTTCTTTTTTTTGTTGTGTGAGACCATTAAGGCGCATCCTTCTTCGTCTGGAGCTGTAAAGGTCTATGTGATGTTAATCTCGGCAAAGTAATTTAGAAAGGCAAATTGACCAACTGTATGCCTCTATTTTAGACTCTGTCCGAAAAAAAAAAAATCCGGTTACATAAGACATTCAAAATGTACCTTGCACCACAGTTTTGATGGCATGAGAATTCAAGTACATGGGAAGAGCCAGTCCGCCGGGGTTAACAGTAATTCTGGCAGCTTCAAAGCGATGGCGGCGAAGATCAGGAAACTCAGGGCCCCAAGTTTCGATTTTGCTACGCAGAGTAGAGCCAGAAACAAAAAAACCCAAAATGACTTAAGCGCCATAGCCATAGCTGTTGATCGCTAAAGCACAATACAACACAAGGGAACTGGTGGTTTGCTCCGGCATGCAGAACCAACTCTGAAAAAAACGCTTTTAAAACAGGGAAAAGGAAGAAAATTATGTGCCTCCTTCCAAATACAACAATTTTTTCATTTTTGATCTAAGATTTGTATTCCATCTATGTAATCCAGCGTAATCCACCATATCTCAATCAAGGGAAGGAGCTTTAAATTCCTTGACAGGTTGGATGGCCAGGGCTTCTAATAGCGCTAACCTGTGAGAAATCGACCTTCAGATTCTCGAGCTGATGCTATCAATAACCTGTTGCGAGTTAAAAACAGAGGAATAAAATGCAAGTTAGAAATAGAGAAACAAAAAACGAATTACATAATGCCAAACAATGCAATCATACCAGAGAACATGAGATTCTTATGCTCAAAGAAATTCCCCTGTCGTGGGCTCGATTTTGGGCCGCTTAAAATGAGCTGCTGCAGATTATTCAAGTTGTGAATCAAAGGCGATCCCACTGAAGCCATTAGAGCTGGGATCAAGGTGTAGGAGGGTTTTCAAGCTCCATATTTCTGTTGGAATGGAAACAGAAAGAGAGTTACTACCAAGGTTTAAAATCTCCAAATTAGAGAGGCTTCCAAGGTGTGAAGGAAGATTTCCAGACAGAGCATTGTTGCTTAGATTTAAAACTGAGAGGGCTGAAAGATTTCCAAGCTCTGGAGCAATCGGGCCTTCTAAACCTTGGCCTACTACAGACAGAACTTTTACTTTGGAATTTTTGCACTGTACTCCCGTCCCGTGAATCCACAGGGCAAAGAAGCCGCCTCGATCCAGTCCGAAAGAGCTTCTGATCCTGCCAATAGGCCCTTTTTGAACGCCAAAAGTGCTTCAGTTTATGGGGAGGTAGCGTTGATCCTCCAAAAAAAAAATATCCCCACAGCAGCAACACGACGAAATGCAGATTGTGGATCGCGGGACCCACCGGCAAACTGGGAATGCTGTCCCAGTTTCCATTCCCCTACACATTAAATATGCTACACACATTAAATTAAATTAAATGCAATTATTTACCATTTCACGCATTGTTACCCCGAGCCCCGTAAATGTCGGACACCGACATGTTTTAACCATGTCATTTTGACATGTTATAGCCCTATGGGTCCGGCTGTTGGGCCCATGGGCTTCGTTTCGATGGATGCATATCCATCATATGGGTATCTGCACACTACCATGACCATGCCTCCCGGATCCCCTGCATTAAGGACTGGCATGCGTACGGCAGACTGACCCCATGACATGTTATAGCCAAGTATGATTGGCCCGTAAACAGAGAGAAGAACAGAGGTAAATTTTGAAACAGTGCCGGAAATCATAGGTTATGGAATGATGTTGGCCCATTTTTGCAGATTTTTCGATTGGGATGCCAAAGAAATCATGCATATGATGCTAGGGGCCGAAATGATGCTGCCGGATTTCAAATGGAGGAGTATTTTTAAGTGAGTTTCTGGCTTCCTCTTTCTTTCTTGTGCTCCTCAAGGAATCGCCTATCCCTTTCACTATCAACAGCCCTGTTTCTCCATGAATCTTGGAAACATTTTGAGCCTGACTTCCTGTCAATTTTGGGTCCCTCCAACAAAGATTAAAAAGCTTAGATTGTCTTTTTCCTTCAAAGAAAAATCGGCTTTTAGTTTCCTTAAACAAATTTAGACAACAAGTTATGGCGGGTAATGCATGCGTAAAGCATTTTTTATTGTTAGCTTAACAAAATCGAGAGGTGGCCATTCACCAATTTAGTTTTGCTTGCGGTAGAAGAAAGAAAGAGACCAAATTTCGCCGCCGCTACTGTGGAAGCTAATTTCACACAACAAAGGAGAGCAAAGGAGGCCACGATTCAGCCGAGAAGATCTTCCCAAATCGACCCTGCAGGTATGGTTAAGGCAGTCATTTTGGTCCTATAGTAGCATAGGAGGGATTTGAACTCGTCGCCCAATCCCTCGACATAGCCTCGAAGTTTCAGTTGGTTTTTCTTCTCGTGATTCCATGGCAAACAAGGAGGAAGGAGAATGCAAGACAAGCGAGGGATCAAAACGAGGTAGTGGCTCGTATACACTAGTTTCCATTGCACATGATTTATCCATTGATGGTGTTGTAGAGGCAGATTTAAATGCTACCGTGGGCGAGAAATTCCATGGAGATTGACATGCGGTGGACCGCCAATTCAGAGCCAATTTAGGGCCGGTTTGTGGCGGATTTGCAAGATGATGTTGGGGACGTGATCGAAGAGGAAGACATCTTCGAGGAGGAGAACTCCGAGGCAGAAGAAGAGCAATTGCAACAGCCACTTTGGGAGTACAACTCTGATACGAAGATGTATGTATGTTTAATTCCTAGCTGCTCATACACAGTTAACAGGAAGGATAGATTCAAGACTCACTTGGGATCAGCACATGGCATGAAAGATGTCGAAGTGGGAGGTGCTAAAAGAGGCAGGCCATGGAAGAATCCAGATGGTCCGTTGCGCCCTAACAGGAATACTGATTTGTATTACATGCAGTACACCACAAACCCGGAATGGAGGTATAAAAATGGGCTGAGGAGGTATAAGAAGGCGTGCACCAAGCGTGCACGCCTAGCTTTAAGTCTGAAAGAACAACGGCTTTAAGTCTGTTGATCAGTGAATGGGTTCAATAAACGTGAATGCTCCACTCCAAATCGACCAGCTTTGGGTTTAGGGTTCCTCCTACATCAATTTCGCTCCAATGAAGGCGCGGGAAGGGGAGGAATTGTCTCGAAATGGCACTCTGTTTGAAAAAACAGAATTCCTCCTTTCTTCGTGGCTATAACATGTCTTTCTGACATCCATACAAGTAGTTCAACCCCATCCTTGCATGGCGTGAGGATCCATGGCATATTGAAGATGGGTGGTCGTGCCCATTCCCTGGCATCAGGAGTCATCCCCCATCCATCAGGAGTCATCGCCCATCCACGGCTATAACATGTCAAAATGACATGGTTAAAACATGTCAGTGTCCGACATTTACGGGGCTCGATTGTTACCCACCTTTTTTTTATCACACATTGCCACGTAGTAGAAATAAACGTAACTTGCCATTTTTTTTTATGGATTCTTTTATTAGTCCTTGTCACCACATCATTTCATAATTAATGTTTAATACTACGTCATAAAGTATTGTTAAATTTCTTACTATTGCACTTTCCTATGCATTTTCGAAAAACAATCTACGGATGGGATTTTTTCTCCCCCCCTCGATCCAACGATAATGAGATGGGGTCATGGCCCATGCATGCCCATGCATGACCCACATAGAGATCAAACGGCCAAAGGTGTGCCACCTCATGCTTGTTAAAATAAACGGCCTAGATCGATTTGAATATATAGATATCTATTTCATGGGGGCATCCAAAGTAATTTTATATATATTATGATATGCCTATCACTCTTATATAATGCATATACAATTTCTGGAAGTTTGTACAGAATTTTGCTCGTTGAGCTTCAGATTTATATTTGTTGCTACGAAAAGACTTTCCAATGGAATCATTATCATCAGTTTGCTTTCCAGGTTTTAAAGGATGCCATGGTTAATCCTCCTGTTCTGCGTTTGCCAAAGTTTGGTCTACCTTTCTTGTTATGTGTTGATGCAAGTGGTGTGGCTTTGGGCGCGGTTTTGATGCAGGATGGTCATCCTATTGCTTATGAAAGTCGGAAGTTTTTTGACACGGAAAGTAGATATAGTGTTTATGATAAGGAATTTATGGCTGTCATTCATGCTTTGAAAGTGTGGCGACACTATCTTATAGGGTCAACAGTTCATATTTTGACTGACCACCAAAGCATTAGGCACATTGTTTCACATAAAACATTATCGGAAAGGCAGTTGAAATGGGTTGCTTTTATGCAGCAATATGATTTCTCAGTGGATTATCGTCCTGGTAAAGAGAATGTTGTAGCTGATGCTTTAAGTAGACGTTATGCAGTTTGTTCTCTTTCTATAGCACAATCCAACCATTTGGAGGGAATGAAGCCATTTATGCCACTGACTCTGATTAGGATATTTGGTTGTTAGCTCAAAGTGGCAATGCATATGGATATAAGATCGTTAATGGGTTCTTGTATAAAGGTCCAAAGCTATGCATTGTGCGGAACTTTCGGTCACTTATTCTTAGAGAAGTCCATGATGCACCTACTGCGGGTCATCGTGGCGTGGGGGCAACTTTGGCAAAGCGGAGAGATGTTTTGGTTCATATTCGGCATTGTGTTACTTGTCAACGGATAAAGAAAGCGAACAAGAAACCTCATGGTGTTTCTTTATCCTTGCCTATTCCGGAGGCAAAGTGGGAACAAATCACTATGGATTTTATTGTTGGTCTTCCTCCCAGTTCTCGCAAAAATACTGTCATTTGGACAATTGTTGATTGTTTAACTAAGCACGCTCATTTTATTCCTTGTTCGGATAAGCTGACGGCTTATAGTGCGGCTACGCTCTTTATCAAAGAGATATTTAGGCTACATGGGTTGCCAAAGATTATTGTATCTGATCGTGATACAAAGTTTACTAGTAAATTCTGGAAGGCATTGTTTATGCAATTGGGGACAGAGTTAAGATTCTCCACTGCTTTTCACCCAGAAACTGATGGACAATCCGAGGTGGTTAATAAAGTTATTTGTTCCATCTTAAGGGGGTTTGTCAATGAACATCAAGGTCATTGGGAAGAGTATTTGCCTATTGCTGAGTTTGTGTATAATAATACCTATCAGTCTACCATAAAGATGACCCCTTTTCAGGCGGTCTATGGTCAGCCTGTGGGGAGCCACTCTTTCGAGTGTGTGAGGATGTTCCAGCTGATGATGATTTGGTTATTGAGCATAAGGATCTCATAGACTTGCTTCAAGCTCGTATTCGAGATGCTCAAGCATCTTTTGCAAATAAATCATCTAAGTTGCGGCAACCAATGGTTTTTAAGGAAGGGGATTGGGTATGGATGAGGATCCATAAAGGCCACTTTAAGAAAGATGCGCGCAAGAAGGATCTTAAGTTGGCGCTCCGTTTCCATGGACCATTTCAAGTTATTAAAGTGGTCAATGAGAATGCATATCAATTAAGATTGCCTCAAGGTTGGAAAATGCATGATGTAGTGAATGTTTCATTCCTAAAGGCTTATCATGGTAAGGAGTTACCTCAACTTGGGAGGTTAACTGAGCCGAAATTGATTGATGATTCAAGTTCTAGAGCCTAAAAAGAATTTTGGCGGATAAATCCACTAGTGGTTCAAGACAATACTTGGTTAAGTTCGCTCACAAACCTTTGGAGGACGCTTCATGGGTGCGTGGCAATGTTTTAGAAGCTTATCTGGATATTCTTAGGGAATATAAAGATCGGAAAGCAAAGGAAGCTGAGAGACAAGAGGAAGTCCAAGCACAGGCTTCTACTAGCCGGCCTAAGCGGGGCCAAGGAAGGATTATGCTCGGATGGCTAAAGGTATTTAGACACCCTTTTGCAGCAGAGCACTGCTGCAATGTCAAGAGGAGGGGAATGCAATATGCCAAGGACGTGGCCTTTAGTCCAAACGGGGCCTTATGGTCCAAAGAGGGCTTTTAGTCCAAAAGGGGCTCTATGGTCCAAAGAGGGCCTTTGGTCCAAAGAAGGACCAAAGGGGGCGTGCATGCTATATAGTAGCTCGGGGGAGAGCTCTGGGGCAGCTGTGTCTTAGCTGAGGGCTCATGGTTGGGTGGTGAGATCCCCTATCCCTGGCACGGAAGGCCCAAAAGGAGGTCTTGCCTTGCCCATGGCTATGGTGGACGAACCCCTTTACCCCATCACCATACTCATAGACGAGCTTAAGAACGACAATATCCAGCTCTGCCTCAACTCGATCCGGCGCCTTTCTACCATCGCCCAGGCTCTCGGTGAAGAACGAACCCGTAAGGAGCTCATCCCATTTTTGAGTGAAAATAATGACGATGACGATGAGGTCTTGCTCGCTATGGTTGAGGAGCTTGGAGCATTCATACTCTACGTTGGTGGTGTTGACTATGCCCATGTTTTGTTGCTCCCTCTCGAAACCCTTTGCACCGTTGAAGAAACTGTCATTCGAGAAAGGGTTGTTGAACCTTTGTGTAGAATAGGTTCGCAGATGAAGGAAAGGGCTCTCGTTGATTGGTTTATTCCCGTCTTGAAGGTGTGGAGCTTTGTCTCATACTTCTTTCAGATTGTTTGCAATATGATCAAATTCGTAGGTATATTTTGTTGTTTCTATGCTCACAATATGTAAGACTGGCATGCAAAATGCAGAGACTTGGAGTAGGAGAATGGTTCACAGCACGAGTTTCTTCCTACTATTTGTTTCACATTGCTTACCCAAGCGCATCAGATCCATTGCGGGGTGAGCTGAGAGCTTTATACAACCAACTTGCTCATGATGACATGCCAATGGTGAGAAGATCAACTGCATCAAATTTGGAAAAATTTGCTGCCACTGTGGAACCTCCATATCTAAAGACCGACATTATTTCCTCTTTCAGAGATCTCACTCAAGATGGTATGTATCTTTTGATGGTTTAGCCATGTCATACTGTTGTTTGGAAAGCATAGTCTGTTAGATCACCATGTCTGGAAACGGTAACCAGTCTCTACAATTTTGCATATGGAATGACCATTCTGTGAAGTAGAATAATTACTCTGTTGGGCCCGTCCATTCAGGTCTTCCCAATGCGTATTTGAACAAGGAGATGCACCAAAATTAGGCAAAATATCTTGGCTGGAAAGAGGGCTAGAAAAGAAATTGCCTTGGTGATAGGAGGCAGAACACTCAATGGGGAGTGCCCCAATTCCGCACTACTTATCTGCGCTGAAGCAATTGTCGACTCTCCTGTTTGTTGGAGATGCAAGCAAATTGCAACAGATACTGAAATTAATGCTTGAAGCTGCAAAATGTTCTCTCAAGCAGAAATCTCTGTATCTACCTCCCTGGAGAACCCTAGATTATATGAAAGCAAAATGGCTTTCCGTCTGTGAAAGGCAGACGCTGCCGGAATGCTCGAATTTCCCAAAAATTGGTTCTGATTTGGATAATTTGAAGCCGCCTTGCCAGCAATTGAATCAATTCAGGGCCTCTTTCAAGTCGGAAAATAAAAGGGCTTTTGCATATGGAGCTCCAAGAGTAAACCGAATTAGCAGAACTACTAGTGATAGAGAAGAAAATCCACTAGATCCTCTGTTAGTTTGAGAAATGGTTTCTTAAGAAAACTTTTAGTCCACAGATTTTGAAGTTTAGTTATTGTGTATCATCTATGTTTGTCTTCATATAAACTAGACATCTTTGTTTACTAGTTAAAAGCCCAAACCTTTGAATATTTGGTGACTGTTATCGGTGATAGTTGCAGACAGGAAAGGTCTATGGAAGGATGGTATTTACTTATCATCCTATTTCATTTTGGTTCAACATGGTCTACATGATTTGAATGTGCAGATCTAGGATTTGTTAGAATATGATTGATTATTAGGTTATTCATCATTTTCCTGATTTTCTAACATAGCAACAAAGTCAACGGCAAAAGGTAAAAATATTGTCGTCTTAGTAGAAAGAGTTACATTTTAAGTTGAATACTGCACGGCATTGCTCATCTAGATACTTTTTTATTGTTAGAATGTGGATCATATCAAGAAGTTTGTCTAAGTTTCTAAATCCTTATGTTATGTATTCACTTAATGTCTTACAAATATATGGTGCTATGGGCAGTAAGCTACTTTACTTCAGAGCCAATCTAGATTCGGATTGTTTCTCTTCGTTGTTACATTTACAAGTTGATTGCTATATTGTAGCGTTAGCGACTTTCATAGATCAATCTTTGAATTTCCAAAGATATAAAAATCCCCCTATGTATTTGACGAACATCTTTCACACCATTCCACAGATATACAAATATCCCCTTTTGCAAGAGTAAGTTGGGGAAGAGAAATGTTCGCGGCGGCCTTGGCCGCCGCGATAAATTTCTTGTAATATTAAATGTTGTTAAACAACCACCTCTAAAACATTTTTAAATCAAACATTGCATGCATTATAGGTTGTGCAATGTGCACTACAACACTTGATGAGCTTGTAGAATGGCTTAAAATAGAAAAGTTTGATTTTGTTTCTATTGTACGTGCTTGTAAAGAGAGTTCTCATTACATACAAGTCTAATACATGATTCTTTGTAAATTTTGTTAGAAAGAAACTTCATGTGGATCCTTTTATAAATATTTGTTACAGGGAAGTTCCTAATGGATTTTGTAACAGAAGGACCAATCCGGTCCAAACTAATATAATCCTATTAGTTTTATAAACAAAAGGCTTTTTTCCTATTGCAAAAAAAAAAAGTTTGTTATACACTGGTTTAGGGGGAGGAAATTTTATGCCATGTGGCATTGTTGTTGTCCACAAACTCAAGAAAATGTTGCCCATCTCTTTTAACGTTGTACACAAAAACATTACATGTTTTAATCTAAGCATGTAATACAGCGAAACTTCCTCTCCCCTAACTTTACATAGGGGAAATCACTCTTGAGGCCGGCAACTAGAGGGGAGGGTGGATCGAGATGTTTATTGAAGGAATTGAATAGTTAGAGAATTGAGTAGATAGAGGATGCAAGGCCAACAATGGGGGCAAATTGCAGATTCATGAAGTGTATTCACAAACGAATAAAATGAGTTGCAAGAATACATCAATAGCTTTTGGGGGCTCTAAAAAAGCTTCGTTTAGAATTTTTCCAGCTTTTCTCAATGGATTACGCCATCAAAATCTCATATTTTTTATTAATTCCTTTTTCCCCAACCAAAAGTTTGTAGAAAGCATTTGCCAACGTAGTAACTCAAACCTAAAAAACCCAAAGTCATTATTAAAGAAAAAGGATAAACTTACATGATGGGGACCACCTCAACAATAGCAAACTTCAACTTGCCATGTACACTTAAAGAGATGAAGCAGGCCAAGATACAACCATATAATAGCATTTGTTGGCCTAATTGCACATGTGATTCCTGCAATGAGTAATGCAATTTGCCGAGATGACAATGGCCATGACTTCAAAACTTCCAAATAACCATTTCTCAATGGCTAATGGCTGTCCTTAGGACGATTTTAGGATCTCAAAATGGCTCATAACTTGGGTTAAAGAATTCCACGTCATATTTGCCATGGCCGATCAAGTTTGCCCATTTTTTTACCAAAGCCAGTATTAGTTGGCAAGTAGAAGAATGAGCAGGCTTACATGGCATCCACATGGCAGATTTTTATAGGGAATATCCGCGCATGCATTGCAGCAACATTATGGCCTCCCGTTATCGTATTACGCCTGAAGGCCTGCGTCCTTCGGAAGACTCAAAGGGTAAATAAGGTAGAATGATGGTGGCTATGCTTGCCTTTTTTACACCAGAACTTTGTTCTTGGCTATAGAATTTTTATTTGTGCTTTTGTTGTGTGTTTGTTTTTTCCTAGAATGACATTTGTGTTCTTGACTCTATTAGAGTCCAACCTAGCTTGAATCTTTCAAGTAAGTTGCATTTTTATTATGAAAATGAATTTGCAAACAGATGGATACTACTGATTTGCTTGTTAAGAACTTTGCCCAGGCTTCATGATGCTCGATTTGTTCTTTCGATTGCTCGAGCGGCCTGAAGTCTATCCACCTAAGCTCTTTATTGTTCAATTGCAACTGTTGACATACTTGAACAAGTTGTTACTTGCTGTAAGAAGGCTGAAACATCCGCTATAAAGACAAAAGCACAAAATATGAACAAAGGAATACTTAGGCTCAGAGCATAATAGAAACGATAAAGGACTCCGATTCAAGCTATGATAAATCTATATAGAATAGAAAATACTAGAAAATATACAAGAAATATACAAGAAATACATGAGGAATATGCTAGAAAACTAGATATGCTTGAAAAGGCAAAGCAGAATACAAAGACTTGAGCTAGAAATCTCAAGACTGGCTTTGAACCAAAATGATTGAACAATACTCGTCTTTTCAAATTGCCATTGTTAACCCATAATAGAATTATTATGCAATTCCCAGTTCAGGAGATTGTAGTGTCATATATGCAAGCTTTTAACTTGCTCATTTGTATATGAAGTTTCAGATTTGAACCATGCAATGCAAATCTTGCAGGACTTAGAACCAAGTCTTCATCATCCCATATACTGATCTGCACTCTGCAATTAAGATTGCATTTTTGCAATAAGGACGAATTAATGTGATTTTACTTGACATGGTAAAAAAATACAATCTGTGCATATTAAATTGACCAAGGGATTGTGCTTCTTCCTCTAGTAGGAATGCCTAAAATCCAGAGTTTGATTAAAAAAAGGGGGGGGGGGGGTTTTGAGGATGTCAATCAAGAGATCTACCATGTGCAAGACAACTCCCTATAAGATAGGATAGTCTGTCAAGTGATTCTAATCTTCTCTGAGTCGATTTTCGTGTGCAAGACAAACAAGCCCACTCGGTATCTGTGGGTGTGCGTGCAACACTGAAGTAGCAGCCCTTTCTTTGTGGCAACCTGCTACTTCCCACATGCGAAGAGAAACTTCTATCACATACACTCAGATGTGGATAGGTTGGACCTCCATGTCGATTTATATGATGACATACACCAGCACAAGCAGTTGGATAGAGTCTTGCTCATCGGAGACTTCAATGCATGCACCGGCACAAAATAGCCCATGATTTTTTTTTTTTTTATGAACGTGGACCTTTATTACTCAAAAGAATACAAAGAGTACATGGGGGACTTAAAACCCAGTGGAGAAGATGTCCACTAGAGCAACTACCCACCACATACATAACACAGAAAAGCAGAGAATACATATCACCACAAGCACAACTGTTTGCTATGAGTACGTCTGAATCTGAAGATATCGCTCCCAAATGACACTCTTGACGTCGTCCTTTAAGCAAGAACACTTTTATGCCTTTACAATGCGACTACGACCATCACTAAGCACTTATGCATCTGAAAAGACCTGTCCCTTGAAGATGAGGAGATATCGTCTCCTCCAGATTAACCAGATGATCCAAGGCAGATGCTAAGTGGAAAGCAACTTGTCCCAAGAACTAGGATGGACTGATAATAGAACCTGCTGACTATTCAAGTCACAATGGAAAAGGCTCAAAAGCCACTGCCAAGCAAGTCGAACATGGTGACACAAGAAAAAGCAGTGCTCAATTGTCTCATTCCTCTGCATGCAAAGAGGGCAGATCACAGAGACTTCTGGACAAAAAATCTATAAATAACAGTGTTTATCCGCATGCATCTATGAATGATCTGACACTACAAGATAGATAGCTTAGGATGGAGCAATTTATCCCATACCCATCGCCAGACTGCTTTTCGATGAAACTCAGGGATAACTAAAGGCCACTTTGGCGATGGAGGCAACACTTCAGAATGAAGCAGAACCACATACATTGAGTGCACTAGGTGCTCCTCCTTAACACTGCCATAAACCACCCAGAGCTGGGGAGCCACGTCTTGTGGATGTGGAGGAAGAGTAGCAGCTACTTTTTTCAAACGCCACGGTCCCAATGAAGGAGGAGGAACTTCAATCTGAACTCATTTCACGTCAACAATCTTGTCTCATTATAACATGCAGATACTGTGAGCACACCCGCTGCTCGCCATCGACGCTGTGTCAATGGATGGATAGAAGAGACTAGGGAACAATCCGCCTGGCCGTCACCCAAAGGGATCCACCAGCAACTGGCTGTAGGGTCTGTGTGGGCCATCAGATGGAACTGAAACAGCTAGCAAACCCTCGAGGAAAGGAGAGGCATTAGGATATGGAGAAAGTGGATAAAATAATGCCCATGGGAGGAGTGGCTTAATGGATAGAGAGACAAAGGAAATACACATCTGTAAAGACTGGTGAATGAGATGCAGTCCTAGGGAATTATCAGCATTATTTAGAATCCGCCATATGAACTTAGAATTCAGCATCTTGCTCTGGAGAAGAAAGTGAATCATCCCCAGCCCCCCATAAAGTTTAGGCATAATGCACTTCGCCCAACTAATTTTAACATCAGCTCCTTCTTCAGTGCCACCCCAGATAAAGTTCATGACAGTACAAACAATGAGCTGCATCTTTCTCTGCGGTGCCAGCAAGATGGATGCCATATAGACATGTGTACTACTCGGAATTGACTTTGCCACAGTTACGCGGCCAGCCATGGATAACTTAGCCGTGGACCACCAGAACAAATACATTTCCAACCCCTTAATAATAACATCCCACTCGCCTTCAGATGAGAGGTGTACACTAACTGGAATGCCCAGAAGCCTAGTTGCCTTTCCATAAGGAAGAACCTTCCATGGAAATGCAATCACAGAAGATGGCACGTGAGAGTCTAGGGCCCACAAGGCAGTACACTTTTGCCATCCCACAAAGATACCAGAAGCCAAAGAGAAACTGTCCAACAAGGAAATGGCATTCTGCAAATTCTGCTCATCAGCCATTAAGAACAAGAAAGTGTCATCGGCGTACTGATTACAAATCTCATGTGAACCATTATTCATGGGAAGACCATGCAAGATGCCTTTCTACACTGCAAGAGAGAATACCTGAGAAAGAATCTCTGCCACAATTGTAAAAAGCAGCGGTGCCAAAGGACAGCCCTGGCAAATGCCACGTCCCACCTGAAAAAATGTCAGTGGTTCCCCTTGAAAAAGAACTGAAGAATAAGCAGAATAATGAAGTTTCATAAAGTCTGTTGAAAACGGGGCACCAAAACCAAGATGTAGGAGGCACTGTTCCAGGAAACTCCAGTCAACACTGTCATATGCTTTTGCAAAGTCCAGCTTCAAGTATACAATGGGATAACCATGCATTCTAGCCCAATAGAGACCCTCATATGTGTTAGTCCTGTGCCTCCTGGTACAGGACTATTCATGCATACGACGGACCAGGTCAAGAACAAAGATCCACGGTCGATCCGCGGGTTCGGCCGTCAAAGGCCAAAGAAAGACCAAGCGGCGAACCACGCATCAAAAGAGGCCCCCCAAAAAAAGGAGGCGCTCAGACAAGTGATGGCCCGTCACCGCCCGCGTCAGCATCAGCGTGATTCTAGGCACTTCAAGAGGCACCGCCAAATTCCTCAAGAAATCAGGCCTCCTTCCAGGAGTCGGCACCGAGATCAGTCAGAGTGTCTATATTGGGCCAAAGGCCATTGTACTATATATATGAGTAGAGCTAGCACATGAGTTTTAGATGAGTTTTGAGTCTTGTCTCACTTCAGTTTTCTCTCTTTTGCGAGAGCTCATGTATTGCCATCATTGATATCAAGGAAGCTTATCATTGTTGTCTCATTGTTTGTTGTTTCATTTTCCCCTTCATTGTTTTCTTGCAAATCCCGCGTGACATAGTCCCCGATTCTCTGTTAGATCCACGTGTCCTCCACGAGGGTCGTCTTGCGCAGAGTTCCCAACCCGCATCCCAAACACCGCCGCCCGCCGGTCTGATTCGATTTTCCTTTCTTCTGTCGCCATGTCTGTTCGAAACTTCACGCCAGAAGAACTTCTTTCCCAGACGGCATCTCGCTTGGAGCGTCATCAGCGACGGGAAGTTGTTCGTGATATGTATGGATCTGCTTATGACATTGAGGGAGGCCACATTCGGTCTAGGGCTCAGTCGGCGCCACCCACCCCTCGTGTCATGTCTCGTCCAAATTCCCCGCCTCAAGCGTGCAAACATTGCTCACAGCCTCAGTCACCTCATCACTATCAGGAGCCCTATCAGGCTCAACTTTCTCAGCCTTACTTTCATACCCCCGAACATGCCTACATCCATCACTCTTCAGGCCATACGCCTCTTCCTTCACAACCATCATCTCCCCCGGGTGGGCAGGGATATCCACATGTCTCTTTTGCACCTCCCCAGGAATTTCCATTCCCTACATTTCAAACCGCTCTTCCTGTTTACAACCTTACCGACCTCAAAACCAATGCTCAGGCACCTTCAGTCCCTCAACCGCAGTCACCCCTTCATCAGGGTCCTTCCGGCACCATGCCACCCCCAACTCCACCTCAATATAACCAATATACCGTTCCTGTCCAGCCAAGCACTTTCACCTCTACCTTTCAGATCCTTAAGCTGACTTATCCCACCTTTGGCAACACGAAAGGCAAACCCTTAGACCAAAGTGCTCAGGCCCACATGGAAGAATTTGAGGCTCTGGCTGTCCTGAATGGTCATGCGCAACCTCAACTGAAATTCCACATCTTTTCCACCACACTGCGTGGCTCCCCTCATCAATGGCTCACTGGAACCAAGATTGGTCAGAAATGAGAACTGCTTTTCTTTCTCACTATGGGACCACGGATGATGATCAACTTCATCTCAAGCAACTCAATGACCTTCAACAAGAGCCCACGGAGTCTGCCAGGGATTTTGCAGATCGACTTCACATTCTGCTCAGCAAACTCAAGGAGTACCCAACACAGAGCCAGATCTTGGTCTGGTTTCTCCAAGGACTTCCTCCAGCTATCCGACTCATGACTGAATACCTGCGCCCGAAGACTTTGGAGCAGGCTATCGACCTTGTCAATCACTCAGTCAAAGTTTCCTCCCGTGGCGTGGCTCTTCAGGAGCTCCCTTTCATTCTACCCGTCATGGTTCCACAGACTGCTGTCCAACCTCAACACGCCAATCCGCAGCGCAGTCAGATCTGGTGCCATATCTGCAAATACCAAGGCCACTTGGCGAATGAGTGCAACTCCACCAATGGCCCGCCTCATTGTAAAAGATGCAACATGTGCAATCATGCCACGGAAGAGTGCACTCGCACTCATCCTACACCTTTCCGCAACAAACTGGTTTATCAAGTTCAAACCACACCTCAGCAACAATCACAATATCAGCAGCCACCAATGCAAGCGCAACCCAATCAACTCTATCAGCAACAGGAGCAACAACGGGGACCCAACACACGTCCTCCTTTTGATCCTTCTAAAGCTCAGTGTTATCACTGTCAAGAATAAGGTCATACCACCACGGCGTGTCCTCAACTTCCACAAGTTCAGGTGCAGCTTCCTGGCACCAATCAGACCACATCGGTCTGCCTCACGGCTTACCAACTCTGGATTGCCAATGGCAAACAAGGCCCGCGTCCTGTTCTTAAGAAGCCACCTCGCGCGCCTCAACAATCACGCTATCAACCAGCTCCTGCCAATCAACCTCAGATGGATCAACAAGCACATGAAGAAATTTTCCAGGCTCTTAATCCTCCAGTCCAGCCATCCAATTGGGTTGGTTTGGTTTCACGCCAGACCAGGGCGTCACGTCCCTTAACCATTATTCCTAATGGCACGCAACCTGCCTTTGCAGTCGACACCATTCCTCATGAAGAAGAAAAAAAGGTTCACTTTGCACCTGACTTGGAGAAACTCATGCCGAATGTCATGCCTAAAGTTCGCCAAAGCATTTTGAACCTCATGCAAACTGTTGAAGGCCGCACGTTGGCTAATGTTCATGCCACCACTAGAGATCAACAAAGACAAGAAGCGCCTTCCACGTCTCAACCTCCACGCTCTCAGACATATCCAAATATAGCTGCCGAGGTTGACCTACTCAAAGAAGTTGCTGCTTCCTTACCACGCACTCCAGCACCTGTGGATCCAGCAGATCCTTTTTCTCATGTGCCTCTGGAACTCCAAGAGGAGCTAGCCAAAATCAAAATTCCTTTAAGTTTGGCAACAATTTTGAAACTCTGTTAGTTGGGGCTGTTGCTACCTCTACACCCACGGTACATGCCACGGTGGGCACTCAACAAGTCAATCATGTTCAAATTGACGGAGTTAGCGCGGTCAATCTCATTACGGATAAACTCCGCAAACAAATGGGCATCAAACAACTCTATCGTGCCCCATATGACATCAAATTGGCTAATGGCCATATCACGCGACCCCAAGGCGTCACGCCTCTTCTACACATCAACATTGGTAATCTCCGATTCCCCTTGGAATTTGGTGTTTGGAAGGCTGGAAAAGATCCAGGTGATTATGAAATGTTGGTCGGCCGACCTTTTCTCCGCCAGGCCAAGAGCATCCATTACTGGGCCACGGATCAGTTAGTCATCACAGATGGTCACCTTAATGCCACTCTGGACTTGGAAACTGGTAAGATCATTTCGGTCGACAATGCTGAACCCTCTCTCTCCGACACTGATTCTGAGGAAGCCCAGAATATCTATCAAGTTCAGGCTCCACCTGCGAGTCTACCTCTGTCATCCTACCCCGAATATGCTGATCCTTGGGGAGAAATGACTCTTGATCAGGACCAGGCTGTGGCGGCTTTGCTTGACCCCTACCTGGCTCCTTGCAATCGAATCCAACGTGTTGATCACTTTTCAGAGGCTGACCCTCCTGCAGCTCCTGTAGATGTACACGCTGTCATGAAGCAACCTCTGCTTGATGAAACTCAGCAACCTCTCTTCTTCACCACGCAGAGTGCCACACATCCTGTCATGCTTCAACCTCCTGCTCATATCGTCGAGGACACGGAAGTTATCCCCCATATTCAGACTCCTGAAGTCGAGATAGTGGATGTGGGCAACAATCAGCCTGTCCGCATTGCTGCAAATCTTCCGACTCCCTATCGTAACAGGGCCGTCACGCTCTTCAAAAAGTTCAAACACATTTTCGCCTGGAGCTACAGAGATCTTCGGGGGATCAACAAAACCTTGGGGGAACTCACCATTCCTACCAAATCTGATGCATGTCCAGTATAGCAACGACAGTACCGGCTCAACCTCAATTACCGTGATCACGTCAAGGCGGAAATTGACAAACTCCTTGCTGCAGGTTTGATCTATGAGGTCAAACATTCTGAATGGGTGAGCCCCATCGTCATTGCACTCAAACACAATGGTAAGATCCGCGTTTGCGTGGACTACCGAAAACTAAATCAGGCCACGGAGCATGATCATTTTCCACTTCCCTTCACCGACCAGGTTCTGGAAGAGGTTGCTGGACATGAGATGTACTCCTTCATGGATGGTTTTTCTGGCTACAATCAGATCTCAATCAAAGAATCTGATCAACTCAAGACTACTTTCACCACCCCGTGGGGCACTTTTGCCTACAAGGTGGTTCCCTTTGGATTATCAAACTCTCCATCAACGTTTCAACGCATCATGCTCTCTGTTTTTCATGATTTTATGAAGGAAAATCCCTTCTTGCAAATTTTTCAAGATGACTTCTCTGCCTACAGTTCCATGGTTGACCATTTGGATAAATTGGAACTCGTCTTTCAGAAATGTGATGAGTCCGGCATTAGTCTCAATCCTGAGAAATGCACCTTTTGCGTCACCTCCGGTGTTCTGTTAGGACACGTTGTCAGCAAAGTAGGTATCACCACAGATCCTGCCAAAATCAGTTGTGTGCTCAAGGCTCAAGCACCCGCCAATATCAAGGAGACACGCTCTTTCCTGGGTAAGGTCAATTACTACTCCACCTTCATTCCTGGACTGGCAGCCATTGCAGATCCCATTCATAAACTCACGGGTGATGAATCCACGGGCTTGGAATTCCCGGCGGATCTTTCTTTCCAACGGTTGAAGCTTTTTGCTCACTCGGGCCCCGGTTCTTGTTCCTCCTCAATGGGACAAGCCCTTTCATGTTCATGTCGATGTCTCGGCGTTTGCTATTGGAGCTGTTCTTTCTCAAGAATATGATGCGCACACTGACAAACCAAACCGATATGCCAGCCGAAAACACAATTTCTGGCGGCGAAACTACTCGCCACAGGCGTGAGGCCTTTGGTTTAATTTTACGTGGTCCAACGCTTCCGTCACTATCTTTTGGGCAGTCGGATCAAATTCTTTGTTGACCACCAAGCACTTCTTTATTTGATCAACAAATCCACGCCCGGGGGCGCATTGCTCGTTGGGTCCTCATTCTCGCAAGAATTTGCACCTTTTGAAATTGTTCACAAAGGCGGGCAAATCTCATGTTGTCCCGGATTATCTTTCACGCATCCACCGCGGATGATCCCTCCACCGGAGTCTCGGGCGCCTTTCCCACGATGCTCAACTCTTTTCGGTCGGCAACACCACATTGGTTCCATGACTTTCGTGATATCTCCTCACGAGCTCTTCCACCCGAGGGCCACGCTCTCTCGGCATAAGCGACAATCCCGTCGACACCAATTTCTCCTCGAGGTCCGTGACTACACCATGGTTGCGGGCCATCTTTACAAAAAGGGTAAGGATACCATCCTTCGGCGCCAGTGTTCTCCCTCATGAGGTCCCGGATATTGTCGAGAAGCCCATGAAAGGCTCGGTGGTGGTCATTTTCATGGTGACACCACGCACGCACGTAAAATCCTTACGGCTGGTTATTTTTGGCCCACGCTCTTCAAAGGCGCCTCCACGCGCCCGCGTGTGATGCTTGCCCGGTGTGGGGGGGCCCACGGCCCGTGGCGCTCTTCCCTTGGCGCCGGCCGCCACGCGCCCCCTTCAGCAAATGGGGATGGATTTTGTGGGCCCCATCGACCCTCCTGCGAGGCACACACGTGCCCGCTACATTCTCGTTCTCACCGACTTCACGCTACCAAATGGGCGGAAGCTTGCGCTTCCGGACAACAACACCGCGGCAAAAACGCGGTAAGGTCATTTATCAACAAATCATCACGCGATTTGGCTGCCCCACGGAGCTGGTCAGTGATCGTGGTGTTCATTTTATCAATCATACCATTAAGGAGCTGACGGATTATCTCCTGATACATCATCACAAGAGCACACCTTACTATCCTCAAGGCAATGGTTTGGCAGAAAGCACCAACAAAACTCTGGTCACAATTCTCAAGAAAATTTGTGACGCTCTGGCAAACCAAGCTTCCTACTGTTCTTTGGGCTTACAACACTTGTTTCAAAATAGCTACAGGTCACACTCCTTTCAAATTGGTTTATGGTCAAGAAGCTCTCATGCCGTTTGAATACATCCTTCCAACTCTTCGTTTTCAACAAGCTCGCCCATAATCCGCTTCTCTGCACACTCAAAGAAAGGGTTTATCAATTGGAACAGTTGGATGAACTTAGAAGGGATGCTTATATTCGTGTTCTTTATGGACAACAGTTGCAAAAATCTTTACATGATAAACGTCCGAAGACAAAAACATTCACAGAAGGAGATTTGGTTCTTCTTTATGATTCTCGGTACAAAAATTTTCCGGGTAAGCTTAAGTTTCGATGGCTTGGCCCTTATCAAATTGTTCAAGTGGTTCAACCCAGCGTTTTCCAGCTGGCTGAGTTAGATGGAACTCCATTACCTACATCGGTTAATGGCTTTAAGCCTCAAAACATTTCATACCACGTAAAGTGAAAATCAACAAATGTGGATCTTTGTTCCGGGCGAAACACAAATGATAGTGACTAAACCAGGCGGCATATTTATATTATAGGTGGAATTTTTTTACAAAATGTGGGCACAGCCCAGCTATTTCCGCTATGGGCACTGCCCTATATACAAAAACGGGCTCAGAGCCCTATCTACTAAGTCCTAAGAAGAAAAAAAGAAAAACCCTCTACTCCGGGTTCGGAGCAGAGGTGATACGCAGGATGTGGTAGAGGTTCTGCTCCGGGTCCCAGCCAAGCAGTGCAAATCACCTCCATCCCGTTGGTCTTCGGATCGGGATGCTCAGCCATCCCGGCACACCAGCCGTCCATCGCCAGGCCACGGTTGTGGCAGCGCCAGAGGTCCAGACAATCCATCTTACAGGTAATCCACTCCAGACAGTTCGAAGGCATAATGCAGTGATCATGCAAACCAGCAAAAGACATATTGAGCGCCATCGGATGTCTTCGCTTCACTCCCGGTTCGTCTTATATAGCCAACCGAGGAACTCCTTGTCGACGTGGACCAATCAAAAAAATCGCCAACGTGTTTGCAATGCAAGGCTGTTTCTAAAATGAGAATCTTTTCTCCCGCCACATATCTAGCCATGGTACCTTCTGACACATTCGTTTTAATGAGATCCCACTTCAAGTTGCCAGCATTAAATGCCATTCCTTCTTTTCACGCCCGTCAAACATTAATGTGCGTCCTTTTGCCACCTGTCACATCCGATCATTCTCTCACGCCTCATCTCCACCGTTCATTGCTTCTCCCTTTGTTGTTTGGGGACTTAGCCAAATTTTTGCCTCTCAATCACCTCCTTGGCATCTTTCGACACCTGGCACCATCAACGGTTGCAGTTTCGCCCTCATCATGCCCCTTCGCCTCCATTTGCGCCCCATCATGCCCTCCTTCGCCTCCATTTTGCCATGGCTGCACCAAAATTTCCTCAACTTCTTTTACCGAAGTCGGATCTTTCTTGACGCCTTCAGGAAGCCCTTGTTGGCCCAAATCGTCTTCTTTTTATGAATTCTCACAAATGGAACTTGCCCAAATCCGCACCGGTTGAAAATTTCCTCAACTTCAAACTCTCAACAGCCCGATATGGATATACCGTGGTCGATGGCACCGTGAAAGCTTTCTTTTGTACCACTTTTGGAACCCTCAAAAGTACCTACACCGGGTACTTTTAAACCCTTTTTTTTTCTTTCCATTAAAATCAATCCAAAATTTTTGAATTGAAGGTCAATAACATGTCAATCTATTGTATTAAAGGATAACAATACTATTAGAGACTAAAATAAATGAATCAACTTCGAAACTTATTGTTTATTAAGACATTTATGCAAGTTCCAAGTACCCAGTGCTGGGTACTTTTCTGGGTAGTTTTGCACTCCCTAAAAAGAACTTTAGATGGTACACCCTAGCATGCTTTTACCCACCACCATTTCGCTGACACAGCACCTAATTTCTGAGGTATTCCATATTCCTTTGCAAACCCCTTGTTTATCTTGGGCTGCCATACAGGATCTAGATGTCACTGAGTTTGGTGCTCCTGCTTATCAAGCGAACATGCATCGCCTGACAAATATTGACAAGACCCATGAAACTTTTGTTAAGTTTCTGTGGCGAAAGTTCCTTGGGTATTCTATCAAGAACACCCATATCAATAAGCCTTTCTATAATATGGTGATCACTGCTATCCGCTCCAATCACCATATTGATTGGCCCCAATTGTTGTTCTACCGCCTTCTACAAGAAGTCGACCGTCTTCGGGCTGCCACCTCTATCTCTGAAGTTTCCGTGGGAGGCCATCTTCAGGCCATCATCCGTCATTACTTTCCTCCAACACCTCCTCATTCTCATGATTCCACTCAGCAGTCCATTCCTCAGACTCACCAAGTTGGCACTTCACGCCCTTCTTCTTCTGGTCATGTCAACCTTCAGCACACGCATGTCACTGTCTCCTCCTCCTCTACAGAAACCAAGCACTCCAGTCCTCAACATGTCTCCCAAACGTCACAAACAAGGCAACAGCAGGCTCCACCACCTCAGCACCCTCGCCAGCTTTTGTATCAATATCAGCAGGATGTTCAAGCTGCTGCTCTCAAGTTACAAGAATCCCAGGAAGCTCTCATGAATGGGGTTCAAATGGCCCTGGAGGCCTCAGAAGCGGTTCACCGCGACCTTCACGCAGCTACCACGCAAGTTCAGACTCTGGAGACCCAGCTTCAAGACAAGCACGAGGTTTTTTTACAGGCCCGTGAGGATCTAAAGGCTGCCCAAAATCAGAATAGTCTGCTTGCCGATCAGCAGGCTCAATTGCAGACCACCATTCAAGAATTATTGGAGCAGGTCAAGGCAAGAGAGACTCTCTTGGTTGACAAGGATAAAGACATTGCCAAGCTGGACACGCTGTATACAGAACTCTCTCGGAATTACAACACTCAGGCCCAAGACCTTACAGCGCGTGATGCTCAAATTGCCTCTTTGACAGCTCAGCTTTCCACGCAGACCTCTCAGCTCACATCTCTCCAAGATCAGCTTACGAAGGTTCAGAAACAGAAAATTCTTGATGACGCTGAGATTGTCGTGCTTCGACTCAATGTTCCTGGGCAATCTTCCTCACATGCCACGCCTTCTCAGAAACAGGTCTGTGACCAGTCACACCTTCTGTTAGAAAAGGAGAACCGGATCCGTGACCTCGAACAACAGCTACAGCAAGCTATTCAGTCTGCTGATGAGGCTCAGACCAAACTTGACGGCTATGTTACCATAGCTAGCAACCTGCCTGTTGATTTCCCTGTTCCTTCCAGTTATCTGGATTATGTGGTTGCCCGCCGACACCTCTTTCTTCTGAAGTGGCATGGGGCTGATGGTCCCATTGATGTTCTTCTGTGCACTGCAGATTTTCTTCGGATCTGGCCAGACCTCTCTATTGAAGACAAAGGTTTATTCTGTGCCCTTTTGGTCTTTGATCTCATTCACTGTGCAGATCCGGATTTCATCACCTTCAGAGTTGTTCAGCCAATGGCCTACATTTTTCATGATTTCTATCTGGCTGATACACAGGAGAGATTTCGGGATGGGCCACACCAGAACTTTCAGGGTGATCCCACCCTTCAATGGTTGCTTTTGGATAACAACCCCTATCTGGCTGATCATGATCAGACACACGCTCTTCATCAAGAGTACATGCCTGAGCTTGCTCATCATTTGCCTCTTTGGCAAGCTGAAGCGCTGCAACAGATAAGGAAGTATCTGGGACATCCCGAGGATCTTCCCTTTGCACAAGTTTATATGCAGCACCTCGCAGGTTACAATCAACTGCGTGCTCTTCTGGATAGCAAGACAGTCCCCACGGGTTGGGATAGCCCTCCTGTAAATTCTCAGCTCCCTACTTCTGTTTGGGACCATTGGTGCAAAGCTCTTGATCCGGACCTTGTCCGTGAATTCCAGGAGCAGGCTCAGCAGCCCACGCCCACGGGCATGGTCCCCTGTCCCTATGCTTCCCTGGGTGTCCCTCCACGCCCCAGGTTCCTCACCTCTGATTGGCGTCTCCCCTTTTGGACCAAGGTCATGGATGGCCATCTTTGGATGGACTCATACTCAAATCTCGGCGGATCTCCGATGGGATCCCCGCTTTCTGCCCGCTCAATTGGGAGGATGGTGCCACCCTTGATAACACTACAAATTGGATCTATATTGCCAATGGCGTGGTTGGCAACGCCTGGCGATGCTCTTCATGGTCTTGACACCTTCTTGCGTATCGCCGCCACCTCACCGGATCCTTGATTCTGCAAGCAAAGGCGGTTTTACGTCATGCTCTCAAATGCATCCCGCCGGCTCCTTAAATCGGCAAATAACCATCTTTCAATTTACAATCCAAATGCGGTCGGGTGCCTTCGATCTCCGGACCTACCTACTCATGGAGTGCCGGTTTGTTTCGTCTTCGACGCCCATCTTTGCCCTTGAAGACATGGTGCGCTCTCATTTTCTCATTGACGCCGATCCGCCCTTGGGCTCAACACTCCTCTGCTCTTCAAATACGCCCGGGGATCTCATTGGCACTTACCATAATGGTGCCCATCCTCACCCCCGTGAGGATCACTTTCCGATCCGATGGCTTCCCCCCTCGAAACACTTCCTTCTTTTCTTCACTCGAAAGTGTCGTTTGGTGGGGAGTGTTAGTCCCAGTGCCTCCCCAGTACGGGACTATTCATGCATCTGATGGACCAGGTCAAGAACAAAGATCCACGGTCGATCCGCGGGTCACCGTCAAAGGCGCAGCCGAAGACCAGCGGCCAACCCACGCAGTCAAAGGCGCGCCAAAAAAGGAGGCGGGACAAGTGATGGCCCGTCCACCGCGTCGGCGTCAGGCGTGATTCTAGGCACTTCAAGAGGCACCGCCAGCATTCCTGCAAATCAGGCCTCCTTCCAGGAGTCGGCACCGAGATCAGTCAGAGTGTCTATATTGGGCCAAAGGCCATTGTACTATATATATGAGTAGAGCTAGCACATGAGTTTTAGATGAGTTTTGAGTCTTGTCTCACTTCAGTTTTCTCTCTTTTGCGAGAGCTCATGTATTGCCATCATTGATATCAAGGAAGCTTATCATTGTTGTCTCATTGTTTGTTGTTTCCTTTTCCCCTTCATTGTTTTCTTGCAAATCCCGGTGACATAGTCCCCGGATTCTCCTGTTAGATCCACAGGTCCTCACAGAGGGCTGTCTTGCAGGAGTTCCCGAACCCAGACCCCAAACAATATGCTGCTGCGACATTATTCAAGATACATCGGCGAGGCAAGAAACCTGACTGTGTGGAAGAGATGGATTCAATAAGCATGCCACAAAGCTTCTGAACAAAAGCTTTAGCAAAGATCTTATACGCTAAGGATGACAAGGTAATGGGGCACCAATCTGAAATGGAAGAGGGATCCTTACATTTTGGAACAAGGGAGATACAACCAGAGTTGAGGATTTTGTCCAAGTGACTCTGTCTTTTAAAATCCCGAAAAGCATCATACACATCTGCATCCATCCAATCCCAATACTCCTGGAAAAAATCCACCGAAATACCATCAAGACCTGGACACTTGCCCCTCTTGAGAGAAAATGTGGCCTCAGCTAAATCATTCTGGCTGATCTCAGCCTCTAAAGCAGCCCTTTGCTTATTGATGACTATAGAATGAACTTTAGCAAGCAAAACCACTTGAAAATCTGACTGAAAGGGAAGATGCGGAGCATGAAGAAAGCAGAAAAGTGATTGTGGGTCTACGCACGAAACTGGGGGGCAATTTCGCGTCCGTCAAGCATAGCACCAGCACCCCACTTATATATCTTTGTTTATTTTTATCCTTTTTTTTTATAAGTCCGTTTGGTCTGAAATTTTATATTCTGAGGCGAAACATGAATGCGTGTTAGAGAAAAATATTAAAACAAAATTTGATTCTTTTTTTCAAAATACAAAGAAAATGGTTTTTAAAGCACCTCACAAGCACCTAGTGTCGCAGACCAAAAAAGTGTCCCCCAATATCGTGCGTAGACCCTTGTGCAAAAAGCCTCTAAGCTCAGTTGGATCTGAAACAACAAGCCCATCCCAAATCCGCAGAGACTGAAGAGATGCAAACTAGCTTTCTTGTTTTGGCAGCTCTGAAGAAAAAACTGTGCACCGGTCTCCCTTCTTGAACCATTGCAACCCAGCTTTAATACGAGCAAAGTGCACCTGTTCAGACTCCATCTGCCTAATGCTACACAAAATTTGCTTCTCCACATGACCTCTAACGGGGCAACAGACCTGCATGCGTCAAGTTGTTGATAAAGATCCAACAGAAGGCTCCGGTTAGCAGAAGCCCGCTCACGACCCCAACTTTTAGCAAAAGACTTCACAGCAGTGAGAGCATCAACAATACCTGCCATGCCCCTGTGCCGAGAGAAAGAAGTGAACCACGCCTGTCTATATCCTGCCAAAAATTCCTCATCCTTCAAGAAAAATGTATTCAGCTTGAAATATGTCTTAGATGCAGCATGCGCCACAGTATGAGAGCAAGAGAAATACTGTGGATTATGGTTAGAAATCGCAGTATTCAACAGGTTATCACGATGAAAAGCAGGCAACAGGGTTGCTACCAAAGCATTATAGTAGCCTCTATCATGTCTTGCATATGCTCTACCACCACCCAGCCAGTTATTACACCAAGTAAAACTTGAGGGACTGTCAACTTCTATGAAGCCACAATCTTGCATTAAGCGGTGTCATTGCTCCCGTTCAAAGCCCTGCACTATCTCTGCACCTCTGCCACATCTGTCTTGCTCAAGCTCAACCATGTTAAAATCATCCACCATGATCCATGCAACATGGGAGCCTAACCTCAGTAGTTTGGATCGCAAAGAAGCCCACAATGCGCCTCTCTGATGTGATCGATTATGCGCATACACATTAACCAATTCCCCTTCTTGCCCCTTATCAAACCACTCGATTATGATCCACCGGCCAAATCTGTCAACCTGAGTAAATGACAGTGCAATAGTTCTCTTCCACATTCTAAGGATACCAGCCTTTGCCGAGTCTGAGGCCGCCACAAGAACATTGTACTGCTGTACTGCCTATTATCCCAGCAACTTTATAGGCATCCTCTTTCTTGCGTTTATGCTCTTGCAAACATATGAAGTCTGAGTCCCACTAGCCAGTGCCATGAACAACCTACTCCTTTTAGTAGGGGACGAGGCAACCCCCTGCACATTCCAGGAGATTAACTTCATTGATCAGGTGGATGTGGAAGATGCTCTAAGTCCATATCAATATGTATATGAAACTCCGTATTCACTTGATCAGCCCAATGTGGCTGCGATGCTATTGGACGCATAGTAACATTGGTGAGGAGTGGTGGTTCAACAGGATTAGGAGAAGCAGATGCTGAGGGCTGCAGTGAAAAGCTATTCCTCCTCCGAGATGCTTTTTTCATGCGAGCAATGGACCATTCTTCTTTAATGTGCTCTTGCTTGCGTGCAATCATGTACAGCCTCTCTTGCTAGTCAGAAGAAAGACAATTATGGGTTGCGAGTAGAGTGCCAATGGCTAGGGCAGAAGATGAAGAAGGGGTGATGGCAAGGACAGGTGCAGGAGCAGTTGGAGTAGGGATGGCAGCAGGGGAAGTAGAAGTAGGGGAGACAGAAGCAGGAGGAGGGACGGGCATGGAGGGTCTCCGCACACGATAGGTAGAGAAGGCCTCAACATCAAGAAACATATTGGCAAGCTCTAGGCCGTTAAGCAAAGATAATTTGTATTTAAAAAAGACCACTTTTAAACCACAGACTTTGGGAGGGAAGCCTCAACAAGAAGGGAAATACAAATACGAGGACCATTGGCAATAGAATGAGCAAGGTGCAACTCTAATCCATTGGCAATGAAGATCAAGAAGTCTGGAACCTGCAACTCAATTGGGAAGTCCTCCAATGCAAACCAACAGGGTATACAATGTGCACCAGACTTATTAGGAGGAAATCCCGGGGTGTATGCCTGATACAAGAGATAATGCCCCCACAAAGGGTCCACTCCACGTTCTACTAGTTTATCAACAGCAATAGGCGACCCGAGCATCACTAAGAAATAGTTGTTTTGCCTATCCAAAACTTTCAAGGACTCATGCGGAAGCAATCCCAACTTTTGCAGATGTTGCTTCAACTAAAATCCTATCCTCTTGAGATCAAGGAACTGGCCAGTAAAATGACATACAACCGCATGGAATATTAGATTGTGCTATGATCTATCTCCACAACCGAGACACCAGCCTGCGTGAAGGCGTTAGAACACACCGCTGCTTCATAGAACACGTTATCAGGAGGCAGTTGAACATCCATTCGGTCTTTAAGACCCTGCAGCTCTTTCATATATTCAGACACCTCTCTTTTGTTATTCTCCATCATAAGGGACACTGCAGCAGCAACATGAGCAGAACGCATACCAGATGTCATGTCCCGTTTAATCCAATCACTGAAACGCATTTATGAGACTCGAGCAATAGTGTTAGGAGCAGATCAGGGAGCAGAGAGAAGAGTAGGAGACGTTAAGAGGCCTGAAGAGGATATGGGAGCAAGAGACGAAGGAGTTGGGGCAGGGGCAGTTGGAGGAGGTAGAGAGTCAGAAGCAGAAGAAGTGCATGCCATAGAGAGATGAGGGAATTGCAAATACATAGAGGCAGGGGCATATGCAAGTGGATTGCGACGAGAATTAGGAGATAATACTAAAGAGGCCAAAGAGGCAGAAAATTGCGAGCAAGAATGCATACAGGCGGTGGTGACCATGGAGGCCGAAATGGATGATCCCAATTCTGGAGATTAAGCAACAAGAAAACTACCTGATACCAAACACCATTGGAAAGCTCACTGCGCAAGCTCCTAACACATCAAGAATCGTACGAAAGGGATGCCCGAGGAGTGAGATATCTCATACTGAAGCGGCGCCAAAACCCTAGCCTGTGGGCTGCACCATCCTTCCTATCCAAATGCTCCTCAAATAGCCCATGAAATTTGATCCCCTGGTTAGCAATATGTCGCAACTATGCCCCTCAAAAGAAGCTTGGCCACAGGCATCAGATGACAATCAGATCACGTATTATGGTAGGTAGTTATTGCTGCTCTCTGCAGTATCTTTGACCCGGTAATATGGAATGGACTGACGCTGTGGCATCATGTCGAAGCACGCTTGTAGATAGGAGAACTAGGGGAGCAAATCTAGTGTGGTGGACTATGTGTTGGTGGCAGAACAGGATAGGCATGTTGTCCAGCACTTACGAGTGGGAACAGATAGTAGAGATGAGTAGGTGGACTCAGACCACCTACCACTCTACTTGCAACAGGCTTGGCAGGTTGTTCCAACCTCCTCTACGACATCTCCTCGAATGGTTCATCTGTGACTGGACTATGAACACACAGAGTCTTTATGCCCGGATGCTAACATATGACTTGACAAATATTTTGCAATTCTCCACGCCAGAGCATCCATTTTGAAGCTTGCACATGTTTACCATCCGATGTATAGGATGGCACCATTCTGGCCGTCGATGGGCGTGACTTACAGACACTATTTTCTTTTATCGGAAACAAACTAAAACCAAGCATAAATAACTCAGTCCAGACTCAGAGCCCTTTTCTCCCTTTCCAAGTATGACATATTCTTCTCCTTGTTTTTGCAAAAGTGCAATAATGAGGTAAGCGTCCAGACTAACAGCAACATACTGCTAGTTGTTCTTGCATCTAAAAAGCAGATGATAACTCCGGTTATGGATCGTGGATGAAGAAATCTGAAGGCTTGCTTGCAGAGAAAGATGGTAGGCTAGTGTCAGATCACAAGTTTCTGTAGCATAAGAACCCTAAATAAGCTTGCATCGCCATTTTTTAACTAGTTCCAGATTGGCCGCTACCTTGCTCTCAAGTAAACCAGTTCTACTCCGACCTCTTAAGACCGGTATCTTGGTTCCACTCCTTTGCAACCTTGCAAGCTCGCCCTGCATCTTTTTATATGAAACCAAAGAGGCTTCTAGAACTCGCAAGAGAATGTAGAGAGGCCTTCTAGAAACTCCAAATCAGGTTCTAGAATGAACAGAAGCTTCTCGATTCTTCCTAAAAAATTTAAAGCTTACATATGTTTACCATCCGAGGGTCCAAGAGGTGCCATGTGGCACCACCCTAGCCGTCGATGGAGCGTGACTTATAGACACGATTTTTGTTATTATTATATAGGATTATTACACTGTTTTAAGATTTTCCATTTTCTCATTTCTCTGCTCACCATATTTACAACGATGTCATATTTCCTTTCATTGCAGAATGTGATGGCCATTTCATCATCTTTCATTAAGCCTTAAATAAGAGAGAGAAGATATGCCCCATTATTTTCCTTCAGAGTTTGGTGATTGTTTAAGCATCTCCATGTAGACATGTATAAGTGTTGTACTATGAACAACGCAGTATCCAAGTGCAGTACTCAAGCCACGACAATATGACCTGATAGACATCTTCATGTTAGTGCAATGAAATCCAGGAATAGAATGTTTGAACAAACACATGACAGCACGATTATCTATGCAGCCAACTAAGACACATGTAGCAGAGCTAATTGCAAATATGTATCTCAAAAGTCACATCCTCCAAAATGCAAAAAATAACATAGTCAAGCAAATAAGCTCAGTGAAGTGGCCAACATAATATCATGAACATAAAGAAAGAGGCAAACAAAGTAGATAACATGACCTTGGACTAATATCTATCGTACATTAAGCATGCAAACCGGCTACCATTAGCACTGTCCCCCTCTTGGTCTAGCACAACCAACCCCCACCTTCTTGGTCTAGCACAACCAACCTCCATTGAGTAAAGAATTGAAAATATTAGTGAAGAAACTTCCTATTAAGTATGGTAAAATTTTTAACATGCCCTAATCAATATTCATCTCACTTCAGAATCATAGTGGGCAACGTACAGGAATAGTTGCAGCACGCAATTTGAAGTTCATAAGGTTTTGGAAGTAATGATGCCAATCTAGATAGACAATGTCGTTAGGCCTACTTCGTTATATTTCGTCAGGATGCGCAAAATAGAAACATGTATCAAACCCATCATCTCCCAATGAACATGTACAGAGCTTTCTACTTAATCTGATGGTTAAATGGATGTAAAGAGAGATATTTCTATCACTTGAATGCACTGGTCATTCATGCCTGCTAAGCAAGGCTTATGCATTACAATAAGAAGCCTTAGGTAAAAAAAAGGACTTGAATGTTTAAAGTCAAGTATACCCCTGCAGATGCCAAGAAATGTACTATTGAAGTAGATTGGGCCAATGCTTTCTCGCTCATTTCCTGTATCAAGCAGCCAAGAGCCACCTTTATGGTAAGGTACAAAGACTGGGTGCCCTTTAATATATTCTTTTGAAACAAGAGGCTCTACCCTGCAAGCATAGTTGAACCGAGCTACCGACCTAGCCGACCTGCCGACCTAGGTGGGAGAAGTCCGAATAGGTGGGGATTTTTTGCCAACCTACTGACCTATTTTGCCAAAATCCAAACTTGTAGTTTCCTGCAGATAGTTGATAAACAACCTTCAATACATGTTTAATAACTGCTATCTACTTACTTAAAAAGTTTTTGGGGGCGTGTGTCCTCTTTTTTTTGGCCACTTGTAGACATCAAAATCCGGCCAAGAAGCAAAATTTTGGAATCAGAAAATTATAATCCGGCAACAAGAGACAGTTGTAGTCTTCTCGCAATACGTTGATATGATTATGGGCGGATGGATATTACTTGCAATGATTTTCACAGAAATATTTCATGCAATCGCCTCTTTCTTCAGCTTCAAGCGATGTTCAACACTGGCTTTTTCCATCTTCCTTTAGACGTTTCCTTTGATTGGAGGCAATTGTTGGTGCAGTGGCATCCTTGCTGCCGAATTTAAGGAGCACAGGTAATACACCTCTAAATTATTCTCATCGTATGAGGCTTGCAACTCTTTGGATTTGCTTAAAAGGGTTTTGTTGATCTGAGTACGATTTTTTTACTACAGGTCAAACTGAAGCATGCATCACCTCCTTTGATTTCAATTTGCTATTTACAAGGTAATATCTTTTTGGCAAGGACGATTCTGATCTTTTTTTTTTTAATTGAATGCTTGGTGCTTGCTTTTTTGCTCCAAAGGCAGTGGTGGGCACCTATATCTTCACCATTATTTAATTGTCTTTGAGCATGCATTAAGTTTTTTGTTTTGAAACAGAGCAAAGTTCTAGAGGTACATTGCAATAGTACGCTTTTGCAAATTTTCAAGTTCTTTCTATCAATCTTTAACTGTCTAGCTACTTGCTTTCTGATCCAAAGGTAGATGAAGAGGCAATCACTTTGCTTTCTGATCCAAAGGTAGATGAAGAGGAATCAATAGATGCTGGGTAAGATGCTAAAGTCAGCAAGATTAAAGATGCATTTTCGTTTTTTGCTTCGCTTCGATTGTTTGGAGTAGTTTAAGTATGTCCCAACTTCCAGTTGACTTTTTTCCATGCAATGACATCATATTGGAGCAGAGTGTAATGTAACAATGAAGCAAAGGCTACTAAGAAGGTGTCCCTCTTTGACATCACTGTATCTTTAAGAATCTATTGCATTATTTGTTCCTGTTCTTACATTTTATTGGAAGCTGAGTCCAAGTTTCCACCTGCAAATTTTTTATATTATCTATTTTGTTTAGAGGCATTTATTGGAGTATGTAGAATCTCTGCTCTACATCTGCCATTGCTTCTATTGTTTTCAAACTTTGTTATACAAGCTAACTCGAATATACCTTGCATTCTTTCAAATTTATGAGTATGGATTGTTTTTCAAGTCCTCTTTGTGCACAGGGGCATCTAATCTGCTACTGCTCCTTTGCATGCATATTCGTTGGCATCTTTTCTTCTATCTTAGCGATTGATATATGTATTTCTTTGTAGTTATGCTTCCCTTATACATTTTTGGAACAAGGTAGATCGTAGCTATGGACAGAGTGCGACTTCATTCTCTCTGTTCTTTCCGTGTTCCTTTCCTAAAAGACTTCAGTTCAGAAGTACTTGCCACGGAAGCTTCTACAAAAAGGTATTCATTTAAAGCCTTCCAAGTATGGACGAAGTTTTGCCGTGCTTTATATTGATTAGCTTTAAAATTCATCATATATTATTGCATTTGATGCTTTGAATTGAGGTAATGCATTTACTGATTTGAAGCTACAATTTATTGTAATGAGGAAGCTACTAAAGCCATGTAGTTTCTGCTCATCAAGTAGCTGTTAATTATGCTTTGAATTTTGAATGTAGGTTGTCACAGGAGGTACTATCTATTTGTCTACATTCACTTGATGATGTCTCACAGCAAATTGGGTGGGTGGAAAAGGAAGACATTAGTTTAACTGCTCATTGGAGAATCCACAAGCTATTTTGAATCATCTCTTGATTGTCAGTGAGGTTGCGTGTCATGCCTTTTGAGCATGCACAAGGTTAATTATTGGTATCTAAAGTATTGTGAGCCTTTCATGATTCCTTTTCTTTTCTGGTCATTCTTTGGAGTATTGGTGGGATCCCGTAATTTTTGTGGTGTTGTTCTATTGATCCTAGTCTCATAGCTAACATTGTGTCATCTCTTCCTCTCTTACCATCTCGCCTGTAGCTTGAGTCATGGAAATAATAAAGCTTTTGTGTGACAAACGTCATTGACCCCACAATCTACAATGTGTTATTCAATGAGTATATGTTGAATTTGTATATATGTTTAAGATAAATCCTTGCTATTTTAGAGAAAAAACTTGCAGTTCCTTGTTGCAGCTTTTGAGTTTATTCAACTTTTCCCCATATACAATTTAACTTCCAACACTCCATCATTCCTTTGCCCCTGGGAAGATACATTTTGTGCACGGTTCCAAAGCTATGGCCAGTGTCCAGGCCAGAAAGCTCTGAACTATTTTGGCTTACCAGGCTTAGTCTGTGACTACTTTGTCAATGGTAGGGTTGGGCGTGAAGCTCTCGCCAATGGCAGAAAAGTTCAAAGCTGGGTGGCCACTGAGCAGCAGAAAGAGTTTTTGGAGCTGTATTATCCCGATGTGGAGAAGCATCATCTTACATATCAAGAGGAGCAAGCATAGAGGAGAATCAGCAAAAGGATGCAGAGAAGGAGAGAAAGAAGAAGGAGGCAGAGCAAGTGTCTGAGGAGGAGGATGCAAGGGATGGCACTTCAGAAGAAACTATCTATGATGAAGAGTCTACTTTTGAAGAAAGTGAATCTGAATCAGGAAGTCCATCATCAAAATCGCCACCAATCATGGATCCACTAACTTAGGAGAAGTTGGCGCAGGCCTTATCAGAAGAGGAGAGAATTCTTGAGGTAAATCCACATGAACCAGATATACAGAATGCTTTTGTTCTTCCTGAATAAATTGATCCTACTCCTATCAGAGCTGAAGAACAAAATAGGACATCCAGGATGGGAGAAAAGGCGACTTCACCCACGAAAGAGTAAGTCATACCGTGCGCAACACGAGTTGGTTTTTATATCGACCATTTATTTTAGCATGACGCGCGTAACGCGAATGTACTATTCTTGAATTCCAAAAAACTTTGTTAACTAAAAATGTGCATTGTGCAGAGAGGAGACTACTTCAAATAACAACAAACTTATCCTCTTCGACCTGAATGGAGTTCTTATCAAGTCCTTCTCCAAGGCAGAGTACCGTGCTGCACCTCCTTTTTCTGGAGGGGTTCTAGAGACAAAGACCAAATAGGTGTATCCAATACTTGGTGTTCACAAATTATTGAGCCATCTGAAGGACAGAGCCAACATTGGTATATGGTCATCCATGCTGAGAAACAATATATTAGAAATTAAAGAAGTTGTTCCAGAGCTGAAGAACTTTGATTTCTATATTATTTTAGATTAAGATAATTGTGGGATTGTTCGTCAACCACAACATGGAGCAAAAAATATCTTCATCAAGAATATACATGAGGCCTTGGAGGTGATAGAAGGATTTCCAGAAGAGCAGATTGTTTGGTGGATGATGACCCATCAAGTGTTGCTTGAACGTAGACATATCAGCCGCTACAGTGCCTGCTTTCCTGAGTAGTAGACCAGATTTGCAAGGAAAAGCAAACCCTACAGACTATGATCTGATTGTAAAAAATTACTGTCAATGAAAATGTACTCAGATTTGTAAAAATACTTGTACATGTACATAACTTATATGAATATAAAAGATGTTTTTTGATGCAAAATTAGTTTGGCCTTGCTCTTCCCAGTATACACTCTACTTTTTACCATGGTTTTATTGTCACCAATTTCTAACACACTCAATAAATGGTGCAGTATTGCCACCAATTCATATTAAAAAAAAAATACAGGACGCAATTTCTTGTTCAAAACATAGGGAAAAAACTCGAGGTAAAAAAAATGACAGTGAAATAATTTCAAAATAACGGAATCGTGGTTGAAAGGGAAACTTCTAGCAGATGCTCAACAATTCTCTCAGGTACTGTTTCATGCAGCAGAGCAGACTTTTGGTTACACCAGCAAACGCCCACTTGGTAGATCTATCAATGCATGGCAAGGGCAAAGCTGCCTACGAAATGTATATAGACAAAAAAAAGCGTGTTTTTTTCAGGATAAGCAGCTAGAATTAAAAAAGCAACTTATGGAATCTCCAAAGACTTTTTGGACCCGGGGGTTTCACTTATACATAAGGGGGGTGGGTAAAAGCATGTTAGGGTGTACCACTTTTGGAACCTGCAAAAGTACATACACTAGGTACTTCAGAATTGGGTACTTTCTCATTTTTCTTTTCATTAAAACTAATACAAAATTCCAAAATAAAAGTCAAGGACGTGTTAATATTCAAAGTTAAGATAAAGATAATCCTATCGGAGACCAATACATGTATAAAAAGTTCTAAGACATACCTTATATTGAGATATTACATAGGTACCCAGTACCCAGTCCTGGCTACCTTTTTAGGTACTTTTTTGGTCACTAAATAATACTTTTTAAGGGACACCCTAACATGCTTTTACCCGGGTATGGCATCTGCGTTCGGAGGGTAGCAAAAAACCCCCCTTGTATACGCAATTTTGAAAGGCAATTTGACCCCTCTGTATATAGATATTGCTTCAAATCAGTGCCTAAAACACCCCTAACCCCTAAGTATACGTATGCAAATGGTCTAAAAAACACCCCTCCGTTGAACTCTCATGGGTTATACGCTGATCAAAGGTGAATCCCCCGGGTTTTTGGAGAGCATTATAGGGAAGGCCAGATTGCCCAAATTGGATCATGATGGCCTTCTAAATGGTCAAAAGTATCTATGCTATTGAAGGGACAGAAAATATGCAATTCTCGGCAACCAACATAGATATGTTTTCTGAGGCAGAGGTCAGAGAGGCACTATCAGAAATGGATAATAATAATAAGGCACATGATGTATATGGCCTGATTGAATTGTTTAAATGGGGAGGCCATCAGACCCTTACTACTCTGACAAGTTTGCTAAATCAAAGCCTCAGATATGGGCTTCCAGAAAATTGGAGGGTGAATAGAGTGCATCCAATTTATAAAACACGAGATAAGAAGATGGCACAGAATTATAGAACCATTTTAATTGGGAGCACATTCACCAAGCTTCTGGGTACCTTAAGCTAGAGAATAAAATGAGCATGTGGACAGAAGAAAAGGGCAAGTGTTCTCAGTACCAAGCTGGCTTTAGGAGGGGGCATAATACTTTCGATCACGCACTGACACTCCGTGTCTTGATAGAACGAGCAAAGGATCCAAATAAGGCTCTTTATGTTGCTTTCGTTGATTTTGCGAAAGCATTTGATACGGTTCCCAGGAAGGGTTTAGGTGAGAGAATGACACGAATAGGTGTCCATGATGAACTCGAAGGAGTGGTATCTCAGTTATATTCTGAAGTTTTAGTGATATTAACCAGGGATATGAGTACATGGTTAGAAATAACATCTGAGTCCGCCAAGGCTGCCCTTTGTCACCTACATTGTTTGGGCTCTTCATCGATGAACTTGATGAATGGTTGCATTCACATGCTTTATTAGGTACTATGCTTGGGGATTATGTGATACAATTGTTATTATATGCTGATGATGTAGTCTTATTAGCCAATAAGAAAGCAGTTCTGCACGCGCATCTAGACAGGTTGGAACAATTTTGCACAACAAAACAAATGAGGGTAAATGTGGCGAAGACGAAAGTCACAGTTTTTGGAACCAGGAACAGGCCAAGTTTTCTTTATAAGGGATACGAAATTGAGACAGTGGAATGATTCAAATACTTAGGCATTGATTTTGCCTCTATATAGTTGGAAGGAGTGTATGAGAAGGGAAATTTGCCTTGTATGCCATGTTTTCAAAGTGCTCAAGATTGTTTCTCAATAATTGGATACTGAAGGAACACTTGTATAACACCTTAGTTCAGACAGTGATTTTATATGGATCACCCATTTGAGAGCCAAGTATGTCTCAGAAGTTATGGGGACAAATTGAATCAGTCCAAAAGCTTTTCTTATATGGAGAACTTGGTATAAAAAACACCACACCATATGCAATTATGCTAGCCGAGACTGGGATGTTCCCTCTTGAGTTAGAAGCTCTCTATCAGACAATTAATTTTGTCAATAGAGTTCTAGAGCAGCCAAACAGTAGGTTATCCCACCAAGCCTTATTGGCATCAACTGATCGGGGGTGGTTTCACGATATGAAAGAGTGGGCAAACCGTTGGGGAGTGACAGAGGCAATTGGCCAGTAGATAAGGAAGCGACCCGAGCAATGGTAGAGCGGCTTGCAATCCAGATTTTATGGGCAAAACAAGGGAGCAGGATGTCACACTTGTCGATTAATAAGATGGAGCATTATGGTGATGAAAAGTATCTTTCCACAAATATGCCGAAGAGACTCAGACAAATTATAGCAAAAATATGTAGCAAAATAACAGGGGGTTCCAAGGGGATTTGATATGGATGTAAAAAATAACAATTCCTGAAACCATAGACCATATATCCCTAAAACAATTGAATGGGTTGTTATAAAAAAAAACATAGATTCAAGATAAAAAATAATCACATTAGCTCACTGGGCATATTGGTTAAAGTAGTCTTATTAGAATATTGAGTTATTTTGGTAGAGGTTTGAGCCCCCGTATTTCACATTCTAAAATCTTAGGCAAAGCTGTATAAAGGTTCGATATTCCCTCAAAATCTTAGGCGAAATTGTATTTCATATTTCAAAACCATAGGCGTCTCCAATCATAAATGACTATAAGTGAAACGAGAGGTGCGGCGCCAACATACGATCTGGGGATCGACGAATCCGACGATTGTGGTAGTCCAGGGTGCACCTTGTTTAGAGTGTGAAATAGGTCGATGGTCCAAACTGCCAACAGAATATCGGCTTTGTAAGCTCTGTGAAACAAACAACATTGAGGATGAAGTTCATGTCTTTTCAGCCTGCACTGCATATAAAGATAAGTTCATGTCTTTTCAGCCTGCACTGCATATAAAGATATGAGGGATAATTTTAGTATTCATGTAGAGAATTTTCGATCATTATTTACATTAGATCTAGTAAAAATAAGTTTATATATAAAAACAGTGGAGGAACACCGTTCATTTGTATTGAAATTATGTAATGTTAATAGTGTATTCAGGCTACATGGCCTTCCAGGCTCCAGAGGGCATTAAAACATTATTATTATTATTATAACTACAAATCTCAGTATTGAAGTAAGAAAAGATAGTTGCAAATCACAACATTGAAGCAACAAACAAGAATAATGCAATGATCGAAAAACCAAACACAGAACTCCAATGTTGCAGCTTCTGAGCAAATAGGTGCCACGCTTTACACAGCCAAAAGGGGGGAGGGAAAGCAATGCATGTGAAAAAAAAATTGGGCTTTGCCGTTGCAAGGGCCTGTTGACAGCCGCTCTGCTGCTTCCACTGCTCTGTTGCTTCCTTGACATTTCACATTTGCTATAAAAGATTAAAAACAGCGCCTTGAATCTATGCGCAATGCTTGGCTATGGCGACCACAATAATCTGCAATGAAAATGAGGGCTCGGAGGCTCAGATTTAAGAATACTGGCACATGAACAAGCAAAAACAGAAGATTAAATCGATCACGGGCTCCTAGTGTACACTGTTTGAGGCATCCAGTCAAGGATTAGTGGGCGTTTGGGCAAGATGTTTGCAAAAGAGATTAAGCTCAGTAGGAGTCTTAGAGCTTGACCCAAAAATAAAAAACAGGGATAAGCTATGCCCCTGTCGACAGGCCTGGCTGGAGCTCGATTCTGGTGGATTCTGATGTCTAACGACCATGACTCAACTAGGCGGCAGAGCGAATCGAAGCTATGGCGCAACAAATATCCGTCTACAAGGAATATTTGGAGAGTTATCAATGATAATCCATGGAATATTCATAAGATGAATATTTGTGAGGTTACCTATTGGGATCCAACGACTGTGAACGACTGGATTCTTATAATTTGCAAGGGCCGGTGGTTAAGGTGAATGGCAAAATGCAGCAAGAATATACAACTTGATTCTAAAGCATCTCAAAAGGAAAACGTCGTGGGTATTACAGTAGAACATACTATGAACATATAAGATTATGGCATGCTCATGTGATAGGGAATATTAGAATTAACTATGCTACCTGCTGCTGCTGCAAATGGAAGCTCAAATGTAAATAAATAGGCATGTCTCTATCATAAGAGGAGTTTTGAGTAGTCTCTGTTCTCCAGATCGTCCATGGCTGCATTGCGCTCCTCAGCCCATTTTCCTCGACATACGACAGAGAAAGCGCATTTTGAGAGGCAATCATAGGGGCTGGTCCTAGTCCCTCCATCTATCCTCATTGTAATGGCCAGTCCACGCGTGGGCTGACAAAGTCAAACTTGGACCACTGGGTCCACGCTCCAATCTCCAATCTCCAATCTCCAATCTCCAATCTCCAATCTCCAATCTCTTGAATGTCCAATGCTTTTCATATACCTACCTCCAGAATCACCACTCTGGAATATTAGAGGTTAGAATATAAGGCCATGAAACCTATCCATTCTTCACTCTCATATGTGAAGAACATGGTGATCTTGAGGCGAGGATAACTCTATGGTGATCCCCGATGCAGGGATCACATACAACCTGGATTAATTCTCGAATTCAAAAGGTATAGATTACCCGATGGTGACGTCGAAGAGGGAGATAACCACGAGCCACATGGGAGGATCCCGGAGGACCGCATACGAGAGGTTGATATTGCCACCCAATATCAGCCACAAGTGTGTGATCTCGAAGGTCAAGGTAGGGGATGGATCACAATCACAGAGGTCGGGATTACGACAGTCCACATCCTCCCCCAATATCAGCCATGCGCGCGTGATTTTGGAGGGCATCCACGTCAGGCCTTGACGTGGATCCATGAGGCAAGGATAACCGTACCCGAGGATAACCGTACCCAATCTCATTGGACGATATTGGCCAACCAACGGTGATTTCGGAGGAGGGAATAACCATCATAGCATATTGGGGATCTTGAAGGATGGCAAAACGACAGTTGAAATCAGAGAGGATATCAGCCACTACGGTACCAGCCACCCTGTTGTGATCCCAAAGGTCGGAATCTCGTGGTTGAAACCAAACTGCGTCGATCGCCCATACTCCACCTGGCATGTGTCAATACGACAAAACGAGGGGTCCTAAATGGACTCTATTGAAAAATGGCCAACATCTTGGAGGACAAAATCTTGACATATGGGATATGGAAACTAGATTAAAGGTATCTTAAGCCCTTATAGCATACAATACGAGTGGCCACATGCGATCTTCAGGTCCCTCCCCTCCGTATATGAATATGCCCTCCATGTACGTTTCCCCATACGGGAGAGGAGGGGGGCTCCAACAAAAAGGAAAGGGCCTCCAAAAATCTTAAGAAAATTATAAGGAGGGGGGCTAAAAGAAGGGATACACAAATGTGACCTCCGCATTTAAGTGGGGGGCCTCCACCCCTAAATTTGAAAAAGGGGGAAGGGGGTACCCAAAAAAAGTTCATGTGGCCGTGCCTACTGAAAAGTGGCCTCCATCAATCGGAGGCCTCCACCTCCATTTTTGGGCGAAACTCCTTCCGTTGAAACAAAAACAGTGCCATGTGGCCACCCTCTCTTTGTTACAACATAGTCGTAGCCAACAAAAGCTCCAACATCATCTAGATGACACATATGTAAGTGTTAATGGACACAATTTCACCGATCGTGCCCAACATGAAAGAATCACTGCCACTCAAAAATTAGCCTCAAAATTTTCTTGATGGCGCACAAGTGACACGACACTGTACGTGCGCATGCTACTCTGCCACCTTCGAAAAAACTCCTCAAAAACCTCAAAAATTTCGTGAAAATTCCTCGGCACATTTTTCTCGTGGTGATGACTCAGTAGTACATAAACAGTTCTAATCTTGGTTTGGAAAACTTTTTAGCCTAAAGGCATCAAGTTTTCTGCAGTTTTGAAATTGTCCTGCAAGTCAAAATTGCCAAAAAAACCAAGGAAAAACTCCTAAGTAGTGTGAAATTTTCCTGCTAATATTTTGCAAGGTTCTAATCTAAAATCTAAAAAGCCTTGAAGTGCTCCACAGTGTCGCCTAAACTCATGCCTCAAGTTTGGAGCGTATAAGATATTTCTAATTCTAGAATTACAATGTCCTTCCAATGAATCCTCCAATATACAATACCCCTATCAATGGGCTATATAAATTCCAAAGCTAATGTACAAAGTAACTTCCTATTATACCTTTTCCGTGGTCTTCCACGAGCCCAGTTCTGAATACATTCTTCTTGCGCAACTTAGAACTTTAAAGCGAAGTTGTATGAACATTTGCTACTATACTTGGGAAATGGAAAGAATCCCAGACGCATCAGACCAAGGCAGCAAAACCAAACAAAATTCGACCTAGCATGATGCAAAACTCCTGTCATCTAACAGATCTTCGTCATAATCTTCAACCACCGCCACCAGAGCCATAAGTCTTGCCAAAAAACATCAGCTGCAGTTGATCATAACCAGCCAAAACACCTGCACCAGCTACTGCTCTCAGAATATTTGCACCAGCCCCTTTGAACAAAGACTTTGAGCCTTCTTGTGCAATAATTTTTCTGAATGCATCCAGGGAGCTCTTATACTTCTCTGCTTCTCCAGATGTCATCATCATACGTCTTCTAACAGTGTCAATGGGATAAGAAGCCAATCCAGCAGATATTGTAATGCCCCAACCAAGTATAAAACTGGCTAAAAAGTTTTGCTGGAAACATCAAACATAATAATATCAACATCCTCGGAAAAATCAAATATTTGTAAGTAATATCAACATCCTCATAAACAGCAAAGTTTTGTAAGTAAATCTTAAAAACAAATGGCTCAAAAAATCAGCAATTATAAAATACCTCCAGTGAGGAAAACCTACAACTAGAAAAATAGCAAGAGCAAATCCTAAATGGAAGTACTAAAAATGGCAACTAGAACAAACTCTAGAGAGAAGCTCTGTCTGTTACCTCCAAAGAACCAGTCAGAAGAACAGGCTTTAATGAGTCATACAAGCCAAAGTAAAGTCCCCTGTATATAACAATTCCAGCACATGATATCATGAACCCTCTGTATAATCCTGGAATGCCATCACTCCGTAATGTTTTGGTATACACATCTACAAGGCCATTAAATTGACGTTCCCCGTGTACTTGCTTAGCTATTTTAGCATCATTTGCCAACCGAGTCCTTGCATAATCAAGTGGATAAACAAAGAGCAGAGATGAAGCACCAGCAGCTCCTCCTGAAGCAAGATTACCAGCAAACAACTTCCAATATCTCTCTCTATCTTTCTTAAAATTAAAAAGCCTTTTGAAGTAGTCCTTGAATGCAAAGTTCAGGGCCTGGAAGGACCAGCATTTGTTTAGAGAAGTTTGAAAAGTTAAGTATTTCAAAACCATAGCAATGTGTAATGAATGATGCAGAGACATTTATTTGATCATCCTGGAAGTTAATCTGCTAGGATTAGCTTAGTATTGACTAACAATGCAATTTAGGCTATATATTTTTACCTCAAAATGATAATAAAATTGCTAGAAAAGGGCACAATCATGGTAGACTTTCTTAAAACAGTATTAGAGTTTCTGGGCACAACCATGGTAGACTTTCTTAAAACGATATTAGAGTTGCTAAAGTACCTGAGTTGGAAAGTAACGAATCACATTAGCAGTGTTGCCCCTCCATAGAGAAAGGAAACCCTCATTTTTTACGGTTCGGGCAAAGCAGTCGGAAATACCCTTGTAAGGGCGGTCAAGACGTCCACTCTTGAGCATCTCATCCTGGTTCTGAATTAGCAGCTTAACTCGTTCAATGGGGGCAGCAGCAGTTTTTGAAACAGCTGCAGATACTCCCCCCATGAGGAAATCAATCATAAAATTCTTCTCAGAAGGTGCTGGAATGAAAACAGGACATGCACGTTGCTTCATTTGAATAGTCACATAGAAATTCTTTGTTACATATGAAGGAAAACCCATTTCTTGGTCCTTTCTGTAAGAATAACCACATTTGGAAACCAAACATGAAGACCCGTGAAGTTTTTGAACAACAGTGGGCGCAACATGTAGTTGCATCCCTTTGACATCTTCCATCCTTGAGCTAGACAATGATCTGTTGCAAAAAAAAAGGGGTATAATTTAAATCTCCAAACAGCCAGTCAATAATAAACACGAAACATAACGGAAAGAAATATAGGCATAACAAAATGCATGTCCGACAGAGATTGGATGTGCTCTAGCTCTTTGATCCCTAATCATGATGAAAAAAACAACAATTACAGAGTCCCCATTGTAGAACAGCATGTGCCTTCAATTTATATGGCTCGTTTTCACCATTTAAGATATAAGGATGATTGCAGAGTTTTTTATTGTAGAAATTGAAAATATGAAGCTAAAAGCGGCGAGAACTCACATAACTAAGTGTAGAATCCGATCAAACGATACAGAGCCAGAGCTGATGAGAAGGGAAGAGCTTGATGCTCTGCTAGTATAGATCGCACTCTTCTCGTTCAACGTGATTTGGCAGCCCCCCTTAACGTGGCAATATCTAGAGTGACCATTTCTTCCAATGGTCGCTAAAAATACTTGTCAACCACCTGTAATACATGCAATACTATCACACATTCAAATGTTATTTTTTGGGTTTCGTTGATGTGGTGGGTGGGCGCATAATTTTAGAATATTCATGCTTAGCCAATCAAATTTGTGCAAAATGTGCCTAGAATAACAATTACCTCTTATAACCACTTAATTGTCGAGTCAATCAGTCGTCTCGAGTCATTCTTTCTATCTTTCGCAACCAAAAGCAGCACTTTGTTTAATCCTTTATCGACAATTAAGAACTATTAGTTATGGTGCCCGGCGTTCCCGGGATTTAGCAACTATTTGTCAAGAAATAGAAAAATAAAAGTCGTTACGTGTCCATTTTTTATTTTTACTTTCCGGTGCCCAAGCATCCAATTGATGTGTTTTAAAAGAGAAGGAACATAATACCTAAGATCTCATTGTGGTATGGAAACATAGAATACTTCAGTATGTTAAAGAAAAAGCTACGTAATTATACATTTTTCTATGCTAAACAGTGCTCTGAATAGAGGTGGCCTGATGGTCTGTCCAAAACACGATAATAGCATATAGATATTCTTTCCTATCAAACATGCATTGTAGATGCAAGCGCTTCCAGATTTAGCATCAGTTATTGTAGTGCAAGAGTACTGGATTTATATACAATCCTAGAAGGTTCAAGGTTTATCATAGTCCTTCATGATTTTGCCCAAGAATGTATTTATAAAAACAATAGTATGAAGCATAGTTGAAGAACCCCCAACCCCATACACACAGGAGGAACAGACGGAAAGAACAATCACATTCAAATCATCCATCATAATCTCAAATAGAACATACAAGTCTAATCATTCATCTTGACGCAAGTCAGGCAAATAAAAAAAAATAAGTCACGAGAGAGTTTGATTAAAAAAGTGTATCAAACATTATGTCGCACCTGAAGCGTACCTTCAATGCGATATTGCATGTGCTATGTTCAACGTTTAACATACAATGTGGCATGTCTCACCTTCAATGAGACGTCGCATGTGCTATGTCGGTCATTTTATTTGTGATGTGGCATTGAAGTGGTGGCATCATATGCTGCAGATGCAACGTGGCGCATTGAGGTTGCAACGTGAGGCATTGCAGTTACGATGTAGGCCATTGCGGCGCCTGCTTAGACATTTTCATGGCGACGTCAGACGTTGCACTTGCGATGTCGTGAAATAATCTTAGCGGCATTGTAAGAATGCGCAACCATTTTGCGGCGTCAGCATTGGTTATACGTGGCAAACAGATGTCATTAATAGCAAGTTCTCTAGTAGTGGTGGTTGGTCTTAAATTTATGTACATATAAAACTTGTATACAAAGTTGTCAAAATACATGGTCAAATATGGATACATGGTTTTCAACATACCACAGTTGCCAAAAATTAGATTTATGTAAAAATGAAATGTGAATTATCACAATTTAAAAGCATTAGATTACATGGCTGAAGACATGTACATGACTAGAAACTATGGCCATGAAGGTTGCATCAGAAAACCATTATTCAGCAACACCATTGTTGTGTAACATGAATATTTATGCTCAATTAAAAACATCCTATAGAACTTGGGACCAAAGGGTAATGTGGGGACGGAAAGGGGGCAGAAGAAGGAAGGGGTACCTTGTGGTCTATGCTAAGCAAATATAGACAATTCCAAAGCAAAAAAAACTGTATTAACTTCATTCATTAACAAACAAGGACAAAAAAGAATGGATATGCTATGATATACAGCATCTTCCTAACAACCATGCCCTGACAACAATAGAGAACTTAAACACCTTGCACACAAACATATACCTTGCAGGTTTAAAATTCTTCCAGTTTAAAATGTCCTTCCATTATGGTGGATTTGGGATTCCAAAATGGCTCATAACTTGGATTAAAGAATTCCATGTCATATTTGCACGGCCAATTAGGTTTGCACATTCGTTACCAAAATAAATATTAGTTGGTAAGTAGAGATTGGAGCAAGCTTACTTGGCATCCACATACTAGATTTTCGTAGGAGATGCTTGCGCATTCATTACAACCACATTAATGGCCAGTATTTTCTAAAAATCATATCACGGACCAAAATAATGGCTACTTTGTCCGCCTATTGTGCACATGCACCAACCATCTTATGAAATTTTGGCGCCAAACTTTGCTTTTATTCAATCGGGCGCCTCTACATGCAACCTCTCCGCCTTCACTCTTCCGTTAAAATCCATATCTCCTACAGTCTCTGTGTCTTTGCCTCATCTACAGAACTCTGAAGGTTAGGAAGTGAGAGGTTATATCTCCATAGGTTCATGGGTGAGTATGCGAGTATGCTACCATCAACGAGGGACGCACATAGAGTTAAGCGGCAATGGCGAGGCAATGTGCGAATGCATTGGTTGGGGAGAATAAAGGAGTTCAAGTTGAATCTTTAACGGTCGAAAAGTGGAAAGTATATTGATACAACATGCATATACTCCTCTGGATATGGCAAAAGAGCTAATCTTCACCATAAAAACTTTCCCAAAATTGCCCTTAAATGGTAATTATATTAAGTGGATCACACGACATGAAATTGATTGTCAGCTAATAAAATAGAAGGACCAGCTTTGCATCGTGTGATACCTTTTGTTTATTTCGTTGCCTCGTTTCTAGAAACATATTTTTTGTGCAGGTTTATATGTATTAAACGTTGAGGACGGCGTTCCGACCAAAAGCATTACTAGTGTCCTTGTCGACTATAATATAGACATTGGGCTTGTCCTTTTCCAAGGTATGGATGACCTCACCTTGTGGGGTATAGGCATCTGGTTTTACGGCCATGATTACAGAGTGAAGATTAGTAGATCGAGCTTGAGGACAGCTGAATTGCCCCATTTAAGTGAAATTTGTAAGCCACAAATGTGGTTCTCATGCATTGACTTGATCAACAAGCATGGGCTTCTCTTTGATAAGTCTATGTTTTAAAAATGAGAGCGAACTAGCCAAACTTGAAGGTCCACTGAAAATGATCTACCAGCTTATTACATTTTTTATACTCTTGATTCCTACAAAGTTGTCTTTGTCCTTTGCATTTATAATGTTGGTGCTTTGTGGGACAACATAGCCTAAATCGTGGCAATCTACCTTGTTATGTTTTTGAAGGAAACGAAGCTTTATTAATAAATTAAAAAAATTGTACACGTAAATTGAGGGACTGAGATAGATGGAGAAAATGTCCACTAGAGCAAAACTACTCGCCACATCTGGATATGAGTTGTATAAATGTGATCTAAAGATAGTGCTCCCAAATACGGGTCTTCACTTCACTATCTATTATGAACATATATATATGCTTTGACAATGCGTTGCTTAGCTTCAATGAGGACTTGAGCATCACGACATCTATTGCCCTTGAGAATGATAAGATTTCTAGTTTTCTTTATTGAGACCAGATGATTTATGCCAAAGCCTAATGAAATGCCCTCTTTGCTAGAATGTCCCAGGAACTGGGATACATTACCAATATATAGCACAATAACATGGGGTTCCAGGGGATTTGATGTGGATCCATCAACATTCCTGAGACCATAGACCATACCCCTAAAACAACTGTATGGTTATTATTAAAAAAAAAAGTCTCAATGGAAAAAAATAACCATGTTAGCTTGCTGGTTGCATTGGTTAAAGCATTCTTATTAGGATATTGAATTGGTAGAGGTTCAAATCTTCGTATTTCATATTCTAAAACCTTATGAGAGCTAGTATTTCATATTTCAAAGTCATAGTGCCCCCAATCATAAATAGCCATAATCGAAATGAAAGGCGTCCAGAAGCCCCAATATACGATCTGGACTGTATGATGGATTAGATCCGACGATGGAGGTAGTCCGGAGCGCACCTATTTAGAATATGTATCCATAACTTGGCCGATGTAGCTTATAATGACACAAGAAAAAATAATGCTCAATTGTCTATGACACAAGAAAAAATAATGCTCAATTGTCTCATCCCCATGAGCACATAAATGGCATGTTGTAAGCACTTGAGGACGAAATGGATGGAGCAAAACATTGACGCACACACGTAAGCACTTGAGCACACGCTTCCATATGTAATACAACTTTGGATGGAGTAACTTATCCCAAACCCGTTTTTATATTGCTTATTGTTGATTCATTTGTACCCATAAAGGCCCTTTTTTTGTGTGTGTTGGGGGCCTCTGCAAGAAAGAATGTTTTAGATAGAACACAGTAGTTGCCCTACTTTACCATACACATTTTGAGATTAAATAAACAAAGTGTGTGCATAGCATAGCTTCTATGATGTTGATTGTCACTTAGAATTTTCCTTGCTTGCGCAATGCTTTTACGATGATCATGGTGGATATAATGTTCGTTAATTCAAATGTTAAAAAAAATTATCGTTTTATGAGCAAAAAAAGAAAATTGTAAATAGTCATACCTGGTTTTATATTCAGATGCCTTCTTTGCCTCTTCAAGCATATTATTATTTCATTGTAGGCTTTAATAAGAAATGAACAAGATCATAATTGAGAATATGGTGGAAGTTTATTATGTGGCTCTAATAATATTGTGTGCACCACCGATTTTTCCAATGAGTTGACCATCTAGAAAGCCTAAAATAAGCCTATCGTGGGATATAGTAGGTAGGCAGATAACGAACGTTGGGGATTCCTTTGGGAACACCTTTCAGAATCCCCAACGGTCACGATCGGCCCACGGAGGGTGGATTTAACTTGGAATGCATCATAAGTCTGGTTGGTTGGTCAAGTATACTGTTTTCAGTCATGCTCAAATAAAAAACTATGAGTACTGACCATCAAGATCTACCAAAAAAAAAAAAATGAGGCAAGACAAGGTTAAAAAATAAGTAAGGAATACCATTACTCCACTCACATTCGTTCAATTATGGAGCCTTAAAAATAAAGCCAAGTCTCCTATCGTGAAGTAATTAAAAGATGCCATTTCATTTCCTGGTTCATGTGAAAAAATATCACGTCTGTGACACGACAGAGGTCACGGCATTTCTGCAAACTGGGCTCAGTATTATCCACTGCCAGACCGTCAGCTGATCCTAAGATGGGTCGGCTTGTTTCTTGCTACAGATCGGTTCAATTCTGAGCTCTGAACAGCTGGTATTCTTACTTCATTATTTGTTTACTCTTTTCCCTGCCTCTATGCATCCTAAGCATTATTCTTCTGTATCCAATTTGAACAACAATTGAAAGAATATTTCCAGAGATTTCCTTCCTTTCCTTGCCATTCTTTCCCTTTTTGCATCTTCAAAAAGCAGAATAGCAAGATAAAGAGAAAAGGTATGTACATATTCGCCTCGATATTTCGGATCATTCATTTTGTGTTAAAAAGACTGTGTGCTGATATTTAACAGTACAATGGAGAAAGCGACCCTTTTGCGCCATCAAATGTATACACGATTTGGGGACTCGAATCTTGTAGAGCCTTGCATATGGTTCACATCAATATTTACTGGTGTTTCTCTATGTGAATTGGTAAGTTACAGATATGAGCCCGCAGCAAACATATTAATTGACCCGTTCTTGGTTTTGCATGCAGGTAGATCGCCTTTCAATCATGATAAGCATATCCTGTTCTAAAAGCTATAGGGCGCTTTCACATATGGAGAAGAAAGAATGGAATAACAGGTAGAATAAATTTTTTCATTTCCTTTCTTCTCTCTTTCACAAATTCTATATTCTATAGGATACTTCATCTACACCTTGTAATCAGTAGGAGCTAAAGTCCAGCTTTATGTGTGTACCATAATAAACAAGAATGGCTAGTTCTCCTATGACCAAGAGTCAGGAAGTACTTGAACTGCTCTAAAGCATTTTAATCTATATTCAAATTTAATTCAAAAGCAACAAGTAGAAGGTAAGCTGTCAATAAGATACAAATTTAATGGCATAAGCCAAAGATTTGCTATGAAGATAAAAAGGGTAGTAAGAGAAATATCTCATCCTTATGTAGTGTCAACCAATGCAAAAGTCTGTCTGTCATCTTCATCATTTGAATATCAGTAGACAAAATCAAGGATCGCCAGAATAAAACGTATGGTAAGTATATGCCCATGCCCAAAGTAATCTAAGATTGACGCCATTGCTTCCTCTGTTATGTACTATCCATATAAGAATCCAATATGCAATATTCATTTAAGAACACGATTTTTTTACAAGAGTATGTAGCTATGGAACTCAAAATTCCTTTAGTTGAATGTGTATGTGAATGTGGTAGCAACTGAACGAACACTGCAGCTTGCGTTGGATGCAGGAGCGTTTCCACTGCACATGCATTTTGGATAACCACTGCTGCTGTCTATTTTTTATTCCTTGGGGATTTATTCTCTGATGAAGCACCCTATGGACCAGTTGTCTTCCGCAGTACTCTATCTTCAGAATTTGTCCTTGGGGTATTTCTCTATGCCTTCAAGAATATCGTTGTTAAATAGTCAGTTTTATGTTCCTCAACATTGACGTGCAGTGTTTGAAATCAATAACTAGATATCAATGGGCTATTTTATCTTTGACATAGTTGTGCTTCTACGTTCTTATCCATACCTTGGAGGAGCTGAGTACGTAAGTACCAAATTTTATTACCGTTTCTTGAAGACCGTGCACTTGTCTAATTATTGACGTTCACTTCTCTTATCTCTAGATTCTTCACCATAGTGTGGGAATAATTTCTATAGCGTTGGCATTACATAGTGGTTATGCACATCTCTATGTATATATGGTGCTTCTCTCAGAGGCTACAACACCTTTCATCAATTTCAGATGGTAATGGCATGAATATGCTGCAGTAACATGGCATCATTTTATTTCTTCCTCTGTTTCTTTTTTATAAGAGAAATGTGGAGGTATTTGTTAACACCTATTAATAATTCAGGTACCTGGCAACAATTGGCTTAAGGAAATCAACCTTCTATACAGCAAACGGATTACTATTGTTCTTTACTTGGATGGTGAATAGCATAACATTTATTTGCATAACTGGAACCATGGATTTATAGTTCTAACATGACAGGCATCTTGATTATATATGCAGGCTGTACGAATTCTCCTTTTTATTTATTCATTTTCTCACATATATTTTCACTATGACCAGGTAAGTTCATTGGTGACTCATTTTTTAGGTATTCCTATTGTAATAGTATAACATTGATGGGGTTATGTCAATCAGGTTAAGAAGCTTCATGCTGCAGCATTCTATGTTCTGTTCCTTGGACTTCCATCTCTGTTAATAATGAACATAATCTGGTTTACCAAAATTACATATGGCATGATAAAAGTCCTGCAAAAGAAGGATCAGGACAATGAACGCACTGGGTCATAAAACCTTGGGATGCCTAACGAGCTGTTCATTTTGTACATAAGTAACTTGGGACATATAATATACAGAAAGCATGTTTGTCCATTGATGTAGACTGAAAGTGATCCATAGAAATGCTTGTGTGACAGATCTTGACTGTCAATTAGCAGAGCAAGAATCCTGATCATGCTTAAATCACTTAATAGCTTTAAAACTGAATATGCAGAAGGCTTATGCAGAAGGCAAACTGAATATAGTCAAAAGCTCAATCTGGAAAATATCATGAGACTTTACACCCCAATCATCCAATCAGGTCACCCCAATTAAACATCAATCTAAAGGCCATTAGTATGATCAGGCCATTAGTATGAATTTCCTTATATAGCTGCTTTTATTAAAATCTCAAATTCTAAGCACTGGTGGAGAAAGTTCGACTACAAATTCTAATGACGCTAAGACTCTCCAAATCTGGTCCTTATAGACGTATATGAGACCAACTGCAGGCATTTTATAACCAAGTATTCATTGATATGCCACTTTTTCGTTTCCTTTAAATTGCATAGTTGTGTACATCATTTGCATGCCTTTCTCAAAGCTTTCACATACTAGTTTGATGGTAACACCCCTCTTCAATTTGAAAGACGTTTTTATTTAAAAAGTTGTTCATTTATCCTTCCTTCAAATCCACAAAATCCACCGAGACCAATATTCTAACAGCTTTAAATCCATCTTTAAATTCAACACACTCCATTCGATTCTTATTCAGCTAGCACAAGCTCTCAATGCCTGCACTATTCAGCTACCATAAGCTCTCTGTCATGAACTGACTCCATATGGCTTTACCAGAGGACTGCGATTTTGACGAAGCTGCAACAGAGGACACCCAAAGACTACCGATTTAGCTGACATTATAATGTACCTTGAAATAGCTGTGTTTGGAATAAACTGGTTGCTTTAAAGGGGATGTAGTCACCAGTACTATTTAAATTCAATACCAAAAGAATCACAAGGCCTTGCTTCTAATATTTATAACAATAAACAGTCCCAAGATTGCTTTGCAAACTTCTGTGATAAATTGCAATTGTCTCACGCGCATTACTTAAGACAGGATACAACAACAATTCCTTATCTAATTTTAAACCTTCCCTTTTGGATGGGCGTAGTAGTTGACAAAGGCATTTTCTCAGTGCCCCTCCATGAAACTAAGAACTCAAGGGTTGGCAATTCGCGCTTAACTGCTGGTATCCAAGTTGAAAAAGTAACGATGATCCAAACTTTATTACCAACACACCAAGCTGGTAATGAACAACACACTTAAGCGCCTTGAACATGGGAGTTAATTGGGAGTTAATTTCTCCTCTGAAGGTCCTCCAAAAGCGCATGCAGTAATAAAGAAAAGGCCCGTGTTTTCTTTGCCTACTCTTCGTAAATTACTCCCTGACCCTCAATAACACGTCCAATAAGATGCACATTTCTGCTGCTGCCGCTTTCTGAAAATAGTTTTTCTCCAGCTTCAGGAGATACAACCAGAACCATACCTATGCCCATGTTAAATGTCCGCCTCATCTCTTCATCTTCTATTCCACCCATCTGTATCACATAAATTAAGCTTAAGACATATCCTGAAGAGAACAAAACTACAGAAAATCTTTTGTTTACCTTCTGTATCCAGCTGAAGATAGAAGGTACATTCCAGGAGCCAACTTTTATAGCTGCACCTAGGCCTGCTGGAAATACGCGTGGAATATTGTCAGTAAAGCCACCCCCTGTGATGTGAGCAATACCTTTTACACCGCCTTTATTGATACACTGGAGCACCTGCACAGGCCAGCCAATGCACAGGCCAGCCAATCAGAATACACTTATGAGTCATATCACTGGCATGAGTTTATATTGTGTATGGAAGCATTCCAAACATGTAAAATCCACTATACATATGACAATTAAGAGTGATACAAAAAGTGTTAAAGAAGGTAGACCTGATTCACATAAATTTTTGTTGGAGCCAGCAATGCCATTCCGAGGGTAATATCATTTTCAGCCCCTTCAAAAGTCTCATTTAGAGAAGCTTTGCTTTTATCTAACACCCTACAAGTGTATATCTTTAGCAATAGCTGAGAAAATATAAACTTTGACTCTGGACATGTTATAATCTATTGATACCAACCTCCGTACGAGTGAAAATCCATTTGAATGCACGCCAGTAGATGGTAACCCCACTAGATAGTCACCAACTGAGATCTTACTACCGTCTATCAAATCATCCTTTTTCACAATACCAACAGCAAATCCACTGAGATCATACTCGCCATCTCCATAAAATCCTGGCATCTCTGCTGTCTAAGAAGGCCAATGCTCAAGTTAGCTAATGAATAACCTTTTTCAATGCTTTTTCACTGTTATAGAATGCCTACATTCAATCTGCAATGAATGTCTATTGGATGTGGAGGATTGCACGAAAGACAAAGCCAACACGAACAAAATTTCAGAGTATTGTAGATTTATCTAAGATGTGCATACTGTATTCAAAAACTTTACCTCGCCACCAAGCAAAGCGCAGTCAGACTGCCTACAACCTTCAACAATACCTTTAATTACCTAGTCCATATATCCAAATTAGTAAGTCCCTGAGGATTATACAAACTTTTAGAGCATTCAAATTACACCTGCTCTGCCTTATCAACATCTAAATGACTGGTTGCAAAATAATCAAGGAAGAATAATGGTTTTGCTCCTGATGTTACTATGTCATTTACACTCATGGCAACCTGTAACAAGAACACGGTAAGGAAATTATAACGATGCCTTCACAAGAAACAGCAAGAGCGCAAAAAACCCCACCAAGTCAATGCCAATGGTATCATGAACATCCAATTCAAATGCAAGCTTCAGCTTGGTACCAACTCCATCAGTTCCAGCAACCAAATACGAATCCCCTACAAAAGGATAAAGATCAACAACTTAAGCTTTTCTGCTAATACAATATCTGCATTTGAAAACATGGTTCACATACCCAGAGGGAAAAGGCCACCAAAGCCACCTATACCAGGAGCCATGGCTGCAATCCTCCGAACAAGTTCAGAACCTGCATCAATATCAACTCCAGCATCCTTGTAGGTAAGTCCCTGCTTTCCCATTGCTGGCAAAGCTGTATGAGACATTCTGCAATGGCTCAACTTGCAACCAACGGGTTGTGCTCGTATTGCTGCTTTAATGTTGTGATTGGAACATAGGTGTTGGTGATGCTGGAAGCTGATGAGAACTTGATTAATTCTGGCGGCTTCCATAGCTATATACTTTTTAAAGGACTAACAAAATTTCTGACTATAACCGGATTTACAATGTCTCAACCAGAAAATCTGTGTCAACTAAATCTGCTAGATAAAGGCCTTTCGTACAGACTTGAAAAAGCAAGTAAAATTTTTTAAATTTGTCTTGTGTCCATAATTCCTTGAATGCAATTGTTTCTCCTCTTGCCTTTCGTTCCTGCATACGAAAAGCATAGAATCAATCATTGCATGCATGCATTCAAAAAGCATATCTGAACTAAGCAGATGGCAGTAAATTTCAAATCTGGAACAAGCAAAAAGGATTTGGAGCGGAGAATACAACAACAAAGACAACACGTTTTGAAGGAGCAAAAAATGGATGAATATGCAAATGGCATCTCTCATTTTCCCCTCAAAACCGATAATAGGAATTCGGAGGCAGCTATCCTTCTACATAATTCCATCTTATTATTAAAAACAACAAGGTCTTGAACAGGAAATAACAGTGCAGCACCTGGACGGTAACGCAAGGCAGTGAAGTTACAAGCTACATAAAAGCCATACCTCTTGTCGCTTCCCTTCACCAAAGTCGCAATGCATATGCAGGGTGTTCGCAACGCAGGGTTTACTGAAGGGTTTTGTGTTACTGGAAGTAAGGATAAAGGAACGGGAAAAAAGGTCATAATTTAAAGGAACGGGAAAAGGGTCATAATTTATGACACTCGCATTTTTAGAAGCCATTTTGGGCTGTCCTATATATAGTTTGCCCAATTCCTTTGGTATTGGGGGAGGGTATTTTGACAATGGTGGGGATTGCGGGCCAGAGCCCTGAAGCCACTGAAGGCGACTTTGCTCTGAGGCCGATTTGCCCTGAAGCCACTGAGGCCGATTTGCACTGATGCAGATTTGCCCTGAAGCAGCGGCCATGGAGCCCTACTGTTAGCCATTACTGTTAGTCTCAGTATTCATTCCGGCAGTCCATACTATTTTCTTTTTATTCTTTTCATTTTCCTTCATTCTAAATTGCAAAACACTTGCATCAAAAATTCCATGTACGTACTTGCTTCCAGCTTAAAAGGCACAGGATCCTCGTGCGTCTTCTGTGGTCTTGATCTACGGAATAACTCCGGAAGTGTGATATTGATTGAAGCAAAAATTCAATAGAGGCAGGTTATGCAGCCGCAGCTTGAGGTATCAATTTCCAGGTCAAAAGGGCTCGTGATTTGATCAGAGGTATTTCTGATACAGATATTTGTTCTAGATGATACTCGAATAAAGTTGGATGCCAAAGGTGAGGAATATTATTTAGTTGGATATTCTAAAAAATCCAAAGGCTCTCATTTATATAAACCAAGGAAGTGAAATATTCACATATCACGAAATGTAGTCTTTGATGAGACACGGTTGTATAGGAGGGATCCAGCTTCAATGAGTAAAGTTCATGCAGAATAGATTCATGTGGATTAGTTGGATGGACAATCGAATACTAAGATATTGGAAATCGAATTTGAAGATGAAGATGAGGAGCAAAATGGTGTTACTAGAAGATGTTCATGGTGATGTATCTGTTGTACTTGCACCAGATGTTCAAAGAGAATGGCGTGATGTTCCTGGACAATTATATGATCCTGAGTTGCATGGTCACGGCAAACGGACAAAGAATCATCAAAGATGCTTTGGAAACTCAGTGAATCCCAAGAAAAAGTCACTAGTGCTTTATGCGAGCCCAATTCTAGAATCCCATCAATCCGAGCCATCGGACCGAGATTCTAGAATGGGCGAGCATGCATGACTCGCATGCACGCATTGCATGCATTTTCTAATTGGGCGTTCGTTATTTAAGGCAAGGTTCTTCATCAACGTCCCATCGGGGTTTCCTCGTCTCTCTCAACAGTACTTTATTCTCTATTCTTTGAAACCTAACCCCCACTCCCCTTAATTTATTGTTTAATATATTTGTCGTGTGACCATCCCCTTTATTTGAAGAGGTTTTTTTTATGGCGTGGCACACGTGATCAATCCCTCTACTTTGGGAGATTTGTTTTTTCACATTTGTTCTAGTATTAGTGATAGCAGGTACAGGTGCGCAAGAAGTAGCAGATTTGACTTCTCCATTCAAGGGTCTTTTGGGGAGCAACTTTTCAGCCTTACATTTGTCCAAGCCCCTTGTCGAAGGTTTATCACTAGGGTTTTCCTCAAAAATCCAAAAGAGCGGGGTTTTTAATCCCAGTAATAAGCTTTCTGCAGGTACACAAACCAACATCCATTAGCATTGTATTTTCTGGGATCCAAGTTGTATAATTAGATATTCCTTTTATTTTTCTTTGTGAGTAGTTCGCATGTTTGTGGCTATCCACTATCCACCATCACAGAAAATCTGTTGAGATGAAGAGAAGCCTATCTATCTCGGGAGTTTTCTGTCGTTTTCATACAAGCCCAATTCTAGAATTGCATGCATGTTCGGGCAAAGTTCATACAATACCAGAATGGCATTCTTCTTACAATTCTGACTAGCTAGATTTTTCAGTAAGTTTGGTCTCAAGCTCAGAGATCGTTAGCCCTTTGATGGATTTATAGCATTCTATGCAAAACCTTCAAAAGGGGGGCTCGTTAGGTTAGAAGTAGCCATTTTATCCCTTTTTTTTTGTGCTCTCTGTCAAACCATTACAAACATAAGGTGGAACGTGTGTTTATAAAATCACAGGTGGGGTCATTTGTGAAATCAGCTTACGAATGTTTAAAAATAAAAGATACTATATCGTTACCAGCACAATGGAATGTGCAAGTCACTGACATACAACTGAAAGGAATCTGGAGAGCTACTTGAATGAAACTTCTACCTCCCGAGTGAATTCATTATTATAGCAAGTGGTCCAAGGGCCCCTATGATAAACAATAAGATGTCCAAATTCAAGCACGATGTGAGCCCACTCTGTCTGCTATGCAAGATTGAAGAAGAATCTTTGGAACACTGCCTAATAGAGTGCACTGACCTACGTGGTATAGTGTATGGATATGTTTAACATTGCATTGGGGACTAGAAACCTTCTTCTAGGTATGTATCCAGCAGAGTGGTCAGTCCCAAAATGCACCGCTTTTCATATTGTCAGAGCATGGACATTATGGGTTATTTGGAAGAGATGGAACTCTTTTATTCTAGGCAAAGGTGCATATGTTACAGGTTCACAAGCACTAAACAAGCTGAGAAAGTTTAAATGTATATTTAAGGGTGATGCTTCTCTTAGAGTGTTAGTCTGGAAAACATTCATCAAACTACTACTGTAAGAAGTCACCTACATATCGGATTACAAAAGGGCTTCTTAGAAGATAGAGGATGCCTATCTTAGGGCTTTGTAAAACTTCGCTCATAAATAAGAATTCTTTATTCTTCAAATTCTTTTTTTTGGAATCTGTGTTTGTATCTGTATTCATCCTGCAAGACCTTTGAGCCACACCCCGAGCTTGTGCCATAATAATTCCTTCTCATCTGAAGACTGATCTTCCTCGATCATCTGTCTTGCAAAAATAGTTCTTTCCTTCCATCTCAAGATTGATCATATCATCTACGTTGAGAGAATGACCACCTTTTTCTAAAGCTAGTTATCTGCTTTGAAAGATTTCCAAACTTTTCTCAAAGCTACTTGCCTAACTATCTGCTTTGAAAGTTTTTTCCTCGACTATAAATTTACTATCAGCCTACAAGATCTTATACTAAGGATCTGGCCTCTGCGCTGCAGTCACAGTCATTCCTTACGTCTTTATTCTAGAGCTAAATTAGATTTAATAGAAACACTTTCTTTATCTCAAATTAAAACTATACTCAGTCAATACAACACTCGCATGCATACAAAAACTTCTTTACTTTACCTATCTTTATTCAGACAACCAATTTGAAGTTGTTCTCTCTCATAAGCTTCTGGCTTTTCTTTATCATACTTATATAACTACCTAACAACTACTCATACTTCAGCACATGAGGATGCTGATGCTACACTATACAGGGGAGCTCTTCTTTTTGTTACTGTTACTTGTCCTGATATCGTCTATATTGTAGGGGTTCTTACATGTTTCATGCATCATCCTAAGTCCTCTCACTGGCATGCAGCCAAGAAGGTTCTTCACTATCTTAAGGGAACTGCTACAGAAGGTCTCCATTACACTTGTCTGGATGATCCTAAGCTTCTTATATATGCAGATTCTGATCATGCCACAAGCGATGTCGAAAATAGAAGATCTCTAACTGGTTATATTTCCTTCTTTGCTGGTAATCCAGTTACATGGGGATCTAAGAAACAAGCAACTTGCAGTCTCAGTACCACTGAAGCAGAACTTAAAGCCTTGTGCACGGCAGTCCAAGAAATGCTTTGGCTTGTTCATTTATATGAAGATTTAGGGGCTAAAGATACACCAGCCTATCTTTATTGTGACAATAACGGTGCAATTTCTCATGCTAAAGATCATAAATGGCATCATCTGACTAAACATCTCGATATCAAAGTATGTTTCATTCGCGAACAGCTTGATACTGGAATTATTTCTCTTTCACATTGTTCTTCACAAGAACAGGTAGCAGATGGGTTGACAAAGTCTCTTGTAGGCAAGCATTTTGTTGCTATGAAGCAAACGTTTCACATTGTTTCTTTAACTGTTTTTCTTTCTCATCAGTGTATGTCATCAGGAGGGGTGTTAGACTCAGGATGACGTCACACTGCTGATGTATCATTGCACGCCTGCTGACGTGGCTTTGCACGTTTGTTGTTTAGCCAATCTATTTTCAGTCTTCACTAACTTCTTATGGGAAGGGGCAGTAAAGATTGCTCTCCTAGTTCAGAACAACTTACCATCGATTGAAACTAGATGATAGATCCACTAAAACCTATTTGATAGGATACTATGAGAACTCAGAGGGGTAAAAGTGTATAATCCAATTAACAAGAAGATATAGATTAGCAGGTATGTGACCTTTGTTGAAGATGAACAGATCAAAGGAAGCTAAATATGAGCCAAAGAATAAAAAGGAAATTGCTTGTATGGTCGTCGCAGGCATTGCAAGAACAAAATGAATTTGGACATTGCCATCCTTTGTAAATAGGTAGAACTTTAACTCTATCATACTTATGTAACTATCTAACACGGCTAAGTTACTTGGTTTAAAATTGTCCCATTTGTTGGAATAGGTATATATTAGTGTAGCACATGAAATGCCAACAGTAATGGCTTGTGGTTTACATCATCTATAGATCTCAACGTCAGTATGAACTCTTGCTCATCTGGATAGCGTTGTTTCAAATTTGAAGCTACATGTAAATAGCCATAACTGCTCTCATTCCATAATCATAATGGTCCGGGCTAGATAACTGTTTACTGCGAAGACGGTTGATAGCAACAATTTTTCATGTATAGCCCTTTGCCTGCATGATGAAATAGCATGACAAATTAAACCTTCGTAGCTATGAGTCTTGTAAAGTGAAGCCACATTCTAAACAGAGGAGATTGCATCATGTTAGCCACTTGTAAATACAACTTGCCATGCTAACCATTCCACTCGACCCCTCCAAATGATATAGATCTACTTCTAGCCTATCTTACGGAGTGCAAACAAGGTAGCAGTATGGTTGTGGCTGCCTAACTATGGCTATGGTGCTAGTGGGATTTGAAACTCAACCAAACAAATATAAACAATAGAAAAAGAAACGTGATTGATTAGTTCCAAAACTTGTAGACATCCAGCAAAGAAGGTTCAAGACATGCCAATTTTGTGGATTCAAGCTATCTCGGCACTTCTCAAGTAATTTCAGACCTTCTTGACTTAGAATTAACCCTTCAAAATATGTTTCCAAATGACTGATTACCTTCCATAGCCTTATGAGTCTCCAACAACTGTGACATATTTAACAAAATCTGGACTTATTCAAATCTAATATATATACATGAAGGATAATATAATAAAATTATATGTAATTTTACTCTTATTCTATTCTATTCTTATTGATTAAAGTACAAAATTACTTTCTAAACTAATTTTCACTTTATTTTCATCTAAGATAAATTTTGTATGATTAAAATGCTATTTTTTTAAATATTTAAAGAAAGTTTTAAATTGATATTAATTAAATGATTACATTTATGTTTAAAGTATGTATCATTATGTTTTAAAAAAAAATTGAATAGTTCATTATTGATTTATTCAATAGTTATTATTAAACTATTAACTTTAATTTAATTAATTTCAACCTAAAACTTTTCTTAAAGTGTTTTAGAAAATATAAAAATTTGTAAATTGTCAAAATTCTCATAATATTTCTAAGTTATCACTTATCAAACCATCGAATATCATTTAGAAATTATCATGATTGCCAAATTTTAAATTTGTTAAATCCCTGAAAATTGAAATCTTATATCCTTGAAATGTTTAATTCTAAATAGATAAAATTAGTTTGAAAAAAGATTTTATACTTTAATAACTATTAAAGTGACTATTTAAAGATAAACTTACATAATTAGAACTTATAAAAATTATAACAATCAAGAAAAATTAAACAATACATAAATTGTCCAAGCTGGTAATGAACAGCCACAAGGCGCCCAAAATTGAACCATTATGATTCCTTTTTAATGGTTTGTTGGTGAAAATCAAATTCATAAATCAGTACATGTTAGTGGGTTCAAAAGTTTACAAACCATGTCTAGTTATTTAATATGGTTCATCAATATATTTTTCTAAGGTGATAAGACAACATTGCTTTATGACATGGTATTAAAACATGGCAATTTTAATTGGTCTTTGTAACAACTTAGACTATATGATATTCTAATATGGTTCATCAACATATTTTCTACAGTGATAAGACAACATTATTTTATGACATGGTATTGGAACATGGCAATTTTAATTGGTCTATGTAACAACTTAAACTATATGATATGTATTATTAATTAGTATATCAAGTTTATTAGACTGTTATTGAATCACATCTATCTTCTTCAATATATTGACATGGTAATTTTAAGATAATTATCATGATGCTTTATAATGATTAGTCACCAATACACAACGTGGTAAACGTGTGTAGTTTTCACACACAAATGTGTCATTTTTATGCGTGATTTTTAGACAAAAACACGTAATTTTTATGTGTGATTTTTTCCCGTGGTTTTTTAGACAAAATACACAAATTTTATATGTTTTTCACACATGGTTTTTTAGACAAAAAAACACAAAATACACAAATTTTATATGTTTTTCACACATGGTTGTTTTGAGGTGTGTTGGTCTTCACCCAAAACAACGAACACATTGTTATAATATGCAAGGTTTTCTTGGATAGTATTTTTTTAATTGTTCACATGTTTGTAGTGCAACTAGGTGGTATTTTTCATGCAAACATGTTTTTTCTATTGCAGTTTTAGAAAAGCCTTATGGGAATTGAACCCAAACAAGTCCATTCGAGTTGTATATGCTCATCCAAAAGTGAAAACCAAGCCAATGAACAACCACCATTTAAAGAATCCAATAGGCCCTTGGGTTCCCATTAAAGGTACCAAGACAAACAGAGCAAAGGTAGCTCCATCAGCCAAGCTTACCTGCCAAGTTTACACCATGTCAGTAAAAGTTGGTTGCCTTGCAAATGCAAACTAAGACAATGTAGTAACTAAGACAATGTAGTAAAAGTATTGATCTGGCCTTTTGCTTTCTTTTGAGAACGGCATTTGCTCATATTAAAATGCAGTGGCCTACAGAAGCAATCCACCACAATGGTCTTGCGAGAGGCGTAACTGCCTTGCCCAGAGGCCCTAATCTGTCATACATATGAGGTTTGAATGGTTGTCATGCAATGCAATGTCCACTGCCAGCCTGAAACAAGCATCAAATATATAGTAAACATCCATATATGAAGCAAAATAATAAAGGAAAAAACATTACTTGTTTGTATGAGCATTGTGAACAGTATGTTTGATTCTCCATAGTTTAAAGGGTTAGATTTAAGGTGCCATAACAACATTATACTTACAAAAATCAGGACTCAAATTATATGTGCCTCAGCTACAATGTATGAAAGTTTGGAGCTTAGAAATGACGATAAAGCTGGTGAATGGTCTGCACTGTAGTCTCCAACTTTCTGCAATACAGACACAGGTGGCTATGGAGACTACCAGAATGGCTTTTTACACAATAACAGAAAGAGCTCATTACAGTTCATAGAAGAAAAAACGCAGTGATCATACCTTCAAAATGTGGACAACATTACAGCTTGGTATGCAGTGCTGGATCTCCTCTAGAGTCAAGATGCAAATAATATCGCTCACCTGTAAGCCTCAGCTTAGTTCGTGCTTAGCTAAGGCTAGGGAAAAACAATATGGTATAGTCAATAGTATTACAAGAGGAGAATCATTCCTGTTTCACAGACTACATACCTCTGCAAAATTGCCATCTGTGGAAGGTGTGCCAAGTTCCCATGCTCCATCATTTAACAGTCAGAGTTTTTAGAGAAGAAATGATAAAAGGCTATAATCTTTGAGAACCGGCAAAGGGATGGAAAGCTTATCTGAAGCTTGCAGCCTGTAATGATGATTTGTCGCCATAGCTAAAGCTTCTCCCCTTCAATCGAATCCAGCTTTCCACTCTTTGAGCTGCATATGAAATAATCAGGCTGGATGAGTTATTAAAGGGGATAAATATCAAATGAAACAGACCAAAAGTCTCATACCTGCCCCAGTACTTGTTCTTCTACTTGGAAATTTGAGGCATCAAAACCTGCAAAATAGCATTAATATCGACCTCAAAATGGACCAGCCATGACCTCTCAAAACAAATCCTCACATGAACAAGATCCATCAGCAAAATGGTGTGCTCGATATACATCTCGTTTTTCAAGCTTGGAAATAATTTTCGCTGCATCATGACAGTCCATGCAGACCCGTAGATTCTTTGTAACACGAATACTTGTTCCTGCAGGCATACTGATAAGCCCAAAAGCTATAGCCAGTTTCTCACAATGACCGCATAATGCGTCTTCCTTGGCCTCATCGGACATCTTTTCCATCACCAGCTCAATCTTTGGCATGTAGCCTGCGAGCTCCATCAATCTAACAAACCTAAAAAATGGTCGAAAGATTTAGCAGGGGTTGTCATACGTAAGCATGCAAGCTCAAAAATGAATGGTCGAAAAAAAATGAAAACGCAGTTTGGCCATGGCCAGGGCCAGGACAAACAAACAAACATTCCTTACCTCAAACATACGTTGAAGCAGTATTCAAATGCTGGCTGACCCTGTAATCACTCCAGTTTCGGTCATTCTTGCAGCAAAGAAGGATTTGCAAAATAATTTTCGGATCCTGGAAGTTCTAGAAAGCCAGAGACTTGCCGCTTGCTCCCGATTCTATGCTGGTAGTATTTTTTGCCATCTCTAGTGCAGAAGCGTGGGCACGCGGAAGAGATTTGCTCAGAAAAAATGATGGATCCGGAATACAGAAACCATAGATCTATTTTCAGGATAGATATCGGAAAAATAGGGAAAACTTGCTCCCATCCCATTCACGCATCTTCCTTCGATCAGAAGAAATAGCCGCATCCGAGGGTTTTTGCCAAAGATCGAACATGTATTTTTGGTCGCCGCTTGCTCACGATCTAGTCTTGATGCAAACCCTAACCATCTATTTTTTTATTTTAGGGTTTTGATCACCTCCCAGACCCTAAACATTAGATTTTCACAATTCCTAGATATTATCTTGTGCAATTGTTGAAATGGGCATGTATTACTAAGATTATTATAAGATTATTATGGATGGTTTTGGCATGTATAATTATGTCAAAATCGTACAATGCTGATGTCAGCTTTGGTGGTTTGAGATTTTGATAGTGTGGGTTTTCTTTAGTTCTTGGTTAGGTTTTTTTAATGGAAGGAATGGGCGCATGGCAGTGGCACTCATGGGCATGCCGGACTTGTAGGGTGAAGTAGAGTTCTGCCAGATTTGTAGGGCAAAGCAGGGCGAAGCAGGAGGGTATGGCCTTCTGCCAGATTTGTATGCTAAAACAAGGTTATTTGTTGGCGACATAGGTGGATATGGCCTTCTTCGAAGCAGGGTTTTGGCAAATCTGTATGTTGGAGGAGGCTGATGCCTGACTTGTTATTTTAAGAAAGAAGCACATAGAACTAATGACTAGGATGCAGACAGCTTCTGTTGGTATCATCTACTATTTGTTTTATTATTCATCTTCTTCATTGCAACATGTTCTGGTCCGACAGTTTTACAACCACGATTGGCATGGGGAGGTTTCTAGAAGCTGCAAGCTGGAGGCATGGGAGGCTCAGGCACCCTTTAGGAGCTTGGAGTTTCAACTATGCCATTTTTTTTATTTTATTTTTTGAATAGTATGTAGCAAATCTGCAAAGTAATGTTCTATATCTCGTTTTTGTTTCCCGTTTCTGTTATTAAGCAGGCACCGATTCAAGTCGGTGCTCTTCAAATCTGGCATTTGTGTTATGGCAGGGTTGTCTTCCATGCTTGACAGTTGTACTGTTGTGAATCCTATGGCAAAGCTCGTTGTTCCTTTCTGAATTACAGTTTGTTGCACTATTATCAGTTTTGATGCTCTTCCTCTTCATGAGATTCAATGCCAGTTTGGCACGTTGTTCTAAGTTGCAACGAAGCTTGTATTCAACATATATGTTCTTGCAATTTCAACGTATGCCCATTGTTTATGGGCTTTATTTGTGTTTAACATTGTTCTTGTCGTATATGGACTGAGCTGCACAACTTTGTTCATTAGTAATTTCTATATAGATCTTGTGTTATGTGTTTGACTGCATCATTGACTTCGAACCATGGCCTCAAAATCATAGGCTGACATGGAATATGAGGTTTGACCCCATCTTCTTCTTGGGTCGACAGCCAGGGTTGTAAGATAGGGAATATTATGTGGTATATTCCATGGATCAACGGCCAGGGTGAAACGAGTATGAGTATGAGTATGAGAATTGTGCCAGATAATATATTTTAAGAATGAATAATTTTAAGTTGGGGTTTGCAGTTCTTATAGCACTCTTCAACGTATGTTTGAAATGCGTGCCCTTAAACTTCTAACACGTGTTTTAGGTGCTTCTATTAATGCATGCTTGAACTTTTTATTTTCTCATTTGCCATGCAACTTCCAATTTCTAAGATGGAATAATTGTTAATGGAGTCCTAGCTAGGCTTCATCCTAGAGGCATATTTTATTTGTAACTCAATGCGAAGGTGGAGGTCCTCTAGCATTTTTTTAACAAATACCCCTTGTTTATAAGGCTCCCTTGCCTTATTGGTTAAGGGCGTTAAAGATTATTTTCATGATGGCCTTCAGATCAAGGGCTCGAACCCTTGACTTGTATGCATATCCTGGTGGAGATACGAGTTCCCCAATGGGGTAGTGCCTAGATTGGAAGATTCTTCCAATGGAAGCAAAAGCCAATCCACCCAATGATCCTCTTCAATTGCATCATTAGAGCTCTATGCGCACCGTTTGGTTGCAAAAGGAATTATAGATAATGCCACTCAAGGGATAATAAAGAAGTTCATTTTCTTCGATGTTGCTTCTTTATTCTCCATCTTCATCATACATTGGGCATTCTCGCACTCGTCTGTCTATAAGGATTGTATCTGGGCAAGTATGCCCAGGAGAGCGAGATGGATTAATTTCTATAATGAACAAAGTTACGATAAAACATACAAGAAAAACTCATTATAGATGTAAAGGATTCTTATTGCATTTTTACAATAGAAAGTGCTCTAAGGGAATAGGCAAGTACTTTTAATTGAAAGGGAGCCCAAAATCAATGAAGGATATTTTTGACAAGTAATCTAGGGTGCTAAGGCATGATATATTATTCTTTTTTGTTTTTAAAGTCATGAAGCAAAGTAGACGAGGGAGCTGCAAAGGTTTTAGTCACGTTTACAGATACGTGTCCTCTTTTAACATTCCGTGGGAAACATGTCAATGAGCGTTAAAGAGCTCTATTACAGTTTAGTTACAGTTACTCCAACCTAACAGGGGTGGATTAGAAGAAGAGCATGTCGTCGAATAGCAGTGGAATTATGTGCTGCAATAGGAATATCCGATTAAGTCTACAAGCATTTACTATTAGATGACCAAGATGAATCAGTTACTCCATCCATATATTTTCGATTATATGTGTTGCTAGAAGTATAAGTTGTAGTGCCCTGCACTTTCTTGTTTGACTCACTCAATGCCATTATCTTCTTTGTATATGTCTATAGCACGACAAAATAAATTATGCAGACATGATCATGTTGTAGTCACATAGGTGTGGAACTTGAAAGAGTCATTTCTTGCCTAATGGAAGCTAGACTATCCGCGTAGATTCATCAAATTCAACAAGTAATAAGTCCATTTATAGCCTATGTAAATATAATTTGTGATTTACTTACGCAGTCCTTTTCAAGGCATTCAAGCAGATTCAGGAACCGCTGAGATAAAATGTTGTGTAATAATTCAGGACTCGGGCGTTGAACCAAATGTCATGGGACTTACAATGGTTTTGGGGTAACAAAACTATACAATGGTTTTGGAGTAGTTAATATCAACAAAATCAAATTTTGAACCTTTCTATCGTACCTAATGACAATAAAATTCTATTTTGCACACAAGGCAATGTTAAGTCAGTTGAAATGTTAAACTTTACATTTGGAGTATTTTTTTTTAGCTAACTATAAAATTATTGGTTACCATATTAAGATGTTAACCTTCAAATTGGAGTAGTTTTTAGCTAAGTGCTACAAATTTAATGATTACAATGGTATCTTTGTATTTAAATATGAGTGATCATTATTCCCGCACTCACAAAATAATTACCAAATTCTAGGCTAAATAACATTGACCATTTGTAAGCTAAATGTCATTGATCAATATATCTATAACTAAAATTGAAGTTCGAAATAAATATGCCAACATAAACAATCTTAAAAATGCTAAATGACATTGATCAAGATATCTATAACTAAAACTGAAGTTCGAAATAAATATGCCAACATAAACAATCTTAAAAACCTAAGATTCTCTTAGCATTCTAAATTACAACCATGCAAATCCGGCCTTAAGGACTATCCTGTTCATCACAAGATTTCTCGAAAGCATTCACATAGACATTGCATTAATTACAAGGTTTCTAATATTGCTATGAGGTTACAAGTTAGATACCAATTCATCGAGGTTTCTCTCATTGTTAAGCGACAATTTGATTTAAATCTATATCATTAGTGACACATCATTCTTTTCTTGTGTAAAATTTATTGACAAGGCTCATTTAATTCCACAAAGCATTAGACACGTGTGCTTCCTCTATATTTAGAAGCTTTACATCTTTATGGAGGCCTAAAACATTTGCATTTGAAAAAATGCAAGACTAGTGACACGATTAAGACAAAAATATACTGTTAACAACATAGTTTGTAACTACATCAAATAACCTTAGCATCTTTGCAAAATTTAACATGGTTCTCGAGTTATTAAGAAAAATTTGATAGGATACAAAGTTGCGGACAAGTAGCATCCGAAATTACGATACTAAACAATGTATATAGAAAAACCATTCCATAAATTAATGATGATTTCCAGAGACCATTGTAAAATCTAAAATTCATATAATTAAATATAGTAAGAAGTAGCAATGGTTTTACAAATTCAATATATGTCGACAACTAGCATGCAAAAGCATCAAAGACATATTAAAAATGTATATAAAAACATTATTCCATAAACTAATGATGATTTCTAGAGACCAATGTAAAATATAGCAATGGTTTTACAAAATCTATATATGCATGAAACACGTCTTGTAAACTATTGATGATTTCAAAAACTATTGTATGATTGTAGAATTCATGTAATTAAACATGATATGAACTAGCAATGATTTTGTCAAATCAATGTGCACTTAAAACCAATCTTACAAATTAATGATGATTTATAGAAACTAGTGTAAATTTTTGAATTAATACAAAAAATGTGATATAACCACTATTGCTTTTGCAAAATCAATATCTGCATAAAACACATCTCCTAAACTATTGATGATTTTAGAAAACTATAGCACGATTGTAGAATTTATGTACTTAAACATGATATGAGCTAGCAATGATTTTGCTAAATCAATGTCCACTTAAAAACAATCTCATCAACTAATGATGATTTATAGAAACTAGTGTGAACTTTCGAGTTAGTACAAAAAACATGATATGAACCACTATTGGTTTAGCATAACCTGGAAGAACACATGGTTTTTTTCTACACTGTGGATTCTTATATAAAAAAATCACATATATACTGGTTTTCGTGGTAATTTTTTATACAAGTTCATTTTTGGGGGCCTTGTGAGCGCCTTGAACATGGGAGTTAGTTTCTCCTCTGAAGGTCCTCCATAAAAGTGCATGCAGTAATAAAGAAAAGGCCCTTGTTTTCTTTGCCTACTCTTCGTAACTTACTCCTTGACCCTCAATAACACGTCCAATAAGATGCACATTTCTGCTGCTGCCTTCTGAAAATAGTTTTTCTCCAGCTTCAGGAGATACAACCAGAACCATACCTATGCCCATGTTAAATGTCCGCCTCATCTCTTCATCTTCTATTCCACCCATCTGTATCACATAAATTAAGCTTAAAACATATCCTCAAGAGAACAAAACTACAGAAAATCTTATGTTTACCTTCTGTATCCAGCTGAAGATAGAAGGTACATTCCAGGAGCCAACTTTTATAGCTGCACCTAGGCCTGCTGGAAATACGCGTGGAATATTGTCAGTAAAGCCACCCCCTGTGCTGTGAGCAATACCTTTTACACCGCCTTTATTGATACACTGGAGCACCTGCACAGGCCAGCCAATCAGAATACATGTATGAGTCGTATCACTGGTGTGAGTTTATATCACAACAGGAGAAAGGTCATCTAGCGACGTCTCTAGCGAGGTCTGGGTCACGTCTATACGACGTCTGACGACGTGACACAGACGTCGCTGGAGACACGTCGCATGCGACGCGCGTCACATGACTGGGCGTCGCAGCCACGTGTACTAATTTTTAAAATATACACGTGGAATATATAGAAAACCCACGTGTGCCGTAAAAGCCACGTGTATACGTCGCATGCGATGTCTCGCAGACGTCGCAGCCACGTGTGCTATTTTTTGAAATATACACGTGGAATATCAAAAAAATCCACGTGTGCCGTAAAAGCCACATGTATACGTCGCATGCGACGTTACGCAAAAAAAATTATGAAAATCCACATGTAATTAAAAAAAGCCACGTGTAATAAAAAATCCACGTGGCAGTAAAAATGCCACGTGGATATGTCGCATGCGACGTCTAGGAAAAAAAATAAAAAAAAAATAAAAAAAAATAAAAAAAATAAAAAAAATGTTTTGCTTAGATAATTATTACAATATGATGTACAAGGAGCAAAAGGACATGTCACCTTCTTTTTTAATTGCAAATCGTGAATTGTATTTATATTTTTAAATAATCACAAAAGACTCGTTAAGGGGAGTATCCACCCTTTTAGCCTAGAGCTAATCTGTGTCAGATTCAGTGTAGTCATCCGAGTAAGTAGTTTGAGGATGCCTCGGACCCTCAGCTTCAGGGTTGTGATTGGATGGCTCTCCACCATAGTTTGCAGATCCCTCGCCGCCCCCGCGCCACACGTCCTCGTCTAGGGCTTCGTTCATCTCCGCCACTGCTTCCTATAAAAACCAAAAGAATATGGCATTAATGTAGTTCATAGAATTATAATAATTTTCTACAACGCACATTGGCATTCCCGTGATGTGGGACAGTTCCCTCTTCGTATAACTGTTGATAGAGATAAACAGCTCCATGTTCCGTGGCTATTTGTACGTGCTGCTTGCTAGGGGGAAACCCGTATAGCCAGGTTTATGACAATATAACGAGTATTAGCTAATGACATTTAAAGTTCTTATTAAAATTAATGCGAACTAATATAGCTCTTACGAATCTATGGTGAAACCCTTTTCGACCGCCGGAGCCCAAATGAGACGGATGTCGTTCACTTGTAGTTGCTTTGTCGGTCCGAGCTCTATGTTTCTGTTCTGGATCCTTTGCACGTTCGAATGCAATCTGATTGCAAGGCACACAACATTATCACAAGTTAAAGGAAGGAAGGAAGGAAGGAAGAAACTTTTAACGTCCACGGAGCCCAATCGGGCTATGGGACCACAAGTACAAGACGGGACCGAAATCCCTTACCAGAACATAGGCCGAAGCCCTTACAAACAAAATAAAACATAATCACCCCGGCCCAGATTAAAAACCACCTGGGAAAAAACTGTTGCCAGGATGACTACATATCCAAAAATCCATGCTATTGCAAGAAGCAATAAGCATACCTCCAACAAACTGAACTTCACCAAACGCCTCCGAACCGTAACCTCTTCACAGCTGGGTGCTGAGGCCTGGCACGAACCTACGCACGCGCTAAATCTCCATCTTCTCGCTAAAACCAGGGCAAATAGGTGCTGGTGCAAAGAGCCAGGTGCCGACCCACTGAAGGAGCTCGATCAAACCACTAGACCATAAGAGCCGCCACCAGAACAGTCAATTCCCTAAACCCACGGCGGCTACTGCTGCGGGAGGAAGGCGGTGGCCCCAGGGGGCACCGGCCGGAAAGCGTAAAACAAGCGCATCCAATAGGCCCAACACCAATAACCCGTGACGCTGCGGGGAAGGCGGCGCCAGAGAAAACGCCAAGGGAGTCGGTCGGGGAGGTGCCTCGCGAAACTCCCAAAAGCCACCCATCCATCATTTCTCCCGAGCGCCACCCTTTCATCGCATCCATCCAGACGCCAACAGTGCCCAAAGCGCCAGGCAGCAAAGTGAACGAATGGCAAAAAAAATAAGAAATACCTTGATATCTTCCTTGTGGAGATTAAGTGGTTTAGGGACTTTTGACCAATCGCCTCCAACTTTTTCGCAAGTCATCTTCAGTTCCTTGACCACTCTTTGCCTTTGACATAAATCGATAGATCAACGCAATATTAAAATAATAAAAACAAGACTATGACTAGGTCATGTACCTCCTTTTTCGTAGAAGCTCGCCCATCATCGAAGTGAGCTTCTTCCAGTTAAACTTCTTTGCTTTTTCTATCTCTGGGAAACTCTGTTTCATTTTATTTTTGACGCTCTCTATTTCGCGTTGGTCATAAGCGCCAGGCCACTCCCCTATACCGCGGGGAGGCCATAAACGAGAGATATTATTTGAGACAGCATCCCTCAGTGTAGTATAAAAGACACTTCCCTCATCATCCTTCTTAGGAAGATCGTCCCTGAAGCATAAATGGTGGGTATATAAAAGCGTGTTTATGTCTACCGTCAATATACATATCCCGTCCCGATAGGAAACTTTTGAGCACTTTACAATGTATTCTAAGTGAAGAGAATGAACAAAACAACAAATTTAGATAACAAAGTACTAATATTTAAGGTTGATATCTTAAATAATATGTTCACATAACTTACATCAAAAAATTATTATTATTATGATAGTCGGGTATATTCGGGGCCAAATCACCCGCAGACTTACATGTCTAAAACAAAGCGAAATGGACGCTCTTCTTCAGTGACACGACGTCGTCGGGATCCGGACCTCTCCAAATCAGTCAATTCACGATGTTCTTGGGATCCCGAACCCTGTGATGATCGTCGCGATCTTGAACGCTGTGAGTCCGTTGCTCCACTACTTCTTGACCTGAGAAGTAATGAGAGAATGAGCATCTTTAACATGCTGCAACCAAAGAAATGTTTGGTACGTAGTGGATATATATTTACCTGTTGAAATCTCCCTCCAAGTTCCTTGCACCAGAAAAATCGGTTCCCGTCTCTTGCCTAGAACGGGAGTCCATACTACGTCTACCGATCTCGATATTCTCGCGAGAACGTGGAGGCCGATAATCAACACTATGTAGATGGGGAATAGGAGCGGGAGGCTGCCTAACTAGCGTTGGTGTCAAAGAGGCAAAATATGCTGCAATTTGGTCTCTCTCAGCAGGAGACATGTTTGCGAGGAAGGCGGGGAGTGGGGAGGAGCTGCAGAAGCACAAATATCATGCAAAAAACAATTCATTTATTTATTATTTTTATAAAAGCTATCTTAATACCCAAACCTGCTGGTGTAGTGACAGGTGGAGGTTGGCTGCTTCGAACATCAGCACGATTGCCCCTACCTCGTGGAGTCCTCCTCCTATTTTGTCTAAACTCTTCCCTTTCCTCTACACAACAAATTAAAACTCCATGCATAAACTTACATACCTAATTAGAGGGTAAAGCGTATAAAAACTATATAAATACTTACGTTCGTCTTCGTCATTCTCCGTACGATTGCGACTACCTTTATTCATCACACCTAGATCAAAAGAAATTATGAGAGAAACATTTGATAACCATGAATGATATGGTTGCAATAATAGAATGATACTTACAAACCATACAGATGATAAATAGTATTTTCATGGTGCGAAATGTGCTACCAATGAGCCCCGGCAGACTTACTGCAGTCTTGACCGTCTTGACCGGGGGCGGAGGGGGAGACGCATAATGCCATGAATATTGCATCAGCAGAAAGAGGGCCACAATGAGGAAGACCGCTAAGAATTGAGCCTCCACCATGACTATATATATTAATTTGAACATAACGAGAATTAGCGAGAGAAAAGCTTTGAACAAGTGTCTTTGAATAATTACCTAAATTTATATTCTTATCTTCTTATTTATATTAGAAAAGTATCTCGTATATATGTATGGGGTGCATATCGAACTCTAGGTTGCCATATTATCAGGCCATGTGTCATGTCATACACCGAACCCCAAATTATCCCACGTGGCATTTTTAGTGCCACATCATGAAACCCTAGGTTGTGTCACATGGCGACTTCGTATTGCCACATCATAGTAAGTGCCATGTCATCAAACCCTAGCTTGCATGTTCCACATCATCACACCCTAGATTGTGCCACATGGCATTTACAATCTAGGGTTTGATGATGTAGCACACAAAACCTAGGGTTTGACGTCTGTAGCGACACTTTATCTACAAGTTATGATTAATAATTTATTTACCATTAATAATAATTTTTTTGATTAATAAATTATTTTTTTCATTAGTAATGTTGAATAAACACATTTATTTGTTGCAACAAGCCTCAAATAGGAAGGCAAAATTATATTAATCACTTCTTGCAAGCATTTAACAGTAGCTTAGCCATCTCAAGTGGATCACCACACTTCATATGTCGTCTCTCTCTCACAACTATATCAGAAGAAAGCCCTGCTGTTTTGAACACATCGATGACGCGAGCAATAGATGGGCGATCCATGTGCACCAGCTCTCTATCCATCATCATTTGAACCTTCATATGTTGGATGATGTCCAATGTGCTAGAGTATCGGTCGGTTGGGTTTATCTCAACACACAACCCCATAAGCCGCATTGCATGGACAAAATCAAGGAGCATCTCGTAAATGTAGTCCAGGGAATATATGTCAGATATCTCATGCCCCCATGATGCTTGGTCATCTGATGATGATGTAAAAACTCTCTTCTCCCACCAAGGATATCGCACCGTTCCATCTTGTAGGGTATAACGGCTCTTCAATTTGGGCATTCGCTCCTTGCAAAAAAAAAACGGAGGGCCGTGTCCCAATCACCAATAGCCACCCACACATTTGTAAGGGAGTCATCAAAATGGAGTTTGACCCTTTTGCAATTGAGCTTTGTGTGTGTCCAACCTGGAGCGTGGATGGCATAGACTCCTGCAAGAGCGAGAGCTATTTCTGGGACGTCCGCACTTATCTTCATATCAGCCCTTCTTGGAGCACTATGCATTGCATTTGACCATCTCCTATAAGAAGGGAATTGGCTCGGAAGATGGTCAAGTAATTCTGCAAAGGTTCCTCCATTCATGAATGGCAAGACTACCATTGGTCCCTGTGGCTCATCTCCACAAAAGACCTCAGGGGCAAGTCCAAGGGGTGTGGCCAATGCTGGACTTGGACTCTTGAAACGAATATACTTGTCAGCCAACAACCATGATGCAACTTTATCTTGGCCTCTCCACACAATGCCAGTATAATAGTCATCTTGATTAAAGTACAGGGTTCCCAAGATCTGGATTTGGTATATCTGGCAGTCTTGTTTACTACCAATGCACTTTACAACTCCAACAAAGATCTCACAGAAATGTTTGTCAATAAATCTTGACACATTATCATGAGCATGTAATGATAATCTAGCCCCTGCACCAATAGAGCTCCCACCATGGATAAGACTATCTAACTCCTTCACCTGTTCATCTTTGAGACTGCTACTGGCCATCTTGTGATCTTTGCGTCGGACCTTTGCACTTCGCCACGAATTAGCCCATCGTCCCATGTATGCCTCAGCGTAGGGGCTCATAAGTGGCACTTTATACTTAAATAGCATCCTCAATTCTGGCTCAGGATTGCAAACCCAAGACTTTAAGTTCTTTCTCATCATATCTTCCAACTCGGACTCATGCTCGCCACCTCCCACATAATTCGGACCCAGACATTCTTTCTCAACCGATGCTACAAAATGGTTAATTCGATCATCGGTTTGCATATGTCGTTCCGCCTTCGGCCTGTCATATTTGATTGATGAGGATGCCCTAATTTCACTAAGCATCTCTGTCCTTCTCGAGGCCATTTTATGCCTACAAACAAAACAAAATAATGAATACAAAAGCCAAGCATGCACAAAGTAAATGCAACATAATACGACAATATCAAACATGTATGCACCATATAATCATTACTTATAACACGCCCTATGGTGACTAATACCTTATCCGATCCCCACCCCCCAAAAAAAAAAAAAAAGCAAGAAAAACTAGCAAAAAGGCACGCCAGAGGTCATAGAAAATAAAGGCGTAGGAAAATTAGGGCAAGGTAATTGGATAGCAAAAGATAATTGAATTATTTTGTATTTGGGAACAATTTGTATTGAAATTTATTGTTTATGAAATAGCATATGTTGTTTGGATAGTTTAGATGATGCCCCTCCATTTAAGGTACCAGTGCCGATATGGGAAGTACGGGTCACATTGATATGGACAAGCATTTCTAGTAGAAGAAAGAATAAATAGAGTAGATAAATAGAGCTAATTGGTTCATTATGTGTGGCTTGTTTTGCGTAATCATAAGCATGCCTTATATGTAGTGGCGAATTTTGATTTCAAGGTTTATGGTGCTACCTACTTTGGCAAGGGTTTCAAATCCTCTTAGGAAGCATTCTGTGAAGCTAGTGTTGTGAAGCTAATGTTGTTATTTAGTTTTAACTAGATTATACTTATATATATTTCATTTTGACTCGTTGCAATAATTTGAAAATCATATGCTGATGTGGAAAAGGGCATTTGACCCATCATAGATTGTGAGGATGGTGGAGAACATAAGAGAGGGAATGAATGTGAGAATATTGTGCCAATCAATGGCCACAATTTCATAATAAGAGAAAACACCGCAAATACCTCCCAAAACATATGCTTAGTTTAACAAAATCTCTACCTTTGCAGAGTAGCCCCTCCAAGAGATCCCTAAGGTCCGTGCCATATAAAGGTTAGCACAAGAGAAATTATCACTCAGACAATCATAAAGTGCAAAGTTAGATGCGAAGCTAACAATGCACCTGTTAAATAGTTTCTTGCAAAGGGACTGAAAAGCTTGCTCCTGAAAAGCTTGCTCTTACACCTTAAATTTCTAAAGAAAGGATTGTATGATCCACCTATGAGCCACTTAGAAAGTTCCGATGTGCAAGGGGCTTGGAAATGCTATGCCTAGCAAATGCAGCGTCCAACCATACTAGAGTAAATGTAGATATGGAATCACGACTTTTTCTGCGAGTCCATGAAGCCAGGAGGTGGCAAAAAACCAAGTGGAGAATTGCTTGAAAAATTTATTGCAGACTTTGGATCATAGGATGAATTTGTGCGGCAATTTAAGGAAGCTGCTGCAACACAATTTGGAGATCTGGGCATGACCGCAAGAGCATAGATCGGCATAAAAAATCATTTTCCCTCCGGATAAATGTTCCAAACTTAGGTCGTAAAATCTAGTTGTAGCAGCAGGGAGGGAAAGCTACGGTGAAATGCAATAAAAGGGCACGGAGCAAGGAGCCGACCTGCTGTTTCATATCCTGTCTCAATTTTTGAGCTTTTTTTTAATTTCTCTGACCGTCGATCCATAAAAGAAAATATCCAACGGAAAAAAATACATCCAACTCAGTTTTGGCAGAGGTGGACATGCTATTGGCAAGGTAAGATTTGTTAGGTTTATGGTTATTTATACGTTTGTGGCTTTTTTATTCATTGTTTATGTTTCAGCGTTTTGAGGTAGCAGTTGGAAGGACCTTGATTAGCTTACGTGCTTTTGCATAGTTGATATGCATGTGATATGTTTTTTTTGTCAGATCATTGAACGAAAGAAGTGTACAACCACATGTAGAATAATTGACATTTGTTCAAACTAAATGATATCAGCAAAGTCATTGGCAATAGTTGCTCATGTATATTTATCTATTACGGCCATGAAAGACAACTATAGTTCTTGGCACTACTCTAGGCCTCTAGCAAGATAAATGTTGTTTTACTATTTTATTGTGTATGAATGGATCCTATACTTAGGGGTAGACAGTGGCTTTTCAACATCCAATGTCAAATGTATAAAGTGATTTGACATTATAGCAAAATGAACTTTAAACATTGGTCTACTCGATGGTGGCGAGCTATTTGAATAACATGAATAGAAATGCTCAGTTGCATGCAAGAAGTGAAATTCAACTTACAAGGTTTCTTTAGGCTTGAATACAAACCGAGCGTAAATAGAATGTGTTTATTGGCATTCATACAACCTGTTATTTCCACATTGTTCTATTATTTATGAGCTGATTTAACAATCAAGACCCCCTTTTCAAATACTGCAATAAGAACGCATGCCAGCAACAACTTTGTTTTGTAGAAAACGACTGTGTAAACTGCTTGAAGGTGTTAAAAATATGCATGGAACTGTCCCACTGCCTAAATATCAAGCTTCAGGCCAGTCCTTGTTATACAAGTGGAGGATTGTTGCCAGATTTTTTTGGCCAATAAAACTTGTATTATCCTGTAAAGCTCCACTCTCCCAAATTCTCTGCATCGTAATAGGATCACTGTGTAAGTGAGGTTGTGCAACATTTTGAGAAATAATTTCTAAATATTGGAACCATTCTAATAAATGTTAATAATGGACAGTTAAGTGCGTGGCATATATTGGGCACAGAAACCATGGCACTGGTAACAATTATGAACCAGAAAGTAATCTGCATGAGCAGAGGCACCATATTTTAGCTTTGAGGCAGGGATGTTTCTTTTGGTTGCTATGCAGAAACTGTCATCAATGGCATCTCCTGCTTCATGATGGTGGCAAGTCAGACGTGGTTTCCTTTGTGATTTTGAAAGTAACATCTTGTACAGAGGCCTGACATGTGAAGTTCCAAAATCACCCCATCAAGAAACCTCTGACAAGTGAAGTGATGAAAAGACTTACCTTCTTAAACATCTAATAAGATCGCTACTTGATATGGCTGGTGGACGTTGCACTGATGGGGTGTGGATGACACTGCACATAAGTAGTTAGTTAGAAATTTAGGTGTTCTGAAGCTATTTTGGCTGCTACTGGCAGAGCGTCAGCTGAAAAAATTCTCCTTTAAATCTAGAACTAACAGAAGAAAGTGGAATTTTACGGCAATCACACAGCAAGGAGCATAATGGCAGATTTTTGCCATGCCCTACCTTGCTGCCTTTAGCAGCAGACTGATTTTGGCTGGGCAGCAGGGCTACAATCTCTCTTGCAAATCAAGACTCAATATCTACAAAAAGAACAACAAAAAGATGTTGTGTTTCTACATACATCGCATATATGGAAAACGTACCTGCTACTTGCGAACTTCAAGAAACCAAATATCAACAATGCCCACAATTCTTTACGTTATTTTGTTGCTTACACTTCTTTGAAAAGATAGCATGCTGCAACGAAAGAGCTTCAACCTTTCAATGATTTATATCTTCCAGGAACACATTTGCAAAATTAGTGATGGAAGATTCTGCAACATTAACTCTGGTATATGCACTATTGATCATGCAATGTCGTAACAAAAGGTGTCCACACCGTCTGCATAAGCTTTTCTACTGCTAAAACTTGGCCATTTGAAATCATATATCTGTAAAGAAAGGATGAAGCAGAGCACTTAAGAAAAAGGTGAAAGAATAAGGAAGGCTAGCTGAAGAAGCATATTTGCCACGAGCTGAACTTAATTAAGGCTGGGTAAAGCTACGATAAATAGAAGATAAGAAAGCTACGATGATGTGTAGCCTTGCAAAATAACGTGAGATGCTCTCCACATACTTTCTTCCACTTGTCTGGAGTTTTCACCATTTTTAGCAGCCATCTGCAGTTTCTCCTTGCACCCATGTAATTCTAACAGAGAGAAAAGATGTAAGAAGGCATCATGTGTGCTAGCACAAGATTAAAGGTAAAAACATCTAATTAAAGGACCAACCCCACTCAAGATAATCAACGTCGAAAATGAATTTACAGTAAGATTGTAGAGTTACTGCAAATGCTATTAGAAATGCAAACCTGGATCTTTGATACAATAAACATGCATGTATGGCATTCAATTTATCTTCTTACAAAACAACAGCCATGCGCACCTGTAGCTTATAGAAGCAGTAATTCTATCTGAAATCCTTGGCTTGGAAGTCGATTCCCACCATCACCTATCTGGCATGTGATTGGTCCAGCCCAATAGCGTTTGCTGCCAATGCCAACACCTTAGACATGAGAGAAGCATTTAAAGGGGTAGAAGGGATTGTGACCCATTCTATCTGCAAGGCAGGAATGAGGAGGTACATAATGGTCCCCAATAAGATGCAAAAGCCCAAGGCATATAAAAGCAAAAAATGCAGGAGCATGCGGAGAGATTTCAGTCAAGCAAGCCATTGCCAATGAAAGCTAGATGCCTCAAGCTGCATATTTGTAAAACATTCCAGTGCTTTTTGGTAAAATTCATGCTCAACATACCTTGCAATTAATTGTATTAGTGATTTCCTTTTATGACAATCAAGTACAGGTTGAAGAGGAGGAGAAGTTGTGGACAGAAGTCATTCAGAAGTATAGCACACTAGATGCTGAATGGGTTCCAGATATATTATCAAGAGCCTACGGCAATAGAGGAAATGCTCGGAGTCATCAAGTAAGCGCTTCTTGTAAAGCTCCATAACAAATAATATAATCATGATCTTGGTACAGTATGGTCAATTGTGCCCAATGATTCACACAATAAAATATGGTCTTTGATACTTGTTTCCTAGTTTCCACATTCAAGTTGCAGGTTAGCTTTTTAATTCCACAAGATCCACCAAGTAAAAAGCCAAAGGAGAGCCACTAATGTGGTCTGCTGAACTAATTCAAGTTTGTGTGTGGATTGAACCCCCATACTAAAATAGGCATACCTTCCGAATGAAATTTCTGAATCACATTGAGAGCTATCTGCGTAGAACATTTAATATCTATAACCCTTTTTTTTCTTGATTTCAAAGGGAAAGAGTTGATTTCCTTGCTCTGTGGTTGAAGGCTTCTTGTGCCTCAAGCAGTGACCCGCATTTTGCATACATATAAGCAAGATTGCTGCCAATAAAGACATCTCTTTGTTGGTTTGCAAAATTTCCTTATGACTGTTTCTGCCCTTCTCGATTGCTAATGTAAAAACATCAGGAGGAACACGCATCAGGTGAAAATATTTTAAAGCCTCTTCATTATGGCCATTGTCTACATATCCTGCAATAAGTGCATTCCATGAGACAACATCACAAACTGGAAGCTTGTCAAAGATCTTTCGAGCAAAAGTACAAAAGCTTGGTGCCGAAATAGAACAAAGGCTTGGTGCGGAACAGAGAAGAGGAAAGATGAAAGGAAAGGATTGATTATCCCTTTTTTATAAACAACATGAATTTACAATAATGTCTGGAACCCTAATGAACATTCCTAGACTTCTCTTATATCTGGCTACATTGAGTATGGCCAATTTGAGCACTCTTTCACTCTCTACCAGAAAATGAAGTATGATAATGTGGTCCCAAGTGCACATACTATGACAGCTCTCCTTAAAGTTTGTTCGAAACTGAATGACATAGAAAGAGGTCGTTTCCTTCATTTGGAGATCAAAGGAACCGCAGTAGAAAAACTCATTACTTGCACGATATGCAGAAAGAAGCACAGGAAGTTTTTGGCAATATTCCTGTCAGGGATGTGGTCTCATGGGATGTGCTAATATCAGGTTATACTGAAAATGGGCTTGGAGCCCACAGCCTTCAACAATACCTGATCCAGTATTCCAAATTCATTTTTACAAGAAGTCTATAGCTCTTTGTTGTCTGTCTTGTAATGTTATAGTTGCTGAAAGTATACATGTTTTATGGCGCAGCCCACTAGCGCTTGCTCAAGCATATGAAACACGAGACAAGCTCAAAGCATTACATCCAGAGCTTGCAGAGGAAGGAGCCCTACAAATTATTACTATATTAAGACAACAGGAGATAAAATTCTTAACCAGCCTCTTGCGGACATTGGTGGCAAAAGGGTTGTTTACCGAGGGGATTGATGATGCCCTTCTAGATGGCAAAATTGATATTGCTGTACACTCAATGAAAGATGTGCCTACATATCTTCCAGAGGGAACAATTTTACCTTGCAACTTGCCAAGGGAAGATGTTAGGGATGCATTTATATCTCTTACTGCCTCATCACTTGGAGAGCTCCCAACGGACAGTGTTGTTGGGAGATCATGGAAGTTTAGGAGTTTTATACAAGCATTGTGGGCCACTCACAGAAGCATTGGAGGCCTTTGACAAACTGCCACATCGAAATTTTGTGTGTTGGATTGGAGGCCTTTGACAAACTGCCAGATCGAAATTTTATGTGTTGGAATAATCGCCATAGCCATTATAGATACAAAAGAAAGCAAAAGGCATATACGGCAAGCACTATATACCTCAGAAGGGATTTCTGAACAGAAGCATTTTGCTACAAGAATCTGTTGCCAGGATCTCCAAGCTACCTGCAATGTCGAACAAGAAGGAGTTGGACACAGGAAAAATTTCCTGGAATCACCAGATACTACGAACAACATGCAATAGCATCTTACCAGTTTGCTATTGGATAAACGGATGGTTAGAGCCAATTCGCGAGAGCCTTCGCAATGGGCGGCAGGAAGAAATGCACAAAAGACTAAGCGGATAGGAAAACTGCAGGATAAGAGAGGAACTTGCAGGAGGACCTCTGAACGAGCAGTTCTTCGTGCCCTTTTCTATCTCCGTGCCTTTTTTTAGCCATTTTCTAATTTTCTTGGCCGTAAATTTTTAAAGAAAAAAATCTAACGGCAAAACTATTGCCACATCAGTTTTTATGAGGTGGACATGCTACGTGGATAGCCTAGAATTGCAAGAAGTTGCACGCTTGGTTAGGCTGGCGTGCTAAAAAAGGAAGAAGAAAAAAGAAAAACTAAATAGGTTAGATTAGGGTATTCGGACCCACGGTCAATTTACATTCGTATTACTAGTTAATTAGTTAGCAGATAGTCCCAAAATTTAGTTAACTTTTTTAACCAAAAACACTACCTAAACTTATCTTCGCACCTTGTTCGGATTAGTTAGCAAAATTAACTAAAAATTAACGAAATTAGAAACTAGCACTAAAAGTTAAATCACCCATAGAGGTCACTTTAAGTTTAGTTAATTGTGCTTATAATTTTTTATGCCTTTGGCTAACTTAACTAGACATGTTCGAAATAATTTAGTTAACTAGTTAAGTTATTTTTTAACCAAAGCTTTTAGTGCGAAATAGTATTACATTAAATTAGCCTAACCTATTTTTTTTAATTAGCACTAGTGTGAAGGGAATCATCCAGTTACTGTTAACTTAACTTAACGATAAAAATAACTTAACTAAACTTGACCATGGGTGCGAATAGACCCTTACTTGGATCAAAAGCTAGATTTGTCTAGATAATAGAGGAGGCTTTGGACTGATGGAATAAGCTAGATAGACTAGACTAGATCGGCTGGATTAGGCTAGAGTATGATTAGGATCCGAACACGTGGTCCTCCCCACTCATGGTGGAGCCGACCATGCCCTTTCCCTAGCCACCTCTACCTAACAAAAATAATAAGAAATGTGGGACTAGGGCCCGAACATCTGGTCCCCTCCACTCATGATGGAGCCGACCATGTCCTTGTCCTAGCTACCTCTAGCTAAAACTGACAATGAACGTGAACTAAGGCCCGAACACCTGGTCCTCTCCACTCGCGGTGGAGCCGACCATGTCCTTGCCGTAGCCACCTCTACCTAAGAATGAGAAGAAAAGTGGACTTGGACCCGAACATCTGGTCCTCTCCATGCAAGGTGGAGCCGACCGTGCCCTTGAACAAGCCACTACAATTTTATTTTAGATCTAACAAATAACAAGTCGAAGTCGAACCCGGAACCTCCTCCCACTCTAGGTGGAGCCGACCGCGTCTCCTTTGAACAAGCCACTCTTTAACCTAGGAAAATAAAATTTTATCATAGTGTAATTTGACTTCAACCCGGGTACATGGTCCTCTCCACTCTAGGTGGAGCCGACCAAATGCCCTTGAACAAGCCACTCAGGCCAATTTTTTTAACCTATTTAAAGCTATAAAAAAAAATGCAAGTGTGATGAACTTACCAAATGAAGAACGTGGTGCGCATAAAGATCCCGCCGCCCAAATAAAAAGGACAAATACCGCCAAACCCCGCAACAAAAAAAAGTTAAAAGGAATAAGAACAAAAGAAGAAGAAGATCGGAAAAAAAAAAAAAGTGGAAAAAATAGAAAATCAAGAAAAGAAAAAAATAATCGAAGAAGAAGATAAGGGTGGGAGAAACAAGAGAAGGGGGGAGAAGAAATAAGGGAAGGGTCGAAGATGGGAAGGGAAAGCACGAAGGAGAGAAGAAGAAATGATGGGGGGGGGAGGGGAAGAGAACAATAGAATCGAAGGGGAAGAGAAAGAATAGAAGGGGGAAGAAGGGAAGGAAAAGAAATATGAAGAGAAAAATAAGAGAAGGAAAGAAGAGATAAAAAAATAAGAGAAGAAGAAAGAATCGAAGAAGGGAAGAAGAGAAAGGAAGAATAGAATCGAAGAGAAGAGAAGAATAGAATCGAATAAGAGAAGAATAAGAGAATAAGAATTAGAGAAGAGAAGAATAGAATAGAATAAGAGAAGAGAAGAATAGAATCGAGAAGAATAGAATAAGAGAAGAGAAGAATAGAATCGAAGGGGAAGAGAAAGAATAGAAGGAGGAAGAACGGAAGAAATACGAGAAGGGAAGAAGGAAAGGAAACGAAATATGAAGAGAAATGAGAGAAGAAGAGAAGAAATGAGAGAAGACGAGAAGAAGAGAAGAAGAGAGAAGAAGAGAAGGAAAGAAGAGAAATATGAAGAGAAATGAGAGAAGAAGAGAAGAAGAAAGAAGAGAACAAAAGAAGAGAAGGAAAAGAAGAGAAGAAAAGAAGAGAAATGAGAGAAGAAGAGAAGAAGAAGAAGAGAGAAGAAGAGAAGTAAAGAAGAGAAGGGAAGAAGAACGGAAGGGGAAAGAATAGAAGAGAAGAAATGAGAAGAAATGAGAGAAGAAGAAAAATGAAGAACACAAAAAACCTAGGTTAGGCATGCACCTTTCAATCCAAAAAACCTATTCAATCTAAAAATTATGATGTACTAACCTTAGAATAGTTGCTTGCAGGGCGATCTGCGGCGGTCGATCAGGGTAGTAGCGCCGCAGATCGCCCAAAAAGCTCGAAGAGGAAGCGAAAAGAAAAGGTGCGGAAAAGCCGGCCGCGCGGGATTTCAAAAAATTACAGAGCATCGCATGCGTATACATATGGTTCTACGTCGCATGCGACGTCCCCGCGACGTATTTTGTTATAGCGATGTTATGGACTTTATATTTTTTTTTTTACGTCTTGTTTAAATGTGATGCTCATTAAAGTTTGTCCCTAGGCTTATTTAGACAGTCATGAGGCATGCATGCAGTCAATCACATTCCGGATTCTATTACTACCAGCAAAAATTTTAGTGGCCTAAATATATCTACCAGAACGTGAAGTTGGTTTTCTGAAATATTGTCTCTGAAATATCGTGAGTGACTCTCCCCTCTAGTGAGGTGGCCGTTCAAAGTCCTGGCCTTGTTTGACTTGGGAAAGGGTGCCAGTCATGGCTTGCCCAACGACGGGCTGCCGGGACCATTCTAACCCCAACGCTTGGGTCTGGACCTTATCCGAAATTTTTGGAAATTTTCTTGTACGCTGGCAATGACCCTGGAAGCCAGCTCACCAAAAACCATAATTTAATTCCATGTCATGCATTAACTACGAATTTATGAAGCATAAATGCAATAAAATGCATAACTAAAAGAGTGTGCATCGAAAAAAGGCGAGTCTTTGACCAGGGGGGCAACAAGGCGGTGCAAACACATTAAAAAAATTTCCACTTGGAAACTATGAAGCAATTTTTCATAAAGGTACAATTATTTCTGAGAAACAAAACCAGTTCATTACAAGTTAATTATGCCATCCATGTCAAATAGCTTTAGGCAGCAGTCCGTTGAACAAGGGCATTCTCTTTATCCATATGCCTTGATACTGAAACACAACCATCATCACAAGCAACCAAATCTAAACCCTCCCCCCCCCTAACCCGCAGTAGTCTTTTGCTTTTCTGTAATCATTTATCTTCATTCTAGTAGTTATGATGCTTTTCTGTAATCATTTATCTTCATTCTAATAGTTATGATGCTTATATTCTCAATGCAATCTTAGACCAAGTATAACGTCCAGCCAGCCAAGGTCAACCCCAAGTACAACGATCCCACAAACTCCATTCCTTTGACCTTAGCTAACCCTTTGACCTAGACCTTCTCTCAAAAATTCAAAATTGGGCCGTAGGTCGAGATGAATTAGGAATCCAATGGCAAAAATCAGAATTTATTTTCGTACAATGCATTAATTACGAATTTATGAATGTCTTGCCAGCAAAAAAAGCCCCCAGGCTTCTAATTGCCACATCGGGAGGAGGACGGACCCAAACTCCGTTCCGGCGGGTTCGCGTTGCTCAGCGTTCTCGGCCGCGGCTTCTTGGCCAGGTCCCAACTACAATGCAGACCAAGACTTCGGCCCCAAAACGCAAAACCCTTCTAGAACCCGGCAACTCACAAGGTTTACCGGGGAGGTTACGTTTGGAAGCCCTTTCCTTACCCGATTCTAGGGACCTTTGACTAGACCTTCTCGTGACTTGACGTAAAATGGGGGTGTTGGCGCCAGAGCACGGACCCTAAAATCCACCCGAAAGCTGCTTGCCCCGAATTTCCTCTCCCTAAGGCCCTCGGGGCCGGGCGGGCGACCTCCCTCTCCGGACGCGATTTGGCTCTGCCAATGGACTCCTAAACGTCGACATTGCCCCGGGGACCAAGTTACGTGGCGGAAGACAAAACTTCGGCCCCCAAACGAAAAACCCTTCTAGAACACGGCAACTCCACGGGGTTTACGTTTCGGAGGCCCTCTACTCGTCAGATTTGGCCGGGACCTTGCGCCGTGTCTTGACGTGGAGTGGGGGTGTTGACGCCAGAGCGGGGACCCTAAAATCCCCCCGGAAGCTGCTTGCCCCGAATTTCCTCTCCCCAAGGCCCTGGGGACAGACGGGCCACCTCATCTCTCCGGAAGCGCGGTTTGGCTCTGCCAATGGACTCAGAACCTCGACATTACCCTGGGGACCAAGTTCCGTGGCCAAAAGACCACCCGACCTCCAAGAAGCGCCAAAGTAGCTCACGTCCATCACACTCGTAGTCAATTGGCCTAGGATGTGGATGCCGGATACTCTCGTGGAGGGCGTGAGTGTTTCTTTCTTTTGCAAAACCGACCTTGTAACTTGCTCCCTAGGGTAATTTCGCCATTCCGGACGACTTGGCAGGGTCGATTTGCCATTCCGGAGCTTCCCCGGTGCCCGAACAACAAAACACTGCGGTTTCTACAAGGCCGACCTCAGGACGCCCCGCGGTTTGACAAGTTCTACCAGACCGATCTGGAATCTTTTGGGCCTTCCCGAAGAGGGGCCCCTGAACGGAGGATCCAACGGTCAGATAGGGGAACCGGGCTCCGGGAGGGTGGTCATGAGCGTGCGGCCCCGCGGGGGAGCGCTGCCAAGAAGGGCTGCCTCGGGAACTTTTTTGGATCCCGCCTCCTGGGGTCCGGACTCTCCCCTCTTGTGAGGGATCCTTGCAAGGTCTTGGCCTCGTGACTTGGGGGAGGGTTACCGCTCGGTTGCCCCGCAACGGGCTGCCCCGACCGTTCTAATGCTAACCCTTTGACCTAGACCTTCTCCGAAAATTCCGAAAATTGGGCTATGTGCTGGAGATGAATTAGGAATCCATCTGGCAAAAAATCAGAATTTATTTTCGTACAATGCATTAATTATGAATTTATGAATGTCTTGCCACTGCAAAAGCGCCCCCCGAATTCTAATTGCCACATCGGGAGGAGGACAGGCCCAAACTCCGTTCCGTCAGTTCCTATTGCTCTGCGTTCTCGGCCGCAGCTTCTCGGTCAGGTCCCAACTGCAACAGACCAAGACTCGGCCCCCAAAACGCAAACCCTTCTAGAACCTGGCAACTCACAGGGTTTACGTTTTGGAGGCCCTCTCCTTGTCAGATTTGGTCGGGACCTTGCGCCCTGTCTTGACGTGGAGTGGGGGTGTTGACGCCTGAGCGGGGACCCTAAAATCCCCCCGGAAGCTGCTTGCCCCGAATTTCCTCTCCCCAAGGCCCTGGGGACAGACGGGCCACCTCATCTCTCCGGAAGCACGGTTTGGCTCTGCCAATGGACTCAGAACCTCGACATTACCCTGGGGACCAAGTTCCGTGGCCAAAAGACCACCCGACCTCCAAGAAGCGCCAAAGTAGCTCACGTCCATCACACTCGTAGTCAATTGGCCTAGGATGTGGATGCCGGATACTCTCGTGGAGGGTGTGAGTGTTTTTTTCTTTTGCAAAACCGACCTTGTAACTTGCTCCCTAGGGTAATTTCGCCATTCCGGACGACTTGGCAGGGTCAATTTGCCATTCCGGAGCCTCCCTGCGTTCAACGACAAAACATCATCTTGGTTTCTACAAGGCCGACCTCAGGACGCCCCGCGGTTTGACAAGTTCTACCATACCGATCTGGAATCTTTTGGGCCTTCCCGAAGAGGGGCCCCTGAACGGAGGATCCAATGGTCGAATAGGGGAACCGGGCTCCGGGAGGGTGGTCATTAGCGTCGCCCGGGAGCCGCCAGAAGGGGAAAAGGGCTGCCTCGGGAACTTTTTTGGATCCCGCCTCCTGGGGTCCGGACTCTCCCCTCTTGTGAGGGATCCCTGCAAGGTCTTGGCCTCGTTTGACTTGGGGGAGGGTGCCACCTCGGTTGCCCCGCAAGGGCTGCCCCGACTGTTCTAATGCTAACCCTTTGACCTAGACCTTCTCCGAAAATTCCAAAAATTGGGCTCTGTGCTAGAGATGAATTAGCCAGCTGGCAAAAAATCAAAATTTATTTTCGTACAATGCATTAATTACAAATTTATGAATGTCTTGCCACTGCAAAAGCGCCCCCCGACTTCTAATTGCCACATCGGGAGGAGGACAGGCCCAAACTCCGTTCCGTTAGTTCCCATTGCTCCGCGTTCTCGTAGCAAGCAGCCGGCCAGTTCCAACCGCAATGGACCAAGACTTCGGCCCCAAAACGCAAACCCTTCTAGAACCTGGCAACTCACATGGTTTACGTTTCGGAGGCCCTCTCCTTACCAGATTCGGCCGGCACCTTGCGCCGTGACTTGACGTGGAGTGGGGGTGTTGACGCCAGAGCACAGACCCTAAAATCCCCCCGGAAGCTGCTTGCCCCGAATTTCCTCTCCCTAAGGCCCTGGGGACGGATGGGCCACCTCCCCTCTCCAGAACCGCGATTTGGCTTTGTCAATGGACTCAGAACATCGACATTGCCCTAGGGACCAAGTTCTCGGGCGGAAGACCAAAATGGGCCCCCCCAAAACGAAAACCCTTCTAGAACCTGGCAACTCACAGGGTTTACGTTTCGGAGGCCCTCTCCTTGTCAGATTCGGCTGGGACCTTGCGCCGTGTCTTGACGTGGAGTGGGGGTATTGACGCCAGAGCGGGGACCCTAAAATCCCCCGGAAGCTGCTTGCCCCAAATTTCCTCTCCCCAAGGCCCTGGGGACGGACGGGCCACCTCCCCTCTCCGGAACCGCGATTTGGCTCTGCCAATGGACTCAGAACGTCGACATTGCCATGGGGACCAATTTCCGTGGCTGTGACGCTCCCTGCTAAATATACGGCGCCCGGCCGTACACATGGCAGGAAATCCTCCGTCCGGCTCAACAACCGCACAGGCCCTCCGTCTGTCCAAGTAAAGCCTCCGTAGTGCGGGAAGGGGACACGGAGGTGTCTTGCGTGCCCTTCCCCTATGGGCTCCTATCACAGTGGAAGCATAACACGTCAGAACTAGCAATACAATACAATATGCTACCTCAAAGGATAGCTCAACCGCATATCCACAGATGCAAAGAACATAATCGTATGCCATAAAACATGAGAGCTCCTACCCGTGGCTCCGACACATAAGGTAGTCGACTGACTAGATAGGCCTCAAGATAGAGCAGACTGAGTCATAACAATTGCGGGGCTGGCTATAGACAATGGCTAGGGTTGACCACTCCATCCGCCCCTCCTGTGCATACTTTGCAGATGAGCTAGATCAAGCTGTGGCATGACTCTAACCTTCCAGATATGCAATCCCATGGCATCACCCATCGGGACTACTCCAGGTTGCATCTCCCTGGTCCGACGAGGTAGGAGGGGTTGCATCTCCCCTTCCCGGGGTCTAGAGGCTCCACGGGCGGCTAGAGAATCGTGACGACACACGATTCGTACCCGACTGAACCCCCCAAAACAAGAGCCAAGCTGACACTTGCAACTCTTGAGAGACAGGGCGACATCATTGCCCCAGGAGGTGTCGGACCCATACTCGGCCCACACGAAGTGACCGACCATAAGCCTAGCCCGCTATGGGATCCCCCGAAGCCCCCACTCGGCAGGGATCCATCCTCCATCTTACCTCTAGCCCCGTTGTGTAGTGCTGAGGCACATCATAGCTTCCATAGCCCGGTGGGTTCCTATGCACAGGCCGCAACTAATATGAACTAAGGGATCTACACTAGGAGCATACTACATATGGCCCTAGGTCTCTACCCCCCTTCCCAATACAAGAGGAGCAACATGATCAACCAATATCACATACATCACATCATGATCAATATCAATATCATATGAACATCTTAACCTAATCATACATATCTAACTAACAGTTAGGGTTCCTTGATTAGGGTTCAAGATGTTCAACAAAGGATCTAGGGTGGCTCTACTCTAGACACGAAATACTAACCCATCTGGAGTGCTACTTCCAGATGTACTAACATGAACTCTACTCAACCTACCTCGTCCAGAAGCACTTCCTCCCATCCCTGGCGTCTCCATGCTCCTTGGCGTGGGTCGAAGGCTTGCTCCCTCAATGATCATGCACACCTTCCAGGGGCTGCTGCTCCAGGCTAGGCTATGACGAACGATGCTCGAAACGGGGTTTCGGGCATGTGGATGAGAGTTCAGGTGCTAGGTCAGGAAAAAGGGTCTAGGGTTAGGGTTAGAGCCCATATAGGTGTGGGTCCACATGGGATGCCACGTGGCACCACTAGGATGAGGCCGTGTGGCGGTTGCCCAATAGGATAAGGCCATGTGGAAATGGGCCTTATCCTAAGGTTATCTAAGTTAAACAATTAACTTAGATGTGCACCCCTTGCCACTTATCCAAGGCATACAAGGCTACCTAGGTAGACTTGTATGGTGGCGGGTCCAGGAATATACGTATTTATGGCGTATATTCCCCTAGAACGTCACATTCTCCCCCCCTTAGGACCATGCTGTCCTCAGCATGCGCTAAGGTGACGAGCCTACTCTATCCTGCAAAACTACAGAAGAACATACACTCGAATTTAAACGATCAACTTCCTATTAAAGAGTTACATGTCAAAATTTAGGCTATATTTGTACTTATACAAAATTATATAGCCTTAACAAGTTACTTCTTACAATAATTCAAAATATTATTATAAGAGTTATTAGGGTTCATAATCTAAATTATGGTTCCCCCATCTTCTCGTAATGCGCCCCACCTCGATGCTCACTTCTCACTTTCCTGTACAAGGAGCACATTACGTTAGTTTAATTAATAAGTTTGTGGTTTTAGGGGACCACCCCCCTTACCTATACCTTGCACTCGATCATGGTCCTTTCGGATTTGAGCTTAAGGACCATTTAGGATGATCCCATCATCGCCCATGATCAAGTGCTACCTTGTACTCGGCTACCCGGTTCCGAGTACCCCTAGTGCATCAGGCCCCAAGGGTTTTAAGCTAGGGAACGTCTCACGATCCCATCATCGCACATGATCAGTTTGACCTTCACCATGACCCCCCATGGCCAGGTGTGCAAGCCCCGCATCATGGCATAGGGAGCATCCGATCGATGTCCCATCATCGCGCACTATGCCTCACTTCCTCTCTCGCATGACCCTATTGGTCATGCGCACCTCTTGGTGCATGTTGGCCTAGAGAACGCCTTAAAGGCTTATCTCATCATCGCCCACATGTTCCAAGATTCTGGCATATGCATTCCACTAGCTAGAATACATCTGCCAGAGCTAGAGGCTAACTAAGAAACATACTAAGCTAACCTCCTGGCAAGTCGGGGTCGACCAAGTCTGAGACGACTCGCCCATCAAACTCCTTCATAAACTCTGGGTATTGCTTCTCCAAATCCTGCTTCAATACCCATGTCGCGTCTTCCACGGGCAAGTGCTTCCACTTGACCAAATACTGGAGGAACTGAGACCTCCTAGTCTTCTTGAATGACTTATCAAGAAGTAACTCAGGCACAATTTCGACTTGCTCCTCCGTCATTTCCAACAAAGTTGGAGTATCCAAGACCTCCTCAGGGTTAGGATTGTGCTTTTTCAATAAACTTACGTGGAAGACCTTGTGAACTTTGAGATGGGCCGGAATATCCAACTTGTAGGCTTGGGAGCCCACTCTCTCCAAAATCTTGAACGGACCAGCCCATCGAGGGGCAAGCTGCAACTCCCAATCCGAAGCTTAGCTTGCTTTACCTTGATCTTCAACCACATGCTATCGCCTACCTTGAACTCCCTTACGGTCCTGTGCCAATCGGCCACACTCTTCTGCCGACTTCTTGCTGCTAGAAGGTAACCCCTCACTTCTTCCACTAGCTGCTGCATATCTCCTAGCATCTGCTGGGATACTTCAACCTTCGACACGGGATTGTGCCAAGTATCCGGGGTTAGGCACTGGTACCCGTAATTTACCATGAAAGGAGACATCTGAGATGACTCCTGCTTGGCACTGTTGTAGGCGAATTCCACCAAGTGGATGTACTCATCCCACTTGGACTGCTTATTCCACACATAGCTTCGAAGCATGTCTTCAATAATTCGATTCGTCCTCTCTGTCTGACCATTTGTTTGGGGATGATATGCCGTGCTCATGGAGAGCTTCGTCTGAATGGTGCTAAAGAGGTCCTGCCAAAAAGCACTCATAAACTTGGAATCTCTGTCCGAAAGTATTTCCCGAGGCATGCCATGGAGCCTAAAAATCTCCTTTACAAATAACTTGGCGGTATCTAATGCTGTGTCCGTAGTCTTACAAGGCACAAAATGTGCCATCTTAGATAATTTGTCTACTACGACCATCAATGCATCCTTGCCTCGAAGAGTTTTGGGAAGTCCTGTGATAAAATCCATGCTTACCACTTCCCATTTCGCGTTCGGCACTGCTAGAGGTTCCAAGGCTCCTGGAATTCAAAGCTGCTCCGCTTTGGTTTGCTGACACAACTGGCACTCGCGAATGTATCTTGCTATCTGCTTCTTCATTCCCGACCAGAAATAGCTACTTCGAATCTTGAAATAGGTCTTCATAAAACCTGCATCAAGGGGGCTTCACCTTGAACAACACGTACAAACCACCTTCGTGACTGGTAGGGGTATTTTTTATTGGGTTAGGGGTCCGTGTACGGCCTGGTTGCCATACGAATTTTCCCACCTACCTCCGTTTGTTGTACGGTAGAGGTGGTCGAGCGGGAGATGGCGCTCCCGTATGGATCCTTCTAGGGGTGTATGGTGAAGACACAAGCTTAATCTTGGACGGGTCTTTTGTTCTTGGCAATTTGGTGGACGAAATTCTTAACCGTGGACGAATTTGTAGACATTGGATCAAATTTTCGTGGAAGTTTTTACAGATCTTCAAGGTTTATAGACCCTACGTTCATAAATTTTGCAACATTTGGTTTATAGAATGCAGCCAATCGTCTATTCTTCCATCCATTTTCGATTTCCTTTGACTCTCTTGTGACAATCTTGTGAGTTTCATTTTGCAGGTTAAAGCAAGTTTCTTCCTTATCTAGGCAGACAAGAGAGCATAAAAAGCAACCCTGCTCGTTTGAGGTACCCTGGTGGTTTGTTATTTCTATGTACATCTCAGATTTATTGTTTCTTAAACAAAATTCTTAACTGTAGGTGCTTTGTAAAGCCATGTCAATGGAACGTGAAGTGGTGGTTTGTGTTGATTCTGGGAATGGCGAGTTTACTCAGATTGGTTTTGTCGTAGTGAAAAACAACTACTCATTTGCTGATTTGAGATGTGAGTTGGAGCTGGACGGTTTGGAGCAGTTAGAAGGAAAGACATTTGCTTTTCTTGGTGAAAAGAAGTTGCCACTTTCCAAGAAGCAAGAAGGGAGGCATAAGTTTACAGGAGACCAGGTTCTCATAAAGGTAACAGGTTGTGAAGATCCAAATGTGCATTTAGAAATTGAAGATCATCCCAAGAAAAGACGAAGACTAGTCATTCAGGAGGTTGAGGAAGACATTAATGTAGATGATTATACAAGTGATCCAGCAGGGGCAGCTGGCACTGACAAAGGCAGTGACGGTTCTAGTGCAACTTGTGAGGAGCCTGAATTTGCAAGGTTGCTATCTAAGAAGGCCTCTACAGCTGCAACAAATAGGTGGAAACATGCGTTTAGAAAGTATAAAATGAAGATGAAGAATCGAGGTAAAAGAGATCGATTTGAGCTTATGTCCATGGATGTTAATGGAGTGGCAGTTTTCAGCTTGTGGTGTGTAGAATGTGACTTGAAGTATGGTAAAGGGGGAGAAGATATGATGTATAATTTTACAGCCCGACACTTGGAAACCAAAGAGCACAAAGACAACTTCCTTAAGCATAGACAAGGTCCTCAACCTTTTCCAGATGTTGAATCAAATACTCAAACCAATGAACTTGTTGTGGCTGAAAATAGGGCAGCAGTGGAGCTTTGCATGTCAACAACGGTTGCCCCTTTTATTGAGCAATATCAAGTGAGGTTTGAGCTGTTTCAGGACAGCATAGGAGGCTATGCAAAGAGGGAAGACATTTGTATTACTTGTATGACATGCAACAGGGCTCTTCTTCTATTTCCAGAGAGAGGGGATGTAGTTGACAATATGAAGGAGCACATTAAAAGTAATAGACATGTTGCTGCCCAACAAAAGAAGGAGAACAGGTCCAATGAATCAAAAAGGGTTGGCAGGCCAGCAAAGGAAGTTAATGGACCTGGGCAAAAAAGCATGCTTTCCTATTTCATCAAAGGTAACAAAGTATTGTATAATTTAGTGTTGCACATAAATCTGCCCTGTTAACATTTTGCTTTACATTTTGTTGTGTGCTCCAGCTCCTACAAGCATTTGTGACGCCGAGACAAGTGCGAGTTCTTCAAGTAAGTTTATTGTAGCAACTTTAGTATTTCATAGTCTCATTTATCTTTGCATGCGAGATGTATGATTTTTTTCTTCCTGTTTGTTTCATTGTTGTCATAAAACAATTAAATAAAGCAGGAAATGAGTGTTTGGGTTTACTATGTTGGGGTTTCTGGCAACTAGAATATAGGTATGGCACAAAGAAGAGGGACTTGAGGCCTTTTCTAGATGATTCCAAGGCAGGTCAATCTTGGTACTCTGAACCAAAGATAGCAGCAAAGTTCCAGATAGGTGACGAGGTGGTTGAGGTCAATGGAACATTACGGCATGTGAGGTGCTGCAGAGTGAGTTTAGATAGTAAAAGCTTTCCAAACTTCCAATGTTCTTATTGTGCAGCAATTCCCAAAGAGAGGGACTTCCGTATGAGAGTATACAGACAAGATGAGAAAAAAATAGAGAGAGGTCAGCGTGATACAAAGACTTGTACAAGGGTAGATTTCCTCACATACACCGAACTGCAAAAAATGGCCAAAGACAGCAGGCTTGAAAATAGGTTATTGAAGAAAGAATTGACTTTCTCAAAGATAAAGAATGTAGCTTTGTCTGTGAAGGTCAGATCTCTACGAGGAAGTTTGAGTGAGTCCATGAATCGAAAAGATGTGCGCAAGTTTTGCAATGATATAAGAGAGGCTCACTCACAAGGAAAATTTGATGGTAAACCAGCCCTGTGGAACTTTCTCACTGACATTGCTCAAAATGTCATAAGACCAGGACATAAGAGACGTTACAACCAGACAACCAAAGAGTTGTTTGAGACCATTAGAATATGGGGTGGAAGGAGGATGCATAATTTTTTGACCCTAAATTTCTCTGGTCCTAGTCTATCAACCACAATGCGGTCCACTAGGAAAAATTTTACTTATAGGGTTGGCATAGTGGAGGAAACATTTATTCATTTGGCAAACATATATGCCAGGCACATGGCAGCCCTTGACTTGAAAGCTGGATGTGTTCCCACTCTTGTTGCAGAAGATGAGACAGTCATAAAGAGGTCTGTATACTGGAATGCAAAAGAAGACTGCTTAATAGGGTTTTGTGGCGTCTTGGAGAACCATGCATGTGAACCAAGCTTTACTGTAAAGGTTGGAAGTGGTGATACAGGCTACAAGAAGATAGTTGATGCTTTTGAGAAGAATATGATAGCACACTATGCTCGTGTTTTCATTGTAAATCCATTGCATGCACGTCTTCCGAAGCTTGTCCTAGCCATACAACTTACATGCAACAAGTTTGATAGTAAAGCCGTGAAAGCTCAATGGGAAGAAATTGAAGTTCTGTGGGACAAGAATTTGAGGACAGTTTTGGGGCCATTAATTGGCCATAGCTCGGATGGAGATGCACGTAGACGGTGTTGCATGATGGAAGATTACACAAAATTGAAGGATGCAGGAACAAAATTTGCAATCCAGTGGGAAGGTTGGGTTTTTTCTGCAGCAAAGAGGAATGATGGCAGCATTCAAGGCTTGCATGATCAAGATTTTATACACAACGGAAAGAAACTAATCAATCCACTAGATAATGCAGCTAGGAGGCTGTTTTTAGGAGAAGATCTTGTCACATTGAATGACATTTGGCACGTATTCCATGCATTCCAAGGAGAGCATGGCCTTCAACTTGGAGATGTAGAAAGGAAGGACAGACAAAATTGGAGGGCAGCACAACGGATTGCTTCACGGAAGGTTCAATCTTGTCTACGTACACTACGAGATCCATCTAATTCTCCTCCAATGCGGACTTTAGGAACTGAAACCTACATTTCTGTTGTGGCCTTATACATTGACATATTCTTATCACCGCATATGGACCTGTGGGATCGTGTCAAGGCAGCATCTACAGTCTCATTCTTCTTAAGGTAATTATTGAGTTTATGTTTGTGATGGTTTCTTGTTTCTCACAAGAGTTGTTATGTTTTTTGTTTTCTTAGGCTATGGAGGTTGTGGATAATAAGGCATCCAACGCACACTTTGAAGCAAAACTTCATCAGCCGTGAGACATTCCTTGATATACAATTGTCATGCCATTTTGCTGTTTTGTTGATCAAGTTTTTCAGTGAAAATTGCATTGGCATTTCTGTTCCCTTGAGTGGCACGGGTTCAGACTGTTGTGAAAATTTCTTTAGTAAGGTGGGAGGCATGATCCAAAATGAAAGGTCCTACACAGGTGCAGACCTGCTCGAAACAGCAAATGCTTTGAATAGAGTGGCAGAGTTTCAAGCGCTCGGGAAATTGTTGTTCCCTGCCACACATTTGAAGCAAGAAAACATCTGGCATGTTTTAGAGAAGAAGGTAGATCCTGATGGTATAGAGTTGACTTGTGATTTAGGAAATTATAGCACAGTTGACAATTCAGACAAAATTACGTGTGCTTTAAAAGAAGGAATGAGAGAAGCACAAGAGATGTGTTTGAAAGTTGGCATTTGCTGTAAAGAGAAGGGAGTTGACACATGGTGGACTCATCCTTGGAAGCATGAGGATTATTTTGACAAGAAATACTTCCAACAGTTGGATTCGATGGAGTGTGAAGATGAGACAGATCGGGCTGAAGTGGAACATGAAGAGGATGTTGCTGCAGGCTCTTGTGCAGGCTCAGCTGTGGAAGACATTGAGGAAATAACAAAGAAAGATGGAATTGAGACATACATTTGATGACATGGTGGATGAGACCGAGCAGTCAGAAATAGTGAAAGTTGAAAGATGTGTGATGATAGACAATAAAGAAGTATGCAAGTCCACACTTGTCAGCCAGCTTAATGGAAATCCTTGGCTCTCCAAGGATAGATTAACCAAAGTGAAAAATCATGTTTTGCAAATGGATGTAAGGAATAAGGAAATTAATGCAGCCAATGCTTCTCTTGGCATTGATCCGATTGTGCGCTTTTTTCTTTGAGGTGGAAGTCAAGGCATGTCAAGTTAAGGGAAAGCATGAGGTTTTGAAGGCAACTTGGTACTTGGGTAGGATTATTAGTATTCGAAAGAAGATTGGTAGAGGGTGGAAAGAAAGTAGGGAGCCAATTGATCTGAGTTCCAGACCTTCTTATTTGGTTGAACTTAACTTGGCATGGTATAACCAGCATAATTCTGGAAAAAGAAGTTGGTACACATTTGACCTGTCGGACAGCAATATGATATCATTAGATTCTGTCATTGCTTTGGCTAATCTAACTTACAAGCCAAAATCTGGAACATATGTACTTGATGACCATGACAGATTGCAATTTGAGAGATTTATTGCTGATCAGTCAAAAGGTTAATGTTTACTTGTATTTTATATGTGTTCACAGTTGCAGGTTTAGAATTTGTTTAAATGTTTAAAGGTCTGACATATTTCATGGATTCTGGAATATTTAGGTGGTGGGAAAGGGAAGCAGAAGGTCACCTGAACCTTGATCTGAACGTAAACAAAATGTTCTGCTTGGAGAGTGGTAAAAGGAACCCTATTTGAACTCTTGTTTGAACTTTGTTTGGAACTGCTTGCTTTATCGACATGTAGACTTGAATGTAGGAAGGATGTTTCAGACCGGTTTCAGATATAGATGTAGAAAGAATAATTTAAATGTCTATTTTGCATGCACTTAATACTGACTTAAGATTACTGTGTGTCATCCTTGCAGTTTAGGTAGCGTTTAGAAGTTCTTTGGTAGCGTTTGGAAGTTCAAAGCCAGGTTTAAAGTTGTAAACATTAGATCTGCAACAGACCTGCAACAGTTTTGTTTGGATGTGCAAGAGATTTTCAGTTTCAGTTTCTTATTTGAAGTAAATAGAACCATAGTTTACTACAGTTTACAGAAAAAGACAAATGCAACTACAGTTTACACAAAAAGATACCATATTATATTATGTTGAAGATTTTTTGTACAAGAAAACTCATGCATGCAGAAGCCTTGCATGCATGTTTTTACCCCTGCAATACCTGAAGCTACCATATTCCGACCATATTATATAATATTCGAGACTGCATTTACAAAAAAAACTCATGCATGGATTGTTTTCACCCCTGGTTTTTACAGAAAGATCAAAGTGTTAGATTATAAAGCCGATTATCCTTGCATCCCATGCGTGATATAGCCTGGAGGGGGCATCTGAAGGTAAACTCGAAGGAGTAGGCCAATTGCCTCAATGTTCATCTGTAGAAGACGTGCCTCATGCGGACAAACCCGATCAAGCCGCCTGCCGCACCGGGCGCATTACATTTGCTCCTTGATCCTTCAATCGGTTCACCTCCGAACAAGTAAATGTGGCCACAAACATCATCTCCATGCCTAGATGGCTGGAAGAGGACGATTCTGCAGGCTGCCTTCGGCCAGTCACCTTGATCCGGGCCATTCCAAAGCGAGGAGAAGGAAGGAAGGAACTTGGGGGAAGGAATAGGATCCGGGAAATGGATAGGTGATGGTGATGAAGAGACTACTCCCGCCACTACTTATAAAGCAAAAACCGAATATGCAGATTTGATGCCAATATGCCCAACCATTATGATGTCATTATGCCAATAGATTATCATCTTAAGGTTATGATTTTATTTTAAAGGTTATAGATTATCATGTTGAAGGTTGTTAGCTTTTGAGGTGACATAGGTTATGATGTAAACCTTTTGAGGTGACATAGGTTATGATGTAAACCTTTTGAGGTGACATAGGTTGCTATGTTTGGCCATAAGTGTTGCCATAAGGGTGAGCAACTACCATAGGGGTTAGGACAACATTTCATTAACATTTCAACATCCCATATGCCAACATTATAAACCCAACCATTGGCCAACATTCCAGTATATGTATGATAAACATCGGCCAACATTCCAGTATATGTACGGGAAAGGGTATATGGATTGCTAGTTGGGACTGGCGTATATGTACGGATAAGGGGCCAAAAATTAAAATTCATATTTACGTATGGTTGGGGGGTTTCGCCCGCAAAAAGCCGTATACAGGGGGGTTTCAGTCGACCCCTTGCACGCACATGCCATATGCTCTATATAAAGAGGTGAAGCCCCCGGGACCTGCATGCCCTGCTATTAAGCTGTTGTGTGTGTCATGAAGAATTAACTTCCTTACACCTAACGATTCGGGAACACACAACTTATGCTTATGGTACAACAAGTTGCCTTCCTTCTTATAATGCTTGAAGGCTTCTCGTTCCTTATCTGTTCTAGCCTCCCTAGAGAGGCTTTCCCATACCTCCTTGAAATCACCATCAAATGGTAATGTCTCCTCAATTTTCTTGCCATACCCGCTCGAAAGAGTTGATATAGCATTACAATGTGTTCTCGTCTCAAGGGGTCTTCTAGAAAGAGCATCAGCAACCACATTCAACTTACCTGGCTTATAAGCAATCTCAAAATCATACTCTTCTAGGAATTCCATCCACCTCCTTTGCCTTAGATTGAGGAGTGGTTGGGTAAAGATGTATTGAAGGCTCTGGTGATCAGTATCTAACTGAAACTTCCTCCCAAGCAAATCATGCCTCCAAATACGAAGAGCTCTTACAATAGCTAGAAGTTCCTGATCATGGGTTGGATAGTGCTGCTCGGTGTCGTTCAACTTCTTGGAATCATAGGCTATTACTCTTCCTTCTTGCATAAGGACTCCACCTGTCGCTATCTTACTTGCATCTGTTGCTACTATCTTGTCCTTGTCTGGATCTGGCAGAACTAGCACTGGTGCTGTTGTTAAGGCCTCCTTAAGCTTTTCAAATGAAGCTTGAACATTTTCTAACCAATGTGTTCTCCAATCCTTCACCTTAACACTCTTAGTGAGGTCCGTCAAAGGGGACGCCCACTTAGCGAAGTCCTTCACGAATTTTCTGTAATAACCTGCCAGACCTAGAAAGCTTCTTACCTCCGCCACATTCTTTGGAGCTGGCCAATCCACTACTGCTTCGATCTTTGCGGGGTCGGTGGAGATCCCTTCCGCCAATATCACATGGCCCAAGTACTCCACTCTTTCGGTAGCAAAGTGGCATTTGGAGAGCTTTCCATACAAGCGATGCCGCCTCAACTTTTCCTATACCCTTCTCAAATGCTGACCATGATCTTCAATGGACTTGCTGTAGAATAGAATGTCGTCGAAGAAGACAATGACAAACTCATCTAGGAAATCCCTAAAGACGTCGTTCATGAGGCGCATAAAAGTTGCTGGCGCATTCGATAGTCCGAAGGGCATTACTGTAAACTCAAAGTGACCATACCGCGTTCTGAAGGTGGTCTTATGGATATCTTCTTCCTTTATCCTTATTTGATGGTACCCTGACCTTAAGTCAATTTTAGAAAATACCTTAGCTCCTTGGAGCTGGTCCATCAAATCATCTGCCCTTGGCAATGCATACTTATTCTTTATCGTCTGCTTGTTGAGCTGGCGATAGTCTATGCACATTCTTAAACTGCCATCCTTCTTCTTTACGAAGAGTATCGGTGCTCCAAAAGGAGACACACTTGCTCTGATAAAACCAAGCTCAAGCAATTCCTGGAGTTGCTTCTTAAGCTCAATCAACTCCGGGGTGCTCATCCTGTATGGTGCCTTGCCGGTAGGCTTAGCATCTGGAGCTAATGTGATCTCACACTCCACACCCCTGTAAGGTGGTAGCTGCCGGATTTCATCTGGAAATACATCCTTGAATTCCGAAATGAGCCTTGCTACTGGTTTGGGCAACTGATTCCCCTTTTGGTCGCTTTCATCCTGCTTATTGGGCTCAATTGCTTCTAACCTCAAAATATAATCCACCTTATTTCTTTCTATACTTTTCCTTAGCTGCTTCAAAGAAATACACTGCATAGAGGAAGCTGCCTTCTTACCTTTCACTATGAATTTGGTGCCGTCTGGTGCTGTCATGGCGATCTCATTACGGTCGCAGTCGATCATGGCTTTCGCTGGCTTTAGGAACTCCATTCCTACTATAAGGTCATACCTTCCAATTTCCATGACTTCTGCCCCCATCGGCCACTTAATTCCACTAAGGTCTATGTCGAATGTGATCCTCCTCCCCTTAGTGTGCCGAATGGCGCCGTTTGCCATAGCAACTGGCCTTGGCTTAGACTTCAATACCTTGTTCTTCATTAGGGCAGCCAGCCTAGGAGAAGCAAAGTTGTGCGAGCTACCTGTGTCTATGAGGACTACATATGGGTTGCTATCTATGATTCCATCAGCCGCAATGACTGTCGACTGATTTTCAATATCACCTGACTCAATATTTGCACAGATATGGCACTCACCATCTATGAAGTCCTAGGCCTCATGCTGGTCGTCGTCTTCATCTGCTTCTGTCGGTGAATCCCAATCCTCAAGTTCTGCCAAAGCTGCCTGCATGACGAATGGGCAATCATGTGTTCGGTGCCCTGGCTGGAAGCACCTGAAACATAGCTTCTTCTCGATACACTCCTGTCTCTTCTCCTTCGTCAGACTGTCTAGAAGACGCTTTAGCACGCTGCCCCCTGATGCATTCTGCGGCTTACGGTCCCCAAAGGTCTTACCCTGAGCTCTTCCCTGCTGCTGGCCTCCTGATGGCATAGCTGCTGATTGCTTACTCTGGTACTGCCCTTGGTACTGCCCCGTTGACTTTCCCTTGAAGGCCGACTGTTTCTCCCCTGGTGTTCGTGGAGCTTCTTCCCAACTTATGGCTTTATCCTCGGCTTCCGCCACTGATTTTGGGTTGATCAGACTAGCCTTTTGATATTGCTGTTCAATCCCTCAATGTAAGTTTCAACCGCTTGCCTTTCCGAAACTCCAGGAACATGGAGCCTGAGTCGCATGAATTCCTCTGTGTACTTTGCTACTGACAAGGTACCTTGGTTCAATCTGTAGAATTGTTGGATCTGCCTGCTAGTATGTGACCTAGGCACATAATGTCTGCGAAAGGCCTTGCTGAAGGTCTTGAATCTGCAACTGTTCCTTTTGAGCTTGTTGGACTTTGCGTAGCCTTTCCACCAGATTCTAGCTGCTCCTATCAAGTTTGTTGTAGCAACTTTCCCTATATCCTTGTCCTTCATGCCATAAGAGTTGCCAAACTCCTCCATCTCGTCAAGCCAAGCTTCTGCCTCCATACTTGACCTGTTCCCTGAGAACTGACCCAACTTCCTAGTCTTCCACACATTGCTCATAGCACTGTCAACTTTCTTTTGATAGTCATCTGCCTTCCTTGCCCTGGCTCTTACCTGTGGAGTATCGGACTCACTTTCCGAGCTAGAACTGTCTTGGCTGTCTGAAGTGTCTGATGAACTGGAGCTAGGTGGTGTTGGACTCCTTCCGTTTCTCCTTTTCCTCTTCCTGTCTCTGACATTTCCCTGATTGTCCTGCCCCTCTGGCTGTGGACCTTCTTCGATGCCTTGCTGAGGTAGTGGTGGAGGTGGAGGTGGAGCAGGTGCATATTCTTGGGCATTCATCAATGGGGTGGCCCAGTGGATCAGCTGATGCATTTGATTCCTCATCTGGACGAGCCTTGCGTTGATTGCTTCCGGCGTCATTTCCTCGTTGATGTCATCTTGATCATGTCCAAATAGGTTTCTGGGTACCCACTGGTGATGTCGGCCCTGGCCTTGAGAACCTGAGCCTGTGTTCCTTGCTGCAAGGATTAATCATCAATGCACGTTATTTAAGTTACACACTAATCATTCTTTGTTACAATTGAATTGTTGTTAGGTACAAAAGAAATTATGTGAAAATTCTACTTACAAGTCAAGATCATAGTAAGACATTAATTAGTTAATATATATAGAAGTACATGATAATGACTGAAGAGAGAGAAAATATTTTCAATACAATTACTTAATTAACAAAGCAATTTTCCTCATCGGTGCTTCCTCATGGGCTTGAAGAAGTTCTTCACATTCTTCAATCCTATCCCCTTGCCGACGTTCTGCAGAATTCTTGCCGCCGATCCTCCTTCCAATGCTCTTGCCATCTGAGGTTCTGGAAGTTCTGGTGCAGTTGCCGCCACTACTGACAAGTGTGCATCCCTGAGGTGGCCCCTTGCGAAGTCGAGAGCATGAAGTGCTACGGATCTCTTGAAGAGGATAGCATGGTCTACTCCATAATCTATCTTGGCATGTTGTCCAAAACCTGAGAGTGCTATGAGGAGCACCAACGAATTCTTCTCCTCTTGGGCTGAACTCCTTGTGTAGAACTACCATCTGCCCCTAGCTAAGGACCGGAAGATAGATCCTGAGTGATTTATCCCTGCCTCCCGCCGCGGTTCCCGTACCTTTCCTCTGAGCTGCTTCGCCGAAAACATCTAATGCGAAGAGATCTTCGTGGTCCCTCCACATTGTTGTTGCGTTCTCCAGATTGATGCTGCTAGATGCTTCCCGCATGCTCATAGAGTGCACTGGTCGGCTTGAGCTTGGGCCTCTTCCCGGCTTGTACAACCTGCTTTGGATCTCCTGGAATTCCTCTTCTGGAATGACGGGTTGCTGCTGCTGATACATCTGCCTTATCTGTTGGTAAGCTTGAATGTCTGACATAGTTGCCCCGGCGTAGGAATGTCGCTCGGCTACCTCCCTTGGAATTTCTTGGTAATCATAGTCGATGAAGTCGCTGCCCTGTTCCTTTGCAATTAGGTTTAGAAGCTCATCGGTCCTGAGGCCTTCTTCTTGACAATAGGGAAGGTTGAGGATGTCGTTGGCGAATATGTACTCCTCACCGTCGATGATCGGGAGTCAGGGCCGTTGTGACGTTCCAAGAGAATATACGCCATAAATACGTATATTCCTGGACCCGTCACCATACAACTCTACCTAGGTAGCCTTGTATGCCTTGGATAAGTGGCAAGGGGTGCACATCTAAGTTAATTGTTTAACTTAGATAACCTTAGGATAACCCATTTCCACATGGCCTTATCCTATTGAGCAACCGCCACACGGCCTCATCTTAGTGGTGCCACGTGGCATCCCACGTGGACCCACACCTATATGAGCTCTAACCCTAACCCTAGACCCTTTTCCCTGACCTAGCACCTGAACTCTCATCCACGTGCCCGAAACCCCGTTCCGAGCACCGTTCGTCATAGCCTAGCCTGGAGCAGCAGCCCCTGGAAGATGTGTATGATCGTTGAGGGAGCAGGCCTTCGAACCACGTCTAGGAGCATGGAGACGCCAGGAATGGGAGGAAGCGCTTCTGGAGGAGGTAAGTTGAGTAGAGTTCATGTTAGTTCATCTGGAAGTTAGCACTCCAGATGGGTTAGTGATTTGTGTCTAGAGTAGAGCCACCCTAGATCCTTTGTTGAACATCTTGAACCCTAATCAAGGAACCCTAACTGTTAGTTAGCTATGTATGTTAGGTTAAGATGTTCATATGATATTGATATTGATCGTGATGTGATGTATGTGATATTGGTTGATCATGTGCTCCTCTTGTGTTGGGAAGGGGGGTAGAGACCTAGGGCCATATGTAGTATGCTCCTAGAGTAGATCCTTTAGTTCCTATTACTTGCGGCCTGTGCATAGGAACCCACCGGGCTATGGAAGCTATGATGTGACTCAGCACTATACAACGGGGCTAGAGGCAAGATGGAGGGTGGATCCCTGCCGAGTGGGGGCTTCGGGGGATCCCATAGTGGGCTAGGCTTATGGTCGGTCACTTCGTGTGGGCCGAGCATGGGTCCGACACCTCCTGGGGCAATGGTGTTGCCCTGCCTCTCAAGAGTTGCAAGTGTCAGCTTGGCTCTTGTTTTGGGGGTTCACCGGTGCGGATCGTGTGTCGCCACGATTCTCTAGCCCCGGGAGCCTCTAGACCCCGGAAGGAGAGATGCAACCCTTCCTACCTCGTCCGGACCGGGGAGATGCAACCGAGTAGTCCCGATGGGTGATGCCATGGGATTGCGTATCCGAAAGGTTAGAGTCATGCCACAGCTTGATCTAGCCCATCTGCAAAGTATGCACATGAGGGGCGGATGGAGTGGTCAACCCTAGCCATTGTCTTATGCCAGCCCCGCCATTGTTATGACTCGGTCTGTTCTATCTTGAGGCCTATCTAGTCAGTCGACTACCCTATGAGTCAGAGCCATGGGTAGGAGCTCTCATGTTTTATGGCATATGATTATGTTCTTTGCACCTATGGGTGTGCGGTTGAGCTACCCTCGAGGTAGCCTGTTGTATTGTATTGCTAGTTCTGACGTGTTTATGCTTCCACCGTGATAGGAGCCCATAGGGAAGGGCGCGCCAAAGACACCTTCAGTGTCCCTTCCCGCACTACGGAGGTTCCAGAGTGCGGATAGACGGAGGGCCTTTGTCGTTGTTGTTGAGCCGACGGGATTTCCTGCCGAAAGTGTACGGCGGGCCACCGATATTTAGCAGGGAGCGTCACAATGGTATCAGAGCGATGTTCTTGGTTGACCAAGAACTAGCACTGACCATAACCATGAAAGTAGTCTAACAGACCTATAGGGGTGTGAAATAAAAATTTCCACCATCGAACCTCGAAAATAGGGGAAAAATTTTTCTCCTAGGTAGTGGGTCCGAAATTAGGTTAAGAAGTGAATGAGTCAAATTCACCTTCTAGTAAAATTGGAGTGAAAATTATGCATCTGCATCAAATTTCACCTAAAATGGGTCGAAGAATTATGCCAATCGGAGACCTGGGTGAAAAATGGCGCAAATCCATAATTAATACTTCCAACTATTAGGAAATTTGAAATTCTAAAGGTATAATATGAATTTTAGTATATGTATTAGAAATTAAACATATATTAATAATAAAGGTACTATGGAGTAATTAATAAGGGGAGCTAATAAGTAGGCCTATTAATGGTAGGAGAATATTCCCAGGGACCCTTCCTTTTAAATATCCCTGACACCTCATTTTTTTCCCTCCAAACTTTCCTCCACCTTATCTCTCTTGATCAGCCTTACGTCACCCGTTCTCTAGACCGTTAAGTATGGCACGCACGAAGCAGACAGCCAGGAAGGCAGGCGAGCGACCTACACTCTCGATGGCGCACTTAGCAGCAGGTCGCCATGTGAAGAAGATCCCTGAGCACCTTCGACCCAAGAAGGGGGAAGAGGAGTCTCTCCCCCCAGCAGCAGTGACGCAACCTACCACGATGCGGAGGAGGAGGCGCCCAGCAGCAGCAGCTCTTCGTCGGCGGGTACCCAGAGAACTGATGAGTCCCGCCATTTTGGACCTCAATCGGACACAGAGGTGGAGGAACAGGTCGAAGAGCAGGTAGAAGAGGCGGGCCCTTCGGTGCCGAAGAAGAAGGGCAAGGAGAAAGTTGCTGAGTGGCCAGAAGAGAGGGCCGCGAGAAAGAAGAGGGAGCGCGAGCGGGAGTTGAGGGAACAGGAAAGAAGGACGAAGAGGAGGAATGATCGGCCCCGGAAGACCGTAGTAATCGAGGAACCTCAGGCCTGGGGAGCAGATGAGGAGGAACAAGAAGGAGGAGGCGGGGACAACGAGGAAGTAGAGGAGGAAGAGGAAGACGTTGGGGAGCCATCAGACCCCAACGCACGCCCACCCTACCCAAAGTGGCCCAAGCCACCAAAGGTAGTGAAGAAGCAGAAGGTGGGTGAACGGGCATTCGCACTCCGAGAGGATCGCGAATTCAAGCGCCGCTTGAAGGCATACCAGGAGTACCTTCATCGCTGGACGAGGTACAATGATTGGTATTGCAAGCAGAACGTGGAGCACTACGTCAAGGGCGGCCGGCCGAAGAAGGACCAGCCGAAGCCACCACCTCCACGCCCGGAGAAGCCGAAGAAGGTCCACCATGGGCCTAATTCGCCACACGCCAAAGCCCGGGAGATTAGGCACTTCCAAAGAAGCACCAATCTCCTGATCGTAAGGCTCCCCTTCGAGCGCCGATGCGGGAGGTTATGCGGGAGTTCGCCACCACTATAGGGTGACATCTCCGGCGACCACACGGTCCCCGTGAGGGGCGGCAGCAGGCGAGCTGACCCAGCTTTTTGAGGAGGGCAACTTATGCGCAATTCACGCCAAGAGGGTGACCGTAATGCCCAAGGACCTCCACTTGGCGCGGAGAATCCGCAATTTTGTACCTGTAACTAAAATTTTGGTATAAAATAATTTTGTCTTGAAAAATTGATGTTCAAAAGGTAGCTAGAGAAGTCAAATTGTACTAAAATTTTTTGTATTTAATTTATAGTAGTTCAATTATCTTACAGGAAAAAAATTTCGTCTGAGCAAAAATTTCGAAACCGGGTTGGTCCGCGCCAAACCCCTTTCCGACAGTTCCGGAAGGCCCTTTCGCGCGGACCGACCCTATTTCGCCTGTAGGTGTCCATTTTGCTCAAGAAAAGTTGCATGCTAGGCTAGAATTGATCAATTAGTCATGTTAGGATATTTCCAAACTCAAAAATTCGTCAAAACTGCTTCAAAAATCGCGAAACCGGGTTGGTCCGCGCCAAACCCCTTTCCGACAGTTTCGGAAGGCCCTTTCGTGCAAACCAACCCGATTTGGCCCTTTTTGACCTAATTTGATCAATTTTGACCCAGCAACCTGCCATGTAGTGTTTCTTGCCTTGCTTTGCTTAGAATTGCACTTCATGGTAGCTCAATTGGACACTCATAGCCTTTGAACAAAGTCCTTCCACATCAAGAACCCTTGTGCACGGAACCCGAGGCAGCCCTAGTCTATAAAAGGGGCCCTCATTTGTCATTTTCTCACCATCAAAATTGCTCTTAGCCCCTTTGGCGATTTTCTAGCTCCTTGCTTGCCCTCATCATCCATTTTTCACACTCTTTCCTGCTAAATGGCGCCCTCAAACTTTGTCAGATGGTACGACGCTGCCAATCACATCCGTGAATTTCCTGCTGACGAAGCTTTCCATGTCTTCGACCACCTCTTTGATCTCCACGCCACATTGACTAGAACTCCCTATTACACCGACATCATTTGCCAATATGACCAGCAGATACTACCCTGGGAAGTTAGCTTGCCACCTAGGGGAGGGAAATGGGTTTCTTTAGACTCTCTGACCCAAGCCATAGGTGGGGGAGCTAAGGCCAAGAATAAGGTGTGGGATAGAACCAGAAGCATGCCAGACTACATGACCTGTAAGAAACATAGGCACAGATACCTCTCAAACCAAGCAGCCTTAGCTATGTTCATGCAGTACAAGGCAGTCAACCAACCAGGGGAGCCGTCAATTCAGCCCTTAGACCTAGCACCTCTCAACACCCGAAGGGAGCAGATCCGCATCCACGAAATCGAGTCCACGGAGTATGAGTACTATGGCTCTACCTCGGCAACACCAATGCTGCAGATTGAGCAAGACTACGAGCAACAAGTGGAGGAGAACCCAAGTTGGGAGATGAGCCGGCGGCAGGATGGATGGAGAGGCAAATAGCTAGGGCAGAAGGCACACTAAGGCGAGATTTCAACCACCACTTGGCATCACAAAACTGCCACCAAAGGATCATCGGCGGCGAGGAGTACATCTTGGCTAACGACATCCTCAACCTTCCCCATTGCCAAGAAGAAGGCCTCAGAATCGACGAGCTCTTAGGCTTAATTGCACAAGAGCAGGGCAGTGACTTCATCGACTACTCCTACCAGGAATTTCCAAGGGAGTTATCGGAGCGACACTCATACGCCGGGCACACAATGTCAGATATAGAAGCCTATCAGCAGATAAGGGAGATCTATCGACAACAAGAACATGTCATCCCGAGGGGAGGAGTTCCAAAGCAGATACAAAGCGGTTGTATAAGCCGTGAAGGGGTCCAAGCTCTAGCCGACCAGTCCGTTCGAGGAGTTCGCGTGAGGCACACGCCAACATCAACTTGGAGAACGCTACAACAATGTGGAGGGACCACGAAGACCTCGTAGCAATAGACATCTATGGGGAAGCAGCTGGCAGAAGAGGCACAGGGTCCAACATCACGGGTAAAGGCAAGGCGCTTCGGTACTATCTCCCAGCTCTTAGCCAAGGGCAGATGATAGTATTCCACAGGGAGTTTAGCCCAAGAGGAGAAGAGTCTGTTGCGCTCCTCATAGCCCTCTCTGGCTTTGGGCAGCACGCCAGACTAGACCACGTATCGGACCATGTCATCCTTTTCAAGAGATCAGTAGCTCTTCACTGCCTCGACTTCGCCAGGGGCCACCTCAGGGATGCACATATGTCAGTAGTGGCGGCAACGGCACCCGAACTCCCAGCACCCCAGATGGCTAGAGCACTTGAAGGAGGATCAGCCGCAAGGATATTACAGAACGTCGGCAAAGGGCTACACCTCAAGAACATCAAGAACTTCTTCAAGAACATGAAGGGCCGCCGATGACGGAAGAATTTGTCTTGTCATCAATTAAATTGTATTGAATAATCTCCTTTTTATATTATCATGTATTTCGTAAAATGTACCTCTATATACTAATGACCATTATAATCTTGACTTGTAAGGGGAGTTCTCACATGATTTCTTTTGTATCTAACAATAAATTAATTATAAACGGATATAATTGATGTGTAAACCAAATAACAAGCATTGATGATTAACCCGTGTAGCAAGGAACACAGGCTCAGGTGCTCAAGGCCGACATCACCAGTGGGTACCCAGAAACCTATTTGGACGTGATCAAGATGACAACAACGACGAAATGACGCCGGAAGCAATCAACGCAAGGCTCGTCCAGATGAGGAACCAGATGCACCAGCTGATCCATTGGGCCACCCCATTGATGAATGCCCAAGAATATGCTCCTACTCCACCACCACCTCCACCGCTACCTCAGCAAGGCATCGAGGAGGGTCCACAGCAGGAGGGGCAGGACAATCAGGGGAATGTCAGAGACAGGAAGAGGAAAAGGAGAAACAGAAGGAGTCCAACACCACCTAGCTCCAGCTTCATCGTACACTTTCGCATACCAAGACAGTTCTAGCTCAGAAAGTGAGTCCGACACTCCACAGGTAAGAGCCAGGGCAAGGAAGGAAGATGATTATCAAAAGAAAGTTGACAGTGCTATGAGCAATGTGTGGAAGACTAGGAAGTTGGGTCAGTTCTCAGGGAAGGACAGTCGTATGGAGGCGTAACCCCGCTTGATGAGATGGAAGAGTTCGACAACTCTTATGGCATGAAGGATAAGGATATAGGGAAAGTTGCTACAGCAAACTTAATAGGAGCAGCTAGAATCTGGTGGAAAGGCTATGCCAAGTCTAACAAGCTCAAAAGAAACAGTTGCAGATTTAGGACCTTCAGCAAGGCTTTCCGCAAGCACTATGTGCCTAGATCGCACACTAGTAGGCAGATCCAGCAGTTCTATAGGTTGAACCAGGGTACATTGTCAGTAGCGAAGTATACAGAGGAATTTATGAGACTTAGACTCCATGTTCCTGGAGTGTCAGAAAGGCAAGCAGTCGAAACTTACATTGAAGGGTTGAACAGCAATATCAAGAGGCTAGTCCGAGCAATCAACCCTAAGTCAGTGGCAGAAGCCGAGGATAAAGCCATAAGTTTGGAAGAAGCTCCAGCAACGCCAGGTGAGAGACAATCGGCCTTCAAAGGAAAGTCAACGGGGCAGTACCAAGGGCAGCAACAGAGTAAGCAATCAGCAACTACGCCATCAAGAGGCCAGCAGCATGGAAGAGCTCAAGGTAAGAACTTTGGGGACCGTAAGCCGCAGAATGCATCAGGGGGCAGCATGTTAAAGCGCATTCTAGACAGCCTGACGAAAGAGAAGAGACAGGAATGTATTGAGAAGAAGCTATGTTTCAGGTGCTTCCAGCCAGGGCACCGAACACATGATTGCCCATTCGTCATGCAGGCAGCTTTGGCAGAGCTTATGGATTGGGATTCACCAACAGAAGTGGATGAGGACGACGACCAGCATGAGGCCCAGGACTTCATAGATGGTGAGTGCCATATTTGTGCAAATATTGAGTCGGGTGATATAGAAAATCAGTCGACAGTGATTGCGGCTGATGGAATCATAGATAGCAATCCATATGTAGTCCTCATAGACACAGGTAGCTCTCACAACTTCGCCTCTCCTAGGCTGGCTGCCCTAATGAAGAACAAGGTATTGAAGTCTAAGCCAAGGCCAGTTGCTATGGCAAACGGCGCCATTCGGCACATTAAGGGGAGGAGGATCACATTTGACATAGACCTTAGTGGAAGTAAGTGGCCGATGGGAGCAGAGGTCATGGAGATTGGAAGGTATGACCTTATAGTAGGAATGGAGTTCCTCAAGCCAGCGAAAGCCATGATCGACTGCGACTGTAATGAAGTCGTCATGACAGCACCAGACGGCACCAAATTCATAGTGAGAGGTAAGAAGGCAGCTTCTTCTATGCAGTGTATTTCTTTGAAGCAGCTAAGGAAAAGTATAGAAAGAAATAAGGTGGATTACATTCTGAGATTGGAGGCAATTGAGCCCAATAAATAGGATAGAAACGACCAAAAGGGGAAGCAGTTGCCCAAGCCAGTAGCAAGGCTTATTTCGGAATTCAAGGATGTATTTCCGGATGAAATCCGGCAGCTACCACCTTACAGGGGTGTGGAGTGTGAGATCACATTAGCACCAGATGCTAAGCCTACCAGCAAGGCATCATACAGGATGAGCACCCCGGAATTGATTGAGCTCAAGAAGCAACTCCAGGAATTGCTCGAGCTTGATTTTATTAGAGCAAGTGTGTCTCCTTTTGGAGCACCCATACTCTTCGTGAAGAAGAAAGATGGCAGTTTAAGAATGTGCATAGACTATCGCCAGCTCAACAAGCAGACGATAAAGAATAAGTATGCATCGCCAAGGGCAGATGACTTGATGGACCAGCTCCAAGGAGCAAAGGTATTCTCTAAAATTGACTTAAGGTCAGGATACCACCAGATAAGGATAAAGGAAGAAGATATCCATAAGACCGCCTTCAGAACGCGGTATGGTCACTTTGAGTTTACAGTAATGCCCTTTGGATTGTCGAATGCTCCAGCAACTTTTATGCGCCTCATGAACGACGTCTTCAGGGATTTTCTAGATGAGTTTGTCATTGTCTTCTTCGACGACATTCTAGTCTACAGCAAGTCCATTGAAGATCATAGTCAGCATTTGAAAAGGGTGTTAGAAAAGTTGAAGCGGCATCGTTTGTATGGAAAGCTTTCCAAATGCCACTTTGCTACTGAAAGAGTGGAGTACTTGGGCCATGTCATATCGGCGGAAGGGATCTCCACCGACCCCGCTAAGATCGAAGCAGGAGTAGATTGGCCAGCCCCAAAGAATGTAGCGGAAGTAAGAAGCTTTCTAGGTCTGGCAGGTTATTATAGAAAGTTCGTGAAGGACTTCGCTAAGTGGGCGTCCCCTTTGACGGACCTCACTAAGAGTGTTAAGGTGAAAGATTGGAGAGCACATTGGTTAGAGAATGTTGAAGCTTCATTTGAAAAGCTTAAGGAGGCCTTAACAACAGCACCAGTGCTAGTTCTGCCAGATCCAGACAAAGACAAGATAGTAGCAATAGATGCAAGTAAGATAGCGACAGGTGGAGTCCTTATGCAAGAAGGAAGAGTAATAGCTTATGATTCCAAGAAGTTGAACGACACCGAGCAGCGCTATCCAACCCATGATCAGGAACTTCTAGCTATTGTCAGAGCTCTTCGTATTTGGAGGCATTATTTGCTTGGGAGGAAGTTTCAGTTAGATACTGATCACCAGAGCCTCCAATACATCTTTACACAACCACTCCTGAATCTAAGGCAAAGGAGGTGGATGGAATTCCTAGAAGAGTATGACTTCGTGATTGCTTATAAGCCAGATAAGTTGAATGTGGTCGCCGATGCTCTTTCTAGAAGACCTCTTGAGACCAGAACTCATTGTAATGCTATATCAACTCTTTCGAGTGGGTATGGCAAGAAAATTGAGGAGACATTACCATCCGACGGTGATATCAAGGAGGTGTGGGAAAGCCTCTCTAGGGAGGCTAGAACAGATAAGGAACGAGAAGCCTTCAAGCATTATAAGAAGGAAGGCAACTTGTTGTATCATAAAGATAAGTTGTGTGTGCCCGAATCGTCAGGTATAAGGAAGCTAATCCTTCATGACACACACAACAGCCCAATTGCAGGGCATGCAGGTTTTATGAAGACCTACTTCAAGATCCGAAGTAGCTACTTCTGGCCGGGAATGAAGAAGCAGATAGCAAGATATATTCGTGAGTGCCAGTTGTGTCAACAAACCAAAGCGGAGCAGCTTCGAATTCCAGGAACCTTGGAACCTCTAGCAGTGCCGAATGCGAAGTGGAAAGTGGTAAGTATGGATTTCATCACAGGACTTCCCAAGACTCTTCGAGGCAAGGATGCATTGATGGTCGTAGTAGACAAATTATCTAAGATGGCACATTTTGTGCCTTGTAGAACTACCGACACAAAGCATTAGATAACGCCAAGCTATTTGTGAAGGAAGATTTTTAGGCTCCATGGCATGCCTCGGAGATAATATCGATAGAGATTCCAAGTTTATGAGTGCTTTTTGGCAGGGACCTCTTCAAAGACCATTCAGACGAAGCTCTCCATGAGCACAGCTTTATCATCCCCAAACAGATGGTCGACGGAGAGGACGGGCCATCGAATCATTGAAGATATGCTTAGAAGCTTTGTGTGGAATAAGCGGTCCAAGTGGGATGAGTACATCCACTTGGTGGAATTCGCTTACAATAGTGCCAAACAGAGTCATCTCGTGATGTCTCCTTTCATGGTAAATTACGGTACCGTGCAGCTTAACCCCTGACACTTGGCACAATCCCGTCAAAGGTTGAAGTGTCCCAGCCAGATGCTAGGAGATATGCAGCAGTTGGTGGAAGAAGTGAGGGGTTACCTCCTAGCGACAGAAGTCGGCCGAAAAAGAGTGTAGCCATAAGCCTGGACCGTAAGAGAGTTCAAGGTAGGCGATAGCGTGTGGTTGAAGATCAAGGTCAAGAAAGCTAAGCTTCGGATTGGGAGTTGCAAGAAGCTTGCCCCTAGGTGGGCTGGTCCATTCAAGATTGTGGAGAGAGTGGGCTCCCAGGCCTACAAGTTGGATCTTCCGGCCCATCTCAAAGTTCACAAGGTTTTCCACGTAAGTTTGTTGAAAAGGCACAATCCTAACCCCGAGGAGGTTTTGGATACTCCAACTTTGTTGGAAATGATGGAGGAGCAAGTAGAAATCGTGCCTGAGTTACTTCTTGATAAGTCATTCAAGAAGACTAGGAGGTCTCAGTTCCTCCAGTATTTGGTCAAGTGGAAGCACTTGCCCGTGGAAGACGCGACATGGGTATTGAAACAAGATTTGGAGAAGCAATACCCAGAATTTATGAAGGAGTTTGATGGGCGAGTCGTCTCCGACTTGGTCGACCCCGACTTGCCAGGAGGTTAGCTTAGTATGCTTCTTAGTTAGCCTCTAATTCTGGCAGATGTACTGTAGTGGAATACATATGCCAGAATCTTGGAACATGTGGGCGATGATGGGATAAGCCTTTAAGGCGTTCTCTAGGCCAACATGCACCAAGAGGTGCGCATGACCAATAGGGTCATGCGAGAGAGGGAGGAAAGGCATGGTGCGCGATGATGGGACATCGGTCGGATGCTCCCTATGCCACGATGTGGGGTTCGCACACCTGGCCATAGGGGGGTCATGGTGAAGGTCAAAGTGATCATGCGCGATGATGGGATCGTGAGACGTTCCCTAGCTTTAAACCCTTGGGGCATGATGCACTAGGGGTACTCGGCACCGGGTAACCGAGTACAAGGTAGCACTTGATCATGGGCAATGATGGGATCATCTTAAATGGTCCTTAAGCTCAAATCCGAAAGGGCCATGATCGAGTGCAAGGTATTGGTAAGGGGGGTGGTCCCCTAAAACCACAAACTTATTAATTAAACTAACGTAATGTGCTCCATGTGCAGGCAAGTGAGAAGGAGCTTCGAGGTGGGGCGCATTACGAGAAGATGGGGGAACCATAATTTAGATTATGAACCCTAAATAACTCTTATAATAATGTTTTGAATTATTGTAGGAAGTAACCTTGTTAAGGCTATATAATTTTGTATAAGTACAAATATAGCCTAAATTTTGACATTTAACTTTAAGAGGAAGTTGATCGTTTAAATTAAACTTAAGTGTATGACCTTATGTTGTTTTGCAGGATAGATAGGCTCGTCACCTTAGTGCAATGCTGAGGACAGCATTGTCCTAAGGGGGGGAGAATGTGACGTTCCAAGAGAATATACGCCATAAATACGTATATTCCTGGACCCGTCACCATACAACTCTACCTAGGTAGCCTTGTATGCCTTGGATAAGTGGCAAGGGGTGCACATCTAAGTTAATTGTTTAACTTAGATAACCTTAGGATAAGGCCCATTTCCACATGGCCTTATCCTATTGAGCAACCACCACACGGCCTCATCTTAGTGGTGCCACGTGGCATCCCACGTGGACCCACACCTATATGAGCTCTAACCCTAACCCTAGACCCTTTTCCCTGACCTAGCACCTGAACTCTCATTCACGTGCCCGAAACCCCGTTTCGAGCACCGTTCGTCATAGCCTAGCCTGGAGCAGCAGCCCCTGGAAGGTGTGTATGATCGTTGAGGGAGCAGGCCTTCGAACCACGTCTAGGAGCATGGAGACGCCAGGAATGGGAGGAAGCGCTTCTGGAGGAGGTAGGTTGAGTAGAGTTCATGTTAGTTCATCTGGAAGTTAGCACTCCAGATGGGTTAGTGATTCGTGTCTAGAGTAGAGCCACCCTAGATCCTTTGTTGAACATCTTGAACCCTAATCAAGGAACCCTAACTGTTAGTTAGCTATGTATGTTAGGTTAAGATGTTCATATGATATTGATATTGATCATGATGTGATGTATGTGATATTGGTTGATCATGTGCTCCTCTTGTGTTGGGAAGGGGGGTAGAGACCTAAGGCCATATGTAGTATGCTCCTAGAGTAGATCCTTTAGTTCCTATTACTTGCGGCCTGTGCATAGGAACCCACCGAGCTATGGAAGCTATGATGTGACTCAGCACTACACAACGGGGCTAGAGGCAAGATGGAGGGTGGATCCCTGCCGAGTGGGGGCTTCGGAGGATCCCATAATGGGCTAGGCTTATGGTCGGTCACTTCGTGTGGGCCGAGCATGGGTCCGACCTCTCAAGAGTTGCAAGTGTCAGCTTGGCTCTTGTTTTGGGGGGTTCAGTCGGGTACGAATCGTGTGTCGCCACGATTCTCTAGCCGCCCGTGGAGCCTCTAGACCCCGGGAAGGAGAGATGCAACCCTTCCTACCTCGTCGGACCAGGGAGATGCAACCTGGAGTAGTCCCGATGGGTGATGCCATGGGATTGCGTATCCGAAAGGTTAGAGTCATGCCACAGCTTGATCTAGCCCATCTGCAAAGTATGCACAGGAGGGGCGGATGGAGTGGTCAACCCTAGCCATTGTCTTATGCCAGCCCCGCCATTGTTATGACTCGGTCTGTTCTATCTTGAGGCCTATCTAGTCAGTCGACTACCCTATGAGTCAGAGCCATGGGTAGGAGCTCTCATGTTTTATGGCATATGATTATGTTCTTTGCACCTATGGGTGTGCGGTTGAGCTACCCTCGAGGTAGCCTGTTGTATTGTATTGCTAGTTCTGACGTGTTTATGCTTCCGCTGTGATAGGAGCCCATAGGGGAAGGGCGCGCAAGACACCTTCGTGTCCCCTTCCCGCACTACGGAGGTTCCAGAGTGCGGGATAGACGGAGGGCCTGTGCGGTTGTTGAGCCGGACGGGGGATTTCCTGCCGAGTGTACGGCCGGGCGCCGTATGTTTAGCAGGGAGCGTCACAGCCGTGATAGCCATTGGCGGTTCGAAGTCTCGCCTTAGTACTTCCTGTTGCCGGGCCAGACGCCTCTCCATCCTTCTTGCCTCCCTCATCTCCCAACTTGGGTTCTCCTCCTCTTGCTCTTCATAGTCCTGCTCAATCTCCAACATAGGTGTTCCTGATGTGGAGCCGTAGTATTCGTACTCCGTGGTCTCGATCTCGTGAATGTCTATCTGTGTCCTCCGAGTGTCGAGAGGTGCCAGATCCAAAGGTTGAATTGACAGCTCCCCTGGTTGGTTAACTGCCTTGTACTGCATGAACAAAGCTAAGGCTGCTTGGTTTGAGAGGTATCTATGCCTATGATGCTTATAGGTCATGTAATCTGGCATGTTTCTGGTTCTATCCCACAACCTATTCTTGGTCTTAGATCCCCCACCTATGGCTTGGGACAGAGAGTCTAGAGAAACCCATTTCCCTCCCCTAGGTGGTAAATTAACTTCCCAGGGTAGGATCTGCTGGTCATATTGGCAAATGATGTCGGTGTAATAGGGAGTTCTAGTCAAGGTGGCATGAAGATCAAAGAGATGATCAAAGACATGGAAGGCTTGCTCAGCAGGGAAATCACGGATGTGATTGGCCTCATTGTACCATCTAACAAAGCTTCATAAGCCATTGGAGCGTGAAGGGAGTATGAAAATGGCTGATGAGGATAAGCAAGGAGCTAGAAAATCGCCAAATGTGGTTGAGAGAGGCTTTGATGGGGAGAAAATGACAAAATGAGGGCCCTTTTTATAGACTAGATGCCTCGTTCTCGCGGCACAAGGGGTTCTTGATGGGAAGACTTCTGTTCTATGGCTATGGGTAAGTCCAACTGAACTACCATGAAGTGCAAATTTAAGCAAAACAAAGCGGCCAGCCATGGCAGCCTTGTTGGGTCAAAATTGGTCAATTTAGGGCAAAATCGGCGAAACCGTGGCTATGCTGAAAATAGGCTCGCTGTGAGAGCGCAGAGGGTTTTTTGATACTACCGCATCCGCCATTTCCTGTCTTTTGGATTTCTACCAAAGGTTTCAGGAAAATTAAAGATGCTAGCATGATTATTTGGGCACTTGCCTCGAGTTTAATTAAAAGACCGCTCGAATGGCTAAACCGGGTGGCTATGCGACTTTAGCCCCAAGGCGGAGAACGCTAGAGGGGTTTTTCGTGACAAATAATCTCATTTTGGATTTTCGATCCTAATTTTGATTAATTCAATTAGGGCCTTTACACTTTCAACTTCTTTTAATCCTTACAATTATGATGGCCAAAACTAAAATCCAGAATTTGAGCAATCTAAACATATCTTCATACAAACCAAAGTCGGGCTTGTAAACAAAAATTTTTATATTTATAGGGGAAACATTATCAATTACATTAATTTATTGACAAAATTGGTATCCTCGGCGGTATTCTCGGCGGATACTGCCAGCTGGCCATTGTGTCCTTGGGCATGAAATGCGACCTCTTCAAGGTGGATCGCCAGCAGAGGTTTCCTTCCTCAAACAACTGGTGAGCTCGGCCTCACAGCCTGAAGATTCCTCGGGCTTCACCTCTTTATATAGAGCATATGGTATGCGCGCAGCAAGGGGCCCATCAAACCCCCTCAGAGGGCCGCTTTATAAACCCCCAAATCCATACGCGTGAAATATGAATTTTAATTTTTTGGCCCTTTATCCGCATATATACGCAGTCCCAACTAGCAATCCATATACCCTTTCCCCGCATATATACTCTGAATGTTGGTCGATGTTTATCATACATATAATGGAATGTTGGCCAATGGTTGGGTTTATAATGTTGGCATATGGGATGTTGAAATGTTAATGAATGTCATCCTAACTCCCCATGGTAGTTGCTCACCCTTATGGCAACACTTATGGCCAAACATAGCAACCTATGTCACCTCAAAAGGTTTACATCATAAATCCCATGTCACCTCAAAAGGTTTACATCATAACCTATGTCACTCAAAAGGGACGCACATCATAACCCTAACAACCTTCAACATGATAACCTTTGAAAATAAAATCATAACCTTGCATTTATAATCTATTGGCATAATACATCATAATGGTTGGGCATATTGGCATCAAATCAAGATATTCTTGCTACTTTATAAGTAGTATGAGTAGTCTCTTCACCCTCTTCCAGCCATCCCAGGCATGAAGATGATGTTTGTGGCCACATTTACTTGTTCGAGGTGAACCGATTGAAGGATCAAGGAGCAAATGTCCGCTTCGTGCAGAACCGCTCTTGATCGGTTTTGTCCGCGATGAGGCAACGCCTTCTGGCTGTGATGAACATTGAGGCAACTCTGCCTACCTCTTCTGGAGCGCTTACCTTCCGATGCCCCTCCAGCTATATCACGCATGGGATGCAAGGATAATCGGCTTTATAATCTAACACTTTGATCTTTCTGTAAAAACCAGGTGAAAAATAATCCATGCATGAGTTTTTGTAAAATGCGCTCTAATATTATATAATATACCACTATGGGTATTTTCGTGTATTGCAGGGTAAAAACATGCATGCAAGGTTTCCTCGCGATGCATGAGTTTTCTTGTACAAAAATCTTCAACATAATATAAGGCACTTTTTGTGTAAACCGTAGTTGCATTTGTCTTTTTCAGAACTGTGAGTAAACTATGGTTCTATTTATCAAATAAGAAATCAAACTCAAAATCTCTTGCACATCCAAACAAAACTGCTGCAGCCCCTTGCAGATCTACTGTTTACAACTTAAACCTGGCTTTGAACTTCCAAACGCCTACCAAAGAACTTCCAAACGCTACCTAAACCGCAAGGATGACACACAAGAATCTTAAGTCGTAAGATTAAGTGCATGCAAAATAGAGCATTTAAATTATTCTTTCTACATCTATATCTGAAACCGGTCTGAAACATCCTTCCTACATCCAAGTCTATACGTCGATAAAGCAAGCAAGCTCCAAACAAAGTTCAAACAAGAGTTCAAATAGGGTTCCTTTACCACTCTCCAAGTTAACATTTTGTTTACGCTCAGATCAAGGTTCAGTGACTGGCTTCCCTTTTCCCACCTACCTAAATATTCCAGGCAATCCATGAAATATGTCAGACCTTAAACATTTAACAAATTTAAACCTCAGAATCAGAACACATATAAAATACAAGTAAACATTAACCTTTCGAATCGGACGCTAATAATCTCTCAAATTGCAACTGTCATGGTCATCAAGCACATATGTTCCAGATTTTGGCTTGTGGGTAAGTTAGATTAGCCAAAAGCAATGACAGGAAATCTAATGATATCATATTGTCATTCCGACAGTCAAATGTGTACTCAACTTCTTTTCCGCACTATGTCAAGTTATTCCATGCCAAGTTAAGTTCAACCAAATAAGAATATCCGAACCCATCAATTAGTTCCTACTTTCTTTTCCAGCCCTACCAATCTTCTTTCTCAATACTAATAATCCCACGCAAGTACCAAGGTTTCTCAAAACCTCATGCTTTCCCTTAACTTGGATATGCCTTTGGCTTCCACCTCAAAGAAAATCGCATAATCGCATCCAATGCCAAGAGCAAAGGGTTTTATTAATTCCCATTCCTGCATCCATTTGCAAACATGATTTTCACTTTATTAATCTATCCTGAGAGCCAAGGATTTATTGCTGGCTGACAAGAGTGGACTTGTGATACTTCTTTATTGTCTATCATCACACATCTTTCAACTTTCACTATTTCTCGATCAGCTTCTACCTCATCCACTCATGTCATCAAATGTATGTCCCAATTCCATCTTTATGTTATTTCTCAATGTCTTCCATAGCTGAATGCACAAGAGCTCTTGCAGCAACATCCTTCTTCTATGTTCCAATTTCAGCCCTGATCTATCTCATCTTCACACTCCATCTAATCCAACCGTTGGAAGTATTTCGTCAAATAATCCTCATATCAAGGATGAGTCCAATTATGTGTCAACTCCTTCTTCTTTACAGCAAATGCCAACTTAAACACATCTCTTTGTGCTTCTCTATTCCTTCTTTAAAGCACTTAATTTTGTCTCAATTGTCAATCGTATAATTTCCTAAATCACAAGTCGCACTCTATACCATCGTAACTCCCGCTTCTTCTTCTAAAACATGCCAGATGTTTTCTTGCTTCCAAATGTGCACACATCAAAAATGATGCTTACATCCTCCCTTAAAATACCCCCTTTTGGAAATGGGGATCGACGAGCAAAGGATAATTTCTTGAGGAGAAGGGGATCTAGTTCTATATTAGGGGTACTGAGGGAGTAAATAAGGGGATTCACGCAATTTACAATATGGGGATTTTCTCAGAAAAAATGAGGAATGGGGGATGAGGAGAAATGGGGTAGTCGTGGGCACTAGGGTAATGAGGGAGTAATAGGGGATTACAATATAGAACATGGGATTTCTACTAAAAATATGAAGAATGGGATACCTAGAAATGGGGTAGTCGTGGATTAATAGGGGTAATGAGGGAGAATGGGGATTGCAATTAGAATATGTGGATTTTCAGAAAAACAAGAATGGGGACGAGGAGAAATGGGGTAGTCAAGGATATCAGTACTTCTGATGGGAGTATAATAGGGGATTGCAAATTTAGAACATGTGTGGGATTTCTACCAACAAAATGAAGAATGGGGATGACGAGAATGGATTGCTATCAGGTAAATTTATATGTAGAACTTGGGATTTCCTAAGTGAAAAAATGAAGAATGGGATGACGCAGAATGGGGTATTCAGGCTAGTAGGGGTAATGAGAGATTGTAATGGTGAACTGGGATCAGTGAATTTAAATATTTACACATAATGAGGGACTATAATGTAGAACATGATTTTACTAATGAGGGATTGTAATATAGAATGGGGATTGCAATTTATTATAAATATTTAATAATGACGTACAAATTTGAGTTCATCCGAAAGCCACAATGTGTTGCATGAATAGTTCAGATATAGCCACCATATAGATTGTACAATGCTATATGATGAGGTGACAGCCTTTTGTGACGTGGTATAGGCCTTAAAAAAAAAGAGGAGATATTTAAAAAAGAAAGAAAAAGAATTGGGATTCTTTTTTGGGCAAATATACCACATATTTAATTGCCTATATGGTGAGGCTTAAAAGAATTCACGGTGCCCATTATGTTGGGTTGATCTCAAATTTAACGTGTTTTTCTTGGATCAATGGGGCATATTTGGCCACGCTGCATTTTCCTAAGCACATTTATAGTGAGAATATACATTTATGATGTGATGTGCCATTCTTAACCTTATCGCCTAAGTGCAACCTTTTTTGTTTTCAGTTAACCATGGAATGAAATAAATTACATACAAATAAAGACAATCTGGATGACGCGGGATAACATTAACCATATGGAACCCATTGTGGCACACATCACACAAAGGCCAAGAAACAGAGAAGGCCACACCAGACCTGAATCTAAATCGCCACACCAGATGAAGGTGCAAAAAACGAAATATCATAAGAAGCAATAAAGAAGCTGGCGAAGAACAAAATCACATGCCAAAAGAACCGGGCGTATGGAAGACAAAAATCACATGCAAGCAAATCCGAACGAATTTGAAATGAAAATTGAAGCTGCCTTCTAAACGTTTTTACCCGCAAAACAACAAATGTAGCCAAAAGTGCAGGAAGAATCTGCCGCCTCTAAACGCTAAAAATCTGTATAAGAAGATATATCAAGTGGAGTTGAACCCCAAGAACCCAAAACCAAGCAGTACAAACCACTCTCAATCTCCCAAAAAAAACCTACAAGGTCATCTCTCCTCAACAAGTGCAAACCTATATGATCTATTGCAAACCTTGGAAACCCATATGATCTATTGCGTAAACCTTTAATGGGACATTGGGGAAAAAAAGGTAAACGAAATTTCTAAAAAAAAAGGGTAAAACGGAAAAGGTTTTAGCATTTTGGACATTTCTTGGTTCAATCTATCTGCCCGGGTAGGGATCAAGTCAAGATAGGATCAAGTCTGGATATGGAAGCAGTGAGCTATGGCCATGGTAACAGGGATCATTACGCCAGAGCTTCGGGCGCGATAGTTTTCTCCCCGCTCGCCTAACAGAGACCTTTAGCTTGATTATTTAACGTAAACTTCGGTATACAGCCTTACTCGTATACCTTGCTAAGCCCCTAGATTTCAAATGACGAGTTTACTTTCTCTGTTTACTTTTGAATAACTATTGCGTGGGGTTTTGGCCTACGTCTGCTAACGCTTCCTATGGCTTACCGTGTTTTTCCGGATGTTATGGGAAAGATTTATTTGGTTTGGGAAGCCTGTAATCTTTTATTACCGCTTTGCACTTGAGTGTATGAAATTATAGCTCGAGGATATGGCAGAGTTATGTAAACATCTAAAAAGTATCTCATCCCGCCATATATGTTTTGCTATGGTTTGCTCAAAATACAACCCCCTGCCTTGTCATAGCTTACAAATAGTGGAACAGAGCCAACCCGAGGCCTTGACCTAAGTATATTATGTGATCCGAGAAACACATTATGGAAATAGGACCATTAGACATAAGGATTTGCCGGGTCGGGCAAAAAGCAAGGGCAGCATCTTTTCTCGGCATGCATTCATGATTTATGGCCCGGATTTCTTCTACTTCAACGAAACCATCGTAAAACGATATGTGGATTCCTTTGCCTTATGATATATCCGCTTTTCCATGAATAACCGGCCCTCAGAAATTAAGTCCTGACGTTACGTTGTTTAGCCTATTATTCTATCCATATATATTATTATCACTGGAGAAAGTGGATCTAGGAGGAGGCTCGGTGATTGAGAGGTTGAGAATATGAAAGTACAGTCTAGTCCATGTTTGACCTCGCCCCTTAGGTTAGACAAGAGGGTTCAATGTGTTGTTTGATAATTGAGATTAGACAAATTTTGCTTTAGGGCCACTTTGTATTGAGAACCTAATTAATAAGGTACATTTCGAGATTGATAATATGAAAGCATTGGCTGGTATGTTTGGTTCCATGTCCCAGATTTTACTTTAGTTGATGTGTTCTAATATCATGCTATATAAGATGCCGATGGAACTAAATGGAAATTATTGTTCTCGTGATCAATGCAAGAAGTCATACCGAACCTCGTGACCTTCATGGGATATCAAGTTGATCCCTGTGAGTGTCTTTTCTTTTGCCCTTACAATATGCTACCCTCCTAGAAGTAAACGGAAAGTGCCAAGATTATGTGTTTAAGCTCCCTTTAAAGCAAAGCCAGGTTAATAAATGATTAGTTCTCATATGTATCGGTGGTTATACATATATTTCTAAATAATTCCAGGTTGTAGCTTTTATGCCCATGTCTTAAAATGTAAGTCTAAAACATTCATTTCTCTAGCATGTCAGTATGTTCACTTCTCTTTATGCTTGGAATTGGATGTAAGGTTTTGTTAAGGAAAGGAGTATGCAGTGGTATAAGAAGTATGTATCTGCGGTTCATACATATGTAAGAAAATGCATATATGACAATGTCCAAGCATAAGTTCTTCCATATTTTAGTTTTGATTGCGAAGTTCTATCATCTTTTGAGGTCAAGTATTCATTATTAACATTAACTATACACTATAACAGGATATTAGTTTACTAGTTTATAAAAATACAAAGGGGGATTGATGCCGTAAATGGGTATGCAAATACATTGCATGTGAAACCGTAATTACTGACATGGAAACTAGTACAACTGAAAGAATTTTCAATAGAGGATATTAATTTATAAATCATATGGGGAATGTTGTCAAAAAAGGGTATGAACATTGGATTGTGAGGAAAATGAGTATGAATATTACATATAGAAAGGGGTATAAATGTGAGGGAATGTTAGATTATAAAATCACAAAGGGGGGTTGTTGAGAAAAGGGGTATATATTAGATTATAAATTCTAAAAGGGGATTGTTGAGAAAAGGGTATTCAAGTAAAAGGGGGTTGGTTGAGAAGAGGGTTATGAACTAATAATGGGATATTAAACTACAAAATCACAAAAGGGGATTCTGAGAAAAGGGGTATCAACAATCGCTGCAAGAATCGTATGAATATTGCATATGCTCTAAATGGGGTACAAAAAAAGAATAATTTTCAAGTAAGGATATTAAAACTACAAAAAGCACAAAGGGGATTGTTGCTAGAAAGGGGTATGAACATTAGTTGTGAGAAAAGGGTATGAATATTGCATACAATAATGGGGATATAAAAAAATTCAAATAAGGGGATATTAATCTACAAAATCGCAAAGGGGAATGTGGCCAACACTCGCTTTCTAAAATCATGTCTATTCCACTAAAAAGGGGGATTTTAAGGGGGTTTTATAGATTGCAAGGAGGATGTGGGCATCATTTTGATGTGGTATGGCGTGGAACAACAATTTCCCCGAGTTTCTTGAAACTCACACTCTATTCAAAGTATTTGTCGCTTCGAAAGTGTGTCTCCACTGTAGGACCTTTCATTTGGATCATGCCTCCCACCTTACTAAAGAAATTTTCACAATACCAACCTCAAGTGCCACTCAAGGGAATGTAAATGCCAATGTAATTTTCACCAAAAAACTTGATCAACAAAACAAAGAAATGGCATGACAATTGTATATCAAGGAATGTCTCACGACTCATGAAGTTTTGCTTCAAAGTGTGCGCTTGATGCCTTATTATCTACAACCTCCATAGCCTAAGAAAAACAAAAACATAACAACTCTTGTGAGAAACAAGAAACCATCACAAACATAAACTCAATAATTACCTTAAGAAGAATGAGATCAGAGGCCGTGCCTTTGACACGACATCCCACGTGTCCATATGCGATAAGAATATGTCAATGTATAAGGCCACAAATAAATGTAGGTTTCCGGGCCTAAAGTCCGGGTGATTGGAGGAGAATTAGATGGATCTCAGAGTGTAATGAGACAAGATTGAACCTTCCTCGCGGAAGCAATCCACATTGTGCCGCCTCCAATTTTGTCCGCCCTTCCTTTCTACATCTCCAAGTTGAAGGCCATGCTCTCTCCTTGGAATGCATGGAAATACGTACAAATGTCATTCAATGTGACAAGATCTTCTCCTAAAACAAAATTTAGCTTCCATTTCATCTAGTGGATTGATTAGTTTCTTTCCGCTGTGTATAAATCTTGATCATGCAAGCCTTGAATGCCGCTTATCATCTTTGCCGTTAAAAAACCCAAACCTTCCCACCGGATTAAAAATTTTGTTCCTGCATCCTTCAATTTTGTGTACCTTCCATCATGCAACACCGCCTACGCAGGCATCTCCATCCGAAGCATGGCCAATTAATGGCCCCAAAATCGTCTCAAATTCTTGTCCCACGTAACTTCAATTTCTTCCCATTGAGCTTTCACTGGCTTACTATCAAACTTGTTGCATGTAAGTTGTAATGGCCAGAATAAGCTCGAAGACGTGCATGCAATGGATTTCACAATGAAAGACGCAGCATAGTGTGCTATCATATTTTCCCTGGAAAGCATCAACTATCTTCTTGTAGCCTCAGATTACCACTTCCAACTCATAAAGAAAGCTTGTCTACATGCATGGTTCTCCAAGACGCCACAAAACTCATTAAGCGCTTCTTTTGCATTCCAAGATACTGCACTCCTTTGGCACCCGTCTTCATCTTCTCGCAACAAGAGTGGGAACACATCCAAATTTTCAAGTCAAGGGCTGCTATGTGCCCCGCATATATGTTTGCTAAATGAATAAATGTTTCCTCCACTATGCCAACCCTATAAGTAAAATTTTCCTAGTGGACCGCATTGTGGTTGATAGACTAGACCAGAGAAATTTAGGGTCAAAAAATTATGCATCCTCCTTCCACCCCATATTATTCTATCAATGAATCAAACAACTCTTGGTTGTCTGGTTGTAACGTCCTATGTCCTGGTCTTATGACATTTTGAGCAATGTCGCTGGAGAAAGTTCCATGGCTGGTTTACTCATCAAATTTTCCTTGTGAGTGAGCCTCTCTTATATCATTGCAAAATCCTATGACATCTTTCGATTCATGGACTCACTCAAACTTCCTCAGAGAGATCCTCACCCTTCACAGTATTAAAGCTACATTCTCTTCTTTATCTTTGAGAAAGTCGTAATTTTTTCTTCAATAACCTATTTTCAAGCCCCATTGCCTTTGGCCATTTTGCAGCTCTGTATGTGGAGGAAATCTACCCTTGTACAAGTCTTCAGGATCACGCTTCGACCTCTCTATTTTTTTCTCATCTTGTCAGATACTCCTCATAATGGAAGTCCCTCTCTTTGGGAATTGCTGTAATAATAAGAACATTGGAAGTTTAAAGCTTTTAATGGTCTAAACTCACTTGCAAAGACCTCACATGCCGTGTGAATGTCTACTGACCTCAACCACCTCACACCTATCCGAACTTTGCCGCCATTCTTTGGTTCAGAGTACCAAGATTGACCTGCCTTGAATCATCATCTAGGCCTCAAGTCCTCTTCTTTGTGCCATACCTATATCTCTAGCTGCTTAAACCCCAAACATAGTAAACTCCAACACTATTTCGCTTTATTTAATTGTTTATGACAACAATGAAACAAACAGAAGAAAAAAAAATCATACATCTCAGTATGCAAAGATAAATGAGACTATGAAATACTAAAGTTGCTACAATAAACTTATTTGAAGAACTCGCGACTTGTCTCAAGGCCACAAATGCTTGTAGGAGCCGGAGTACACAACAAAATGCAAAGTAAAATGTTAACAGTGGCAGATTTATGTGCAACACTAAATTATACAATACTTTTGTTACCTTTGATGAAGAAGTATGCTTTTTTGCCCAGGTCCATTAACTTCCCTCATACCGCTAACCCTTTTTGATTCATTGACCGTTTCTCCTTTCTTTGTTGGGCAGCAACATGTCTATTACTTTAATGTGCTCCTTCATATTGTGAAACAACTACATCCTCTCTCCGGAAATAGAAGAAGAGTCCTTGCTGTAATGTCATACAAGTAATGCCAAATGTCTTTCCCTCTTACAGCCTCCTATGTCGCCCCCAAACAGCTCAAACCTCACTTGATATTGCTCAATAAAAGGGGCAACCGCTGTTGACATGCAAAGCTCCACTGTCTCTATTTTCAGCCACAAATAAGTTCATTGGTTTGAGTATTTGATTCAACATCTGGAAAAGGTTGAGGACCTTGTCTATGCTATGAAGTTGTCTTTGTGCTCTTTGGTTTCCAAGTGCTCCGCTGTAAAATTATACATCATATCTTTCTCCCCTTTACCATACTTCAAGTCACATTCTACACAATCTTCACAAGCTGAAAACTCCAATTCCATTAACATCCATGGATATAGCTCAAATCGACCGCTTTACCTCCTGATTCTTCATCTTCATTTTATACTTTCTAAACGATGTTTCCACCTATTTGTTACAAATGTGAGTGCCTTCTTAGATAGCAACCTGCAAATTCAGGCTCCTCACAAGTTGTGAATTAGAACCGCCACGCCTTTTGTCACAAATTTGCCCCCCTCACTGGATCACTTGTATAATCATCTACATTACACGTTCTTCCTCAACCTCCCGAATGACTAGTCTTCGCCTTTTCTTGGGATGATCTTCTCAATTTCTAAATGCATTATTTGGATCTTCACAACTTACCTTTATGAGAAACCTGTCTCCTCAGAACTTATGCTCTTCTTGCTTCTTGAAAGTGGCAACTTTTTCACCAAGAAAAGCAAATGTCTTTTCCCTTCTAACTCGCCCAAACCACCTGTACCTAACTCACATCTCAAATCAAGAAATGAGTAGTTGTTTTTCAATACGCATAAAACCAACTGGTAAAACTCCGCCATTCCTTAATCAACACAAACTACCACTTCACGCTCCATCACATGGCTTTACAAAGCACCTACGCTTAAGAATTTTGTTTTAAGAAACACAACTGGTGATGTACATAGAAATAACAAAACCACCGTGTGGTACCTCAAATGAGCAGGTTGCTTTTTTATGCTCTCTTTGTCCGCCTAGATAAGGAAGAAACTTGTTTTAACCTCTAAAATGAAACTCACAAGATTGTCACAAGAGAGTCAAAGGAAATCAAAATGGATGCAAGAATAGACGCATTGGCTGTATCTTCTATAAACCAAATGTTGCAAAATTTATGAACGTAGGGTCTATGTAAACCTTGGAAGAATCTCAGAAACTTCCACTTAAAATTTGATCCAATGTCTACAAATTGCCCATCTAAGAATTTCTGCCCACCACCAAGCTAAGAACAAAAGACCCGGCCCAAGATTGCTTGTGTCTTCACCATACACCCCTAGAAGGATCCATACGAGCCATCTCCCGGCCGACCACACTTACCAGACAACAAACTGAGGTAGGTGGGAAAATTGATGGCAAATCCGTGCCGCATACCTGACCCCCTAACCCAATAAAAATACCCCTACCAAATAATGCATAGTGGTTTTGTATCGTTGTTCAAGGTGAAGCCCCTTGGTACCAGAACACTTTGTTGTCAAATGACGCCACACCCGCAATCTGCGTGATCTAAGTCCCGTGATCACCTCCCCGTGATGAGTCAGCCGAAGGTGTTTTAATCGAGATTGGGCAAGGTAATCATGAAAGTGCTTAATCTCCAAAAAATCCCGCATGCCTGCACTGTCCTGCGGACCTTCTGGGCTTCTCCTGCCGTGGCGGCTAGCCAGCTTGCCCGCCTCTACGCAATTCTCACGCTGGCGGCAGTACTAATCATTATACTGGGTCTAACGACGGAGGTATTCTTCTTGCACGCTTTGAGGCGGCCCGGCGAGGCTTCCTTCGTGGCTAATGGTTGCTCGCCGCTTCTTCTCGCTTCTGACCACCTTGGGTGGCTTGGGCCACTTCGGTATAGTGGTCCGGCCAGTTTGAAGACCCCCGGCTGCACTGCTCTTCCTCCTCCGCCTCTTTGCCTCCCTCCTCCTCCTCCCTCCTCCTCCCTCCCTCCTCCTCCTTCGAATATAAAGTTCTTATAAAGACTACTGGCCAAATAATGTTAAAAACATTTAAATGCTCCCATCTGCAGGTAAGGACATGTCTCCCAATATCTACCCCTCGTGTTTTATGCCGCCACATCGTACTCCTACTTCCATTATCCTTTAGTAAAATCAAAATATTATAATAGAACATTTCACACAAAGCAAATTTCAGGACTTGTAATGTGATAATCATTTCCATATTAGTATTTGTACATGATTTATGTAAAACATAATGTATAAAGTATAAAGTAATCAATAAATTTTCTTAGAAAGTAGTAAATATATTTATATCTTATCCTGCATTATCAAAGTGCTTAATGTGATTCCATAAAGTACTTTCCAAGCTATTCCATCACTTTCATGTCAACGCGCCACACTACGCAGCAAAATAGAGACAATTGAGGAGAGAGAACCGCATTCAGTACCAATCAATACACAATTAGCGTGAAAACGTAAATGCAAGGCCAAAAGGTATTTGGTCTCTACTTATCACGGATCACCAATTGTATCCTTTTTGCCCTCGAAAGTAAACGCAATACAAGAAAGGTTAGCCCGGACAATGACATTCTAATATTTTAAACTTAAACTGACACCCTCAAGTGTTGTACCCACATTAGACGAGAACCAATTTCTTGATCCCATATCTAGCTGGTTACCTTGATACACAGTTCTATAACATAAAGTCCAAGATAGCATAATCAGTTTACATGATAACCCTTTAATAGTAAAACTATATTAGCTGGTTAACTTGATAAATTGTTCAATGGCATAAAGTTTATAGTAACATACGAGATCCAAGCCCTATTTAAGGTCACCAAGGCCCTCATTTCATTACGACCTCTTTAAGAATATACAACGGATCAAAATCAATATTAGATTAGTAAAACCGTTTCATGTTTAAGGCCAGATCAGAATCAATATTAAACTGATCAAACTATTTCATATTAAAGGCCAAACAATGGTTCTATCATGCTCTGCATGTAAGAAAATATTTATTCAAGCTGTAACTACAGCCATTATTTGAGCATTTCAAGTTCAAGATAATATCATTCTATCCTCATAGAATCTCATTAGATATGCAATTGCTATCTAAGAAGCCACGTAGGCCTAAATAATGCTAGAAAGCATAATATTTGGGGAAGGCTAACGCATACGTATTTCTAACAAGACATGTTAAATTATTATTTGTCGACTAGGAATCTATAGCAAAAGATTTCCATATACAAACAAGCATTTTATTAGCAAATGCCACTTTCTAACCCGGAGCATTCATTCACCATGTATATGCAGATCACCTGTGATATTCTCCATCGTAAGTTGGTCACTTATTGGGCATAAAATCCGGGCCTTATAAGGCATCGATTCTCCAAAATGTTTATTGCATCAATTGAGGCTCAAATAGGTCGATTTCTTCAAAGAATATATCCATTAGCCACTTCATAATAGACGTGAGGCATCCATGTGACCAAATGTAGCTCCCATGGTGGCAGCCTTTGAACACTAGTCCACAAAAGGTTCAGTATTACCCTATAAGCCTATTATCGATCCCTAATGTTAAATCTTTGTCTTATTGCATGAATAATCCATCAAGGAATAAATAAATTCGCTATTTTGTACCACAACTTGTCAAAAAGCAAACCAGAAAGCATATCTATATCACCATTTTCACCGCCGTAGATGTAAACCGTGATACCTCCAGAGTGCTAGAATAAATTCCAAGATGTTGTAAAATATCCCGCTTTCTCTCGAAGTTAGGCCTATGTTAGACCATTTCCATATTGGCATACAAACAAAGATTTCCAAATGTGCGCCTATATTTAGGTGCCTCTATGGATCTCTCCTGCATACTGGTGATAAAGAAGTATGGACTAGTAATTGTATTTCGTGCTGCATCAATCCAAGTATCACCATCGCACTATAATTTCTATGACCACTAGTCAAGGTCATTTCCAGCTACAACTTTGCTGAACAGAGCATTCATGCATGTCCTAAATGGGCAACAATATTTCAGAAAATAAGCTTCCGCTAATGCTATATTTTTTTCAAAGATAAGTCCAATACATGCAACTAGGCAATTTGTCATTACACTTAGCCATAAATGATTCAAAGGCTCATTATGCAAAACGTCCCATTCCCATGCCTTAAAATATTCAAAGGTCGTCAATAATCATTAATGTATTTGTCCCTTTCAACAAGTCCCAAAAATTCCAAACATGGTAATAAAAGCATGTGGATTTCTAATATGTATACACATGGTATGCCATTTGTGTACTATAGAACCTATAAGGGAATTTAGCTTGCCATATCTTTGCATATCAAAGCCATTTTTTCTAGGCTCCACATTGTTAAACGTAAACTTCATCACTCTTGCAAATTTAGGTCATTTCCAAGGCAAATTTAAACCATTCATGCTAGGTGCTGAATATATTAATTCAAACAACCATTGTTTCCAATATGCGTAGTGGCTTTAACATTTTAACTTTTAATATCTCGTGCCATAAGCCATAAACAAACCACTATTTCCATCATTATTTCCAAACATTTGGCATAGAATTTTCAGGAAAATATGTCCCTATGGGAACTATTCATCTTGAATTATTTGGGCATGCCCAAAATCTATCCAATGCAATTTCAACGGGATAATAGATAACATGGTTACATACACCTTCAACCTATATGCAGTATGCCATTTCCAAAGGCCCCTTTTTTTGACCAACATTTTCTATGCTAATATGCCATTTCCATGGAGTATTCCATTACTTATCAAAGATACCACATAGCATCCGGGTGATATATTGTAAGTTATACATAATGCCAATGAGTGCCGATGTCTATTACAAAATAATAACCTTCATCCGCTTTGAAGATTCAAAGAGAATATTCTCTTCTTTCTTCTTTCTTCTTCTTCTTCTTCTTCTTCTTTCTCCCACATCCCTCCCTCGATGTAAGACTCTGTTATAAGGGAAGCAGGGACCCCCATAAAAAAGAGGGTCCTACTCTCATACACCGTATGAAAATAGAAAAGTCATTCTATTTATTGCATGCATTTTGATATATCAAAGCCAAGAAGAAAATATTGAATTTCTATGAGAATTAGGTACAGCGGGACCCACCCTTCTACTTTGGTACAATGGACCAAAGTTATTTTATAGATTTGAGATGTATATACAACACATTGGGCTATACACACCATGGACAACTTGATAAAGGCCATGGGTCGTTTACCATAACATATGGCACCTAGTTATTCAAAAGCAGCAACATTCACACTAACCTGGTTTTGTAGAAGAGATGTGTTTGCCAACTACCTCCAGCAATTGTACAATGTATTTGAATAAGGCACAATGTGCCAAAATCTAGCCTTTACAAGTTATTTTTGCGAAAAGGCTAAGAGTCCAAGAGTTTACCTTCAAAATTGCCATGTTAAGGTACAACAAAGATTAGACAATCCTACTAGGAACATTTCTGCGCAGGCTTATATTCCAACCCAGCTAAATGTTTTAGTCGAGTACCATTCAGCTGTAATAGATCATAATCACAGTTAGTAATGCTAAATCCAGATAAGGAGTCAACACTATTTACTGTTTCAGAATATGTCATAGTCAATACCTCCAAAGAAATAGATGTCACAGCTTCTTCTTCAATATGTTCTTACAAAGACTAGCTACCAAATAATGTTAAAAACATTTAAACGCTTCTTATCCGTGAGTAAGGACATGTTCCCAATATCTACCCCGTGTTTTATGCCGTGCCACATCGCACTACTTCCATTATCCTTAGTAAAATCAAAATATTATAATAGAACATTTCACAAAGCAAATTTCAAAATTTTGTACGCTTAGATAAAATAACCTCGTGATAATCATTTCATATTAGTATTTGTACATGATTTGCGAAAACATAATGTATAAAGTATAAAGTAATCAATAAATTTTCTTAGAAAAGTAGTAACATATTTATATCTTATCTCAGGTATTATCAAAGTGCGACGTGATTCCATAAAGTATTTTCCAAGTTATGCTTCCATCATTATGTCAACGCTTACACACAGCAAAATAGAGACAATTGAGGAGAGAACCGCACTGCAGCCAATCAATACACAATTAGCGGAAATCCAAGAAATGTGCAAGGGCCAAAAGGTACATTGGGTCTCTCACTTATCACCCATCACCAATTGTATCCTTTTGCCCCGAAAGTAAACGCTAACAAGAAAGAAGCCCGGAATAACAGACATTCTTAACATTTTAAACTTCTTAAACCGACCAAGGTTGTGTACCCATTAGACGAGAACCAATTTCTTGATCCCATATCTAGTCAAGTTACCTTGATACACGCTTCCCATAACATAAAGTCCAAGATAGCATAATCAGCTTTACATGATGTCCCTTTAATAGTAAAACTATATTAGCCTCGTTAACTTGATAAATTGTTCAATGGCATAAAGTTTATAGTAACATACTTGGTGATCCAAGCCCTATTTTATTGGGTCACCAAGGGCCCTCATTTCATTACTTAATCTCTTTTAAGAATATACAACGATCAAAAAATCAATATTGTGGATTAGTAAAACCGCTTCATGCTTAAGGCCGACGTAATCACTATTAAACCGATCAAACTATTCTTACATTAAAGGCCAAACAATGGTTCCTACTCATGCTCGTGCATTTTTGCAAGCAGTAAATATTTATTCAAGCCAAAAGAATCTCACAAAACCCCATTATTCCTGGAAAGCATTTCAAGTTCAAGATAACACTATCTCTTATCCCCTCATAATCCCTACTAGATATGCACTTTGGTGCTATCTAATAGCTTCACGAGGGCCAAATAATGCTAGAAAGCATACATTCGTAGCTACTGATGTTAAATTATTTGGTCGACTAGGACCTATAGCAAGATTTCCATATACAAACAAGCATTTTTATTAGCAAATGCCACTTTCTAACCTCGATATTCGGCCCACCATGTATATGCATCACCGTGATATTCTCCATCGCTGGTCACTTATCAAGCAAAAACCTGCCTATAAGGCATCTATTCTCCAAATGTTTATTGTATCAATTGAGGCTCAAATAGGTCATTTCTTCAAGAATATATCCACTAGCCACTTCCATAATGTATCGTGAGGCATCCATGTATCCTCAAATGTAGCCTCGTGATGGTGGCAAATTTTGAACACTAGTCCACGTGTCTACATACCCTATGCTTCCATATATCGATCCCTAATGTTAAATCTTTGTCTTATTGCATGAATAATCCATCAAGGAATAAATAAATTCCTCGGGCTATTTCGAAACAATAACTTTGGTTTCAAAAAAGCAAAACTCGGTATATTATTCATATCACCATTTTCTACCGCCGAGATGTAAACCGCGACACTTCCAGAGTAGAATAAATTCCAGATGTTGTAAAATATCCCGGCTCGAAGTTAGGCCCATTTGCACCATTTTATATTGGCATGCCGTACCAAAGATTTAACAAAAGCAAAATGCATTTAGGTGCTCTATGGATCCCTCCCTGCATACCGAGATAAAGCATGGACTAGTAATTACTGTATGGCATCAATCCAAGTATCGTGATCATCAAGACCATAATTTCTAAGACTACTAAATAAGCATTTCATTTTACGCCATAACTTCAATAACAGAAAGATTTCATGCATGCCCCAAATGGGCAACAATATTTCGTGAAAAATAAGCTTCCGCTAATGCTATATATTTTTTTCAAAGATAAGTCCAATACATGCAACCAAAGTAATTTGTCATTATACTTGAAATATAAATGATTCAAAGGCCTATTATGCAAACGTCCCATTCCCATGCCTTTAAAAATATTCAAAGGTCGCTAATAATCATTAATGTATTTGTCCCTTTCAACAAGTCCCAAAAATTCCAAACATGGTAATAAAAAGCATGTGGATTTCAATATGTATACACATGGTATGCCATTTGTGTACTATAGAACCTATATAAGGGAATTTAGCTTAAGCAAGTATCTTTGCATATCAAAAGCCATTTTTTCTAGGTCTACATTCTTAAATGTAAACTTTACATCACTCTTGCAAATTTAGGTCATCAAGGCAAATTTTAAACCATTCATGCTATAGGTGCTGAATATATTAATCTCAAACAACCATTGTTTCCAATATGCGTAGTGGCTTTAATACCATTTTAACTTTAATATCTCTGCCATAAGCCATAAACAAACCACTATTTCCATCATTATTTCCAAACATTTGGCATAGAATTTTCGTGAAAATATGTCCCTAAGGGGAACTATTCATCTTGAAAATTATTTTGGGCATGCCCAAAATCTATCCAATGCAATTTCAATCTGATAATAGATAAATATGGTTAAGTATACACCTTCAACCTATATGCAAGATGCCATTTCCAAAGGCCCCTTTTTTGACCTCAACATTTCTATGCTAATATGCCATTTCCATGGAGTATCTCCATTACTTATCGATAGTCACATAGCATCCGGTGATAGAGTATTAGGTTGCCATAATGCCACCGGGATGCTCTATTACAAAATAATAACCTTCATCCTGCTTTGAAGATCCAAAGAGAACATTCTCTTCCTTCTTTCTTTCTTCTTCTTCTTCTTCTTTCTTCTTCTTCTTCTTCTTCTTCTTCTTCTTCTTCTTCTTCTTCTTCTTCTTCTTCTTCTTCTTCTTCTTCTTCTTCTTCTTCTTCTTCTTCTTTCTTCTTCTTCATACATCTTCATCAGACTACTAACATTATAGTAAAACATTTACTACACCGCTGCTCAAGCATCTAAGAATACCCAACACACATATCCATCCCGGGCGCTACCTGTGCCACAATGGAAGGTACAATAATTTAAAACATCATTTGCTAATATTTCCATAATAATCAAGTAGTAACATCAATTCCACATTAGCATTTTAATACTTATATAGAGTTTTAGAATTCTACCAAAGGTAACGCATAAAGTATAGAGTGTAAAGTATTTTACATCCTTTTTAGAAAGCATATCAATGTTCCTACCAAATCTCATATGAGCATTTAATTTTCGTATTCCTTTAAAATATATTGTCTTCTACAAAGTAATTACCGCTCATATAATTTCTAAATAGCAAAAGATCTTATTTTATTATTATATCATATGTCAACATAAATTCCAAAGACATTAATTTCCCAATATATATTATATCATAGTTTAAAACATGTAGACCATTATCATAAACTATCTCTACATCTCAAAGTTTTAACGAATAGCCATGCATTAATTCTATGTAACAAAGTTTCAAGTGAAGGAATCTAACTTTATATCTTTCTTCAATTATGACAGCCAATCTCTCATCATGGTGTCGCCAATATTCTTAGTAATTCCTCAGATTTAGTTATCCTCACCAATGAAGTATGAGATCCGGATTTGGCTTCGGACGTTTTTCCGCTTGTATCATCTTCCTTGTGGTAGCTTTTGTGTTGCCACCTTGTAAATTTGAAAGAACAGAGATGGTGTCTCGCTACTCCTGCACTCCAAAAATGCACTAATATTAGCATGAAATGGTAATAAGGAAAGGGCCGTGCAAGCAATGAGACACTATGGCTCTTCGCCTTCACCTATTCTTTCAAAAGAAGAATGGTGTATTATAAGCAAATGAGCTCTAGAACTTACCATAAATCTTTAGAAAAAGCACAAATATCTAAAAGCCGCTAATCAAATTTTTAGTCCAAGTATATTAGCATAAAATCAGCCAAATGGAAAGCATACAAGTCTTAACCTTGCAGCCATTAACCCAAAATGCAATAGCAACTTCAAATGCAAGAGTGCCGTTTCAAGAAATAGAAAAATGTGTTCAAATGCAATATAAATATTAGTGTATGGCTGCTTACCACACCATATCTTATGTGAATCATCACCACAAAATAAGGTACATTATTCTGTAGTAAATGTATCATCCTAAAACTCCTCGCCTAAAATGATTCACAACAAAAACTCTCAGGAGCAAAATACTTGGTCACATTAGTTTATTTCACATTAGTTTATCCGATCTCATTAGATTCTACTCAAATGACTTAGATAAGCATGTACAAAAAATTTTAAATAAGCAGATGTCATAAACCATCCGCTTTATGGCAAAACCGATGTATGCAAAAGCCATGTAAAGCCTTTATATTTCAACAAAAATCGCCATCCAAAACTATGTATCGATGCAAGTTTCAGAGGCATGTTTCGTAAATATTTCTAGATAGACTTACCTAAAATCATTTGTTTTATCATGAATCATTACCAAAAGTGACTACAAATCGTATAAGCCTATCCCCTATAAGCATAGTATGTATTCTAGAGCAAATATCGTGAGCAAATCGCAGATCTTACTCATAAGAATAGCATCAAACCTATTCTTAGCCCATACAAGGTATCATTTTATTCTGCTTTTGCATGAGTCATTACTAAACGACTACAAAAAATGTATAAGCTTATAGGAACCTCGGGTTTTTGGTCGCCTCCTCTTCCCGGCCTCTTGCTTCGTCGCTCTTCATCATTATCATTCCATGCTTGTCTCATTGGAGGAGGGTTCATACCAAGAAAAATTCTCAAGCATCAAATATAAACACCTTTAGGCATTTCCTCGATCTTCCACAAATGTGACAAATATGTGCAAATACAAGAGTAGTCAGCTTCGGGTTGTATTTAGGTATGCCCTAAAACCTAAATATCCAAAACTAATTTTTCATTCCTCAAAAGCCAACATTTGTTAATACGATCTACTTGGTTATGTGAGAGACAATCAAAAGCCATTCAAATCAAGTTACAATCGATAATTTCGACACTTTTGGCTTTGCCCAAAATATTCTAAGGCATTTACCATATATCTATGCATTTAAACGCGATTTAATGCCACCGCCCATCTTAATTATGTATATGGCAAAATATCCATCATATTTGAACAATATTTTGAAGCCCTATAAGGTCCCGTAATTAAAGCAAATATCGCATCTTCTAAATGGTGTTCCATTATCGTGAGTACTTTGGACCAACTTACAAGGTACATTGACGTTTCATCTTTCAAATAATAAAGGTGCATGCATGCATAAGTTCTTACTATAGAAAGTTTATTGTAATTTTTAGTAAAATTATGATCCATAAAGTCAATGAATATATTATAGGACTTAGGAAGAAATATGCAACTTTTAAGAAATTAGAGGCTAGCATATCATGAAAAAGTTTAGAAATTCTTTTACATCGATCAAATAATAACCTATTAACCATATGTTTATACCATTCTTGTGTGGCTCAAATTTATCCAACGAACCACTAAAGAACAACTTTTGCAACTTCATTCTATAGTTGGCCCATGTGATTCATGTTTACACCATGAACCATGTGAGGCGGCATACATTAGACTAAAAATTCATATAAAAGAGCACCCTTTGCACACCTTCCATAGGCATATATCTAAATCATTGGAGCATTATCAAAAGATGAAGAATCTTCTTCTTCTTCTTCTTCTTTCTTCTTCTCCCACAATCCTCCTCAGATGTAGGATACCTCTTTTTTATAGTGAGTTGGTGACCCCCCTTTATAAAAAAAGAGGGGTCCTACTTCCTTACACCGTAAGAAAAAAGGATTTATAGAATCCAATTTGGCAAAGAATAGTAACGCTTATATTTAGGTAGTAAGGAGGCAAAGTGGGACTAAATACCATATATCCGGGCTGTGAGTGTGATAAATCAAAACTAGCACAATAGACTGAAGTTCAAGACTTGACAAATTGTCAAGGTTTCATATTTGTGAGGTACATGGGGCAATAGTAAATTTAGCACCAAAGATAACTCCTGCTTGCATAAGAGATTCATTTAGCGTGATAACTCCATCATGATATCAAAAGATTCTATTGCAGGATAACTCATCAAGATATCGTAAGAGATAACTTCATCAATACATCAAAAAATAGAGCTTATCTAAAACTTACCTAGGTACGCAGACTAACCAATCAGGGATGAGCATTCCTTCCAAAGAAATGGAAGTCCCGGGATTTCTTTCTTCATACACATCTTCATCAGACTACTAATGTGATTATAGTAAAAAACATTTACTACACCCCGCTGCTCAAGACCTAAGAATACCCAACACATATCCATCCCGGCGCTATTTCCAGTTCAAATGGAAGGCACAATACCTAAAACATCATTTCCATAATATTTCCATAATACTCAGAATATCAATTCCACATTAGCATTTTAATACGATATAGAGTTTTAGAATTCTACCAAAGGTAACGCATGTTATGAGGTAAAGTATTTTACATCCTTTAGAAAGCATATCAATGTTCCTATTTCAAATCTCATATGAGCATTTAATTTTCGTAATTTCGTAAAATATATTGTTCACAAAGTACCATCGCTCATATAATTTCTAAATAGCAAAAGATCTTATTTTTATTATATCATATGTCAACATACAAATTCCAAAGACATTAATTTCCCAATATATATTATATCATAGTTTAAAACATGTAGACCATTATCATAAACTATCTCTACATCTCAAAGTTTTTAAATCTAATAGCCATGCATTAATTTATGTAACAAAGTTTCATGAAGGAATCTAACTTATATCTTTCAATTATGATAAATAAGCAATCTCTCATCATATGTCAGCCAATATTCTTAGTACCCTCAGATTTAGTTGCATCTCACCCTAAACGGCGAGATCCGGGATTTGCCGACCGTTTGTATCATCTTCTCCTCAGGGTAGCTTTGTGTTGCCACCTTGTAAATTTGAGAAAGAACAGTGAGATGGTGTCTCGTTACCCGCACTCCAAATGTACCTCAATATTAGCATGAAACGGTAATAAGGAAAGGGCGCCGTGCATAATGAGACACTAAGTGGCTCTTCTCAGCTCTTCACCTATTCTTTTCAAAGGAAGAATGGTGTAATATAAGCAAAATGAGCCTAGAACTTACCATAAATCTTAGAAAAAAAAGCACAATTATCTAAAGTCGCTACACCCAAATTTTTAGTCCGCATATTAGTATAAATCAGCTAAATGGAAAGCATTAAGCAAGTCTTAACCTTGTACCCATTAACCCACCTAATAGGCAAATCTCTAAAATGCAAGAGTGCTGGTTTCAAAGAAAATAGAAAATGTTCAAATGCATGAATATTAGTGTATGGTCAAGCACATGCAAATATATCTTTATGTGTGAATCAACAATTAATAAAATAAGGTATTACTATTCTAGGGCAATGTATCATCTCAAACTCCGCCTAAAATGATTCTGCCAACAAACTTGTGAGCAAAATACTTGGTCACATTAGCTTATTTCCTACATTAGTTTATCCATCTCATTAGATTCTACTTCCAAACACTTAGATAAGCATGTACACTTTAAATAAGCGTGAGATGTCATAAACCATCCGGCTTTATGGCAAAACCTGATGTATGCAAAGCCATGTGTAAAGCCTCGTGATATTTCAACAAAATCGCTATCCAAACTATGTATCGTGATGCAAGTTTCAGAAAGTATGTTTCGTAAATATTTCTGTATAGACTTTTCAATTAAAAAATCAATGGTTTTATCAGTGAATCATTACTGCTAAAAGTGGACTAGCACCCGTGATAAGCTATCCCCTCAAGTACATAGTATGTATTCTAGAGCAAATATCAGAGCAAATCTAAGATCTTACCATAAGAACAAGATCAAACCTATTCTTAGCCCATACAAGGTATCATTTTTTGTATCTCTCGCTTTTGCATGAGTCATTACTAAACGACTACAAAAACAGATAAGCTATAGGAACTCCTGGGTTTTGGCCGCTTCCTCTTCCCGGCCTCTTGCTTCGCTTCGTTCTTCATCATTATCATTCCATGCTTGTCTCTATTGAGGAGGGTTCACGTACTGCTAGAAATTCTCAAGCACAAGAAATATAAACACCTTTTAGGCATTTCGATCTTCACAAATGACAAATGGGCGTGTGCAAATACGTAGGAAGCTTAAGTTGTATTTAGGTATGCCCTAAACCTAAATATCCAAAACTAATTTTTGTCTCAAAGCCACATTTGTGCCATTACGATCTACTTGGTTATGTGAGAGACAATCAAAGCCATTCAAATTGCCATAATCGGGATAATTTCGACACTTTTTGGCTTCTGCCCAAAATATTCTAAGGCATTTACCATATACTTCCATGCATTTAAACGATTTAATGCCACCGGCCCATCTTAATTATGCATGGCAAAATATCCCATCATATTTGAACAATATTTGAAGTTCTATAAGGTCCCAATTAAAAGCAACATCGGCATCTTCAAATGGTGTTCCATTATCGTGAGTACTTTGGACCAATCCTTACAAGGTACATTGACGCCCATCTTTCAAATAATAAAGGTGCATGCATGCATAAGTTCTTACTATAGGGAAAAGTTTATCAGAATACTCTTTATAAAATTATGATCCTATAAAGTCAATGAATATATTATATGGGACTTAGAAGAAATATGCAACTTTTAAGAAATTAGAGTATTAGCATATCAAGTGAAAAAGCTTGTTCTTTTTGCATCGATCAAATAATAACCTATTAACCATATGTTTATACCATTCTTGTGTGGCTCAAATTTCTATCCAACTAACCACTAAAGAACAACTTGGCAACTTTATTCTATAGTTACCCATGTGGACTATGTTTACACCATGTGAACCATATGTGACATGGCATACATTGTAATTCAAAAATTCATATAAAAGAGCACCCTTTGCACACCTTCCATAGGCATATCTAAATCATTGAGCATTATCAAGATGAAGAATCTTCTTCTTCTTCTTCTTCTTCTTCTTCTTCTTCTTCTTCTTCTTCTTCCCATCCATAGCAGCTCATATCAAGATCATCTCAGCCCTACCAGCATTAAGACATTCCAGCCTTGCATCTATGCTAAGCAAGACGCCGCTATTTCGCTTCTTCAAATCCCGCTGCCTACAATCGGCCTGCAGTCCTACGCAGCATTTTCGCCAGGGTTGCGTACCAAAGCTAGGGTTTTTCCAATCCACGGATTTGGCCGCCAGATCTATGGCCCAGATGAATTTGACGCTTTATGGCTCCGTGTCACGACAGCTCAATTAAAATTGCTTCACGCCAGCTTGCCACGACGCCTCAAATTAAAAATCGCTTTCACGCCGCTCGCTTGTGCTCATTTTGCGCGGCCGGACCAAATAAGATATCTTCCACGCAACGCTGACCCACGCCAGTTATTTTTGGTTGCCCACGCTTGCCGCTATTTTGGTTGCCCACGCTTGCCGCTGTTCACCGCCCACGCTTGCTTGTACCCACGGTCACGCCCACGCCTAATTATTTTGCCGCCGAGCAACTCTTCACGCGACACACGCTTAATTAAAAAGCTACCGGGCCCACTCCACGCTTTGTGCTCCAAATCCACGCTTTGCAACATATTGTCACGCCAAGTCCACGCCCACCCACGCTTTGCAAACTATTGTCAACATAGCCACGCTTATGGCCGACACGGGAAGCTTTTTGGTGCTTACATTTTAAAGACCCCCTAATTAATTTTCAAGTGAACTTTTGGGCACTATATGATAAAAATAGACTTACCCATATATAAGGGGATCTTATGTTTTTGGCCCATGTTCCTATGATCTATGTTCTCATCGAATATTCATTCGATCGTATTCGCCCCTCAACGCGAATCATGAAGATCTTTTACTACGACACCACCCAACCATTACCATCCTCGCTCGCCGTGATCACTTCTTCAATTCTTGTTGTTTGCTGTTGTCTTGTCAGCTTCCTATTCTTCCCCGCTTTGAAGCATCTCTTGTATACTATTCTTCCCATAGTTACCTTCGCTTGCCCAACCAAGTCGATTTATGTGTCCTGAGGCCTTTGTTTTTCAAATCCAACATGATCCCGCTACCGACAAATTTAATTTCAGAATCTGCTTTCCGTATATCGCTTTTTCAAGTGCAACAAGCACGCTTTTGTAGCCTGTAGATTTCCTCGGAGTGGTGATGTTACTCCTCCGCATAATTTTCAAAAAATCAAAAAGATTGATCATTTTATCTCTATCTCGCCATTTTTATCTCTATCTCGCTGCCAAATTGTCAAAAATATCATGATTCTCTTTATCCTCCTCCTCGCTTTATCTCGTAAATCGTGCTTCTCAAGACACCCAAAAATATCCACACACGATGTTAAGCATAAATGTTTCTCTATCTCATTTCAAATCTCACGCTTTTCACCTAAGTTTCTTCTTCAGATATTTGGTAGAGGCCAGTGACTATTAGCCCTTGAGCCCATAGTTCCCCAAATACACGCGACAGCTCAAAGTCTCTTGGGCTCCTCGGGTTTACTACGTAGCCTGGGCAAGATATATGACAAACAAGGATTTTTCTGTCATGGTCACACTTGTCCTCGCCTCAAGACATCAAAGTGAGAAGCAAACGGATTTTTCAATACAGTATGATCAGCTTTGGGGCGCTACTCATTTTACCCGCGACAGCCGGGCCCATTCCATTACAATCGCATATTCTATCTTCAAGCTCTATCAAGTTATCCCGCTTTTGCACCAAACCAAGTGAAGGGAAGGGTTTTCGTGATTTCGCCTCCAGCTTGTCCATCTTCTTATTGAATTTTTTCAAGAGAGCCAAGATTTCAAGTAGCCCCCCACCCCTCCTCGCCTCAGACATACAGCCGCAGAGCTTCACAAGAAGCCATCCGTGACAAAATTTTCGCAGCTTCCCGTCGATTTATTCAGTTCCTTGTCCGATCATCCGCAGACACAAACAAAAATCCTTCATCACCAAGAAGATTCACTTCAACATCTTGTCCACCAACCGCCTATCTATTCAACCGCTAAAGCACGCTCTCAACAAAAGTTTTTCACGAGCATCGTGTCGGCTTCATCAAACCCCATATCTCTTTTATCATCCTCGGGCAGGGGCAGTAGCCAATGGCAACCTTATTCTTGCAAACACCGCCATCTATTTTTTCTACAAAACTGCTCCATCACTTCCTACAAATTCTCCCCATCCATAGCAGTACCATATTCTAAGATCATCCTCAGCCCTACCGTGATTAGGGGTACATTCCAGCTTGCATCTATGTTAAGCAAGACGCCGGCTATTTCGCCTAAACCGCTGCTCCACAATCGGCCTACATTCTACAGAAAGCATTTTCTACTAGGGTTGCAAAACAGGGTTTTTCCAACTACTGCGGATTTGGCCTCATCAGATCTATGGCCCAGATGAATTTGACGCTTTTATGGCTCCAGGCCGCCGACGCTCAATTAAAATTACAGCCACGCCGCGCCTGGCTGCCGACGCTCAAATTAAAATTGCTTCACGCCGCTCGCTTGTGCTCACGGCAGCGTGGCCGTGGACCAAATAAGATATCTTCCACGCAACGCTGACCCACGCCGCTATTTTGGTTGCCCACGCTGCCGCTATTTTGGCTGCCGTCTACGCTTGCCGCTGCTCCTCACGCGCCCACGCTTGCTTCGTAACTCCACCTGGTCACGCCCACTTCACTATTTCCTTTGCCGGTCGATAACCGCCTACTCACACGCTTAATTAAAAGCCACGCCTCCACCCACGCTTTGTGCTCCAACCACGCTTTGCAAATATATTGTCACGCCAAGTCCATCGCCTCCACCCACGCTTTGCAAACTATTGTCACGATAGCCACGCTTTTTATGGCTGATCACGGAAGCTTTTTGGTGCTTACATTTTTAAAGACCCCTCAATTAATTTTTCAAGTGAACTTTTGGGCACTATATGATAAAATAGACTTCACTCCATAATATAAGGGATGGTCTTTATGTTTTGGCCCATGTTCCTATGATCTATGTTCTCACTCCATTATCCATTCTGGATCGTGATTCATCTCAAATTAAATCATGAAGATCTTTACTACACACCCTCACCCAACCATTACCATCCTCGTCAGCCAAGGATCACTTTCTTCACCCCTTTGTTGTTTGATGTTGTCTTGCTGCTCCTATTCTTCCCCGCTTTGGAAGACTTCTTGTATACTATTCTTCCCTATTAGGTTACTCTATTTGCCCAACCAAGTCGATTTATGTGTATCCTTGGAGGCCTTTTGTTTTTCCAACTAAATTTGATGATCCCCGCCAAATTGATCAAATTTAATTTCAGAAATCTGCTTTCCCGTATTAATCGCTTTTTCGCGCAGCAAGTACGCTTTTGCGCCTGTGGATTTCTCGGAGTGGGTGACAAGACTTCCCACAATTTCTTTAAAAATCAAAAAGATTGACTATTTTTTATCTCTATCCGCCATTTTTATCTCTATCTCACACAAATTGCCAAAAATATCATGATTTCTTTTGACCTCTATTTTATCTCGTAAATCGTGGCTTCTCAAGACACCCAAAAATATCCACACGCATGCTATATGAATGTTTCTCTGACCGCCTCTTCAAATCTCTCAATGCTTTTCAATAAGTTTCTTCGATTATTTAGAGGGCCAAAGACTTGGCTAGCCCCCTTGAGCCCATAGTTCCCGCAAATACACGACAGCTCAAAGTCCTTTTTGCCCTGGCTTACTCTACATGTAGCCTGGGCATATATGACAAATAAGGATTTTTCAAGGCTTAGTCACACTTTGTCCCCTGCTCTCTGCGACATCAAAGTGAGAAGCAAACGACTTTTCAATACAAAGATGATCACTTTTACAAGTAATTTCATTTTTACCTCGCACAAATGGCCCATTCCATTACATAATCATATTCTATCTTCTTCAAGCTCTATCAAGTTATCCTCATGGTAACTAAACCAAGTGAAGGAAAGGGTTTTCTTTCAAAGATTTCGCCTCCAAATTGTCCATCTTCTTATTGAATTTTTTCAAGAGAGCCGATTTCTCGCTTAGCCCCCACCCTCTGGCCGTATATACAGTCAGAGAGCCGCTTCTCAAGAAGTTTCACCGCGGAAGAAATTTTCGCAGCCTCGTGTCGATTTATTCGGGGCTTCGTTGGTCCGATCATCCGTGACACAAACAAAAATCCTTTCATCACCAAGAAGATTCACTGAACATCTTGTCCACCAACCGCCTATCTATTCAAATCAAGAAGCACGCTCTCAAGAACAAAGTTTTTCAGCTGGCATCAGCCCGCTTCATCAAACCCCATATCTCTTTACTCCATCCCCGCAGTTGGGTGAAGCAATGGCACCCTATTCCCCTGCAAACACGCCATCTATTTTTCTACAAAAAACTGCTCCATCACTTCCCGCCAGCCCCATCCATAGCGTACCATATTTCTAAGATCATCTCACTCTACCGATTAGTACATTCCACCAGATTCATAGCAAGCAAGACGCGGGCTTTATTTCGCCTTTCAAATCCGCTGCTCAATCGGCGGTCGGCACCCTACGTGAAAGTATTTTCTGCCAGGGTTGTGCTCAAAGTTAGGTTTTTCCAAACTACCGTGGATTTGGCCGCCCGTATCTATGGCCCGGGATGAATTTGACGCTTTTATGGCTCCGTGCCGCCGACGCTCAATTAAAATTGCTTCATGCTGGCTACCGGGCGCCGACGCTCAAATTAAAAATTGCTTCACACGCCGCTTCCGTTTGTGCTCACTTGCGCGTACGTGACCAAATAAGATATCTTCCACGCAACGCTGACCCACGCCATATTTTGCTGCCCACGCTGTCGCTATTTTTGCTGCCCACGCTTGTCGCTCACGGCCCACGCTAAGTTTGTACCCACGCGGTCACGCCCATGCCACTATTTTTGCCGGGTCGAGCAATCACTTCACGACACGCTAATTAAAAGCCACGCCCACTCCACGCTTTGTGCCCAAATCCATGCTTTGCAAACACATTGTCACGCCCAAGTCCACGCTTCCACCCACGCTTTTGCAAACTATTGTCACATAGCCACGCTTTTATGGCCGACACGGGAAGCTTTTGGTGCTTTCTACATTTTTAAAGACCCCCACTAATTTTTCATGAACTTTGGGCACTATATGATAAAATAGACTTACCCATAATATAAGGGATGGTCTTTTATGTTTTGGCCCATGTTCTTATGATCTATGTTCCATCGACATTCATCTCTGGATCAGATTCGCCATTCCTCAACGAATCATGAAGATCTTTTACTTGCCACACCACCCAACCATTACCATCCTTTTCGCAATTTTTTGGCACCATATTGTAATTGTTTGACTTGTCTTATAAAAGTCTCTGTATACGTTTTTTGTGCTAAAACTTTTTAGGGGGAGGGGCAAAGTGTTAATCCACCTAGTGGTTAACATTGTGCATGCACATGTTAGGTGTCAAGTGGTGTAAGTGCATCGACACTGCATGATTAGGTTAACATAAGTGTAGGGATTGGATTTAGTTAGATGTACTACTTCTATTTAAGGCTTCACACTATATATTAGACTGAGCCTCTTTCAGATGTACTCAGTTTATCTCTATATTTGAGAGCCCTCATTTGGCCACGCCTTTTGTCTTGTTCTTGTTTTGTGATCATGAGCATGGCAGCTTTAGAAGATCCTCTGCTAGCCATGGACTGCCGCTATGTGGTGTATGCTGAATCCAAACATTGGCTGCTTGGCTCGACATTAGCAAGATAGCCCCCACGCTGGGAGGCAGCCTCCGCCAACCTCAACTCTCTCGCTCGCCTCCTGGGACCGCTGGTGCAAAGCCTTGATCCGCCCTTGTCATGAATAATCTCCTCAGGAGTGTGTCTTCGCTGAACCCACGCCCCACCGCATGGTTCCTCCCCTATGCTTCCCTCGGTGTTCCTCCACGCTTCCCGTGTTCCCCACCTCCTCGACATGCCTCCCCTTTTTGGACCCGCGTCATGGATGGCCATGCTGATGGACTCCACCCTCGACCCTCGATCTCCCAGTGAGAGATCCCCTGCTTTGTTCGGCCAGCCCACTTGGGAGGAGGGTGCCACTCTTGATAAATGGATCTATATTGCTAATGAGCTGGTTGGCAACCGCTGATGCGCCATGGTTCACACCTTCTGCACGCCGCCACCTCACCAGGATCCTTCAGTCCACCTTCAAGCGTGTTTTTGTGCTGCTCTAAATGCATTTTTGCTCAGCTCCTAAATCGGCAAATGGCCCCATCTTCTAATGCGAACCAATGCCGCCGTTAGGTGCCTTTGGTCTCCGGGACTGCTTCTTACTCATGGAATGCCAGCTTGTTTCTTCAGCCTCATGCTGCCCCTTTGAAGACATGGTGCATCTCGCTTTCTCATTGATGCATCCCGCCTTGCTCAACCACCTCCCGCTTCTAAATACGCTGTGGATCTTTACTGCAAGTAATGAGCATTGGTGCTCACCTCACCTCTGGAGAGATCACTTTCGCACGGATGGCTTCCCCAGCCGTAAACACTTCTCCTTTTCACCTCGAAAGGTCATTTGGTGGGAGTGTTAGTCCCAGGCTTCCCCGTACAGGACTATTCATGCATATGACTCACTGTGTCAAGAACAAGGGACTCCACAAATAACCACGTCGGGCCGGGCCCAAGGCCCCGTACACTGGGCAGCTGTGCCCCCAAAAGGGAGGCGCCAGGACAAGTGACTTGCCATCACTGGGCCAAATGGATCCTGTGCACCTCAAGAGGCACCGCCAAAGATTCCTCAAGAATCGCCTCTTCCAGAGTCGTGGCACCGAGATTCTACCGTATCGTTGTCGCACGTTATAACGCAGACGCGTATTATAATGACTTAACGATATCACCGTATGCATACCTCTATTTAAAAAGTACTTTAAATACGTTTTTTAGAATTATAAAATACTTATTAAATACTGCAGAAAATACGTGACTTTTACATATAATAATGCTAAATACTGTAATTTTTTAAAAAACTATAAATTCTGTATTGTATTTAAAATAATTGCAATAACAACTAATATGAAGAACTTCAAGTTTTAAATAATTAAACCAAAATATACTACTCTAGAAAAATTAAGTAAATTAAGTATTTCTTTAAAGCTTTGAAATCTAAAATATGTCTATTTAAGAGTTATATCCTCATAATTCGAAGCTTTACAAAAATAAAACCATAAAAGAGTTTTAGACAACAATATTTTATAAATGATGAAATCCACTTAATAATCACCCTTCTTCTGCCCTTCCTTCATCGCCGACTAAGCTTCTCGATGATTTCCAAGAATCCTCTTTCTCCGTGAAGCTCATCCTCACCCCCAACCTCTTCTTCTTCGCTAATCACCAAGCTCATCTTCACTTGGTAAACCCGGGCCACAGATTGATCAAGGTCACATTCTTACTACGCAGTAGAAATTCTTCTTCGCCTTCTACCTATTCGCTTCATAGTTGTCTTGTGATGAAGATGCTACATCTCTCTTGTCATACCTCGGCCCTTCTTTTCATGCTCATTGTCTCTTGAAAAATACGCTTCATAAATCTCTCTATCAATATCATTATCATGGTTAGGGAGGTGGAAGATCAGGAGCTTTTGTGACATCTATCTCATTTGATTCCACCTACAAACAATCATGCAATAAATTTTAATCTAAAATCGATGACCACAAAATAAGAAGAAAATAAGAAATATAAAAGACAATACTCAGATAGGAGATGTATTCACTGCCTCAAACTTTAAAGACGAAGCCTTAAGTTCTCTCGCCAAAGACAAATACCAATCGCTCAAGTTGTGCCGGGTTTCCACTTATTTTAACAGATGTGCAAGAGCATGCATTCCAATCTCTTTCTTCCGCTGCCCCGGTAAGAACAATCCTAAAAAGACAAAAGTAAATTTACATTACATGAAATGTAACTTAATGCAATCAAAAATGAAACATATTTTTGGTAATTGATAAAACACTTGAAACTTGCCTCGATAAGACTCCGCACGTACCAATGCTCAAGCTTTGAGTTCTTCCACCAAAAATTTTCCCACCATGCAATGTGTTTCAAAGATAGATATTTCCTCTTTTGCCAAAGCATAGCTAAAAGAGCCTGTGCCATTGCGATATTCATGCAATTCACGGAATAAAAGCTCACAATCAGCAGTGGAGTACAACTTTTCTGTATAATTCATCCATGCATCCATTAATTCTGAATTGATAAAAGTTGCCTCTTCTCTCCACATTGGATGCAATAAATGAGTGACAAGGTGAATAGGCCTCTTGAACCATTTCCATCGTGTATCAAATAGCTTCAAAACATCTTGGTATCTAAAACATGGCCATGACTAGAAGTTTAGCAATCTAACTTATCAAAAAATCAGAAATTTCATTGAAAAATCAGAAAAACAGCAAAATAGAATATCAAAAATCAGAAATTTCATTGCAAAATCAGAAAATCAGCAAACTAGAATATCAAAAATCAGAAATTTCATTGCAAAATCAGAAAATCAGCAAACTTACTTGGCTTTGTTGTCATTGTTTTCTTCAATTCCTTTTGTCAATACATCTCTGCATCTTCGCATGAACTCATATATCAAGCCAATGGTGGATCCTTCTCGATCAGTAAGCCGTAACACAGTATAAAGTGGAGCCATCAAGGTCAAAACAACATGGAAAGATGACTCGGTTGTGGGATCGAGAATGTAATTCTTCACATTAATTGAATCCAGTTTATTGCAATCTGGCCAAGCTCTCCACATGTCACTCACCACTGTTTGTTGAAGAGGATGCCAAACTTTTAGCAAGCGTTGTATGACAAGGTACATCACACCAAACCTTGTCTTGGCTGGCCTCAAAATAGCAAGGGTACTATGAGCAGCAAATATTTTTCTAGCATTTCTCTTCTTGCAAAAGAGACGCACAATAGAATTTGCTTTCATCACAACGCTCTTCATCCAAGGCAAATCACCAATGTCCTCCAAAAGAAGATCTAAAGAATGTGATGCGCATGGAGTCCATACGAGATGAGGGAACTCATCCTCTAGCAAAGACCCCATGCGAACACAACTAGAAGCATTGTCAGAAATCACTTGCACAACATTATCCTTACCAACCTCTTTGATAGCTTCAGAAATTTTTTCAGCCAACCAAGAACTATCAACCGTCGGCGTAATGTCAACCTGGCTACAATCAATGGACTTGAGAAACATCGTGCCATAACAAGATGATACAAGAACATTAACAAGTTGCCTATGGGAAACATCAACCCATCCATCAGTTAATATAGAGCAACCATACTTAGGCCATAGTACTCTTATCTTCCCTAATTTCCCTTGCAAAGTTGTCACCTCATTTTTCAAACCTTTGGTCCGCATATGATTATATGTGACTCCATTATGCTTCTCCCCTATCATTGAAAAAGCCTCTAGCATGTTCCTCCAACATGGTGTTTTCAATAAATTGAAAGATAAATTTGCTTCAACAATACATCTCATCTCCATAACATTTGCATGTTGCTTTCTTTGCATATGCAACACATTATTACCCTTGCATAATGTTTGTTGCTTCTTGACAACTGGTGGAGATGAATGTGGAGGAGGGCGATTACTAGTACCCGCAAAAGACGCACTTTGACTCTCCTCAAGTAAAGGAGATGAACAAGAGGTGGATACACCTAGAAGTGAAAGAGAACGCAGCAAAAAAAAATCAGCAACTATGCAAAATACTTAGCAATTATATGTTTCATTCTGTCTTACCTGGATGAGGCGCATAGAAAGAGTCAATTTCTGCTGTCATGTCTTCTTCTTCACTAATGCCTTGGCTTCTAGGATCACCATACTTTTCCGTAAGCTCTTTCAATATATCATCGGGCACATTGATGCATTTCTTGACTCCCTTGCTAGGCTTTCCAAGAAGATGCGCAAGCATTCGTGTGGCGGACCCATGTACTTTTTTGTCGCAAAATTTGCAATTCCAACTCCTATTTCCATTGGGATTCTTTGCAACATTAATGCAACAAAGATCCCAATATTTGGTCTCCACAGGTGGCATCTCTCTTCAAACAATGAAAACTGAATTTTAAGAGAGAGAACCTTGAATCAAACACACAAATGATTAATGACATTATACCTCGCCATTTGCAAATATCAAAGATAGCAAATGCGATGTAGTTAAGTCTTTATGTCCGAAAGTATCTTCTCTATATGCAAAAATCTATAAATTACGAGTTGTAATACGAATAAGTAAGACTCAAGACCTACCTAATGCACTTTGAATCCTAGTTACAGAACCGTGATCCAACACAATAGACATTTCAATAACCGATCCGAACTCTTGGGTCCATAAGACGCACTCAGCCTCCCAAGATTCCGTAAAAAATAAGCCCTCCAATATTGAGCCCAACAGCTTGGCACTATGCTTATCCGTGAGCTCCTCAAAATCTCGTATAAGGTCTTCAATTTCTTCTAGTCCCCTTCTTTCTTACGCCATCGCTGGGTAATATTCCCCATATGGAATTGACACTTGAGCAAAGATTTCACCGCATCAAAGTTCGTGTCAAGTGCATACCTATGTCATAGTTGGTGAAAGTGAGGGCATTCCTATTGGTCGGTGAGAGATGGATCTACAAACAAACATAGCTTGAAATATTTAAAGTTGAGAAACGAGGCAAGCAATATCCAATGTCTCCTCAAAATCAAACATGGTAACTTAAAAATAACAACTCCTCGACAATATATCATACCAAATGCTGGAAATTTGTGAGCGGTGAGAGAGTAGTCATACACTTCCAGAGGCTTAAAGACCGAAAGCAAGTAATTGCCAAACTATACAATGATTTGAGAGTATGCGATCTGAGTTGTATTGATGGCCTCAAGTAAACATCTTCTCTTACTTATTCGTAACAAAAGCTAAACTACTAGCAATACGTAACCTGAACGAAGTAATAAATAATTCCGCGCCCGGACCCGGGCCTCCGATCATAACCATTCTTTCCTAATGGCCCCGCTAACTTTGCCTTTCTTGATCGACATACCATTCCTCATGGCGAAGAAAAAGGTTCGCTTTGCACAACTTGGAGAAACTCGTACGCATGTCGTACCTAAAGTTAAGCGAAGCATTTTGAACCTCATGCAAGGCTGTTGAGAGGAGCGCCGCGGTTGGCTAATGTTCATGCCATATGAGGCTCAACAAAGACAAGATACACCTTCCATCTCAACCTCCGCGGCTCTCGGACATATCCCAATATTTGCAGGGGTTGACTACTCGAAGTTCTTTTGCTTCATTACCGCGCGCTCCGGCGCAGTGGATCCGGTGAGATCCTTTTTTCTCATGTACCTTTGGAACTCCAAGAGGTGGCCAAAATCAAAATTCCCTTAAGTTTGGCAACAATTTTTGAGCTTCTGTCACGCTCTCAAGGACCCGATTACCACTCATTTGTCTTGGTTGGGGGTGTTGCTTCACCTCTACACCCGCGGTCCATGCCGCGGTGGGTAATCAGCAGAATAAGCCATGTTCAAATTAGCGAGGAGGTGGCCAGATTTAATCTCATATGAGGATAAACTCATGAAACAAATGGGCATCAAAGAACTCTATCGTGCCATATGACATCAAATTGGCCCCAATGGCCATATCCGAGACCTCAGAGCGTCCGCCTCTTCTTCCTCAACATTGGTGATACTCAGGTTCCTTGGTGGGTAATGGAACAGGGAAGATCCGGTGATTATGAAGTGTTGAATTGTGAGACCTTTTCAGCCGGTCAAAGGTATCCATTCTTGGGCGCGAGATCGGTTAGTCTCATCAGATGAATTCGCATAATGCCACTGGACTTTGAGTAAAGTCATTTAGGTTGGCCAGTCTGAACTCCTCTCTCGGAGCGATTAGAAGCCCGAATATCTATCAGTTCGAACTCCACTGTGAGTCTACCTGTCGCCGAATATAAGTCCTTGGGAGAAATGACTCTTGATCGGGGACCCGGTACGTGGCGGCTTTGCTTGACCCTACGGCTCCTTGCAGTCCAGATTCTTGGGTTGATCGCACCGGATGTGGAATCTCCTCGCGGCTCTTATAGATGTCCGCATTTGTCATGAAGCAACCTGCAGCGGTGAAACTTCCGGCAACCTCTCTTTTTCACCAGCAGCGAGTGCCAGCATCTGTTATGCTTCAACCTCTGCATTGTCGGGACCGGTGATACCCCATATTGGACTCACGAGAGTCAGGATAGTAGGCGTAAGGCAGCTGTCCGGCTGTCAGCGCTAACGCCGTCGCTGGGCCCTAATAAATAGCAGAACATCATGTGCTCTTCAAAAGTTCAAATACATTTTTAGATGCGGAGCTGGAATCTTGGAGAATCAACAAAACCTTGGGGGGAACTCACCATTCTACCAAATGGATGCCGTCCGGTTTAGCAACAACGATTGCCGCCTCAACCTAATTACCGTGATGGCGTCAAGGCGAAATTGACAAACTCCTTCTTTGCATGTTTGATCTATGAGGTCAAACATTACGAATGGGTGAGCCCCATCGTCATTGCACTCAAACACAATGGTAAGATCCGGCGTTTGCGTGGACTACAGAAAACTCAATCGGGGCCGCGGGCGTGATCATTTTCCACTTCCTTCACGGACCGGGTTGGAAGAGGTTCTTTGGACATGAGATGTACTCCTTCATGGATGGTTTCTGGCTACAATCGGATCTCCATAAAAGAATCGATCAACTCAAGACTACTTTCACCACCACGGTAGAGTACTTTTGCCTACAAGGTGGTTCCTTTTGGCTTATCCAACTCTCCCTCAACGTTTCAGCGCATCATGCTCTCGGTTTTCATGATTTTATGAAGGAAAATCCCTTCTTGCAAATTTTCAAGATGACTTCTCTGCCCTCTGGGTTCCATGGCTGACCATTTGGATAAATTGGAACTTCGTCTTTCGGAAATGTGATGAGTAGGCATTAGTCTCAATTGAATGCACCTTTCGTGTCACCTCAGGTGTTACCATGTTGGGACTGCGTTGTCGACAAAGCGGTATCACCCGATCCTACCAAAATCGGTTGTGTGCTCAAGGCTCAAGCACCGGCCAATATCAAGGAGACCGCGGCTCTTTCACGGGTAAGGTCAATTATTACTCCACCTTCATTCACGGACTAGCGGCCATTGCAGATCCCATTCATAAACTCACGGGTGATGAATCCACGGGCTTGGAATTCCCGAGGCGGATGTTGCTTTCCAACAGTTGAAGCTTTTGCTTACTCGGGCCCGGTCCTTGTTCCTCCTCAATGGGACAAGCCTTTTCATGTTCATGTCGATGTCCGGTGTTTGCTATTGGGCTGTTCTTTCTCAAGAATATGATGCGCTGCGACAAATAAGCGGATATGCCAGTCGAAAACTCAATGGCAGCGGCGAAACTACTCTGCCAGCGGCGTGAAGCCTTGGGGTTAATCTTACGTGTCCGGCAGTCACTATCTTTTTCCGTCGGATCAAATTCTTTTTGGGCACTCCTTTATTTGATCAACAAATCCGCCCACGGGCGCATTGCTCGTTGGGTCCTTCTTCTCAAATTTGCACCTTTTGAAATTGTTCACAAGGCGGCAAATCTCATGTTGTCCCGGATTATCTTTCCGCATCCCACGGATGATCCCTCCCTTTGGAGTCTCGGGCGCCTTTCACGGCGCTCAACTCTTTTTAATCGCGGCAACACCACATTGTTTGAGAAGCCCATGAAGGGCTTCGGTGGTGGTCATTTTCATGGTGACACCCGGCCGCGCCAAAATTCTTCTTCTAGCGGTTATTTTTGGCCCACGCTCTTCAAAGGCGGCTCGCATGCGCCGCTTGCGTGTGATGCTTGCCGGCGTGTAGGGGCGATACGACCCGTGGCGCTCTTCCCTTGGCGCCCGATCGCCCGCGCCACTTCCGCCCACAAATGGGGATGGATTTTGTGGGACCCATCGACCCTCTGCGGCGGCACACCGGTACCCGCTACATTCAGTTCTCGATTTCACGGCTACTAAATGGAAGCTTGCGCGCACTTCCGGACAACAACTGCGGCCCCATTACCCGTAAAGGTCATCTATCAACAAATTATCCGCGATTTTGCCCCGCGGGCTGGTCGGTGATCGTGGTGTCCATTTTATCAATCATACCATCAAGGGTTGGCGGTTATCTCGATACATCATCACAAGAGCACACCTTACTATCCTCAAGGCAATGGTTTGGCCGAAAGCACCAACAAAACTCGGTCACAATCCTCAAGAAAATTTGTGGCAGCTTCATTTTGGCCCGGCAAACCAAGCTTCCCTCTTGTTCTTTGGGCCTACAATACTTTTTTCAAAATAGCTCTGAGGTCACACTCCTTTCAAATTGGTTTATGGTCAAAAGCTCTCATGCCGTTTGAATACATCCTTCCAACTCTCCGTTTTCAAATGACTACTCGCCCATAATCACTTTCTTTGCACTCAAAGAAAGGGTTTATCAATTGGAGCAGTTGGATGAACTTCGAAGGATGCTTATATTAGGTGTTCTTCATGGACTTGAGTTGCAAAAATCTTTACATGATAAGCGTCGAAGACAAAAACATTCAAAGAAGGCGATTTGGTTCTTCTTTATGATTTCGGTACAAAAATTTTAGGGTAAGCTTAAGTTTGATGGCTTGGCCCTTATCAAATTGTTCAAGTGGTTCAACCCGGCGTTTTCCAATTTGAGTTAGATGGAACTCCATTACCTACAGCGGTTAATGGCTTTTCGCCTCAAAACATTTCATACCAGAAAGTGAAAATCAACCAGCAGATCTTTGTTCAAGGCGCCAAACACAACGGAGATAGTGACTAATACGGCGGCATATTTATATTATAGGTGGATTTTTTTTTTTACAAAATGTGGGCACTGACCCAGCTATTTCCGCTATGGGCACTTTGCCCTATATACAAAAAGCGGGCTCGAGCCCTATCTACTAAGTCCTAAGAAGAAAAACCCTCTACTCGGGTTGGGCGAGAGGTATCTGCGAGGATGTGGTACCGGTTGTTCTCCGGGTCCCGGCCGGAGATGCGAGAATCACCTCCATCCGTTGGTATGGGGATCGGCATGTTCGACCATGCCCAGCACACCACCGATCCATAGCAATGCCCACGATTGTGGCACCGCGAAGGTCGCAGATCCATTTTACAAGTAATCCACTCCGGGCAATTGGAAGGCATAGTGCATTTGTCATGCAAACCGCCCCTTGAACATCTTTGGCGCCATCGGGTGTCTTAAGCTTCACTCCCGGTTAGGTCTTATATAGCCAACCGAGGAACTCCTTGTCGGCGTGGACCAATCAAGAAAAATCATAGCGTGTTTTGCAATGCAAATTTGTTTCTAAAATGAGAATCTTTTCTCCCGCGCATATCTAGCCATGGTACCTTCGACACATTCATTTTTTAATGATATCCCACTTCAAGTTACCCGGCATTAAATGCAATTCCTTCTTTTCATACCCGTCAAACATTAATGTGTGTCCTTTTTTTTTGTCACATCCGATCATTCTCTCCGTCTCATCTCCACAGGTTCATTGCTTCTCCCTTTGTTGTTTGGGGACTTAGCCAAATTTTTGCCTCTCCATAGCCTCCTTGGCATCTTTTCGACATCGGCACCATCCACGGTTCTTTGTTTCACCCTCATCATACCCGCCAGCCTCCATTTGCGGCGCCCTAAACCTTTCCGTCCCTCTGCCTTGCCGTCCCTCGGTCTTTTGCTCTCGCCTTTGCATCTTGGTTCTTTTCCACGGCTCTTTGCCATGGCTGCACCAAAATTTCCTACACTTCAAGCTTCTTTGCTCGAGGGAACCAGCTCTTTTTGAGTCGTATCTTTCTTGGCGCCCACTTTACGTAGAAGCCCTTGTTGGCGAATCGTGAAGTTGCTTGAGCGCCGAGAAGCTTTCTGCAATTCTCTCAAATGGAACTTAGGCTCCAAATCGGACCAGGTTAGGCGGTTCATCGCTCACATCATCAACGGCCGCATGGATACACCAGCGTGGTCGATGGCACCACCATTTGGTGACTCAATACCTGATTTTGAGGTATTCCATATTCCTTTGCAAACCCCTTGTTTATCTTGGTGCGCCATACGGGATCTAGATGTCGAGTTTGGTGCACCTTCTTATCAAGCAAATGTGCATGCGACAAATATAGACAAGCCCCATGAAACTTTTGTTAAGTTTACGTGGCATAAAGTTCCTTGGGTATTCTATCAAGAACACCCATATCAATAAGCCTTCCTATAATATGGTGATCACTGCTACTCACTCCAACCACCACATTGATTGGCCCCAATTTTTGTTTCACCTGAGTCTTCTCCAAGAAGTGGACCGTCTTCGAGCTGCCACTTCTATCTCTGAAGTTTCTGTGGGAGGCCATCTTCAAGCCCTCATCTGTCATTACTTTCCTCCAACACCTCCTCATTCTCAAGATTCCACTCAGCGGTCCCTTCCTCAAAATCACCAAGTCGGCACTTCCGCCCTTCTTCTTACGGTCATGTCAAAATTCCGCACTCACATATCACTGTCTCCTCCTCCGCTACAGAATCCAAGCATTCCAGTTCACACCATGTCTCACAAACATCCAAAACCGGAACAGCGCGGCAGTCTCCACCACCACCGCACCCTCGTCATTTTTGTATCGATTATCGGCCGGGATGCTCAAAGGCTGCTTTGTTCTCAAGATTACAAGAATCCCAAGAAGCTCTTATGAATGGGGTTCAAGCGGCCTGGCGGCCTCGGATGCGGTTCAAGTGACCTTCAAAGCACGCAAGCGCACAAGTTCAAACTTTGGAGGCCCAACTTCAAAGAAAAGCATGGGGCTCTCTTACACGGGCCGTGTCGATCTCAAAAGTGCACAAGATTAGACAAGCCTACTTGCGGATCAGCGGGGCTCAGCTCTAAACCACAATTCGGGACTCATTGGAGCAAAACAAGTCCAAAGATACCCTCCTGGGTAACAAGGAGAAAGATATTGCTCAGCTTGACGCCTTGTACTCAGAGCTTTGTGACAATTACAGCACTCAAGTTCAAAACCTTACAGCGCGTGGCGCTCAAATTGCCTCTTTGGCCGGCTTTCCACCTTGAGACCTCTCGACTCACATCTCTCCAAGATCGACTTACGGAGGTTGAAGCGAGAAAAATTCTTGATGGCCGGAGATTGCCGTGCTTTGACTCTCAATGCTCTGGGCAATCCTCCTCCGCAGTCAACACTTCACCGAAGCGGGTCCGTGACCGGTCCATATACGGTAGAAAAGGACAACCGGATCCGTGACCTCGAACAACAGCTACAGCAAGCTATTCAGTCTGCTGATGAGGCTCAGACCAAACTTGACGGCTATGTTACCATAGTTAGCAATCTGCCTGTTGATTTCCATGTTCCTTCCTGTTATCTCGATTATGTGGTTGCTCGCCGCCACCTCTTTCTTCTGAAGTGGCATGGGGCTGATGGTCCGTGGATGTTCACTGCGCCTATGCAGATTTTCTTCGGATCTGGCGGAACTCTCAATTGAAGACAAAGGTTTATCTTTGTGCCCTTTTGGTCTTTGATCTCATTCAACTGCGAAGATCCGAATTCATCACCTTCCGAGTTGTTCAGCCCATGGCTTACATTTTTCATGATTTCTATCGGGGTGATACGGGGAGATTTCGGGATGAGCCACAACAAGGAACTTTCGGGGTGACCCACCCTTCAATGGTTATACGGATAACAACCCCTATCTAGGTGATCATGCTTTCGGACCTGCGCTCTTCATCAAGAGTACATGCACGAGCTTGCTTCTCGGCAAGCGGAAGTCTTTGCAACGGATAAGGAAGTATGGGACATCAGGATCTTCCCTATGCACAAGTTTATATGCGACACCTCGCGGGGTTACAATCAATTACGTGCTCTTACGGATAGCAAAGGCGGTCCCCGGGCTGGGATAGCCCTCTGTCAACTCTCAACTCTACGCCTGCATGCGGGACCGTTGGTGCAAAGCTCTTGATCCGGCCCTTGTCTTTGAATGCGGGGGCGGAGCTCGGCAACCCCGCCCACGGGCATGGTTCCCTCTCCCTATGCTTCCACTGGGTGTTCCTCCATGCCCTAGGGTTCGACCTCGATTGGCGTCTCCCCTTTTGGACCAAGGTCATGGATGGCCATCTTTGGATGGACTCCACCTCGGATCTCGGCCGGATCTCGGTGGGATCCCGTTTTTGTTCGCCCGCTCCACTTGGGAGGAGGGTGCCACTCTTGATAAAACCATGGTGGATCTATATTGCTAATGGCGTGGTTGCAGCGCCCTGGCGATGCGCTTCATGGTCTTGACACCTTCTTGCGAAATGCGCCACCTCACGGATCCTTGATCCACCTTCAAAGCGGGTTTTGTGCTGCTCTAAAATGCATTTTGCTCGGCTCCTTAAATCGGCGGCGTCCATCTTTCCTTTGCAATCCGAATGCGCGTCGGTGCCCCGGTCTCGAACTGCCTACTCATGGAATGCGGTTTGTTTCTTGGGCGCCCATGCGCCCTTGAAGATATGGTGCGATCTTGTTTTCTCATTGATCACGAGATCACGCCCTTGGGCTCAACACTCCTCCCCGCTCTTCAAATACGCCCGGGATCTCATTGGTAAAGTACCATAATGGTGCAGAGCCTCACTCCCGTGAGGATCACCTGAACGGATGGCTTCGCCCTCGAAACACTTCCTCCTTTTCTTCACCACGAGTGTCGTTTGGTGGGGGGAGTGTTAGTCATGCCTCTGAGTGCAGGACTATTCATGCTCTGACGGACCAGGTCAAGAACAAGGACCCCTGATCAACCCGATCGGATCGTCCAAGGCCCATGAAGACCAAAGCAACAGCCCAAAGGGGCTCGGACAAGTGGCGGGTCATCACCGCCAAGCGTCGGCGTGATCCCGAGCACCTCAAGAGGCACCGCCGGCATTCTGCAAATCGGGCCTCCTTCCGAGTCGACGCAGAGATCGGTCCAGTGTCTATATTGGGCCAAAGGCCATTGTACTATATATATGAGTAGAGCTAGCACATGAGTTCTAGATGAGTTTTGAGTCTTGTCTCGTTTGGTCTTCTCTCCATTGCGAGAGCTCATGTATGTTCATCATTGATATCAAGGAAGCTTATCATTTCCTCTCATTGTTCTTTCTTGTTACGTTTTCTTCTTCTTGTTCTCTTCTTGCAAATCCAGCGTGACATAGTCCCGGGGATTCTCTGTTAGATCCAAGGGTCCTCACAGAGGGTCATCCTGCGAGGAGTTCGAACCGGACCCCAAACACCGGCGTGCGTTCGTTGGGTTGCCTCACATGGATGATCGTTCTCGGATTGAGACTAATCTTAGGACTCATCACATTTACGAAAAGACGAGTTCCAATTTATCAAATGGTTGACCATGGGCATCAGAGAAGTCATCTTGAAAAATTTGCAAGAAGGGATTTTTCCTTCATAAAATCATGAAAACGGGAGCATGATCGTTGAAGCGTTGAGGGAGAGTTGGATAAGCCAAAAGGAACCACCTTGTAGGCAAAAGTGCCCTGGGGTGGTGAAAGTAGTCTTGAGTTGATCCAGATTCTTTTATGGAGATCGATTGTAGCGAAAAAACCATCCATGAAGGAGTACATCTCATGTCCGACCAACCTCTTCGAACACAGTGCGTGAAGGGAAGTGGAAAATGATCATGCTCCGTGGCGATTGAGTTTTTGGAGTCCACGCAAACGCCGGATCTTACCATTGTGTTTTGAGTGCAATGGCGATGGGGCTCACCCATTGAGAATGTTTGACCTCATAGATCAAACTGCGGCAGAAGTTTGTCAATTTACGCCACGCGATCCGCGGTAATTAGGGTTGAGCCGCATCGTTTGCTGCTGGGCCGGGCATCGATTTGGTAGGAATCACAACAAGAGAATGGACATTTAGCGGCGTGGGCTTCTGCGGCGTGCGTGCGGCGTGGCGCCGCAAATAGCATGACCATGCGGCGTCAATGCGGCGTCACGCCGCGGAACCGCCGACTGCGGCGCGGTGGTGCGACATATCGACAACCGCGACGTGGCGGATCCGCCACGCCAAAAGTGCACCGTGAGCCGCCGTGACGCGTCGGCGTCACTTTTGTCGCGGCGTGCCGCGCGTCGCGGCGTCCCGTCGGCCGCGACGATCGCCGCTGCGGGACGCCCGGCGGGCGCCTAGTGTACTTTGTTCTTTTGGAGAACAAAGGGTGGTCTTCGCCACGAAAGTTGGTCCCGAGGGGTAATGTCGATATTACGAGTCCATTGGAAGAGCCAAATCATGGTTTTGGAGGGAATTGCTTGTCCATCGCGGAGACGCCGTAAGAAGAACTTTGTGGCGACATGTGAGCTCACGGAAGACTTCGGAGCTATTTCATCGTGCACCAACACTGCATATCCTAGTGAAATGTTTTTCTCATGTCCGCGACCGACGTTACACCGCTTTGTCAAAATTCCACCTTTTTCGATGCGAATTTTTTTTAGTTATCGCGTTCTTTTGCATTCATGCTTCATAAATTCGTAATTAATGCATGGTATGGAATTAAATTCTGATTTTTTTGTCGGTTGGCTTCCTATGTCATCCCAACATCTGAGGCAAATTTTTAGAATTTCCGGATAAAGTTACGATCAAATAGGTAGCATTGGAGCGGTCTGGCGACTGTTGTTGAAGCGGTAGCAAGACATTCATAAATTCGTAATTAATGCATAGTAAGGAATTAAATTCTGATTTTTTTGTCCCAGGCTTCTTAAGTCATAAGCATAGCGTACATGCCGGTTTTCAAAATTTCGGACAAGGTTTAGATCAAAGTGTTTGCATTAGTAACCGGCCCGGTAAGAGGGCTTTGTTGGCAAAGGCGTGGCACACTTGCCCAAGTCAAACAAGGCCGGGACCTTGCAAGGCCGCCTCATTGAGGGAGAGTCCGAACCCCAAAGGCGAGCCACAAAAAGTTTCCGAGGCGACCTTTCTGGCGGCTCCCAGGAGGGGCCGATGCGCTAAAGACCACACTCCGGATCTCGGTTCCCCTATCCGGCCGTTGAATCCTTCGTTCAAGGGCCACGGCTCGATAAGGTCCAAAAAAAAATCCAATATCCGTCCGGAGAACTTATCAAACCGCTGGCGTCTAGCGGCGGCCAGGTGTAGAAACCAAAGTGTTTTGTCGTTAGGACATTGCGGAGGCTCAGGAATGGCGATTCGACCGCCACATCGTCAGGGAGGCCGAAATTACCCTAGAGACCAAGTTGCGCGGTCGGTTTTGCAAAAGAAAGAAACACTTACGCCCTACGTTGCGGTGATTCAATGACCACCTCCTAGGCCAATTGACTACGAGTGTGTTGGACATGAGATAGTTTGGCGCTACTCGAGAAGGGGTGGTCTTTTGGCCATGAAACTTGGTCCCGGGGCAATGTCGGCGTTAGAGTGCATTGGCCGAGCGAATCCACGATTCCGGAGAGGGAAGTTGCCCGTTAGGTTGCCCGGGGCCGGAGAGGACTTTTTGGGGCAAGCCGCTTCCAGGATGGTTTTTAGGGTCCGTGCTCACGGCGTCAACACCCCCCCTACGTCAAGACCACGGCGCCAAAGGTCCTAGTCGAATCGACAAGGATAGGGCCTCCAAAGCGTAAACCCATGAGTTGCGGGTTCTAGCGAGGTTTTGCGTTTTGGGTCTGAGAGTTTTGGTCCTTTGCACTTGGGACTTGGCCGATAAGATGCGATTGAAAGCGAAGCAAGGGGAGGCTGATGGAATGGAGTTTGGATCTGTACTCCTCCGTTGTGGCGTTTAAGTAAAAGGCGACTTTTGCATTAGCAAGACATTCATAAATTCGTAATTAATGCATGATGCGGAATTAAATTCTGATTTTTTGTCGTGTGAGCTTCCTAAGTCATCGCCAACATCTGGGCCAGTTTTCAAAATTTTGGACAAGGTTTAGATCAAAGTGTTTGCATTTTAGCGGTCGGGCAACTGTTGTTGTTGTTGGGCAAGGCAGCACACTTGCCCAAGTCAAATAAGGCCGGGACCTTGCAAGGCCACCTCATTAGAGGGGAGAGTCCAGGACCCGGGGAGGCGAGCCCAAAAAGTTTCCAGAGGCAGCCTTTCTGGCGGCGCTCAGGGGGCGATCGCTAAAGACCACACTCCGGATCTCGGTTCCCCTATCCGGCCCGTTGAATCGCCGTTCAAGGGCCTGTCTTGATAAGGTCAAAAAATCCAACATCCGTCGGTGAGAACTTATCAAACCCTGAAGCATCTGCGCGATCCGTCCGTGTAGAAACCAAAGTGTTTTGTCGTTCGGACATTGCGAGGCTCGGAATGGCGATTCGACTTCGCCACATCGTCAGGGAGGCCGAAATTACCCTAGAGACCAAGTTGCCGCGGTCGGTTTTGCAAAAGAAAGAAACACTTCGCCCTACGTTGCGGTATTCGATGACCACCTCCTAGGCCAATTGACTACAAGTGTGTTGGACATGAGATAGTTTGACGCTACCTCGAGAAGGGGGGTGGTCTTTTGGCCATGAAACTTGGTCCCCGGGGCAATGTCGGCGTTCGAGTCCATTGGCGAGCGAATCGATGGGGAGAGGGGGTTGTTGCGTCGCCCGGGGCCCGCCGGGGAGAGGACTTTTGGGGCAAAAGCTGCTTCGGATGGTTTTTAGGGTCCGTTGCTCAAGCGTCAACACCCCTCTACGTCAAGACCGGCGCCAAGGTCCTAGTCGAATCGACAAGGATAGAGCCTCAAAGCGTAAACCCTATGAGTTGCGGGTTCTAGCGGGGTTTGCGTTTTGGGTGCCGAGGATTTTGGTCCTTTGCACTTGGGACTTGGCCGATAAGATCTGATTGAGAAGCGAAGCAAGGGGAACCGACGGAATGGAGTTTGGATCTGTACTCCTCCGTTGTGGTAGTTAGAAGTAAAAGGCGACTTTTGCGGTAGCAAGACATTCATAAATTCGTAATTAATGCATAATGCGGAATTAAATTCTGATTTTTTGTCCAGGCTTCCTAAGTCATCGCCAACATCTGAGCCGGTTTTCAAAATTTCGGACAAGGTTTAGATCAAAGTGTTTGCATTAGAGCGGTCAGGGCAGCTGTTGTTGGGCAGCCCGCTGGCACACTTGCCCAAAGTCAAACAAGGCCGGGACCTTGCAAGGCCACCTCATTAGAGGGGAGAGTGGGACCCCCGGGAGGCGAGCCCCAAAAAGTTTCCGAGGCACCTTTCCTGGCGGCGGCTCCCAGGGGGCCGTGCGCTTAAAGACCACACTCGGGATCACCGGTTCCCCTATCCGGCCGTTGAATCCGCCGTTCAAGAGCCACGTCTCGATAAGGTCAAAAAAATCCAACATCCGTCAGGTGAGAACTTATCAAACCGCTGGCGTCTAGCGGTCGGCCGGGTGTAGAAACCAAAGTGTTTTGTCGTTCGGACATTGCGGAGGCTCGGAATGGCGATTCGACTTCGCCACATCACGGGAGGCGAAATTACCCTAGAGACCAAGTTGCGGGTGAGTTTTGCAAAAGAAAGAAACACTTACGCCCTACGTTGCGGTATTCGACTGACCACCTCCTAGGCCAATTGACTACGAGTGTGTTGGACATGAGATAGTTTGGCGCTACCTCGAGAAGGGGTGGTCTTTTGGCCATGAAACTTGGTCCCGAGGGCAATGTCGGCGTTCGAGTCCATTGGCGAGCGAATCCGCGATGGGAGGGAAGTTGCCGTCGTCGCCCGGAGGACCGCCGGGGAGAGGACTTTTGGGGCAAAAGCTGCTTCGGGTGGTTTTAGGGTCCGTGCTCACGGCGTCAACACCCCCCTCTACTTCAAGACACGGCGCCAAAGGTCCTAGTCGAATCGACAAGGATAGAGCCTCCGGCGTAAACCCTATGAGTTGCCGGGTTCTAGCGGGGGTTTGCGTTTTGGGGTGCCGGTTTTGGTCCTTTTGCACTTGGGACTTGGCGATAAGATGCGATTGAGAAGCTTTGAAGCAAGAGGCCCAGCGGAATGGAGTTTGGATCTGTACTCCTCCGTTGTGGCGGTTAAGTAAAGGCGACTTTTGCGGTAGCAAGACATTCATAAATTCGTAATTAATGCATAGTACGGAATTAAATTCTGATTTTTTTGTCGGCAGGCTTCCTAAGTCATCGCCAACATCTGAGCCAGTTTTCAAAATTTCGGACAAGGTTTAGATCAAAGTGTTTGCATTAGAGCGGTCAGGGCGGCTGTTGTTGGGCAGGCGGTGGCCACACTTGCCCAAGTCAAACAAGGCCAGGACCTTGCAAGGCCACCTCATTAGGGGGAGAGTCCGGACCCGGGAGGCGAGCCCCAAAAAGTTTCGAGGCGACCTTTCTGGCGGCGGCTCCCGGGGGGCGTGCGCTAAAGACCACACTCGGGATCTCGGTTCCCCTATCCGGCCCGTTGAATCCTTCGTTCAAGGGCCTGTCTCGATAAGGTCAAAAAATCCAACATCCGTCGGTGAGAACTTATCAAACCCATGAAGCGTCTGCGATCGGCCGTGTAGAAATCAAAGTGTTTTGTCGTTGGGACATTGCGGAGGCTCAGGAATGGCGATTCGACTTCGCCACATCGTCAGGGGGGCGAAATTACCCTAGAGACCAAGTTGCGGTCGGTTTTGCAAAAGAAAGAAACACTTCGCCCTACGTTCGGCGACCCGACCACCTCTAGGCCAATTGACTACGAGTGTGTTGGACATGAGATAGTTTGGCGCTACCTCGAGAAGGGGTGGTCTTTTGGCCATGAAACTTGGTCCCCGGGGCAATGTCGGCGTTAGGAGTCCATTGGCGAGCGAATCACGATTCGGAGAGGGGAAGTTGCCGTCGTCGCCCGGGGCCAGCCGGGAGAGGACTTTTGGGGCAAGCTGCTTCTGGATGGTTTTTAGGGTCCGTGCTCTGGCGTCAACACCCCCCTCTACGTCAAGACACGGCGCAAGGTCCTAGTCGAATCGACAAGGATAGAGCCTCAAAGCGTAAACCCTATGAGTTGTCGGGTTCTAGCGGGGTTTTGCGTTTTGGGGTGAATTTTGGTCCTTTGCACTTGGGACTTGGCGATAAGATGCAGTTGAAGCGAAGCAAGGAGGCTGGCGGAATGGAGTTTGGATCTGTACTCCTCCCGTTGTGGCGGTTAGAAGTAAAGGCGACTTTTGCGGTAGCAAGACATTCATAAATTCGTAATTAATGCATAGTGCGGAATTAAATTCTGATTTTTTGTCGGCAGGCTTCCTAAGTCATCGCCAACATACAGGGCGGTTTTTCAAAATTTTCGGACAAGGTTTAGATCAAAGTGTTTGCATTAGAGCGGTCAGGGCCTTTGTTGTTGGGCAGCCGAAGGCTGGCACACTTGCCCAAGTCAAATAAGGCCAGGACCTTGCAAGGCCACCTCATTAGGGGGAGAGTCCAGGACCCAGGGGCCGAGCCAAAAAAAAAGTTTCAAGGCAGACCTTTCTGGCGGCGGCTCGGGGGCGTCGCTAAAGACCACACTCGGGATCACCGGTTCCCCTATCCGGCCGTTGAATCCGCCGTTCAGGGGCCTGTCCGATAAGTTCCAAAAAATCCAACATCCGTCAGGTGAGAACTTATCAAACCGCTGGCGTCTGCGGTCGGCAGGTGTAGAAACCAAAGTGTTTTGTCGTTCGGACATTCGGCGGGCTCGGGAATGGCGATTCGACCGCTACATCGTCAGGGAGGCGAAATTACCCTAGAGACCAAGTTGCGCGGTCGGTTTTGCAAAAAGAAACACTAAGCCCTACGTTGCGGTATTCAGCGGCCACCTCCTAGGCCAATTGACTATGAGTGTGTTGGACATGAGATAGTTTGGCCTACCTCGAGAAGGGGTGGTCTTTTGGCCATGAAACTTGGTCCCCGGGGCAATGTCGGCGTTCGAGTCCATTGGCGAGCGAATCCGCGATTCGGAGGGAAGTTGCCCGTCGTCGCCGGGGCCTTCGGGGAGAGGACTTTTGGGGCAAAAGCTGCTTCCGGATGGTTTTAGGGTCCGTGCTCGGCGTCAACACCCCCTCTACGTCAAGAGACGGTGCAAGGTCCTAGTCGAATCGACAAGGATAGAGCCTCGGCGTAAACCCTATGAGTTGCGGGTTCTAGCGGGGGTTTGCATTTTGGGTGCCGAGTTTTGGTCCTTTGCACTTGGGACTTGGCGATAAGATCTGATTGAAGCGAAGCAAGGGGGCCCGGCGGAATGGAGTTTGGATCGTACTCCTCCCGTTGTGGCGTTAGAAGTAAAGGGCGACTTTGCGGTAGCAAGACATTCATAAATTCGTAATTAATGCATAGTGCGGAATTAAATTCTGATTTTTTTGTCGGCAGGCTTCCTAAGTCATCGCCAACATGAGCCGTTTTCAAAATTTCGGACAAGGTTTAGATCAAAGTGTTTGCATTAGAGCGGTCAGGGGCTTTGTTGTTGGGCAGCGAGGCTGGCACACTTGCCCAAGTCAAACAAGGCGGGACCTTGCAAGGCCACCTCATTAGAGGGGAGAGTCCAGGACCCGTGAGGCGAGCCCCCAAAAAGTTTCCGAGGCAGCCTTTCTGGCGGGCTCCCAGGGGGCCATGCGCTAAAGACCCACTCCGGGATCTGGTTCCCCTATCCGGCCAGTTGAATCCGCCGTTCAAGGGGCCTCGTTCGATAAGGGCCAAAAAATCCAACATCCGTCAGGAGAACTTATCAAACCGCCACCCGGGCTCAAACATGCCCCCAGGGCTCAAACATTAAGTAAGTAGTAGCAATAGAAGATTGGTTAAATCCGAATGTGATTTTGACTTCATATATGGCTCGGGGAATGTCCAAATTAGCATAAGGACAAACTTTCATGACCATCGGATGAAAAAAAAAGGCACCAAAAATTAAAAGTGTTAGGCGTCGCTATAACAAAATCGTCGCGGACCGTCATGCGACGTTCGCCGTATATCTCGATTTTGAAATCGTATATCTGATTTTGAAATCGTATATCGATTTCAAAATCGATATATCTGATTTCAAATTACGTCATCTTGACGTCGCGACGTCGCATCTTTGACGTAGTGTGTTTTCTGATCCCGGGCCGTCTTTTTAGGGACCATTCCTAGGCTTCCTTCTATCGACTATTTTGGGCGATCTTGGCCTTCTGACCTTGAGCGACTTGCAAGCACTCTTTTTAAGGTTAGTAGATCATGCTTTTGGATTGAATGGTTTTGGATTGAATGATTTAGTGTAGATTTCAATTTTTTTTTTTCTATCTCTTTCCTTCTTTTTCTTCTTCTTGTTTTACGCATTCTTCTTCTTTTTCCTTCTTTCCTCATTTCTTTCTTGATTCTTCCCTTATTTCCTCTTCCATTCTTCCATTCTTCCATTCTTCTATCTTCTTCCATTTCATTCTCTTATTTCTTCCATTCTTCTCTTTCTTCCCCTATTTTTTTTTTTTTCTCCTCTTTCCCCTTCTCTTCTTTCTCCCACCCTTCTCTTCTTCTTTGATTCATTCATTTTTTTTTCTTTCTTGTTTTACTATTTCTTCATCTTTTTTTTTTTTTTTTTTTTTGTTTCTTCTTGATCTTTTTTTCCGTTGTTCTTATTCTTCTAACTCTTTGTTGCTTTCTATTTCGATTTGGACCCTCGGGATCTTGTTACACACGTTTTTCTTTTGGTAAGTTGATGGCGCTTGCATTTTATTTTTATAATTTTAAGCGGGTTAAAAAAAATTGATGGAGTGGCTTGTTCAAGAACGCGGGTCGGCTCCACCTAGAGTGGGGAGGACCATGTACCGGGTTTCAAATCCACTTCACTCTGATCATATATTTTTCCTAGGTTAAGGGGTGGCTTGTTCAAGGGACACGGCAGTAGGCTCCACCTAGAGTGGAGAGGGCCGCGTGCACGGGTTCAAGTCCACTGACCACTTGTTATTTTTAGGTTTAAAATAAAATTGTAGTGGCTTGTTCAAGGACACGGTAGGCTCCACTACAGTGGAGGCGACCAGTGTTCGGGTCCAAGTCGACTTTTTTCTTGTAATTCTTAGGTAGAGGTGGCCAAATCTAGCTTATAACCCTAAAAGTATGTTAGCCAACTCTAGCTTTTAATCCGACTAATCAGATTTGGAAGGGGCTCATTTTGATGATGGGGGGCTGCTTGAAAAGAAGGTACATGACCTAGTCATAGTCTTATTTTTATTCTTTTGTTTTGTGTTAATCTATCGATTTATAGAAAAGGCAAAAGTGATTGCAAAATTGAAGTCGAATGCCAAAAATTGGGGGCGATTGGTCAAAGGTCCTAAACCACTTAATCTGTCCATAAGGAAGATATCAAGGTATTTGTTATTTGTTGCCATTCGTTCAATTGAAATAAGACATTTAACTTGTCATGTTGTATTCCTTGCAATCGGATCACTTTCGAGCGTGCAAAGGATTCCAAGAAAAACATCGCCTCCACACGATTTGCCAAGGCAACTTCAAACAAGCGAATTCCGTCTCACTTGGGTTACGGTGGCGAAATAGATTCGTAAGTGCTATAAACTCTTAGTTCGTTAACTTTCAATGTCATTGTCTAATATTGGTGCATTATTGTTATAGAATTGGCTATACGGGTTTCCCCTAACGGGGAACACGTAAAGATAGCCACTACTAAGCCTCTTGTATATGATATTGTAACTAACTATTAAAATTCTTTCCTTTTTTAATTTTTTTTTTATTTTTTTTTAATTTTTTTTTAAAATTTTTTTTTATTTTTTTAGTCCACCCACGCTTGACGCGAGCGGCGTCCGATACGCGACGTCGGCGGCGTCGAGCCACGCTCGAGTCCGCGTCTGTAGCGACGCGGCGGCCGACGCCGGCGTCGCATGCGGCGCGACGTCTATCGGCGTGTCTACAACGGCGTCACGTGGGCGTCGTGCGGCGCCGCGTCGGCGTCGCATAGACGTCGTTCAGACGTCGCTATAGACGTCGCTAAATGACCCTTTTCTTGTTGTGAATGGTGAGTTCCCCAAGGTTTTGTTGATTCCCAGAAGATCTCTGTAGCTCGGTGAAAATGTGTTTGAACTTTTTGGAAGAGGCGACCATTGATACGATAGGGGGTAGGAAGATTTGCGCAAAGGCGGGACGGAAGGGATTGTTGCCTACGTCTACTATCGACTTGTGAGTCGAATATGGGGTATCATCAGGTGTCTGGACAATGTGTGCGGGGAGGTTGAAGCATAACGGGATGCATGGCACTTTCTGCGTGGTGAAAAAAGAGGTTCTTGAGTTTCATCAAGCGAGAGGTTGCTTCATGTTGGCGTGGACATCTACGGGAGCTGCGAGGAGATTCCACATCACGAAAAGTGATCAACCCGTTGAATTCATTGCAAGGAGCGGTAGGGGTCAAGCAAAGCATACAGTCGGTCACGATCAAAGTCATTTCTCCCCAAGGATCGGCATATTGGGGTAGGGATGCCAGAGGTAGACTCACGGGTGGAGCCCGAACTTGATAGATATTGCGGGCTTCCTCGAGAATCGATTATTGTCGAGAGAGGGTTCAGCATTGTCAACCCGAAATGATCTTACCGGTTTCCAAGTCCATAGTGGCATTAAAGGTGACCATCGGTGATGACTAAGCGTCGGTGGCGATGAATGGATACTCTTGGCTGGCGGAGAAAGGTCCGCGACCAACATTTCATAATCACACGAATCTTCCCGACCTTCCACACTCCAAATTCCAAAGGGAATGGAGGTCACCAATGTTGATGTGAAGAAGCGGGCGCCTTGAGGTCTCGTGATATGGCCATTAGCCAATTTGATGTCATATGGGGGGCGATAGAGTTCTTTGATGCCCATTTATTTCGCGGAATTTATCCATTATGAGATTAAGCTGGCGCTACCTCGGGTCAATTTGAACATGGTTGACTTGCTTGATTACCACCGTGGCATGGATCGTGGGTGTAGAGGTAGCAATGACCCCAACCAAGGCGGTCGGGGGAGTGGTAGCTGGTCCTTGAGGGCAAGTCTGAGTTTCAAAATTGTTGCCAAACTTAAGGGAATTTTGATTTTGCTAGCTCCTCTTGGAGTTCCAAAGGTACATGAGAAAAAAGGATCACTTTGGATCCACGGGTCTTGGGAGTGCGTGGTAATGAAGACAACTTCTTTGAGTAGGTCAACCTCGGGCAGAAATATTGGGATATGTATGAGGCGTGGAGGTTGAGATGTGGAAGGTGTATCTTGTCTTTGTTGAGCTCGGTGGTGGCATGAACATTAGCTTGTTGTGCGGCCTTCACGCTTGCATGAGGTTCAAAATGCTTTGGCGAACTTTAGGCATGACATGCGGCATGAGTTTCTCAAGTTAGGTGCAAAGTGAACCTTTTTTTCTTCGTCATGAGGAATGGTATGCCATTTGCAAAGGCGGTTTGCGTGCCATTAGGAAGAATGGTTAAGGGGCGTGAGGCCACAGTGCAGCGTGAAACCAAACCAACCCAATTTGATGGCTGGATTTGGAGGATTAAGAGCACGAAAAATTTCTTCTGTGCTTGTTGATCCATCGAGGTTGATTGGGAGCTGGTTGATAAGGATTATTTGAGGTAGCAGCGAGGTGGCTTCTTAAGAGCGGGGCCGGGCCTTGTTTGCCATTAGCAATCCAGAGTTGGTAAGCCGTGGCGGACGATGTGGTACGATTGGTGCGGAAGCCGCATCGAACTTGTGGAAGTTGAGGACCGCCGCCCGTGGTGGTATGCCCCCATTCTTGGCCGGTGATAACCGAGCTTTAGAAGGATCAAAGGAGGGGCGTGGGTTGGGTCCCCGTTTTGTTCGCCGCTCCACTTGGGAGGAGGGTGCCACTCTTGATAAAACCACGGTGGATCTATATTGCTAATGGCGTGGTTGGCAACGCCCTGGCGATGCGCTTCATGGTCTTGACACCTTCTTGCGAGAATCGCAGCCACCTCACGGATCCTTTGGTCCACCTTCAAGCGGTTTTGTGCTGCTCTAAAATGCATTTTGCTCAGCTCCTTAAATCGGCGGCGTTCCATCTTTCTTTGCAATCCGAATGCGGTGTCGGTGCCGGTCTCCACTGCCTACTCATGGAATGCCGGTTTGTTTCTTGAGGCGCCCATCGCGCCCTTGAAGACATGGTGCGATCTCGTTTTCTCATTGATGCAGATCCACGCCCTTGGGGCTCAACACTCCTCCTGCTCTTCAAATCGCCCGGGATCTCATTGGCAAAGTACCATAATGGTGCCCGAGCCTCACTCCGTGAGGATCACTTTCCAGGCGGATGGCTTCCAGCCCTCAAGAAACACTTCCTCCCTTTTCTTCACCCCGAGTGTGGTTTTGGTGGGGGAGTGTTAGTCTGTGCCTCTGAGTGCAGGACTATTCATCATCTGACAGACCAGGTCAAGAACAAGGACCCTGATCAACCACGGGCGGTCGTCCAAGGCCTACTTGAAGACCAAAGCAGCCCAAAGGAGGCGCGGACAAGTGACGGGCCATCAGGGAACCGCGTGAGGCCGCCGAGGCGTTTGAACCCCATTCATAAGAGCTTCTTGGGATTCTTGTAGCGAGAAGCGACTTGAGCATCCTGGCGTCTTGATACAAAAAGCCGGCGAGTGCGGTGGTGGTGGAGCCCTCTTGTTGCCTGGTTTGCGATGTTTGTGAGACATGGTGTGGCTGGAATGCTTGGATTCTGTGGCGGAGGAGGAGACAGTGACATGTGAGTGCGGAATTTTGACATGACCAGAAGAAGAAGGGCGTGAAGTGCCGACTTGGTGATTTTGAGGAAGGGACCGCTGAGTGGAATCTTGAGAATGAGGAGGTGTTGGAGGAAAGTAATGACAGATGAGGGCTTGAAGATGGCCTCCCACGAAACTTTCGAGAGATAGAAGTGGCGGCTTCGAAGGCGGTCCACTTCTTGGAAAACGATAGAGAACGACAATTGGGGCCAATCAATGTGGTGGTTGGAGTGAGTAGCAGTGATCACCATATTATAGGAAGGCTTATTGATATGGGTGTTCTTGATAGAATACCCAAGGAACTTGCGCCACAGAAACTTAACAAAAGTTTCATGGGGCTTGTCTATATTTGTCAGGCGATGCACATTTGCTTGATAAGAAGGTGCACCAAACTCAGTGACATCTAGATCCTGTATGGCAGACCATATGGCAGACCAAGATAAACAAGGGGTTTGCAAAGGAATATGGAATACCTCAGAAATTGATCATGAGCATGGCAGCTTTGTAGCATCCGGCAGTCATGGACTGCTGCTGCAGGGTGTATGCCAAGAATCCAAACATTGGCGCCGTTATGCCGGGTTCGCTCGTGATCACTTTCTTCACCCTTGCTTTGTTTTGTTGTCTTGCTGCTCCTATTCTTCCCCGTTTTGAAGACTTCTTGTATACTATTCTTCCCCTATTAGGTTACCTTCGTTTGCCCAACCAAGTCGATTTATGTATCCTTGGAGGCCTTTGTTTTTCCAACCAGCTGATGATCCTGCCAGCTGATCAAATTTAATTTCGTAAATCTGTTTTTCCGGACTTTGTTTTTCAAGTGCGGCAAAGCGGTTTGCGTTTCTGGGATTTACGGAGTGGTGACGGCCTCCCTACGCACAATTTTGGAAAAATCAAAAGATTGATCATTTTATCTCTCTATCACGCTCATTTTTTTATCTCTATCTGGCTGCCAAATTGTCAAAAATATCATGATTCTCTTTTTTATCCTCTGTTTTATCTCAGAAATCGTGCTTCTGCACACCCAAAAATATCCACACGATGCTACATGAATGTTTCTCTCATCGCCTCTTCAAATCTCGTTTTCACGAAGTTTCTTCTTCGATTATTTGGTAGAGGATTTGACGCTTGGCTAGCCCCTTTGAGCCCATAGTTCCCGCAAATACACGCACACGGTTCAAAGTCTCTTGGGCTCCTGGTTTACCACAGAGTCGGGGCAGCATATATGACGCGTCGAAATATTTTTACCCCGGTTATTGTGATTCCATCGCAAGATATTCCTTCTTGAGAATCACGAGGCAGGGGAAGCGGGATCCGCCCGAGGTCCGTTATTCGCCATTACTGGCGATTGTCGGTGTACCTTTCCGATGGATCTCAACCTTCCGTTTATAGGGTCCATCTTGACCGGTCCGATTTTATACCTTCCGGCCGAATCACCTCCTGCAAGATCTGGCGGGGCGGAATCGCGCATTTTATTCCATGGGACAGAATCACCATGTGGAATATATCTCACTAAAATTCAAATTTTTTGGCTATGGCGGCTTGCTTTCCGTTGGGGGTTTCCTTCTTCTCTTGTTCTTGTTTTATTTTTTTGCTTCTCGTTGTTTTGCGGATCCGTGACCTAAATGGAGCACATCGGGGTTTTGTCTTCTTCTTACCTTTCTTGGTTAAATGCTTTGCGTGTCCGGCGACCCTAAATGGAGCGGTCGGCTGACCTAAATGGAGCAGATCCAACGAGGAAATGGTTTGGTGCAGTACTTCTAATCTCTAGTGTTTTTCGTTGGTTTTTTTGACCCATTGCTGAAAAAAAATTTGGAAATCCGGTAGAAAATGGCCCAACCGGACATGAATTTTTGCGGAAGACCGCATAATCGGGATTTTAAGACAAATGCGAGAGGGCCCCCACGATTATTGAGTTCCTTTTTGAGGAATCAAACCTAGGATTGTTATAGCTCAAATCTAAGCTTACATGAATAGGAAGCTTACCAAGACTGTGGGCCCGGCCCCATAGCCGATTATCGAGAGAGAGAGTTAGGGTTCCTTGAAGCATAGAAAGACTTCCCAAATCCGTGAATGGTCCCATCCAAGAGATTCAAGATAAGTCCAACTGGCGCCAGAAGGGCCGCAGTCGATCCAATGCATTTCGACACATCCAAGCTTTCTAAGCTTGAAAGCTTCCCAATCTCCTCCCAGACTTCGAAAAACTTGTTTTCTGGAAAAATATTGCTTTCGCAGCTCCGTGGCATTGAAGACTTGGGCGAATTTCGGATCAACTGGTAATGTTAATTAGACATTAGGATGGAATGAAATCTTGTTTTAGTATCTACTATTTCTACATGTTGTGGCAAATGTTCACCTATCCCCTCTGTTTAAATGAAAGTTTTATCTATTTTCTATATGCTATTTCATACTTCCAATAGGTTTTCTAATGGCATTGGTTTTTTTCGAAGTAATCGATATATAGAGATACACGCGGAGTGCTCATCCGATGAATAACAAGGCCGGTTTTGGCATGTTTTTGTTCCGCTATTAAACGGGCATGTTCCTTGTTTCTTATTCTTGCTTTGAACAAGCCCATGGCATTGCCAATATTGGCAAGGGGTTCAAATCCCCAACCGTAAATGTTCTTGGGAGCATAACAATGTTCTTGGTTTAGTATTAATTTCCTCATGATCTTCAAGTAGCGTGAAAACCATCCTCAACCATTTTTATGGAATTGGGCATAAACTTCTGGGATTGAACCATCCGCCAATTTTTTTTCCTCCCCACACGTAGAAGTCATTCACGGGTTCAAAGGTCTCCAGATGATTCCGTGGGAGGAATCCCATCCAGGGGTGATTCCACCGGGCGTAATCGCATGGTTGTGATTCCATCCGGCGGAATAGCAATGTTGTGATTTCGTCTCACGGGAATGCAACTGGTGATTCCATCTCACGAATCGTCGGACGTTCGTGATTCCATCTGGCGGAATAGCATGGTTGTGATTCCGCCCCGCTAATAGCAAGGTTGTGATTCCATCGGAATGGAATAACACGATTGTGATTCCGTCTCGCGGAATAAATAATACGGTTGTGATTCCGTCTGGCGGAATAACACGATTGTGATTCCGTCTCGCGGAATAAATAATACGATTGTGATTCCGTCTGGTGGAATACATGAGCGGTGATTCCATCTCGAAGAATCGTAAATTGGTGATTCCATCTGGCGGAATAGCAAAGTTGTGATTCCGCCGGAAGGTATAAATGACCTGAAAGTGATGCTGTCAGGTACGGATAACGGGGGCTCTGGTACGAATAACGGGGTCTCCGGCCTGGTGATTCCGCGGGATAGAATTTTTCGCGATGGAATCACAATAACCGGGGTAAAAATATTTTGTTCCATATATGACAAACAAGGATTTTTTCAAGCTGTTAGTCACACTTTGTCCCTGTCTGCACATCAAAGTGAGAAGCAAACGAATTTTCAATACAGCATGATCAGCTTTGGGGCGTTACGTCATTTTTACCTGCACAGCGTCCATTCCATTACACCGATATTCGATCTTCTTCAAGCTCTGTCAAGTTATCCTGTTTTGCACCAAACCAAGTGAAGGAAAGGGTTTTCTTTAAGTATTTCGGCCTCCAGCTTGTCTATCTTCTTATTGAATTTTTTTCAAGAGAGCCAGCATTTCTGCTAGCCCCCACCCCTCTGCCTCAGATATACAGGCTGCAGAGCCATTTCTCAGTAAGCCATCTGTGAAGAAATTTTCGCAGTCTCAGGTCGGATTTATTTAGTTCCTTGGTCTGGATCATCTGCACACAAACAAAATCCTTTCATCAGTCAAGAAGATTCACTTCGAACATCTTTGTCCACCAACTGCCTATCTATTCAAATCAGCAAGCACGTTCTGCAACAAAGTTTTTCAGCGAGCATCAGGTCGGCTTCATCAAACCCCATATCTCTTTACTCTCCATCCTGCAAAGGTGAAGCAATGACAGTCTCTATTCTTGCAAACACCGCCATCTATTTTTTCTATAAAACTCTGTTCCATCACTTCCGGCCAGCTCCCATCCATAGCAGCTCATAGTGTTTGGGGTCTGGGTTCAGGAACTCCTGCAGGACAGCCCTCTGTGAGGACCCTTGGATCTAACAAGAGAATCCGGGGGACTATGTCACGCGGGATTTGCAAGAAGAGAACAAGAAGAAGAAAACAGAACAAGAAAGAACAATGAGAGGAAAATGATAAGCTTCCTTGATATCAATGATGAACATACATGAGCTCTCGCAATGGAGAGAAGACTGAAACGAGACAAGACTCAAAACTCATCTAGAACTCATGTGCTAGCTCTACTCATATATATAGTACAATGGCCTTTGGCCCAATATAGACACTCTGACTGATCTCGGTGCCGACTCCTGGAAGGAGGCGAACAAAACGGGGATCCCACCGGAGATCCGTCGAGATCTGAGGTGGAGTCCATCCAGCATGGCCATCCATGACCTTGCTCCAAAAGGGGAGACGCCAATCAGAGGTCAGGAACCTGGGGCGTGGAGGAACACCCAGGGAAGCATAGGGAGAGGGAACCATGCCCGTGGTGGGTTCTTGAGCCCTGCTCCTGAATTCGACAAGGGCCGGATCAAGAGCTTTGCACCAACGGTCCCAGACAGAGGCAGAGAGTTGAGAGTTGACAGGAGGGCTATCCCAGCCCGTGGGGACTGTCTTGCTATCCAGAAGAGCACGTAATTGATTGTAACCTGCGAGGTGCTGCATATAAACTTGTGCATAGGGAAGATCGGGATGTCCCGAATACTTCCTTATCCGTTGGGTAAAGACTTCCGCTTGCCGAGAGGCAATGATGAGCAAGCTTCGGGCATGTACTCTTGATGAAGAGCGCGTGTGTCCGAGCATGATCAGCTAGATAGGGGTTGTTATCCGTATAAACCATTGAAGGGTGGGTCACCCCGAAAGTTCGTTGTGGCCCATCCCAAATCTCTCCGTATCACCCGATAGAAATCATGAAAAATGTAAGCCATGGGCTGAACAACTCTGAAGGTGATGAATTCGATCTTCAGTTGAATGAGATCAAAGACCAAAAGGGCACAAAGATAAACCTTTGTCTTCAATTGAGAGTTCCGCCGATCCGAAGAAAATCTGCGAAGGCGCTAGTGAACATCCACGGACCATCAGCCCCATGCCACTTCAGAAGAAAGAGGTGGCGTGAGCAACCACATAATCGAGATAACAGAAGGAAACAGTGGAAATCAAGCGCAGATTGCTAACTATGGTAACATAGCCCGCCAAGTTTGGTCTCGAGCCTCATCGCCAGACCAATAGCTTGTCAGAAGCCGTTGTTCGAGGTCACGGATCCGCTTGTCCTTTTCTAACGTATATGGATCGGGTCACCGGACCCGCTTGGAAGTGTTGACCTCGCGGAGGAGGATTGCCGGTGAGCGTGAGTCGAAGTAACGACAATCTCCGCCATCAAGAATTTTCGCTTTGAACCTCCGTAAGCTGATCTTGGAGAGGTCTCAAGTGGAAAGATGAGCCGCCAAAGAGGCAATTTGAGCCGCCACGCTGTAAGGTTTTGAACTTGAGTGCTGTAATTGTCACAAAGCTCGAAAGTACAAAGGCGCCGAAATGAGCAATATCTTTCTCCTTGTTACCAGGAGGGTATCTTTGGACTTGTTTTGCTCCAATAAGTCTGAATTGTGGTTTGGAGCTGAGCCTCGCTGACTGCAAGTAGGCTTGTCTCGATCTTCACTGCACTTTTTGAGATCGATCACGGGCCTCGTAAGAGAGCCCCATGCTTTTCTTGAAGTTGGGCCTCCAAAGTTTGAACTTGTGCGATTGAACTTGAAGGTCACGGTGAACCGTGATCCGAGGCCGCCAGGGCCGTTTGAACCCCATTCATAAGAGCTTCTTGGGATTCTTGTAACTTGAGAACAGCAGCTTGAGCATCCTGCTGATACTGATACAAAAGCTGACGAGGGTGCGGTGGTGGTGGAGGTGGCATGGTGCCTGAAGGACCCTGATGCCGGGGTGACTGCGGGGGCGGTACTGAAGGTGCCTGAGCATTGGTTTTGAGGTCGGTAAGGTTGTAAACAAGAAGAGTGGTGGGAAATGTAGGGAAGGGAAATTCCTAGGGAGGCGCAAAAGAGACATGTGGATATCCCTGCCCACCCGGTGGAGATGATGGTTGTGAAGGCAGAGGCGTATGGCCAGAAGAATGATGGATGTAGGCATGTTCGGGGGTATGAAAGTAAGGTTGAGAAGGTGGAGCCTGATAGGGCTCCTGATAGTGATGAGGTGACGGAGGCTGTGAGCAATGTTTTCACGCTTGAGGTGGGGAATTTGGTCGAGACATGACACGAGGGGTGGGTGGCGCCGACTGAGCCCTAGACCGAATGTGGCCTCCCTCAATGTCATAAGCAGACCCATACATATCACGAACAACTTCCCGTCGCTGATGACGCTCCAAGCGAGACGCCGTCTGGGAAAGAAGTTCTTCGGGTGTGAAGTTTGACGCATGGCAATGTAAGAAAGGAAAAAGCAAATCAGACCGGGGCGGCGGTGTTTGGGGTCCGGGTTCGAACTCCCAGTAGACAGCCCTCTCGTGGAGGACCTTGGATCTAACAGAGAATCCAGGGGGACTATGTCACGCGGGATTGCAAGAAGAGAACAAGAAGAAGAAAAGAGAACAAGAAAGAACAATGAGAGGAAAATGATAAGCTTCCTTTGATATCAATGATGAACATACATGAGCCTCTCGAATGGAGAGAAGACCTGAAACGCAGACAAGACTCAAAACTCATCTAGAACTCATGTGCTAGCTCTACTCATATATATAGTACAATGGCCTTTGGCCCAATATAGACACTCTGACTGATCTCGGTGCCGACTCCTGGAAGGAGGCCTGATTTCTGGAGGAATCTTGTGATTGCCTCTTGAGGTGCTCGGGATCCCGATTGGGGCGGTGATGGCCCGTCACTTGTCTGAGCGCCTCCTTTTGGGCTGCTGCTTGGTCTTCTGCAGGGCCTTGGACGACTGACCCGTGGTTGACTGTGGGTCCTTATTCTTGACCTGGTCCGTCGTATGCATGAATAGTCCTGTACCAGGAGGCACAGGACTAACAACGTAAGGCTGAGCAAGAGAGATAGGGTGGAGGAAAAGGTTGGAGGGAAATGAGGTGTCAGGGATATTTAAAAAGGAGGGTCCCTAGGAATATTCTCCTACCATAAATAGGCCTACTTATTAGCCCCCCTTATTAATTATACCCAATGTACCCTAATTATTAGTACATATTTAATTATTGATATACATACTTAATTTCGTATTATAAAGCACAATTTCATTATTTTTGGACAATACCTAAATTTATGGACCATTTTTTGGCCTTCTCGCATCAATGACTCTTTTCCATACACTAATTGACATCCCTCATGAGTCTTTGATATGCCTCAAAGAAAGATGCACGTGTATCTTGATAGTATTGGGTATCTTATTCTTGTTCGACGGTTCCCAAGCATAGTCGACTAACAGACGTCCCCAGCGAGTGCTGCATATGCTTCATAAACTAGCTACCATCCCTGCATGGGTTGACAATAAATGTTACCTCTAGATAATGGGTTGACGATGAATGTTACCTCTAGATCATAGACAGTGTAATTTAGAGCCAATGCTAGACGTAAATAAAAATGAGTTACCACATGTTGGGGTCCCTACATGGGTCGATATTGGATGTTACCTCTAGATCATAGGTCGACGGTAACTAGGAGTTGTTGGCCTCCATCTCTTCTTCCAACATCAGTCGGCCAACATGTCATATACCAACATCATGTGTGACTTCACAGTGTGGATCAAATTAAATTGCAAGCCGCCATATCCATCATAATGCTCATAATGCCATGGTGATCAAAAGCGCACACCTACACAACCTCCATATTAGCATTGGCGTGTACTAGTAGTTAGGATGCAACTGTAATACTAGTTGGGATGCAACATAGAGATAGAAGAACATGTGTGATGGCATACATTTCAATGAGGTGATTGGCACTCAAAAAAAAAAAAAAAACTAGAACTTAGGGCAATAAAATAAATGTACATGACCTAACCCTAAATTCTAAAAAGTACTGTATGGCTATGGCGAGTAGTCGCGGTTTGGTGCCGTGGCGGCGATGGGGGAGCTAATGGCGGGCTAGTGTTCTTGGTATGGCGGCCGTAATGAGAGATGTCATCGACTCTCGGCTTCGAAGCCGGATCGGGCTAGACCGCAATGAGGCAACAGAGTTTTTGGATCGGGCTAGGGTCGTGGGAGAGGTCTCAAATGCGTATACATGATCTTTTTTCTTAATAACCTACAAGTGAATCCGAAAGCGGACACTGAATCATTGCCGCTTCTTCACTTGATTGTTCCATCCCGCCTCGCTCATCATCCGTTACTTATGGAGTAAAGCACCTTGTTCGTTCCTTTTAGTTGCTAGAAGTCATTGGAGAAATAAAAGGGTCCAAAGCAGACAAAGACGAAGCAAATAATCCGAAATCAAGATGAAGTTAGATCCCGTAAGTTAAAATATGAATGTGATGTTAAAATATGAATGTGATGCCGTAAGTAAAGTTCTCAAAATTAGGCTTCAAATTTGGGGATTTCAATCTTATTAATGTTATTTGGCTTCATGCTTACGATCTGTAAATGCTTCTAGCAACAAGATATGTAAGTTTCTGGCGAAATCGCCCAATTTAAATAGTTTAGAAATGAGGATTCAAAAGCTATTTGAATCCTTTGAATCTTATGATCTGTAAACAAAGAGATGATAAGTGTTTCTAGCGAAAAAACTTGTGAATCGGGCAGTCGCCCAATTTAAATGGTTTAAAGTGCTTTCTGGATATATTACTGCTGAAGGTGCATCTCAGGAACTCTTACAGGTGATATGACATGCATAATTACATACGACCGTAGGTAGGTAGGTATGTCTGTAGCGATCTGTCTATGAATCGCGTGTAAAGAGTCCTATGTATGATCGATCCACAAGATTACATATTGGGCGACCGCCCAATTTAGGTGGAGTCACATCTGTCTATGAATGCGTGTAAAGAGTCCTATGTAAGCAGTCAGTCACAGCATTACATATTGGGCGACCGCCCAATTTAGGTGGAGTCACAGCATTACATATTGGGCGACCGCCCAATTTAGGTGGAGAAAAAGGAACCAATAACCAGTGTGACACATCATTATCCTCTCCTTTATAGACATATATTGGGCGGCCGCCCAATTTATATGGAGAAAAGTGAACCAATTTAGTGACGAGAAAGTGAATCTCATAGATCGGGGGCGACTACCTAATTTAGATAGGAAAAGTGGACAGGCACTAAGTGATACGATAACATATTGGGTGGCCTACCTGGGTGGTCTAGGTAGGCAAATGCTTGAGTCGGTCTAGGTAAGCAAACATATTGGGTGGTCTAGGTAAGCAAATGCTTGAGTCGGTCTAAGTAAGCAAAGTGCATCTCATGAACTGTGCAGTGTGATATGACAACCTATATAGGTAAAGAAGGCTTTGGTGCTCAAAGAATAAGAATTTAGATGGGACCACTAAAATAGCCAGATCACCCTTTTGAAGATTGAGATACTTTTTACTGAAGTATCACATTGGCCTCTTACAGAATTCAAGTTAACTGAACAAGATGGGCACATGATATTGGGAAGAAACATTAAACAAGAATGGATATAAAAATTATGTACTGGAGACAATACAAGTAACTCGTCTATTAGACACAAGATGACCAAAACATAGATTGGTAAAAGCTACATAATAAAAAAATATGTAAAAGAAACCATACCTCTATTTTAAACATAGTAGAGGCAAGACTAGAGTTGCTGGGCGCCACTGATGCAAATAAAATGCTTAATGATGTTATCAGCAAAGACGCAGTCGCCAAGTTAGTGATGGAGCCGATCGCCCTGTAGTAAAATGCCCAATCCGCTCTCGCAGAATTGCATAGGTAGTCATGTAATATGGGGGGTGAAATTTGAATTTGAATCACGTCTTGAGGGAGAAACGGGGCCCACATTTAAAATTTGAATTTAAATCATGGGCGGGAGGGGAGATGGGGAAGCATAGCGGGCCCACATTCAAAATTTGAATTTGAATCGTGGCTGAGGGGAGATGGGGAGCATAGCGGGCCCACATTCAAAATTTGAATTTGAATCGTGGGCGTTTGGTTCAAGCCGGGGGAGGAAAGGGGGGCCCTATTTCTTCCTTCTATCTCGTAAGAGCACCACGCCTAGCTCTTGGCACATCGCCCTCCATTCTTTTGCCGATAACATCATTAAGCATCTTATTTGCATCGATTGGCGCCATACCTTATTGGTCGCTATCTTCATCTACATCGATATAGCAGAGGGAGAATAATCACAGGTGCTTATTTTCAAGCTTGTTCTCTTCATCTGTCATAGATCTATGTTCTTCTTGCTCGTAGAGTATGGAGGCCTTTTTTCCTGTTAGCTTAATCCTTATTCTATATGTTTTATTCTTGTTTTCACCTTTTCATTTATCTTTTTTTTGCTATGCTAGTATGCTTTAGAAGCGCACATCCTTAGGATTATCTTGCTCTATAGGTAGAATTACTTAGATTCCATTATTCCATAGGTGCCCACGTGCATATCCCTAGGCCGAACTTTATCAAGGGACCCCACTTGTGTAAATAATATGCATAAAAAGCCCAATTTGGGTCCCCATCTGTGTAAATAGTATGCTTGAAAGGCCCTTTGGACAAGCTTTCCAACGAGCTAAAAAGCGCCAAAACCAGAGTCAGAATACATGGGTTATGCCAAAAATCCTATACATTGCCACCACGGAGCCCCTCAAATTGGGCGGGCGCCCAATTTAGAGCCCCATTTGTGTAATTACTATGCTTGAAAGGTCCTCTGGAGAAGCTTTCCAACGAGATAAAAAACACCAAAAACAGAGTCCGGATGCAAAAGTTATGCCAAAAAAAGTATTCTGACACCCTGGAGCCCCTCAAATTGGGCGCCCGCCCAATTTGAGCCATATTTGGATCCCATTTAGATAAAGCTTATGCTTGATTATTGTCTTTATCAAAGCCCTCTGAATAAGCATTCCAAGGAGCTAAAGAACGCCGAAAACGGAGTTCGAAACCAAAAGTTGTGCCGAGAAACCTATACTGCCACCCTTGAGCCCCTAAAATTGGGCGCCCGCCCAATTTGAGCCCAATTTCAGGGTCTATTTCTATAAATAGTATGCTTGGTTTTTGCCATTATGAAAGCCCTCTGAACAAGCTTTCCAACGAGATAAAAAACGCCGAAAACGGAGTCCGGATGCAAAAGTTATGCCGAAAAAAGTATTCTGCCACCACGGTGTCCGGAAAACACCTTAAATTGGGCGCCCGCCCAATTTGAGCAAAATTTGGGGACCATTTGTTTGGCTTTTGGGGGAAAACATTTTGCCATGCCCTGGGGCAAATTGGGCCCCCTGGGTTTGTTTGGGGGAAAACATTTTGCCATGCAAGGCAACAACCCCTGGGGCAAATTGGGTGCCTCATTTTGGCCCTTGGGAGAAGTTTTCTTTTGTCTTAATATTAGGTATTTAAATGGCGTGTTTTTTTATTTGGCATAACCTTCTGTTCTAACCGAAGATTTATTGCTGTGCAGAATCAATGGCTAAGAGATTCTTGAGAGTCTTGATGATTGAGAAGTCAACTCCACATGAGGTAGAAGAGGAGGGAAATAAGTCACGCTTCCAAGAATTCATGGAGAGGATGGAAAGTATGAAAGATGCTCCACAGCAAGCTCAAGCACACATTGAAGAACCTGAAAAAGGTCTGCCAGACGAAGAGCAACCTGACCCTTGAGAATTATTTGTTATCTATTCGACTATTTCGGCATAGAAGTAACTCGAAATTGGGCGCCCGCCCAATTTCAGGCTGCATTACTGTACATTTATTCATAATGTTATATGCTCCATATGTTTGTGAACAATATCTAATGAATGTCTCGCATTAAATGTTATTATATCCACTTATGTTGTGCTATGTTCGGACCATTCTGAGTGTCCCCGACTATGAATCTACACTATGCGGATTTGCGAAAGCCGGCTTCAGTAGCAAGACCACCTATAGTGAAGGCGCTTGGTCGAGACACAAACTTGGATGGCACTTCTTTGGCTTAATAGATACAGGGCCTGCCATCTCACCTACCTGCACGATTCCCGAAATTTTGCATCATTCTAACAAATAAAACCCCTATATTCTAAAAATTCAGGTCCATTTGGGAGTCATATGGACTCAGCCAAAGTCCACAATTAATGAAATTATGCTTTATACTTCAGAATTTTCGAATTTCCTAATAGTTTGAAGTATTAATTATGGATTTGCGCCATTTTTCACCCAGGTCTCTGATTGGCATGATTCTTCGACCCATTTTAGGTGAAATTTGATGCAGATGCATAATCTTCCTTCAATTTTACTAGAAGGTGAATTTGACTCATTCATTTCAACGCCTAACACTTAATCTAATTTCGGACCCACTACCTAGGAGAAAAACTTTTTCCCTCTTTTCGCGGCTCAATGGTAGAAATTTTAATTTCATACCCCTATAGGCCTGTTAGACTACTTTTATGGTTATGGTCAGTGCTAGTTCCTGGTCAACCAAGAACATCGCTCTGATACCATTGTGACGCTCCCTGCTAAATATACGGCGCCCGGCCGTACACATGGCAGGAAATCCCCCGTCCGGCTCAACAACCGCATAGGCCCTCCGTCTGTCCCGCACTTCGGAGCCTCTGTAGGGCGGGAAGGGGACACGAAGGTGTCTTGCACGCCCTTCCCCTATGGGCTTCTATCACAGCGGAAGCATAACACGTCAGAACTAGCAATACAATACAATATGCTACCTCGAAGGGTAGCTCAACCGCATATCCACAGATGCAAAGAACATAATCGTATGCCATAAAACATGAGAGCTCCTACCCGTGGCTCCGACACATAAGGTAGTCGACTGACTAGATAGGCCTCAAGATAGAGCAGACCGAGTCATAACAATGGCGGGGCTGGCTATAGACAATGGCTAGGGTTGACCACTCCATCCGCCCCTCCTGTGCATACTTTGCAGATGAGCTAGATCAAGCGGTGGCATGACTCTAACCTTCCGGATACGCAATCCCATGGCATCACCATCGGGACTACTCCAGGTTGCATCTCCCTGGTCCGACGAGGTAGGAGGGGTTGCATCTCCCCTTCCCGGGGTCTAGAGGCTCCACGGGCGGCTAGAGAATCGTGACGACACACGATTCGTACCCGACTGAACCCCCCAAAACAAGAGCTAAGCTGACACTTGCAACTCTTGAGAGGCAGGGCGACACCATTGCCCCAGGAGGTGTCGGACCCATGCTCGGCCCACACGAAGTGACCGACCATAAGCCTAGCCCGCTATGGGATCCCTCGAAGCCCCCACTCGGCAGGGATCCATCCTCCATCTTACCTCTAGCCCTGTTGTGTAGTGCTAAGTCACATCATAGCTTCCATAGCCCGGTGGGTTCCTATGCACAGGCCGCAACTAATAGGAACTAAGGGATCTACACTAGGAGCATACTACATATGGCCCTAGGTCTCTATCCCCCTTCCCAATACAAGAGGAGCAACATGATCAACCAATATCACATACATCACATCATGATCAATATCAATATCATATGAACATCTTAACCTAATCATACATATCTAACTAACAGTTAGGGTTCCTTGATTAGGGTTCAAGATGTTCAACAAAGGATCTAGGGTGGCTCTACTCTAGACACGAAATACTAACCCATCTGGAGTGCTACTTCCAGATGTACTAACATGAACTCTACTCAACCTACCTCCTCCAGAAGCGCTTCCTCCCATCCCTGGCGTCTCCATGCTCCTTGGCGTGGGTCGAAGGCTTGCTCCCTCAACGATCATGCACACCTTCCAGGGGCTGCTGCTCCAGGCTAGGCTATGACGAACGATGCTCGAAACGGGGTTTCAGGCACGTGGATGAGAGGGTCTAGGGTTAGGGTTAGAGCCCATATAGGTGTGGGTCCACATGGGATGCCACGTGGCACCACTAGGACGAGGCCGTGTGGCGGTTGCCCAATAGGATAAGGCCATGTGGAAATGGGCCTTATCCTAAGGTTATCTAAGTTAAACAATTAACTTAGATGTGCACCCCTTGCCACTTATCCAAGGCATACAAGGCTACCTAGGTAGACTTGTATGGTGGCGGGTCCAGGAATATACGTATTTATGGCGTATATTCCCCTGGAACGTCATAGTGGCCAGAAGACCACTTATGTTCACCCAATTAAGAAATGAGTTTTTGGCGTCGCGTATACGTCGCATGCGACGTATTTTGTTATAGCGACGTCATTTACATTATTTTTTATTTTTTAGTTGTGACATGTTTGATACGGGGGCCAGCCTAGAGGCAATGCTTGAGCCTAAGAGGCTTGTTTGAACCTAGGTGGCATGTTCGACCCTATGGGAAATGCAACGCCTACATGTGGTATTTTGTTATTGCGACGTCATATACAGTATATTTTATTTTAGTATGTGACCTGTTTGATCCCAGGTCGCATGTTTGAGACACACGTCATGTTTGAACCTAGTTAACATGTTTGATGTAAGTGGCATATTTTAGCCACGTGTAATGTGAGCCTAGGTGGCAACATGTCATTGTGACGTCATGTGTTGTATTTTTTTCTCTACTTTATGTGGCATATATTTGATCTTCTATTGGAGCCTAGGTGGCATGTTCTAGTCTAGGGGCAACGCTTGAGCCTATGTGGCTTCTTTGAGCACATGTTCCACCCGTTCTTTATTCCTCCGATATAATGTATACCAAGAGGGGGGGAAAAAAAGAATTGAATTGAATGGGTTTTTATTGCACACGAAGACCAATAGACATAGCCTATAACAGTGTTGTTTCCGTACGGGTACGGTACCTTTCAAGTACTTAGCATACCGTACCAGAGGTATGGTACGTACGGAATGAAAAATGAAATGTTTTTGCTTCAAACTTTTGGAGTTTTCAACACAAGTACGGTAAGTATTTTAAAGGTATGGTACGTATTTTATAGGTATTTTATAGGTACTATAAGTATTTTACAAGTATTTTATAGGTACGGTACGTATTTTATAGGTACGGTAACAACACTTTTTAACGTACTGGGTTTTTTTTTCGGTACGTTAAAAACTCAGAGGTACGTTACGAGGTATGATACGTAAAATACTTACAGTACCGTACAGGTACGGTAAGTACGTAACAACACTGGCCTATAAGAAGGATTGCACTGAGGATGTGCATAATATTTGACATATAGAATTTAATGATCGTCTCCTCTAGGTGCTAACTAGGAGTCATCATTGTTAGCATTGCCAACATTTGTATTAAAATGCATGAAGTACATCTGTATTTCGTGGAATTGCTCTGGTGTAAGATGCCGCATGAGAGCTGGTGGTCCAACCTCTTGATGCTCGTTTTCCGGTGAGTTTGAATGCCTTGATCTGCCAGAGGGCTCTTCAGACATTATTGACTCCTCTAGCACAACACCTTGGAATATTGGGCGTCCCCTCGGTGTAGTTTGTATGATAAACCACCATGTTGGGTCTTGTCGATCGGTAAAGAAAAAAATCTGGTCAAAGAAGCTGGACGTGAGATTGATATTGATGGTCTAAATTTTGAAGTGGATATGTATATGTGTGTACCTGTTCACAGTTGTCTGGAAGGACAAGCGTCTCACTACCAGGATATATCTTGCTAGAGTTAATAGCGAAAAAGCCACTTGTTCTATCATACTTTACTGTAGGCCTGGCCCTCCTTAATTGAAGGTCAAACCAATCGACATCGAATATGAAGGTCTTAAAATTGCCACCAACATCCACCTCCATTATAGTCTTTAACCTCCCGACCCAATCACAGGTGGCTTCCTGACGATTACGATCGGCAACACTTGATTGAAACTCCATCGTGAATGATGCCATGACTCCGCAGTCACAAGTCTTCCTGTGTATGTCAAGAGAACTCACACGATAGTGGGTCCCATGCCACCATATCGAGGAGTAAGATATATACTGTCAAAAGCACCATTAATGTCAATAGATACAATAACATCAAAAGAAAATACTCGATTTCGACATCAACATAATTTGTTGCAACTACCTTTTTCATGACACCTTGTGCGTACGCCCATTCCGTAGCTGTAATATACTCCCCCTTGTAATATGCATCGGTCAAAGCCTGTAGTACCCATTGTCTTTCCATCTTGTCCGGCAAGGGTTCATATCTATCAGGATACGGGGCTCGTCTATTATGTCGTCTCCATTCATGCCTCTTCTCTTGCATTTCTTCCTTTGCGTTCTCATAACGAGCAATCTATTTTGCCATTGGTGCCGAATTGTAAAGAAGAAATTGATTAACCTTATTGATCATATCAGGCGGAAATGAATTCTGCATACCATTGCCTTCTGCCACTACCCCCACAATCTTCTCGTCCCCTTCATCACTCCATAAGCGAGGTGCATCTGGATGTACGGCGGAAATATATTCTGTCATATAGAAAAGTGACTCTTTCGCAAGCCATCCCTCTGCCATACTACCTTCAGGACGTGCTCTTTGACGCACCATATCCTTCAATACCTTCATAAACCTTTCCAAGAAAAACATCCATCTCGCATGTACAGTTCCCGCGAGCTCCACTTCCTCAATAAGATGTACCAAAAGATGGGTTTGACTGTCAAGAAAGCTCGTAGGAAACTCCTTCTCCAACAAGAAACATGCCTCTGCCATTTTCACTTTCATCTCTTCAATTTCGTCTTTCGGTATAGTTTTTTTACACATCCACCTATGAGGTCCAAAAAAAAAAAAACAAAAAAAACAAAAAAAACTTAGCCACAAATAAAATAGACGGGGGACCACTAAATCAACATGGGTAACAACCTTATGACCTTTGATATAGGGCACTTATTGCCTCCAATGGTCCCTTGTCTAAAACTCCCCTAAAGGTCAGGGGCATGAAGAACTGCATGAAGAACTATTAAATGCATGGGTTGCATTTAATAGTAGTGCATATATGTGGACTTCAATTGCTTACATGCAAGAACTTATGCCAGTCATGGGACTTTAAACCAGTCAGCTCCCCAGTACTTGTGAATGCGGTTCGCAATGATTGCATATAACCAGTTGGTGTTCTAAGGGCCCTTAAATCACCATAAATAGCTCGATGGTCAGCCCTAGCAATAACCCATTTTGCCGGAGGAAGTGGTTGCCCTTCACCTCGGATCCATGCCTCCTTTTTTGTATTACTTACCTTAAGGTCCATCCTTATCCTGGCATTTGTTGTGTCTTTTTGACCAAATACATGTATCCATAAAGAGTTTCCCACGTTCTTGAAGATATGCATCGGGTCTAAAAGGTGTTGAATCAATAGGCCGGTCCAATATGGTAGTCTATAAAAAATAGACTTCCTTTTCATATTGGCAGTAAAGACTTCCTCCTCCGCGGCTTCCTCGCCACCACTGTATAATTCCTCATCCTCACTGTCTAGGTCGGCTACGACTTCCTCAGCTGCAGGGGCCCCCCTGCGGATTTCCCCTTGCGGATTTTCCTCCTCTTCCTTCTTATCCCAACGCTCACCCCATTCTCGTATGGTAATTCTGCTTGGTGGTTCTGTATAGTCTACAGTGCCATCGAATTGTGTACGCTGCTTTCTGAAGGGGTGCGTGAGCGGCAAATACTTCCTAAAACCCTCGTATACTACTTTCTTCAGCTGCGTAGAGTGACGGTGTTGCAACTTTTCCCCACATATCATGCAAGGGAAGTGCCCCGATGTCTTAAACCCAGAACACTCGGCAAGCCCAGGAAAGTCATGCATAGTCCACAATAGTATGCCTCTAAGATTGAAAACGTCATTTTTATGTGCATCGTAGACCTGAATACCTGTGTTCCATAAAGGCAGTAACTCATCCACAATTATTCTTAGGTACACATCTAAATTACTTGGTTTTTTCTTCCCAGGTATCAATAAAGTCATAATAATGTGCCCACTCTTCATCAACAACCATGGGGGTATGTTGTAGTTCACTATCATCACTGGCCATGTAGACCATGCAGTCGATTGTGTACCATATGGGTTTATGCCATCGGTGGCCAGGCCCAAACGCACGTTACGTGGTTCTTTTCCAAAGTCAGGCCATGTCGCATCGACATGCTTCCAAGCTGCACTGTCGCTCGGGACTCGCATCACATCATCACTAGATGCATGTGTAGCCGTGAAGTCCATTAGGCTAGCCAATGTCTTGCAACGGAACATCAACTTTAACCTATATATATTAGAATAAATTATAGGCAACATATAAGTACTGAAAATAAGTGAATCTACAACTATTTGTAAGAAGTGGTGATGCATATACCTTGGGATTATTGGAAAGTGTCGAATAACCTTCTGAGGTACCTTTTTCCCTTTAGGTCATTCCTGTATCTCGGTTCATTACATACGAGACAATGAGTGGACTTTTCATGCTCGGCAGGGGGATAGAAGATCATACAATCATTTGGACATGCATGTATGAATTTATAACCAAGGCCGGTCGCTTGAATCATTTTCTTAACTTGAGATCTGTCGGTAGGCATATTGTTCTTCTCTGGAAGGATCTTCTCGTGCAATAACCTGCGCATCTAAGAGTGGTAAGATAAAAGATGGAGATGGTGGTAAGATAGAAAGACTTGATAAGTATGTCACCTCAATAGAGCAGAGACACTTGCATTGCTCCACTTGAACTTGGTTTGGAGATTGAGAATTAGCAGGCATGCCGACAAACGAGAGGTTCGAGACGCAGGAAATAACTGTGTTTCTGCTTCGATAACAATAGGGTCATCGTCAGTACGACCAATCCTCGAAGGGTATCCCACATCTTCTACCATGTCCTCTCCACCACCATCCTCGACATCATCTAAATCAATATCAGGTAATTCTTGAAGAGCGTGCAACATATCGAGCATCGGCTCGTCACGAAAGACTTCGTTCTCGGGTTCGTTAATAGTTTCATCCTCTTCATATTGATCGTATGCAATATCTTCCTATTGGTGCGCGCTGGCTTGAAATTCACGACGATAGGTTTCCCTTTGCCTGTAACTTAGAACTAATGGATCGGGATGGAGACCGCTCTGAATGAGTTCATTAAACAGGAGTAATGTATTAAACATCATGTCAAATAATGTAATAAGTATAAAATACATACAACCATCTGCATAGACTCACGAATTACAAAAAACATATTAAAAAAAAAATGCTTTTTTTTTTAGTACAACAACACTATTGTTCCATCTCAAATGGGAGAGGTCTATCATAGCGATAGTTGATGAATAACTCATCTCCAATGTTTATGCTTTTAATAGCACACACCATGATAAATCTGCCTTTTACATATCTTGTAAAAAAATCTTCCTCCCCTCCTTGACACTCTAAAAATTCACAATTGCATCGCTCACGGTTGTCAATAGAACTGTTGATGAACCCTGCAATATTGCCATGAACCCCTGGCCGACCATCAATAAACTTCAACTCCTCATCACATGCCCCCACAGCTATCAACGTAGCATTGGAATTCATTCCATAAATCCTCATACGCCAAGCATATTTAGTCAAAGTTTGCCAAGTTTTCCAATCGTACTCGGGACCTGCATATGGCATTAATGGAATGTGGGTTCCTCGCTCCACTTCTATACGCGTGCCGGAGATAAGGCCGAATCCAGCTTCTGGACAAATGCGGCTCCGCATAATGATGTATCTTCTTCCCCAATAAGCAAATTCTTGATCCATAGGGATAGGTAAGTCTACTAGCCACAAGCCAAATGTCTTGCGGCCTCTAACAAAGGGTCGGACTAATCTTTGCAATTCTTCAGGAATTTCACGCTCGGGCAGTGATGCCAAGCGTTCTTGGGAAATGTGCGACACATGCAATGTTCTCATGATTGTAGCCCTTCGTGTTCTTTCACGCAGGGGAACACTCAACGTTGAGCAGCACCCATCCACATTATTGATGAATCGGGTTACTGCTTCGGTCTCATATGCCTCTATGGACAACATTAAACCAAAATCCACATCTAGTTTGGAGGAGACATCAGCATCATCTACCTACATATTTAGATATCATAAACATCTTGAATATATACTTGAACTGGGAGAGATACTCTTAAAAACAAAAAAACAAAAAAAACAAATAATCATTGTATACCAACCTGATATCCATGACGAGCATCAGATCTGGTGGGTTGTTCAAATGTACCAAATCTTATCAGATGGTCTTCAACAACCATTCTAAGTCTCCGCTTCAGCCCCATACATCTTTTACAATCACAAACTATTTTGTCCCTTTGCCAATTACAAAAGGTAAGTACTATATACTGCACAATAGTTTGAACGGCTGTGATAGATACAATATGGTAGTATAAACCCTAAACCCTAAACCCTAAATGGACAGAATTGGGCCCGGACACCTAGTCCTCTCCACTCAAGGTGAAGCCGACCATGCCCTTTCCCGAGTACGACCCTTATATAAGTTTCAATTGCAATAAAGATTTTGGAGACGCGCTAGCCCCGATACATAGAGTCCCCTCCACTCAAGGTGAAGTCGACATATGGCCTTGACTACGCGACACCTCAATTTTGTAATCTACATTATATCAGAAAGGTATGAAGGTGAGTTTGGGCCCGGCGCACTTGGTCCTCTCCATCAAGGTGGAGGCGACCGTGTCCTTGACCAAAACACCTGCGTTTTTTTTTACTACTCGCAGTACACGTCCTCTCCTAGTTTATATATGTCTAGGCTACTAAATACAAGAATCAGTCACTTACATGTGACGGTTCCACATATCCAGCCTCCCCTGGTCCCAAGACAGCATCAATCTGTCTCCTGGCCATCTCCAGGCGTCGATCATGCCGGTGACCATGGCGATCCATGAAGGGCAGCAACAAGTATAAGATCTGGTTAAAAAGAAGAATACCAAAGGCGCTAGGCTGGAAGAGGAGCGAAAGAAAATAACAATGAAGGCCGAAAAAGGGTAACTTATATAGAAATCTGTAACGTCGCAGGGCACGTCACGTCGCATGCGACGTACAGTCAACGGTCACATGCCAGGTCACATGCGACTTGGCAGTACACGTGGCAAATACGTATTGACGTGTCATACGTTCTGTACGTCATGTCGCATGCGATGTATAGTCAACGGTCACATGCCAGGTCACATGCGACATGGCAGTACACGTGGCAAATACGTACTGACGTGTCATACGCTCTGTACGTCACGTCGCATGCGACGTATAGTCAACGGTCACGTTCCAGGTCACATGCGACCTGGTAGTAAACGTGGCAAATACGTACTGACGTGTCATACATTCTGTAATGTCACGCGATGTCGCGCGGACATCCACCTGGCATGACACCTGTCGTGGCGTGACAGATGGGCCGAGTCACTGTCGCATGCGACGTGACGTCGCAAGCATCCACCTGGCGTGACACCTGGCGTCCACCTGGCGCAGACATCCACCTGGCGTGACAGATCTGCCAGGTCACGATGTCAGACGTCGCAATACACGTCGCATGCAACGTGCCTGCGACGTAACGTCGCATTGACGTCGCATGGTCACGTCAATTGCGATGCCACGTGATTCAGACGTCGCAAACCCACGTCGCTAAATGCCCATTCTCTTGTTGTGTATTGTGTATGGAAGCATTCCAAACATGTAAAATCCACTATACATATGACAACTAAGAGTGATACAAAAAGTGTTAAGAAGGTAGACCTGATTCACATAAATTTTTGTTGGAGCCAGCAATGCCATTCCAAGGGTAATATCATTTTCAGCCCCTTCAAAAGTCTCATTTAGAGGAGCTTTGCTTTTATCTAACACCCTACAAGTGTATATCTTTAGCAATAGCTGAGAAAATATAAACTCTGACTCTGCACACGTTATAATCTATTGATACCAACCTCCATACGAGTGAAAATCCATTTGAATGCACGCCAGTAGATGGTAACCCCACTAGATAGTCACCAACTGAGATCTTACTACTGTATATCAAATCATCCTTTTTCACAATACCGACAGCAAATCCACTGAGATCATACTCGCCATCTCCATAAAATCCCGACATCTCTGCTGTCTAAGAAGGCCAATGCTCAAGTTAGCTAATGAATAACCTTTTTCTTGTTTTCACTTCAATGCTTTTTCACTGTTATAGAATGCAAGTCGTATTTAATTAAAGTGGGACAAATCTCGAATTTTGGGACTCGGACTGAAAATGGGACTCATACAAAAAAAAAAAGAGGGGAGGGAGAGGGGGGCACACCTTGATAAGGAGAAGGGTAGGAGGAGCCACACGTTGAAGAGGGGAAGTGGATAAGTTGGAAGAAGGGGCAGGGGCAAGGAGGGGAGAGGAGAAGGGCAAAGGAGGAGGGGGAGGGAGAGGGGGGAGGAGGGGAGGGAGAGGATAAGTTAGAAGAAGGGCAAGGGCGGGGAGGGAGGGCAAAAGGGGAGGGAAAAGAGGAGGGGAGGAGCAAAAGGGGAAGGGATAAGTTGGAAGAAGGGGCGGGGGCAAGGAGGGAGGGCAAAGGGGAGGCAAAAGAGGAGTGGGAGGGGCAAAGGGAGAGGAACAAAGGAGGAGTGGAAGGGGCAAAGGTGGAGTATTAATTATTAATATATAATCAATAATTAATTAAGCTAATTAGATAATTAATTAAATAATAAATTAAATTAATCTATTGATAAAATAATCAATTATAAATTAATAATCAAATATAAATTAAATTAAATTAAATCAGTACCTTTCTCGGCCCACTAGTCGAGAAGGCAATCAAATTCCAAATCTAATTCCAGCACAAAAAAAAAAGCACCGAGATGAGGAATTTCAAATGGAGGTGCCACATCTGGCTCCAAATCGATCATCGCCACCGCCAATCCTCGACGCCATGGTACATCGACATCGCCCCCAATCCGTGACCCACCATGTTCATCAGCCCCACGCGATCATTCTTGGGAGTTACAATTTTTTTTTTCAGGAAATAAATCCCTAGACAACTTGCTTACCGCAATTACAGAATTTAACATCGTTAGCGGTGGTTGTGGAATCGATCCTCTCGTAAATCCGATCCTCCAATCTCTTCCGCTGATCTTCACTACATCCGGCTTCGAAGGACCGAAGGATGAATGCTAGGATGATGCCTAAAACCAAGACTAAGCAATCCATTCTAATTTCTTGTGTTTCTGTTGATCTGGCGATGGAGCACTACCCTCGAAGCTTTTTTGCGCTTGCTCTTCATCATCCAGGTATCCTTCCCTTTTTTTCCTTTTTCTTTTGCTTGAGATTCATGCTCTGCTTCACAGCAATTTGATCCCATTTTCCCTCCAATGCCACTGATCGGAACAACAGAGCAGAAAACAAGAATATTCTAGATTTCAAATTAGCGTTCCGAGTTGGGGGCGCTGCTATTCTTCTCACAAAAAAACGCAGCTTGAAGCGAAAATGCAAATACCAGCTTGTTCATTCTGTTAGAACCAACAAGGCTGTAGATGATAAGTCTTTTAGATGCGTTTATCAGGAATAGGATGAAACCGGCCAAATGGGTGTTTCTATGTCCAAGGATTTAATGGCCATAGCGGGAGATGCACTGAAGACCAAAAGGGAGCATGAAGAGGGGCCAGAGAGTATGGCAGATCGTGTTCGGCAGCGGGTTCAAGTGCAATAGCGCGAGTTATGAATCCAAAACCCAAAATCTATAAAGCAAAGCAGCATTTGATACCAGACAGAGGAACAACGGTCGCAGAAGAAGGTCGAAGATGGTTCCGGTAAGATTCTTCGCTGCCTTCTGAAATCAGCAAAAACCTTGTGAAAAAACGTCCCCATCTGTTTTGTCTGTTGCTTCTGCCGATTCAAAGATCTGTTTTATCTTGCATAGGGGATTACTCCGGAAGCAGGTGTTACTCCAAAAGCAAGGAATTAGAGCCATGCCCAAAACGACAGACCCAAACATATGTACCAAAAGAAACGACTCAAGAGGTATGTACCAAATTTCAAATTTCAAGCATGAGTAGGAAAAAAGGCGGGGTAATATATTAAAATAAAGGCACGGGCGGGAAAAGGCACGAGTGGTACAGTAATATATTAAAATAATATACTAAAAAATTATTCATGTATATGTCCATTAAAAATACATAAGATTTGTATTTATTAGAAAATATATAACATAGGATATTGTGTTGTTTATTAGAACATTGATATACTAAAAAGAAGGGGGGAGGGGGGAGGGATGTGTGTTTATTTTATTTATTTTACGTATACATAGCAAATGCATAGTTATGGATAGGAAATATTAGAAAATGCATAGTTATGGATAGTTATGGAAATATTAGAAAATGCATAGTTATGGATAGTATTTATTAGGAAAAAATATAGGATAGGATATTGAGTTCATTAGAAAACATTGATATACTAAAAGGGGTTCTATTGTTTGGTCTATGTATACATAGAAAATGCATAGGTATGGTGTGCACTGAGAAAATACATAGGATATGGTGCAACTAATAATGATTTGCACTCTATGATATTGGAGGATTCTCAGGTGGATCAAATCCTCAACGGGCACTTTGCTGATGATACCTTTATAATGACATCCATGGATCAAGGTTCAATTATCAACACTCAGCATATCCTTCAGGATTTTGGTCAAACCTCTGGGTGCAGAATCAACCCCCTTAAATCAGCTATTCAAGCCAGGGACATGGACAAAGGCACCCATGCAGCTGACCTTTTTGGCTATAAGTATTACTCTCCATGCACTAAGACTAAAATTCTGGGTATTCCCTTTGCAATCAGAAGTAATGCCTCTGATTTATGGTATGATATAACTGAAAATTTTTATAAAAAGGTGGATACCCTGAAATCTAAATATCTTTCCAAAAATGGCAGAGCTATTATAGCCAATTTTATGATCTCCTCCTCGCAGGTCTACCAATCTTCCATTATTTTAGCTCCCAAAAAAGTTACTAACAAGCTTCAAAGTATTATTGGCAGGTTTATCTCTTGTGGCCAAAACAGAAGATGCTGGCATCCGGTTTCCATGGAAGAGTGTTGCAAGTCAAAAGCAGAAGGTGGACTTGGAACTATTAATATCAGAAAGCAAGGATTGGCTTTGGCAGCAAAATATTTTCATAAAGCCTCTTATGATAAGATTAAGCGCCCCATCTCTACTCTGATCAGGCATTACATTAGTAAATGCCACCCTTATGGTTGGAGAAACCTAAAGATGGATCTGCCCCACTCTATTTTTTTTCCATTCTCTGTTCCAGCCACTACTCCAAGTCTTATTAAAAAGTGGATAAAGGCTTGGCTTGAAATTAGACAGATGTACAGCTGGGAAAAGGGTTTATCCATGGATCAATCCATTTTCTGGAATCCCGCTCTCATTTTGGATAATCCTGACATTTGCCTAGCCTGTCATTTCCCTGATCAAGCAAAACTTTGGAAGCAAAAAGGGGTTACCATGATCAGAGATCTCTATGATAATAATGGGATTATTTTATTTTAGAATTCAGTCCTTGCAGGGGAAGGTCAGCAAACACAGATGCTTTATGAAGCCATTATTTGTACAGTGATGAATGGTAGATGGTCCCACTCCCCGGACTCTTGGAAGCACAATGGTGTAGTCGGTTACAAAGTCAATTCAGCCTACAAATTTCTCATGAGAAATCAGACTGTTACCATTCACCTTAAATGGGGAGTTTCCCCGGATACGGCTAGACGGAATCTCAAATTTATGTGGAGCAGCCCAATTAATCCGAAAATCAAAACCTTTATGTGGCAGCTCTGACACAAGGGATTGGCTACTAATTGTAAGAGATTTAAGCTTTCTATGACTAATTCTGATATTTGTGACAGATGTCTTGCCCACAAGGAAGATGAAAACCATCTTTTCAGATCCTGCCTATGGTCAGAATGGGTTCTGGAACTGGCCTCTGAGATCCTGGGCCAAAATCTAGTTACCCTGAATCAGAAGGATTTCTTCATGCCTAAAACCCTACGGACTGGAGAATATATATCCTCCTGTGGAGAATTTGGAAAGGGAGAAACTCTTTTATCTTTGATTTTGAAATTATTCCCCCGGAAGGGATTTTAAAACAGGTATTGTATGATATCAATTGGATCCTAAGTGTTAATGTATGAGTTGTTTATTGTTGCAGACACTCTATTCCTAATGACTAGGAGGCTCAAATGGAAAAAGAACAAAGCCGAGCACGAAAAGGAATGGATCAAATTCTTCGGCCCAGTTGATACCTCTGCACATGTCGAGGCCATCTGCTTTTGTGGTTGCTGATGTGACCAAAATTACAACATTCGAAGAGATCTGATATGCGAGGCCAAAGATGCCAAAGGAAGGTTCAACATGGCCAAGCGGGCAACTGTAGATGCACCTACTGCATCTTCCATCTGATCATGAAGGGGAAAGCAAGGAAGAGGACAAATCTGCACCTCAAAGGAGTTCACTAGTTTCTATCTGATACTGTTCAAAAGAGACTATGTTTTTTCAGATACTTAAATCTCTAAATGTTTCTAAATCTGATATAGGGTTACACTTCCCTTGAAAAAAGTCTTTTTGTATATTTAACCTACACTTAATATAAATAGATGCCTTCAATAAAAAAAAAAGATATTGGAGGTAGAAAACTATGTTTGTAAGCAAGTAGGTTCACCACATTTGTTGTGTGTTTAATCACATTTGAACAAAGGTATAGTATTATGATATGATGTTTGAAAGTTATTCATTTTTTACCTTCTCGGATCTGTTGTGTTTTTCGCTCTAAATTGCCTTAGACCTGCGTTTTTCGCTTTGAGCTGCCTTTCTCGACTCGCGAGTCAAGAAAGGCCTTATGACCCCTAAAATCTGCGTTTTTCGCTTTGAGCTGTCGCTTTGAGCTTCCTTTCTCGACTCGCGAGTCGAGAAAGGCCTGCGTTTTTTGCTTTGAGCTGCCTTTCTCGACTCGCGAGTCAGTCGAGAAAGGCCTTCTGAACCCTAAAACCTGCGTTTTTCGCTTTGAGCTGCCTTTCTCGACTCGCAAGTCGAGAAAGGCCTTCACCCTAAAACTGTGTTTTTTTGCTTTGAGCTGCCTTTCTCGACTTGTGAGTCGAGAAAGGCCTTATGACCCCTAAAACCTGCGTTTTTCGCTTTGAGCTGCCTTTCTCGACTCGCGTGTCGAGAAAGGCCTTCTGACCCCTAAAACCTGCGTTTTTTGCTTTGAGCTGCCTTTCTCGACTTGTGAGTCGAAAAAAGGCCTCGACCTAAACCTGATTTTTTAAGCTTTGCGCCTTTTCGACTTCGCTGAGTCGAGAAAGGCCTTCTGACTAACTTGATTGTTTTTGCCTGTAGCATCACTTGACTAACTTGATTTTGTCTTTTGCAGTCCTTATCTCGACCAGATAGTACATGCTTGGGAGCAATGAAAAGACCAGTTCATGGTAAATAAATATTATGAAGAAGCTGGAGGGGAGGGAGACGCTCGAGCAAGCGCTAACTAGGGTTTCGTAAAACCCCAGATAAGGTTCCTGCAGATCAGAGACTGTTGCCTCTCTCCTTTTTCTTGGATCGGATCGTTTCTTTCTCCCCGTCTTTTCTTTCCATCAGTCACATCACCAGCTGCCCTATTCATCACCCCACAGATTTTCTTTTGTCCTTCTCGTAGACCCTTCTTATTCCTCTAACCAATGGCTGTACCAGTGGTACCCGTCCCTCATCATTCTCGGAAAGTGACCTCGGCAGCCCCCGAAGCAACGAATCACCCAAAAACAAAGAACGAATTCATCCAATTTGGGAGCTTTGACATGGCGGCCTTCACTGCTTGGATGATCCACAATCAGGGTATTCCGGAATGGGACAACGTGCTTCGCGAAGAAGAGCCGGAACTTCCTAGACCGACTGCACCAATCTTTTCAAATGAAGAATGGATGAACATTCTTCGACAACAAAAATTTCTTCATGCGCCTGATGAAGACTTCACCAAAGGTATAAACCTGGATTTCCAATCGCTTCGGGATAAATCTGCGACACCGGAAAAAAATGCAAGAATAGGTTGGGTGGAAAGGGAAGACTTTAACTTTGAATGAAATAGCTAAACAAATCTGTTTGCTCAATTGGAACATTCAAATAGCCTCCATGCATTGGCTTCAATCACCTTTCTTTTTCGCTTTGAGCTAACATCCCGTGAAGCCGCTCTTGACTTGTTTGCAGAGGAGCGAATCATTTTCCCGAGGTTACCAAATCAAATTTCAAAATGGGACTACCACTTCGACCCTTCCTCCCCAAGTCCCTTCCGGTCCTTGCTTTCTTGCAACCTCATGGTCTTAACCAGTCCATGGAATGAAGATCGCTTTTTAAGGCTATATTCAACTCTGTTGGCCTCTTCTTATCCGCAACTTTCCGGCCGGATCCCCACAGTATATATGTCCAACTTGACCTTCTCAAACCTATCCCAAGAGAGGTAACTTTCTTTGATCTATTTGGAATTGCCGGATTTTGCGGTTAAACCGGAGTGGTCTCCCCCGACCGTGGCATATGTGGCAAGAAACTCCATGGAGGCGGTAAATGCGTACCAAGGCGTACTCGGAAGAATGAGAAGGAACTCTGAGACTAGAATGAACTTAGAAGATGACAGAAAATGGATCTATAAAGGAAATGGTAACTACTGGTTAACCTAAACAATGGATACTCCATAGGTGACGACATGGGACATACCAAAAGCACAGAAACGTGGAAATTTATAAAAATTGCGAGAGAAAAAGACAGATGAGAGAGAGAATAAGACAAGCAAACCGAACCTCTCTCAGAGAATTTTGCGTGCTTTCGAGGAAAAAAAAGAAAGAAAAGAAAACAGGGGCTCAGTCACAGAAAACAGAGTAAGGAAGTATCGCTTGCAAAGCAACAACAGATCATAAAAATTTAACAAGGATAGTCCCCAAACAGATTTACATCCGTGGAGGCGCAAAATCCTAATAATCTAGTGGAACAACAACAAGCCCGGCTTGGAAGAGAGCCCCACTAAAATCAGCAATGACATAAACTCAGAAAACAGGATTTGGAGCAATTCAAGACAAAGAACAAACGCCTTTAAAGAGAACAGAAGCACGAGATACGCTTCGCGGGGAAGATTATGATACTGGGGAACATATTTCAGATCCTCACCCGGAGGGAAACACAAGGAAACTTCGCATTACACAGAACCGTACAGCACAATGATTCCATGATTCACACAGATACCAATAACATGGATAAACAAAGGAAGGAAGCAAATAGCAGTAACAGTCCTCAAGGAGAACCTGAGCACACTCCAGTTAAGTCTTCAGAGATTGTATCTCGGTCTGCAGCCACCATTTCTACACAGCCAACTCAGTCCATAAACTGCAACTCCCCCACATGCATACCCACCACCAATACAAATCCTAAACCTACCTCACAGCAAAGTCAAGAGCAAGCTGAGGATGACATTTCCTTCCTCCAAGCCTTCATACAATGCAAAGATGATGGCAGATATGCTGCAGCAGTAGAACGGTTCGTTGATGAAGCCATAGAAGAATTCATTCAAATACCTACAATAGAAGCAAAAGGAGTGCGAAAGGATGATAAAGATGCTTTCATCCAAGTAAGTAACCAAACCTTATCTGATTTGAGTAATTTATCTCTTAGTCCTGGTGTTTCCAATATGGAGGGAGAACCTTGCACCCCAATTCTGTCCAAATTCTGGGTCCATATGGAGGACGAGGAAGGAGCCTCAGATAATGAATGCAGTGATATCACCCCAAAAGATTCAGAAATCCTTGGAGCCTATCTAAATAAAACCAAGCCAGAAACCACCCCTTCCAAAAGAATTACAAAGAAACAGAGAAAGGCATATCTGAAAGACCCTAATTTCAGTGGACCAGCATCCAACACCAGACAATCTAAATCCTCTTAATTTTGTCCTTGCTGCCTTATTGTAGTGGCCAGCAATGAAAATAGTTACCTGGAATGTCAGGGGAATCAAAGGTCCCATAAAAAGAAGGAGATTTATTGCCCTGGCAAGGGATTACAATGCAGATTTGCTAATGATTCAAGAGCATCACCTCCCTCTCTTTGAGGCCTCTAACCTAGGAGATTGGATAAAAAAAGGAGCTGGCTCAGCCTACATAACTGCAGATGGAACCAAAGGTGGACTAGCAATGATCTGGACCACCTTAAATGTAGTCTCCTCATATTGTAGCCCCTCTAATAGATGGCATGCTGTGAATGTGGATATACAAGATCATACTCTTGGGATAATCAATGTATATGCCCCTACTGAACCAAATGAAAGAGCCCCTATCTGGAAGGAAATCAAAGAGTGGATCATTGGTCAAACTTCCACCAAAGATTGGGTTATGGGAGGTGACCTTAATAACACCCCTCACTGGGACCTTAAACTGGGCAACAGAATCAATATATCGAGGAATGAAAGACAAGAATGGGAAGATCTGCTTCAAGTTACTGGATTGACTTACATCCCTTCAGCCAATGCCAAATATAATTGGTCCAATAAGAGAAATGGTTCTGAGAGAACTTACTGCACTCTGGACAGATTCTATGTAAACAATCCTAACATCTCTATTATGGATAACTGCATTGTCACTGGAGATGAAGGAAACATCCTATCTGACCACTTTCCTCAAATATTGGAAACCATTGATCTTAGTACCAAACTTAAACCCTCTAACTCCCCCTTCAAATTCAATGTGTCTCTGCTGCATAATACCACCTTTTGTCAGGAGTTTAGACAATTCTACCTTACACAACCAGCTATAGGTTGCCATCAATCAATGAGACAATTCAGCAGTAAGCTTAAAGATTGCAAGAATTGGATTAAAGAGTGGGGGAAAAAAAAGACAAAGGCAGAGTAAACAGAAAAAAAATAATCTGCTCCAAGAAATGAAAGAAGTTAGACAGAAATTAATTACCAGTCCTCTGTGTGCTGAGCTCCATAAACTAGAAATCTTGCTAGAAAATAATATTAAGGCTATAGAGGAAAAGGAGGCAAGAGGCATGGCTCTGAGAGCTAAAATTAAACAATATAGTAAAATGGATCAGGGTAGTTCCAAATACTTTTTCAGAGTGGCCAAAAACAAAATGATCAATAATGCTATTACAGTCTTAGAGAAAGAAGATGGGGAAAAAACTGAGGATGAACAAAGCATCAAAACAGAATTCCTACAGCAATACAGCAAGATGTTTAGTGATAAGCACTACAGTTCTCATGAAGAGGAGGAGCTAGATAGATTCTTCAAGAATATTCCAGCATCCAAGACCGTGGAGAAAAGTAATGATGAATACCCTGATGACAAGGAAATTCTGCAGGTATTAAAAAGCATGGAGAAAGGCAAGAGCCCAGGTCCAGATGGACTCCCTCCCAAAATTTTCCTTACCTTTTGGATTGTTATGAAAGAGGACTTCACAAATTTTATCAGAGGCGCTTGGGATGCTGTTTCTCTTCACCCTTCTTTCAACTCCAGTCTTGTCATCCTGATCCCCAAAACCAAAACACCGAGCAAGCTTAATGACTGGCGCCCTATTTCCTTAACCAACACTACCTATAAAATCTTAGCCAAAATTCTTTCAACTCGGATTCTCATGCACCTGCATAACTTGTGAGTAATGCCGTCAAATGGATTCCTCTCAGGCAGATTTATCCTAGATAATTACATTGCAGCCAGTGAAGCTATCCACTGGAACAGACTCTCTAAACAAGGCTGCATGTTAATTAAACTGGATTTTAAAAGAGCCTATGACTCTATCACATGGACTTTCCTGCAGAAAGCTCTGCAGCATATAGGAATTCATCAACTCCTCATAAACAAAATTATGTCCATTAATAATTTAGCCTCCTCTAGTCTATCCATCAATGGCTCCCCACCGGGTTTCTTCCCCATAAGAAGGGGTCGAGACAGGGTGCTTTTGGGCCCCATATCTATTTTTATGTGTTGCAGATGCTCACCGTAACCTCGCGGCAAGGTCTCCAACAACAAAACTTAATCCAAGGTCCGCAAATGCCGTGGTCGAAAAGCAAAACTCACCATAATGCAATATCTTTGATGATACCTTTATCCTTTTGAAGGCTCAACAATCTAGTTTAATCATCTGGGCTGGATAGCATACAGGTCTAAGTTTAGTACAAAAGCACCCGGCCCCGACGCTACGCTGCTTTTAGTGCTTGGTCCATTGTGCTTGGAGGTGCTTGGAGAGCGGGGAACGCGATGATCCGCTTTTAGCAAATTGCTTAGGATCGATGACATGGCTACCCCAAAATCAAATTAGGTACTTTATCAATTTCCATGGGGTTGTTGTGAGATGGCGTGGAGAGTTAATAGGATTTGGCTATGGCGGAAGCATGATCGGTGTTGTACCCCTAAACAGAATTTTCTTTTGTACAAAGACGGTTTCCTTTGTACAACACAATTTTCAGACAACACGATTCTAAATGGATCAATCAACATCGATTTTAGATGAAGAAAAGCGACTTCAAATTTTTCGGGAAGGGCCGTCATGAAGGGCCTGGGGGTAGGCGCCTATCCATCACTTCTGGAGGGTGGTTTTACACGCGTTCCGGAGTTCCTTCTGTTTGCTTTTTTGATTTCTTTCATTCGAACTTCTCTTTGATTTCAGGCTTCCAGTTTGTTGTATCAGACATGGCACACTCAGGCGCTTCAGCTGATCCTTCAGGAGTAAGTTTTTTTTTTCCAAAAATGGCCAATTGGGTTGCTTGTTTTGCTTGCATTCTATTGAATTTGTGATTTTTTTTCTTTGTAGCTTCTTTTGCCAGGACAGAGTTTGAGTTTTGCAAGTCTGGGGGGTCTCAACAACTCGGGTCGTTGTGAAAAAAAATCTTTGAAGAAGTCTGATGTTTCAGACTCAGGGTTCTTGCAAGTCTGGAAGACTCCATTGGTGAAAGGAAAGGTTTATGTGAAGGAGGTGATAAGGTTATAAAACAAAGGTTATAAAGAAACAAGGTATGTCTGCTTGTTATTTGTTCATTACTTTGGATATTTTAGAATTATGTAAGTAATTTGTTATTTGGTTTTTTGGAAGGTGAAGAGTTTTATGATGTTGACAAGCATAGTCCTGTCAAACCGGCAAACCTGTCAAAGGAAACTACACCAATTACATCACCTACTAAATCTCCTTTCAAAGGTTACTTGACATTTTGTTTGGTTATGTAACTGTTTATGTTCAGTGTTTGTATTGTTGTTTATTTTACAATGTTCATGCAGTTTCAGATTTTTTCAAGACGCCTGCAAAAAAAATTCTTTCTTCAGCATTGAAGACACTTCACCTGCATCAAAAGGATATGCTGAAGATGTGGAGAGCAGTCCTGATATTGCTTCTCCAAACACTTTGGCAGATGCATGGATGGAGGTGTGGAAGAAGCAACATCAAAAGTCTTTCCATGCATGTAGAAAACTCAAGCATGGGGGAGGAAGCAGCAGCAGGGGTCTAGAACTTCTTGCAGAAGGGGCAAAGGCTGGTGATGACAATGACAAAGAAAGTGAAGAAGAGAAGGAAAAAGAAAAGCAAGGTTCACTGGCAAGTGAGCTATTACATTTTTTAGTGGTTAAATTTCAGTGTCTCATATGTTGGATTCCACATGGCTTATATTTCTGTGACTTGCTTATTCGTATAAAAACTAATGGCTGCAATTTGTTCATAAGTTCATTCTAACACAAGGCACCTTTCCCTTCCAAAGTACTAATGAATGTTGTAAGCATTAGTGCTCATTGAATTATCATTATCTCCATTCTGCTATTTTATGGTCTATATTCCATTCAATTAAGGATCTTTTGGTGGTCTATGAAATTCAATTATGGTCTATGATGCCAACACTTGGTTTAGGATCTTTTGTAGCAAGGGGAAGCTACAGAGAATCGATTTATTTCTTGCTTTATTGTACCTCTAGAATTGATTTCATTTTTTAGATGCCAAGATCTGAAGCAAAAAAGGTCTTCTTGTGCAACAAAAATAGTGATGATGATTGAGAAGGACTTCATATTTCAATTGGATTCCCGGATAACTATAATACTTAATTTCTAGTTATCATGGTGGCCAGAAGTATAAACCTCCATGAACTTCAGGTATAAAGATGGTGGAAATAGAAGAAAGAAAAAAAAGGAGAGATTTTTTGGTTTCTCAGGTTCAATACCTGACATCTCATTTGGCTGTATGTTTGTGTTCAGACCTTTGATTTTGTTAGGTTCAATCCCTGACATCTCATTTGGCTGCATGCTTGTGTTTAACATTTTGATTTTGCAAAGATGTTTAACACTTTGATCTTGCAAAGAACAAAAAAAGGATTATTTTTGCTATGTTCATTGCTATGATTCAGTAATGTTATTTATCATATTTTCTTTGATGTTTTGAAGATGTGTTTGAGCAATTACTTTGTAATACAGAGTATTATTGCTTGAAGACCCAATGTTTTGAAGAACAGGACATGGATCATATCGTATTTGTTAAAATGCCTTCTAATTTATGCTTTTTGTCTTTCACAAATCAAGACAAAATTAGGTCTGCATCAGAGCTATTTTGAGTTGCAAAAGGTTATTATCTGAAGCTGAGATTTGGCAGGCAAGCCATTCTTAAAGTTATTCAAGTGTTTGCCAAATTACAAAAGCTAATTCAAAGTATAAAATCTATTTTTGCTTTTTGTCTTTGTGAAGGACCCAGTTTTTCTAGTTCTGTATCAGACCTATTTTGAGGAGGGAAACAATATTATTTGAAGCTGAGATTTGGCAAGCATGTCATCTTTAAGGTTATTCAAGTGCTCCCCAAATTACAAAAGCTAATTCAAAGTACAAGATCTATTTTCTTATTTTTGCTCTTTGTCTTGATTTGTGAAGGAAAAACTTTTTAGACAAGTTTTTCTACGTCTATATCAGACCTATTTTGAGGAGGCAAACATTATTATTTGAAGCTGAGGTTTGGCAAGCAAGTCATCCTCGAAGTTATTCAAATGCTCGCCAAATTACAAAAGCTAATTCAAAGTACTGCTGAAATTTCATAGGGGGAACCTTAGATGTGCAAAAACTGTTTTCAGCAGCAAAAGTCTGATACAACTTGTAATATCTTGAGTTTGAGAACTTAGAATGACTGGAAACTTGGTCAATATATGCTCATTGATACCCTTAAGCCATGCGTAAAGTTTTAAGTCCAAACTCCAAGCCAACATCCAAATGGGTGGTACCCATGGGATCTTGCAGTTTTCAGGATGAATGAGTGTGGCAGAATTTAACAGTAGGTATTTCATACAACAAGACATGACATCTCCCATCTAAGATGACGTTTTTAGCTTACTTATCATCTCATCTGAACACCAGACATGCAACATAAGATCCGAACACCAGACATGCGAAGGATATGAATTATTCGCTCATGCATATACCTATTCCATCCAATGAAGTGCTCAAAAATATCACTTTGGGCAGCTTATGCTTGCTGAAATGCATTCTGTCCATAATAGGAGAACTTAAATCATTGCTACCATTCTCATTACAAAATAGATAACAGTAAACATGTAAAACGAATCCAAAACAATGCTTGAGAAACTATATCCCAACGAATGATATGATGGACCTGTTCTAAAACAACATTTATGAGACTATAAATCCCAACAGATTATATGATAGAAACCTGTGGTCTTTGAGTAAAGTGAAAGCTTGACTGTGTTCAAATGCAAGCAGTTGATGGAAGCTAGCAGGTAAACAGGCAGGTTCATTGATTCCCCACGATTCAAGTACTCGGAAGACGTTAACGTTATTCTTAGTATAAGCTTTTCAGGATGCCCAAGAGTTAGACAGTGATAATGGAGATGCGGAAACGGGAGTGTTAAAGGCCCCCGAACACCGATGCGGAAAGGTTGATAAATGCGGAAATGCAGAAAGATTGATAACATGTATATTGGTCACTTAGTTTCATGCACCCAGAAGGGAAACTCTACCGGAATGCTTAGTTCTTCTGATTCGGAGCTGGATTTGAGGTCGGTGAAAAGGTACGTTTTGCTCGAGCTTTACCTGCTTTATCCGCTTCTGCTTGTCGCGCTTTTTTGTACCCCAATATCTAACTTAGACCCTACAGAACTTTGCCACAGTCTCAAGTGTGCAGCTGAACTTGAACAAATGTAGTATCCTGTGGGAGGACCCCAATCAATCAATGGACACCAAAGGCATCAAAGTCAATCCTCCAAATCAACCCATTACTCTCCTTGGGCTCCCTCTTGCCATAAATATGCCCAGTAAAGAGGTCTGGAGACCTACAGTAAATAGAATAAGGAAAAAACTTCAATCCCTCTCCCCCAACCTCTCTTTTGCAGGCAGAGCATTAACAGCTAATGTGGTGCTCGCAAGCACTCATGTATACTTCTCTTCTGTACTCATTGCCAATAAAGAAACCTATAATGATATTGAAAGGTGCCTAAGGGAATATGTGTGGAAAGGCATGCATTTTGTTAATTGGGATGAGATTACCCACAACAAGAAAGAGGGAGGTCTTGGCTTTAAAATCTTGCAGAAACGCAGCCAAGCTCTTGGTGCCAAATATGTATGGAAAGCTATAAATGGGTGGAACTCCCCTGCCATGGAGTTCATAAGATATTGGCTGCAGAATAGTAAACCTTTTGGAATGAAGAAATATATTCATCACCTCCCGGACTCTGCATACTATCAGTTCAAGTGTGCATCAAATACATCCCCTCTTATGAGGAAAATCTTTGAGGCCTGGAATCTGATAGCTGAAGGCTTTGAGCACAAAGACATTAATTTCGATAGTGCTAATTTCTCCTTATTCTGGTCCCCTATCTTTGCCAAACAAAATGAAGTTTGCTGGGCTCTTAAACATCCCCAGATTTGGAAAAAATGGAAACAGGCAGGCATCACTCAGCTTCAACACCTCTGGGATGGGGATAAATGGCACAGTTGGGAGCATGTCAAACAGATAATAAATGGGAAGAGAACAGATAGGATCATCTTTGATACAATCATGGATGTTGCTAATACTCAGAATGAATGTAAAATGCCCAAAAATCCAGACTGACAATTGAATAACTCAGACTAGTATAAAGTTGCTTTAGGATATAAACCTCCTAAAACCATGACCCACACTGATAAATGGCTTCTCCCTCACAAATATTTTAAGAAAATTCTGAGAAACAATTGGAAATCCTACTCTCAGCCAAAAGTGCACATGTTTATCTGGAGATGCCTGCATCATGCCCTGCCAACCAATTACAGCATGTCAAGAAGACGTAAGGACCTGTAAATCAACCCGAAATGTAAACTTTGTGGGCATAATTCTGAGACCACCAGTCATATTTTTGACTGCCCTAAAATTAGAGAGTTTTGGAGATGGTTAGATGACTATTTTAAGACAAAGGGCCATAACCTAGGCAACTGGGCCAATCTGATGGACCTATTGAAAGAGCCTAATGCTTTTCTCAACACGATTAAACAAACTGCCCTCTGGATAATCTGGAAACACAGGAATAAGGTCAATTACTCCAATCATAAGGTGGATATTGCCTGGATGAAAGTAGCTTTGCAAATAGAAATTTCCCGAATTGCAACAGCTCATAAAAATAGCAAGCAAGATAAAGCGGATAAGGATTGGCTAACTATTGGGAATTATGTAGGATTAAATTACATTTTTATTTGCAAAGACATGATTATTGCTGATGATCACTTTCTGATATACAGAACTACTGATTTCACTCACCACGAGGATGAACTGTAAGCCCCCTTTTCCTGTTTTGTCTAACTTTGCAGCTGCCACGGAGATCTTCAACAATGAGCATCAATGGCCCATCCCCCACTCCATTGATGAGGATCTGAATAAGCTCAACCCCTTTCTACTCAATAGATTCCAGGCACACATTTTAGACAGATTCCTCTTCTGCTATGAAAGACTCCTTACAGATGAGCAGTTCCTCCACTTTCGAGATATTTTCTATCACCACAAAGATCTACAAGATGCCCATGGAGAAGCTCTCATCCTCTTTTCAGATACACCCCCTCTGTGGTACTTTGCCTTTGCACCAGAATGGAACGAGATTGGCTGGCAATTGGATCCGGTGGCTACAGACTTGGTGATCATCGAAGAAGACGACACTGAATCAGACTCAGACTTCATCCTGCAACAACTTTAACTGCAACGACCTGCTCTTCAATCGGCTTCCTTTTTGGTCCCCTGGCTATCAGCAGCAAACTGTAATTTTTGTAGTAAAATGAATTCCATAAGAGTATAAACAGTTGGAATTCACAAGCTATTGAACCCAAGGGGTTCCTCCTTTTTTCATTTTATGTAAATTTTCATGATCAATAGAAATCTTCCTTTTCTCCAAAAAAAAAAAAAAAACCAGTTCATTGAAGAAAGGTGCTGAGAAGAGGGTGGTGACATCAGTTGGACATACAAGCACGTGACCCATGAAGGAACTCCTCATACAAATTTCTATCGTCTGTAAGTTGCTCCGTGACTTGGAGAGAGCTCCACGTGCCCTTTGCACTAGGTGGTTCATGTGTGAAGAGGGTGTAATCATTGTGCCCATATGACCACTATGGTCTCTTCACCCACTGTATAAGGTATCTCACAACTAGTATTTTTTGGTGATTAAGTAAACAATTTGCTTCATTTTTGTTGGAATTTGTGATCTCTTGTCTACCCACCTAAGAAAATAGAGCCAAAATGTTCGACTAAGAATCTTTTTCAACTAGAACTTTGGTTTCAATCTGTAATGAAGTTCCTATGTTTGAATTGCATTGTTCTTGTTCTCGACTCGCTACCAAGAAAGCTTGGATGCACACTAACAGACAAAAATTCGAATTAAGGACAGTTTTCGGGTCGGGGTGCTCCTTTTTGTGTAAAATAACAGGGTTCCAAAAAAAAGTGGGAATGGAATGAGTCCCACTTTAATTAAATACGACTTATGCCTACATTCAATCTGCAATGAATGTCTATTGGATGTGGAGGTTGCACGAAAGACAAAGCCAACTTGAACAAAATTTCAGAGTATTGTGGATTTATCTCAGATGTGCATACTATATTCAAAAACTCTACCTCGCCACCAAGCAAAGCGCAGTCAGACTGCCTATAACCTTCAACATAGACTTGCAAAACGGATTAGCAAGAATGGTCCTCTCTTAAAAAGATAGTTGAAAATAGGTCAAGAAGTAAGAAAATGTATAAGCATGACAAAATATATTACTCGCCCACAATCTTCAGCCACATTCTTTGATATGCTTGAATGACTTGTCGTATAATCAATGAATGCCTGCTAAAATCAAATTAAACATATAAAAAATAAAAGCCTTTATTGTTATTAATTATGTAAAATGCTTACCTTCATTTCGAATCCATTGACTTTGATCAAGACAAAATGTTGAATCTAAAATAAAATTGCTAAAAGATTAGATCACATTTAAAACAACTGATAAAAATAAAATAAAAAAAAATCCTATCGGAGATTGGATGTTTTTATGTTCATCATCATTTCCCGCAATCATATGGTAATCCGATATACTCTCTATCTCTAAAACATATAACATAAATAATTCATTACCATTGACAATAATCTAAACATATATAGTTCGCCGCCCATCGATTTTTTCTGAACCACAATCCTTCTTTGTGATTTACTTCCACGTGTTTTTGGGACATCTAAATCAATGCCTGACAGTGACCAAATGGATCTAAGCTACAAGATACGACGTCTTTTGTACTGCTGCTGCCTGGACCCGAATTAAGGATAAAAAATGGAGAAACGAATCATCTCCTGCTGTGTTGAGTAAAGGATGGTGTCTCAGAACATAGTCAAACTTTCATTTGTGCAGTTGGGCAATGTCGCGACCTGTGGGGCAACAATATTGGAGACAAAGGTGCCCACTACTTTGCCTACAAAGGGTTTTGAATAGTTTAAAAAAAAATTGAATAGTTTATTATTGATTTATTCAATAGTTATTATTAAATTATTAACTTTATCTTAATTAATTTCAACCTAAAACTTTTATTAAAGTGCTTTAAAAGATATAAAAAGTTGTAAATTGTGAAAATTCTCATAATATTTTTAAGTTATCACTTATCAAACCATCGAATATCATTTAAAAATTATCATGATTGCCAAATTTTAAATTTATAAAATCACTGAAAATTGAAATCTTATATCCGAAATGTCTAATTCTAAATAGATAAAATTAGTTTGAAAAAGAATTTTATATTTTAATAACTATTACAATGGATAAACTTATATAATTAGAACATATAAAAATTATAACAATCAAGAAGAATTAAACAATATATATATTCTTATAATGGCATCCTTGAAGTGCTATCTATTAGCTTTGAATAAGTCCAAGTTTTGTTGAATATGCCATAATTTCATAATTTATCATATGCACATGCAAAAATCATATACAGATCAATCATGGCAGCTCATAGCACCTCAATTGATCAAAAGCAAAACCCCACCTAAGAATTTCTTCATGTATAGAACTTTGGACCTCTTACAATTGCTTGCACCTCAAAAGATCGCCTTCTAGCTCCAAGAATCAAGCTGCAGAAGAACATACATAGTGCAGTCAATTCTGACCCAACATCACAATTTCTGTTATAACTTTCGCATACGGATGTATTTCAGCTTGTTCAGACCTATTCCGGAAAGCTTACTTGAAGATCGTTCCAGTAAAATAAAAATCACCTAAAAAGAATCTTGGGTCGCCGAGTATGCTTCAAATTTCGGGCTCCAAAACTGCCTAAAATTGCTCCTTGCCTTCATGCTCTGCAATAATCCTTTCTCCGAAGAGACAAAACCCTGGTCTCATGCTGCATACATGCCATGAATATATATATATATATACATAGATAAATATGTATATTAATCCATCAGGTGGCCAGAACTGTTATAGTCTCCCCTTCTAAAATTTACATGTCCTCATGGGTCGATCATTGATTTGGTGAAGCAATCCTCCAACAACTTATAGAATCAATATGCAATGCCAACTTATTCACTAATCCATACCTCAACATCATCAAGAGTTGCTCTCGTTGCTTATATGGAGACTTCTCCCTTGACATATTTCTATGGTAACCATGAAGCCTCTAAATACTACTCCTCCTCCTGAGAATAGCATTTCTAGACCTTTATGCAATCCACAGATCATAATGTCAAAACCTAAGGATCCGACATTGCTCTGATACTAACTGTGACATTTCTAACCGACATGCCCTTAACCAACTGCGCAAAACCGTCTAGACGTTTATGAGTAGTCACTTCTACCCATTTATACCGATGTCTCGGAACGCAACACCAAGATCTACTCGAGCAGTCTCCCATGGGTCCGTTACTAAGTTGACCCTCCAGACAACTCGGGATCTTGTCAAAACTTGCACATTCTACATTGTTAATGGTGGTGAAGAATTGAATCTTCCTTTTGCACAATTGAAACTTAAACCATTACTAGAAATCCATCCTCATTGAGATACACTATATTCCCACTATCCATCAAGAATACAAATTCAAAGGATGTACTATCCACAATACTCTCAATTTATATGCATAAACACTGCTAAGCAAGCTAAACAAAAGCTTTTTAACTCCAGATCACAACAACCACGATCCTCAGCTATATTGCTGCCATTCGTACAATCACTGCCTTGCTTGTTCACTGCACATGCACTCACTGGGGTTAGTCCTCGTGACTAAGTGGGGATCCCTGGCTGCCACTGCATGCATGGAAATACTCTGGAATCTTTGATACAAAGACATAACCACAAGCAAACAGAATATTCTATGTGAGTATAGTGCTAGAAAATGACAACATAATCCAATGAAATGCCAAAAATGAGCATCAAAAGCAGAGAAACATAGTCAAAGTACTAAAACATCATAAATTAGCTCCGGGACAATGGGAAGCTCAGCCAGCCTACATAGAGGCCCTGTTAGCAGAGAAATGCCCAGCCAGCTCACATTCCAAGCCCCGTTAGCAGAGTTGGTGGGGTGAACCTTATATGCCATATCCTTCCCAGCCCACGTCTGGCATTGGAGGACCTCTTACCATGGAATCACAAGAGTTGACGCACAACCTCACCAGGAAGCTACGCCTGTGAGGAAGACATGCCCGGTGACACAGAGCACAAGAATACCACAGAGAATCATAGACGAACATGAGCATGCTGGAGCAACCTAGGCCATCGAACCTAGAAGCCCGACCCCGGAGGATCCAAGTACATAATCAAAAGATCAAGACAACAATAGAACAATGCAAGGGCCATGACATGTGATGTGATGTTCATTAGGATATTTACTAAACACATGTACCTAGATCATACTCTGCCCCTTGCTGAGGTTGCCCATATATGTTGAAGTAGCTTATTCAATGCTCCATGTTTACCTTCATGTAATTCCCTTGTCAAAGTTACTCATACATCCTAAACCATGTCGAGGTAGCAACTCAATGATGAAGACCTTGATAGCAATCCAACCATCGATGATGAACCCTGTCCTTTTGGCAGCAGGTCTATGACCTTACCAACATATCAAGAGCACTATGATCACAATATAAACATGTCGAGGAAGTCACAAGCACGGTTGTCATATTGATGTGAATCCAACACCTATGTACTTCATCGGTTACGTCAACGCTGCTCCATGCCACAACCATGCTCAAAAGTCCCCATAATATTCATATGACTCTCTTGGCCAACTACTCAATCCCATATCATGCCTTACCTTCAAAAGTTCCATCTCAATAGCTATAATTCAATCATGAGCTATGGTTTTAATACATTTCATTATAAACCTACTTTCCATAACTAATGGAAAATCCCAAAACTCAACACTTTCACTTAAGAATCAATGTAACATGATGACCGCAACTTGCCGCAACTGCATGTAATCCTTGCCATATTATCTTGAATCATAGCTCCACCTTTAGGAGTCAAAACAGCACAGATGGCACAATTCTTGAGCTTCATGCTCAACTTACTGATTATCTACCCAGATGCTCATATTCTCCTTTACATACATAGTGTAGTCAATTCTGATCCAACATCACAATTTCTGTCATAACATTTGCATACGGATGCATTTTAGCTTGATCAGACCCATTCCGGAAAGCTTACTTGAAGATCTTTCTAGTAAAATAAAAATCACCTGAAAAGAGTCTTGGGTCGCTGAGATATGATGCTTCAAATTTTGGGCTACAAAACTGCCTGAAATTGCTCCCTGCCTTCATGCTCTGCAACAATCCTTTCTCCGGTAAGAGACAAAACCCTGGTCTCATGCTGCATACATGCCATGAATATGTATATACGTACATAAATATGTATATTAACCCATCAAGTGGCCAGGACCGTTACAAGCTGGCTATGGAGGCCGGTTGAAGGAGAACTAAATCAGATATAGTACTGTAAACTGGAAGCGCCAGCGCACAAGTAACAAAGGAGAAGAAATTGAAAGAAAAAATTGATTATTCAACATCCTGCAACATAAGACTACTCCAATCGGCATGAACATAGAGCAGGGAAATCGTGTCTGCACCTCCACCACATTCTATTTGCAAACCATTGCAAAAACTTCCCCCTAGAAATTGAAAATAGAAAGAACATCACTAAAATATACAAATTTTAATACAATTCTATATGCAAATCATGTCCGAACCATGGTGAGAATACCTTACCCCAATGCGAAGCAATTGTGGACGTGCTTCCTATCTTTGTTTGCATACCCTGGTCTAGAGTGTTGCGTGGATGTGGCCCTGGAATGTTTGATGTCCTTCCCTTGGTTGGTGTCGCTTCTTCTGGTTTGAGTTTGGAGTAGTGTGGTAGTTTTATGTTTACTTCGTCCTTAACAACCTGGCCCTCAAGTTTTAAGGCTGAGATCAGATCTCAGGCGTTGGTTGCAAGAGTATACCCACTAGTAACACATTAAAAAATGCATAAGCACCTAGTTTGTTATGCCAAATGGCTATAAACACCTAGCTTGTTATGAAAACCACCACAAAACCACTATAAAACTCTCGGGCCCAAAACACCCTCGTTCTAGGGTGTTATCCCTCTCATCTCACAAACACGCTAGTTTTTTGGGTTGCCCGTAGGGGGCAATCCTCTTGTTGCTAGGGTAGAGTGACGGTTTGAAGGCTTGGATTTGTTTTGAGGATGATATGCCCCGGAATATTCTATGTAAGCAGATGCGATCGGTTGGGCTTTTTTAGGGTTTTTTGTGACGCCCAGTAACAGTTAGACGACAACGATTCGCCTGGGATGTGCCTGATGGTAGGGATTGTTTGGGCCTATGGCAGTGGCATGAATGCTTCCTTTTCTTTCGTTCCGGCCGAACCATGGCGGCAGCAGAATTGTAGGTACATTTGCAGCTGTTTGGCATGTTCGTTCCTCAACTCTTGCTATGCTTCGGATTATGAAGGCTTGTAGGTTTCAATGAAGATGCTAAAGTTAAGCTATATTGTAACAGGTCTGTGGAGTAGGCATGCGGAATCAATGTCCTACTAAAATAGGCTGCGAAGTCAAGGTGGCCACAATTCCTGGTGCGAATTTATCCACTTCCATTGGCAGAACATTTGTCCCGATCCACTTTTGAGACCATTCCAAAAGGTCCCACTCGGATATTGGCCTTTTTTTGCCACAAGAGAATGAGTACTAAGAGAAGAATTGCTCTCTGGCCTATAATTGTGCTGGAAGCTTTCGACATGGTAAGCTACTGTGAAGTATTCTAGTTGTTTATTCCGTCTTTTCATTTTAATGAGTACCATGCCTTTTGTTCTCTGGGCTTTGATTTCGTGCGTGGATGAGTGTGGAATGTCAGTCATGGAACTAATGTTGTTCCAGGTCTCAATCTCACACTCCAAGAGGAGATAATTTGTTAAGGCTGCTTCAGAGATGTGTGGCATCTCATGTACTTCCAAAGGAAAAATCAAACGACCTTGAAGATGGCTCTAAATCTAAAGGTGAGGTGTTAAACCCTCCTCTTGAAATTGTTCATGCTCCCACAGAAGGAAGCCACAGACATGGCCATGGTCATGAACATGTTTTTAGGGGTTATATTTCTAGAGATTTGCGTACTATGTTAGTTGACTGTGCTCATGCTATAATGAAGAATGATTTTATTAATGCCAATGGAATGGCAACGCTCATCAGAAAGGATGCATTTGCTCTTGGAAATGGAACACAGCGGGTTGCCCACTATTTTGTGGAGGCACTAACAGCTAGACTTCTTGGTACTGGCCATGCCTTGTATATCATAAACAACACTCCTTCTTCAACAGAGGCAAAAATGATATATGAATTTAGGGTAAGTGCCACTCCTAGTCCATGGATTCCTCATTTTTTCTCGAACCAAACTATTCTTAATGTTTGCAATGGCAAGCAGAAGGTGCATATAATAGACTATGGTATCATTAGCAACAGATTCCAGTGGCCTCTACTTTTAAATATACTGGCTAAAAGACCAGGAGGTCCTCCCAAGCTTAGGATTACTGGCATAGATCTGCCTCAGCCTGGATTCAAGCCTGAAGAAAAATTAAATGAGTTTGGCAGGTCTTTAGGAGACCTTGCTAGGCAACTAGGTATCTGGCTTGAATTTCATTCCGTCTGCTCCCCTAGATGGAAAAGCATTCTTCCAAGCTCCTTCAATATTAAATCCAGTGAAGCTCTTATTGTGAATTTTCTCTTTACAATTCATCATCTTGAAGATGAGAGCATGAGGTAGGGATAGCCCTAGAAAAATTACCCTGGCACATATCAGGAAGATGAATCCTGACATTGTGATTCTTGGAGTGAATAATGGACAAAGGGTTATGCCATTTAACTTCATGGATAGATTCAGCCAAGCCTTATCTAGATTTGGAGCAAAAATTGATGCAGCAGAAAGTGGTGTCAGGGAAGACAAGCAGTGACAAGGATCTTTGTATGAGCAAAAATTTCTAGGGCCCGAGATCCTAAACCTAATAGCTTGTGAGGGGAGTGAAAGGGTGGTAAGGCATGGTCCTTATCAAGACGGGGGAGAGTATAATGGAAAAGCGGGGTTTAGGGATGCTGCCAATGGACATAATGATTTACAGCAGGGCATGGAGGTTGATGAGAAAGTACCATAGAAACTTCAGCATAGAAGAAGATGGAGGTTGGCTGAAATTATCCTGGAAGAATGTTACCACACAATGTGTGTGTGCATGGAAGCCTATCTACATTTTCCAGTGAAATTTCTTCCATCTCCTTTTCTTGTGATCCTTGAACTTGACCTTCAGTAGATTCTTGCTTTTGATTTTGACTGATGTGCTTCATTGTGATTCTGCATGAGACTGATGTGCAGTCAGAAGCATTTGTTAATCTGTACAGTACAAGCAGCATCTGTATCCATGTATGCGTTCATAGTAACAACAGAGTTAGACAAACACAACAAACTTGTTATGTTTTATATCATACAAAATTATAATATCAATTCGCCTATATGATACTTATCAATTTTTGATCTATTGATTTTGACAGAAAACTTGCTTTACTAATATCTAGAACACTATTGCATGATGCGATGTCTTCCACTTAAAACGTACCCACAGATGACAAACAATTTGGATGTTTGGGTGTTTGGCCCACAATGTGTCCATTTCAAATGTTTGAGAAATGCCAAGGCTCAATTGCTAATGTTTGAGAAATGCCAAGGGTCTATGTCAATGATAGGCTATATGGCATACAGATATTCCTAGTACTCAAAAAGAAACAATTTGAAAAAGTCCAATTAGCTGAAATGAATTTTTAGGTTCAGTTTATATATTGTTCGAAACAAAGTTAACTGAAGCGCCTGATCAGTAGAATCCCCATTTCATTTCTTATATCGATTGCTAATGTGTAATGAGATCATCGATTTTAGTTTCTATACATTCGTATAATATGTATGGTAACGGTTTCTTCAGAGACTGAGAATCAGTCTGGAATATCATTATCCCCTTCCTTTACTACTATAAATTGGGGATACCACATCAAAATATGTATTTCAGAAGGGGTGACTCAGCAAGCATTAAGACATAGCATATCAGCTTGCCGAATGGTCTTCTTTTATTCCCCATATATTCCTATTTTAGGCTATATCGAAAGAATTTTCATATTCATCCTCGAAAAAGATCGAAGTGCATAGAGTTAAAGAAAGAGGCCCTTATATGGTTAAAATAGTAGAAAAAGGTCTCCTTATACAAAATTTTCAAAAACTTTAGATACAACCCCTATAATATATGTACATTGAGTTCTATAAATTCCTCCAAATCTCCTACCATATTTGCACAATGAATTAGCCAAATTCAGCCAAACCCCTTATCATATCTTTATAATCCGTTTCATACATTCGGACAGACTTCCATTTACAAGCCGCTACGGCATCGCTACAAGCCTGTCCACAAGTGCCCTCGATCAGTTGTGTAGGGGTTGTACATAGTTGGTTGGTTGATTGACTGGGTTAAGTGGCTATGGTTTAGGGTTTAAGTTGGGTCTAACTTGGGGACGAGGGACAATCATAACCCTAGAGGTGAATCATATCAGATGAACTGTTAGCTTATGTTTTGCCTTGTAAATTGGTCGGATCTTGAACCTTAAAGGGAAAGTTAATACATGCTCCGCACATGGTTGAATAGCCTATAAACAAAATAGACATAGAAACTCAATATTCATAGATTTGGTTTTTGTGATAATAAAAAATTAATGCATCGGCATTCAAGAGAAACATTACAATGGAACAACGAGTAGAAGAACAAACTAGTAGTACAACGGAGACATTCAACTCATGCATCCTTGTTTATGTTTGTTGAAAATTGAAGAACAGTTTCTTTGACCTTAAAGATGGAAGCATATCTATGGATTATTCACATTGTTGAGATGATTTGATCAATCCTTTTAAGTTCTTAGGCTGCTTAGTACAATTTTTAACTCATGTTTTCATTTAGTGTATAAACGTGTTTAGGATGCATTCTGTTTTAACATGTCTGATTCCATCTAGACAACTTTCGTTCCTTGGCCCTAACAACATCACTTACTAAGTATATCCCTGATTTTAATTCCATATGCTTCCAGAAGCTTTGTAACCATATTATCAATAGAACTACAGTCTGTCTTCTTCTCTGGCCTCCATGGATGTTAAAATAAACTTCCTTCCTTCCTTCTTCACTGAAAAAAAAAGAAATACTAAATAAATGAAACCTCCGCAATCTATAGAAATATATCCTTTGAACAAATCATCCCTCTCAGTCTTAAAAACCTCATTGCAAACAACAAATCACCCCTCAACATTGATTACATACTATTAACATCCAATCCCATAGGTTTATGCCATACTTTTTATACACAATATTATTCGGCACAAAAATGTCCAGAGTAATTGCGCATGCATCAATGGCTCCTCCAAAGGGCAACCCATTGGAGCAACCCATTGATGCGTTAGCATCTTGTTTGGTTCATATATGACTCTCCCCACCACAAGGAACCAATTGTGGAAGGCTTATAAAACAACACACAAAGAGAACTTAAAGAACGTTGCCACAACCTTATTGCATTCACAACACTATTTGCCAACTGCATATCAGCTACCGGAATTGACCGCCACTGACCAGAATTTGAATCAGCACGCTGTTAAGAATTTGAAGGTATTGCATTTTTTAGCCCTGCCCAATTGTCGGCATAAGTTTCTTTTTTATGACCAGCAAACATTTGAAGAATCGGGAATGCTTTGATGATATACTTAAGTGGGCTGGCCTTGATCGTAAGCAGCAACATGGATTTCCTGTTTCTAAAGACTGTGCCTATCGCCTGCTACAGGAATGTATTAAACGGGGAAGCCTGGAACTTGTTAGACGGGCCCAGTTCCTAGTGATCTATTGTGCGTTCGATTCAGTTTCCGTCTTGGCTGATAATCTCATTCGCTTCTTTACCACTTGTGGAAGTCCATTCGAAGCAAACCAGGCATTCGCTACAGTATCAGAACCCACGCATTACACATGGAACGCAATTTTGGATTCTCAGACCAAGATCGGCAATGGGGAACTAACCCTTCTGTTGTATTCCAGATTGCAATATGAAGGTACAAAACCAGACATATTCACCTTTCCTAGAATTTTGAAAGCATGTATCAATTTAGGGGCCATAGAACAGGGGAGATATGTCCACGGGCAAATTCTACAGAGTGAGATTCAGTTTGATACCGTGGTCTGGAATTGTCTAGTGGATATGTATGCAAAATGTGGAAGATTGGAGGAAGCAGAGGCTGTTTTCAATAGATTGATGGACAGAAATGTTGTGACATGGGGTACAATGGTTGCAGCATATGCCCAGGCAGGTGAAGGATGCCTTGCCTTCAAATATTTCCAGATAATGCAAGATTATGGTCTAATGCCAGATAAAGCTACATTTTTAAGCATTTTGAAAGCATGTAGGAGCCTGGAAGAGGGGCGGCATATCCATGAAAAAATCCTCGAAAGTGATCTACAATTTGACAGTGCTGTAGGAAATACTCTAATTGATATGTATGCAAGTTGCGGTAGTTTGTATGAATCATGCCAAGTATTTAGTGCATTGCAAAGTCCCAAGCTAGTGGCATGGAATGTAATGATTTCAGCATATGCACAACATGGAAAAGCCTACCTTGCTATGCAATGTTTCAGATCCATGCAGCAGGAAGGCATCAAGCCAGACAGAGTCACTTTTTTGGGTGTATTGCAAGCTTGTGCCAGCATAGGTGCATTAGAGCAGGGCATTCAGATCCATAAGCAGATAATTGAGAGTGGCCTTCAATTTGACATTGTTGTTGGGAGCATTCTTGTAGATATGTATGCGAAATGTAAGAACTTGGACCAAGCACGCAAAGTGTTTGACACTTTCCCAACTCCAGATGTAGCATTATGGAATGCAATGATTTCGGGCTATGCCCAGCTTGGGGAAATCATTCTTGCCTCAGACTGCTTTGCAGACATGCAATGCAAGAGGATGAAACCAGATGTCATAACATGGAGTGCAATGATTACTGGATATGCCCATCTTGGGCAAGGAATCCAGGCCCTAGAATGTTTTGACAGCATGCAGCGCGAGGGCATAAAGCCTGCCAAGGCTACTTATTTGAGTGTTTTGAAAGCATGTGCCAACATGGGTGCTATTGAGCAGGGCAGACGTATCCATCGGCGGGTTATCGATATTGGCCTTCAAGTTGATATTGTCATTGGAAGCACCCTGATTGATATGTATGCCAAATGTGGGGCTGTTGAAGAGATACAAAAGGTGTTTGCCAGCTTACCTAATAAGGATGTAGTTCTGTGGGGGGCCATGATTATGGGTTATGCCCAGCTTGGTGATTGTAGGTTGGCTATGCAGAGTTTTAAAGACATGGTAGACAGTGGCTCTCAACCAAACAGTATAGCTTTCCTTGGCATCTTTGCTGCATTTAGTCATGCAGGACTAGTAGATGAAGGACTTTGCTACCTCAAAATCATGACTGGATATCATGGCATACAACCAGACACGTTTCATTGTAACTGCTTGGTGGACCTGCTGGGCCAGGCAGGTCGTTTTGCAGAAGCAAAGTCTTTGCTTGAAACCACTGTGGAACCTGATATTCGACTATGGATTACTCTGCTTAATGCTTGCAATGCGCTTGGCCATGTGGAGCTAGCAGGGGAATGCTTTCACGAAATTGTTAAGTTAGATTCTTCTTGCGCAGCTGCATATGTGCTGATGTCAAATGTCTTCGCTCATACTCAAATGGATGTTCATGATACAGTTTGCGCACTGGGAAGGGACAAAACTGACTATGAATTATCCTATAGAAACAAAAAACTTTTAAAACAGATGGAGTCTGTTTACCGTGAACAGTGACCTCATTTCTGAAAAAACCTTGATAATTAAGTGTTGAGTGAAAGAGGTTGCCTGTAACCAAGTCATAAGTGTGCACTCGTGGAAATTAGACAAGGATCCTTAGTATGTCTTTATTGGCAATTGCATATATCTTCAAAGGGCCACAAATTGAACGAGCATAAAATGCATGCTTTAAAGCATTTTCTTGCTGAGATTAAAATTTGCATTAATATTCACCTTCTGATCACACTGGCTCCTTGAAATGGAAATGTTGCTTCAACAACTGACGAGGATATATTATGTACAAGTATGGTTCTGCATCATGAATGCTTTGATATCAGCATCATCTTACTTTCTACAAAACGTACAGAATCGTATAGTCATATCCCGCAACAAAAACCAGTTTAGTTAAATTATGACATCACCTGCCTAAGTTTGGAATTTTTCTCCCTGTAGTATGCCAGACTTTCGTCCTCATATCATATGATTTGCAGGTCCAATGAGAAAACAATATAACTGGAAGCATGTTGTGGAGCCATGGCAGTAGGACTCCAATCACCTTGATATGTAATTCAGCATGCCCGCTTATCACTGTCTATCCTGCATGGCTTGAGGTGTTTGTTTTCCTTCTGTCACTCTCTTGGCAGCATTTGTAGCTGCTATAACATAGAAAACCATGAACAGCAGCACATAGATTTTTCTGCCATCACAAGACTAAAGTAAAATGGCTTTCTAAGTCCATTTGCAGCATCTCTATTTTCAGTCTCCAATGGCACAAACAGATAGATATAGTGTCTTCTGGTCATGTTGAAATTAAAAAGACAGATGCACCAAAAATTGGTTACCACATATCTCCACAAGAACATAAGCCATCCCGAAAATGGTGAACCCAATTACTTTCCCGAAGGATTATCTCCCGTTGCTCAACGCGAGAGACAACCTTACACACATTGTGACAATCATTGCACATTCTCAAATTTTTTGTCACGTGCAATGTCTGACCCTGTGGCATGTGAAGAAGCCCAAAGGCTATAGCAAACTTTTCTGCGTGTCCACATAATGCACTTTCCTTCTCTCCATCAGCAACAGAACTTAAAACAAGATCAAGGTTTGGCATGTATCCCCCCAACTTCATGCGGGATATCATGGCTTCCAACGCTGCAGCAATGTCCTCATTCTCATTGTTACCTACTATAAATTCATGTACCTTCTTGTTGACCTCTATCAAAGCTTTTGCAGGCTTCTTCTTTAGTCTTGAATGCTTTCTTAGCTCTTCTATCCTATTTACATCATCCCACCTACTATAACTTGCATAGATGCTTGCGATAAGGACATGGGCAGCAGCATTTTCAGGATTCATTTGGACTAGCTTCTGAAAGCATCTTAGTCCTACTTCTAGTTCCCCATAAACCTTGCAGGCACTAAGCAAAGCTCCCAACCCATCCTTAGATGGAGAGAAGGTGCCAGTCTGAAGCAGCTTTTCTGCTTCATGCAAGTGCCCTGCTCTTGCAAGGAGATCTACCATGCATGCAGCATGATCTGTTGTTGGTGAAATACCATATTTTCCTTCCATCATTCTAAAGTAATTCTGGCCTTGAACCATAAGGCTACCGTGGCTGCATGCAGTAAGGAGACATAAGAATGTAGTTGCATCAGGTTTTAGAATTTGACTTTTCATATTCTCAAAACATTCTACAGCCATTTTACTTTCCGAAGTCATGCCATATCCTTTTATCATTGCGTTCCATGCTATGACATCTCGAACTTTCAATCTGTCAAAGACCTGCCTCGCTTCTGCGAGTAAGCCACGTTTAGCATACATATCGACCAAACTAGTTGCAACAAAAACATCATTTTCAAATCCTTTCTCTGCAATGTTCTTGTGTATTTCACGGCCCTTCTCCATGGAGCCCGTGTCACCACAGGCCTTCAGAGCGCAAACATAGGTTCCAGCATTCGGCGATAGACCTTCAATCTGCATTTCGTTGAAACACTTCAATGCTGCTTCACCAAGTTCAAATTCAGTATATCCTGCAATAACTGCAGTCCAAGACACTACATCTCTAATTGGAACCTTGTCTAAAACTAATGTTGCTTCCTCCAATGAACCACACTTGGAGTACATATCAATCAAGCTGTTGGCTACAAGAATATCTTTTTCAGATCCCTTTTGTGCAATTTCAGCATGTATTGTTCGGCCCTTGTTTATATCACCTAAATAACTGCAAGCCTTCAAGATGCAAGCAAATGTCACTGCATTGGGAGATGCGCCTTCCATTTGCATTTTCTCGAAAACTTTTAGCGCTTCAAGAGGAAGCCCATTCTCAAAACATCCTCCAATAATGGCATTCCATGACACTACATTCCGGACTGCTAGCTTATCCAGGACTGCCCATGCCTCTCCAAGTGCACCACATTTTGCATACATATCCACTAGAGTGTTGCCAACAAGAATATCTTTATGAAATCCATTTTGTGCCAGCCTAGTATGTATATCTCGACCTGTATTGATAGCCCCAATTTTACCACAAGCTTTCAAGCCACAAATAAATGTCACAGCATTTGGTGCAATACCTTCATGTTGCATCTGTTCAAAGTATTTTAGTGCTGTCTCAGCATATCCATTTTCAATATATCCTGAAATTATTGCAGTCCAAGAAATAACATCACGAGCTGATAGACTATAAAAGACCATGTTTGCCTCAGCAAGTGAACCACATTTGGCATACATGTCAATTAATGAGTTCCCAACATATACATTATCTTCAAATCCATTTTGTGCAATTTCGGCATGTATTTCTCGACCCTTACTAGCTCCACCCCCACAACAAGCTTTCAAACTCAAGATAAAACTTACAATATTTGGAGATATGCCTGATAGCTGCATATCCTCGAAACATTGGAGAGCTTGCAAACAATATCCATGTTCAGCATATCCTGCAATTAGTACATTCCAAGACACTATATTTCGCACTCGCATTTTGTCAAAAACTTCCCTTGCCTCTGAAAGTGAACCGCATTTGGCATACATGTCAATCAAGCTATTACAAACAAAAGTATCTAGCAGCCCCTTCTCTGCAATCTTAGCATGTATTTCACGGCCCTTGTCTATAGCTCTAATGCTGCTGCAAGCCTTCAAGCTAGAAATGTAAGTGATTGCATTTGGATATACACTGTCCAGTTGCATCTGTTCAAAACATTCTAGTGTTTTTTGGGCAGGTCCATGGTCAGCATATCCTGCAATTAATGCAGTCCAATTCACGACATTTCGAAGTGGTAGCCTATCAAAAACTTGCTGTGCCTCTTTAAGCATACCAAATTTGGCATACATGTCCACCAAAGCACTGCCAACAAAAAGATCTGCTTCAAATCCATTCTCCCTGATCTCTTTATGGATCTTCTGACCTTGCTTTATGTCTTTTAGTCTAGCACAAGCAAACACTAATACTGTAAGTGCATGACTACTAGGAACCAAACCATCCTCTTGCATTTTTTGGTGAAGACTGAAAGCTCGAGTTAATTGCCCGTTTTTAGCGCATCCTGAGATAAGAGAACACCACGAATACTGATTCCTATTAAAAATAGTGTTGAAAGCTTGCTCTGCATCAGACATGCCCCCACAGTCCATAAACATAGGAACTATGTAGTTTCCCATGGTGCAATCTAGTGGTTCCTTGCAAAAATGTGCATGCAATTTTTTTGCATTTTGAAGATTCTTCCTTTTCCTGCATTTCTGTAAGCTGTCTATTACGTTACCAACAGAAGGCTTCTCTGTCACCTGGTTCAAAACTACAAGTGTGCCTTCTGACATTTTGCAAATACTTTCTCTGAATTGTATACTATCCTGAGCAAGCTCTTTATAAGTTATATTGAGCTCATGGGTTCTTTCAAGTTTGTAAAATGGGTTATGGCAATGCTTCAAATCAGGGGCCTGTGAAATTGGTTAGTATTATTACCAGTTACTTCGCAATCTACTTCTTACAATTTTAATATGTGATTGATAACTTACCTTGTTTTTCCTTCTACGAGGGTCCACGAAATTCTCTAGCAATAGGGCTTGTGGGAGCTGCCGGACACAGCCTAAACCAGACAGAGATCGGTGGTAGAGCCCTCCACCTGATCCTGCCATCTTCCTACGAGTTGGGACCTGCGTTGTTAAGGAGCATTTCTGGCTGAATGGATCTCATATTCTCTCATTTCAAAAATTGACCAAAGAAAACCTGATGTCCGCATTATTATGGGTCAAGTGCATGTAGATAGGAAACACAGGTATGGAAGACACAATGTAACCAGTTCAAATGTGTTTTCTTCATCATCAAGGTGGTCTAGAGATTGGCCTTGTTGACCAGGCTATTTATTTCTGAACAACACATTGCAACAAGAGTTGGTATTTGCCGCGCTATTTCTCGCATGGTTGGGCCAAGATTTGGGCCTTGTATTGTATGGCAAATCGTATGCAAGGGGTATGTTTTGGCTGAATCGAGTTGCTTGTTGGCGGGCAGTCGGATGTGGCATCTATTTTTTTTTGGGCTTCTCTGCGCGCATGGTATGAGGATAGAAGGAAAGGGCATGTTTATAGGTCAAGGTTGCATGCCGAAGGGGCTGCCCCTGTTTCAGCGCCGAAACCCTGCTCTAGCGCTCTACCAAGGTGCCACAACCTTTCTTTCTAGAGGTGAAGTGCACAAGGGCACTAGATTCAGGGCTGGGCAAGCCGGTTTCAAGCTGCATTCGACGGCGATTTGTTGTTTTGGCTTTCTAGGTGTCCCCCTCCCCAATGAGGTTCTTATCTCGCAAATTTTCTTTTATGGCGGCATTTTGGTGAGGCTGGCATTCTGGTGAGGCCGGGTTTGAGAGGTCAGGGTAATGTTGCCAGCGTGGGTTCAGGGCTTCAAAGACACCTATGGAAATTCCGACTTAGGGAGCTCTGACTCTGTTACAAGGGGTCATTTTGCTTCGGGCCGCAGCATACGACACGATGGGCGATTGCAAGTATGCAATGGACGTGGTGCGCCACGATTACGATTGGGCGATTGCAGATGATGCAACCGTGCATCATTCTTTAATTCCAAGGCTATCTGTATTTTCCATTTCCCAAAATATTGCACCTTTGGTCTATTTTACACCATTGGAAGTCGTAGGGAGATGGATCAAAAATTTAATAGCCTTTGATATGGCATAAAACATGGAATATCTACCAGATCATGGTTAGAATTGGAAGATGGAAAAAAAGCTGATAAAAAAACGATAATAACAAAAATGTTCATATTATACAAGGGCTAGCAATCATTCAGAGAATATAATATTTGTATACAATCTATGGTGCAACTATTATACATTACAAGAAATTTATCGCGATGGCCAAGGTCGCCGCGAACATTTCTTTTGTTCGATTTGGTAGAAAGATACCCGGCCGCCGCGAACATTTCTTTTGTTCGATTTGGTGCAAAAGATACCCTATCTTAAAGATACTTGTAAGCAAAGTCAAATTGTTTTGGACGGCGTCTTGTCAAAATTACCTTCTTCACACGTGTTGACAGCTTTAACAATAGCAAGGCATCCAATTCCTTCTGAGGCAGGGCTTTGTCTCTAAATCTTGGGGATTTGTGATAGCAAGGCATCCAATTCCTTTTGAGGCAGGGCTTCGTCTCTAAGTCTTAGGGATTTGTGTTTGTTGTTGCAGCTTACAATATATGTTCCTATTTCTTGGACAAATTATGATACTCCTCCTCGGTTGCTTTGTCATCTAAAATCTAAGCAAGTTTGTTGTATTATTATAGGGGATGCTTCTAGACTGTCATATGTGCAACAGATGTGTTGTTTGATGCAGTGTGCAACAAGCTGCGTGTAATTGTCTCTTGCTTTTTAGTGCAGATTAATTGTATTTTCGTTTAATTGAGGCCAATGGTTATATGTAGTTCATATAATGTATGCTCTTGGTCTCAGTGGACGATAAAAAAACTATTCTATTCTATTCTTGTGGTTAAAGTCACACTTCTTTTCATATAGCTTTGAACAATGAAATGTAGCTTATTTATGTGGTGTCCCGCAATTGAATCAAATTAAAAGCTACAAACAGAATGGAGAAGTTGATGAGGATGAGAATCCACCTCTTGACCAATATGTCCAACAGGTTTATTGTTGTATATATTATTATTCTCAAAGATGATACGATGAAACTGCTCTTTGATATATGCCACTTAACAAAAACCGTCCATTCCATTTATCCTGCAAAAAAACCATGCTCTTCTTAAAATCTAAATATCCATGCATTTCTGTTAGGTCAGCCCAAACACTGTATTTTATATTTTTATGTACATCATCGCAGAGAACTTTTATGCCTCCATTTAATTTTCTTGTTCCATTTGAACTTGGGGCTGCACCTTCTTTTGCTGATCCATTTGAGTTGGGAATAGTTTTACTTAATGGAGGAAAGCCTTTCACAAGTGCTCCAGCTAAAGCAGGAGTTGGAAGACCTGTACAAAAAAACATGCATATTTATGTATGGATATTTTACCCAAAGGGAATAGAAGAAACAACATTTAACATACCTGAGAAATTTTGGATAATACCTTATGAACTTGTGTTTCCAAGGTCATAAACGGGGCTAGATTTAAAGACAATGAAGAGGATGATTTTTTTCTCACATGAAGGGGATGTAGGGCCAAGGTTATGCTACATCTGGTTGCCCAAGATTAAGCCAGCAAAAGCTTTGCCTACCTATAGAGCTTTTCATATAGAATATCTCAGATGGCATAGCCATGGTTCCGCCCTTGGTGGATCAATGCACATGTCATAAATTGAACAACATGCCTGCTTCAGGACAAAAATTATAATATAAATATTTATCAATGCGCACAATCTCTATCTGTATCTAGATTGCACAAAATTCTAGATATAACCCAATGTTTCGTTTGGAAAGAAGAATGTACCTTCAAGTCTTGAAAAAGTGAAGGCATCTATCTCAGCTTCAAAATAGCCCAGGCCCTTCATAACAACCATTTGATAAATCCATTGAATTTTGTGAAAAGGAATAGCACGCCTGACCCTATGCTACATATTCTAAACGAGGTGCACCCTGGACTACCACAGTCGTCGGATCTGTCAATCCTACGGCCCAGACTGTATGTTGAAGTCTCTGGACACCTCTCGTTTCGATTGAAGTCTCTGGACACCTCTCGTTTCGATTATGCTCATTTATGATTGGGGACTCCTATGATTTTAAGATGTCAAATACGAGTTTGCCTAAGGTTTTGATGGTATATCGAGCCTCTATACGGTTTTAGAATATGAAATACGGGGATTCGAACCTCTACCAAAATAACTCAATGTCCTAATAAGGCTACTTTAACCAATTTAACTAGTGAGCTAATGTGATTTTTTTTTATCTTAAATCCATGTTTTTTTTTATAATAACCCATTGAATTGTTTTAGAGATATGGTCTATGGTTTCAAGAATTATATCTATATCAAATCCCCCTGGAACCCCCTGTTATTTTGCTACATATTCAACCCCAAACTGTGGCAGTGTAGTGCCCAACTTTCAGAAATATTGATATCTGTTCATAATAATGTGATGAATATGAAGCTTCATCTCTAAACAGGGCTGCATGTAAGACTGCCATCTTTTAATTTCAAAAATTAATTCTAAGTGCAACCTAACATATTACAGCCTAACATCAAATATAAAATGGGAATAAGTAGTACAATAATTGAAACTTTGATTTTGCTCTGCTCCATGCAACCTCCTACAAAACAAAAGCTCATTCCTATTAAATATATGGTATGTATTGATATGAAGCAGGAAGAGCCCCTGTTGTGGCTTACAGAAGATGAGAGAATAGAATGGTTAGGAAACAATCTGGAGGTTAAGTGCAGGCATGCCGTTTCAGACCAGAAGTCGTGTCTGTTGAGTATGTGGCGTCTTCTCATCATCTGACTCAACAGGAGTGCCAGCAGGACAGCCGAACACCTCTCCAGCACTCCCACTTGTTCCAGGTCTTGCATCTTCACTTATTATGATCACTCCAGGAATAGCTTGGTGTTTCTCAAACTTTTCTTTACTCAATGGCTTTGTAAAGATATCAACAGTCATCTCTTCAGTCCCAATGAACTTAAGCTTGAGAGTACCATCACCTATTCATTCTCTGATAAAGTGATACATGGTCTGAATGTGCTTGGTTCTAGAATGATATTTAGGATTTTCTGATAATGCAATTGATCCCTGATTATCACTAAATATCACTGCAAGGGGGATGCACTCATATATAAGGGGGATATGCCATCTGCGTGCATGGGGTTACCGAAAACCCCCCTGTATACAACTATTTACTGAAAAAACCCCCTCCCATACGACCTTGTCTCTTTGCAATAATAGCAACCCCCACCGTATTTATACTTGTCTTCTTTGCATAATGTAAGCACCCCCTACCATATTTATATGTCCCTTGTGCCCGTAATTTAAGCACCCCCTACCATACTTTCACGTCTCTTATGCCCATAATATATTCAATGCCAACTCTCCTAATGGAGGGATGCTAGGGCAAATTTATTGCTTAGTATATTTAAAAAGATTATTATTGCAATGTATTATATAGGTCCTCCATGCGAAGCTCCTGCAAACAATGCAAACAATAGAATTTGATATAATTGTATTCTTGATTGAATACGCCATGTGGTATATGGTAAGCTATCGTCCTCGACATGTGAATGCTTGATCATGGTAAATAGTGTTTCTTAATTCCTTGCCTTGCCGTCCTTTGCATACATGCAAATTTGAAATTGTGAGCTAGGCAAAAGTGAAAATAGTCTAGGGTTTAAGTACATTATAACACTCTCAAAATTGTTCTCCACATTTCCTATCAGTCTCTGTCAGGAAGAACTAGAACCCGATTCATTTTCCTGTTGCATTTGTAAGATCATGTTCTGAGTATACATAAATGAATGCAGGATATATCTCTATGTTGAAGTTAGTGTAAAGGATACCTTTATGCGGTTGTAGTTGCAAATTAATCTAGAAATCTCCATCACCAATGTTTCAATGTTTAACTTATTAATTCAAAGGCTCATTAGGATTAATGGTAGTTTGTGATCAAATTACCGACTACCTAGACAAATTTTCAACCGAAGGCAATGGTGTTAAAATAAAATTGCAAACTCACGATTGACCATTGGACTAACTCATCCGATTTACTGTAGGAAAGGGATCGATTGATTCACTGTAGCAACCCTTGTACCAACCGAAACACTATATATCATTTCAACAGAAACACTATATATTGATTCACTAGCAACCGAATGGAGATCCGTCTGTTCTGGTTGCAGGATAAGAATCGACTGCACCAAACCCAAGTTCTCAAAAATTGTCTCCATTATATGCACAGTTACACTTTCAACAAAGCATATGTTATCTGTTTCTACCTGTTTAGCCAACCTGTTTAGCAGCTTTATGTGCTCTAGCACCAAATGTAGCTGAACCTGCTATAGCTGCAATTACATGACTTTGGAAAGGAACTATGGAAATAAAAATAGATAAAGTTCTATATTACGCAAAATTTTAGCTAGATCCTGCCAGTTATGCAATATAGATCTCATAACTTGTTTCAAAAAAGATCCTCAACCAAAGAGTCAGTAGTAACAGGCCTCACAGAAAAGTTTCAGCAGCCCAGCAGTCTCCATCATTAGTTTCAGCAGATTCCATCATCCAACTTGGATATTGATTCTACAATATGACAATACCACCAAACATTAAAAACACATTAATGGAAAGAAACTATTAAGTCCATCGCTATTAAGGCATCAAACTGCTATTGCAGGGGCAGCCCAATTACCATACAAGTAAAGTAATTACCATTCGATATGAAGGTCAAGTAATCTTCTGTTTCCCTTTCTTTTCTGCATAGACAAAAGCAAGGAATCAAAATCTAATAATGTCATAGAACCAAACAAATTCTAGAACACAAACCTTTTTGTTGTCCTTTGACAAAATCATCAAATTGGGATCTATCATTGTCATGTAGATAATATTTTTGTGTTTTTGACTTATATTCTAAGCATGCAAGTGAAATAACTGAGTCCAAAGATATGAGTTGAAGATCTGACAAGTCGTAGGAAAACCATGTAGACTTCTTATCCTTGTGTTCGTTATACCAGGCTAAATTCACCTCCACGGGATAAGATGGACGATTCGCCAAGTCAATAGACTCTCTACTTTCCTTCCAACCTTTACCAGCCTTTCTTCTAATGCTTAAGACTCTGCCTAAGTAGCAAAGGAATGTTTTCTCTCCATTATAAGCTCCACGTTTACGTTTTGAAATCTTGTCCTTGACGTTTTCCACTTCAAAGTACACCGCACAGTCAGAGCCAATTCCAAGTGACGTTGCAGCATTGATATTTCTGTCTTGTTCATTAAGGCTTACGTAACTCCTTACTCTAGTCAATCTGTCCTTTGAAAGGAATGGATTTCCGTTAAGGAGGCTGACTAAGGTTGCCTTGTATACCTTCTTGTCATCAATCTTGTGACGTCCCCTACTCGTATACGGTGCACTCACCGTACACAAACAGGAGTTCATCCCCCATACCAGCTCCATGCTAATACAGGGCCCTCCACATGACACTGCAACCGTGACGGGTTCCAGTGGGAAGAGTGGAAGGGTCATTGCACCCCGTCTCCCTCAGGGCCTACCTAGCTGCGGAAGCGTAAACATACATGTCAGTAGCACATACATCAACATCATATGACCATCACGAAGGATGGTCCTCCACATATCTGCATAGACAAAGATCAGCACATCACATAGGGAATCCTACCCAAGGCTGGACTCAAAGGGATGACCGACGGGCTTGGGTCTCCGAGTTCGGTCTGAGGCGCAATTCATGGCAATGGATTTGGGCGGCATAAGAACATGGCATAGGGTTGTCCACTCCATCCGCCCCTCACAGCACACTTTGCAGAGTAGGCTGAAAAGTGTTGGGACCTGACTGTAGCCCGCCGGATGCATAGCCAAGGGGGCTATATCCTGGGTTGCATCTCCCCAGTCCCGATGGGGCAGGTAGGGTTCACTCCCTCCAGAGATCTCCATGCTGACTCAAGGTGACTAGAGGGCCACTGCCCGTATTCGACTTGAACTCAATGGAAGGTCATATTCACCACCTCACGAGTGTCGAGCCCATGCCTTGCCCACACGCGGTGGGCAAGCCATTAGACCTAGTCACAATGATCCCGGTAGCACTAACACACCATAGGGATCGTTCAAGAGTCGAACACGAACCTCCTTATAAGCCCGGTCCGGGCCCCTTCACCCCACAACCGGTGTGGCTCTTGTGCCAGCCGCATCTATAGTGTGCTAGAGAGGCTAATCTAGGAGCATCTACTACCAAGCTTTAGGTCTCTACCCCCCTTCCCAATACAAGGAGTTCACAGAGATACATCATCCATATACATCACAGAAGAACTAAAGAACAAGATCTAATCTATATCATAGAGTTAGGTTCTTTAGTTAGAATCTGCTATCTAGAGTTCTAGAGGGCTGCTATGGGCAATTTAAGAGGCTAAACCTACTGATTCGATGGCTGAAATGGGGTTTAGACTACTAAATTGCCTAAATACCTGATCCTTGAGTTCCTCCTCCTGACCTGAACTCGACCATCCTGGCTGAAATGCTCGAATCAAGGAAAACTAATGATGCAGTTCTCTCGGGGGGCCAGTCTGGGGAGGCGGTTTTAGCTCTTGAGGCAGCCAAAGCAGAGCTCTAAAACCCTAGAAACGAAAATGGGCAAGTTAGGGTTCTCCTACTTAAATAGACAAGGGGTGGCTAGGGTTTCCAATTATCCCCTTTAGGCATGTGGGATAATTGGGAAAAGGGCCCACTTGCCTTTAAGGGCTAGGTGGCCAAATGTGCCCACATGGAAATGTGTGCACCCAAATGTGCTCACATGGAAATGTGTGCACATTAATGAATGTGTACATTGGAAAATGTGCACATTAATTGCACCTATGGGTATGGCCCACTTGGCATCAAGTGGCCACATGGAAATGTGTGCCCACATTAATGTGTACATTGGAAAATGTGCACATTAATACTAATGCACATTCTTAGCAAGTTGCCCCTAGGGGCTACCCACTTGGCTACACGTTGGCGTACCGCGTCGGTCGGGGTGGCGCAGGTGCGGCGACGGATGGCGGTACAATATCGCCCCGGGGCGTATAATCGTCTTGGCCGAACGTCACATTCTCCCCACCTTGAAATGATGTCGTCCCGGCGGAAAGATCGTGGTTCTCCCCCCACCTTGGAATCTTCTAACCCGCAATCAACCCGACGTGCATACGATATACTACTATAATACTTACACATTTATTACGATTACCTTAAGATAATATTTTTAAATCATTATTACGCCATTACATTATCAAATAAGTTGTCAATTCGTAACTTCTACTAAAATAAGGTACTTATTAGTTTCTATTATCACAACATTTAGTTTATCACAATTTAACACTTTCATATACAATTATTATTTAAGGTACTCTTCATTCCTTGCAACACATTCCAACAAAATTTGTGTTGTGGTCTTACACCTTAAAATCCTGCATTAATTTTACAATATCTATAATTACATACTTACTATCTTAATTATTAGAATTACTCTAAGGTAGTGTTTAAGACATTACTATTTCGTTATCCTATTAACTTATCACATCATAACTTAATCCACGCAAGGTAATTATTAACCTTACTTAATACAACATTTAAGTTTATCAAAGTTTATCAATTTCATACAAAATTTACACTTCTAAGGTACCCTTCATCCCTTGCAACACATTATAACAAAATTTTGTGTTGCAAGCCTTCATAGTTCGACCTCCTTGCCCTCGGGGCGCTCTATTGGCAGTCGACACTACCTATTATTAATTATTACAAAAATTTTGGTTATATGGTGACCACCCCACCTATCTACATGGATGCATGGCTAATCTCCGAGGGAAGAGGGTGGATCTTCCATTATGGCCCGTGGAGACGGCGCCTATATGCCTATATGCGCTCATGCCTACACCTCTAGTTGCCCAGCGTGGAGGATATCCTTCCCGCGTGGGGGGCGTGAAGGATAGATTCCTCCTATCAAAGCATATATGGGGCTAAAGGTGCCTTTCCTATCAATGCATTCCTTAATGACCTCCTTTCTCTCGAGGTCGTCTACTTCCGTGGGACAGAAGTAGACTTTCTAATCTACCTTCCACTCATCCAAGCGGAAACGCGGTCATGCCTACATTGACATTACACCACGCCCTAGAGATCACCGTAGTGGTCTCATCATCGGTAACAACGCATGCAATCCATACCAAGCATAGGTTGCATCTTGTGATTAATCTTAACTACACATGAAACTAATCTAAACACAAATCGACATGCCTGAGCCAATTTTTTTTTTTTTTTCTGGCTCCCTTAATGCATGTGATTAACATAATTACCCTAAGGTAATATTTATGAATTAACATTATCATAGTATCGGATACATTACTTCCGATAGTACAATTATATTTACTCTAAGCTTTGCAATATTTAACGACTTTTAGATCGCGATTATTTAAACAATAACCCTGATTTAGACCTATTGTATTATAGACAGGGTTTTAATTATCATACACAAGAATTAGATGTGCTTCTTATTCTCTTCCTTGGGTCCTGCATTACCCTTGGAAGTATATCCCTAAGATGCACTTAAGTATATCCGAATTCTATTTTCTATTTATATTTATAAGGACCTATAGCTATCCTTGGAAGGAATTGCATCCTTGCGAAGGATTAATTAACATGCTACTTCACATTATCGTTGTTATTTAACTTATTTCCCTATGATACATATCACGCAATAACAATTTCTATGCAGTTATTAGGGTCTATATTTAACTTATCAATAAGACACATTAAGGCTTATAATACATGCGCATACCTTACCTAAGGCTAAAACGCATCCACTCATTGAGCCGGCGTCGAGTAGTTTGGAGGTGACTTGGTCGTTCATTGCTCCCATAGTTTTGCTCCACTTCGTTGGTGTAGTTCACTACTACGTCAGTCTCGCACGTTGAAGGCCTCCTGAGCTATCTATCTATCTATCTTACGCATTGCCGGAGTGAACTCTATTCTACGGTCAGTCAATTCGGTGCAAGTACGTTCAATCATAAGATTGAGCCCTCCCACTTTCTTCGAAAAGAAAATGGTCCTGCACCCCTTCAATGACATTGCACACAACGTCATATCTATTCTCTCCCCTTAAGAGGTTATACGCTTCTTACTTAGCGCATTAAGTTACTAGCCTTAGCTAACATATATAACCATCTAAGATGGATGCACATATTATGTTATCATTTATTTCAATATAGTTATGGGCTATCTACTTAGTTAGAACGATTCTAAACCACAAGGTTTTGTCATGACGACAATTCCTTTTGTCTCAAAAGACTATTTGATTACTATAATTCTTATTTTAGATGTACCTTGCATGTACTATTATTTTATTATTCTAGAGATTCCCCCTTTCTTAGTTATTTAAACTCTTGGAATATTCCTACCAATCGAATTGATGTCATCGTAACAAGTTGGCCGGACTTGTTAGATTACTTCTTTTCTTTCGGTTGGATTATTCTTTTGGAGATACTAGATTTATACATGGTCAACAATTATCCTAGTAGTGATTCCTTCTTAGCGAGGAGATCAATCTCACCAAGTGGTTTCAATACGTTGGATGTCTGTTAACAATCGTGTATAATTTTAGTTACTCCTATGCGTCTCCTTCCCAATTGGGCAATCCTTTCAACGAGAATATCCGGAATTGCCTTCTAATCCCAATATGGATGTTACCATCCATACATTTAACCTACTAGGCCCCATGGCCTTAGATCTTTGAGCTTGCTAGAAGCTCATCCGCTCGTTGCCTGCTTGAAGGAGCAAGGTAACGTTCTTCCGAGTCGCTCGATACTTCAGTCTCCTTGACAGTGGCTCCTCTTTGATGTAGAGGTTGACTTTGTTCGCTAGAAGCCTCTTATTGCTGGTGGCTTGATGGTGTAGTTGATCATTTGAATCTTGCATGCCGCTTTTCAAATGCCTGAAAGTGGCGCTGTTGAAAGAGATCTTTCATCTTGAACTCTTTGTCTTGGCAGCTAAAGGATGACTCTGTATCCGATATTGTTTCTTCGACTCCATCGATGTCTCATACGTCGAGTCCTCTTGTCGTTATCGTGTTGCCCGAAGAGTGTTGACGATGTTGATTGCTTCACCCCTGCAACTTGCATGATATCTCTTCCTTTGATGTGTTACGCTATGGGAGGGAAGAAATAACAAGGGAACTATACATGCACAACATATAGCTTACATAATTACAATTACTACTAGAGCTATTAGGTCTCCCTTGTGCCTCCCTTCGAGTTGGACACCTACTCCTTGGCAATGTCATCGGTGTTCCTCCCAAAGGCAATGGTGTTGACGATCTATATCCTCCTATTTGTACGTCGGCTCGTACTCCGGGGTAACTTGTTGATATACTTGGGCCCTCCGATGTTTGTCGGCTATGGCACAACCGCTTTGCATCACATTCTAACTAAGGTGTGCTTGTCGTTGATGCTTCGACATTTCAGTCTGCTTCTTGATCCTGTTCTCGGGCAATAATTGTTCCCCCCTTCATGATACTTGAAGCTATTTGAAGGCGTCTCTTGAAATTTGTCTTGTGATTCCTTTGGCTATACTCCTCTGAGTTGTTCTCTTCGCAGTTGTTCTTTGAATCGTTCATTCTTGGGTTCACCAAGTTGCATGCAAGGCCGCGTGCAAGTCATCGGCTCGCCTCACCTAGTTGGTTCTCCATCGAGCTTCCAAACTTCTTCGTTTGATCCCCTCGATCACATGGCTTGGACGTTGTCACGTTCCACAGTGCTATGCCGTCTTCTTGTCTTGAGGTACCCTCGGTGACTTTGATTGTGCTCGTCGGTTTTGATCCTCCCCATTTGCCTGCGGGAAGCTTCGTGGAAGAAGTCGGTTGCTAGCACTTCTCCATCTTTCAGTTTCGACCTTTGTCCTTCTATGCATTTCGGTCTCTTTGGCAAGTAAGGCATCATGACTCTCCTCACGATGGCTCGTTGTGGGATGATGGATCCTTATCTCTGCTTGACTTGACCCTTGCGTTGAAGAAGTACCGCCTTAGATATACTCTTGTCGTTGAATAGCCCGGCTATTATCTTGAACTCTCTTTTCGCCGAAGGTGCCAGTTGCTATCCTTGTCGTTAAAGGCGCCGAATGCTTCTACCTTGGGCGTTTGACGTGCCACATGTCAGAGATATGGTCGGCTTCTTCTCTTCTAATTACTGGTAGGAGTACCTGACGAAGCCATCACCTAGTTGTTGGGGGCATATCTCCTCGTCGCGGTGCCTTTCGTAAGTGCATCTCCATCTAATACACGTGTCATAGCACATCCCCCTATATTACCACAAGTTGGAATTATGGTCGTCGAGATGTTGCCTTCTTAGTTGGCTCGTTGATGTCGGGGTGTTCCTCCTTCCATTGTTGAGGCCACTCATGTCATAAGTTCGTCAAGTGCTGCCACTGCTACAAGAGGTAGTGTTGCGCCCTGACGATGTCCTGGTGCTGCGCTGATGCTCTTGACATGACCGGTGTTGTCTCTTGTTCTGACATTGGGTGGACGAGCGGTCTTCTACTTGAGGGCAGTTCCCGAAGTGTTTGGAGTCGAAGGTTTGCTTGGGCTCTGGTCGTTCTCCCTCGTACTTGCTCTTCCATTTTGATCTTGGGCTATAGTTGTGCTTCCTCGCTTCCTCCTTTGGTAGTCGAAGTGAAGGAGCTTCCTGATCTAAGCGCTAAATCCGTAAAACATGACTCTAAACTCATGTTTCTCCACTATATATGTGGACACCCTAGATATACAATAGACATATACGCATTTACATTGGGATTTTAATTCATCCACTTTTGCAAAACAACTACGAAGATCTACCTAATTATTTATACTCCTTTAGGTTTCCCTTCCTCGATCGCGTTTGATCCTTCGGTTTTGCTGCATCTTCTTCGTTACGGTTGACTCGGGATTCCTTGAGATCTTTGCTACTATTGTTGAGCTTTATGTCTTCGATCCGAAGCTGATCACCTCAAGTTGCGAAGAGTGTTCGTCGATGTGATCCCTTGAAAAAGATGCTCCTCCTTGTTGTGTATGTTCGTCGCGAGGAATGCGGTAACCGCTCACGTCCCTACATGCGGTGTGTTGTTGCAAGATTGCTGATTGCGGTGCCATTGATCGAGCTTGAGTAGGGTCACCTGGCTGTTGCAGTCGGGCATTCTTGAATGTCTTGAAGCTCACGAGATCGTGGTCGATGAGGGCGGGCATTGTCAATCCCCCGCGGGTTGAATTTTCGAGTCGCGACTCCCATTTGCTTGGGCTTTGCTTCATTCCGAGGTGGCTCTCCGTGCACGGAAGTGTGGTCATCTCCATTGCCCTATCATAGCTCCTTCTGGTCAGCCTTTGCGTGATTTGTACCTCTTTGGCTAGGTCGTCTCCTCCGCCCTTTGGGTCCTAACCATTCGAAGTCTGCACTCCTTGGCTGACGTAGTAAAAGCCGTCCTTCCTTTGGTTTCTAGGTGTTCCCGGGTCGGAATTCCTGTTTGAGCAGAATATTCTCCTCCTTGGTCTTGCCCCTAGTCGTCTGAGCCTTCGAAGTCGGAAATGTTCCTTGATATGGGTCTCCTCCCTCTCATGGTCTCCTACCTTTTTGGAACCGATGAAAGTTCTCTCTGCTGGTGCAAGGGAGGCTGGAGGCTCATCTTGGTCAGCCTTAGGTGCTTTGTGGTTGCCTAGCTTGGTTACTCCTTTTGTTGGCGTTGCGCTTTGAGCTGCTGGGCCGCAAGGTCGGGTGATCTTCCCCTCCGGTTTCTATACGCTCCTCGTGTCGCCATGAGTTGTCTCCTCGACGGAAGATTATGCCCCTCGCCCTAGCTCGTGATGCTAACGCCGACATCGATGCCTAACATCTTCGTGCACGTGTATTTTGTTGTCTCGCGTTCTTCCATTTGAAACTCATGTGCGTCGAGTTGGTGAAGGCGTTGAGATCCTCTTTCTGATGTGAGCTCGTGGACGTGGTAGCCGGGAGGTTGACATCTAGAACATTCTTGGTGCCGTTGGTTACCAATATTCTTCCCATTTGATGGAGATTGATGATAGGTCGGTGGTGTCCCGTTCTACTCGTTTGTCGGTTGAGGTGTTTGTCGTTGTGCTTCCCCCTCTTGGGTCTGCCTTTTCGGTCTCCTCTCCTTATCTGTTTGTGCATTGGCTGGGACCTTGATGTCTTCAGGAAGTTGCGCCCTTAGCTCGTCTGTGGCTCTGGCCCCGTCCTTCGAAAGCAACGCTCGTGTATCCTAGAGTCTAAGAGTCTACTTGAAGGGCTCTCCTACAATATTCTAGGCTCTATAAGCAAGCAAGATGGCTCGAGCAGCATTACTAGAGACATATCTATAATTTACAAGTCTATGGACATTAGGACGTGTGGTATGGCATGACATGAGGGTTGTTTTGCAAAGCCCTCATGGTGTTTGAGGTATACTCTAAGGTCCTAGCAAAGTTGGTTTGGGGGGGTCCAATCTCTACACATGGAATGACTTGGGCAGCTCTAGGCTCTAGCTCCTTTCTAGGTATCCTGGCAATAGGGAGTGTCAATGTGGCGGCTATATAAGTCAAACTCTATTAGAAGGACACAGAATTAGGTCAAGGTTTATGCCTTTGGCTCGGCAGGTGGTGTACCAACAGTTGGATTTGGGTTGCTATGCTAAGGTCTAGATGACTATAACAAAGGGGTGTTCCTGAGCACTTCTACCTAGGAGTAAGGCATCAGCTTCGAGCCGAGATCAATACTTGCGAGCTACTAATGGGGTATGCTTCTATTTACAACAAACCACAGTTTGGGAAAACAATTCAAGGGCTTGAGCAATTTTGGTCATTTTGAGATGGGGTTTGACATTTCTATCCTAATTTGAGGTCATAAATGGATTCTAGGCTGTCTAACGGTCCTAACGCAACAAATTTCAGGCGATTTGGAGCTCTGTAGCTCAAGTTATGGAGGTTCAAAATTTGGAGGTCTCACACGTTGCGCCCAGACCGATTTTGAGAATGTAGAAATCTGTCCTGGCGCGACGTGTGAGACATGGGTCCTAATTGGGCTAGGCTTACTCAATTTAAGTGATCTAAGGCTGTAATTCCACTAAACTCATCGAGTTAGGCAGAATTGACCCCTTACTTGGTCGATTTGGAGTCGCTTTTGGGCATTTTTGGGCATGGTCTCACACGTTGCACCCAGATTCCTAAAATCTAGAAATCTGTCCTGGCGCGACGTGTGAGACATCGTCTCAATTTTGCTCAAAAGCTCCAATTTGACTAAAACAAAAGCTAGAATTCTATAACTTAACTTAATTAAGTAACTTTATACAGTTATAATTTACTCTAAAACACGTTGTATTAAACAAATTTTATCATTTACGAAATTAATAAGGTTCTCCTTTGATATGATTGGTAAGTGCATATCTTTCTTCATTAGAGTTACTCCCTTGGTGTGTCTTGTCTTGGCTGTTGAGTCTTCAAAATGTTGGACCAGACTTCGCTCTGCTTGCTTCTTGACCCCCGGCCTCCCGCTCTCGTTCGCCCTCTCCTCTTCTTGTTTCCTTCACCTCCTTGGCCTCTGGGCTTTTTTCGCCTTGTCGAGGGAGTCGGTACATTTGCTTGGTGCGCGTCATGTCGATCGGAGGCTTGGTGTCTATCAGGATGATGACTCTATCTAGCTTAAGGGTCTTGGTTCTAAGTCTAAGGCTTGGCCATTAATATTATCTAACATTATTACAGCTTAAATCTAATTTAAGGATTATAATTCAAACATAAACGATGCCCGCCCTCAGTGGTTGGCACGGGGGGGTTTGGGGGGGGTTCAACCCTGTGGGTGGGAGGTTCAATTCCGCCATCTTTGTGGGAATTCTTTTAAGATGAGGTTTAAATAGATTAGAAAGCTAATCTAGCTAATTCCTAGGCTGAAATTCGAATTACTAAGTTACTTTTCTAAATTTTTTTGACTTTTTAAACTGTTTTCAGATCAATGTCTCACACGTTGCGCCCAGACAGGTTTTTTCATTTTAAAAATCGGCTCTGGCGCGACGTGTGAGACCATCCTATTTGGCTCACTAATTTTTTTCTTTAACTGTTACTAATTCACTTTAACTATTACTAATTCACTTTAACTGTTACTAGCTTAGCATATACTACAAAAATGAGAAAAAAATTTCTAATTTCTCGAGGTTTGAGGACCCTATTAAGTTAGTACTACTGGGAGCATGGTCAGTGCCTTGCTCTTGGTCTCCAAGAACATTGCTCTGATACCACTGTGACGTCCCCTACTCGTATACGGTGCACTCACCGTACACAAACAGGAGTTCATCCCCCATACCAGCTCCATGCTAATACAGGGCCCTCCACATGACACTGCAACCGTGACGGGTTCCAGTGGGAAGAGTGGAAGGGTCATTGCACCCCGTCTCCCTCAGGGCCTACCTAGCTGCGGAAGCGTAAACATACATGTCAGTAGCACATACATCAACATCATATGACCATCACGAAGGATGGTCCTCCACATATCTGCATAGACAAAGATCAGCACATCACATAGGGAATCCTACCCAAGGCTCAGACTCAAAGGGATGACTGACGGGCTTGGGTCTCCGAGTTGAGTTCTTGAGGCATGTAATTCATGGCAATGGATTTGGCTGGCATAAGAACATGGCATAGGGTTGTCCACTCCATCCGCCCCTCCTGTGCACACTTTGCAGAGTAGGCTGAAAAGTGTTGGGACCTGACTGTAGCCCGCCGGATGCATAGCCAAGGGGGCTATATCCTGGGTTGCATCTCCCCAGTCCCGATGGGGCAGGTAGGGTTCACTCCCTCCAGAGATCTCCATCTTTGACTCAAGGTGACTAGAGGGCCTTTGCCTCGTGATTCGACTTGAACTCAATGGAAGGTCATATTCACCACCTCACGAGTGTCGAGCCCATGCCTTGCCCACACGCAGTGGCAAGCCATTAGACCTAGTCACAATGATCCCCGGTAGCACTAACACACCATAGGGATCGTTCAAGAGTCAGAACACGAACCTCCTTATAAGCCAGTCTGGCCCCTTCACCCACAACCAGGTGTGGCTCTTGTGCAATGCAGCCGCATCTATAGTGTGCTAGAGAGGCTAATCTAGGAGCATCTACTACCAAGCTTTAGGTCTCTACCCCCCTTCCCAATACAAGGAGTTCACAGAGATACATCATCCATATACATCACAGAAGAACTAAAGAACAAGATCTAATCTATATCATAGAGTTAGGTTCTTTAGTTAGAATCTGCTATCTAGAGTTCTAGAGGGCTGTTATGGGCAATTTAAGAGGCTAAACCTACTGATTCGATGGCTGAAATGGGGTTTAGACTACTAAATTGCCTAAATACCTGATCCTTGAGTTCCTCCTCCTCGACTGAACTTCGACCATCCTATTTGAAATGCTCGAATCAAGGAAAACTAATGATGCAGTTCTCTCGGACAGAGTCTGGGAGGCGGTTTTGGCTCTTGAGGCAGCCAAAACGGAGCTCTAAAACCCTAGAAACGAAAATGGGCAAGTTAGGGTTCTCCTACTTAAATAGACAAGGGGGTGGCTAGGGTTTCCAATTATCCCCTTGAGGCATGTGGGATAATTGGGAAAAGGGCCCACTTGCCTTTAAGGGCTAGGTGGCCAAATGTGCCCACATGGAAATGTGTGCACCCAAATGTGCTCACATGGAAATGTGTGCACATTAATGAATGTGTACATTGGAAAATGTGCACATTAATTGCACCTATGGGTATGGCCCACTTGGCATCAAGTGGCCACATGGAAATGTGTGCCCACATTAATGTGTACATTGGAAAATGTGCACATTAATACTAATGCACATTCTTAGCAAGTTGCCCCCTAGGGGCTACCCACTTGGCTACACGTTGGCGTACACGTCAGTCGGGGTGGCGTGTACGCGTGACGTGGCAGTACAATATACGTCCTGGGAGCGTATACTGTGCTGGAACGTCACAAATCTGCACTGTTCTTTCAACTTGCACATCTCTTTTCAATTCCTCCTGATCTAGCATGTCATCAAAGACATGCCTCATTTCCAACTCTGCCACTAACTCCTCATCAAGTTGCTCGCAAGGCCTTTCGTGATCTGAAATATGATCTTCATCATTTTCTAAAAGATCGGATTCATCCTCTATTTGACAACAATCTAAATGCTTGTAATAGTTTGAAAGAAAACAGTCCTCCAACTGCCATGGTGTATTCCACCACGTTGAGTTATCTTTGCTCACTATACCTACCTGCTTGCACAACTCTTTTGCGCATATAAACCCTTCCTGTAATGCAAGTATCACTTTTGCATCTGTGCTCACTTCGGTGTAATCAGATAAGTCACATGTTATTCCCTTCCCATCTTCTGCTAATTTGCATTCAAGATCTTGCCAGATATTTTCCTGTTTTGCATGAGCTTTAGGAAATAACAAATCTGATAGAGCTTGGAATTGGGCCACTTTGTTAAGAGCACCTGCGCTCTCAATCAGATCTGCACCGGTGTATGATCTCTCATTCCGTACCATTCCCCCAATTTTAGAGAAAAAATTCTCACAAGCATCTGAACCCGTGGAAGCTAATGGTACTGGCAGATCATTACAGTGGTCCCTAAAGTACTTAATTAATAGAACGGCAAAATGACAAGACAATTGAATATCCATAAAAGTTTCACGGCTTATGAAATTCTTCCCAAGAGAGTAGGTATCATGATTAATAATCCACAACCTCCAAAGCCTAGAGCATAACAACACGATTAAAATAATATATTTGACAATAAGCAAAAGCAAACAAAGTATCTCAATGAGATTGACATCAGACCTGAAAAAGAAAGACACGGTTGAAGCTGCCCTGATCCGTGACCTTAAATCCATGTGAGGTGACAAGAATATATCAATGTATAGTGACACGACGTGGAGGTATGTTTCAGTTCCCAAAGTTCGAATTTGTGGAGCATTTGTGCCACTTCTCAATTTCCTTAAACAGACAATTTCCCTAGACAGAAGTTATGCATTCTTTGCCCACCCCAAATCTTAATTGTTTCAAATAGCTCTTTTGTCGTTTCATTGTAGCGTTTTCCCTGTCCTGGCCTAATAATATTATGTGCAATGTCAGTCAAGAAGTTCCATAGTGCAGGCTTCCCATTAAATTTACCTTGAGTGTGGGCCTCAACAATATCTCTACAGAATTTTCGCACATCTTTTCGATGCATCGATTCGGATAAAGTATCACGTATTGATCTTTGTCTTACAGATAATGCTACAATTCTCATTTTGCTAAATATAAGCTCTCTTCTTAGTTTCCTATTTTCCCATGAAGTGGCCTTTGCCAAATTTTTCATCTCTCTGTTTGTCATGTAATCCACCCTAATACATGTCTTCGTCGTTCTCACTCCTCTCTGTATTTTGCCTTCTTTCTGTCTAACGACCCGCATCCTGAAGTCCCCTTCCTTGGGTATGGACGAACAATATGAACATTGATAGTTCGTGAAGGGTCTCTCATCGTGGCTAATTCGACTGCACAACACGTGCCTAAATGTCCCATCAATGGTAATGGATTCTCCATTGATGCTGAAACTACCTCGCAAGTTTGGCTCACAGTACCAATATGCCCCACCTCTTGAATCATCTAAGAAAGGCCTTAAATCGCTCGTTCTAGATGCATATCTATATTTCATTTGCCAATAACCCCAACACAAAAAAGCTTTGCGTTCACTTCCTGTATTTTCAAAACTTTTAAGCCTAACACACCAAAACATGAAAGTATCTAAAAGGAATGTAGACTTACTGGACTGATCGCTTGAATCTTTCTCATCCAGCTTGGATGTTGATGCTACAATATCACCAAACATAAAAAAAAAAAAAAAAAAGGAAACATTAATGGAAAGATATAAACCCTATGAATATCAGAATATGAATATGAAATAACCCTATGAAATGGCTCTGCTGAGAGATCTATGGATATCAGAAATGGCCTGCAAAAGAGCAGCATATGTCTTTTTTTTTCGTGCTTCTAGTGTTGATAATACATTGACTGTTCATAATACATGGACTGTAGCATTGAGGGCACATAATACATATTCTCACATTGACCCTAAACCTGGAGTGAAGAGAAAGATATGCTAGATACCTCTTGTGATCTAGAAAATAGGGATGCAAAATTAGAGAAAATTAGAGAAAATAGGGATGCAAAATTACCTCTTGTGACAAATGTTAACATACTCTTTTGGCGTGGATCAGGTTGATGCTTTGGAGGTCTACCTCCCACATTGTGTATCTTATTTTCCTTCTCTCCGCCAGATTCCTTTGCCGCGGCTTTTTGGACATGCCTAGATGATTGAATGTGTTGCTTCATGTTAGTTAGCACGGATCCTGTTGGTGGAAATAGTAAGATTGACTTGTTACATAGCTTGCAAGCGATACAAATGCTGCCCAGATCCATGTAGCCTACTATACTGTCCTTATACAACTCAAAGATAACACCAGATTGTTCTACAAATGGATTGACATAGTCTAGCAGGGATCTCTCCACCTTAGCCTTATTCCGCTCAACAATATCCTGTGTGCATTCTTCATTCACAAGATTCTCGATCGTATTTAACTCCAGATTACGACGCTGATAATTATCATTATGCGCTTTTGTTTTACAATGCCGAGCTGTGAAGTTATACATGGTATCACTGCCGCCTTTCCCATAACGTTGATTACACTCAATGCACCATATATAAAATACTGCTCGGCCATTTACATCATCGGACATGAGTTCAAACCTGTCCTGCCTGCCAGCACTCCTCATCTTAGTTGTGTAGAACGTTAGTTCTTTTCTCCACTTAAATAGGTCAGCTTTCGTGGCCAATTTAGACCGCATCTTGCTCTCACATGAGCCATTTGAGGATTTTACTAGGCTGCTATCATTATCAGCCTTATCATCTCTATTGACCTCTACTACCACACTCTGCAAATTAGATTCTTCTTCTAACTCTTCAATGACTATACGTGGCCTTTTAGAAGGTTGGAAACTAATCTGATCAATCTGATCTGTTATCCTTACCACAACCTCATTGTCCGTAACCGTAAACCTCCTTTCTTGTTTCTTTGATAAAGGCAAGTTCCGCTCAGCAAGGAATATGAAACCGTGCCCCATGAGTTTGTCTAATTCATCAGTCTCAATCTCTTCTCTCAAATCCGCATAAGATGCACCATCTTCCACTCTAACAAACCCAATTTCTGTGGAGTCCCCATTGCCAGCATCTAAGCGAACTGAAATTGCACGCTGTTCCATTTTGTGATCTGGCTTCAGATGTCAAAAAATCTGTCAATGGTATCACATGTCAGAATTAAGAGTAATATGTCAGAATTAAGAATACTATGAGTAATATAAGCTTCCAATCAGACACAAAATTAAACCTTGGCTTCAGAGAATCTATCACATAGTTAAACAAATCGCCTTCATCTATTTCTCTCAGAGAATTGTCTACATAACCATTCTCATGCACGTATTGATAGCTGTAATGCTCATTGTAGGTCAAGGAATTGATTATAAAGAAGGGTGTTGAATCTGGCATCTTGGGCTGCTCTCCCAAGCTTCTGTTTATTTCAAGTCTAAGAATAACAGCGGCTATATTCATGTAGCATCTTTCTGCCAGGGCTATGTTCTTTGCATGAACATCTGCTTTAGTTTTAACCATTGCAAATGGCTTGTTCCAGTTACTGGCAGTGTCTAAATCAGAAAATGTACTACTAGTAAGAATGAGAATGCAATCAAAAGCATAGAGCTTTTTATCCATGAAGTAATTTTCTTTAGGCCCCTTAAGATTGTCCATGCCTAAATCTGGCATTTCCCAGAAGACTAAGTTGGGCAAATTGGTATTTATGTAACTGATTATGCCATCAGTGAATTTGATAACACCTACATCTGCAACAGAATATGAACAATTTAAGTGAAGGGTTGATTAACAATTCAACAGGATGAAGATGGATTTACCACTGCTGTGGCAACCACAGACAGCAATGTTGAAATTTGTAACATGATTAATGCCTAATGCTTCAGTTGCTTTGGTAAGAAGGAGATCGAGAGACTCAGCTCTGAGTTTCTATTACTATTGGATCTATAGTTGACTAGACATAAATGGTTTGCATCATTTGGAAATAGCAAGGGAAATAGATCATCGGCACAACCAAGGTAACATCATGTCTTGTTGATTAGGATTTGGTTTAAAAAAGACGCAATGTGCAAGATAGTCTTGCAACTTGGCCTTTATGCTAGTACAGACAAGTGCATTTCAAAATCGAAATAGCAAAGCCTAGCAAATCGAAATACTGATAAGAACCTGATTTGGTAGCTTGATCTCATCATCTAAGAACCCGTGTGCAGTATTTAACATGTTGCTTCTGAAATCCGAATTTGTGCACTTATTGGTCTAACCAGCAGCAATAATCTTGATTCTTATTGGCCTTTGTAACAGGAAAAATCAATGCTCATAATAGTAGTAACAGAGAATGAACAACTATAAATGCATATATAAGACGTACCTTGGAGCAAGAAGGCACAGCAATGATGGATAATAAAACTTAAACCCAAAATCTGTTGAAGCTCCAAAACTAAAAGGAAAATCTTATACGGCGTGAGGCAGCTCGCAAGAAGGAGGCCTCTGGTATACGGTCGAAGCTCGGCAATGGCGCCACACTCCCCTTCACGTAAGTCTACGAATTTTTTAAAAAAAAACTCGTATTTTCACTGACGTATACGTACGCCAAAAACCATTAAAAACCCCCTCGACGTGCACGCACATGAGTTATACGCCCATACATGTGCACCCCCCTTGTATCACTGTTGGTTTGCATAGATCTTCAGCCCATAATCCATGACGAAACTTCCTCAGCCGTATCGCTTCCTTCGCTGCATGTATGGCATCAATGTATTCAGCCTCGGTACTAGATAAGGCAACTATGCTTTGCCTCTTTGAACTCCAGGAGATAGCTCTACTTCCAAGTCTAAAACAATACTCAGAAGTTGATCTTCTAGTTGCAATATCCCCTGCCCAATCGGCATCTGTGAAACCTTCAAGGGCAAATTCTGATCGCCTTTTTGCTTCAAAACATAAAGCATAGTCTGATGTTCCCTTCAAATATCTGAATATCCGCTTAACACTCTGCCAATGCGCTGATCTGGAATTTTTCATGTATTGTGATACAACACCTACTGCATATGCCAAATCTGGTCATGTACACATCATGGCATATATCAGACTTCCAATAGCTTGGCGGTACGGGATACTCTTCATGTACTCAATCTCTTGTTGGCTGGTTGGAGACTGCTCTCTAGATAATTTCATACCAGTCTCCATTGGCGTGCTCACTGCCTTGCTATCTTGCATGCCAAATTTGGAAAGCATGTCATGGATATAGCGACGCTGAGACATCATAACTTGCCTCCTCCCCCTGTCTCGAGTCACTTCTATCCCTAAGCAATAGTGTAACTCTCCAAAATCTTACATTTCAAACTGCATGCTGAGCTGATCCTTTAACCATTAAATAGCAGAAAGAGAATTACTTAGAATGGTACAATCGTCAACATAAAGTGCAACAATAAGGATATGCCTCTGATCAAGTTGGACCCGATAGACATTGGAGGGTGAAGTCTAAGGATGCTAAATAACCATCAATATTTTGGTACCACATCCGAGGTGACTGCTTCAATCCATACAACGCACGATGTAGTTTGCAAACCAACTGTTCTTCTCCAACTTTCACATATCCTTCTGGCTGCAACATGTAGATCTCTTCGTCTAACTCACCATGAAGGAATGCGGTGGTCACGTCCATTTGATGGACATTATTGACCGTAGCAAGGCATAATAAAGTCCTTATAGACATAAGTTTAACAACTGGAGAAAAAGTGTCGGTATAGTCAATACCTTCAACTTGTGTGAATCCACGATCGACTAGTCTTGCTTTGAAGCGATGAGCCATCAGATCTGAACTTCAGCTTGCAGATCCATTTGCAAGTCACGGGCTTCCTCCCTGGAGGTAAAGAAACCAAACTCCATGTCTTGTTCTTGAGGAGGGACTTAAATTCGGCATCCATGGCGGTCTGCCATTCACTTGCATGTGGACTGCATACTGCTATGTTTATATCATGAGCAAGGTACATGCGAGGCTGCTTAGAAGACTGCGACTCAAGGGATGCTTTGGCATTCGCAGAGGGTTTGCTGACTCCACCATAGCGACTAACATATGGTCTGATGCGCACACCTCTTCCATGCACTTGAAACTTGGACCTATATTGAGGAGAGCTAGCACCGTGGACTCCCACTGGCTCAGAATCATAGGGTACTAGCGGCTGCGTCTCAGGGATTATAAGATCCATAGGTGGAAGATGAAGATCTTCTCCTTGATGATCTGCACAATGTACCTCTTGGACCCAATCTTCAAGAAACTCTTCTTCATCCTCTAAGATTATGGCATCAAGTCTATGTGCAATAATAACCTGAATTTCCAGCCGATCCTTATAGAGAAGATGCTCTCGAAATACAACATCCTTGCTATAAAAAATTCGGTAAGTGCGAACATCATACAATCTGCTCCCCTTGACACCTTCACCACAACCCAAGAAAAGAGAGACTCTAGATTTATCTGCAAGCTTGTGGCGCTTCTCTTTGGGAACATGGGCATATGCCAAACTAAAGACACGCAGCCCACTAAGGTCTGGTTTCTGCCCTGTCCAAAGCTCCTCTGGAGTTCTGCCATAGATGGAAGCAAGGAATCGATTCTTCACATATGCTGTGGTGCTAAGAGCTTCTCCCCAAAAATGTTTGGGTCACCCAGAATCTGCAAGCATGCACCTTGTCGCCTCGACTAGAGTCCTGTTCATCCGCTCAGCCAACCCATTTAGTTCAGGTGTGTATGATTGGTATGTTGCTGTGTAATTCCATGCATATGGCAGTAAGAAGTAAAGGCTTGGGAGAGATACTCACCACCACCATCCGTTCGTAAGACTTTGACACGCCGTTCAGTTTGAACTTGGGCTGCAAGTTGGTACTGCTTGAAAGCCATGAGAGCTTCAGATTTGCGGGCCAGCAAGTAGACTGCAACCTTTCTGGAATGGTCATCTATGAAGGTGATGAAGTACTTCTTGTGGCCAATTGTTTCTTCTCTCATGGACCCACATATGTCACTGTGAAATAAATCCAACCCTTGTGCTCGCTCATATTTCTTCTTAGGAAAGGATTTTCTGCTTTGCTTATCAAGGACACACGCCTCATAAAAGCCTACCTTTCCTTGCATATGTATGTCCAGCTCACTAACTAGTTGTCCTTTCTGCATCTCCTTAAGAGCTTGGCAATTGTAATGAGCAAGTCGTCTATCATCATGTCTGTCATAGAGCATTGGTTAATAATATGAGCATTCAATCTGTATAGTGAAGCATGCTGCTCTCCTAATGCTACCACCTGCATTTCGGGTGATAAAATTTGGCATTCACGATGGTTGAAGCACACTGTATAATTAAGATCAGCCAAAGCCCCAACTGAAAGCAAGGTGTGTGCTATCCCTAGGACATAGAAGACCTTATGAATTGTCTTGTTATTGTCATTCTCAAGAGAAATCTTGATACTGCCTTCCCCTAGGATCATGACTCTACTCGTTCCCTGATAGGCTGCAAGTGTTGAAAGAACTCCTTCTTTGGACACATATGCTGTGTAGCTCCTGAATCTATCCAAATAACAGCCTGCTCATGATCTGTTATACCGTCATCCACACGCGCCATCAAGTTCCTTTCATCTTCTTCCTTTTCTACAGTGAAAACTTTCTCCTTGCCTTTTGCAACCCGAAATGGACACTCTCGTGCAAAGTGCCCTTATTGCTTGCAAGTGTTATATGCACCTTTTCTCTTGCCAAAAGAAACAGGATTTCTTGGCTGATTTTTTTGTTTAAAGCACCCTTAGTCATCGTACTGCTGCTGCCTGCTTCCACTTTGCCTTTGTTCTGTCTCACACCCTGCTTGAAACCTTGATTGGCAAACATTGCAACAGACAGAAGACGTCTCTCCTGCCTTTTGTTTCCTCTCTTCTTCAAGCAAAGATGCAATTATCTGATCCAATGTAAGACTCTGAACAATCTGCAATGTGGTGACAACATTGTTGAATGATGATGGAAGACTATTAAACAAAAGTGCTTTTGCATCTTTATCTTCAATCTTAGCATTGATCCCAGCCAATTGGTGAAGCAGAGACCTCATTTTGTTAATGTGCTCAGCCAAACTTGCACCTTCCTGCATCTCAAGATCAAAAAGTTGTTTCTTCAGAAGCACTTTGGAATGCTTAGCCTGCGCTCCAAATATCTGCACCAATGTATCCCAGACTCCTTTTGCATTCTTTGAAAAATCTACATGATGTATGTGTGCATCTCCAAAACCAAGGCCAATCATAGCCATGGCTTTCTTATTTTTCAACTGCCACTTTGCTAGTTCTGGAGCATCTGTAGGCTTCTTCTCTAACTCATCAACTACTACAAAAAGATCTTTTTCTATGAGATGGAACTTCATTTTAACCTGCCATGTGTGAACCATTAAATTTCTCAAGAACATATTTGCCATTGGAAATGGTTTCCATCTACTAAATTTCTGTTCTAAAACTACAATCGATTGAAGGCACTAATCCTTTTCTTTTTCTTCAACTTCTTCAATCTCCTTTGAATCAATTTCTGATTCAGCCGGCTGATTGCTCTTTGAACCCTAAGGGCTTGAAAAAGCTACTGCTCTCTATATCGTTTAGCTCTGATACTATATTAAATACAAGACCATTTTGCGGCGGCGTTCCCGCCGCTATAGTTCGGAGGGTTTTTCGAAGTAGTGGCATGGGTGAGACGAAGATCATATGAATGTGTGCTGTATGTATAGTAAGATCGATAGGTGTGACATTTGCTGCACACCGTTTGCAAAACTTAAACAGGAACAATCTACACTGAAAGAATGCAAGAAAGAACCTACCCAAAAGCAAGCTTCCATATAATATTCCGAATTAGCCACACAATCACAGATCGCCCACAAGAAAAACACTAAAAAATCATGAACTTGGCTGCATTCATAATAAGCAATCCATATATAGCTGCAGCGTTAGATACTAGATGCTCAGACAGTTGATATAATAAGAGTTCACAAGAGCGGTTGCAGAATTGCATTGCAAACTTTCGATTCAGAGAAGAAATTCAACAAAATGGTACAGAATTGGGTGTGTGCGAGGCAATTTTTCTTCGATTCTGATGTGGGTTTTTCTATGTATGATCTAAGAAAAAAAATCAGCAACCTCCGGCATGGGGCTATGGGGAACCCAACAGAGTATTATTATGGGAGCCCAAAGGACTATTGTTATTAGAAGCCCTTTGCTCCTGCAAAAATGCATGCTGTTGAAGCATCATAGAATGAGGAATTAACGGATTTCTAAATCGCAACTGCAGCGGCAATATTAGAAATGATGCTGGACAGGCTGTTGCTTCTAGCCATGGATTCAGAATTGAAGTAAATTGCTCCAGGATCCTCCTTCAGCATCGAGTCACTGTCAGAAGGTCCGCAGTATGGATTGTTCATATTCAATCGTGGAGGGGCCCCTTCTGACGAAGCCGGAGATTGAAAAGGTGAAGAAACCGCTGCAGTGTGGCGGATATTGATGGAAGAATTGTTTGATTGGGCACCCATATGCCTCGGCGATGCTGTGGTAGAACAATCTCCTCCTCTGCAGGTTTCAAACTGTTGATCCAAAATTAAACTCGGCAAGGATACACTGAATCCGCCTAAATTACTCCCGCTTCCGGTTATTGATGCAGTTCTAGCAGAAGTTAGCGACCCTGTTAATCGCCCAGAAGTTACAGATTGCCGGAGTGAAGAATGGCTATGGAGACCTGATATCTGCTGACGTGGAATTAATTCCCTCACACACGTCACATTTTTTCTGCTGACGTGGAATTAATTCCCTCATACACGTCACATTTTTTCTTGCCAAAAACACCCTACATAATTATATACGATGAGAAGATATGATATGTATTGATATGAAGCAGGAAGAGCCCCTGCTGTGGCTTACAGAAGATGAGAGAATAGAATGGTTAGGAAGCGATCTGGAGGTTAAGTGCAGGCATGCCGTTTCAGACCAGAAGTCGCGTCTGTTGAGTATGTGGCATCTTCGTCATCATCTGACTCAGCAGGACTGCCAGTAGAGCAGCCGGACACCTCTCCAATAATTTCTACGCATACGTCTTACTTAATATACGTGAAACATGTTTGATGTGAGAATTGTAAGGCATTTGGAGGTGCTAAGACTTCGTTCCAAAATAGCAAGTGTTTCAACCTCCCAATCTAAGGAGGAATGCTTCTACTGAGCATCTTGGTTCCAAGGAGCAAGAATATGAGCGAAGAAGCTGGCCCATTGAGACAGAATGACCCTGAGAACCCCTCTGTGATAGATATGCCAAAATGCCAGAAATGGAAAGCCACAAAACATGGCAACCAAAACCTCTGATTCATGAATTTCAGAGAAGATCCTATATCCGAGTTTCCCGTCCTATCTGCAAATGGCTACCAGAAAAAATTCTAGCATGCAAGAATACTCACACCGACCGCAAACAATCCTCATTTATTTATGCAGGACAGATGACTAACCTTATTTTTCCTAATCGACACCTCTATTTACAGGTTTTGGAACATCCTGGCTGGCTAAGGCAGGTGGATCCAGCTGCCAATAGGAGAAAGCAAATCATGCCCCCATGCTTTGCTGCATCGACTTTTCTCTGGCCCAATCTTCCATGTCACAAGTTTCTAAGCTAGAACCCTGCTTAATCCTTACTGAAACCAACGACCTAAGAGAGGAATATCTGTAGATCGTGAGAAGCTATGGCGACAAAAAAAAAAGTTGCTAGACGAGTCTTCTTTTCACGCTCGCCACGTTCTTGGATTGGGCTATGACGGCAAAGAAGCTATGGCGACAACCAAAAAAAGGAGAAGTTGCTAGATGAGTCTTCGTTTTCACGCTCACCACGTTTTCCAGTGAAGACAAGGAATGAAACCCACATCCAAAAATCCCTGTACCCAGGAAAAAGGAACCTGAAAATGTGGATAGGTGTCGTTTGAATAAGAAAGCACAAAAGAATCGAATCTTTGGAGAAATAGTTATATATGTGTAGATAATTTGATTGGCTTCTAACTACAAAATATAAAAGTGTCTAAAAGCTTACAAATAGTTTGCTTAGGTCCATCAAGTGCATCACTATACAACCTTGAACTATACAAATTAGAAGTAACCTTTGATCACAACCACAAATTCGGCAGGAAAATACAATTAGGCACTCAAGGGTAGGGCTTTCAACGCACTAGGAAACTCATGCGCATCACATGGGTTTATATGCCAAAATAATATGATGTGCACGTGATATGCACTATTGCCAAATCTTGTTACTAAATGTAGAGCAAGATGAATTTTGTTGCAACAAGTGAAGATGGCTATTACCATCGCTACCCCCTTTGCCCATAGCATTGAACAGTCTATAAAACATAGCGAACTTTGATGCCTTTCTAGATTGCTCCCAGTTAAGGGGCAATTCGTAGGGAGAGAGTGAGCTTTGGCATCATGGTGCATATCCTAGATATATCTAAACATTTAACTGTTTGAGCTTTTGGTTCTTTATCCGTTGGTGGAAAACTTTTAGTACCTTTTCAAGTAATTGTGGAGTAATGCTTTTGGCCTTTCTGATGCCAAAATGTTTTCAGATCTACCGCATGACTCATTCTATCACCCTCATCAAGAAATCATTCTATGAAGCTAAGGTTGTTCTTTGACGTTAAAATTCTCTTTCTTTCTTTCTTTCTTTTTTTCTATTTGATAGTGTGTATGGAGAATGAAGGATCGAGAGAAAAGAGAAAGTGCTAGAGAATAGAGAAGAGAGAGAAAGAGATTATCACCCAGTCTATTAGCGTGCTTATTACTGCCAAGGTTCTACCCTCAAAGCCTTTTGTGGCGGGGGGGTTTTGAATCTTGACAGTAATACGTTTGCTATGCTCTTTGATTGAGTCCCATAGGCCAATTGGTCTTCATGGACGATAAAAACCATTTAATTCAATTCAATTCAATTTAATTCTACATTCTCTCTCCTCTCCAAATCATACACTCTCTCTCTCTCTCAATTATTACATGCAGAATTGGGAGTGAAGGTACAAACTCCATATGAAATAATGCTAGTAGAATGTGGAATGCTTCCTCCGGAATGCGAGGCCTTATACCAATTTCTTACATATTTGAGTAAGTTAAACAGTCAAGATGAAGCTAGTTACCCATGAATGGCTCTAACGGAGTCGTTTGAGAAAGGGTGGTATGCAAATGGAATGGTCTGGATAAAGAAATGGAGGATTAACATTGAGAACCTCGGAAATAATAATGACCGGATTAGGGAATGGATAGAAGAAACTGTGTTGAACAAGTTGTGTCACAGACCCAGTATGAGAAGTAGATGAGTTAGAGGTAGGAGAGATGAGTGCATTGCTATAAGAGGATGCATTAGATGATTTGTTTTATATTGTTGAATGTACAAATTGAACAACTTATAGAATTGGCAGTCTCAAAGTTGTAAAAATCAAATTTCATTTCATCTCTTCCTCCCTCCCTCCCTCCCTCCCTCCCTCCCTCCTCTCCTTCCCCCCGGCTGGCCACATGCACAAATTGTTTATTATCTCTTACTATACGTTGAGAGATAAATTTTATATTATATAGCACGAGAGATAAGGAGGTTAGGGAAAAAAAAAGCAGATTAACTGGTCGGCCAGATTTTGGTTTTGGAATCCCCCCTATTATTTTTCTGTAGATCTCCTGTTAGTGCAGGTGAGGCGGCTATGGCATATGACACTCATCAGTCGGATAAACTTTTAAGTTCAAAAATTTCTGCAATTGCTTTCTAAGTTTTTCCAATTCCAGGGTGCTCATGCAATAAGGAGCCTTAACGGTAGATGCGGTGCCCAGTGCAAGTGCCATCTCAAACTCCACGCTCTTGAAAGGCGGGAGATCCTTGATCTCATCAGAAGTGGATGACGGAATGCCATAATCAAGGTGCCTTGGGGAAGCTACTAATAATTTTTTTCTTGCTTAGATGCAGATTCTACAAATGCAAGCGGCCGTAAATCGTATACCACGGATGAAGTCATATCTCCCAATATTCCTGATCTTAGGTCCCAAAGCAATGGATGCTCTTGCCAACTCTATATCTAAATTGAGGCGACACCCTTAAATATGACGGATAGCGCCACTGGGTAATACACTGGCTGTGGTTTAAATTTCAAGGGTTTAATATGCAGGCCATCCTAGGAAATGTTAAAAGTATAGTTGGTTTACGCGTATCCACAAGAAGAGCAAGGGATTTAGAGTCTATGTGTGTTCTAGAGAATTTATCAAAGGCCTGGCTATTCATATTCACAATTTCTATAGCTACGAAAATGCAGCACTCACCTTCAATAGGATCCCGCAGTAGGTCAGTCGGTCAAAGGGATTCATTGGTCACCCTCTACTTCTGCTATGGCCTCATGATCTATCTGCGTCACGAAAGGGCAGTTTTGAATACGGTGGCCTTGGCGGATGCATCGAAAGCATGTCTTATCCTTCTTGAGCCTCTTATAGAGTGATTGCTGCATAGGTCCTGGACTTCTACTTCTAATAGGGGGTGAAGGGTCTCGAATCTGAGATCGTAGATGCCTCCCCCTCTAGATTAAAGGCTTTTTATGCAGTTTCAGTGGGGTCAAATGCATGTACCATTTCTTGGAATTTTCGGACAATCCTGCAACATATTCCTCCATAGCTCGCCTCTCGGAAATAGCTGGTACATACCAGCAAAAGCTCAAGAACTCATTAGTGTAAGCTCGTACTGATAAGTGCTTCTGTGCTAGCCTATAAAAAGTCTGGATTTGCTAACACTTATGGGTAAGTGGAACATAGTGAGCTTTGAAAGCTTTAGCAAATGTGCAGGGCTTTTGCATACCCCTTCTACCAAATATGTGCAGGGCTGATGAGGTTATTAATAGCAACTTTTTCAGTGTCCTTATTAGGCATTCCATATGAGGTGCTGAACTCATGGATCTCCTCTAACCAAGACTCGGCATTCATGCTGGAGAACTAGGCGAGCCTTCATATGCTAGTCCTTGTGGAGGCAACTATCTTCTGGTAATGTTTCTTAGTAGACTACTCCTGTTAAGTAGAATTAAAAGAGTCGGTGGAGTTTGAGTTCGAGCTAGATGTCAATAAATGACGTGGGCGCTTAGCACGACCGTGGTGCATAGGTACACGCCAAGCCATAGGTGATGGGTTGCTCTACAGCACATAGGCTTGCAGTTCGGCCATCTGGTGCTTCATAATGATGAGCTCTTGCTCGAGAGTCAGATGTCCATGGTCAACTGGAAGGGAGCATTTTGTATCCCATCTATAGAAAAGAGAAGACTGGTTATAGATGAGAATACCTCTTTCTGGCAAAACCTCAACACGACCTCTTCTTTTTCTCCTACATTTCTCTTCCTAATTATCTCATCCCTCATACAACTAAGCTACTTGGACATGATACATAGGAATTTAAGAGGATTTCTTATGTTAGCTACAAACTATTTAATCGAACTTAGAGGGCATGGCCAGTGCTATGATTCGGTCTACCAAGATCATGGATCTGATACCATTGTGATGCTCCCTGAACCTATACGATGCTTCCATCGTATAAATACGGGGCAACCCCCTTCCCAACAACTCTATCACCAAGAAAGGCCCTTCGTCTGACTCGTACCACTTGGGATGGTCAAGTGCTCGAGTGAAGGACACAGAGGTGTCATTCGCCCTATGCTTTCTCTGGGATATCCTATACTGCAAAAGCATACATACAAGTTAGCACTAGCAACAATACACATAAAATAATATGGCACCATGAAGTGTGGCCCATCCATCATCAATATGAACAACAACATAATACTAACATAACATATAAAATGCATCATAAATGAGGGTTCTACCCTGGGCTCAGACTCAAGGGGGTCGACTGACGGAATGGCGTTGGCTGGCATAGAACAATGGCTAGGGTAGTCCACTCCATCCGCCCCTCCTATGCACACTTTGCAGATATGCTGAAGAATGCTATGGCATGATTGTAGCCTTTCGGAGATGTAATCTCATGGAATCACCCTATGAGACTCCTCCAGGTTGCATCTCCCCAGTCCGATGAGGCAGGAATGGGACAAGTCCATTTCCAGAGCACAATGGTTCCTTGGGTGGCTAGAGGATTGTGCTACGCACATCGTACCTGACTATTAATCCCCCAAAATGCATAGGAAAAGCTCACCTGTACCTATCGAGCCCAAAATGTCCGTTCAAGACAGTGCCTGCAATCCAGGGGGTGTCAAACCTATACCCGGCCCGCATGCGGTGACCGGCTATAAGTCTAGCACATTAAGGGAACCTTACGATCAACAAGGCTCCACTTCCATATCACTATTGTGTCCATTGTATGGTGCTCAATCACAACATAACCTTCACAGCCAGGTGGGTTCTTGTGCACAGACCATATTCATTGGGATTTATGGATTCTAGCTAGAAATATCTCTATCATTACTAGCCTTTATGTCTCTACTCTCCCTTATCCCACAAGCACAAGAGGTGCAGCAAAAGAACTACCATAATTCATAAATCCACTCATAACTTTAAATAGAGCATCAATATAAGATTAACCATCCATCTACGCAAACAAGGGTTAATCCTTAACTGGAATATCAAGCTAACTAAGCCTACTAACTGGTATCTGAGCTAGATTCACTATCTCTCAGGTTCTCCATGCTCTGATGGCTGAATAGGCTCCTCCTCATTCTCCATTTGCCCCCAAATCCATTTGGGGCAAATTATGGAGCCCCAATTTTGACTAACTCTTGATTAGCAAGTTCATGAGGGCCAATCGATTTGGCCCAAGTAGCACTTGCTGATTACCTTAATTAATAAGTAATTAACATAACTAGTTATTAATTAGCTAATCTTGCATAATTAATTTATTTCTTTAAATGTCAAATTAGCATAACTAATTTTGCTTCAATAGGTAATCATATAAATGATTAATATAACTATATAGCCATGGTGACGTGTCATGTATTTTGTACATATAGCGTATAAAATACATGGAACGTCACAGTAACACTTCTTGTCTTTAAGAAAGACCTGAGCTGCCGTAATTAACACCTTAGTAGAATCTAACATATAAGCTAGATTGTAGGTGCGAACCAAGCGAGTATCAACCCAGGGATGACGAGGGAATCAACCAAATGGTACTAGCTACAAGATTTATTTAGCAGTGCATTGGATTGTCAATGTGTCCTCTTGGCATCCTACCCTGCTGCGCATGGCTACAAGCTAAGCGCAAAAGTCATTTCACCTTGGTTTTGGTTGGCTCCCGAGGTCAATCTGGGCATTTTCAGGGCAATTACTCATTTGCTCGTGGAGTCATTGCTGTAGCCCAAGCTAAGAAACTCATTGTTTATAGATGTTCATTGCTGGAGTCAGACGCAAAAGATCGTATTTGGGTTCAGTACCTTCAAATTAACTCCTTGGGCTTGGTCATTCGAATATAAATGCGGATGCAACCGGATGAATAGCCGGATCCGGTTTAGAACATCTTCGACCTTAGGTAGAGTATTATCAAACTTTTTCAGCAATCTAATCTTAGGGTTTCATGGCCTCGACGATAATCCAAATACTGAATCATGACATGCTGCAACCCTTCCCTGAGCTACAACTACTGGCATGGTTGAGCAAGTTACTCTACTTGCTACATCAAGGCTACCGCTATGGCCTCTTTTGCTGCAACATCCTCATGATGGAAATATACAAAAGGACCAGAAAAAACTAGGCTCAAAGCAGAATTGGATAAGGGATTCTAGTTAAACTACCTTGAACCTACGAAAAAACAAGAGAAGTACGGAAGAAATATGCAAAGAAATTTGAAGACGATATAAGCAATTGCAGAATACAAGTACAAGAGCCAAAACGAGAAGCACAGACACAAGAACATGAGCTAGAAGGCTCAAAGACTGACATTGACCTAAAATGCGGATCCTCGATGCAAAGGCCCCTTTATATTAAAAGAAAAAAGGGGATCTCTTTTTTGCATCAATGCACGAGACATATTATGTTCCAAGTGCATCTCACTCAATATCAATCATAAAGCATGTTTGATGTCCGTCTTGCAATACATATGATGGTGCATATAATATTTACTTTATTTTTTGTGCATGTTATGTTTTTTATCAACAATTTTATATTCTCTTTGTGCTATTTGGTCTTCCACAAACTATTGTGAAGGAAATGCAGTAGTAACTACTGTTGCCGGCTTGCCTTCTTTTTATGCACTTTTTCATGGATAATTAATAGAAGAATTTCCCCTTTCTTCAAAAATAAAAATAAAAACAAAAATGATAAGATATTGTTGAAATGACAACAACCTAAGTTTTCCTTGATTGACATCCATAAAACGTTGCCAATGGAAAAGATGTTTGCTAATGCAATTTACTTATTTCTTCATTTATTTTTGTCTCACTGATGTATCCGTTCAATTATAAGCAACAAAAAGTTGTATCTTATCCTAATGCTTTAATAAGAGCAACACAAGAGATTCATGTTCAGGTACGTTGACGTTGCCAGTACTGAAAATTGTCTTGCTAAGAGCATATTGCCTAGGTTTACAAACAATGACACTGCCAGCACTGAAAATTGTCTTGCTAAGAGCATATTGCCTAGGTTTACAAACAATGACACTGCCAGCACTGGGAACTAGTAGACAAACCTGTTGATATTGACCAATCATCTTGATATTTTCGAATGCATTCAGACAGGCTTTGTTGGAGTGGGTACGTGGAAAGAAGGTAGAGTGAAGGCAACATTAAGGGGCTCATGTAAGTAACGTGAGGCCTTTTCTTTAGGAGGAAACCTCATGACCCAATGTGGCAACCTAGGTGTCATATTTTAGCAATGGGGCATTAAAATTCCATCATCATCATTCATTCCAAAGGTATACCCATGGTTTGAAGCCAAGGATCAAAGCCGTTGAATCGACGGCTTATATTAATCGTAATTATTAAGTATTTCCGATTTTACAAATTATACACAAATTGGTAGCCTGCAGAGCGGGCAGGTTCAGAAATAACTTTAAGGTAGTTTGTTTGATTCAAGCACGATCTATAGCTATGAAGATGGCGCCATAAATCGGTCTTACTTCTTAAATGGCTCCGTCGTTTCTCGATTCGATCTTTTCTGCCAAGTCCGGCGGTTTCTTAGCATTCCCGCAAGCACTAGTACCCATTTTCCCTTCAAAAAGCCGCATGTTTTGGTCTTTATATACATGCAGCAATACCCAGATCTTCTTCTTCTTTCTTAAGTTTGCCTGGACAGGCAGCGGTTGCAGCGGTGGCTCCTGCACTCTTGTCTTGTTTTAAGAATATCTTCCATTTTTGGCGACTCGATTGATGGATTCGCTTTTATATAGAGGTGACCCTTGCTCCTCTGGATAATCTTGCCTCTTGTCAAGTGGGTGCATGCTAGATTTTCGTCAACATACTTCGCTTCGGATTTCATCACTAGGTTTTAATGGAAATCAGCATTTGTGCCCTGTTTTTGGGGATGTTTTTGATGGGCAGTGCTTTGATCGAGCATTCAAATGCTATGCAACATGTGAGTCCTGAAAGAGCAAGCAAGATAGCATCTTCTCGCTGGTCGGAAATCAAAGTCGGGGCTCAGCTTTCTGCTCTTATGCAACGCAGGGTATTTTATATGCTTAAACAGTAATACGAAATTTTTTTTATTCGTTGTAAAGCTGTTTTTTTTTTTTACAATATAAAACTTTGGATTTTGGCTCTGCAGAATCTGCTGGAGGCTAGGGCATCTTCAGAATCGAGAACAGTTTACGTGACTGATTTAGGGGCAGATGCTTCGGGAGGAAATGATAGCACTGCTGCGTTACAGAATGCAATAGATATGGCCTTCAACATTTCTGCAATTAATAGGTTAGTTTCTTCTCTGCCGGACCTTGGAGGTGTAGAGCTGCATCTCGAAGGTGGGGATTACACGATCAGCAACCCTCTTCGATTCCCCACCACAGGAGGAGGCAACTTACTGGTAAAGCAATATAATATCCATGTTTTTCTTAGTTATTTCATACTTTTGCAAAAAGGAACTTTAGCAGTGATGCTTTACCGTGCTCTTATCTTGCTTGTTTTTTATACATGCAGTTCCATGGTGGAACTATAAGAGCCTCTGTCAAATTTCCTTCTGATGGTTACCTTATAGAACTGCAAGGAGGAGGGTCCTCACATGCATATCCCTTTGAAGATATCACCTTCAAGGATATGATGTTGGATGCAGGCATGCAAGGTGGAGGCCTTCACATAGCTAATTCAGTAAGAACTACAGTAGAAAATCTCTATGTTTCTCACTTCAAAACCACTGGTATATTTGTAGAGAGTGGTCATGAGACATACATATCAAATTGTTTTCTAGGTCAATACATTACAGCAGGTGGTGATCCTAACGAAAGATCCTTTGGAGGTATTGGGATCAACCTTGAAAGCAATGATAACATTGTAGATAACAGCGTCATATTCTCGGCGCAAATAGGGATTCTAGTGAAGGGCCAGGCCAATTTACTTACTGGTAATCACATGTATAATAAGGCTACTGGTTTTGGAGGAGTTGGGATTTATCTCCAGCTTCCTGGTCTTACTCAAACTAGGATCTTGTCATGCTATATGGACTGGAACTCAATAGTTGCAGATGACCCTGCACAACTAGAAATAGCTGATAGTTTCTTTCTTGGTGATGGCAACATCGTTCTTAAAGCAACCAAAGATCATGTCATTGACTCTGTTATCATAAAGAACAATATATTTTCAGGAAATTCCCATGGAGTCCCTATAGTGCAGCTCGATGAGCGATCAGGCAGGTTTTTATCTATTACAAGGACCACCGTGACTGGCAATACTGCCAATGGAATGCAACTTAGAGAGACGGTCTCTAAAGCCGTCACAAGTGGGATTGGATTAAACATCTGGAAGTTGGATTTTTCAAGGAGCTTACTGTTCAACAATATGATACAGAATGTGCAGTATTCTGTATATTGCGAGGGGCGAGCATTTCCTAGGCATGTGGTAAGAAGCGTTCTTGACAACATTGTAGTTATTGAGACTGATATTATGCTCAATGGAACGGTCTCTGCAATTGTTGATCAATGCAGTGCAGAGGAAATGCAATAACGGTGCCCTCTTAAAACATGATTAGGCCTCCTTAAAACATATAATAATGTTGAGAGATTGGCATTAGAAAATGGATGTGAGGTATGAAGCTGATCTGTGGCCTCATTATGGATTAATGGGACAGATTTATGTTACACAACAATGTACATACAACTTTATGCTCATAAGTCAGTTTACCTTTGCTTAAGTGCTGGAAAATCCTCTTGTGTACGAATTCATTATTTTATGCAAGATATGAAGCTTCATGTCTCCACATTTTAGGAGAATGTTGACACATGATGAGAGAAATCTAATATGGATTTTGAAGCTTAAAAATAACCCTTACGAATTTGTTTTGCATAGGCTTGAAAATTTGGCATCATGAAGTCACTTTTTGGCATATGCTTTAGCGGTCTTTGACATGAAGACAAGAAAATAATGAAGAAATGTGCCTTGTTGCTTCTTTTAGAAAGAAGTTGAAGGAAGCAAGTTCAAGCTATCATTGTGGAATGAAGAACGAACTCTAGGAGCAAACTAGATTGGAAAGTTAAGAATAGAAGAATTGTGTTAGCATAACTCTTACTCCAATGGTGTCACTCTCTGTAGTAAAAGACTCCTCCCGCATCATCATAATTGAGTATATAGCCATCTGATTAAATCTCTTAACATCATTGAGCCCACCACTGGACCCAATCCTCTCTTTTCTTTTCCGTAGCACATTTGCCCAAATGTGAGTGCAACATGGAAATCAGCTGGGTTCATTCCGTCACTGGAATGGATCTGCCCTATTCATTCCATTTAGCAGGTGAGAGGTCTATGTCTCAGGTAATTTCTGATTTTCATGTTGTAGGAGAATGGAAGATTGGTCGCCACATTGCGCAACCTCAGAAGACCTGCTCCCGGCTGTCATCGATTGCAGGACCCCTTTTGAGGTTGTCGAATGCTACTCCCAATCTCCGTTCTCCTATACAATGTTGTTGCAATTTAGGCTATTCATGTTGAAGCCATATAGGTTCCTTGTTCCAGTAGGTGCATTTGCAACCCATTGATGCCATCAACAACAATGATAATTCAAAGAAAAATAGAGTTTGTTAGAGGAGCGGCTTGGATAAGAAAAGCAATCAACACATCCAACACAAACCATTAACATCCAACATATAAAAATTAAATCCCCCAACATATAACAACCAACACATAACAACCATTGACATTAACAACCAACACATAACTACCATTGACATTAATTAACACAACCATTGGGTCCAACACATTTAAATTAAAATCCCCCTTAAACCCCCTTTGGTTTGGGGTGCATATTCACACGGGAACTCCGGGCAACGAGAGCTGTTGGATAGGCATATTCACCCCTTATTCCTTAATCTACACCGTACGTAAAGTTCCTCGATTGTGGGGTATGCAAGTACAAAATTTGCTATATTGTATAACAAGATTCGCAAAATACTATAAGATTTCAAGCAGAATACTATATGGTGTTGATTTCGTACGTGCAAAATACAATTATGAGGGCTCTCGCTGCCCTACGTCACCCCCCGTGTGAATATGCACCCAAACCAAAGGGGGTTTAAGGGGGATTTTAATTTAAATGTATTGGACCCAATGGTTGTGTTAATTAATGTCAATGGTAGTTATGTGTTAGTTATTAATGTCAATGGTTGTTATGTGTTGGGGGATTTAATTTTTATATGTTGGATGTTAATGGTTTGTGTTTGAGGCTTTCATCACCTGTAGCTTTTGAATTTGATCACAATAAAACAAATAGAACATAAGTAAAAGTTACCATAAAGATAGAGCAGATTGATCCCATTATTCTGAAAGTCATAAAGTTTGCAACACCCATACACAAACATTTTTCAACTGGAATTTAACAGCAGCCTTTGGCCTCCATGGATTCTTGTGGTGAGAAACCAAAGTGAGAAACTTTTCTGCTTGTTAGCACAAGGATCTAGAAGCCTTGGAATTTGCTTAATAACTGCCTCAAAATCTAAAAATGCATGGTAGTTTTTTGCAAGCTTCATTCGGAATGAGCCATAAAACAATATCCAATAGCGCAATCCTGTATTAATCAGCTAGTAGGATGTGAAAGCCTACCAAACCCGGCCAAAAAATTGCTGTTTTAGCATAGATAACTTAACCGAACATATCCATATCATACACTATCAAAAAGATCTCGGAGAGAGCTTTTCAAGGCAATAAAAATCATCTCAAACAGAGCTCTGGATCAAAAGTTATTATAATAAATGTGTTGCCGACGGGGAAACTGCACTACATGCGCCCTTCAAGCCCTTCATGTGCCCATTATGCACCACACACACAAAAAGAGGGCTTATGTTGTGAGCCATTGGTTGTTGACCGGCTAAAATCAATGGCCCTTCATGTGCCCATTATGCACCACACGCACAAAAAAAGGGCTTTTGTTGTGAGCCATTGGTTGTTGGCCATTGAAAAAAAAGGCTAAAATCAATGGCTCAGAAATGGTGCACTCTAGATGTACGCATTAGTACATCCATTTGAATACATCACGAAATCATAGGAAAACCTTAGTGAAAAGCATACAAAAACACAAAGAAAACCGCCTGTTATTATGCTACATATTCAAGCTTCCCATATGTTGTTTTATACATCGAAACATCTCCCACAAAATGGATTGATGCAATCTTCTAGTTTGGTGCATTATGTGTGTTGCAAACTAGGAAAATTGTAAATGCAAATGTTATTCTTCATCATCTGGAATTCTGAAGTTTTGAAGTTTTGGCAACGGGTGGTTCAGGGATGTAGCAATGTGGACGAGGAAATTGGGGATGAACTTGAGCGATCTCATCAATGAAGGGGAATGGGAAGACGAATGGGCCGACAGAGCCACGCACACATGGCTGCATAATCACACGGGCCCCAAGACAATGTGGCTTATGACAGTCTTCAACCCGGGACAACAGATAGGGCAACAGATATACCAGGATGACATAATAGGAAAAGCCAGAAGAGACACTCTAGCGAGATTCAGAATGGGAAGTCACGAGCTGAGGATTGAAAAGGACAGGTGGCGAGGGATAGAGAGAGAAGGTCGAATATGCAGAATTTGTGACAAAGGGGAAGTGAAAGATGAGAACCATATGCTAAATGAATGCCCAGTATATGAAAGCATCAGGAATAAGTACAGAAATATCAGGTGGGGACAACCCATACACATCATGATGACAAGATCAGAAACAAGCAGGGAAAAAAATAGCGGCTAATATTAGCCAAATGACGATTTTTCGGACATTTTTGGAAAAAGTACGGCTAAACTACAAAGGAGCAAATTTTTGAAAAAAGGAAAAAAATCGCCAAAAAATCTCAAAGTTGACCTTCCTTACACCAAGGTTTAGCCAAATATAAGAAAGTAAAAGAGGAAAAATTCTTCCACTTTAGCCAAATGCTCGAACGTTTTTCTAGCATTTAGGGATAGATTAGCCATACTTTTTAATAGCTAATGTAAAATATGAGATTATTCATGAGATTATGGAATAGAGGTTGCTAATACTATATTAGATGGACAGCTTTTGTTGTACAACTATTAGATTTCTATTATTAATATGTTAATATAGTAGAAAATTTGGCATAGCATAAATGTTTGGCTAAAGTTTATATAAAGGTTCAAACAAAAAATAGCCAAACATTCAAAACTAGTAAAGGAAAATTATTCAACTTTAGCCAAACATTCGAAAGTTTTCCTACGTATTTTGGGTTAGATTAGCCAAAGTTGTTCTAGCTAATCTAAAATATGAGTTTAGTAATTTTTTCCCTGGAAACAAGGAAGGACCTGGCAGACGCAATACGGGAAATGACGGCCAGGCATCGAGAGGAACACAAAGAAAAAGGGTTTTTGTTATGAACGCCAGAGAGGCGCAACATAAACACCCTGAAAAAGCTCAGCTCAAAGCTGATTGATAACGACGCGCCCGTGCACGGCCATGAAGCCGATCCTAAGCTGGGTGCCGGTATTAATAGAAAAAAGTCAAGCCTTCAGAAAAGGCTACATTGTAAACCAGCATGATGTGCTAGTAGCACCCGTAAGGGAGCTCGCCCATGCTACATAAGTCCACGGGCCTCAGGGTACAAGGGACAATAATGTATCTATCTATCTATCTATTAAAGACATGCACTTTTGCAAACCTCTTTTTTGGTTTTGAGAACGAAGATTTGTAGCATTTGCAAATATTTAAGGCTCCTATGTAAGCATTAGAGCTATTGAATCAAAGCATCTGAGGCGCCCAACTTTTTCTCTTGTCAATTCAAGATGGAATCAAAATTATTTATGGCAACCAAGATAGTAAACCAAGACAACCTCAACAAGAGCATTGAATTAATAGGAGATATTCTAGTCAAGGTGTGAACCACTAAGATAAAGATTAGAAGGATCAAATATGATGATGCCAAGCAAATTCGGCCGCAAGACAAAGAACAATTGGATTTACAAATGGAGTAAGAGTATGCACTTTTCTATTATGCTTGACAAATCCTTGAGGTTGGATTATGAAGTATCATGCATTTGAACTACATAACTAATAAAGGCAAATTGGAGAGAAATTGATATTAATGAAAGTAAACTGAAGTTATGGCACAAAGTCCAAGCTGGGTATCTAAGACATATGAGTTGCATATGCCAAGTATGTATAAGTAGGATTTGCCATTTCCATAATGCTACTAATTATGGAGATAACAAAGATATATGCCTTTAGGTGCTATTTGAGTCATATTAGCAACAATTGTGATGCTCAGTCGTTCAAATATGGCAGAAACAAGAAGAGCTTTTTGATCAATTTTGTTCGATTCTTAGCAGTACTCTGGCTTGTTGCCACAGCCGCACTCTTCTGCTGTATGTACAGCCGAGAGCCCAAGCTCTATCCCTTCAAGCATAAACAAGACTCCACCTAAAGCCACCTGCAATTCAGCTACTTCACCTTCAATCCAATCACTGGATTGTTCCACCCAGGATGCACCGCTTCCTTGCTTCTCTCCACCTTCTTCCGCTTCCGTGATCTCCTCTTATACTATCTGCCATGCCCGCATGCAACTATTCCGCATGCCATGCCCGCATGCATGGTTTCCCATTTGTTGCTTCATGCTGCTTCTACATGACATGTGTAAAGGCTATATATGCAACATACTCCCCCTTAGCCTTTACACTCCACAACTCCGACCTGGGTTTTAGCATCTATCAACTTAGGTTCAGATAGAGCCTTAGTGAGCATGTCCGCCTGCTGCAATTTTGTGGGGATATAAGTCACATCGATCTCCCCTTTTTCGACTTCATCTCGTATGAAGTGATGGTGTATTTCAATGTGTTTGGTACGAGAATGATGAACTGGATTTTTAGTCATTGCCACTCCGCTCTTGTTATCACAAAGATAGCTTGGTAGCACTTTCGCAACAAACATCCCAACTCCTTGAGCATTCTGCGTAACCAAATTATTTCAGAGGCCGCCTGTGATACTGCTACATATTCTGCTTCTGCGCTAGATTTGGCTACACATTCCTGCTTCTTACACCCCCAAGATATAGCAGCATTACCTAATTTGCACACATAACTGAAGTTGACTTCCGTCATCCAGATCTCCTCCCGATGCGATCGGCATAACTCGTTAAACCATTTTCTTCACTCTTGGTGAAGTGAATACCATCATGCAAAGTACCCTTCAAATATCTCAAAACCCTTTTGGCCGCTATCCAATGCTCTCGTCCCGGATTGTTGCAAAAACGACCGAGCAAGTTAAGCGCGATAAGAGATATCGGCCTTGTCTTTGTTGACAATATGTAAAAGCGAGCCTATCAATGCACGATACGGCACCTTTTCCATTTCCCTTTGTTCAGCCAAGTTTCGGGCACATCTTATCGCTAATTTTTGTACCGGTACAAGGGGTGTTTTTGATATATTGCAATTTGCCATTCCGTGATCGGACTAAAAGCCTTTTTGATATTACGCTCTTAAGCGCCAAAGCAAGCTCCCCTTTTTCCTATTCCTTCCGACCTCCATACCCAGCGGTTTCTTGAGCTCACCTAGTTTACGTTATTCGAATCGTCTCTTCAATAACACTTTGCATCTCTCTAGGTATGATTTGTCACTCGACTATGACACAATCATCAACATAAAGTGCCATAATCAAGCACTTGTCCCCTTCTTTCCACATGTATAGATTGCCTTCCGTTTTCAACTTTCTAAACCCAATTGAAAGCAAAACTTATTCATGCAAACATACCATTGCCTAGATGCTTGTCTTAAGCCGATATCGCTTTTTTTTTCAGTCGCACACCATATTCTTCCCCTGCTCATATCCTTCAGGGCTGCTCCATATAGATCTCTTCTTCTAGTTCTCCATTTAAGAAAGCCTCTTTTTTCACGTCCATATGCTCTATCTCCATATCATTTCGAACCGCCAATGCTATCGGGGTTCTTAGACTAGTCACCTTGACTATGGGTGAAAAAGTATATCATATGTGATAGTCTACTCCTTCTTCCCGAGTGTATCCTTTTGCTACTAGCCGAAGCTTTATACCTTTCTTTTGATCCATCAGCATTTCTCTTTATTTTAAAGAGCCACTTCATCGCCAACCACATTTTTGCTCCTCGACGTGACACCAATTCATATGTTCCGCTTTCTTCAAATGATTTCAACTCACTCTCCATAGCCTCCTTCCATTTGAGGGAATCAGCTCCCATCACAAACTTGTTCTACTTTTGTCTTGGGCTCCACCACACAAGATATTATCTTCGGTTTTGGAACTCGCTTTGTTTACGCCATAAGCATCATATGTGCATCAAAAGGAAGTTCTCGCCTTTAAGCCGTTCCACCTGCAGACGGCGGTGGTTGTTCTACTTTCAACTGTCTTCTTGCCTTCCTTCATGCACTTCTTCTTGCACATCCGCACACTATCAGCTCCAAGAGCCTCATGCACCTCCTCGTGCTCGCCTCCCGGTGTATGTGGTGCCTTTGTTGACCTCTATGGTCTCATGCACCCCATCCGGCTCATCATCCGAGTCATCACTTATTACTACATCTGGTTCCGCCATTTGTCTCCTTGATCTTCTCGCATCCTTCTCTAGATCGTCTTCGTCTATTGGTATCCATTCCATTTTGCTTCTGACTTTGTCAAAGATTTCCTATCCTTATAAAGTATTCTTTCATCAAATTCAACATCCTCGCTAACATAAACTTTATGGGTCACAGTTCATATAGCCTATAGCCGTTTGCCTCCTCATCATACCCTACTAGAAAAGTGGGGATACCCGATCATCTAACTTCCTCCGCAGCTCCTCCGCACGGAGCATGCACGCTAAACATCCGTAGACCCTCAATCGATCGACTTTTGATTTTGCCTTCTTCCGACCACTTCTCCTCGAGGAACTGCTCCCTTCAAATTTTGTGGGCAACACGTTTACGCACATAGCGCTGCAGCCTCACGCTTCTCCCCATAAAAAGTTAGGCAATCCTGCATGTTTCAACATGCATCTAGCCGCATCCATTATGGTGCGGTTCTTACGTTCTGCTACCCCGTTCTGCTGAGGTGTATATCGACATGTATACTGTCTTCTAATAGCTCAGTGGTAGAGTACTTGGCTTGCAAGCAAGAGGTCCTGGGTTCGATCCCCAGCCTGTCCACCCAATCATAGAAGGCTCATTTCTCAACATGGTATCAGAGCCATGGTCCCAAGTAAAGGGTGCTTAACCGCACCGGGATAGTCCCCAGTGGTGTAGGGGTGAGAATGAGCAAAAAGCTTGGCCAATGGAAAGCCCAACTCCCGCAGTGGTGGAGTTGCCCGAGGAGGGGAGCTTGTGGATTGTGGTGAAGGCTGGAATGGATTGGTGTGCCCATTAAGGGGGAATGTTGGAATGTTGGAGTATGTGTAATGGGCACACATGAAGAATGACTCAGTGGAAGAGTGCCGAAAAGCCCATCAAAGGGCCGGTAGCTCAGTGGTAGAGTACTTGGCTTGCAAGCAAGAGGTCCTGGGTTCGATCCCCAGCCTGTCCACCCAATCATAGAAGGCTCATTTCTCAACAAATTTTGGAAGGATGTCTTTTTCCTTTCTCATATCTAGTTTTACTTTGCTTGATATTGTGAAAACCTTGGTTATTAAGGTCAGATTTTTCACTATATAGAAGTGTGTAGGATTTTTCAAGTTGCAATGAATGGCTTTCTGGGGTTTCTAGGAATTTACCTGTGTTGTTGTAGTAGCGCCTCCCTATCTCATGAAGCAAGCACATGGCTTGCTATTTGGAGATGGTTGGCGCCACGACAAAGGTTGCAATTGTAGGCAGATATATTTGTTTTGCCCTTGTTGTTACTTGTTGCTCAGAGTTCCTGGGTTCTGGTAGCTTGTGCAATTTCTTTACTAGATCTTTTAGTGGCATAGTTTTTGTTGTAAATTCTTGTGATTGCTTATTCTGGAATTGCTATGAGAATGGTAAAGAGGTGATGGCGGTACCATCACGTCTTTTCACTCTATCTGTAGCACAGAAATACCATTAGCATTAGCATTATCTTTTTCTTTATACTTTTTGGGTTTCCATGCCCCTTTTGTTGTTTGGGTCCCATGGCCAATTTGGTCTCCATGGACGTTAAAAACCTATCTATCTATTTTTTTATTTTATTTATTTTTTTAAAACTAGACTAGAATTTGGTGGGATTGCGATATGTGTTTTCTTGATTTACATGCTCAAAAAATCATGTATATGACATAGATGCTGCATAGGTATTGATTGCCCTTCAAACTGCCCTTCAAAAAATCTTGAATGCTTTATATATTATATATAAAGGCAGTAATGAGCATATTAGTAATGCAAACAATAATATAAATAATTTGGTGAAGGTGCTTATCATTGTTGGGGAGGTAAAAAAAACTAGGTAGGTCAATCAATCTGCATCAACACCATGTTGTAAATGTGATTTGATGAATGAAAGAATAGTTGAAGTCTTTGCATTGGTTTTGTTTTTTGTGGCTGAAACATTACATGTGCCTATCAAATTTCACTTTACTTGGATGAGCAAGCGAGTATCTGATATGCCTCTCTCGCTTCACCCAATGGTCAAGCTCAGTGTAGCATTCCCGAAGTTACATGGTCCTTGTATCAGCCATTAGTAGCTATAAAAGATCTTGTTATCAGCCTGACCTTCGTTTGTCATTAGCACTTTGGCCTAATTGGACCCTCCACTTAAGCGTCCTACTACTCCATAGCTTGCTTTCAAATGGAGCCTTCTGTATATTCTAGGTATTGAACTCCTCAGCATGGTAAATCTATAGCTACTTGATAGAGTCTTCGCTGGTTGAACATAATATGTGCATCCATCTTAGATGGTTATATATGTCAGCTAAGGCTAGTAAAATAATGCGCTAAGTAAGAAGCGTTGTTATGCCTAAATATTTTTAACAGACCATTGTTATATTTTGTGCATGCACATTAATGTTTGGCATAATGGAATGCTCTATGGTAATTGGACCATAGATGTGTTGTGGTCGCATGTTGTTCTCTAGTTTAGGGTATGGTACACCTAGTAGATCCTAGACTAGGGGCGCAACTAATTATCGTGTTGGAATTAGTTGCGTGGTTGCCTAAGCACCCTATGAAATTATTATAAGGGTGGGGCAATGTTTTATTGGGTTGAATAACCCATGAAACAAAAGTTAACTTAATGGTTTTTAAATCCATTGGGTGTGGAAAAGGTGAGCACCCTTAAAATCGGGGGATGCCACCTGCGTGCCTTCCCTGTAACATAAACAGGCTGGCGGAGGGCAGACTCGAGCCACCGGATCTGTTCCGGAGGATTGCCCTCCTGCAGAGATGCTGCCACGTGGCCCTGCCAGGTGGGCAGGTGCTTTCAGCTGGTAAAGGCGGCAGCCTGTTTACAGGCAGGCCGGATTGTGGATAGACGGAACCGGAGCTGCCGGCCGGATTTTGATCCGGTAGGATCACCCGCCTTGTTGGGGTGATGCCCGTGGTTTAGCCATGATTGGCGTGCTCTCGATCGGGGAAAAGCCGCATCGTTGGAGGGCAGCGGTTAAGGAGGAAGAAGCCTAAGAGAAGGCTAGGCAGATTTGGTTGGGTTATATGATAGAGGAATCCACTTGCAAGGAAAGGAAATTCAGAAGGTGAAGCGGTTACAATCTGCTGGATTGGAGTTACAGCAGAGAAGCCTTGTCTCGGTAAGTCCTGAACTGGATGTAATCCGGTTGTGGCCTCGGGGTCATGTTTACTGTACTGAACACAGTGATTATGGATTACCATGATTAAAAGGCTTCATAATAACTAGTGTGGGCTTGTTCCCTGGAACTAGAAGTAAACCGTAACTCGAAACCTATGAATTGCTAAACCCCTTCCCTTGAAGGCTCTGTAGTACATGCTGAGAAGCAGGAATGCTACTTGGTTTCTTCTGGCCCAGCAGCAAGGTGCAATAGCAACCGTGAGGGTGCTGCTGGCCATTGCAGTTATTCTAGAGCTGCTAAACCTCCTCTTTTGAATACCCTCTGGGAGTGTTGCCTTAGTGTAATGCTCGCCTTGAAGGGATCTCGTGAGTGCTAGTGCGATGTGATGTAGTGTTGGTATGGGACGACACTATATTAACATCAACAGTCTAGTGAAAGCGAGACCCCTAGCATTGAGTTATGCTCAGTATGTATCTTGATGATACTGGGGTTAGCATGATGAGTGCTGATCCAAGGGAGTTTTGTGCATGGCATTGTTACACATGAGTGTGGCTGATCTTATTAGGAACCATTGGCGTTAGTGAGGCGAAGCTCATCATTGGTATGGGACGGTGATGGGTGGAACCAACAGTCTAATGGCCTGGGTCCCTATGATGCTTGCAGTTTCTCCCTTACATTGGATCCACCAGCGTGGGGGTTCTAGACGACGTACTGTCTGGATATGGTGGGGTGTGTCTGCTTGGCAGATGCTATGGTGCGTGTGGTGGATTCCATATGTGTGTTCTTGTAGTCCGTCAGTCGTTGCTTCATGTTGACACTACTGGATAACTCTTATGCATGTTACTAACACGTGGAAGCTTGTGCAGGCTGTTTGATAGCTGGCGGAGCATGCATGTGTATAGCTATCTTATGTTGTCATCTTGTTATCTGTATACGTGGCCTTCATGTATATAGCCTCGTGGGAGGCAGTACTTGTTCTGTGTACTCTGATGGTTTGATGTGAATATAAATCGAAATTTTTGGTACTAAAATTTTGGTTCGTAACAGTGGTATCAGAGCCAGGTTGCGGCTTGGACCTTGAGTAGCTGAGATGGAGCACGGCGAAACTAGTGCAGGCGCACATACTGTAGCAGGACAGGCGACTCCTATGGAGGAGGAACCTGACGTACGAGGGCTAGCTGCTCGCGTACAAGAAACCCAGAAGAACCTGCAGACCATGCAGACGAAGTGGGGCGAGGACTTGCTGGGTGTGCAGCAGAGCCTCAAGGCTGTATTGGATACTCAGACTGCTATGAGAACTGTATTGGAGACCCTTACTGACACGGATGGCCTAGAGAAGTCTGCGGAGAAGGGGAAGTCTCCGACAGTAGTGGTGGTGGACCCGGATGTACCTGGTACTAGTGCTGCTGTGGAGCAGACACTGAAGAGTTCCGGATTGAGCAAGGAGGACATCCGCAGTCTCGAGCGCACAAAGATCCCGGATTGGGATGGGAAGGGCACTGCTGAGGAGGCGATGGCTTGGATTGACAAGCTTGAGACCTTTTTTGAGGCTACCAATAAAGGTGATAAGGCGCGGTTATTTATTGCGCAGATGCGACTGAAATCGGACGCTTATAGTTGGTGGAATGGTCCTACCATGAAAAAGGAGGTGAATACCTGGTCCGATTTCAGGAAGTACTTTATTGGGGAGTATGCACCTCAGCATGATGCTCGTGATGCGCTTGAGAAGCTGCCTGTAAGCAGACATGTTCTCTCAGTGCTTATATCAATAAGGTACGGGGTTATATCCACAGGGTTGGAGACTTGTCCGAGGCTCGGCAGGTTGATTTCTTTCTAGGTGGCCTATCCAGTGTTGCTCTCAAGAAGCAGATAATCGGATTGAAACCCGAGGATTTTGAGAGGGCAATGATGTTGGCTTGTCAGCTTGGGGAAGAGGATGAGTCTTTTAAGAAGACGTCCCGGAAGTTCTCAAAGAGAAGAAACAGGTTTTTCAAGAAGAAAAAGTCTGAAAAGTCTGAGCAGCCTAAGTCTAAGTCTGCAGGGGGAGAGTCCAAGAAGCGTAAGGCGGACTCTAAGTCTGGTGGTCCCAGGAAGAAGATATTCTGCTATAGATGTGGGGAGCCTGGGCACATTAGTCGTGAATGCTCTCAGCCACAGAACAAGAAAGCTGATAACAAGAAAGCAAACGTGACTGAAAAGGCTGAAGAAGAATTGGAATCTAAGACGGTTTCAGCCATTGCCATGGAAGAGTTGTGCGTGCTTGATAAGCCCGCAAGCAAGGACATCATGAGTATGTTTGCTGGACGTGTGATTAGATTCTTGGGCAGAATCATGGGCCGAAACGTTGTTGTGTTATTGGATTGTGGCTCTTCTGACATGTTTGTATCTTCTAAGTTGGTGGAAGAACTGCACCTACCTTGTGTGAAGACTAATAAGTACAAGGTAGATGGGCCTTTTGTGAACGATTCTCAGGTGGAGGATCGTAAAGCTGTTGGGGTGCCCTTGTGTATTCAAGGATACCAGGAAAAGCTTGATTTTGACCTCTTAGATGTTGGCCGGTATGATGTGGTGCTGGGGATAACATGGTTGCAGCGGGTTAAGCCTACTGCAATAGACTGGAACACTCACCAGGTGACGCTGAAGCATGATGGACGTGAGATCTATCTTCAGGGGAGTCCTTTGATGGGAGCTTCCAAGATCGTGTCGTCGCTTCAGGTCAAGAAACTGGTACGTAAATCTTCCAATCAATGTTTTCTTCTATTTATAGATGAATGTTATCCTGCTTTTGAGTGCTGTCATATGAGTGCTGATAGTGAGGTCATAGAGAATTCAAAAGGCCAAAGAGAGTTGCAGGATTTGTTATTTGAATTTCAGGATGTGTTCCCTGTGGAACTACCTGAAGGTCTTCCACCTAGTAGGGAGATTGAACATGAGATTGATTTAGAGCCTGGATCCAAACCTGTGTTTCGTAGCCCTTATAGATTGTCCATATTGGAATAAGAGGAGGTAAAGAAGCAGGTTCATGAGCTGTTAGCCAAAGGGTTTGTGAGACCTAGCAAATCCCCTTATGGTGCTCCTGTCATTCTAGTCAAGAAAAAGGATGGATCAATGCGGATGTGCATTGATTATCGTGCCTTGAATAAGATCACGATCAAGAATAGGTATCCTTTGCCTAGGATTGACGAGATTATGGATAGATTAACAGGAGCTAAGTATTTTTCTAAGTTGGATTTGCGCAGTGGTTATCACCAAATAAGTGTGAAGGAGTCGGATGTGCATAAGACTGCCTTCAGGACCACCTTTGGTCATTTTGAATTTTTGGTGATGCCTTTTGGACTAACGAATGCTCCTGCTACTTTTTCCAGAATGATGAATGAGGTTTTTGCAGGATGTCTTGATACTTTTGTTGAAGTATTTTTAGATGATATCTTGGTGTATAGTAAAACCTTAGAGGAGCATTTGAATCATTTGCGCTCTGTGTTAACTCTGCTCAGACAGCATAAGTTGTATGCAAAAATGTCAAAGTGTGAATTTTTGAAAGCACAGGTGGAATATTTGGGCCACATTGTATCTGCTGACGGTGTAGCCGTGGATCCCAAGAAGACGGAGGCAATTCAGTCTTGGCCTGTGCCAAAGAATGTGTCTGAGTTGCATAGTTTCTTGGGATTGGCCAGTTATTATCGCAGATTTGTCTGGAAGTTTGCTACTTAAGATTGCAGCTGCTTTGACTATGTTGTTGAAAACTAATGTCCAGTGGCAATGGACGATAAAGCAGCAGCAGGCAATGGATATGCTGAAGAGGTTGCTGACCTCAGCGCCTATTCTGTTGATTCCAGACATGAGTAAACCTTATGAGGTTTACACGGATGCATGTGGTTATGCCATTGGTGTTGTTCTCATGCAGGATGGTAGAGTAGTGGCGTACGAAAGTCGCCAACTCAATGCTGCTGAGAAGAACTATTCCACCTATGAGCAGGAGTTACTGGCAATGGTTCATGCGCTCAAAGTCTGGAAACATTATCTCCGCAATAAGTGTGAGTTTGTGGTCTATACCGATCACAAGCCTTTGAAATTCCTGCAAAGCCAGGCCGAGGTAAGTCCAAGGCAAGCAAGATGGTTGGACTTTCTTTCTCAGTTTCATTTTCATGTTGAACATCTTCCCGGGAAAAAGAACCCTGTTGCTGATGCTCTTTCGAGGGTTCGGGAAGTGAATGTAATGGTTCAATGTGAAATTGCTTTGGTGTCACAGATTAGACAAGCATATGACTTGGATGCCTATATTTTGAGTATGCAGCATCTATCCAAGTTACCTGATGCTTGGGATATCCAGAATGGACTCTGGTATCATAAGGGACGTATTTATGTTCCTGCTGTGGACACTTTGAGAAAGCAATTATTGAGCAAATTTCATGATGCACCCTATGCTGGGCATGGGGGTGAGTGGAAAACATATGAATCGCTCAAGAGAATGTTCTATTGGCCTAGCTTGAAAGAGGATGTGCAGGAATATGTAAAAGTTTGTGAGACTTGTCAGCAGGTTAAAGCGGGTCGAGGCAAGACTCCAGGGCTTTTACAACCTCTGCCGGTGCCAGAGGAGAGATGGAGTGAAATCTCTATGGATTTCATTGTCAAGTTGCCTCGTACTATGCATCACTATACCCAGATACTTGTCATTGTGGATAGGTTGACGAAGTATGCACGCTTTATACCTCTGACAAAGAATGCTGATGGCTTGACGGTGGCCAAGGCTTATATGCAGCATGTATTTCCTATTTTTGGATTACCCAAAGCTATTGTAAGCGATCGCGATGTGAAATTCACTGGGAATTTCTAGCGCGAATTGTTCTCTGCATTAAAGTGCACTCTTCAGTTCTCTAGTGGAGATCATCCGGAAACGGATGGGCAAACTGAAAGAGTGAATCAGATTCTAGAGGATATGCTGAGATCTTATGTGGCCACTCAGCAATCCAGATGGGAGGACTATTTGCCTATTGTGGAGTTTGCTTACAATAATGGGTTCCAACAGAGCATCAAAACTAGCCCGTTTGTGGCTATGTTTGGGAGAAATCGAGGAAGGACTGTATCGCTTGGTTTTGAAGGGCTGAAAACCGCGATCTTTGCTATAAGTATGCTTGAAGGCATGGATGTGACACTTGGGTTGTGTCAATTGCATATGAGACAGGCCCGGGGATCCGGGCAAGGGGCAGCGCCAATTTGTCAAGAGCCCCGATCGAAGCCTGCATGAGGGTCGGATGGTGTACCTTCGCGTGTGGTCTTCCCTGCAAATCTGAAAAGAAAAGCAATCACGCCATTGCTTGCGGGAAAGAAACCAAAGCTCTCCCCAAGATCTGATGGTCCTTATAAGATTTTGAAGAAATATAGTGATGTTGCCTTCAAGTTGCAACTTCCAAGATAATGTGGACATTCATCCGGTTTTCCATGTGAGCCAGTTGCGACCAGCTCTGGGGAAAGACGCGAATGTTGTGCCTTCGCAGGAACACATGGTGGAGTTGGATAGAATCCCTACCCCTGAAAGAATATTGAATTCCCGGATAGTGCGGATCCGCCAAAGAGACCAGATGGAATTTCTGGTGAAGTGGAAACATAGACCTGTCTCAGAGGCGACGGGGGGGAGTAATGTTATGCCTAAATATTTTTAACAGACCATTGTTATATTTTGTGCATGCACATTAATGTTTGGCATAATGGAATGCTCTATGGTAATTGGACCATAGATGTGTTGTGGTCGCATGTTGTTCTCTAGTTTAGGGTATGGTGCACCTAGTAGATCCTAGACTAGGGGCGCAACTAATTATCGTGTTGGAATTAGTTGCGTGGTTGCCTAAGCACCCTATGAAATTATTATAAGGGTGGGGCAATGTTTTATTGGGTTGAATAACCCATGAAACAAAAGTTAACTTAATGGTTTTTAAATCCATTGGGTGTGGAAAAGGTGAGCACCCTTAAAATCGGGGGATGCCACCTGCGTGCCTTCCCTGTAACATAAAGCAGCCGGGCGGAGGCGGACTCGAGCCACCGGATCTGTTGCGGAGGATTGCCCTCCTGCGAGAGATCTTTGCCACGTGGCCCCCCGCCAGTGGGCGTGTGCTTTCATTTGTAAAGGCGGGCTTGTTGTTCTGGCGAGGCGGATTGTGGATAGGCGAATCAGGGGCTGTCGGGCGGATTTTGGATCCGGTAGGATCACCTGCCTTGTTGGGGTGATGCCACGTGGTTTAGCCATGATTGGCAGGCTCTCAGATCAGGGGGAAAAGCCAGACTGTTGGAGGGCAGCTGGTTAAGGAGGAAGAAGCCGGAAGACTGCAGTAGCCGGTTGGGTTATCTGATAGAGGAATCCACTTGCAAGGAAAGGAAATTCAGAAGGTGAAGCGGTTACAATCTGTTGGATTGGAGTTACAGCAGAGAAGCCTTGTCTCGGTAAGTCCTGAACTGGATGTAATTCGGTTGTGGCCTCGGGGTCATGTTTACTGTACTGAACACAGTGATTATGGATTACCATGATTAAAAGGCTTCATAATAACTAGTGTGGGCTTGTTCCCTGGAACTAGAAGTAAACCGTAACTCGAAACCTATGAATGGCTAAACCCCTTCCCTTGAAGGCTTGTAGTACATGCCGAGAAGCGTGAATGCTACTTGGTTTCTTCCGCCCAAAGAAGAAGGTGCAATAGCAACCGTGGAGGGTGCTGGCTGGCCATTGCGATTATTCTAGAGCTGCTAAACCTCCTCTTTTGAATACCCTCGGGAGTGTTGCCTTAGTGTAATGCTCGCCTTGAAGGGATCTTGAGTGCTAGTGCGATGTGATGTAGTGTTGGTATGGGGCGACACTATATTAACATCAACAGTCTAGTGAAAGCGAGACCCCTAGCATTGAGTTATGCTCAGTATGTATCTTGATGATACTGGGGTTAGCATGATGAGTGCTGATCCAAGGGAGTTTTGTGCATGGCATTGTTACACATGAGTGTGGCTGATCTTATTAGGAACCATTGGCGTTAGTGAGGCGAAGCTCATCACTGGTATGGGACGGTGATGGGTGGAACCAACAGTCTAATGGCCTGGGTCCCTATGATGCTTGCAGTTTCTCCCTTACATTGGATCCACCAGTGCGGGGGTTCTAGACGACGTACTGTCTGGATATGGTGGGGTGTGTCTGCTTGGCAGATGCTATGGTGTGTGTGGTGGATTCCATATGTGTGTTCTTGCAGTCCGTCAGTCGTTGCTTCATGTTGACACTACTGGATAACTCTTATGCATGTTACTAACACGTGGAAGCTTGTGCAGGCTGTTTGATAGCTGGCGGAGCATGCGTGTGTATAGTTATCTTATGTTGTCATCTTGTTATCTGTATACGTGGCCTTCATGTATATAGCCTCGTGGGAGGCAGTACTTGTTATGTGTACTCTGATGGTTTGATGTGAATACAAATCGAAATTTTTGGTACTAAAATTTTGGTTCGTAACAAGCGTATAACCTCTTAAGGGGAGAGAATAGATATGACGTTATGTACAACGTCATTGAAGGGGTGCAGGACCATTTTCTTTTCAAAGAAAGTGGGAGGGCTCAATTTTTTTTATTGAACGTACTTGCATCGAATTGACCGACCCGTCGAATAGAGTTCACTCCGGCAATGGCCGAAGCGAATAGAGCGTAAGATAGATAGATACCTTAGTGCTCAGAAGGCCTTCAACGTGCGAGACTGACGTAGTAGCTAACTATACCAATGAAGTGGAGCAAAACTATGGGAGCAATGCAACGACCAAGTCATCTCCAAAATTACTCGACGCCGGCTCAATGGGTGGATGCGTTCTAGCCTTAGGTAAGGCGTGCGCATGTATTATAAGCTTTAATGTGTCTTGTTGATAAGTTAAATATAGATCCTAATAACTGCATAGAATTTGCTGTACGTATATGTATCATAGGGAAATAAGTTTACTAACAACGATAATGTGAGGTATAATTAATCCTTCGCAAGGATGCAATTCCTTCCAAGGATAGTTATATGACCTCGGGTCCTTATAAATATAAATAGAAAATAGAATTAAGATATACTTAAGTGCATCTTAGGGATACACTTCCAAGGGTAATGCAGGACCCAAGGAAGAGAATAAGAAGCACATCTATTTCTTGTGTATGATAATTAAAAACCTTGTCTATCTAACAATAGGTCTAAATCAGGGTTATTGTTTAAATAATCGCGATCTAAAAGTCGTTAAATATTGCAAAGCTTAGAGTAAATATAATTGTACTATCGGAAGTAATGTATCCGATACTATGATAATGTTAATTCATAAATATTACCTTAGGGTAATTATGTTAATCACATGCATTAAAGGAGCCAGCAAAAATCGGCTCAGGCATGTCGATTTGTGTTTAGATTAATTTCATGTGTAGTTAAGATTAATCTACGCATGCAACCTATGCCAGGTATGGGTTGCATGCGTATTTACCGATGATGGGACCACTACGGTGATCTCTAGGACGTGGTGTAATGTCAATGTAGGCATGACCGCGGTTCCGCTTGGATGAGTGGAAGGTAGATTAAAAAGTCTACTTCCGTCCCACGGAAGTAGACGACCTCGAGAGATAAGAGGTCATTCAGGAATGCATTGATAGGAAAGCACCTCTAGTCAATGCCTACGGGGAGGCCCCTATCCTTCACGCCCAAATATGGGAAGGACCCTATCCTCCACGTCTCAGGCAACTAAAGGTGTAGGCATGAGCGGCATATAGGCATTATAGGGCGTTGTCTCCACGGCCACGATGGAAGAAGCATCCTCTTCCTACGCCGGAAGATTAGTCATGCATTCATGTAGATAGATGGGGTGGTTCCCTTATAACCAACTTTACATTAATATTCTAGCGTGGTGTGAATCCAGGAGGCCAATGAGAACGAAGAACCGGCGGGGAGTCGCATCACGAGCACTTGCATAAATAGTTCTAGAGTAGTTGTGATTTCTACCATTGAAACTAATCGCTTAAATCTTGTGTAAGCTAGTAAGGATGTAATTGTAAAATTAATGCAGGATTTCAAGGTGCAAAGACTTGCAACACAAATTTTGTTAAAACGTGTTGCAAGGGACGAAGAGTACCTTGCAAGTGTAAATTTTGTATGAAATTGATAAACTTTGATAAACTTAAATGTTGTATTAAGTAAGGTTAGTAATTACCTGGCGTTGATTAAGTATGAAGTGATAAGTTAATTTGATAATGAAATAGTACAGTAATGTCTTAAACATTACCTTAGAGTAATAATTGTGTAAGTATAATAATAATAAATTGTATGCATCAAGTTGATTGCAGGTTAAGAAGATCCCAAGGTGAGGAGACCCACGATGCTGCGGACAGCATCATTTCAAGGTGGGGAGAATGTGACGTTCCAGCACAGTATACGGTCCTAAGATGTATACTGTACTGCCTCGTCATGCGTACACGCCATCTCGATTGACGTGTACCCCGACGTGTAGCCGAGCAAGTAGCACCCTAGGGGGCAACTTGCAAGGTGTGTGCATTTAATTATGGGCACATTTGCTCATGTGCACACTTATCCATGTGTGTGTCAATGTGTACACATTTATCCATGTGTACACATTTATCCATGTGGATATCCTAGGCCACTTATTTAATATAAGTGGGGCCACATCCAATTATCCCACACGCCTAAAGGGGATAATGGGATAAGGTTTCCTTAACCTATATAGACAAAGGGTTAGGGCTAGGGTTCCCATTATCCCCTTTAGGCATGTGGGATAATTGGATGTGGCCCCACTTATATTAAATAAGTGGCCTAGGATATCCACATGGATAAATGTGTACACATGGATAAATGTGTACACATTGACACACACATGGATAAGTGTGCACATGAGCAAATGTGCCCATAATTAAATGCACACATCTTGCAACGACACACTGCATATAGGGACGTTGAGCGGTCACCGCATTCCTTACGACGGACATACACATTAAGGAGGAGCATCTTTTTCAAGGGATCACATCGACGAACACTCTTCGCAACTTGGGGTGACGAGCTCGGATCAGACATGAAGCTCAACAATAGTAGCAGCATCTCAAGGAATCCCGGAGTCAACCAGAACGAAGAAGATGCAGCAAAACCGAAGGATCAAACGCGATAGGAGGAGGGAAAACCCTAAAGGAGTATAAACATTTAAGTAGATCTTCGTAGTTGTTTTGAAAAAGTGGATGAATTAAAATCCCAATGTAAATGCGTATATGTCTATTGTATATCTCGGGTGCTCACAGATATAGTGGAGAAACATGAGTTTAAAGTCATGTTTTACGGATTTAGCGCTTAGATCAGGAAGCTCCTTCACTTCGACTACCAAATGAGGAAGCAAGGAAGCACAACTATAGCCCAAGATCAAAATGGAAGAGCAAGTACGAGGGAGAAACGACCAGAGCCCAAGCAAACCTTCGACTCCAAACACTTCGGGAAGTGCCCTCAAGTAGAAGACCACTCGTCCACCCAATGTCAGAATAAGAGACAACAACGATCATGTCAAGATCATCAGCGCTGCACCAGGACATCGCCAGGACGCAACACTACCTTTGTGGCAGCAGCAACACTTGACGAACTTATGACACGAGTGGCCTCAACAATAGAAGGAGGAATGACCCGACATCAACGAGCCAACTAAGAAGGCAACATCTCGACGACCATAATTCCACCTTGTGGTAATATAGGGTGATGCGCTATGACACGTGTATTAGATGGAGATGCACTTACGAAAGGCACTGGGACGAGGAGATATGCCTTCAACAACTAGGTGATGGCTTCGTCAGGTACTCCTACCAGTAATTAGAAGAGAAGAAGCCGATCGTATCTCCGACATGTGGCACATCAAACGCCCAAGGTAGAAGCATTCGACACCTTAACGACAAGGATAGCAACTGAAGCACCTTCGCAAAAAGAGAGTTCAATATAATAGTCAGGCTATTCAACGACAAGAGTATATCTAAGGCAGGTAGTTTTTCAACTCAAGGTTCAAGCTGCGCAGATATAAGGATCCATCATCTCGACAACATGGCCAGCAGGGAGGAGAGCCATGATGCTGTACTTGCCAGAGAGACCGACATGCATAGAGGGACAAAGGTCAGGTTGCAAAGAGTGTTTGTCGATGTGATCCCTTGAAAAAGATGCTCCTCCTTAATGTGTATGTCCATCGTAAGGAATGCGGTGACCGCTCAACGTCCCTATATGCAGTGTGTCGTTGCAAGGTGTGTGCATTTAATTATGGGCACATTTGCTCATGTGCACACTTATCCATGTGTGTGTCAATGTGTACACATTTATCCATGTGTACACATTTATCCACGTGGATATCCTAGGCCACTTATTTAATATAAGTGGGGCCACATCCAATTATCCCACATGCCTAAAGGGCATAATGGGAACCCTAGCCCTAACCCTTTGTCTATATAGGTTAAGGAAACCCTAACTTGCCATTTTCGTCCATAGGGTTTTAGGGCTCTGTTTTGCTTGCTCCAGGAGTCAAAATCGCATCCCGACTTCTGTCTCGGCCCGAACCAGCTCGTTAGTTTCCCAATCTAGCTTCATCTTCTAGCGCAGAGCGGGGATGGTCAAGTTTGAGCAGGAGGAGCGAGCGGGGATCAGGGTATTTTCGTCAATTTAATAGCCTAAACCGTCTTCCAGTCCTTCCGAATCAAGTAGGTTTAGCCTATTAAATTGCCCATAGCAACCATCTAGATCTCTAGATACTGAAGCTCTAACTAAAGAACCTAACTCTATGATATAGATTAGATCTTGTTCTTTAGTTCTTCCGTGATATGTATGATGATGTATCTCTGTGGACTCATTGTATTGGGAAGGGGTAGAGACCCTAAAACCGGTAGTTGATGCTCCTAGCTAGCCTCTTTAGCACACTTGTAAATTCGCCCTGTGTACAAGAGCCACACGGTTGTGGGTGAAGGGCGGACCGGCTTATAAGGAGGTTCGTGTTTCGACTCTTGAACGATCCCTCCGTGTGTAAGGCCTACCGAGGGGATCATTGTGGACTAGGTCTAATGGCTTGCCACCGAAAGTGTGGGTAAGGCATGGGCTCGACACTGCGGGTGGAGTGATCGTCACTCTCCATTGGGTTCAAGTCGAATAAAAGGGCAAAGTGGCCCTCTAGTCACCTTGAGTCGGCATGTAGATCTCGGAGGGAGTGATCCCTACCGCCCCATGGAATCGGGAGATGCAACCCGGGGAATAGCCCCTTGGCTATGCATCCGCGGGCTACTGGTCCAGTCCCAACACTTTTCAACCTACTCGCAAAGTGTGCGGGAGGAGGGGCGGATGGTGTGGACTACCCTAAGCCATGTTCTTATGCCAGCCAAATCCATTGCCATGAATTCTGGCTGCAATGAACTCTGGAGACCCAAGCCGCCAGTCATCCCATTGAGTCTGAGCCATGGGTAGGATTCCCCTATGTGATGTGCTGATCTTTGTCTATGCAGGTATGTGATGAACCATCCTTCGAGATGGTTATGTGATGTTGATATTATATACTGACATGTATGTTTACGCTTCCGCAGCTAGGTAGGCCATGAGGGAGACAGGGTAAATGACCCCTTCATTCTTCCAACTGGAACTCATCAAGGTTGCAGTGATACGTGGAGGGCCCTGTATCAGTATGGAGCTGGTATGGGGGATGAACTCCTGTTTGTATACGGTGAGTGCACCGTATATGGATAGGGGACGCCACAATTGTATGCTGGAATGGATGTCTTTGCCCGATTAGACACATATGTTAGCGTTAAATCATCTCGACGCAACTATGATCTTTTATCTTTTGGTTTGCCAATTGTGCAGAGATTGAGAAGCAAGTCATGTTGGCATTGCATTTCTTGGTGCCAATATTTCATAAGCAAGCTTTGCTTCTTATGAGTAGTTAGTTTTGCTTCTTATCTTTCCGTTCGAAGAATAGAATAGAATAGTTTTTTTTAACGTCCACGGAGGAAGAAGTGATGCATGCTATTGATGCAAATTAATAAGACTTGTTTAGTTGGGTTTAAATGTATCATATTGCTTTAAAGCTAATAGAGAATAGGGTGTATTTTCATTTGACATGTTCAAAAAAACATGTCGCGACACTAGTGCTGGTGAAGTGCTGTTCGGCCTTCTTCAACCCTTCACCAAAAACGTCACCCTTCTCGCGCGTCACCCGCCATAGCTATTCCGGGGAGCGGGAGAATTCGTTGGCCTTCAAGATCAATCAAGGACCTTGATTGAAGCCAACTCAGCGATCCTGGAAGGGTAGGTTGCTTTCGAAATGGAAATTGGCGGAATTAACATTTCTTTGATGCAGAATTGTGTTTCTTGCTTGGAGCAGGAAAGCTATGGTTTCCGACTGGAAAAAAGCTTTCCTAGCTTCATTAGCAAAGAATTCATGCAAGTTTGATCTTGGGGAGACTCTATTCCGGCCGCTGCAATTTGTAGAGCAATCAAAGCACTTTTCCAATTGCTGTTCAACATTCTCAAAGAATTTTTCTGAGAACAAAGTACCACAAACCAAGGCAAATACTTCCTTACCTGCAGGTATAAACATTCCTCAAATTTAGTGAGGGAATCCGAACCCAATTCAGCACATGTAAAGGACTGTGCTGTTGTGGTGCTGAAAGATGAAATTTAACTTTCAATTTATTTGATGCGAGAATCTGATTATTTGGAAGATCATGTCGATAATTACGGATCTTCTTCATTATGATTTTGGGGAGCTGCCAAATGCTTCTTGTCAGATTTCATGCCTTCAAATGTTTTGATGGAGATGTTCTTTGAGCCTACCATGGATTCGTTTTGTTTAGAACAAGAAGGTTTGTTTCCTCTAATATGCTTTGACTTTTACATATGTATTCTATCTTGATTGACAACATTTAAGAATATTTCCACTTTCGGACTTGTTTGCATCGGATCTTGGAAGACCGGATGCTTCAAACAATTCGAGGTAACACCTATCTTTGACTTATTTTTCTACACATAACTATCTTTGACTTATTTTTCATGCACATAACTATCTTTGACTTATTTTTCTACACACTTGGTAATTAAGATTAAATTGGTTGAATCTTGATTCTGCTTGAATGAAGGTTGTGAGAACATGTCACGCCAACATTCATTGGAAGTTATGCTCAAAAAAAAAAAATTTCTTTGAGATAAGAAGGATTCAAAGAAAAAAAAAAAGGAAAAAATTTTTTGGTGCGGATGATGCGACTCACGAAAAAGGTTTACTTACCTCAAGGAAAAAAAAAGAAAGCTGTCAAAGAAGTAGGGAAAGTATTGAATCAAATTTTTGAAAAAGCTAAACCTGCTGACAGAAAAGAAATCCTAAGTGGTGCTGCCAAGTGGGTGCCAGAACTTGGTGTTCCATGCACAAAAGAAGTGAAAACAATGGAAATGATTGTTAAAAATCGAGGGATTCTTTTTGAAGCACATAAGTACTCAAAACCACCGATACTTGGAGAGCGGAAGTCTTTGCAATGTCTTTTGCGGTTAGTCTTGATACTAACAAATGTGCTTTTGCCAAACAAATGAATCTAAGCAGGGGAAAATTATTACGATTTGCGGTTAATAGAAGGTTAGGCTGCTGAACATGGTGATGGCCCATGGTCCATGTTCAAGAAAAGCACAAGAATTGACAAACTTTCTTATGATGAAAGAAAATTCATAGTTGACTTTTGGAGGAACAACACTAGAGTGTCTCCTTCCAAGAAACATGTTTTAAAGATCAGATTATCTAAAGGGAAGAAAATTATGCATCCACTACACTTCTTAGAAGAGACTCAGGTTAGAATATTTATTGGTTGTGTTTTATTTCTTGGTTGTATTTTATTCTTTATTGCTGGACTGTCTTCAAAATGTCTAATGCTAATTGTTGGTTGCATGTCTTGCAGGTCACTTTCTACCAACGTTTCAGAAGTGAATATCCAAAGTTTGAGGTCTCTTTTTCACTATTCCATGCATTGAAACCTCCCTATGTTAGGAAGGTTAAGGATAGAGAGGCGTCTTTCTTTGTGTGTATCATATGAAAGCAGACTTTGTAAGAGTTGCAATTAACAAAGTCAGACATGATGAAAAAATACATGGTGTTGGTTGCAAGTGCACTTGTGAGGTCTGTGGGCCTGGACCAACATGCATGTCAAGAAAGTGCACCTATGGTTCAACTAGTGAGCTTTGGAGGTCACTAGTATGTGCACGAGATGAATCTGATGAATGGCATGCACATGATTGTTTGACTTTAAAATGCAAAAAGTGTGGGCCAAGCAAGTTACCAATATGTCCAAAGGAAAAGACATCCGTGAAAGGGTATCAAGTTGGTTTGGAAGACATATGACAAGGTGAGAATTGTCTATTTAGGTTGTCTAGTCTTTGGTTGTAATTTCTTTGTTGTTTTCTTGTTGTAGGTCTATGAGCATGTGGAAGAGCGATGATAAGGGAGGTTATAAGGTTTCTAAAAACCAGTAACCAAATTGGTTTACAAATCAACAAGTGTTCTTTGAGATATTTGAGAATGCAAAAGGCAGTCTTGAATCGGTTCATTCCACACAACTATGAGGGGAGGTGGCGAGGCCAAACAATTTAGGGATTGTTTGGCAGCGTTTCAAAGGATTCAATTATTTCAGTAATTGACTTTCTTTGAGAATTATACCTTCAAGATCCAACAAGAAATCCAAAGTCTTCATTGGAGGAATGATCGATTGCACAATTTTGGTACACATTACATCTGAGACATGCAAAGCAAATTAGATGATCCTCATTTAGATGAGAATGAAAGAAGAATTATCAAAGAGACACATTTCTACATCTCGGATGATAGGGAACATGACACCTTATTTGTGCAACACCTTTGCTTGCTCAAACATGCAAATTTTTAGCGCGTGAGGTATCATCAAATATAAGCGGCATATTATGTGGTCGATGGATGCTCTCATCGGTTTAAAGGTGCAAGGCCATTTTATTTCCTTGGTAGGTACTACCAAAACTCCAACATTCAATAAATTGGAATTATTTTGCTTCATACCATGGAAAAGGTATTACGAAATGTTTTGTTCTTTTATTGTTGTATTCCTATGCATGATGGAGTCATTTTTCTTGAGGCAGTGAACATGATGGTCTTTGAGTTTGTCATTAAGAGGGCACTAACTCATGAAATGTTAAAGAGGAATTCAACACCATTGAGAAATGCACATGATGTAGTTGTTTTTGTGCGAGACATTTCAAAGAACATTCCACAATTGAAGGGAAGGACAGATTTAGGTATTTTCTCAAAACCCTTTTATATCATTTCATATTTTGTTTGAATGTTCTATGTTTGTGAAACTGCGAGGTTTTTTGGGAAATAGGAATTGATGAAGTTGGATGGGGAGTGAGAGTTATGATTGTGCAACTCTAGTTGGATCAAGTCATTTCCATGCTATCGAAGGCCTATTCAAAGTGCAGACCCTACTCAAGTTGCACACATGAATTATTCTTGTTTCTGCCACAATTGCTGGCTTGGTAAGTATGGCAAGTGTCCTAACAGGGAGAGAATAGGCACATGGATTTTTTTGAGCTAAGACCGGTCTTTGAATATAAAGATGAAGGCAATTGATGGTCCTGTTTATGAGGGAGATCTGAATGGAAGTCAGATATAATTGCAATTGGAGATAACTTTGCAGTCAATGCCGAGCCTAACAACAAAGAAAAGGTAGATTTTTATATTCTGAAATGCACACAGGTTAAACATGTCATTGAGAAAGCATACAAGGATCCTTGGGGGCAGAAGTTTGGTAGGAATGAAGTTGTTGTAACAGGAAAGTACTACAAGTTCATTGGAGGTTGAATCTGATTCTTTGGAGCATGATCACGAATGTAGTGTTTCTGATCATTTTATTTTGCGATGAACTTTGTCATGCATCACATGGGAAATAACGGTATGAGCTTGATGAAGATGTGCATGATCACATCATGGACCGACTTGCCACAAAAACACTACCATCTTGGCACAAGATGCAGTTGACTCAAAATCACAAACTGAAAGCAGTGCAAAGGTTGCAAGGAAAAGAAGAAGAAAGAATGGAGACAATGAAATATAAACCATTCCAACCATTACAGAAATTACAACCATTGAATTCTAAACATTGACATTGACAATGTAAAATGTAACCATTGAATTTACAGAAATTACAACCATTGAATTCTAAACATTGACATTGTAAAAATGTAACCATTATCCACTTGCAAGTAAACACAATCCAATTGCAAGTAAACACAATCCAATTGCAAGTTAAAAAAGTAGATCATATATTTCAAGTTATCCAATTGCAAGTGAACTCACACAATCAATTGTAAGTAAACACAATCCAATTGCAAGTTAAAACAGTAGATCATATATTTCAATTTATCCAATTGCAAGTTAAAATAGTAGATCATATATTTCAAGTTATCCAATTGCAAGTTAAAATAGTAGATCATATACAATTGCAAGTTAAAATTGTAGATCATATATTTCAATTTATCCAATTGCAAGTTAAAATAGTAGATCATATATTTCAAGTTATCCAATTGCAAGTTAAAATAGTAGATCATATACAATTGCAAGTTAAAATGGTAGATCATATATTGCAAGTTATCCAATTGCAAGTTAAAATAGTAGATCATATATTTCAAGTTATCCAATTGCAAGTTATGCAATTGCAAGTTATCAAATTGCAAGTTAAAATGGTAGATCATATATTGCAAGTTAAAGCGATTAGATCATATATTAAATGGTCTTTGAAGGGTTTACAAAAATAACCAAAATGTACAGCTCCATTTCACAGAAATGAGCATGTCATAGCAGCACTGTTAAGTAGTTATAACTTAAAGTTTGAAAACCATAGAAAACCACCTACATTTGAAAATTGGTGGTTTTCTTTCATAAAACCATTCACTTCTTTTCCACCATTTTGTCCTGGCAATACTTTGCCAAGGTAATATCAGGGTCTTGAGTCGCTACTTCACGAATCATCTTTGCTTTCGACCAAATCTCCAAGTCTTTGGTGACTTGAGCACTTCCTCAATATCTGCTTTGACACGAGGTTCGGCACCACGATGTTCGGCACCACGAGGTTGGTGACAAGATTATTCACATTTTCTGCATTGCATTGTAGCAGAAATCAGTGAGTAAGGAATGAAACAAATAAGTTAAGCATACAAAAATTTCATAAATAAATAAGTTATGTTACCTGTTGAACCTATTTTCTTCTTCTCAGGAGTGGTAACATCACCTTCAAAGAAGTTGTCATTCAACCTTGGTGATTTCCTTGTGCTTTGAGAGGGTGACATGAGCAAATTTCCTTTGGACTTAACTTGTCCACATCAATAAAACACGCAAAATATTTCTACAAGCTAAAGTGCATGAAAACTTTTAAAACAAATAAAAAATAGAGTCAAAGTCATTACCTTTTTCAAGTTTGAGCTTCTTCACGATCACGGTCTTCTTCTTTGCAACTCTTTACGCAATGAAGTCGGGAGAGGCGGCAGGTGGCGTGTCTGAGAGAAGTCTTTGCTATCATCTTCTTCTTTACCCTTTTTTTGGTCCTCGGCACCTTGTTTTTCTTGTCTTCCTTGTTACTTTCGGTGTCACTATCATTCTCACTTTTACGTGTCACTTTCAACGGGATGGTATTCTTTATATACCAATTCTTGCAATATCTTTGCTGGAACCTCTTCATGACGTGTAGGTGCGATCTGCAATGCATCTGATCCAAAAAATGAGAGAAAAGCAAAAACATGGTATTTGTGACCACATGTTAATTTGACATGCAATTCATAATCTTTTTGAGAACAAAAGGCCACATGCTTCACATGCATCCTTATTATCCAAGAAAGGCATGTCATAGGAACCCATACCTAGGTGCATCCGATTTACGTTGGACTCGAGGCTCGAGAAAAGCAACATGTTTGCATTTGGCATGCCAAATCTTCATATGCTTTTCAATAGCATCAACTTCTTGTTTGAGTTCGATGATGTCGGCCTTCAAATTCTTCAATCCATTTTTATCCAACTTATTTATGGTGCTGGCCAACAGGTCTCGCCACATTTCCTCTTGTGCTTTAAGCCTTTGAATAGCTTCTTGTTCGTCTGGCGCAGCTGTTTCTAAAGCCTCTCTGTCCTTCACTTTTTCAGATATCTGCTCTTCTATTGCAGAGATCTGAAAGTCAGCTTGAGTGAGAGCACCCTCCTTCCTCAAATAATCTTCTTCTTTCATCAAAATATCGTTTTCTTTTTCAGCTTTCATAGCAGCAAGCCTCCTAAGCTGATTGAGTATGGCATTCTTTGTTGTTCTTTGTAGCTACTACCCTCTTGCTTAGCCCGACAATTGTCGCTCGAAGTCCTAAAAGCATCAGTGACAAAAGGAAGCCCGGTTGATAGCATATTCCTCGGGATTTGCGGTTGCCGAGGGGAATTAGCCAGGGCAAAAGCTCTAGCAAAGGTGACTCTAACTTCATTGTTAGTGGGCTTGGATTTTTGGTAAATCCTTCCAAGAAGGTCGTTCAATTTGGGTTTCATAGGCGGGTAGAATAAATTTCAGGTTAATCTTCCCTTTCACGAGTGGCATCTTCCAAACTCGAAGAAAATCGGCCTCTGTAACATCTTTTGCCTTAATTTCTTTGGGCTTTTTCCCTTTGTTAGAAAGAGCCGGTTAACATGGAATTCATATTCCGTTCTCGCCATCGGCATGTCCCGCAAGCAAAAAAGGTCGAACTTCATAGGCCAAAGGGAAATTTGAGAGCTCCACAAAAGAAAAGGACGTGACAACCTCGCGGAATTGGCGCCATCACAAATCTGTTCTTGCTTGATGAATTCGGAAAACAGAGAATAGGAGAAGCTTGATCGACTGAATAGATTTGAAGCGAGGATGGTAATGATGCATTCGAAATTATGAAAAAACAGGGGATGGCTCGAAGAAAATTCGCGCTCAAAAATCGATGACGAATGATGAAGGGTGTACCCTTCACCATAATGACGGACGGCCCTGCCCTTCGCCTGACAGTCGCGATTAAAAGTGCTGATCGGGTGCTGATCGTACCAAAAAATGGGTATGTCAAGCATAAAAACACCCAATAATAGTTTAGGTTAATAAATTTTAGCAATGAAGATGGAATCATAGATATTTCGCTTATGCATATTTAATGAAGGTTTGTTTTCTTAGCTTTAGCATTTGGCATTTTAAAATATACGAGCATGTGTTATTTGGAAAAAAAGGTTGTGCATTTACAGGAATGTTTATTATCTAGTCTATCCATCCTTATTCTAGTTTATACTATGTCACATGCTTATCTTGGGTGTTCCTATATCTCTTTCTCTCGTGATTTCCCTTCTACTTCCAATTCTCCATAGCTAAGCTTGTTGGTTTGATCATGAGTAAAAGATTTCTGCTTCAAGATAAAGACTTCCTAGCAAATCTGATTGGGTGGATCGAGCCTTACCTTCTAACTAGATTTTCTTACGTTTCTTGTGATGTTACAGGTGATTCGCATCAATTGGTATCAGGGCCAAGTTTGACCTTGAGCAATAAATTCCTGTGATATGGTCTCTAATCGTTTCAATATGCCAAAAAGTGACTATCTACAAGCTATGCACGACCCTGCTTTATGGCAACCCAAATTGTTCTTCCTCCGCCGACTAGTCAAACCAATTGAGGTAGCTAGAGAATCTAGTAATTGCATATGATGTCCAACGGTAGGTGAAGAACCCTAATGAAACAAGTGTATATTCAAATAGATAATGGTATTATAATTATATTCCGACCAAAAAATCATTGAGCATTTCTAAATAAGAGTCAACTTAATTATTGGATCTTAAATTTATATTGGATCTGATGCCAATCCGATGTGTACGAGCTGCAGAATCTGGATGCTCCATAGTTACATGCAGAGCCTCGAGTATTTTTTTCATGCATGCTTTCCAGTTCTTTTTTACATTTTAGTGGCTTTCTTATACGATTTCAAAACTGCAAATTTGGAGAGAGCGTGCATGATGGCAAAGATGAGGGATACATCGATGCATTTTTCAACCTTGGCATGAGCTCTGGCTTCTATCGCATGGCAAACCCAATTGCATTGAGATTATTCCCAACATGGGCTTATTCTACTCTTCATAAGAAAGACCTAAGCAGCCAAAGGGCTTTGCAGCAATGTATGTCAGATCTTAGGAGATTGGAAAAGCTTGAAGATTTTCAAATCAAGAGTTTGGGATAACCCAAATCCGGCTTTCTGATGCAAATTTGATCTTTTGCAATCACAATAGTTGTTGCTTTCTTCTACAGATATTTTGGAGCATGGAACATGGCTTTAGAGATCCAGCTGTGATTTGTGATATGGCTCTATATGAGCTTCGATTTTTGGCAATCAGATGGCCATGACTTAGACTAGATTTATCTAAATAGTGATTTTCGTCAAGGTTTCTTCTTGGGTTTGCGTGGAGGTTTATCTATGTAACGACAACCTCAGGTGTTTTCACCAGGTAAATGCAAGTATTCTCATATGTATCATTTTCCTTTCTTTTTGTTGTTAGAGTCTGATGTTGCCTTCGATTTTACACAAGATTAGGCACAGATGTTTTATAATCTCCTTGAACCTTTTTTGAAAACATTTGTTCCAATGTCATGTAGAATATATTGGAAATTCAACTTTATGTGCTCAATGGATTTCTTTGCTTATTTTAATGCTTTCCTTGCAAATGTGCAGCCTTCCAAGGATCTTCACACACTTCCTGTAAGTGGTATCTTGACGCACAAAAATTTCTTCATTTCTTTGTTGCTTTGGTAGAGTGATACAAATTCAAATTATTCTGGTAGTTTCTTTTTATTCTCTAATTCCTTCCTACGTAGCCTGCATTTACTATTAAAGATGATATAGACAATTTCAAAACCTCAAGCTCAGGATTACAATTATGAAATGGTATGTTGTGCAATTATTCTTTTGTTTTCAGGTATTCTATTTCTTGCGTCAACATAATCTAGGGCAGTATGTCCATGGGCCCTCAACAAAGGCATTAAAAATTAGTCTTTAGAAAGGACTGCTTTGGTCATTTTCAAATATATATAGAACTGCTTGTCTTTAACTAATGATTAAGTGCCATTTACAGTGTTGTAACCATGTAAGCATATCAGATTTAGGGTTGTACATAAAGGGGCTCATTTCCTCACTGGTTCGCTGGCTTCATTAGTATCACTGCATTGAATGCTAATATAATATTGCAGAATAATCTGGCTACATAAAAATTGCAGAACCCACATCTATATGCTACTTTGTCTTACTTATTATTCAATCCATTATTTCTTGCTGATACATAGCAGTGGGTTGTGAAATACTGATGCATAATAGGGGTTATTTGTTGCTATTGTTGTGTTACTACAGAAGCAACGAAATGACTTTGCAGCCATGCACATAGTAGTATGTGCTGGAAACATGGAATGCATGTGCCAAAAGATTGTAATAGCTCTGTTAAATATTCAAAACTTCCCTTTGGATTTGCTTCAATTTTCTGTTCTTCGTTGTCGATGAAGCCTAGCTCCCCATCCACTCTCTAGCAAATGCAGTAATCAGATTTGATAAAATTTACAATATTGATGTTAGATCTGTCCTTGTGGTGTTATGGACACTGATGTTGCAGCTGCACAAGAATTATGCAGGCTTTTGGTGTTTGTTTCAGCTAAAATCATAATCTCTATTAATCTTTGTCATTTCCTTTCAATAAGCATATTTTGCATTAAATGTTGTCTCCTTCCGCTTTGAGTTTGTTATTTGCTTTTAACAATGCACATTTGCGAAGACACATATAGAGCCAAAGAAACAAATGGCCTCATGAGTTTTTACTTCCTTCCTTCCTTCCTTCCTTCTTTTGCCTTAGAGATAAATACTTCCATAAATGATTCTTTGCCGCCTCCATTGCCAAGCAATCCTCCGCTTGAAATTCATCCTCCACCTCCTTTTCAAGATTCTGTTGTTTTTGCCAATCTTGAAAGTAACTCTAAGAAAGACAGACTGTGTAAGTAGCTTGAAAAAGTGGGTATGCCTTAGAGTTCTAACGTGAAACCGATACAGGTTATTAGTTTCTTAGGTATTTAAGAGAAGTTCTTTAAGCGCGTCAAGGCATCCGAACAAGAAAAATTACAAGCTATGGACACTTACCTTGATAATCAAGCACACGGTTGGTGGCAGGGAAGGAAGGAAGGAAGGAAGGTATTTTATCGTCCACGGAGACCAATCGGTCTATGGGACCCAATACAAAAGCGCAGCAAGCGGATTACTGCCCGGATTAAAAAACCCCCGCCCCGAAGGGTTTTCGAGGGAAAAACCGTGGCAGCAATCAGCCTGCTGACAAACTGTTCCAATATACAAAATGCAAAAAGACACAAATATATACACTCATGCACCACACCCGTAGTGCCTGATCAGCGGGCAGCCAGGCGGGGCAAAGGTGAGCTTGCAAATCCAGTACCTCCTGAATGTACGACCCCAGAGCCCGTACTGATGGTGTGTTCATCAGCAAATGTAGGGGCAAGTCCGGCCGTACTAAGCGTATCTGGCCCGAATCTTACTGAATGCTGGGCAACTCTGGAAAATGTGAGACTCATCCTCAATGGCACCCGTTTGACAGCACTGACAGATCCTATCCTGGTGGGGCTCCCCAATCCACCTGCCCGTCTCGATGCGAAGATGGTGGGCACCTGTGCGAATGGAGGCAATGAGTCTGCGCTTTTCGAGGGCGGTGGAAGCGGGGAGGTAGACTGCGGGCCCGGGCTAACACGGGGTTGATGTGCTCCTTGTAATGGGCGTTTTGACTGCTCTAGGAGCCAGGGGTCCCAGAGCTTGCCAAGGGAAGCAAGCGTCAGGTACTCCCTGGCTGTCCACGATCGGCCTTTGTGTCCACCTGCCTTTTGTGCTCACCACGCCGCGTTCCATCTGGCGAACCAGTCTCTCTTACCCCTCCAGCGGGGCCACGAGGCGGCTGCGGGCCCATTGCCACGGCGTAAGCCAAATGTGGGGGCCAGAGGCATCACCCATATTAACCGGTTTACGAAAATAGATGATGTGTCTATCAATCAAGAACATTTGGCGTAAAGAATCCGATTTCTGTGGCGAGAATCGATGGGGACTGAAGGTTTCACCCAGTGCCCATGCCAAAATGCCTTACTTTTGCTCCAAGTCATTCAGTCGCCAAAGAGGCGGCCAGGGCCCCAAACCTCGACCCGTCTGAAGGGCGGGGCTCGACCGGTTAAGCAGATGTATTTGATGGCCCCAATCATAGAAGCTACGCACGGTATTTGTTGATGCATGGCATAAAGTGCTTTCGGCCTGCTGTCACATAAGCGGATGGGCGCCTCCCAAGCAGGCGAGGAGGAAACTCTACCCCTAGGTACTTGTAGGTGGGCGTGACCTCCACGGTACATCCCCGATATGTGAGTGCGGGGAGGCGTAGGATCGAGAACCACCACGGGTCTTGGCCAAATTCACGCGCGCATGTCACGTAGCCCGAGAATGTGTCTAGGGCATCCGGATGAGGCTGCATAGCCAGGGTGTGGGCGCGAAGGTCAACATCATCTGCATAGATGTAAATTTGGCGGATGACACCGTGCAAAAGGCGTATGCCATCCCCATGCTCGAGAAGCCGGGCTCTAACCGATCAATGTAGAGGCCAAAAGTGTTGGTGAGAGGGGGCAGCCCCACGGACCGATACTCTTGGTGAATGCTTGGCCCGGTCGGTGCATCCCGCCAAAACAACTCTCATACATACCTGTATATGGCATTACGCACAGGCGGCGGCAGCCCCGGTTGACCAGCTTCTAGCCCATAGCTTTTCAGGGACCGTATCAAAAGCCTTCGCGAAGTCCATAAAGCAGCAATACAAGTCCTGCCGATGGTTCCGTCTGTCTTCAATCAGTGCCCGCAGTGTAAAGATATGGTCAATCATTGAGTGGCGGGGTCTAAATCCTGCTTGTGTGAGGGCTCGCGACTGCTCTGCCTGCCTTCGCCGGGTCAAGCGCCACTCGAGGATGCCGACCAGCGGCTTGGCAAAAATCGAATCGACCATCGTCCGGTGAATTGGCCGGACAGTGTGGGTCGCCCGCCTTGTGAATGGGGACAACCCTGCTTGTGGTCCACTGTCGGGGGAAACCTTCCTGCAATGCTCTGTTGAACATGGTAGTGAGGATCGGCACCAGGGGCTGCCCTGCCCATTTGAGTAACTCGGCCTGCATACCATCAAGGTGTTTGCCTTCCCATTAGCCCGGCCGTTGCGGGCCCTCCACAACATCCTCCTCTGCGAGAACCAATGGGGGCCATCGTGGGGGTATGGGCGTCGCAGCGTCCTGGTGGGTCATAGAGGCTGGCGCAAGTACTATTCCCTTGCCCTTCGGGTGTGATGTCCCACAGGCTGGGGTGGGGGCGACCTTGAAGCACTCTGGCCAAAAGGTTCGGGAGGATGAGTGTCGGCCGGGTAGAACATCTCCCCGATGCACGGCAAAGGTACCGCGCCTTTGTCTCGCCGGATGATGGGCGATGCGTGTGGTAACTCGCTGGCGGAATTACTGGATCTAGAATGTGGCCAGGCCGGGCGCTTGCGTTCTTTACACTCCGCATCAAACCATGGATTACGCAGAAATGTTGCTATCCCTGAGCGGCGACCGGGGGGAGGGGGGGTCTGCCAAAGCACCTGTCCACTGCATAAGGAGATAGATGGAACCTCAAATTAATCTATGAACTGAATTTGAACATACTTTTGCCTTATTTCGAGCCCATCACTAGAAACATTTAAACTCAACACCATAGATTTCAATTTCACAAGATGTTAAGACACCTATGCAACATTAGTGACATATTTAAATAGTCTATCTTTAGAGCATGCTTTTATTATTTTATGTCATGATATTGTACATGGTGAATGTAGATAAAAATGAAACATTTTCTTCTATATATGATGCATACATTCAAGCGTCAAGAGGCTTCAAGACTATTGAACTAGCCAATTATTCAAGCAAATAAAAAGCTCACTCAACATTGTTTATGTAGATAACTATAGTATTTACATATACTAGAAACTTTTCCACGTGGCATTTCATCTTCTAACATCTACTTGTTTCAAATATATGTACTAGTGCTCCCTAGTGTGAACGGGAAGGGATATGCCTTATCCTTGAACATGGATTTGCCCTCCTTCTATCCTTGCCCTTCTCCTTAGCCTTGAAACAGCGATATGCATTCTCCTTATCCTTGAACACCGCTATAATGATCATATGCATATAGATAGTAATCATTTAAAGTTCAATGTCATAATTAGGAATGCCTTCAACCAAATGCAATAAACTCTCTAAATCAGCGTCATCACTAAAGACATCCATATGACCATTGTAATCTAACACTTGCTGGTCAGTCACGCCACTTGCGCACTTTTGTAGTGAATCCTTGCCTTTCTGATACACTATCAACACAAGTTGACATCATTCTGAAATAGCCAGAAAATGATGAGGCATGAGATCACAATAGATACAAACGGATTTATATACAAAAGAAGAGAAAAGGACCAAATTTTTAGAATATACTAGTGCAATGAAAGTTTGTAGACCTTGGTTTGGTCTTCGTCAATGAAGCTCAACCTATACTCTTGCATAATCCAATTTGACTTAGTTCCAGTAGGGGCCTTGCCTTTATAGAAAACCAACGTCTTCTTAACTGCTATTGTACCATTTTCACACATAATAGTCTTGTCAGATCCTGTAGCCTTCCAATAGCCCGATTTAGTTAGCCGGCTAGGTCGATTTCCTTTGACATATTTAGGCACAAAGAAGAAAAACTCTGTATCTCTTGGAGAAGAAATGGCCATGGCTGAAATTACAAATAAATCAAAATTACAGACGCAATCAAATGTAAAAATCAAATTTCAGATCAAGACTAACCAGGCAATTCATGAGGATCATACTGATATAATTCCACTGTAGTAATTATTTGTAAATGAGCCCCTGTGTTGCCCTGCATCATGGGCAATAGGTAAAATATGACAAGCTCCTCATCTGTTGGATGGAACCTGAAGCCTGGCATAACCTCCATGATGCATTGCTCTTTGGATGGGGCTAACGCTTTATATCTTTCTTAAAATGAATCAGACGCTGCCACTTGTAAATTGAAAACTATACTCTCAGTTTGACCCATAGAATCGTTGACTAATATACCTTTTCAGTTGTCCAATTGTCCATACAAACCTTATCATCCTTGGGTGCTAAAACTCAAATTGCTTGATGAATCTTTGATCCATGTACAAATTGTACAATTATGCGCATATTTTCTCATTTATACATGCATGCAAGTGAAGTGTGAATGCAAACCAAATTTTAGTATAATATGAACACATACCATAAAGAACATAACATACAACAAAACACCTTTATGAGTGTAGTTGTTGACCAGTCAATAAGATTCAACAACTATAAGAATGTGGGTGCATTTTTTGTTAGAGCCATGCAATTATAAAGGGAAAAAAAAATTGGACAAGGAGGCTTTAGCATGCTGCGATGGAAATGAACACACATCACCTAATTGTAAATTAACAATTATCCCCCATTAGGAGGAGGGAGGGGGGAGAGGAGTTTTATGGAACATGGTATGACAAAAACACCACACCAATAACATTTTGAACAGGAGATGGAGGCGGACCTTGGGTGTAGAGAGGTGGAGCATAAGCTAGAATATGGGTCTCGTTGGTATCTTGTCTTGTTGGGTCCTACCCAATCTTGTCTTGTTGGGTCCACCTTATATTGAAAAGACAAGTTCCGGTGCATTTATTGGCTCCCCATTTGGAATTGGATTCCGGGGGTATTTGACTCGTGGAATAGGGGGTATTAGACTCGTGGTTTCGGCATGCACACTTATTCCACAAGTCGAATACCCCCAAAGTCCACAAGTCGAATACCCCCAAAGTTAAAAAAATGTTAAAAGATGGGCTCGAACTCGCACAAGGAAGTTAAAAATCAAATGAACTAACCATCTACGCCACGCAACATTAATGCAATAAAGTTGATTTTCATATTATAATAAACGATAATAATTATGCACGGCGCATTCGGCTCGCCATTTTTTGGAATCCAACCCCCTTTTGGGAGCCAATATTTCGCTCGGACAAGTTCCCCAACAGTAATTTTTTTTGTTGCAATGCGTATTTGTATTACCACACATTATGCAAGATCAATAATTCATGCATCTATTTGTTGATTTAAAAAAAACAAAAAAAAACCCACAAAGGCCTCAACAAAGTGTTAAACTCAACAAATCGTTAAAAAAAATATTCGAAAACTTTTTATCATAATAAAATATAACTAGAAACGTGTGCCCGGCGTTGCTGGGCATTCATCATAGATGTGTGGAATTGGTAGACATTATGGAATTTGTAGGTAGAATTAAAGGCCCTAAATCTATTCATGTCTATGGAGGTAATGGAGTGTCCGGCATTAGCTACGGATGGCTAGGAAAAATGGACGGCATGGTGTGAATAGAATGTGTAGACGTACTGGAGTCTGTACAATTTAGGGTATTGCTTTAGGGTTTTATGGAAGATCTCAGATCTAATGCATGGTCAATAGAGTTGCATTTAAAGTGTTAGAGTATGGGGGATTATCATTTTGGTTATGGGGGATTATCATTGTGGCACTGCAACATCGTACACTTTAGGGTATTGGTTTAGAGTTTTCTGGAAGATTGCAGCTCTAATGCATGGTCAATGGAATTGGATCCTAGTTTTACATATTGCAAAATCCGTTTTTCTTTCCACTATATGGTGAATCCTTATAATCATTCATAGCCAATCCACTTAATTAGCCCAAGGTTATTATTGGCTTTGAAATGGATGGTGGTGCTCATTGACCATTGGCTATAAATTAATCTAGCAATCAAAATATGGTATATAGCAGATAAGGTAACAGTACATGCAATTGTATGTTGCGCATGTCCTAGTATCCCTGGCCCAAAGTCTGCATCCTGGTAGTAATAATGTCACACGAATTTTATAATTGGTAGTCATTAGTTTGGTTTGGGATACACTATATGAGGCTGTGCAGCTCAGTTGTAGTTGAATGTATATTCCTATATCATGGTTGCTCAGAATCATCATTATCCTGTCCTAAAGCAAAAAAAATCATCATCCAAAATCTCAAGTAATGAATTAGGCAGTGGCATTTTTTCTATACGGAGAAAGTCAATAATAATATTAGGGTAAACATAGTTTTAAAGGATAAATTCTTCGAACATATAACTTGTAGAGATTCTTTAATGAAAAGAATTAACGCAACTTGTGCCTGTGAAAAATGTATGATTCTTCAATGCCATTAGACTTCCACTGGCCTCCCTCTGACGTGGCATACATCCCAGCCCTTGATGTTACATATTGTGTGGTCTGGAACTGTGCCACATCAGGGGGGTCGAAGGCCGATAAAATGAATGCCTCCCCAACTATGCTCAAAATGTGTATCACTTTAAAATAAACGATGAACAGAATAGAATATGTTTTTATCGTCCACGGAGAAAATGTTGTGTTTTTAGGAGGTTAAATGAATCAAGAGGAATAACTGCTTGGCTATAAAGACTGCAAACAAAAGATTGGGCACGTTCTTTACCAGCTTATATTGGTCTTTTTCATCTGAGAACACATGGTAGTAGTAAAATAACAAATGAAATTACATACCAGTGATCAAGCAAACCATTTACAACAGGAACTCCAAATTGCTGTCTAATCTGCATGTTTGATGTCATACATGAAATTAGATAATGAAAGAAAAATGCCCGCCTGCAAAAGAAATGGGCAGTGTACAAGGGAGGCGCAGCAATTATTCTAGATCAATGGCCTTCCAATCCTTGGACTGGCTATGTCTTAAAAAATTTTAGAAGCATAAATTTACCACTAGCTTAGCATTAGCTTATCTTATTCTTGTCAGCCTTTTAATATTTGGTTATTGTGTTTGGTGATGGGGCCTAGTCCCCAGGTTTTAGATGGGTTGTTGCCCTTGCATGTGTCGTCCCATAACCCGTTGGGTTCCGTGGACGTAAAAATTCATCTTATCTTATCTTATCTTATCTATTATATTTAGCAACAAAAAAAAAAGATCTTGATAAACAAAATATGATGCTTTTAAGCGCATGTGCAGGGAATTATAATGCTATGGCATTATGAGCAATAGAATAGTGATGATAGCTCTCATACGTGCATGAATAGTTAGAGATGGGTCTCCTTAGTACAGAGATCCTTAGTGGAGATGGGCCTGCTTAGTGCAACTCTAGCTAGAGCTAGTATGCTTTGAAATGCCTCATGCTTGATGGATCCATGTTAAATTAGGTAGATGCAAGGATAGGCTGCTGCAAGGCTTTTATTTGTGAGCAAATACAGTGATGGTTCTGTGGTTAGGCATGATGCTTTCTAGGATATTTGCTCCAAGGGCCTTGCACATTGTTGCAAGAGCTTTGCATCTTGCACGTTCCCATGCATGCTTAGGGGTTGCTGTAGGACAGAGATAAGATACAAGATGTTATTTACCTTGATGTTTAGATGGTGGAGTGCTTGTAGTCGTTGTTCGCTAGACATAACAATGATCAAGGCAAACACATTTGCAACAGGAACACCAAATTGCTGTTTAATCTGCATGTCACATGAAATTAGAACAATGAAAGAAAATTGTCAGGCTTTTAGATTATGTACAACAACAAACGAGAAGATCTTGAAAAACAAAATGACTTCATTGGCTCAAGAAACTAATAATCTAAGCAGCTTAGATTTAACCTTAACTTGTGCAAGTGTAAGCTCCATGAAATGTTGTATGAACTGGAAAACTAATATGTGTAGAACCAAAGCGATTACATGACATGTCATGCCATTGTTTGAACTGAAAATAGCATGCACATAATTATATAAAATACTTCTCTGACTGAGCCTTATGGTATTTAGAATCATTGAACAGAACTGCTCATTTTTTATTTGAAAAAATAGATAAGGAAATAGTTTTAAAAAGGAAGCGACAGACATAGCATCAAATCAAAATAAAACTTTGCGCGGCCAGACCATGGCTGAGCTGCCGCAGGGCTTTTGTTTGCGAGCAGATATCGTCATAGTCATTTTTATTAAATACCTTCGAATCCTATCGTACCTGTGTGTAATCAATGAAATCGCCAGAAGAGATCCTGCCGAGTTGCTGAGTGAAAAAACATATGTGTAACCTGCATCATAGATGGGATTGATGCTTAAGCTCTGTTATCTGTGCCAAAGCGAAAGAATCCGAATAACTTTTGAATGCTATCTTACCTGTGTGTAATCAGCGAAATCACCAAAAGAGATCCTGCATTGACCCGGAAGCCTTGGATTTGGTAGAAGCTAGTGCTGTAAAAAAACTGAGACATGTTAATTTGCAGTTTATGCTATCACCCACGGTTTTTCCATTTTGGTACAAACCAAGGCACACAGCCCAGCTCAAGCTTGAGTGCCCAAATTCCTGAGTGCCAAATAGAAGAGCAGAGAGATCGAAATTAGGGGGGTTCCTCCCCAGAATATCTGATTAAAGTTGGAAATATCCAATTTGCTAGAATAGACGCAGGCAAATTTTCGGTCGAAATTTCATAAAAATAGTGTTAAATCCGGCAAGTTAGAGGTATTATTCTCAAAAATCCAGCAAAATCTAAATTCGAGGCCTACCACAGGGGTAGCGCAACGGGAAAGGAAGGCCGCATGCATCTGCACATGCGGCGTTCTGGCACGAAAACCAACAACATCCCTTTTTAATAAGAAAGATATTTAAACGATATGTGTTGAGGAAGCGAAGTAATTTGAACATCTATTAAAGTCCAATTGGAGCATGAGATAAAATACCACACCAATATTGCTCTATTGGTTCTCCACCAATCACTTCATAGTGCATGTCCTCATGAAGACTCAATCGATGAACACATAATCAGTATTATATGTCCATGCCTTATAGAATATGAAAATACCTTATTTTTACTACTAAATACACATGTTCCTGTTTTCCTTATACCTTTTAGACCGTAACTTTAAAGAGACAGTTATAATTATTTTGTGTGGAATATGGCTCACTTGTGTTTTACTTTCTCTTCTCGATGCTTATTGGGTTGCTCGAAGGGCATACCCTTTCAGAGGTTGGCTGATAGTGAGATTTGGACATGGACGGTGGAGATTGATCTTGAGGGCTGGTTTGGACGGTTCATATCATTTCAACACCTGCGTTAGGCAGCGTTTCAAGTTGGCTTGGCTGTCGTCGATCTGCGTTAGAGGTCATGAAGATCAATCTAGCCCTTTGTTCTTTTGTGTGATTGTTTCCCTTCTTCTGGAAGAATTGAGATCCCGAAGGTATTCTTGGGTTATACTCCTCGAGAAGGTCAAGATTTGGTTATCAGATTGTGGGTCTGCGAGTTTGTTACCATAGATGCAGTGTGGCTCGCAGGTGTCTTGAATAGCAGATTCTATACATGGGTTTGAGACAGAGCAGATTTGGGTGCAGACTTGGTGCATCGATTGACTTCTAGTTCGGATATTGTCTTGGGTGTAGAGACCTTGTTTCCAATCCTTCTTCTGATCTTGGATAAATCCAACTAGTGTGTTGCAAAGGCTTATTACAGAGCTCTTATACATAAGAGACAACTTACGGTTGAATCGGTAGATATAAGGGCAACCCCTAGTGTGTAAGCACTTTTCTTTTTTTGTATATATCTAGATAGCATCTTATTCAAGAAGGCTTAGTGAGTGATTGGTATCCAACTCATAATAGTAAATGTCAATCATTCTAGTAAGCAAGGTGTATAAAGTTAAATTTTAGCTAAATAATATCGCTATTATTGATTATTCATGTTCTCTTTCTTTGTACCCAACTTTTATTTCATGTAACACAAATTATATATGAAATCATAACCTTTAATATTTAAAGCCGAATTCCCTTAAGACACCCTTTTGTTTCGGTGCTTCGATCGGCTCCCGAAATTAACTCCAGGAGCCAACCGGGTTCGCCCAAGCGAACCCCAAGAATTCGCCCAGGCGAACCCGCCGGATTCGCCCAGGCGAACCCAAACCCCTGACGTGGCAGGAGCGTCGCGGAGTGATGACATGCGTGGCATTAGCTACCGGGTTCGGCGAACCCAAACCCGGGTTTGGCATATGTGTGGTGGCAGAGGTGGTGGCAGAGGTGGCAGTGGCAGTGGTGGCAGATCGCTTCCCTGCCGGGTTCGCCCAGGCGAATCCACCGGCGGGGTCGGGTGCCAGATGAGGGTGGCAGGCAAAGCAGACGATCAGAGCAATTATAGCGCCCTGCCGGGTTCGCCCAAGCGAACCCACCTCGTGTTATTTTTGGCTTCGATCCCTTTTTTTCTTATTTCTTAGGGTGGACGAGCTTCAACATTTTGCATCAAAAAAAGAGATGCGGCTCCAAAATCCGGCAGTAAAGCTTGGACCATGGCTTGCGGTACCGGCTCTGCTCATTACATTCTTCACTTTCTTGCAGTTTCGGGTTAGCACTTCGCGGTTCCTTGACTTTGTAGCTAAATTTCTTGGAGCTTTATGATTTCTTGATTATGCTTCCGTTTCAGACGATTTGGAGCTCCAACTTAGCATAAAACGCAACCACAGAAAAGGATTACTAAATGCCTATGAGTTCTTGAATTGTTTTTATGATTTCTTCAATTCTTTCCATGATTACGATTAGGTTCGCATCTGCATTTCCGGCAGTTCTTCATGAGCTCTAACTAGGATGGAATGGCTATGGCAGGTAAAGATTACCGGACATGAATTTACATCTCAAGAGACATCTAATTCTAAGCCTGTTTGCTGTTCAATTCCGTCGGTATTTGAGGTCGCTTCTTTGCCCTGTTCATTTTCCTCTGTACATGATTATCAGAGCCGGAGTACTGATATTGAGATTAAAAATCTCTGTTTATAAATACTTGATTGGATTTGCATTTTCGGCAGTTCTTGATGAGTTCTAACTAGGAAGGAATGGCTATGGCAGGAAAAGATTTCCGGACATGAGTTTACATCTCAGGAGTCATCTAATTCTAAGAACATTACCGGACATGAGCTTATATCTCAGAAGACATCCAATTCTAAGCCTATTTCCTGTTCAATTCCGTCGGTATTTGAGGCCGCTTCTTTACCCTGTTCATTTGCCTCTGTATATGACTACTGATATTGAGATTAAGAATCTCTCTGTTGCAAGAAAGGCTCCGTCTTGTCCGAATCAATGGATCCATGAAGATCTTATTTGAGGCCATGGCAGAAAACAGGAATTTCTCGCAAGGACATATCTGCATATAGCGGTTATACCCGGCCCCTCGTGATCGTCCGGCCCCTCGTGACATCCCGTACACCTGCTGTCCCCATCCGTGGGCAATGGGTTCGCCCAAGCGAAACCGGTAGGGTCGCCCCATGCCGCGCGCCCGATGCCACGCCACACGCCTGAGTCCACACGCCCCACTTGACTGCGGTTTGCGAACCCGGTAGCAATGCCACGCAGGCGAATGCGCCCGCGACCGGTCCGGCCACGTCCCTTGCAGGTTCGCCTGGGCGAATCCGACGGGTTTGCCTGGGCAAATTTTCGGGGTTCGCCTGGGCGAACCCGTTTGGCCTGACAAGTTAGTTTCGGGAGCCAATAAAGTGGGCGCTTTTGTTTGATGCATATCACATGAAAGGCGACGTAGGGCAGCTAGATCTTCTTCTAATGTACAATATATATATTAGAAGTCAAGCACGTCTATTTGAAACCTTAGAATACTATTTTTGCAATACAATATATGCCAAATTGTGGGAGCATACCCAACAAATGAGGAATAGTATCTATGGCCCATAGATAGACACAAATCGTTATGCTTAAGGATCATCGTGGGAAGATGACAAGCATGGGTACAAGAATGAAAGGATCCATCGTCAAAATTTGGCCTTATATATGTCTGATAGAGCTTTATAACACGCTAGCCTCATACACAATATTCCTCCTGACTTCATTTTCTGACTTCATTCTTGTGAGAATAATTTTATACGAGTGCACAATTGTTTCTTCTGTCTTTCTTTGTTGAATAACATCAACGAGGGTTTAACAATGAATGTCCAATGTGAACAATTTATCTATTGAAATCATGAATAGTATGATTGCAATTTGTAGACTAAGTTTATATGCATAGATTAATCTATCCTAACCAAGTTTATCTAAATAGATTAATCTACTTACTCAAAGACTTACTCCATGAGCAGGCCCCAATAAGTCTTCTAACCATTAGTGCCAAAAGTAAACCAATATTTGAGCATTGCAATAGCAAAAAGTTACTCCTCTTGAGAGATCTGACTCGCGATCTAGAAGAACAGAATAGAATAGAATAGAATAGATTTGATTTGATTTTTCCAAGTTTCTAGTTCAAAATTCATACTCTTTTTCCAAGATGTTAGTTCAAAGTTTGTACCTACTAGTGGGAATGGACTTCTCAGCAAGAAGTCCATTACCGATCATATTGATTGAGGAAAAATTCTGGATTTGGACTTTATCCTTCTTACGTACGTAATGCAGTTTAAAATTTTTGTTCGTGTTCCTGCGCCGCAATCTAAAATGGCAACAAAGTGGCACCTGGAATTTAGATCAGAGGAAGAGTTTCAACGGCGACAGCTGCTTCGCCTACGAATTGGGGATGGTTGGCCATGGCTTTGTTTTGGTTATGCAGCTAGAAATGGTTTCAATCGGGCCGTCGGGCTGGCTGGAGCTTGGTTATGTGGTGGGCAAGAAAAGGCCCAATTGAGCTCTAGCTATGGCGTCGGATTTGGCTTATCTGGTGGTGCGGATAGTCAGGCAGAATAGTAGAAGCCACAAGGCAAAAAGATGCAAACAGCATGAAACTGTCGATACAGAGGGATTATGATGCTGCATTGTCTGACCAAAGACTTTGATTCAAGCTCCAGTTCAGCAAGACAGCAAGAAAGGACTGCTTGTTGAAGATTTTGCAGAATCAGCCACAAAAGATCGGTCTAAGAATAATGGAAACATGAATGGCAGAACCTAGTGCCGAGATTGTCTTGCGTTCTGGCGACATTGCCGCATTGATTAAGCAAGGAATTGTGGGAGGTACGAGCTCGTCCTTTAGGTTACGATTATCTCCTGGTAGGGCTTCTCCGGTAATAGATGGGGTTGTTCCAGCTTATGGCTATGGCTATTGCTCCTTATTTCAGTTCTTAAATTGATGGTCAACCTTGCTTTCAGTCCTGACGTGATTGCCATAAGGATGTTCCATCAAGGATGTTGACTAAGGATATCTTGAAACGTCTGAAACTGTTATGTGCTCATGGTCATGCAGAGGTGAATTGTGGATTTGAATTCATTTGTGCGTTATTCCTATAGTCTTGTGCTGAATTTTGAATCAGCACAGGTACAATGCTAGGCGCCAGCAGGCCACTTGCTTTAGGAAGTTTGGCTTTTTGTCGTGACAATCGTTGCATCTTAGTTACAGTAGAAAATCTGAGGGAGTTTCTTTTAAGGCTTTCATCGACTTTAGGAACACGTGTTAGTAAAGCTGCTATACATGCTCTGTCAATACTTGATATACAAATCCTTTCCCTGTTTACTTATTCATTCTTGCAAATTTTCTCAAGTGGAGTTGAATCACAAACAAGGATATCATTTTATGCAAAAGACACATAGATTATGGTAAAGACAGCATATAATCTTTTGCTGTGAAGACAAAGATTTCAAAAGTTACAATTTGTTATATGAGCATGAAGATGTTGCATTTCTAATCAGGTTCCACCCTAAAAAATCTGTGGCATTTAGTTGAAATTGAACTTCGTCCCATAAGATCAGTCCCACATAGCGTACAAAGCGAATTTCGTGATATTGCAGTAATGAGTAGTAAGGGGAAGTAGTAGTAAGAGGAAGTTAGAGAGTTATGCAGCAGTAGTAAGAGGAAGTTCAAGAAGATTGCATTAAATACATAGACTTGAACAGTAAACGCTAATTGCAATAGAGGAGCATGCAGAATTGTTAAACAATGACATGCAAAAGGATCAACATACAAAATGTTAGCGACAAGTATGAAAAAACTGAAAATGAAGATAATTCAGGATTTTATCTGGCAATAAAACTTTAAGTTTGTGTTTGTCCTTTCATGTCTCTTGGAAAAGAGTTTTGGGTTTTATTTTGCTGCATTTTCACCCCAAGAGAATGCCTCTAGAGCCACTTTTTCCTTGAGGTCAGATTTCCATTCGAAAAACCTACCAGGAACGAAGAAAGCACCCAGCTAAGTGTGAGAACCAAGTGAGGGTGGAAAGGGACGTGACTGTGCCTTTATAATAAAAGATAAATCAGCAGGAATCTGTCATGTTATCAAGTGCATGTCATCAGGTGATTCAACCTGTAGAGAGTGAGTCATATGTCAGCACGAGTATTGATGAGTCAAGTTCTAGTCATCTAAATATCTCTAACACCCCTACCCCTTCTGATCTATTAGTCTTTGGATTTTAGGTGCAGTAGAGCTCTGAAATTTTTAAACATCACGTTGCTTTTGATTCAAGTTCTGTGCTGGTTCTAACATTAGCTTGCTTTCAAATTCAAGTAACAGGGAAAGCCCCAAACATTGAGACATAGCCTGTTAGAGATTTTTGTGATCAAGATCACTGGATCCTGCCAGCTTCAACAATAAAGGCGAATCAAAGGACCTCCATGAGGTTGAAGGACCCTTCTATTTTGTACCTTGAAGATAACAAAGTTACTTGATTTTTGTGCACTGCAAAAATATCTGAAGAAGCTGTATAAACCAGATCAGGTCTTAGGTAAATAAGATGGCCAATCAATTGTCCTAGTCAAGTGGATATAGCATATGACAACTTTTTTTTATGCCTTAGACCACTCCTAGACATTCCGACTATACTCGTTTTGTAGCTCCAGTGGTGATAATGCTTTCCCCTACGTCACTTGAATCTACACCGTTGTCTGCTAGACTCGCTTCTGCTTTGTAAGATTTATCGCATTACCCAAATGCCAGATGTACATGGACACACCCTAAATGACAAAAATGTCAAACAGAGGGTCCAAGAACTTAAAACGACTCTCTAACGACCTCAGATGACCCCAGAAATAGCTCACATATTCAACTTTCGCGTACTAATTTCCTAGCTCTGTAATGCCTTACTTTTCAGTGCCCTGAATACTTTCCGATAATTAATGAAGAAATTCATCGAGAATCAAATATCTCTTTTCTATACTTTCCAATAATTAATGAAGAAATTCATCGAGAAATCCCTTTTCTAAGCCTTTTCTGAGAATAACAAATACGTAATAAACGATAGAGGAAATTAAACTTGTCAATCCAAATTTTTTTATTTCCGCGCAATATTCTCGCGGCTTGTGGAGGCGGCCCTATTCCTGTTTGCCCTGTTCATTTCCGGCTGTTGCTCACGTTGCGGAGCCGGCTATTCGCCATTCGGCTGTTGCCCTGATGCGGAGCCCACTATTGCGGTGTTCCTTCTTGTTGCATGTTCCTTACGGGAGCGGTATGGCCCTATATGGCTGAAGCCACCGGGTCAGCCACAGCGGTTAGACCTTCTGGACCAGCAAAGAGATTTCGGCGGCGCCACCACACAAATTTCCACCGGAAACCGCCCGGTGGAGAGGTTCCCCTACATGGCCTCGCCACCTACAAATTCCCCCCTTGCGTCGGTGTTAGTCACGTGCCTCACAGTGCGGGACTATTCATCGCTCTGACGGACCGGATCAGAACAAGGACCCCGATCAACCCGCGAATTGATCGTCAAAGGCCATGAAGACCAAGCGGCAGCCCAAAGGGGCTCGGACAAGTGGCTGACCCGTCACGCCCGCGTCGGCGTGATCCCGAGCACTTCAAGAGACACGCCAACATTCCTGCCGTCGGGCCTCCTTCCGAGTCGGCACCGGAGTTCGAGTGTCAGTGTCTATATTGGGCCAAAGGCCATTGTACTATATATATGAGTAGAGCTAGCACATGAGTTCTAGATGAATTTTTGAGTCTTGTCTCATTTCGGTCTTCTCTCGATTGCGAGAACTTATGTATGTTCATCATTGATATCAAGGAAGCTTATCATTTTCCTCTCATTGTTCTCTTTTGTTCTGTTTTCTTCTTCTTGTTCTCTTCTTGCAAATCCCGCGTGACAAAGTCCCCCGGATTCTCCTGTTAGATCCGCGGGTCCTCCACGGAGGGCTGTCTTGCGAGGAGTTCGAACGAACCCCAAAAACATCGCGGCTGCGGGTCGATTGGCTTTTCCTTTCTTACAGTCGCCATAATGCGTCGAAACTTCACACGAAGAACTTCTTTCCCGGGCAGCGTCCGGCAGGCGTCATCAGTGACGGGAAGTTGTTCGTGATATGTATGGATCTGCTTATGACATTGAGGGAGGCCACATTCGGTCTAGGGCTCAGTCGGCGCCACCCACCCCTCGTGTCATGTCTCGACCAAATTCCCCACCTCAAGCGTGCAAACATTGCTCACAGCCTCAGTCACCTCATCACTATCAGGAGCCCTATCAGGCTCCACCTTCTCAACCTTACTTTCATACCCCCGAACATGCCTACATCCATCATTCTTCTGGCCATACGCCTCTGCCTTCCCAACCATCATCTCCACCGGGTGGGCAGGGATATCCACATGTCTCTTTTACGCCTCCCCAGGAATTTCCCTTCCCTACATTTCCCACCACTCTTCCTGTTTACAACCTTACCGACCTCAAAACCAATGCTCAGGCACCTTCAGTACCGCCCCCGTAGTCGCCCCGTCATCAGGGTCCTTCAGGCACCATGCCCCCACCAACTCCACCTCAATACAATCACTATCCTGTTCCTGTCCAGCCAAGCACTTTCACTTCCACCTTTCAGACCCTTAAACTGACTTATCCCACCTTTGGCAACACGAAAGGCAAACCTTTAGACCAAAGTGCTCAGGCCCACATGGAAGAATTTGAGGCTCTGGCTGTCCTGAATGGTCATGCGCAACCTCAAATGAAATTCCACATCTTTTCCACCACATTGCGTGGCTCTCCTCATCAATGGCTCATGTCCAACAAAAGCCCTTTGGAAACAAGATTGGTCGAAATGAGCTGCTTTTCTTTCTCACTATGGGACCACGGATGATGATCAACTTCATCTCAAGCAACTCAATGACCTTCAACAAGAGCCCATGGATGCCGGGATTTTTGCAGATCGACTTCACATTACGCTTTCGGCAAACTCAAGGGTACCCAACCGCGAGCCGGATCTTGGTGCGGTTTCTCCAAGGACTTCCTCCAGCTATCGGACTCATGACTGAATACTGCGTCCAGAAGACTTTGGAGCAGGCTATCGACCTTGTCAATCACTTTCGGTCAATGTTTCCTCCCGTGGCGTGGCTCTTGGGGAGCTCCCTTTCATTCCACCCGTCATGGTTCCACAGCTGCTGTCCGGCCTCAACCGCCAATCCAGCGCTTGTCGGATCACGGTGCCATATCGCAAATACCAAGGCCACTTGGCAAATGAGTGCAACTCCACCAATGGCCCGCCTCATTGCAAAAGATGCAACATGTGCAATCATGCCGCGGAAGAGTGCACTTTCGCACTCATCCAACACCTTTCCGCAACAAAGCTGGTTTTATCAAGTGCAAACAACACCTCGGCAACAATGCTATCGGCAGCCACCCGCTGCGGGTGCAACCCAATCAACTCTATCGACGCGGGGAGCAACAGCGGGGACCCAACACCGTCCTCCTTTTGATCCTTCTAAAGCCCAGTGTTATCCTTTGTCAAGAATGGGGTCATACCACCACGGCGTGTCCTCAACTTCCACAAGTTGGGGTGCGGCTTCACGGCACCAATCAGACCACATCGGTCCGCCTCACGGCTTACCAACTCGGATTGCTAATGGCAAACAAGGCGCGTCTGTTCTTAAGAAGCCACCAGCGCCTCAACAATCACGCTATCAACCAGCTCACGCCAATCAACCTCGGATGGATCAACAAGCCGCGGGGAAGAAATTTTTCGGGCTCTTAATCCTCCGGTCAAGCCATCAAATTGGGAGGGCATCCGTCCCCTTAACCATTATTCCTAATGGCGCGCAACATGCCTTTGCGATCGACACCATTCCTCATGCGAAAAAAAAAGGTTCACTTTGCGCGACTTGGAGAAACTCATGCGAATGTCATGCCTAAAGTTTGCCAAAGCATTTTGAACCTCATGCAAGGCTGGGAAGCGCCGCGTTGGCTAATGTTCATGCCACCACGAGCTCAACAAAGACAAGATACACCTTCCACATCTCAAACTCCGCTCTCGGACATATCCCAATATTTCTGCAGAGGTTGACCTACTCAAAGTAGTTGCTGCTTCATTACCCTGCACTCCAGCACCCGTGGATCCAGCAGATCCTTTTTCTCATGTGCCTTTGGAACTCCAAGAGGAGCTGGCAAAAATCAAAATTCCCTTAAGTTTGGCAACAATTTTGAAACTACGTCACCGCTCTCAAGGACCGGTTACCACTCCATTTGTTTTGGTTGGGGCATTTGCTACCTCTACACCCGCGGTCCATGCCACGGTGGGTGTGTCGGCAAGTCAACCATGTTCAAATTGGCGGAGGTAGCGTAGTTAATCTCATCACGGATAAACTCCGCCAAACAAATGGGCATCAAAGAACTCTATCGTGCCCCATATGACATCAAATTGGCTAATGGCCATATCACGAGACCTCAAGGCGTCACGCCTCTTCTTCACATCAACATTGGGGACCTCCGATTCCCCTTGGAATTTGGTGTTTGGAAGGCTGGGGAAGATCGGTGATTATGAAATGTTGGTGGTGAGACCTTTTCTCCGCCGGGCCAAGAGCATCCATTCTTGGGCCCGCGGATGGAGTTAGTTATCACGGATGGTCACCTTAATGCCACTATGGACTTGGAAACCCGGTAAGATCATTTTCGGTCGACAATGCTGAAACCCTCTCTCGACACGATTACGAGGAAGCCCGGAATATCTATCAAGTTTCGGGCTCCACTGCGGAGTCTACCTTTGTCATCTACCCAGAATATGCTGATCCTTGGGAGAAATGACTCTTGATCGGGGACCGGTGTGGCGGCTTTGCTTGACCCTACGGCTCCTTGCAATCGAATTCAGCGGGTTGATCACTTTTCAGATGTGGAATCTCCTGCGGCTCACGTAGATGTACGCGATCATGAAGCAACCTGCGCTTGATGAAACTTCGGCAACCTCTCTTTTCACCCGGTGAGTGCCACGCATCACGTTATGCTTCAACCTCACGCACACATTGTCGGGGACAGAAGTGATACCCCATATTGAGACTCGAAAGTCGAGATAGTGGGCGTGGGCAATAATCGACTGTCGCATTCTTTGCAAATCTTAGGCCCCCTATCGTAAAGGGGTTCGTCACACTCTTCAAAAGTTCAAACACATTTTAGCACGGAGCTCAGAGATCTTGGGGAATCAACAAAACCTTGGGGGAACTCACCATTCCTACCAAATCGGATGCGGCGTCGGTTTAGCAGCGCGATCTGGCTCAACCCTAATTACCGTGATGCGTCAAGGGGCGAAATTGACAAACTCCTTGCTGCGGGGTTTGATTATATGAGGTCAAACATTACGAATGGGTGAGCCCCATCGTCATTGCCCTCAAACACAATGGTAAGATCCGTGTTTTGCGTGGACTACCGAAAACTCAATTAGGCCCGCGGGCGTGATCATTTTCCACTTCCCTTCCACAGAACCCGGGGTTCGGAAGAGGTTCTTTGGACATGAGATGTACTCCTTCATGGATGGTTTTACGGCTACAATCGGATCTCCATCAAAGAATCGATCAACTCAAGACTACTTTCACCACCCGGTGGGAGTGCTTTTCGCGTACAAGGTGGTTCCTTTTGGCTTATCCAACTCTCCATCAGCGTTTCAACGCATCATGCTCTCGATTTTTTCATGATTTTATGAAGGAAAATCCCTTCTTACCAAATTTTTCAAGATGACTTTCTGCGCCTCTGAGTTCCATGGCTGACCATTTGGATAAGTTGGAACTTCGTCTTCGAGAGAAATGTGATGAGTCGGCATTAGTCTCAATCGAGAAATGCACCTTTTGCGTCACCTCGGGTGTTACGTTGGGACTGCGTTGTCGACAAAGCGGTATCACCCGGATCTTGCCAAAATGGGGTTGTGTGCTCAAGGCTCAAGCACCGGCCAATATCAAGGAGACCACGCTCTTTCACGGGTAAGGTCAATTATTACTCCACCTTCATTCACGGGCTCGCAGCCATTGCGAGATCCCATTCATAAACTTCGGGAGTGATGAATCCCACGGGCTTGGAATTCCCGCCGGAAGGCGCTTTCAACGGTTGAAACTTTTGCTCACTCGAGGCCCGGTTCTTGTTCCTCCTCAATGGGACAAGCCCTTTCATGTTCATGTCGATGTCCGGCGTTTGCTATTGAGTAGTTCTTTCTCAAGAATATGATCGCTGCTTGACAAACCAAACCGTCGCCCGGCCCGAAAACTCAATTCTGCTGGCGCAACTTCTCTCGCCCCAGCCGTGAAGCTTTGGGTCTAATTTTACGTGTCCAAGCGCTTCGATCACTATCTTTTGGGCGGTCGGATCAAATTCTTTGTTGACCACCAAGCACTCCTTTATTTGATCAACAAATCCACGCCCACGGGCCACATTGCTCGTTAGGTCCTTCCGCAAAATTTGCACCTTTTGAAATTGTTCAAAGCGAGGCAAATCTCATGTTGTCCGGATTATCTTTCATGCATCCACACGGATGATCCCTCCTTTGGAGTCTCGAGGCGCCTTTCACGGCGCTCAACTTTTTTAGTCGCGGCAACACCACATTGGTTCCATGACTTTCAGCGGTACCTCCTCACGCGCTCTTCCACCGGAGGACTCGGCGGCTCTCTCATGCCAAGCGACAATCCGTCGACATCAATTTCTCCGTGAGGTCCGTGACTACACCATGGTTGCGGGGACATCTTTACAAAAAGGGTATAAGGATACCATCCTTAGGCGCCTGTGTTCTACCTCATGAAGTCCCGGATATTGTCCAGAAGCTCATCAAGGGCTAGGTGGTGGTCATTTTCATGGTGACACCACGCACGCCAAAATCCTTCTTCTTTGGTTATTTTTGGCCCACGCTCTTCAAAAGCACTCACGCCGCGCGCCGCGTGTGATGCTTGCCGGCGTGTGGGGACCACGACCCGTGGCGCTCTTCCTTTGGCGCCGGTTGCCACGCCACTTCCCTTGACAAATGGGGAATGGATTTTGTGGGACCCATCGATCCTCTAGCGGCACACCCGTGCCGCTACGATACGGGTTCTCACCGACTCACGCTACCAAATGGGCGGAAGCTTGCGCGCTTCCGGACAACAACTGCGGCAAAACACGGCCCGGGGTCCTTTATCAACAAATCATCGCAGCGATTTGGCTGCCCCGCGGGCTGGTCGGTGATCGTGGTGTCCATTTTATCAATCATACCATTAAGGGCGGACGGATTATCTCGATACATCATCACAAGAGCACACCTTACTACCCTCAAGGCAGCGGTTTGGCTGAAAGCACCAACAAAACTACGGTCACAATTCTCAAGAAAATTTGTGGCGCTTCTACCATGCTTGGATGGCAAAATAAACTTCCCTCTTGTTCTTTGGGCTTACAATACTTGTTTCAAAATAGCTTCTGGTCACACTCCTTTCAAATTGGTTTATGGTCAAGAAGCTCTCATGCCGTTTGAATACATCCTTCCGACTCTCCGTTTTCAAAAGCACGCTCTTGCCCATAATCCGCTTCTTTGCACTCAAAGAAAGGGTATATCAATTGGAACAGTTGGATGAACTTCGAAGGGATGCTTATATTCGTGTTCTTCATGGACAACAGTTGCAAAAATCTTTACGTGACAAACGTCTAAAGACAAAAACATTCAAAGAAGGAGATTTGGTTCTTCTTTATGATTCTCGGTACAAAAAATTTTACGGGTAAGCTTAAGTTTTGATGGCTTGGCCCTTATCAAATTGTTCAAGTGGTTCAACCCAGCGTTTTCCAGCTGGCTGAGTTAGATGGAACTCCATTACCTACACTGGTTAATGGCTTTCGCCTCAAAACATTTCATACCACAGAAAGTGAAAATCAACAAGCGAATCACGGTTCAAAGCACTTAAACACGATAGATAGTGACTAAAAGCGGTGGCATATTTATATTATAGGTGGATTTTTTTTACAAAATGTGGGCACGCCTTGACTATTTCGCTATGGACGCGCCTATATACAAAAGCGGGCTCGAGCCCTATCTACTAAGTCCTAAGAGGAAATACCCTCTACTCAGGGGTTGGGCTTGAGAGGTGATCTTGAGGATGTGGGTGATCGCGAGGATATGGTACCGGTTTTGCTTTCGGGGGGTCAGCGGAGTGCGGGAATCACCTCCATCCCGTTGGTATGGGGATCGGCATGCTCAGCCATCTTGGAGCGACCACCACCATCCATGGCGATGCCCGCGATTGTGGCACCGCCGAGAGGTCGACGCATTCATTTTACAAGTAATCCCTCGAGGGCAATTGGAAGGCATAGTGCATTTGTCATGCAAACCAGCCCCTTGAACATCTTGAAGCGCCATCGGATGTCCGGCTTCCTCGGTTTGTCTTATATAGCCAACCGAGGGAACTCCTTGTCGGCGTGGACCAATCGAAAATTAAGCCAGCGTGATAATGCCGCAATGCAAAGGATGTTTCTAAAATGAAAATCTTTTCTCCCGCCGCATATCTAGCCATGGTACCTTACGCCACATTCGTTTTAATGATATCCCGCCCGTGTAGCCGACATTAAATGCCCTTCCTTCTTTTCATGCCCGTCGAACATTAATGTGTGTCCTTTATTTTTGTCACATCCGATCATTCCCTCCGTCTCATCTCCACCGTTCATTGCTTCTCCCTTTGTTGTTTGGGGACTTAGCCAAATTTTGCCTCTCCATAACCTCCTTGGCATCTTCGCCACTGGCACCATCAGCGGTATTTTGTTTCACCCCTCATCTTGCCTCTTAAGCCTTCATTTCGCGCCCTAAACCTTTTTTGTTTCTGCTGCCTTAGTCGTCCTCCGTTCTTTGCTCTCCGCCTTTGCATCATTGTTCTTTTCCTAAGCTCTTTGCCATGGCTGCACCAAAATTTCCTACACTTCAAGCTACTACTCCCGGGGAACAGCTTTTTTTCTGTCGTATCTTTCTTGGCGCCCACTTTCGGTGAAGCCCTTGTTGGCCCAAATCATTGAAGTCGCTGAGCGCCGGAAGCTTCTGAATTCTCCCAAATGGAACTTCGGCTCGAATCGACCCGGTTAGGCGGTTCCTCGCTCACATCGTCAACAGCCCGCATGGATACACCACTGTGGTCGATGGCACCACCATTTCGCTGACTCAACACCTGATTTCTGAGGTATTCCATATTCCTTTGCAAACCCCTTGTTTATCTTGGTCTGCCATACAGGATCTAGATGTCACTGAGTTTGGTGCACCTTCTTATCAAGCAAATGTGCATCGCCTGACAAATATAGACAAGCCCCATGAAACTTTTGTTAAGTTTCTGTGGCGCAAGTTCCTTGGGTATTCTATCAAGAACACCCATATCAATAAGCCTTTCTATAATATGGTGATCACTGCTACTCACTCCAATCACCACATTGATTGGCCCCAATTGCTGTTCTACCGTCTTCTCCAAGAAGTGGACCGTCTTCGGGCTGCCACTTCTATCTCTGAAGTTTCTGTGGGAGGCCATCTTCAAGCCCTCATCTGTCATTACTTTCCTCCAACACCTCCTCATTCTCAAGATTCCACTCAGCGGTCCCTTCCTCAAAATCACCAAGTCGGCACTTCACGCCCTTCTTCTTCTGGTCATGTCAAAATTCCGCACTCACATGTCACTGTCTCCTCCTCCGCTACAGAATCCAAGCATTCCAGTTCACACCATGTCTCACAAACATCGCAAACAAGGCAACAACAGGCTCCACCACCACAACACCCTCGTCAGCTTTTGTATCAGTATCAGCAGGATGCTCAAGCTGCTGTTCTCAAGTTACAAGAATCCCAAGAAGCTCTTCTGAATGGGGTTCAAACGGCCCTGGAGGCCTCAGATGCGGTTCACCGTGACCTTCAAGCTGCAACTGCACAAGTTCAAACTTTGGAGGCCCAACTTCAAGAAAAGCACGGGGCTCTATTACAGGCCCGTATAGATCTCAAAAGTGCACAGGATCAGACCAGCCTACTTGCAGATCAGCAGGCTCAGCTCCAAACCACAATTCAGGACTTATTGGAGCAAAACAAGTCCAAAGATAACTTTCTGGGTAACAAGGAGAAAGATATTGCTAAGCTAGACGCCTTGTACTCTGAGCTTTGTGACAATTACAGCACTCAAGGTCAAAACCTTACAGCGCGTGACGCTCAAATTGCCTCTTTGACAGCTCAGCTTTCCACACAGACCTCTCAGCTCACATCTCTCCAAGATCAGCTTACGGAGGTTCAGAAACAGAAAATTCTTGATGACGCTGAGATTGCCGTGCTTCGACTCAATGCTCCTGGGACATCCACCTCACAGGTCAACACTTCTCAGAAACGGGTCCGTGACCAGTCACGCCTTCTGTTAGAAAAGGACAACAGGATCCGCGACCTCGAACAACAGCTACAGCAAGCTATTCAGTTTGCTGATGAGGCTCAGACCAAACTTGATGGCTATGTTACCATAGTTAGCAATCTGCCTGTGGATTTCCCTGTTCCTTCCTGTTATCTGGATTATGTGGTTGCCCGCCGCCACCTCTTTCTTCTGAAGTGGCATGGGGCTGATGGTCCCGTGGATGTTCCCCAAGCGCCTGCTTGATTTTCTTTGGATCGGCGAACTCTCTATTGAAGACAAAGGGTTATGCTGTGCCCTTTTGGTCTTTGATCTCATTCACTGTGAAGATCCGGATTTCATCACCTTCCGAGTTGTTCAGCCCATGGCTTACATTTTTCATGATTTCTATCTGGGTGATACACAGGAGAGATTTCGGGATAGGCCACAACAGAACTTTCCGGGTGACTCCACCCTTCAATGGTTGCTTCTGGATAACAACCCCTATCTAGCTGATCATGCTCAGACACACGCTCTTCATCAAGAGTACATGCCTGAGCTTGCTCATCATTTGCCTCTCTGGCAAGCGGAAGTGCTGCAACAGATAAGGAAGTATCTGGGACACATTAGAGGTAATTTGAGATCTCCTTTTGTCCCCATAAGAATCCTCCAATAGAATGAGTACTCTACATCAAACTGCAATTAATGCAGCATTAACAACTTCATTGCTGTCATTTTTTCCCTATAACTTTTGATCTACTCATGAAAATGCTGCGGCGTTTGTTGCATTAGATGCAGAATGAAAAGATCTTTCAAGTGATATATGGTTATGATGTATTTCAATACAAGCCATATGTGAACCTTAAAAAATATGGTTTTTTGCTCTTTTCTTATATATTTACATCCCAAAAGATATAACAATGGGTTGTCATTAGAAAGATCTTGAGGAGACGAATCCATTGCCACAAATAGTGTTCGAATCGGAGTTTTTGATCAAAAGTTATAGTAGAAAAATGACCTTGCAAAAGTTAGTTAGAAGCTGCATTAATTCACTGCTGCCATATATCTTGGAATAAAATACCTTTGGAGCTCTTCTCTTATTGGACAGTTTAAAAAGCTGATGTGGCTTTTTAAGCATCCCTTAATGGGACAAAATGAGATCTCAAATTACCTCTAATGTCCCGAGGATCTTCCCTATGCACAAGTTTATATGCAGCACCTCGCAGGTTACAATCAATTACGTGCTCTTCTGGATAGCAAGACAGTCCCCACGGGCTGGGATAGCCCTCTGTCAACTCTCAACTCTACGCCTGCATGCGGGACCGTTGGTGCAAAGCTCTTGATCCGCCCTTGTCGGTGAATTCGGGAGCGGGCTCAGCGTACCCCACGGGGCGGGGTTCCCTCTCCCTATGCTTCCCTGGGTGTTCCTCCACGCCCCAGGTTCCTGACCTCTGATTGGTGTCTCCCCTTTTGGACCAAGGTCATGGATGGCCATGCTGGATGGACTCCACCTCAGATCTCTCACGGATCTCCGGTGGGATCCCCGTTTTTGTTCGCCGCTCCGCTTGGGAGGAGGGTGCCACTCTTGATAATACCGCGGTGGATCTATATTGCTAATGGCGTGGTTGGTAATGCCTGGCTGATGCACTTCATGGTCTTGACATCTTCTTGCGAATGCCGCCACCTCACCCGAGATCCTTGATCCACCTTCAAAGCGGGTTTTGTCTTTGCTCTAAAATGCATCTTGCTCAGCTTCTTAAATCGGCGGCGTCCATCTTTCTTTGCAATCCGAATGCGGCGTCGATTGCCGCCCGGTCTCCCACCGCCTACTCATGGAATGCCGGTTTGTTTCTTGAGCGCCCATCTTTGCCCTTGAAGACATGGTGCGATCTCGTTTTCTCATTGATGCAGATCCTGCCCTTGGGCTCAACACTCCTCCTGCTCTTCAAATATGCCAGGATCTCATTGGCAAGTACCATAATGGTGCCCAACCTCACTCCCGTGAGGATCACTTTCAGACGGATGGCTTCCCGCCCTCAGAAACACTTCCTCCTTTTCTTCAGCCTGAGTGTCGTTTGGTGGGGGGAGTGTTAGTCCTGTGCCTCCTAGTACAGGACTATTCATGCATACGATGGACCAGGTCAAGAACAAGGACCCACAGTCAACCACGGGTCAGTCGTCAAAGGCCCCGCAGAAGACCAAGCAAAGAGCCCAAAAGGAGGCGCGGACAAGTAATGACCCGTCACCGCCTCGTCAGCGTGATCGTGCACTTCAAGAGGCACCGCCAACATTCCTGCAGAATCAGGCCTCCTTCCGAGTCGGCACCGAAGTTCATCCAGAGTGTCTATATTGGGCCAAAGGCCATTGTACTATATATATGAGTAGAGCTAGCACATGAGTTCTAGATGAGTTTTGAGTCTTGTCTCATTTAGGTCTTCTCGATTGCGAGAACTTATGTATGTTCATCATTGATATCAAAGGAAGCTTATCATTTTTCCTCTCATTGTTCTCTTTTGTTCTGTTTTCTTCTTCTTGTTCTCTTCTTGCAAATCCCGTGTGACAAAGTCCCCGGATTCTCTGTTAGATCCACGGGTCCTCCACAGGCTGTCTTTGAGGAGTTCCGAACCCGCAACCCCAAACAAATCGGGGGGGTATAAAGTATATTTTTTTATTGTTATTATTCCCTTTTTTTTTTGTGCCAACGTGTATTCCGGTAGTGGAGCTCCGGAGGTTTTTCGTCGGCGCTAGGGCGTCAGAGTCGGCGGTAGGGCGTCGGAGTGGCATCAATCGAGGCGCTGGGATCTCAGCTTCAATTTGATGTAGTTTTTGCTTTAGTATTCTGTGTTTTTTTTTCTGTTTTCTTGATTACTTATACAAGAAATTTATCGCGGCCGCCGCGAACATTTCTCTTCCCCGACTTACTCATGCAAGGGCAGATTTGTATATCTTTAGAATGGTGCAAAAGATTTTCTTGAAATACAGGACTTAATAATGAAGAATTTGTGTGAGAAGATTCTTTTGTATTGACTTATCTACATTGAAAAGTGTGGGAATGAATTTGAGAACTAGGGGACTTAATTCATGTTGTTGCCCCGTGTTTTTTTGCCCATAGGATAGCATTGAATAATATATTTGTGCAATTGGTATTTTGAACATCAGTTTTTGAAGGTGGTGATCAGGATGCTAGGGCTATGGGCAAGTTATAAGCATATCTCATAATGTGATATGCCTAGTTTAGCCATAAAGCACTTTCAGCCATAAAGCACAAACTCGTATACATTGTCATCCTAATCCACAAATGCATAATAAAAGGCACTTGAACAGTCACAAAAAAATTACAATCATTTTCATCAAAATCCATTTAAATCTGTACACAAATCACCTTACATTTAATTTAAGCTTTACACAAAGAAATAAATGGGAAAGAATAGGACAGGCTTAAACAAACCTTGCTCGGTTCAACAAAACCCACTTTCTACGTTATTTTACTTATGTGACTCAGAAGGGCACATAGCTTTTTACGCAGGCCTCCGAACTAACAAGGACTAGTGTTCTATTTAATATGCTTACCAGTTTAATATCATATAGTTACCCATGACTGTGTCCTTTCTTGACATTCACTATGTTGTGTCATTGATCAGCACTCTGTTGATAGGTAAAATGTCTGTGTAAAATGTCTGTCCAAAGGATCTTGAGTATTTGAATATGATCAATGTGTGCAGTTCTTTGGCAAGTTCCAAATAACATTATGTTTCATCCCAACTTTTTATGCATCACTTCGGCTCTTGCGGTGGCAAATTCCTCTTATTCTTTGAATCCCCAAATACCAAGTCAGTTGCCTAGTAGATAACCCTAAGCACCGATACCTATACAACATGCGAAATTAGGTCCATATAAGTCGGATAGATGTTAGCGGGCAATGAAAAACCGAGTAACACGCCCGAGAGCATTGACGAGAACACCATCACGGGTGTTGGTAGGTCCTGGCTTCTGCCGATAATATCTCAGAAATTCTCGCGATCCTATCCTTTTGATCGAATCATCATTTGTCTATAGAATAAGCTCAAATCCACCCCTTGCAAGAGAGACAGGCTCCCTTGAGTCACTCAGGGGTACAATCTGCGAACTATATTCTTGAGAGTAGCTTCATAATAGGAGTGGAACGATAGAAAGAGTTCAATAAGAGGTTAAGCAAATGCACCTACTAATAAAATTTATGGTTAAATAAAAGCACCTAGTACTGAAATCATAATATTCCTCCAGCTCCTCTTCAGCAATGCCATCTCCATCGCCATAACGCAATCTGCACTCAATCTTGTGAAGACAAATCCTGAAGCAATGAGAAGCGGATATGAGAATGAATTCTTGGGGCTCAAAATGCCCAGACCATTATGTTGCAGACCCTCCTTTGCAAATAGCTGCCTCAATCCGGCAGAGGCATTCTTATCCCTGTTGCCATTCTGCTGGATTTCAACCCGCTTTGCTAGGTTTTCTGTCCGATTACACAGGTGGAAAAACCAGCAGGGAAGAAAGCCCGGACAAAAAAAATTTCAGGAACTCCGGATGAAGAGTCGATCATCGATCATCAATAAATCATGGGAAAACATATATTTGAATAAAGGGAAGGAAATATCGAACTAGAATAGAAGAGAAATAACTTACCTGTCTTTCGTCTTCTATCGCTCAATCAAAAGGAAGGCAGGACTTTAAAGGAAAACTTAAAACGACGGAGGTATTTGCCCTAAATCCTAAATCCTTATGATACTTGCCTTCGAATGCAAGCAAAGAACAAAAATCGCATAAGAATTTGGTTGCACCGTCGATTCCCGGTTCCTTGCCTTCGAAGCAAAGCATCCAATCTCTTATCCCCAGCATTTCACCGAATGAAGACACCTCAATGTTAGAAACGGAATCAGGATCACCAGAATTTGATGTCGCTTTCATGCCCATTCAATGCAAGCTGGAAGAAATTGGACTCTCAAGCGAATCGCAACCACGAATAAGGGAAAAAAGGTGACGATCTGGATAAGTGCCCCCAAGAATATGGTAGAGAATCATTGTATAATATTTATAGATGTTTAGATGATTTTGTGATGTTTTTGCAGGTTTTCGTGTAGATCTGCTCCTGTGTAGTTCTGTTTGGCGGTAAATTTTCGGATTTAGTGTGGAGTCGCTGGATTTAGTCTATTGGAGTGTATTGGTATAATGTTGATTTCAGGGATCCAGCGAAAAAAGATACAGAGAAAGAGGTTGAGGATGCGAGGTTCTTGCCTCTTGATGAAAATATAATGCATGATGTGTATCATGGAGGGAGAGATCGGTCTTCTAAGGCCACTAATTGGGCAAGGAAAAAATTTGATGCTTGGAGGGTATTCAGAAAGTTTGACACTTCTGTTCCGATTGAAGATGTTCCCTTACAGGAGATGAATGAAATGCTGGTCATGTTCATGATCCAGGTGAAGAAAAACAATGGCAAAATGTTTCCTGCAAGCAGGTTAGTGACTGTGTTGTTGATATTGTTTTTTAATTATTAGTTCTAACCTCTTTAATTATTATTCTTGCAGCCTCAATAACATGTTTAAGACTATTGGTCGAATTATAAGGAAGAGACAAGACATGATTATTGAGAAGACAGGAGTTGATGGGGAGAGCATCCAATCTTTGGTAGGGCTTGTAAGGCGTTCATTGGTGCTGCGGAGCGTTCACGACGTGCTGGTGTGGGAGCTGAGAAGAAGAAGACAGCAGAAATCAGCTTTAATGTTGAGCGCGAATTATTGGCAGATCGTGACCGCCAAATTACCTTTAACACAAGTTAGTTTCCTCGTTTATTTGTAATTCATTTCAGGTTATTTTTAGGTTAATTTTAGGGTAGTTCTTGCCTAATTTTAGTTGTAGGTTAGTTATTTCTAGTTGTAGGCTAGTTTTTAGCTAGTTTTTTAGTCGTATTTGTAGTTTTAGCTTACTGTTTTAGGGTTATTAGACTGTTAATATAGTAGTTCAGGGTTATGTTTTACACTAATGTAATTTTTGTTGTATTTATAGGTTGTCAAAAAAGGTTGTGCTATTATATGGTTAGTAGGTTTGGAATCAGAGGTCATGCAGGGTTGCATGGGGTCCTCGATTGTGATATGAGTCTGCGGAATGATGAATTTGGAGATTCTGTTCAGTACAGAGAACGCATATCAAAGAACTGGAATTGTAGTATGGCTAGGTTTGATGATTCTCACTTCCGATTTCCTATTTGGAGCTACGAAGCAGATGTTGTTGAGACATACAAGCAGTATGTCCGACACTTGCCTGAAAAAGAGAATGAAATGCCACGACACTTCTTCTTGTAGACAATTCCTAATCCTCAATACAATGTAAGTTAATTACTATTGTTTTCTTTAAATATTTTATTTTGCTAATATGTTTCTTGTTTTATGCAGGTGTGGTATCAAAAGGTGCCTATGGGTGTCAATAAATTACGGACTTGGCTGCAATCAATGGGGAGTCTTGTGAGTGATATCGAAATCACTAATAAGAGTGGTCGTGTTACTTTAGTTTCTAGGCTTTCAATGGCTGGAGTGCCACCAGAAGTTGGCATGTTGATCACTGGCCACAGGAAGGTCGAGTCTTATAGCAAGTAAGTACTTTATATTTATTTGTTTTACGGTTTGTTTTTTCTTATTGGTAACATTATTTCCTGCAGGTATGACAGGACAAAGGAAATGCAGGTTGATGCTGCAATGAGCATTCTGGCATCTCCATATAATGAGGATGGAACTTTAAAAGTTTATAGCGACGTGCTACAGCAAGAGAAAACAAGAAAAAGTTCAATTATGTCAGCATTTAATGGTGGAGCAAGTTCTAGTAAAGGAATCAAGGATGCTACTAGTGAGAAAGTTGCAGGTGATCAAATTAAAGCTTATGATAAGGTAATACATTTTTCTCTATTCGTTAATTTCATTGTTAAATTTCTTTAGTAACCATTTATTTAAACAGGTTGCTATGTCTGTTGTTCCTTCTATACCCGTTGCTTCAGTTTCTACAAATATGGATGTTGCTACTGTTGGAGATGTTCCGAATTCAGGAAGTATCGCTGTAACAGGTTTGCAGCAGCTGGAAATAGACAATGATGTTTGGAAAAAGTGCCTCAAGAATTGTCCTCACTTAGAAGGTGGTAGCATGTTTGCAAATTCTACAATGACTAATACAGGTGGTCAGTCATTCATGGCGGCAACAAATAAAAATTGTGTGTTTCTGTCAATATCGATTGCGAATCCTTTACAGGCTGGACCGATTATTGAAAATGTCATGGCTTCAATTCCAAAAATTTCTTGAGGATGTTTGATATAACTTGAGATCTGATAGTAACTGAATCACTTTTTGAACTTTGAAATGTGAAACTTTTTCAACTTGAAATATGAAGTTGTTGATCTTCAATATGAAGGATTTTGTTTAAAGAATTTAAGCTGTATTAAAAAATTAAGTTGTATTGTAATGTTATTGTATATTGTGGTGGTGGCGCCACCAGAGCGCCGCCTGAAATTTAACACTGAAAAAACACTCAAAAACACTTAAAAAAAGACATGAAAAAAACTTAGGAGATAATCTTGAGGAATTTGTAGGTGGTGTAGGTTACGGCTTAAACATCGCAGGGGAGCTACGGAAGCCATAGCTGAAGCAGGTTTGTTGCTTTTTTACTTTGTTCTGGCGAAGAAGAAGACGTCAGGAAGAGGCAACATTTAGGCATTACATTTAGCCAAAGATTTTTTCTTGTGAAAAAGCTGAGGCAGGTTTCTTGATCTTCCAAAGATTTTTTCTTGTGAAAAAGTTGAGGCAGGTTTCTTGATCTTTATTGTTCTGGCGAAGTAGCAACTGCGAGGTTTTATCATCACCATGCGAAGCTTCCTGACCAGGGGACTCGCAAGATTGCTTCTAGATGTTTAGATTACTCTGAATCTGGCTTAGATCAAAGTTTTCAGTTGTTTTATGTCATACCTATGCGATAAGAAGCAAACGTTTTAAGATCTTGCATTTTTCTTCTGCAGATATGAAATGCGAAATGATTTTGTGGTGGTATTTCAATGTGATTGTTTTTGGGTTGCCCCTAGGGGGGCAAGCCCTTGTTTATGTGGGTTTATAGCATATTCTATGTATATGCTAGTATATGCCAAGAATATTCCAATGACTGCTAAAAACTTGCTATAGGGTGTAAATTGGCGGTCGTGGCTGTTCTTAGGGATCAATTTAGAAACCGGCTAACCGGATTCTAGAAAAGGGACCCTCTGTTTTCTATTTTCTGTGCGTGCAAAGAATGTAGTTCAAGCATTCCACACACTTGAATGAGGCTTTTCATTTCACGGAAAATAGTCAGAAGATGCAAGGCATATCTATCTCCCGAGAAGCTGCTTACGTGCTCGTTCAAGAATGCACCAAGTTAGGAGACCTGGAATCTGGTAAACATTATAGTTTTTGATAGGACTAGGTGGGCTTGCTTCAAATGCATGTCTCTATGATCACTTTATTCGTCTGTTTACTTCTTGCGAAAGTTTGGATCAAGCAATTCAAGCCTCCATCAAGGTTTTACGACCAAGTCAGTGTACATGGAATGCAATTATTGACGCGCATGCCAAACTTGAAGATTGTGGAACAGTGCTCCATTTATATGAACGGATGGAGGAATCAGGTAAGAAAGCAGATAAATTTACGTTTCCAGGCATTTTAAAAGCATGTTTCAGCATTATGAGCAGATTATTCAAAGTGGTCTTCAATCTGACATTGGTGGGAAGTACAATTGTTCATATGTATGCCAAATGTGGGAGCTTGAAGGAAGCTCAAAGTGTATTTGACAAACTCCAGAATCTAGATGTGGTAGCCAAATCGGGATGAAGTTACATGGGGGGCAATGATTGCAGGTTATACTCAACAAGGTGAGGAAGTTTTGGCCCTAGAATGTTTCTATAACATGCAGCATGAAAAAATAAGGCCAACCAAGATCTCATTTTTGAGCGCTCTGAAGGCATGTGCCTGCATAAATTTGGTAGAGCATGGAAGGCTCATTCACGAGCAGGTTATCGAACATGGATTTGACTTGTGTGTTGTCCTAGGGAGCAGCTTGGCTAATATGTATGCAAAATGCAGAAGTTTAGAAGAGGCAAAAAATGTCTTTAACTATTTGCAAGCTCAAAATGTGGTATCCTGGAATGCCATAATTGCAGGATATGCTGAAAATAGGGAGGGTACTATGGCACTCCAATGGTTTGATAAGATGCAGCAAGAAGGGATAAATCCAAGCAAAGCTACATATTTGAGCATCTTAGAGGCATGTGCAAGAATGGCTGCCATAGAACACGGTAGGCTCATCCATCATGAAATCTGTACAATGGGACTTCAATCTGATGTCACCATGTCAAATAGTTTGATTGACATGTATGCCAATATGCGGAAGCCTGGAGGAGGCCTACAAACTCTTTTCGGGAATTATATACCAGAATGTCGTCTCATGGGCTGCAATTATTGGAGCGTATCCAGCAGGGATAGGTTCTGTACGTATGAAACTATTTTTTCAGACGTATAAAGTGCAAAAATACGTATTTTTGGGAAAAATATGTATTTTTTGTATTTAATACTTTCGCCCGGTAGGAAAAAAAAGTTTGGCGTAAAGCGAAACCTTACATTTAAACTGCAGTGAACTTTCTTCAGCGTGTAAAAGAAGTCTAAGATTTTTAAACTGCGAATCCCTCCCGGCTTTTCGGCCCGAAACCTTAATGTTAAACTACTGGCGAAACTCTTTTTTCGTGTGCGAAGTATAAAGGACCAAACTACTTGTGAGAAACTTTTTTGTTCGTACGTAAGCATTCTTTGCGTTTAAGCACGCGAAGAAGCGGTTCGCGTAAGCGAAAGTTTTTAAACTACGCGAAGTTTTATATATATATTTCGAGGCGAAGGAAATAGTTTCGTAGCGACAGGCTGTTTAAACGCGAAGATGTTTTCGCGTAAGCGAAACAAGTTCATTTAAACAAAGCGAAACTATTTACAGTTGCGTAGCGAAAAATCTTATTTAAACTACGGCGAACCGGACCCGGCGTAAGCGAAACAGTTGTTTTCGCTCACGCGAAAGTTTTCGACGCCGGAAATTTTTTTAGCCGTATTTTTGGCGTATTAAGCGTCAAATTTGTGCCGTATCAAGCGAAAAATAATGATTGCGATATAAAACATATCTGATTGAACCTATCCCGGTATCGATTCGAGAAGATGCAATTGGAAGGAATCAATCCGACGAGGTGTCTTTATTTGGCATATTGAAAGCCCGTGTGCAAGCCTTAGAGCAATAGAACAAGGTAGGGTCAACCATGACAAAGCCATTGAAAGTGTGGTGCAATCTCATACCATCGCTAACACACTAGTTGATATGTATGCCAAGTGTGGTAGTTTAAAGGAAGCGATCTGAAGATTCCATAAACTACCGGGCAAAAATGTTGTTTCTGGCAGCAATGATTGCGGGATATGCACAACAAGGAAAAGGTCTTCTAGCAATCGAAATGCTTTGAGCGGATGCAAGAGGAAGGCATAAAGGATGATGATGTTGCATTGTTAAATGTCTTGAAAGCCCGTGCGGTGTAGGAGCAATAGAACGGGGGCATGCTTGTTCATGATAAAGTTAGCAAAAGAGGGCCTGAGATATGTACCTGACATGTATGCTAAATTTGGAAATTTGGAGGAGGCAGGAAAAGTGTTTTTAAGTTTGCCAAACCGAAATCTAGTATCATGGAGTGCAATTATTGCTGCATATGGCCAAGATGGCAAGCGCCTTTTGGCTCTTGAATGTTTTGAAAGATGCAACAAGAAAGAATCTGACCGGATGAGACAACATTTACTAACATTCTTGTCGATGTAGCCGAAGCGGGGGTGGCTAGGAGATGAAGGCCGTTGGTACTTGAGGTCGATGCAAGCATGCCATCAAATTGCACCATCCCCTTCTCATTATGCCCGCCCGGGTCGATATCCTTGGGCGTGCTGGATGTTTTGTAGAAGCAGAAAATCTCCTCTTATTTTCCAGGCAAGAGAACATTGTTGGATGGACAAGTTTGCTTAGTGCCTGTAGAATGCATGGGAATGTGGAAGTAGGAAGGTGTTGCTTCTGTCATATAGCCACTATGGATTCCTCTGGCTGTGTAGGTGGATATGTGCTCATGTCAAATATGTATGATGATTATTCGCAGATGATACTTGCAGCATAGGGTAATGCTGTTGTTCCCAACTGCCGGGTCTCTGAAAGATATCAACCCTGTTCAATTCAAACATTCCCCAGAGGAAACAAGGCTTTCTCAACTCCGAGGGCATCTTTTGGAAAGTGATTACCATGATCAAACAAATTTAGCCTTGTTTGATGAGTATACCCTGAATTTAGAATGGAATTTTTGCACAGCCTGAAAGTATCTTTATCAGTTAGACTAGGACCTACTTTAGAATCTGATATCTCTGCACATCTCATGTGTTGATTAGTTTCTGGCTTACTTTGGCGTCTGATGTCTGTGCACATCATATCTTTTCTTTTCATCCAAGCATTCTATTATCTGTCATTCGATATGGACCTTTTTCTTCTGTTTGAAAATGATTCTTTAGTTGGCATTGCGTCCAAGGACCTCCCAACATGAGGTAAGTTGCAATACTAAACATGAAGAACTTTATTTATTGAAGTACCAGCAGCCTGACTGGTTTCTGAAAATGCTTCTTTCCAATACTAAACATGTCAGAACTTTATTTATTGAAGTACCAGCAGCCTGACTGGTTTCTGAAAATGCTTCTTTCCAACTAAGTCAATTCCATGTTTGCTATACAATGTACTTGTTTGAAAAAAGTACATGGTTAAAGAGGTTTCATTTTTGTAGACTTAAGGTTTCCATTTTGGGCCTGCTAGCTGGAAAACTATTTAGAAAACAGAGCAAGTTTTGACCATGCTTCTAGGAATGCAAGCGCGTAGCATCTTTGAAAAAGTTGAAATTTGAAGTGAAATTCTTTGGAAAATTTGGAATGTTGAAGTGAAATCCACGAAAACTGATGAAATGGAATTAAACAGTTGCACGTAGTGTTTGATAATGACCCTTTGGGCCACATTGTATCTGTTGAAGGTGTAGCTGTGGATTCCAAGAAGACGGAGGCAATTCAGTCTTGGCCTGTGCCAAAGAATGTATCTGAGTTGCATAGTTTCTTGGGATTGGCAAGTTATTATCGCAGATTTTTCTGGAAGTTTGCCAAGATTGCAGCTGCTTTGACTTTGTTGTTAAAAACTAATGTCCAGTAGCAATGGACAGTGAAGCAGCAGCAGGTAATGGATATGCTGGAAGAGGTTGCTAATCTTAGCGCCTATTCTGTTGATTCCAGACATGAGTAAACCTTATGAGGCTTACACGGATGCACGTGGTTATGCCATTGGTGCGGTTCTCATGCAAGATGGTAGGGTGGTGGCATATGAAAGTCGCCAACTCAATGCTACTGAGAAGAACTATTCTACGTATGAGCAGGAGTTACTGGCAATGGTTCATGCGCTCAAAGTCTGGAAGCATTATCTCCGTAATAAGTGTGAGTTTGTGGTCTACACTGATCATAAACCATTGAAGTTCCTGCAAAGCCAGGCCGAGGTGAGTCCAAGGCAAGCTAGATGGTTGGACTTTCTTTCTCAATTTCATTTTCATGTTGAACATCTTCCCGGGAAAAAGAATCCTGTTGCTGATGCTCTCTCTAGGGTTCGGGAAGTGAATTTGATGGTTCAGTGTGAAATTGCTTTGGTGTCACAGATTAAACAAGCATATGACTTGGATGCCTATATTTTAAGTATGCAGCATCTATCCAAGTTACCTGATGCTTGGGATTTCCAGAATGGACTCTAGTATCTTTTTTTTTAATTGAAGGCATAAGTATGTATTAAGAGTATATGTTAAAGTACAAAGATCGAAAAGCTCCAAGAGTAGAGCTTTTTTAGAACAAAGATCTTTAGGAAAGGGTAGGTCGTGAACCCTGATAAGATAAAACTAACCAAAAGCATAAAAATAGTGATAGCTTTAAAAGTATCTGGTAGTCTGAAACAGTTAAATCATCTCTGGATGGGCAGAAATCAGTGTGCACCCGAGTACCTCCTTTTCTTTTGCTCTCTTTTTAAATGGTCCTTTCTCCCCATGCCCTTGTTGGCAACTATGAACAGGCAGTAGGGGCATTTGCACTTATGGGCCATTCCTGGATTGAATCTGTCCTTCTTATCCTTGGCAGTACACAAAATGTTTTTCCTCTCGTCCAGATAAGCAGTGCAAGCATAGTTGCATTGGCAATTGTCTCCATGCTCGTTGGGTATTTCAACCCCAAATTGTTTCAGCCACTGTGCATTCGCATGGAGATTCATTCTCCTCCACCTCAGTCTTTTGAACATGATAAGTGTATTTCCTGCACACAAGACAAAAACTAACATAAGAACAGGGGATTAGGACTTAGTTCTGATTCCCAAAGATTTCCACAACCCAATTTATATCATATTGGGCTTGCTTAATAATAGCATTAGGCCAGATTATTTCTTCATTGAATATCAGGGTATTCCTTCCTTTCCACATTCTCCAAAGAAGAATGTATCTCCTCCATTCCACTGGGTTCTCAGGGAAGAAGATCTCGTCTATTTGCATATTGGCCAGTCCAGGAATATTAAGTCCTGTTTCTGCAAGCTCCAAGGTCCATTCTGCCCATAAGCAGTTTTTAAAGAGGTGTTCTTCATCTTCCTGGTCCTGCATGCATCTGATACATATATTAGAATCTGACATATTCAGCCTCCACCTTTTTCTGTTCGTGGCCAAAGCTTTATGCCAAAGCTGCCACATAAAGGCCTTAATCTTTGGATGAATTGGGCTTTTCCACATGTATTTCAGGTTCCTAGAAGCCCTGTCTGGATCAATATTCCATTTTCTGTGGATAGAGCTTTCTTGGCCCCTATTAAGGTACCTGTAGGCCAGGTTTACTCTATATCCACAGAAACCATTGATATGCCAAAGGACATCTGTATCATGCCAAACTCCTACTGTCAACCTTTGAGTGATACTATTGAACAGCTGCCTGGAATCATCTCCTAGATTTGCTATGCTGGAATCCTGATAGACAAAATCATATAAGTAATTCCATTGTTGGTCCATTGCTTGGCTAGAGTAGGGAAATTAGTAGCCAGACAGGTGTTAGGGTCATCCAAAATGAGAGAGGGACTCCAGAAAATTAGTTGGTCTTGGGAAAGGCCTTCTTTCCATGTATACATACCCTTTACCTTCTGCCATGCCCTAATCCACTTCTTGATAATCAGAGGTATTGTAGTGGGAATGGTAAATTCAAAGTAAATGCTATGGGGCAGCTGCATCTTGAGATTCCTCCAACCAAATGGGTGGCATTTACTGATATAGTGGGAGATTAGTGTGCTCACAGGGTGATTGATTTGATTATTACAAGCTCTATAAAAATACTTAGCAGCCCGGTCAAGTTGCTTTGTTTCTCAATATTAATAACTCCCGGACCTCCCATCTTCTTGTGCTTGCAACATTCTTCCATAGAGATAGGAATCCAAAGCATCTTACGCTTGTCCCTCCCGCAATGAATACGCCAATAATACCTTGCATTTTAGTTAGAACCTTCTTGGGTGCCACCATAATGGAAGATTGGTAAAACTGAGAGGAGGAGATGACTGAATTTGCCAAAATGGCTCTCCCATTTTAGAAAGAAATTTGGAATTAAGGAGTCCACTTTTTTGTAGAATTTATCAAGTAAGTCATCCCAAAGCTCACCAGCATTAGTTCTAATAGCATATGGAATGCCTAAAATTTTAGTTTTAGTAGTGGGAGAGAGGTACATACAACCCAAATTTGTAGCTGCTTCCTCACCCTCGTGTTGATGCCTTGAAATAAGTTTAGTCTTGGTAGGGTTGATTTTGCATCCCGAACACTTACCAAAATCTTCTAGAACGACTTGGGTGTCTTTGAATGGATTGTGCTTCCAAATGAAGAAAGAGAAAAGTGTCATCGCAAAGTGAACATTTAAGATATCTCCGACCTCTCACGGGAGGGGAGACTAAGACCTTTAATCAGATGTAAATCCTTGGCTCTCTTGAAGTGGCTGTTCAGGCCTTCCATTATAATTAGGAAGAGGAAGGGTGCAAGGGGGCAGCCTTGCTTGACCCCCCTTTTAATGTCAAAAAAGGGGCTACACTCCCCATTAATGAGAACAGCAGATCTAGAGTTGCTGAGAATGGCTTGGAAAACTGAAATGACCCTATCTGGAAAACTGAAAGGACAGAGATCTCATGGCGAAGGTGGTGAACATAATGTATATTCGGATCATAAAGGTAGTTAGTCTAGCCTTTATGTTTATTCCCTGGCAAGGTTTTAACTACAATGGTACATGATATTGTATGATTGTATATATATTGACTAGAAAAAGTGCCCAGCGATGCTGGGCTTTTTATGGGGCATAGGTCCAAAAACTTATAAAGATGGTGCAGAAGTTGAAAAATGTAAAGGGCAAAGGTTGTTGCTAGTATCTTAAGTTCAAAAGGCATTATTATTTGACATGTTTACAATGCTAGTAGTATCTTAGTTTGTCAAATTTAGGGAAATTCATTATTTCACCTCACCTTTTTGAATTTCATGATTATTGGTAGATTGTACGATCCTTGCTAGTGTCCATATTAGTTTGTGTGATCTTAAATGATGAAGGTCCTCAAGGGATTGGAATGTAAAAGTGTATACGATGATATATGCAGATAAATAGGTTCAACTTTTGTAACAAATTCATAAGATCATAAGATCTTCATGGTTGACACTATGCTCTTTTATGCTTGGTCTTGTTTAGAACATAAAACAATAAGTGCCCATGGGTTATAAAGACATTGATTGCGCAATATAACACTTGGGCACGACCACAATTACACTGCAATTCACATAATGCATGTAATAGTTTTTAGATTTCTAAAGTGTGCATCGTGGCCAAAAGCAGAAGGTTAGAATTAAAAAGCTATAATATTTTTTTTATGGCAACTTTTTTTGTCACTCGGGGTTTTACTTATTTACAATAGAATTTACATATCGTGCAAGCTTATCTGATAAACGTTGCAGCAACATCCCTTTATAATAGACAAACCCTTACACTTACCAACACCTTAAGCACAAATTTGCTCTTTTTCTCGGACATGATTACTTCTATTTAATATGTCTTACAAGCACATGCATCTCTCAATTCTGCTGATTTTCCATTTAAACATAGCACACATGCACACCCACCCAATCAAACAACCAACCATGTAATTTTACACCATCGATCCGGCACAACATGTTCATGTACTTAGATATAGCTATGCGATCCATGCAACACCGGGCTTTTCAAGAAAACAAGCATTATGACAAAGGCCACCTACGTAAAAGCAATTTAAAAGGAATTTGAACATGAGAAACCTTACCATTTTTTTATAAATCTTGCAAGCATGTTCAAGAATCAAAGGAAGAATGAGATATAGTATTTGGTGGGGCTGAATATAAAGGCATAAGTGGAGTGAACTTCATGGCATGTAATTGTCAAGATCACGATTAGTGACAAGGCGAGGGTCCCATGGTCGATTTAAGTTTCCAAAACCCAACCTCCACATTAAATGGGCAATAGGTACCAACCTTTTGTATCGATTGATTACCGACAACAATAGCTTCCAGCTAAAACAAAAGGTAAAAAAAAAAATAAAACCACAAAAAAAAAAACCTTTTGTCAAACAAAAGGATAACCAAGATATAAAAAACTGTTCCAACTTTATGCAAGAAGAAAACCATGAACATGTCTCAAGGACCACAATGTTATATAAAGAAATGAGGACTACTTTTAGGTGAGGCAAGGAGCTGCTGGCGTGGTGATCTGGGGGCCCGGCTATGGCTATGGAGACACACTATGTATGAAGCGAAGGATAGGTAATACATGCTAGATGCACGCACATGAGCCACACAACCCACGTCCCATCTTTGCCCATGCAGAACTTCCTTCCATATCCACGAGTTTACATTTGCGGATCAACACGCAACACAAGTTACAAAAATTGTCAATATTCCCTTTCACATAATATATTCCACTTCTGCCTCCCTATTACCCCGGAGATTCTTACCACACCCTCTCTATTACGGACTTTAATAGCTTTGCATCCTCCCAAAATAGTCCAAAATGGATGTGCCATGACCCAGCACCATAGAGGTCAACTTCTGGATCCTTTTTTACGACTCGGTTATTTTTACCAATCACAAGTTTTCGGAAGCATTGGAACCTTAAACTTAGGCGAGTGAGCAGTTATGCCATAGGTTCAAAATCGGACTCACATGTCTTCTTGTTTCTTTGATACTTTATAAGAGTTCCTTTGGAAAAAATTACCCATCTAGTAAGTCTAGAGACATAGTTCACATGAGAAAGGATCGAAAGCGAGAATATACGGTTTACCGTCTCATGCTTATTTTGAAGAAAGAATTTTCAGCTTTTTAAGCTAAATGATGTTTACAACATCGGTCACGGATGATCAAGCATAGTCGACATCCATAACCAAAGCGCATCTTTTTTTTGTTTTTGAGTTTTTATCCTAGCTAGGTAAGGTATCTCTGGGTTGTGCACAAGCTCAATGAGTATGAACACCATCATGACACTGCTCAAGTAGATGTCACTCCCTTAAGATTTGGCTATATGTCAATTGCGGGATAGATCGAAAATCTGTGGCCATCTAGATTTGGTTCCTAACTTTGTTTATTCGGTGCACCATGTTAAAATCTTGAGCTAGGTATAGCCATGTCGGATGACACCCATCTTTGAAATCCAAGTCTGAGAGATAGTCTAGATGATCACGGCTGATCCATAACTACACAACACATTCAACACTATTGTAATCATGTCTAGAAAGTACTTTGGCGACTCCGTCGTGGCGGTAACATAAAAACTTGGATATGGCTGGTTGATGTGGTTGCCTATACATGGTTTATGTGGTTGCCTATTTTGATAATAGAAGAAGAGAGCGAATCGAAACTTTGCTTGAGATTGGAGATACACGAGGATATAGCGGGGGCGATTGGCATATTTTCGTATCTGTTGATGCATCATATGTAGCTGGTGAGACCTTGGTAGTTGCGGGGAGAAGTTCCATCTAGATTGGAAGGCATTCCTTCTATTTTACTTGTACATAGAAAGTGGGAAACCATCCTTGAAAATTCACGGAAGGGGAATTTGGATCAAATGTCGTCACTTGATTTTAACGGACTTTCTACTAAGAAGCGGTATAATCAAAGTTGTTTATATCAACGAAAATCCATTGATGGCATGCAAGAAATCTTCATGAAAGAATGATGATGATCAATTCTTAATGGCTCGTTTGTATTCCTTCTTCCATAGAGTGCATCTCCAAAGCGGGGACTGCGGTAGCAATCGGCAATCGTTAGGCTTTCCTTTTCTTTGGCAAAACTTTAGATGAAAGAATTTTTATGCTTCAAATTTTGGTAAAAGATATGAGATAGGAAAATAATTTACCCTATGTAAGCCCTTTGGAAAAAAGAGTTTGTTACAAAGCATCCAAGGAAAACGTAGCTAAGGCATTATGCATGAGCAACACCTTCAGATGTTTAAAATGCCCCTGCATAAAGATAAGCAATCTTATTTGAGATGAGCATCAAGAATGAAGGCAAGGTAAAAGTGAAGGTAAGATAAAAACGAATTTGGATTTGCGGTTACCATCTAATCCGATTACATGAAAAAGATAATTTACATAAATTGAAAAAGCAAAGAGATATTTACCATCATGTAGAAGCACCATGCCAATCAAGGTGGCACCATGGCGAACAATAGCGAGAATCTCATTGGTCCAAACATCAGATGCATTACCTATGTTTACGCTAGATTCATTGTAACGAGAATAATAGAAAATTAATTCTTTGTGCAAGTTACATGGTACGAACAAAGGATATCACTGCATAATTTAAAAGGATGTAAATCAAATGAGTTATAAAGGGAGGGCGGCTAAATCAAATAAATCTGAAACCTACCTAACTCCTATATGCCCTCGGCTATTTACATTTGTCGGGAGCGTTGCAAATTCCCTTCCATCCCAAGCTAAAGCGAAGATCATCGATAACAAAAACCATCGCGAAGATTACATTTCGTTCTGTTACTAAAAGCGGTTTAGCGGATGAATATATCAAAGCTGATTGACATCCTTAGACATGCCCAATTTGCATACCTATTACCATGACTACGGCAACAACAGAGAATGAATGAATTGTGCCATCTACCTTAGGCAAAAAAGCTAGAGCGGATATGCAACTTTGAATTATAGCCCCCTTGCTGTTAACGTGTCAATGTTCTAATATCGGCTTATCTTCTTATTGCGGAAAGCTGACATCTTGCTAGCTGAAAAATTCTATGCTTCATGAAAGTTAGTACGTGTTGTTTATTCATTTTCTTTCTGTCAAATGAAGTTGTTATGATTTGCTCTACACTTATATTCAAATTTCATTTACCATATGGTGCACACATCCAACAGACAAGAAGAGGGTCCCATCCTCGTTACTTAAACAAATTCATTCGGGCATTCTTGGGGACATAAAAAATATGGTCAATTTATATACGCATCTGTTTGCCAAAGCACTGATTTACGATATTTCGTCAAAAACAACACGTATATCGTCTCCCTTCTCCACTTTGGCATAGAACACATAAGATTAGACTCCACCTTAGCAAGAAAGTATCATGGACCAAATACCTCTTGCGTAACCTTGTCAATAAACATTTCCAAGCCTTTTGATACTTCTACGAGTGGTTCCCTGCATAACTCTTAAAGCCAGCTTCAATCCTCTTTCATTTCGGCCCTAGTTCCCTGTTGGGCGGCTTGAACCAAAAGAACAAGATGGCACTCCATATCACTCTTTTTATCACAACGACGACACAAATATTCAGCGTCCAACATAAACTCCCCATCTTCGCCAGCCCGACAACTCCAGCCATTCGACAATCTAAAGCACATTCAAGATGCGAAGAATGCCCACACATACCTGCAGATTTTCCAGCACCCACAAGCTGGCGACACTGTATCCACTCATACCTATCCCTTTCTTCTTTCTTAATTTTAAGCCCACATAGCAAACATCTACACTCTCTGCAAAATCCATTTGGCTGCCCCGGCCGAGATAGTGTCTTTGGCAGAATGATGGGATTTGAGACCAAATAAAGGAGGAATTTTTAGGCTTCCTTTTCAATACTTCAGGGGAATGCCTTTGAAATGAGGCAATGCTCTCGATGTATTCCTCTGCCAAAAAGTTATATATTGAAGAATAATTTGAAAAAATTAAAAAGCACAGCTCCAGCAAGAGTTTAGAGAGCCACGACTGGATCAAGCTCGATGCACCATCCAGGTAGCCAAAATAAAATCAAAAGCTATGTGGAGAAGCGACGGTCCACCACGGTTGTTTTTGTATGAATTCGTGTAGCCACAAAGCTAAAATAATAACTAACTATTAAACGGTCCAAAATGAAAGTTGTGGAAAAAGAAATTGACGGCCGAGATGCTCTGCACACACTACATTTTGCTTTTATTATTATATATAGATATTCAAGAGAATATAGGGGCTTCTTTGTCGTCCATATTTTTGCTTCTTTTTCCTACCGCTTCTAGCCTACTCTGATTTGTCACATGGTATCAGAGCCACGTACCTAAGAACAAGCATCAAGAGTGATTCCGTGATTCAAGACAAGCAAGAAAAGGAGTGGTGCAGTTTGGAAGAATGTCTAATCTGCAAATCTATTTCAAGAATGTGGAAAAGTTGGATAGAGCTAATGCTCAATATTGGTTTTGGAAGATGCAGTCCACTTCACTCTCCGGCCATAGAGGGCAACCCTCCGTGCGCAGCACCTTGTTTTATTTGCATTTCGTTATCTTGAATCATGCATGAATCAAGCTATTCTTCACAGCAAAAAACTGAATAACTACAAAACTGGCTTTCTATGGCCAAAAATTGGATAGCTACGATCTTGTTCGTAATTTCGCCTCGTCTGGCGGGGCCGCCTCAGGAAATTCCCTCGTGGAATTTTCTCGAACCGTAGTTTCCCTAGTACTTAATATGCAACAATAATGATTTGGAAAAGGTTCTTCCCCAACATTCCCTCTCGATATAGTTACTCCTCTCGAGAGATCTGACTCACAATCTAGAAGAACAGAACAAAACACAATAGAATAGAATTGATTTGATTTGATTTTTCTAAGTTTCTAGTTCAAAATTCCTACTCTTTTTCCAGGATTTTAGTTCAAAGTTTGTACCTGCCGGTGGGAATGGACTAGGCCTACCATCTACTGGTCCATTAGGCCTACCGATCATATTGATTGCGGAGAAATTCTGGATTTGGACTTTACATATAAGAATCATACACACAAACATGTTGCATATAGTCTACAAAAAGGACCCAAGTCTACAATGTTTCAATTTACAACATTGCATTGCTTTCTGATTTCTCCATGTCTGCCAGTTTTGACGCCGATCATGCCCATTTTCACCATAGAAGCAGGAAATTTCTGCATCCAAGATGATCCGAAGAAGGAATTCAAGGCCACATTCGGCATCGTAGTAGGTCCGGCAGAAAACAAGACCTGATCGGACTGAAGAATGCCCCGCCCCCTTGCCAGGTTTGTGTAGTAAATATTATCAAATGTATCCGGCGTAGATGGATCTAGATTAACCACAGCATTTGGCGTTGGATTATCTCTAGGACATTGTTGCTTCAAATTTTGGGCCAGAAAGGGATCCAATGTCGGATCTGTATCAAAGAAGTTGTTGAATCCATATAATCTTCCGGCAAAGTTTGCGCAGTGTGCTTGCCCTATGGTATGTGCCCCTGTTTCAAAAAATAAAAGCATACAAATTAGAACCGGAATCTTTGCTTTCCTGCTTTAATCTTTATTACTTGCTTAAAGATTTCGTTTCTTGAAAACTTGGAACGAATCTTGGTTATCTTTTGCCTGAGTTCAGTCTGAAGCAGTCTTTCTCTTATATAAGCATACAAGCATGTAGGAGTCGGTTTTTGTTTTCCATCTTGCTTGATGTAGATGCTTTTCATTTACATCTTGTGCTTTATTATGAAGGAATGAAAGATTTTCCCGCTTGTTTTAAGAAAATGCTTGTTAGGGTTCTTAGATTACCGGAGAGAGTAATGAGATCATCTTGAGAAAGGCCTTTAGCTGCGAAATTTTGAGTGAGCTGACTGACGCTGAAAGAAGGATCTGGCAAATTTGCAACGGCTTCAGAAGCAGAAGAGATTCTTCCATCCCTTCGTCCACCAGGTACGCTCCAAAGGGGACCTCCTACCTAAAAATATGAAAGTTCTTCGTTTTAGGATTAAAATATTGCGCACTGGTTTCAAATGAGCTATCTAACCTGTACCCACCAAAGATACTCCGTCTCGGGCTGCAAAAGCCACAATATCTGCACAAGAAACTGTTCCAGGGCACACAGCTTCCAATCTTCTTTTCGCTAAATCAATTACTTCAAAACCTCTCAGCGACCTGTTTGATCCAGCTTCCTTCTCTGCTCTGTTCGTAGGTGTTGAGTCTATCAAAACAGAGCCATCACATCCCTACACATGTAATTACCATCCACATAAAAAAAAATTCACATTGTAATTGAAATAAATGTCGATGTGTATTGAATTTCTAAAGTGCTAAACGTTAGTGGCAATACTGCTCCTTACCTCTTCAAAACAGTCATGAAAATGTAGATATTGATTGAATTCTATAATGCTAACTTAGACGTGAGTGTTACCTCCACAAAACAGTCATGAAAGTGAAGCCTAAGAAGGCCTGCTGCTATGCCTTTGTTAACCTGTACTGCTCTGGTTACAACGTCTCTTATAATATTCTCTGCTTGTGGACAAGAGTTTCTGTAGAAATCTTCCTTCAGTTGAGCTTCAGAACAACAGAATATTGAGCATATAGTGACGAAGATCAAACATGGAAGAACGTCATGCGCCAGCTCCATTTGCTTGCCCCAAGGTTTGTCAGAAATGACCTTATGCAGTTCCACTAATCAGAAGCATATGTTCTTAATATAATGCTTATAAAGTTGGAGTAATAATTGGAAGTGCTCTTATTGACGGATCAAGACATGAAATTTGTCAGAGAAAAGAAAAGCTTTGGTCGGTTCCTTCCTCATGGATGCCCTGCTTTAAAGATCAAGAGGACACACTTTTTTCGATTCCTGCAGCAAAGAACTGCATTCTAGAGAATTATTGGGCATTGTTGAGAATGGATCCAAAGCACACTGTCATATCAATCTGGCTCAGTTGCTTGAGAATTGAACTAGAAGCGTATAATTGTTGCTTAGTGCTCTGGAGCAGTGTCATAGGCTACTGCAGCGGCACTGATCTAAAATTTCTCCATAAGCTATAAAAGGAACAATGCTGTCAGATGAATCTGGCACACGGGTTCCTCAGTTTGTTGAACATATCATTAGGCTCTCTCTTGTACTGTGAAAGAGAGAGCATGACAAATGCGTGAGGAAGTGTGGAGTTGTACATATGCAGGCTATAAGTACAACATCTCAGTATACCAGAAAAAGAAAGACTAATATATACAAGAACTTTTCAAAATGCTTGCTAGATGACAATGGGCAGTGAGACGAAGGATAAGAGCATTTTTCCACGATACCCAAAGTGACGATTTGAGAGTGAAATTCTTTACTATGGGTGGGCACACGGAAAACAATTGTCCCTAATTTGGAAATATGCCAAAGTTAGTTTCCTATAGCGTTTGATGGCTTTGTATGCCAAACAAATACTATCATTAAATATGTGCAACAAATTCTTTTGTGGTCAAGCTATTTAGGTGGCCCATCAAAAATCTTCCTATGCTTTCTCCATTGGGATATCCCCTTTTTTTTTGGATGAAAAGGGACTTTTAATTACTCAACAAAATATAGTACAATTGGTTGTCAAAGACAAGGTTACCTTTGACAATATGAAGGAGAACAAGAAGAAAAATGAAATACAAAGGAGCAAAGCCCTAAGGCCAGAATATTACAATGTACATATCTCGAAATTTGACTAATCCGATAGTGTCGCTTGCAAAAAAGCTGGAGAAATTAACAAGTGACACTGCAGGTCCAAAAATTTGTATATACACCAGCGGCTTTATGTAGTGTTTAGAGCTGGAACTTTCCATTGTCTGAATAGAGAACCATATGAAGACTTGCTGGAAAATTTCCTACAATACACTAAATTAACGGATTCTTTTCTTTTTTTAATTTTTACTGGTTGGTCTCTAGTGTTCCACGGGCTTTGTCCAACGCTGATTGTGGTATGAACTTTAATGTTAAGTTCTATATAATTGTCTTGTAATTCTTTCCTAGTAGTTCCAATCATACCATCACCAATCTAGCTACATTGAGTTCTCTATTTTGAAGTCCTCCATTTCATATAGTTTGGCTTCAAACTAGGTTTGTACCATCTCTATTTCAATTGGATCTCCTATCCATTATAACTTCTCGTTCTTTGCATTTTATTGTTCATTTGGAAATCGAATTTTGCTCTGAGATTTCATATAGCTATGAACTTTGTTCGAAGAACATGGGGGCCTTTTGTCAACATTGGTTCTCTTGTCATCCAACTTATAAGAAAGCAGTTTTGCATGGTTTTGGAATGTGCAAGGAGATATTTGTGGAGGTAAAAATCATGCATATAAAATAAAATAGAATTAAGATATAAGATAGGGGAAAACTATAAAATACCCCTAACTTTTTGTAAAATTCACAGTATACCCCTAACTTTCTAAAAATTCACAAAATGCCCCTAAAAAACCTATACATGTATTTGTATTTCTTATGTTTTCATAAAACGCCCTTAACTTTTGTTTTATTTTATAAAATACCCCTAACTTTTAATGAAATTCAAGAAATGCCCCTAACTTTTGTAATATTTGACCAAAAGCCCTTGCTCAACGTATGACAATTTAGAACATTAGAAGATATTAATGGAATACCCCTAACTTTTCATAAAATTCACAAAATGGCCTCAAGTTTGGTTAAATTCACAAAATGCCCCTTGTACAGTCAAGAAGCCTGAGACTTGAAACAGAGACGAATGAGAAAGAACATAAACAAGGTTTTCAACTGACTAGAACTCCCAATTTCCAACAGGATACAAGCATGCCGTTCCCATCAATTGTTGTTGCTGAGAGTAAGATTCCTAGATACCTTCCTTTCAGATGAGTACCGTCCAATGCAACAACTGGCCACAAAATGAAAAGCCCCTCAAACTAGCATTGTAGGCAATGAAAATGCAGAAAAATCGACCATCATTTGTCTTCTGCATGAATGCTACACTTCCAGGATTAGTCTGTAAAATTTCATTGCAGTAACCATACAACTTCTTGTACGCTTCAGTATGGTCCCCATGAATATGTGCATGCGCTGCCTCTTTCGCTTTCCAAGCAACACCGTATTTTATAGTGACTTTCTTTTCTCTTCTCATGACCAATAAGCACCTTTGGTCTTAAGTCCGGTTGGTCCCTAAACCTCTCTACTGTAAGCCACTTAGTATTGGCTTCTTTGTTGCCAAGTTGTGAACTCCCAGCGCATGTATGTTCACCATCTATGCATTTGATAGCACATCTGGGGCCTCCTTCACAATAGAAGCATGGAGACGCCAACTGCAACTATCAACACTACATTTTACTATGTACCTATATTTACAGGAAAATCAAAGTAAGTCAAATTGGAGAAGGAAGATAACAAACAGACATTATATGTTTGAAAGGCATACCTTTTCCGATCGCTCTTAAGAATCTTCAATTCAACACTATGAGCGATTGCATGATCCTTCACAGCCAAATTCAACTCATCTAAAGATGCCCAGGTTGATCCAGTTTGCAATGCCATGTTAATGTAGGATCTGTTTTTCAACTGCAATGAAGCAAATGCAAACATTTTTTGAAAAGGGAACATGATTGGCATGCTTTTCTGATACAAATGAACAAATGAGAGTTCACTCCAAACAATGCTTAAAGAGAGTTCCCAAGAACTTTTCCATCTCTACCTGGCTAAAGAAGTTCCTTGAAGCATACGGTCCTTCCAATAAAGTAGCTGATGCAAATCTTGCAAAGAAAAGAAAGCTTTGGAGTGTTCGATGAAGGAGCTAAAAGAATCAGATCTTCTTACAGTAGGAAATTTCTGCCTATTCTTGGTCAAAATTTCTGCCTATTCCAGATACGAAATTGAGGTTTTTCAAGATCACACCCTTTTCCTATCTCTATCCCAACCGGAGTTGCATGTTTACAATGCTAATTATGAGCAAAATCATCTAAATGAAATTCAAAGATTCAAGCAAGAACATACCGGAATTCAGGTTGGAGAAGACCATCGATCAACGAAGCTCCATCTTGCAGTGAAATCCTTCATCCTGGCCTCTACTCCGGTGAACTCCACCGCGATAAAGAATCGGTTCCGCCAACGGGAAGTTTTTGCAAGTTTTTTTGTTGTGTTACAGTTTTGACAAATACGAGGAGGGGTATACGCTTTTTGACAAATACAGTGCACAAGTCTATATAGGGGCATTTCATGAATTTTCTAAAAGTTAGGGCTATGTTGTGAATTTTGCAAAACGTTAGGGGTATATTGTAGTTTTTCCCTATAAGATATTTGGCACAAGATTTTGTTACTTATTGAGAGCTCTTATATTTAATCTAGACGTGGAAAGGGAGAAGTGAAAGGAAGCCATGAAGTAAGTGATGGTGTAGATATGTGAATAAAATGGAGAGAGAGAGAGAGAGAGAGAGAGAGAGAGAGAGAGAGAGAGAGAGAGAGAGAGAGAGAGAGAGAGAGAGAGAGAGATGAAATGAAATGAAATGGTATTACGTCTTTGGAGACCTCTCAGGTCTATTAGACGTTACAATAAGTGTTAATACAAATCATCTGGGAAGTCCACATCAGGAACTTCCACCTCTCTTCCCAATCATCATCACTCTCTATATCATCACATAATAGATTTTGTAGATTTTTTACACACGATTCTCTGTGTTGTATGACTTCAATAATAAAAGAACCAATGGTATTAGCATCGAGTTCAAATAGTTGGTGCAAACTATTTACCTTTATACCATACCTTTGTCTTATCACTGTGTAAGCAGGGCATTGAATCATCACATGGTGCTCATCTTCCACATTACTCCCACATGCTTTACATGTTCTTCTCTCCCTAGGGATTTTCCCCCACCGTCCTGTTTCCACCTCCAACCTGTGTGAACTGAGTCTCAACCGACTTATTGCATGCCTCTTACCCACCGAAATGTTTTCCTGCAAATACGCTGCTTGTGCCAGTCTCGGATTCATATTTTGTTTGTATATGCTCATCTTAGGCTGTGGGTTTAACCAGATTTTTTCTTTAACTTTCTGTTTAATCCATTGTCGAAGGTCTCCATCATATCTTAGCGCTTCCTCAAGTGATATACCCCATCTAATCAACCATTGTCGAACATCTGCATACCATCCTTGATCATTACTAGCCTCCATTGCTCTACACGGGATCCTATCATCATCTTGCTGTCTTAACCTTTTCACATATTTGATGCACCTCACAATTGCTTCTCCCTCCATTGGCATAAGGCCACATTCAGCTAGGAGCATTGGGAATGGTGTCTGCATTTTCACGCCTGTTTCTTGTCTCAAGAATTTCTTTAGTACCTGCTCAATGTCCTCCCAAAGGCCTTTGGGCAGGCTAGGCCCCCAAATCTCACATCCATATAGTACCACTGTTTGTACAAGTACAAAAAATAGTTTAATTTTCAGCTCCCATGCCCATAGGTGGATTTTTCTACTCTGGCTCTGTAGAGAATATAATGCCTTAAGCCCTCCCTCAATCCGCTGTGATATACATGCATTCCATCTGTGATTTCTATGTATAATTAGGCCTAAATACTTATAGGAATCACAACTCTGTACCTCGTTTCCATTATATTGAAAGTTGAAGTCTTGTTTAAGTATCCCAACAGCCAAGACCCTTGTCTTATCTAAATTTACCTGCATGTCAGTTTGCGCACAGAATAGTGCTAATGCATCAAGGTGCTTTTGCATAAGTGTTTGCGAGCGTGAGAATATCACCACATCGTCTGCATACATCAAAAGTCTTATCACATACCCATTAAGGTCTGCACCATCCCCTCCATTCACTCTGAGCCACTCCTCCAAAGCATCAATAAATAGTCCAAACAAAGTAGGTGATAATGGGCAACCTTGTTTAACTCCGATGTTACTAGATATTCTGTCAGGGACATCAGACAAGAAGGGAACTGATAATTGCACTAATACTTTTTCATACAAGGTCCGCACTGCTTCTCTCAACTCAATGGGTACCTGTATTAGCTCCATTCTTTCCCACAGTTTACTTCTTGGCACTTTATCAAACGCCTTTTGGAAATCAACGAAAAGGATATAAACTGGTTTTTTCTTACCTTTGATAGAGTCCATAATTGTCTTTAGAGTTAACAGATGGTCCAGGGTGGATCTTTGAGTTCGGAATCCTGCCTGGGTCTCCGCTCTTACATTTGCCTTCTCTGCCCACTGGCTAAGCTTTTTCTCTATGATTGATGCAAATAACTTTGAAAATAAGCTACTTACCATTAATGTGCGGTAGTTATTAGCATCTTGTGGATCTCCTCCTTTATAAATTGGCACAATTCGATTGGTCTGCCATGCTTCTGGAAATCCCTCTGTCAGCACTTTATTTAACATGTGCGTGATCCCTTTGAATATCTTGTTATCAGCCCATTTTAGAAGCTCAGCTCCCATGCCTTGAGCATCCCGTGCCTTCCCATTGGCCAGCCTATCAATTCCATCCACCACATCAGGTTCAGTGATGATTAAATCAGATTTTCCTTTCCTGTCATTTCCTAGCCCCTGCATATGATATAACGAGCATACCTGTTTCCATAGATCTGCTGCTGTAAGAGGGATGTTGGCTGGTTTAGTTGATTTCAGCTTACTCCAAAATCTCTTTGGCTCTTTTAAATATCCCTGTACCAACTCCTCTTGCTTTTTCTTAAGATAGATTCGCTTTTTTCGTCTGATAAGCTTTCTCAAGTCCTTTATTAATTGTTGTTTCTGTTCCCCTTTTGTCCGTCTCACTTTATTTTTCATTTCTCTGCATTCCTGATCATACCATGAATTGCACTTGAGTCCTTTAAGGATTCTTTGTGGCACAAAGCATTTTTCTGCAGATTCCAGCAAAATCGTTGTGATTGTGTCATTTAATTGGGTTATTTCATCCGGCCAAATCAACCCTTGGCTTCTCTTTTCTGTCTCTTGCCTATAAAGGCTCCCTTTCTTGGGATCAAAGCACATCTTTTCTACTTTTTTGGGCTGCAAAATTTCTGGCATAGGACAAGACATTGCAAACATCAATGGTGCATGATCAGACTCATGTCTTTCTTCCATCACAACAAAATTTTGAATATATTTGCTTGTGGCTTCACTACAGATCAAGTAGTCCACAACACTTCTTTGTCTGCACGTGCATCCACCTGATTTTGGGAACCTACCAATGCCATTAATTATAAGTAAATTTGAACTGCTGCACAAATTCAACAGATATCTCCCTGTTTTTGTCATTGTGTTATCAGCCGAGGACCTTTTCCATCCATTCATCTCTAGTATTTGGTCATCCTCTGTCTCTAACCATAACGGATCTTCGCCATCCGCATATTTAGTAGATTGAGTGTTGGCTGTTCGGCTGTTGAAGTCCCCAGTTACAATAACATTTCCCTTTTCCTGATACTTCATTATGTCTTGCTCTAGATTATAAAATGGGTCATCACTGCTGGCATCTGTTGCATTCGTGTAAGCTTGCATATGACGTGGTGCAAAATAGCATACTGCCATATATATTGTGTCTAGTCCCCCCTTCACTTTCAGCCATAGGAATTGATTGTTGGTACCCTTTTTAATCCCCTCAACCATATGCTTGTATTCATTTCTCACATAGCAAGCAACTCCACCGTTCCCACAATCACCTTGCTTGAATCTTGGATTTTTAACAGAGTAGATATTCTGAAAGTGATCAATCTCTGGCAGCGCAAATACATCGTGCTCTTTGGTTTCAACAAAACAAATCATATCAATTTCTTCCAGTAAATCTTCCATGATAAGAACTTTATCAATCGTTAACCTATTAATATTCCATATTGCTACCTTGAAGGTCCCCAACAACCCCTATTCTTCAATGATGGCCTTTCCCTTTTTCCAAGTAACTTTTTTATTGTTGGCTTTGGCTTCTCTTACTCTTTCCAGTTCTTGTTTCTTGGCTAGCATCTGGTCTTTAGTTAAATCTTCATTCACCCAAACAAACTTCCCATTCAGCTTGTTCCTATTTTTCAAGATTGTAAGTCTGGCCTCCCTATGATTGAGAGAGAGAGAGAGAGAGAGAGAGAGAGAGAGAGAGAGAGAGAGAGAGAGAGAGAGAGAGAGAGAGAGAGAGAGAGAGAAATGAAATGAAATATGTATTTACTACGTCTGTAGACCACCAGGTCTATGAGACGTTCAAAGTCGTACAATCAACATTATAGAAAATATCCTCCAATGCATCCTCCGAGAGAAATGCATTAGATGTCTCCCACTTCTCTTCCTCTTTCTCTTTACTACCAATATCCTTGAGCACAGATTCCCTTTGCTCCAGCATCTCAATTATAAATTTTCCTACAATATTTCCTGACAGATCAAAGAAAGTTACCAGATCACCACAGCTAATCCGGTGTTTACTACGAAGATCCGTATACCGTGGGCAGTGCAAAAGCGCATGTGCCTCATCTTCAATCTCCCCCGTGTCACACATTTTACATAACCTGAGTTCATAAGGGATATTACTCCATCTACCCACTTCCACACCTAGTCTGTGTGAGCTGAGCCTCAATCGACTAATGGCATGTCTGTACTTCAATGACAACCCTTCACCCAGATATCCTGGCTGCCGCAGACAGGGATTGATGGACTGCTTATAGTATGCTTTCTTCACCTCGGGGACACTCCAAGATCGTACCACCACGTGATCATGTACCCAGGCTCTAATGTCACCACGTCGAGCAGGCAAGTCATTGCTATCCAATCCCCATTTCCTCATCCAAATCTTTATGTCAGCATACCACCCTTTGTCTCTAGTTGCCTCCATAGCAACCCTAGGCAAGCACTCTTCAGGCATATCCAGATGCACCTTACCTATATACTCAAGGGTCTTGCACAAGGCTTCTGCCTCGAGCGGCATCATACCCCATTCCACCAACATCATATCATAAGGAGTTTGTGCCTTAACCCCTAATTCTGACCTGAAGAACTTCTTTTGAACCTTTTCCACCTTTTTCCAAGTATCTTCTGCCAATCCTGGTGCCCATACCTCACAGCCATACAACACTACCGATTGCACAAGTACCTTGAACAGCATTCGCTTTAACTCGAAATTCCAGATGTCAGCATTCGCACTCCTGCGTTGCATACTATAAAGAGCCTTCAACCCACCATTCACCCTCTGCTCTACTGCCTGATTCCAACTGGGACTTTTATCAACCTGAACTCCCAAATACTTATATGAGTCTACTATGTCTACACGTTCCCCTTTGTATAAAAACTCAAGATGATCTACCTTAAGTGCCCCAAAAACAATCAGCTTAGTCTTAGCTAGATTCACCTTCATACCTTTGTGATCACAAAAAAGGGATAGTGAAACCAAATGTTTTTGCATACCTGCCACCGATCTGGATAGTATAACAATGTCATCTGCATAAAGTAGCATAAGCAACACATACCCATTTATGATCATACCATCTCCTCCCGAACAAGCCATCCATTCTTCCAACTGATCTATGAACAAACCAAACAGAGTGGGGGACATAGGGCATCCCTGTTTAACCCCCATGTTACTAATCACCTCATCTGAACTGGTCTGGGAGTAGGGAAATGATAATTGAACCAAAACTTTTTCATAAAGCAATTTAACAGCATTTCTCATTTCCAATGGCACCCCAAGCATCTCCAACCTCTCCCACAGATTGCCCCTGTGTATTGTATCAAATGCTTTTGTAAAATCTACGAAAAGCGCATACAATGGTTTACGTGTTCCTGTTACCAAATCGATCAAAGCGCGTACCGTGACTAAATGGTCTGTTGTCGATTTCTTGGGCCTAAAACCTGCTTGCCCCTTTGCCCTGACATTGTTCTTTTCGGCCCATCCACTAATTTTACTGTTAACCATGGTGGCAAAAAGCTTCGCAAAGAGATTACTAACCATTATCATTCTATAGTTATTTGGGTCGCTTTCAGCTCCCGCTTTATGAAGGGGAATAACCCTATTCATCTGCCACATGTGGGGAAACCCCTCTCTCAAAACAGCATTCATCAATTTCCAAAGTGCTTCCTGTGTTGTCGTCCCTGCCCATTTAAACATTTCAGCCACTAACCCCATATTATCCGCAGCTTTCCCATTCGACAAAGCTTGTAGCCCCTCTTGTATATCATCAAATGTGAACTCCCATTCGTCCCCACTCAGGTATTGCACTGGTACATTATCTTCTATGCCTGGGACATGATACAAATTACCAATATATTCTAATAGATCTTCCTTTCCCAACACAACAAAGTGTTTTAGCTTTGGTTTGATCCTATTCCAGAATTTCTTGGGCTCTTTAAGCAATTCATCAATCATTTGCAAGTGCTTTTTGTATAAAAACTTCTTCTTTTTTGATTTCACCAACCTCATGTATTCTGCCTTGATCGCTCTCCTTTTATCCCCTTTGGCTGCTTTAAACTCATGTCTCTTCATCTTGCATTCCGCATCAAACCAGGTGTTGCATGGTAGCCCCTTCAATTTTCTTTGGGATAAATAGCACTTCTTAGCAGTTTCAAGTACCAATGTACTAAGCACTGTACTGATATCCTCTGCTCGATCTGGCCAGATCACCTTGGATGCCTGCCGCTCACACATGGAAGCAAATTTTTCAGCCTTATGGTAACTCATAATGAGTCTTGGACTGTCATTAACAACTGCTTTGAAAGGTTCAAATCTGCCAACGTTTAATGAAACAAAAATTGGCACATGGTCGGATTCTGGTCTCTCATCCCCAACCTCAAAACTCACCATCTGTTCCATAAACTGCGGTCTTGCTATCACCAGATCTACCACACTTGCCCCTCTACATGTGACCCTTCCTGAATTGGGATATCTGTCTACACCATTGTACACTATCATGTCAAATCCTGTACACATACTCAGGAGGTGGTTACCTTGAGGAGTGGGCCATCTTATTTTATCTTCCGACACTCTATTCCATCCACATTGCACAAGTTCCTGAGCATCAATCATGTCTAACCACACTGGTTCCCCTTCTGCACTAGCTACTGCTGCTTGCTTGCTTCCAATACGACCATTAAAATCTCCCAACAAAAGTGTCTCTCCTTGCGGTAACAGTTTAAGAACATCTTGTTCCAAGTGGAAAAAGGGGTCATCTCGGTCCAGCATCTCGCCATTATACACTGGAGATTCGCGTGGTGGAAAATAGCAGCCTGCTATAAAGACCTTCCCTGTCTGACCATGCATCTCAACCCATATGTGCTGCTTAGACCCAAGTCCCTCAACCAACTTTACCAAATTTCTTATTTCTGGTCTTATATAACACGCAATGCCCCCGTGCCCCTTTAGTCTCCAATGCTTATAATTCCACACTGAATGTAATAATTCAAACCCTGCAATGTGTAACTCTCCACGCTCTTCATTCTCACATGTCTCTAAGAAAAACACCAAGTCTACCTGCTCTAGAATGTCTCCCATCATGTTTATCTTTGTCAGATTTAAGCTATTAATGTTCCAACATAGAATCCTGGTGGTGTCGCATCCCTATGCCTGTTCGACTACAACCTTCCCACGGCGCCAAAATGCTTTTTGTCCGCTTTGCTTAGCTTCCTTGAATAGTTGCATCTGCTCTTTGTGTTCTCGCAGTTGTATCTTGGTTAAATCATCGTTTACCCATATTTTCTTTCCCTTCAATGAAGACTTTTTCTTTAGTATAGTAATCTTTTCATCCCTGGAGCGGAACTTTACAATGATGTGCCTGTCTTTGCCCATGGGTTTTCCAACCCGGAATGCATCCACAATCCCAGCATCTAGAATCTGAAACTCTTCCCTACAGAAGGACATTATCATTTCCTTTGTATTCTCTCCCGGCTTAACCGGGCATCCCTTACGAATCTAAGATTCAAAGCTTTTTCTTTTCTTTCCTGCTCTTCGATGTATGATGCAAGCTGATTTTGTATTTCTGCTATGTCACCGTTGTTATTTCCTCCACTACTACGTTCAGTTTGACCCATAAAATCCTGTTTAAATATCTCAATTTCTACTTCCATGTCCTTCTTGATCTGTTCAATTTCAGAAACTGACACATTACTCACCTTATTTGCTGCTCCTTCAACTTCATCATTATTTCCCTGTTGAAATTCAGCCCGGAGTTGCCCCTTGAAATCAACAAGCTCTGCTTTCATTTGCTGCTTAAATGCCTCCAGCTCCACCTTCATTTGGGTCAGGAACGACTGCTTAAGATCACGTACAATAGAATCTACAGCAAATTTCAGTGCATCCTGTATCGTTTCTTGCATAGCATCTAATAGCTCCTGTTTCAGATTGCACATCATCATTGCTTGATATGTGGCTATGGAGTTGCCCATCAATGGACCCCCTTTTCCTTCTTGCAGACCTGTAACAGAAAGCATCTCTGCATTCACGACTGCACCCCCATCAAATTGAGGAGTCAGGGTTTGTTCAAATTTTTCCTTTGCTTCCCCTGTGTCAGCCCCGATACTACAATCCCCTGTTTCGTTTTCAGCAGCAGCCAGGGATAGGTTCTATACGTACAAAATTAAAATTTCTGACGTATAAAGTTAAAAAATACGTATTTTTTAATAAAATACGTATTTAACGATATAAATACCTCGCCGGTAGGAAAAAATCTTGGCGTCACGTGAAACCTTCGATGAAAGCGTCGACGCTGAAAATTTTTTCGCGACTGTGAAAAAGAAAGAAAGCGAAAGGACGAAGCGGACATTCGCTACAGACGCTGAACGCAGGATAAGCGTCGACGCCGAAAATTTTTTCAACAGACGCTTATCCGTTCATTTCACAGACAAAGCAAAACGGTGTTTGAAAAATACCTAAAAAAATACGGCAAAAAATACGGCAAAAAAAAACAATTCCGTCGGAAGATTTTTCTGCACGAAAACAACTAAATCGCGACGCCGAAAAAGTCCGTCTGACGCTGTGGCGTTTGTTTTGCGACGCCGAAAAAATTTTGGTTTCTCTTGGTGACGCTACCAAGGTTTCGCAGACGCCGAAAATTTTTTTCAGACGCGCGATATAGTTGTTTTCGCAGACGTCTGGCGAAAAATCTTCCGGACGCCGGGAATTGTTTTTTGTCGTATTTTTTTGCTTTTTATACGGCAAATTTGTGCCAGATCATACAATTCATACGTGATTCCATATAAACGTCACCGTATTGAACCTATCCCTGGCAGCAGCAGAACCCGGGCTGAGTCTGCCCATTTCGGCCACGCATGCAGAGCCATTTACGGCATTTGTTTCTACAGGGGCAATTCCGTTCCCTACAGCTTCTGCTTCTAGGTCAGCGACCACGCTCTTATTCCCTTTTTCGTTCTCTGTATTTGCAGGTCTCGCCATACCCGAGATGCTGGAACCTGTATTTTCTATTTGGGCTTTCCCAGAAGAAGCCGTTGTTGCCGACCCTTCTCCTGTTACCTCACATTTTTTATCTTTCTTGTCTACATCCCCTTGCTTTACTCTGACTGCATCCCTTCTCTGCGGTGGGCTGTCCCCAGGACTACATGCCATGGCCCCTGCTTTTTGTTGCTTTTCAGGCCTAGTCATCAGAGAGAGAGAGAGAGAGAGAGAGAGAGAGAGAGAGAGAGAGAGAGAGAGAGAGAGAGAGAGAGAGAGAGAGAGAGAGAGAGAGAGAGAGAGAGAGAGAGAGAGAGAGAGAGAGAGAGAGAGAGAGAGAGAGAGAGAGAGAGAGAGAGAGAGAGCTCCCACATGATTGAAAATTTTATGGGAAAGACGATGAGAGGGACGAGAGAGGGTGAGAGGGAGGTGAGAGTGGGAAAAACCCACTCTCATCTTTTAGTGTGCAAGAGAAGATTTATAGCTTAACTGGTCTGAGGGCCATTTCGCATTGGCAAGCACTAGTTAAGCTTTTTTCCCCTTTCATTATTGCGGGCAGGGCAGGGCAGAGCTCTGAGAAGAGGTTTGATAGCGATTGATAGAGAAGAGGTTCCAGTGTTTCCTTCGGATTTCTGCCTTCGGATTTAGTTCAACAATTTATCCGGCAAGATCCGAAGTTCTTTGTTAAGGTTTTGAAGTGGTGGCTGGATAAAAAATGCTCGTTTGATGGCTCTTCTTCGTCTGTGGAGATGGGTTGGGCCATTTCCATCCAGGCTGGCCCATGCTTCGAAAGCATACGACAGATCAATGGGCATTATTAGGCCACAAGATGAGTACGAAGAGCTGGAGCTAAGCATCCTCAATTTTAAGGGACAGGAAGAAACTTATGAAGATATCCAAAGTTTTAAAAGCTACAACGACCGGCAATCTCGATACGGCAGCAATTGCATGTGCTATAGGATGAGCTGGTCTAGTTGGATTATGGCTTTATAATCTTAAAGCGACAAACATCAGAGAGAGACAAAGATTGCCCTAGGTTCTAAGATTCTATTAGGATTTCTCCAAGATACTCATATGATTCCTTTTGGTTCTTTTGTCATGAACCTATGCGAAAACAAGAAAAATACCTGGAAAATACGCAAGAAATACGGAGAAAATATGCCAAGATCAGTGAAGAATCTAATATATAAACAAGAATCAAGAGTGCAATGGCCTGAAGGCAAGCAGGAACACGAGACAGATGCCTAAAAGACTCAAGACTGGCATTGAACCGGAATGGTTCGACAAGAAGGAGGTGCCTCCTTATATAGTCAGGATCGTGCCACTCCAATGGATGAGATCACCAAGGACATTTTTAATAAATAGATAGATAGGTAGATAGCATTTATACGTCATGCCACATTGGCAGCGTCCACGAGGACATATGACGGACCCCAGAAACTTGAACACAAGATCTCTGAATAGAGGAGGCCTATCTTGAGGGGTCTTTGGGTGATACTGTCCTTTGGGATATTCACATAACCCCTTGGAATATGTAAGTTCATTTGTGGAACTTAACGCCATTTGGGCACTAAAGGAATGGTTGGAAATACTTTGCCCCAACCATATCTAGATACCCTAGAAGGAGGTGACTAGTCAACAATGGTTGGATGCCACTTGACCCTTACGGTGGAAGAACCCCAAAAGAGGGTAGGCTGCTGTCAATCTGACAGATGCGTGGCGCAGATAATTAATCACAGCCATATAGGCGGTGAGGTTTAGCACAAAATAATACTAGAGTTTGTACCCGGGATTATTTAGAATAAAGTGCTGACATTGTTGTGGGGGTTCTAACACAAGCATTTACTACGTGTTACAGAGTATGTATCGCGATCTGGGGAAGTGGTCCATAAGAAGAACACGACCATTGAGAAGAAGTATTGAAGGGTGGTAGGATCAAAGGAATCCAAATCCATGGTCTAGAGGGGTGCTGCATGGCAGTCCCTAGTTGGTTGGGCGAAGAAAGATCCCTTCTCTAGGAAATGAAACGAGTCAAGGCGTAGACACTAGAGAGAAACAACGTTAATTGTAATTATGTCTATAAGATATTTCTTAACCCTTAATATATAACGTTGAATAAGGTCTAGTATAAAGCATATGGATGTAGTATAGATTGAATCATGGCAAGGCTCGAAGAAATTTTGTTATCAAGGCATTTACCAAAGGAAAAATATTTAAAGCTATAGGTCTAGGAACGTCGATAACTGGACATTATTATCATCGCCTAAAGAATATCCCAGGTGAATAGTGGATTAGAATCCAACTTGGAAGTTTCTATCTTACTCCGAGGAATTTCCTTCCATCGCTCAGCGTGAACGTATGTCGATATGGTTGCGGAGACATTCCGCAGTGATGATAATAACTCCTAAGTGATTTCTAGCTCACCATGGTTGCACAAGTCCGGCGGAGTTGTTGCCACCACAGCGTTGGTTTAGAGAAGAGTGATGGTAGACAGGAGTCTTTCTAGAGAACCAGGGATACTATTGGTTAAGTATAAAACGAGACTATTATTATCACTAAAAGAAGGCTTATCGTGTTGGTAAAGGGTTTGGTTGTATACTGGGAGGTCAAGGGTTCAAGTCTTGCGTAGTACACTCTTATATAAAAGTTGCTATGCAAAGAAAACAAAGGATCACAGATGTATAAGAAAAATATGAAATGTATATATTACATTCAAGAGAGCTTGGTGTGGTGGTAAGCACGTGGGCTTGGAGTTGAGAAGTCATGGGTTCAAATCTGGGTCGAGGCGCCAAAAAAATATGTATATAAAAAATACTAAAATTTTTATACGGCGGAAATACGCGTTTTATACGGTCGGGCGCCGACAGCATTATACGCGTTTCTACCGCGACTGTAAGTCGATAAAAAGCAAGCGGCGCCCGAGTTGACTTTCGGGGCCCCTCCTTGACTCCTTTCCGCCTGTTGATGACCCTCCTAGGGTATTTGGGTATGCCCGATCCGTTAGAACCACTTTCGCCTTCATCTGAACTACCTACAAAAAGTTATAGCCCCTCCAAACTTTGGGTCCTCCAGTTGCCCTAAACCTCTTAAAACTTACAATCTACTACATCAACCTAGCACAAAACCAAACATCAAAGAGCTAAACCTTCACACTAGCTTAAGCTCCCACCTAACTACCGAACTAACGAGTTAAAGATTTGGTCAGTGCTATGATTCCGGTCAACCAAAATCATGGCTCTGATACCACTGTGACGCTCCCTGAATATATACGGCGCTCCGGACGTATACATACGGGGACTTTCCCCTCCCATGGCAACCAACTCACCATGAGCAGGGCCCTCCGTTTAACTTGGGCCATCTATAAGAAGATGCTCAAGTGAAGGACACAGAGGGGTCATTCGGCCCATGCCTTCAATGGGACTCCTAAGTTGCGGAAGCGTGAATACATGTTAGCACACAACATAAATCCTATATAAATAACCACCACGAAGGATGGCACATCCATCCAAGTACTAACGGCAAAGAATATGCATCTAATCCTAAGGAAAACACCCCAAACCCCAGGTTCTACTCCGGCTCAGACTACAGTGAGGATCGACTGACGGCTAGGTCTCAAGAGATCAGCAGACCGAATCTTGGCATGGCGTTGGCTGGCATAGAACATCGGCTAGGGTTGTCCACTCCATCCGCCCCTCCTGTGCACACTTTGCAGATGAGTCCAATCATGCTATGGCGTCACTATAGCCTTCCGGACACGCAGACTCAAGGTATCACCCTTCGAGCCTACTACAGGGTTCATGAAGCCCCGTTCGATGAGGCAGATCGGGGAAGCGTCCCCTTCCAGGATCACAGTGGTTCCATGGGTGAGCTAGAGAATACGTGCCACATCAGCGACCCCCGCATCCGTACCCGACTTACTCACCCTAAATCTACTCAAAGTGCAAGATGCTCCATACGGATCACACCTCTACACCCAGGGAGTGTCAGACCCATACCCGGCCCTCTACGTGACCGGCTATCAGGCCTAGCCTATTGGGAGTCTCAGGAGCCTTTTATGTTCGTGCAAGACCCCACCCCCACTTCACCACTGTGTCCCTTGTTTGGTGCTAAGTCACTCCATAGCATCCACGACTCGGTGGTCTCTTGTACACATGCCGCAAATAATGGGAAATACATGGATCTACCTAGGGGCATACTAATAAACATGGCTCAGAGGTCTCTACCCCCTTTAATTTCCCCCATTTCAAGAGTAATACTATGCAAAGAACTATCAATCCATCATTTAAGAGCAAGTACAGAATCAGAGATAAGGAGAACTCACCTTTGCAATCAAGGGTTAGTTCCAACAGGTAAAGCATAGAGAACACCGAGAAACAGAAGAAATACACACAACAAGTGCCCAACAGGGGCGCTACCCTACAGATAACACAGCTAAGCTACAGACTAACCGTCGAATCGGGCTTGGGATGGCTCCATCTCAGGGTTTTTTTTAGTGGCTCCGGCGGGCCAGTTGGCCACACAATCACATTTTTCAAAAAATAGTCAGCCACACCAGAGTAGGATGCATTCTCGCCATGAGCAAATGGTGGTGGCCAGTTCAAAACACCACTGCACTAAAAACCTGTTGGGGTGGCCATTTAAACCATGGAATAATTTTAAATTTTCAGGGTTGTGGCCAAGTGTAGGTATATAATTTTGCCACTTGTAGGGGGTTAGATTTTGTTTAAGTTTAGCCCTAAAATTTCATAAAGTAATTTTCCAATAATATAGTATTTTTTCCATTTGGTTCAAATTTTATTGATTCGATTTTGCAATTGCATCCCCAATCTGCTCTTCAATCCTGTCCGGATCTACTCTTCATCATCCCTTCTTCATCGTTCTTTCATTTCGACCTTAGTGACCATATAATAAATTGCAACATTTATTTGTATAATATATGGGTGAATGGGTAACCTGAAGGCCGCTGCATATATTGCTAACTTGATAGCCTTTGCAAAATAGGACTACCGACATTAGCATACTATAGCATAGAATGGAGAAAATAGAGTTGATATGATTTACGCATACTATTACTTCCAGCTCCAGCCATCCTTGTATTTATATATGCCAAAATGCACAATATAATTGCGCACAAATAGGGTAGTTTGGGTTTGTTAAGTTTAGCATGAGATTTTCTTTCCTTATCGCAAAACAAGTTCAACAAGTCTCTAAATTGACAATCAAGCTATCGCGACCTCATTGATCAAGGGGAGCATCTTGACAAATATTGACGTGACTACCATCTTTACATGTTAGATATATGGATGTGGCCAATTCAAATCTTTGGAGAAAAAATTAGTTCCATGATTTCGCCATTTAAGTTACACCCCCCTGGTATAATGATCCAAAAGAGGGCCAGGCCAAACTATGCTCAACAAATTATCTAAGGTAATTAGTGGCCATTATTTTATGCCCCTTCAAATATGTAGGGAGGTTAAAAAATACCCTGCTCCATCTCGATTTGCTGAAGGGTGCCTGGCTGCTGCTCCTCCTCCCCCATCTCCAATTGCTCCTAATTCGAATTGGGGCACAAAAGCCCTAATTTGGATGTCCAAAATGGAAACCCTGCCTTGCCCAATCGATTTGGGCCAAGTGGCATGTTATTAATTAACTAATTTGGTATTTTAGCCCTTTTAATATTAGGTTAAGCCCTTAATTCGAATTAGGGTTTTGGGTTAGGTTTCCACCTTTATAATTTAATTATTAACATAGCTAACCTTAGCTTATGAATAATTAATGTGCACATTAATTATTCATAGTGACGTGTCATGTATTTATACTTAAATCAGTATAAATATGTGGAGCGTCCGCGGTCAAGATTTGATTATCGTTATTGGGTCTGCGAAGTTTGTTACCATAGATGCATTGTGGGTCGTGAAGTCTTGAATAGCAGATTCCATACATGGGTTTGAGGCGAGAAGCGGTCGGGTGCGGACTTGGTGCATCGATTGGCTTCTAGTTCGGATATTGTCTTGGGTGTAGAGACCTTGTTTCCAATCCTTCTTCTGATCTTGGATAAATCCATCCGGTGTGTTGCGAGGAGGCTTATTCTGAGCTCTTATACATAAGAGATAGCTTACGGTTGAATCGGTAGATGTAAGGGCAACCCCTAGTGTGTAAGCACATTTTTTTTTGTATCTATCTAGATAGCATCTTATTCAAGAAGGCTTAGTGAGTGATTGGTATCCAACTCATAATAGTAAATGTCAATCATTCTAGTAAGCAAGGTGTATAAAGTTAAATTTTAGCTAAATAATATTGCTATTATTGATTATCTTTCTTTGTACCCAACTTTTATTTCATGAAACACAAATTATATATGAAATCATAACCTTTAATATTTAAAGCCGAATTCCCTTAAGACACCCTTTTGTTTGATGCATATCACATGAAAGGCGACGTAGGGCAACTAGATCAGGCGACGTAGGGCAACTAGATCCCCTTCTAATGTACAATATATATTAGAAGTCAAGCACATCTATTTGAAACCTTATAGTACTATTTTTGCAATAAATTGTAGGAGCATACCCCACAAATGAGGAACAATATCTATGGCCCATAGATAGACACAAATCGTTATGCTTAAGGATCATCATGGGAAGATGACAAGCATGGGTACAAGAATGAAAGGATCCATCGTCAAAATTTGGCCTTATATATGCCTGATAGAGCTTTATAACATGTTAGCCTCATACACAACATTCCTTCTGACTTCATTTTCTGACTTCATTCTTGTCAAAATGATTTTATACGAGTGCACAATTGTTTGTTCTGTCTTTCTTTGTTGAATAACATCAACGAGGGTTTAACAATGAATGCCCAATGTGAACAATTCATCTACTGAAATCATGCATAGTATGATTGCAATTTGTACACTAAGTTTATATGCATAGCTTAATCTATCCTAACCAAGTTTATCTAAATAGATTAATCTACCCTTCTTCAAACATATTGCCAATCTTCCCACCGTTAGCAATACTTAGCATAATAAAAGTAGGCATTCGCGATAACAAAGACTTACTCAAAGACTTACTCCATGAGCAGGCCCCAATAAGTCTTCTAACCATTAGCACCAAAAGTAAACCAATATTTGAGCATTGCAATAGCAAAAAGTTACTCCTCTTGAGAGATCTGACTCACAATCTAGAAGAACAGAATAGAATACAATAGATTTGATTTTTCCAAGTTTCTAGTTCAAAATTCCTACTCTTTTTCCAAGATTTTAGTTCAAAGTTTGTACCTACTGGTGGGAATGCACTTCTCAGCTTGGCTTATCTGAGTAACGTCGGTGAAACTCCGCAGTTTTATGACGAGCATTAGTCAGATTCTCGGTAGGCTCTCAGGTTCTATCACTTAGTGAGTATTCTTCCCAATCGACAAGGTAATACAATTGCCGAGGAAGGAGCTTGGAGTCCAGAATCTCTCAAACCTCGAACTCCTCATGATCATCAATTTCCACTGGTGGTGGTGGCGGAGGAACGCGATCCGGGAAAGTATTAACTGTATAGGGCTTCAACAAAGAAATATGAAATACTAAGGCGACGTCAGTCAAGCTTGTTGCAGGGACGTGAGATAGGGAGGTCCCTACGAAGAAGCCAGACAAGGTCACCAACGTGAAATTTAGGAGCTTCTTGACGATACAAATTGATATAATGCTGATAGTATTCCTGTGCTTAGTGAAGATAATGCTGAAGATCTGGTTGAAGAGCTTGGAGTTTCTCAAGTCGAGACTCGGCACTAGGATTGATAGAGACGCCGTCGGCGACACTAAAGGACCAACGAGGATGCTGACCAAAGTTTAGAAAGAAAGGAATCTGGTCAGTGGAAGCATAATCCATCTCGATTTGCTGAAGGGTGCCTGGCTGCTGCTCCTCCTCCCCCATCTCCAATTGCTCCTAATTCGAATTGGGGCACAAAAGCCCTAATTTGGGTGTCCAAAATGGAAACCCTGCCTTGCCCAATCGATTTGGGCCAAGTGGCATGTTATTAATTAACTAATTTGGTATTTTAGCCCTTTTAATATTAGGTTAAGCCCTTAATTCGAATTAGGGTTTTGGGTTAGGTTTCCACCTTTATAATTTAATTATTAACATAGCTAACCTTAGCTTATGAATAATTAATGTGCACATTAATTATTCATAGTGACGTGTCATGTATTTATACTTAAATCGGCGTATAAATATGTGGAACGTCACAGTCAAGATTTGATTATCAGATTGTGGGTCTGCGAGTTTGTTACCATAGATGCATTGTGGGTCGCAGAAGTCTTGAATAGCAGATTCCATACATGGGTTTGAGACAGAGCAGATTCAGGTGCAGACTTGGTGCATCGATTGGCTTCTAGTTCAGATATTGTCTTGGGTGTAGAGACCTTGTTTCCAATCCTTCTTCTGATCTTGGATAAATCCATCCAGTGTGTTGCAGAGGCTTATTACAGAGCTCTTATACATAAGAGATAGCTTACGGTTGAATCGGTAGATGTAAGGGCAACCCCTAGTGTGTAAGCACTTTTTTTTTTGTATCTATCTAGATAGCATCTTATTCAAGAAGGCTTAGTGAGTGATTGGTATCCAACTCATAATAGTAAATGTCAATCATTCTAGTAAGCAAGGTGTATAAAGTTAAATTTTAGCTAAATAATATTGCTATTATTGATTATCTTTCTTTGTACCCAACTTTTATTTCATGAAACACAAATTATATATGAAATCATAACCTTTAATATTTAAAGCCGAATTCCCTTAAGACACCCTTTTGTTTGATGCATATCACATGAAAGGCGACGTAGGGCAACTAGATCAGGCGACGTAGGGCAACTAGATCCCCTTCTAATGTACAATATATATTAGAAGTCAAGCACATCTATTTGAAACCTTATAGTACTATTTTTGCAATAAATTGTAGGAGCATACCCCACAAATGAGGAACAATATCTATGGCCCATAGATAGACACAAATCGTTATGCTTAAGGATCATCATGGGAAGATGACAAGCATGGGTACAAGAATGAAAGGATCCATCGTCAAAATTTGGCCTTATATATGCCGATGATAGAGTTTTTATAACATGTTAGCCTCATACACAACATTCCTTCTGACTTCATTTTCTGACTTCATTCTTGTCAAAATGATTTTATACGAGTGCACAATTGTTTGTTCTGTCTTTCTTTGTTGAATAACATCAACGAGGGTTTAACAATGAATGCCCAATGTGAACAATTCATCTATTGAAATCATGCATAGTATGATTGCAATTTGTACACTAAGTTTATATGCATAGCTTAATCTATCCTAACCAAGTTTATCTAAATAGATTAATCTACCCTTCTTCAAACATATTGCCAATCTTCCCACCGATTAGCAATACTTAGCATAATAAAAGTAGGCATTAGCGATAACAAAGACTTACTCAAAGACTTACTCCATGAGCAGGCCCCAATAAGTCTTCTAACCATTAGCACCAAAAGTAAACCAATATTTGAGCATTGCAATAGCAAAAGTTACTCCTCTTGAGAGATCTGACTCACAATCTAGAAGAACAGAATAGAATACAATAGATTTGATTTTTCCAAGTTTCTAGTTCAAAATTCCTACTCTTTTTCCAAGATTTTAGTTCAAAGTTTGTACCCTCTTTGGTGGGAATGCACTTCTCGGCTTGGCTTATCTCGAGTAAGCGTCGGTGAAACTCCTTGAGTTTTATGGCGAGCATTAGTCAGATTCTCGGTAGGCTCTCAGGTTCTATCACTTAGTGAGTATTCTTCCCAATCGACAAGGTAATACAATTGCCGAGGAAGGAGCTTGGAGTCCAGAATCTCTCAAACCTCGAACTCCTCATGATCATCAATTTCCACTTTGGTGGTGGGTGGGAGGAAGCGATCCGGGAAAGTATTAAGCGTATAGGGCTTCAACAAAGAAATATGAAATACTAAAGCGACGTCGGTCAAGCTTATTCTTGAGGGGCGTGAGATAGGGAGGTCCCTACGAAGAAGCCAGACAAGGTCACCAACGTGAAATTTAGGAGCTTCTTGACGATACAAATTGATATAATGCTGATAGTATTCCTGTGCTCAGTGAAGATAATGCTGAAGATCTGGTTGAAGAGCTTGGAGTTTCTCAAGTCGAGACTCGGCACTAGGATTGATAGAGACGCCGTCGGCGACACTAAAGGACCAACGAGGATGCTGACCAAAGTTTAGAAAGAAAGGAATCTGGTCAGTGGAAGCATATCAGGGTGTTTTTTAGTGGCTCCGGCGGGCCAGTTGGCCACACAATCACATTTTTCAAAAAATAGTCAGCCACACCAGAGTAGGATGCATTCTCGCCATGAGCAAATGGTGGTAGCCAGTTCAAAACACCAACTTATTGAATTCATTCCATAAGTGGCCAATTTAATATTTGCCAAATCTTCACAACCATAGAGCATGGCCATTTCAAAATATTATCTGCACTAAAAACCTGTTGGGGTGGCCATTTAAACCATGGAATAATTTTAAATTTTTAGGGTTGTGGCCAAGTGTAGGTATATAATTTTGCCACTTGTAGGGGGTTAGATTTTGTTTAAGTTTAGCCCTAAAATTTCATAAAGTAATTTTCCAATAATATAGTATTTTTTCCATTTGGTTCAAATTTTATTGATTCGATTTTGCAATTGCATCCCCAATCTGCTCTTCAATCCTGTCCGGATCTACTCTTCATCATCCCTTCTTCATCGTTCTTTCATTTCAACCTTAGTGACCATATAATAAATTGCAACATTTATTTGTATAATATATGGGTGAATGGGTAACCTGAAGGCCGCTGCATATATTGCTAACTTGATAGCCTTTGCAAAATAGGACTACCGACATTAGCATACTATAGCATAGAATGGAGAAAATAGAGTTGATATGATTTACGCATACTATTACTTCCAGCTCCAGCCATCCTTGTATTTATATATGCCAAAATGCACAATATAATTGCGCACAAATAGGGTAGTTTGGGTTTGTTAAGTTTAGCATGAGATTTTCTTTCCTTATTGCAAAACAAGTTCAACAAGTCTCTAAATTGACAATCAAGCTATCGCGACCTCATTGATCAAGGGGAGCATCTTGACAAATATTGACGTGACTACCATCTTTACATGTTAGATATATGGATGTGGCCAATTCAAATCTTTGGAGAAAAAATTAGTTCCATGATTTCGCCATTTAAGTTACACCCCCCTGGTATAATGATCCAAAAGAGGGCCAGGCCAAACTATGCTCAACAAATTATCTAAGGTAATTAGTGGCCATTATTTTATGCCCCTTCAAATATGTAGGGAGGTTAAAAAATACCCTGAAGCATATACTGAGTTATTATAGACAAACTCTGCTAATGGAAGGTAATCGACCCAATCATCCTGCTGATAACTAATAAAGTACCTTAAATATTACTTCAGAGTCTGATTAGTGTGCTCTGCTTGCCATTACTTTCTGCATCTTCTTCCGTTTTGGCATAGACAGACCTCCCCAGCCAGAATCCATCCTTCTTTGCTTTTTCCCTTCAATGCCTTCTTGAATCATCTATTTCGTCTATTTCAATTCCAACTTTCTAGGTTTTTGCTCTTCTTCTTCTAAGCCGCCTCATATCGACTTAAGTTATTTCCGGCCCTGCTTGCATGGTTTTCTGGCTTCAGGTTTTCTTCTGTGGTCTTCAATTTCCAGACATTTCGATGATTTAATGATTTCGGTGGCATAGAGTTGGGGCTGTCGTGAAACCTAAAGATTATTCTGCTCTGAGCTTCTTATCCTGTTGGTTTTTTCCAGCGGAAGCTTCTTTACTGTCAGATTTTTCCAGCTTTAAACACACACACAAGACAAAAGCATCTTGCTCTCTCAAATTTTCCCAGTTTTTAAGCAGGCGATAAAGTATAGACCAGCGGCTTGGCTTGACTGAGAGCCCTTCTTTAGTGGTTTTTACAGTGGTTTTTTAAACAACCTTTTGTGTGATCGTCAACAATGTCTAAATTGCCAAAGGATACGTCCAACGCCAAAGCCATGAGACCTGGGAAATGCCCTCTAGTAGAGATCTCTGATTTGCTATATGATATCTTTGTTGACTCTGAAGACCAATCCCGTGCTCCAGCTTGGGCCAAAGGGATGGAACAATGACTGGCTTCCAACAGGGATGATTGCTTGGGTGAGCTGGATGCGAAGATAACAGCTTTGCAGCAAGAGATTGAGAGGAAAAGCAAGATGTCCAAGACTCCAGCGCTCAAGTTTGAAAGCAACATACAATATTTCGATTTTCTTAATGAAGTTGAGGATGTCCTTGCAGACATTGAGAGCAAACTGAGGATTGAGAAGCGTTTATCACCTTCGTTGCAATAAATCATTAATAAAGGTAACACTTTGATAACAGGAAGCAATTGGTAAATATAAAGGGTAGGGATGGGCCTAAAGTAGCAGAATCCTTAGCACCAGATAATGATAAGAGGCTCCACCAATGCAAACTAGCCCTTGAATGGGGTTTTGACCAGGGTAGCAGAGATGATCTTTTGGTGTGGCGGGCTTATGTTTTATTTGCTAAAGACCAGGGCATATGGCTGCACGGTGCCCTACTAAATCCTAATGTTGTTTGCTTTATAGATCTTAAATGTAATTATTTTCTAGTTCGAGATGTTGTTTTGATGTATTTCAATTTGGGATCATCTTTTATATATTTTCTATCTTGCTTCCAACTTCTTATTACAACACACAATTAATTTAACACCACACTTATTTTCTTTTACCACTCTTTTTGCATGTGTACTTATATATTTTTTCTTTGTATACACATTCACCTTCTGACATACTCTACTTCTTGTTATCTTCCACACATTTATACTCATGTTCACTTTTGGTTTACCTACTTCTCTTATCTTCCACATGTTTGCATCTCGCTCTACATTTTTCCATACACTATCACATCTCAATATCCATTCACTATATTCTAATCCACTACACACTTCTTATCCATTATCTACCATATAAATACTCCTCATACATCTATATATCATATCCACTCCACATTTTTATTTAAATCAGAACACAACCCTCAGCCTTAACTATCTTCTCTTCCTCAACCAGAGCACTGCCTGATGCTTGCCAGTTTTGATCCTGAGCTTTTGCAACATCTCAATGGTCGTTTTTCTCAAAAGATATGGGACGCAGTTACTTTGGCCCAAGTGAAAACTGGTCATTATCATGCACACCTTGGCACTAGGGCCCCAAGCTTATTTGCTTGCTTCATTGTCCAGGAACAAGCTTGTAGCTATTGCATCAATTCGCACGGGATCCCACATGCTACGGATTGAGATGGGTAGATGGGAGCGGCCGCAATTGCCGCGAGAAGCGAGACTATGTGCCTGTTACCAGTTACAGATTATTGAAGATGAAAGCCATACTCTTCTGAGATAGTCCGGAATCATTTTTTGACCTTAGCATTCCATTCCATGCTTCCACAACTTCTCAGAGCACCATCTGTGCATGACTTGGCATTATACATACTTGAGGTTCTAGATAAATGTCTGCAATTACTGAGCCCTCAGTAGTCATTATCTCTGCTTGTCTAGTATCATCATTATTGCAAAGGTTTTTCCCTTGAAAACCTTTCGAGGCAGGGGTTTTTAATCCTAGTAGTAATGATTGTACTAGCCCATTGTATGGGTCCCATGACCTATTGGTCTCCGTGGACGTTAAAACATTTATTTTATTCTATTCTATTATTCATACTTCCACTTCTCCAAAAAGGGATTTGACTCCAAAAATTGGCAATGGAATTTGGCATTCATCAAAGCACTGGTATGGAAGTCAAGGTGGACAATCAGGGAGCAATTCAAATTGCCAATGGTCCATGTGATCATAAGAGAATGAAGCATGTGGATATTAAATATCATTTTATTCGACACATTGTATCACAGGGATCACTCACTCTCAGGTACTGTCCAACACTCGCAATGGCAGCAGACATGATGACAAAAGATCTTGAAAAGCCAAAGTTTGAGGCCAATTTAAAGAACAAAAGGGCTTGATTTAAGGAGGAGTGTTGGGCATTCTAAATCAAGCCTTAGACATTTATAGTTATTACTTAAATAGTTGTTGCTTAAGTTATGGAGCTTAATTTAAGGAACTGCCATGATATCAGGATCGAGAAGGTTAAACCTTAAGTTCAGGCATAGACCTTGCTTTGTATGAATATTTAACTTGTGATTTCTCAATAAAATATCATCATTTGCAATTCTATCTTTTGTGTTGTCTTGTTGGTGATCATTGTTTATTTGATACTGCTTAAAACACTGTTCATTTGGGAACACTGTTGTTTGATTCTATAATCCTAGCAGTTTCTCTGGATTTGGCACATCAATACTAAAATAGAGACCAGGCTCTGAAATTTGCATTTTGGACTTTACACAGGTGACGGATCAAGCAAAATCAAAGTGAAAATCCATGATGATCAAGCAAAAATATGAAGATCTTACTAGATTGTGCAAGACAGCGCCTCCAATTTTTAAAGGTAGGCGCCTCATTCTCTTAATTTTTGAGGTAATTATTTTATCTGTGCATGTCAATAAAGAATAAGGTCTTTATATAGATCTTACTCATGTTATATGACAATGTTGAATGTGAACTGAACCATGCAATGAGAAACTATCAATTATAGATGCTATTATTGGACGGTGTTCATGAATTACACGTGCATAATTGCATAATGATACCTAATAAAAGTATCTGTTCATTTTCGCTAGTTCAATTAGTAAATGCTATCATCACTTTACTAGCATGATCAATAACCCTTTATTTGCACCCATGCCAAAGCATTATATTTGTATAATCATTGAAGCTTTAGGGCATGCAAGATATTGTTTCCATTTGATGCTAGAGCGAGGAAGAAGGGCGAGCAATGGATCATGGCTTTTGAATTAGGCCCCAAAAATGCAGATCAATCCACACCATAGGATCAATATTCTCGGAAGAGGACGTGCGATATATATTCAGTCTTTTTGAGTTTCTTCTCATTTGGTATTCTTCTCACAACAGTATAGTAGCATTGTGGAAAGCTCTTTTATGCATCAAGTTGGGTTTATCTGCATGATCTTTATGCTTCTACTGGATCCAGGCGAGGCCCATTCTTTCTCGGTGATGGAAAACTTCGAGCCTTTCTTCACCAAAGATTTTATGGTTGGAATAGAATTCAAGCCTGAATGTTTCATTAGCGACCCTAGAGACGTAAAGGATTGAGATTCTGAGCTTATTCCATTTGTCTTTCGGAGGCGAATGTGCCCAACTATGCCATTAGGGTTGCTAATGGTGCAGGTTTTCCTTGTGCGATTTTTTTGAAGATTCAATTGGGCTCTTCCTGGAGGCCAAAAACCCCAGACCTTGGATATGGATGAAACTTTTGGGCTAAACGCATTTTGCACGAGTCCATTAGTGCTTGTCCCTACTCCTCATTTGTCTCTAGAATTGATTACAAATTTAAATGCACATGTACGTAATTAGGAAAGGAAGAATAAAGAATAAGGTATATAGATCTTACTCATTTTATAAGACAATGTCGAATGTGAATTGAACTCTGCAATGAGAAATATCAGTTATAGATATTATTGAACGATGTTCATGAATTACAAGTGCATAAGGTTTCTAATCTAAATTTCAAAACATCTGTAGACCCTAAAGCTATTTAATATAGGCTCTGTCAATATTATCCTCAGCCAGAAAAGAGAAATTTAGATCAATATTGGATGTCCTAAGAGCTAAACAAGATCAAATGGCTTCCCAACTATCTTCAGAAGACATGTTCTATGCAGCAGATTGTAATTCCTTTGTCAATGCCGCTGGAGTTCCTTCGATGAAGATTGATCATGGGTCTCATCTTAATTGTGAAGATAATTTAGCAACACACACACTCTGTTACTAGTCATTATACTAGTGGTTGTTTGGTATAAAACATACGAGTTATGTACAGATCTTACCCATAAGACAACGTCGAATGGAAATTGAACCTCACAATGAGAAGTTATCTATTATATATGCTATCATTGCACAATGTTCGTTACTACAAGTGCATAAGGTTTCTAATCTAGATCTCAAAAAATCGTTTAGGCTTTAAAGTCGTTTTACATAGACTCCACCCAAATTCTCAGATACTATGCTCGGTTGATAAAGAGAAATTGAGTTCAATATTGGATGTGCTCAGAGCTAAATAAGATCAACTGGCTTTCCAACAACCCTCAGAAGATATGCTCTATGAACAGATTGTCGCTCCCTTGTCAGTGTCATTTGGGTTCCTTTGGTAGAGATTAACCATGAATCTCATCTTAAATGTGCAGAGAATTTAGCAACATACTTTATTATTCAACCAGGCAATGTGTCAATGATGTTTAAGGAAATTGCAGTACTAGAGGTAAAAGTTGGCATAATGTTATTTAGAATTAAGAGGTAAGTTTAAAACATTATTCTGGGTGTTTGTGTGTGGGTCCATTTTTTGTCTTTAACGGTTGGAAGTGGCAATTTATTGGTTGATTTTAGAGCTTGCGTGTGGATCACGTTACATCTGTGGAAGTGTCCAATCTAAACTTGTACTTTGATCGACAACATAAGATAGATAGATAGATAGATAGATAGATAGATAGATAGATAGATAGATAGATAGATAGATAGATAGATAGATAGATAGATAGATAGATAGATAGATAGATAGATAGATAGATAGATAGATAGATAGATAGATAGATAGATAGATAGATAGATAGATAGATAGATTGTTGTTAGAGGACATTATATAAAAGCCTTGTGCTATATCGTTGGAGTCTTTTATAAATTAAAAGACATGAAGCCAATTCTAACTAATGACATTATAATAATATCATGACTTTGTCAAACTTGAAGTGTTTATATTCTCCATTGTTTTAAGTTTTAGCTCATGCCATATGGCATATTACAGTTTGAAGCAAGCAACTATGATACATGTAGAATGCCTTCATACATCTAGAAGGGGACTAAAGAAAAAAATAAAATGAAATGATGTTAGAGCCACATTATATTCGTCAAAAATTGAATGCACGTCAGTTAAAGTTTATAACTTATCCATTGGACTATCATATATGCATCTACTAAAGAAGCATAAGGCATTCTTTGCCATTTGTAGTAAAAAATATGTAATATCTATGCCAATATAAAGACATTTTAGACCTTGGGTTACCTTGGATAACACGGGAAAACAACTTTTGCCTAGATCCTTAATTAAAAAGAAGAAAACCAAGGAGGAACTAGCAAGAGTTATTGCTTAGACTTTCTATACATCTATCGGTGGCAAGCCTTAGCAAGTTTCATTTGGTTATTATACCACAACAAGAGGGGCAATACACCACCTCCACTTTGATTTGCGTTTTTTATTCATCGTAAAGATGTAACATCCTTAAAATGTTTTTCAGAATGTATGCACAACTTGAATCTAAATGTGTGAAGTTGGCATTGACATCTTTCCATGGCAGATACATAATTTCCTCATATGAATTCTTGTTAGATAATTTGTACTAACAAGACAATTTTTACTACATCAGTCATGATTAGGGCCTAATTGAAAAAAGCTATAACAGAGAAACACATAATGGATAATAATATGCTGACCAACTGAGTGGTTTGCTTGGCCAACTCAAAAAATTAATTTTGCATAGATCCTTGAGGCTTTAGTGAAGCATCACATTTGATAACTTGCTTTAATCCCATCGATCCGAGACATCGGATCGCCATTCTAGAATGGGACGAGCATGCATGTTTTGCATGCATGCAGGCGGCGCATGCCCGTTTTGGTTGGGAGTTTGCTATTTTAGGCGGGTTTCTGCTTCGACTTCTCATCGGCGCTTCCTCTTCTCTCTCAGCAGTACCTTATTCTCTTTGAATTGTTTCCAGGCAGGGGAGGGGCTTCTTCCTGCCTGGTTTGGCCAATTTGGCGTTTCTTTCATGTTGTCCGTTCTCGGCCTTTAGCCTTCATCCTGTGACCTTCGTCCTCGATCCTAGTTTGTTAAGGAAGTCCTTTGGTATTCGGGCGGTTTGTTGGTTTCATGCGAGTCCCATTCTAGAATCCCATCGATCCGAGACATCGGATCGCCATTCTAGAATGGGACGAGCATGCATGTTTTGCATGCATGCAGGCGGCGCATGCCCGTTTTGGTTGGGAGTTTGCTATTTTAGGCGGGTTTCTGCTTCGACTTCTCATCGGCGCTTCCTCTTCTCTCTCGTGATATCTTATTCTCTTTGAACCCACCCTCCCCCTTCTTTGTTATTGTATTTTTATCGCGTGGCACGCTACAGAATCACCCCCTCCACTCTGGGAGGTTTGGTTTGTCTTGTTGTTTTGTTGGTGATGTGCGTGGGTTAGCGGCGGCATCTGCTTTCGACTTTTTCCATTCGTGGGTTTTGGGAGCGATTTTTATGCCTTACGTTTGTCCAAGCCCCTTGCCGAAGGCTTATCACTAGGGTTTTTCCTCGAAAACCCGAAAGGGCGGGGTTTTTTAATCCCGGTGATAAGCTTTCGGTAGGTACACTAGCCCAGTTTCTATTAGCATTGTATTTTGTTGGGGTCCAAATGATATAATTGGATTTTCCCTTTATTTTTTATGGGTAGTTCGCATGTGTGCGGCTACCCACTATCCACCATTGTAGAAAATCTGCTGAGATGAATGAGAAGCAAGTCTAAGGCGGTTTGTTGGTTTCATGCGAGTCCCATTCTAGAATGTGCATTTAATTGTGTTAGAATCAGAGCTTGGGGTTTGAACCCAAGTATGCCAAGTCTCTGTCTCCTTCAAACCCACCCGCTCCTAAAACTGCATACACGCATCTGTATCTGCACTCAGCTCCACATTTTCTATCACCATCATTCATCTATATATTTTCTTATCAACCTGGATATATCCACATGTCAAATCGTGCATTCCCTTCCTATAGAAAGTTTTCCAACTCTCCTAAATAATAGGATGCCCTGCTGTCCTTAAGTTCCAGCTGTCAAAGTCGTTGACTTTGACCCGTTTGACCAGTCAAAACCCTAAGTGGCGGGCAGGGGGTATCACGCGTTTTCTGGCGGCCGTAGCAACGTCTGGGTAGTACTTGCCCACCACTTTTCAACTTCTATGTTTTTTTCTTGCATTCACTGCCACTGCTTCTCATGAATGCTTGTATGAATCCTCATTAGCCTAGTGGAGCCAAGATGTGGTCACTAATCCCCTTATATGCTCGAATATCACATGACACATAATTTTAACATTCCCCCTTCATGTGATATTCCCTGTTGTCACAGTGTAGCAAACTTCTTAATTCCACAAATCTGGACAATGGTAAGGCTTTTGTAAGTATATCTGCTCGTTGATCTTGTGAACTAACAAAAGTTAAATGCACCTGATCCTTCTTTACCATATCCCTGATAAAATGAACCTCCATATCAATATGTTTTGATCTTTCATGCAGAATTGGGTTTTTTGTCATAGCAATACAATTAGTATTATCACAATAAATGATTGTTGGTCCTCTTTGAGCAAATCCAAATTCTGCCATAAGCCTTCTTTCCCAAATAAGTTCCTTAGTCAATGAGGCTCTTTGATGTACTCGGCCAAAGACTAGATAAAGCAATCTTTGCTTTGCTTCTTGCACTTCCAAGCAACTGGGGCTCCACCTAATAAAATAACATACCCTGAAGTTGATTTTCGTTTATCTAAATCTCTTCCCCAATCAGCATCACAATAAGCCTGCAATTGCAAGTTGGTTCCATTAAATACTATACCAAAATGCATTGTACCTTTCAAATATTTGAGAATCCTTTTTCTTTGCATTCGGTGTCCTTTACCAGCCTTGTCATTGTACCCTTTTGAGAATATTAACTGCAAATGCAATGTCAGGCCTCGTACAATTGGCTACATAGGACAAACAACCAATCAAACTTTTGTAAGGTATTTTCTCCATTTGTTTGCTTTCTTTTTACGTCTTTGGGCTCATATCTGCAGAAATTTGCGGACCCAGGAACCATAGGAGTATATGCCATATTGCAATCTTCCATATTAAATTTCTTCAACATGTTTTGAATATGCCCTTGTTGACTCAAAGCTAATATCTTGTGATTTACGCCCCTGTAAACATCTATGCCCGTAAAACCTCTTTAATTCTCCAAGATCACTCAATTGGAATCGTTTCTTTAAGATATCTTTGCAATGATTTAGTACTTGAGTTCCCTTTGATATCATAATATTGTCATCAACATATAAAGCAATAATGCACCAGGCATCTCCCATTTTGAACCTATAGATATTACCATCATAATTGAGCTTCTCAAAACCTTGTTCTACAAGATATCCGTCCATACATTTATACCATTCCTAGGATTTGTTTTTAAGACCATAATTTTGCTCTATTCAACTTCCAAATTTTTCCTTTGTCCTCTTCAAACCCATGCAGGTCTTAAATAAATTTCCTCCTCTAATTTAGCATTCAAGAATGCTGTACTTACATCCATATAATGGATTTCAAGGTCACAAGCATTAGCAATAGCTAATAACATTCTCAAACTATTTATCTTTACCAATGGTGAGAATGTTTCATCAAAATCTTCCCCTTTTTCTGTGTAAAGCCCTGTGCAACAAGTCTGGCTTTGAATTTCTTAGTATTTTTGTCTACTCCTGGTTTTATTCTATAGATCCACTTACTTCCAACTATATTCTTATCAGAAGGAATATCTACCACTGTATAAGTGTTTGTTCTTTTGAATGCTCTCATTTCTTCTTCCATAGCACATTTCCAGTTCTTTCCATTCATATCTTGAACTGCCTCCATATAATTTTGTGGAATATTGTCTGTTTCAAGTATCAAAATGTCAAATACTGAGATTAATTTCTCCTACACCGAGATCTAAGTCTTTTACTTTTCCCAAGTTCAGTTCTACCATGAGACTCTAAATTATGTTTGGCTTCTTCTGCCAACATTTGAGCTTCTGTTCGTCTGGGTTTTCTTTTTGGTCTATCAGTTTTATCACCCTCTGCCTCTTGGTGTTCAATCTCTTGCTCAGCACTTGATTCCACTTCTGGCTCAACAACATTACTTGGAATCATTTCTGACTCATTATCAGAGTCACTCAAATCTACCTGCTTCAATCCTTGAGTTTTCTCCTCTTCACTTATTGAGTGATTTGCTTCTTCAATACTATCTTTCCTTTCACTTTCACATGGATCTTCAGTATTTATCTTGGGAATTTTCCTATAAAATTCATTTTCATTGAAGACCACATCTCTACTCACTATAATTTTTCTTCTAGCAGGATCATATAATCTGAATGCTTTCGAGTTAGAATCATACCCTACTAGATAAGATATGTATGCTCTATCATCCAACTTTTTCCTTAGTTCTTCAGGCACATGTACAAAGCATAAACACCCATATGCTTTTAATCTATCATAAGAAGGTGACTTACGGACCAAAGCATTTTCGAATTGCACCTTTAATACTTGATGAAGGTAACAAGTTTTGAATGTAGACACCCGTCTTCACAGACTTCATCCCATAAATAATTTGGTAAGCCGAGTACTTCAACATGGACCTCACAAAGATCAAGCAATGTTCTATTTTTCCTTTTCGCAACTCCATTTTGTTGTGGTGAGTATCTACATGTCAATTGCCTCCCGATTCCCTGTTTGCACAAAAAGCTTTAAATTCATCGAGATATATTCACCTCCTGCCCGACCTTATGCACTCTATCTTCCTTCCGGTTTCTAGCTTCGGTTTCAGCGATAAATAACTTCAAAGCATCACAAGCTTGGTCTTTTGTTTTCAAAATATAACACTTGGTTTTTTGCTGAAATCATCAATAAAGCTCATGAAATATCTATGCCCACTCAAACTAGTAATATTTATAGGACCACATAAATGTGTGCACCAAACCAAAATGCCCTTTTGCTTTTTGTGTGACCTTTAAATGGCAATCTTGATTGCTTTCCAAGTTGATGCCCCCACATAAGAACTTTTCATTTTGTACCTTGGCAGATATTAATCCCTTTTCTCCAAGTCTTTTAATTGTTGCAGCATTTACATGACATAATCTGTTATGCAATATTTTCACATCTGAATATTCCACAAGGTTAATTTCATGAAGATGCTCCATATCCAATCCAAAGAGATTACCAACTCTTTTGCCAATAAACTTTAATTCACCATTAAGAAATACTTTACAACGGATCTGTTCAAACAGTACTTTATATCCCAAATCCACAAGCTGGCATACGGATATGAGATTTCTAACAAGACTGGGCACACACAAAACATCTCTCAATTTTACAGTTTTGCCGTTTAAGTCAAACAACTCTAAAACTCCGGTATCTTCTATTTTCTTCAAACCCCCATCACCAAGTTGCACATGTCCTTCCTTCTTTTCCCAATCCTTAAGCATATGCAAGTCACACATCACACTTTTTTCTCGCCCCTGAATCTATAACAACGAATTGGTTATTGCTTTTCCTTGGAAACTCGAAACATTACAAGCTAAATTTTTCCTTACCTCCAAGGTATCATTCTCAAGTTCACCTTCACTACTATCTTGCTTTTCTACCACATTAATACTTGAGCCTCCTTTGAATTTTCCCCTGCCTCTGCCACCTCTATAAGTTTCAGAGAATCCCCCTCGACCTCTTCCCTTTTTAGGACTTGGGCAATCAAAAGCAAAATGCCCTTTGCCTTCACAATTGAAACATCTAAATTCCTTCTCACTATTGTTTGGACATTCACTCTTTAGGTGACCAAATTGATTGCAAGCATAACAAGGTCCTACTTTCCCTCTTACAAAACCACCTCTTTTAGTCTTACCAGATACAAGACCTCGAGGATTGATCGCCTTCCTCCCGTGTAATAGTAGACTGTTTCAAACTCTCAGGCGCGTATCATTCGATAGCATGCTCCTTGAAAGTGGCTACATTTTCGAGTAAAGTTGCCAAGTGACTATTATGAGATCTCGCTCTTGCCAAAGCAAGTATTTGATACTGTTCATTCAAGATATTTCCAGCTCCCTCAAGATCTGCAATAATGGACTCAAATCTCTCCAAAAAGTCAGTCAGGTTATCCTTCTCAAACAATTTCATCTTCCTTAACTGTTTTTCTAGCACATCTATTTGTGAAGAACTTTTTTTTTTTTGTTCATAGTGCTTTATCAAATAATCCCACATTTCCTTAGGGCTTCATGCCTCGAAGCTTCATTTTAAGTGCCTACCTTACACATGATTATGGCTGGGCCTCCATAATCTTAGCTTCATCTTCTGCTCCGTAACTCGGAGAAGTTGCCCTTGCAGTAGACACACCTTCACCTGAAGTTCCCCCTGCACCAGATTGAGCATCACCACTACTAGCAGCAGTTGAATTACGAGCTAGTTGCACCGCCATGGACTACCATCAAACAAATACCACAACTTTTCAAACTTCAAAGACACCTCTAATACCCACCTTCCAGATTTGAAATCCTCCATCTCCTTTAAAGACTTCAATAGAGTTCAATAGATTTGCCCCGAACGGTTGTCATTATCATGGCGGGGAACTAGTTTAGCTCGATACCAATGTTAGAATCAGAGCTTGGGATTTGAACCCAAGTATGCCAAGTCTCTGTCTCCTTCAAACCCACCCGCTCCTAAAACTGCATACATGCATCTGTATCTGCACTCAGCTCCACATTTTCTATCACCATCATTCATCTATATATTTTCTTATCAACCTGGATATATCCACATGTCAAATCGTGCATTCCCTTCCTATAGAAAGTTTTCCAACTCACCTAAATAATAGGATGCCCTGCTATCCTTAAGTTCCAGCTGTCAAAGTCATTGACTTTGACCCGTTTGACCAGTCAAAACCCTAAGTGGCAGGCAGGGGGTATCACGCGTTTTCTGGCGGCCGTAGCAACGTCTGGGTAGTACCTGCCCACCACTTTTCAACTTCTATGTTTTTTTCTTGCATTCACTGCCACTGCTTCTCATGAATGCTTGTATGAATCCTCATTAGCCTAGGGGAGCCAAGATGTGGTCACTAAGTGACAGGTGGAGGTTGGCTACTTGGAACATCAGCACGATTGCCCCTACCTCGTGGAGTCCTCCTCCTATTTTGTCTAAACTCTTCCCTTTCCTCTACACAACAAATTAAAACTCCATGCATAAACTTACATACCTAATTAGAGGGTAAAGCGTATAAAAACTATATAAATACTTACCTTCGTCTTCGTCATTCTCCGTACGATTGCGATTACCTTTATTCATCGCCGAGAAAAATAGCACACCTAGATCAAAAGAAATTATAAGAGAAACGTTTGATAACCATGAATGATATGGTTGCAATAATAAGATGATACTTACAAACTATACAGATGATAAATAGTACTTTGATGCTTTGAAATGTGCTACCAATGAGCCCCGGCAGACCTGCTGCAGTCTTGACCGTCTTGACCGGGGGCAGAGGGGAAGACACATAATGCCACGAATATCGCATCAGCAGAAAGATAGCCACAATGAGGAAGACCGCTAAAAATGAGCCTCCACCATGACTCTACATATTAATTTCAACATAACGAGAATTAGCGAGAGAAAAGCTTTGAACAAATGTCTTTGAATAAATACCTAAATTTATATTCTTATCTTCTTATTTATACTAGTTATGGTGCCCGGCGTTGCCGGGCTTTACTAATAACTTGAAGAGGTGGTTGTTTTATTGGTGGCCGGAATAGACAATGTTGGGGGTGAGGATAATGTAGAGCAATTGCCATTATGGAATTTGGGTGGTTTAATATGTGGTTATAGTGGTTTGTGGAAGTATATATTATAGGTCTACAATGGTCTTTGTTATTGATTTAGGAGTAGGACTAAGGAACAACAAAGAAGACCACACTTTACCTTAATGGGCTATCGAGTGGATCCTGAGATCAAAAATATGAAAGATGTATCTTATTAAACAACATGATTTGATGCTTTGTTCAACATCTCCCTAATGTTATACGCAAATACGTTTTAAGTAGCCATGAAGTTGTAGGCATATATTGATTACCTAAGGTAGATGATGCTAGATTGTATTAGAAGAATAGAATAGAATAGAATAGAATAGAATAGAATAGAATAGAATAGAATAGAATAGAATAGAATAGAATAGAATAGAATAGTTTTTTTAACGCCCACGGAGACCAATAGGTCATGGGACCCATACAATGGGCTAGTACAATCATTACTACTAGGATTAAAAAACCCCTGCCTCGAGAGGTTTTCAAGGGAAAAACCTTTGCAGTAATGATGATACTAGACAAGCGGAGATAATGACTACTGAGGGCTCAGTAATTGCAGACGTTTATCTAGAACCTCAAGTATGTATAATGCCAAGTCATGCACAGATGGTGCTCTGAGAAGTTGTGGAAGCGTGGAATGGAATGCTAAGGTCAAAAAATGATTCCGGACTATCTCAAAAGCAGGGCAACTCAGAAGAGTATGGCTTTCATCTTCAATAACCTATAACTGGCAACAGACACATAGTCTCGCTTCTCGCGGCAATTGCGGCCGCTCCCATCTATCTGTCTCAATCCGTAGCCTGTGGGACCTCGTGTGAATTGATGCAATAGCTACAAGCTTGTTCCTAGACAATGAAGCAAGCAAATAAGCTTGGGGCCCTGGTGCCAAGGTGGGATTTATGTGTGCATGATACTTTTGAGAAAAACGACCATTGAGATATTGTTGCAAAAGCTCAGGATCAGAACTGGCAAGCATCAGGCAGTGCTCTGGTTGCACAGCCCAACGGGCAAACCATGTAGTGCAATGCTCTTTCCAACATCGTTTCAAACGCTGAGGAGATTCAGCCATGGCAAGTGCAAGAACAGGATACCTAACATCATCCATGTGGTGCACCTTGCAGATATAGTGGAGATGGCGCTTCATGGCAGAATGTTGAAGAGGCCAAAAACCTGTCTCTTGTAAAAGAATAGCATAGGGCACCGTTGTTTTAACTCCGAGGCTGTAAGTGAGAAAGGACTTTTGCACCCGCTCCAAGCTCTCCCAAGCACTAGCACTAATGGCAGGCCCCCACACTTCAGAACCATACAGTAAAACAGGCTCTACCAAAGCCCGAAACAAGTGGGCTTTCCGTGGCCAATCATGAATTTCTGCGCGAAAACAATTGTTTTGCATTGCATAGAGTGCTCTCCATCCAGCAGCCACCCGCTTGGTAATACACTGTTCCCAAAGTGTATTCTTACAGAATTCTACACCAAGATACTTGTAGCGATCTACAACTTCAACTTCGCGGCTATCATAGTGCATAGGGGGAACATTGTGACGAGAAGATTGAAGGAAATTAGTATATGTGTTGTATTCGTATTCTCAATTTGGTATGCATTGATATTGTAATTGTTTTCAAATTTGAATTATCCTAAGAGTCTTAGTGGAACATGATGTCTATAATAGTTTTTGATCACATTGTCTTATCATTAAGACTTTGGAAGCATAGAAAATAGAAAAAGATAAATGCAATTGAAGGAATGTCGTAGACCTTTCGTGGGGGGTGCGGGGGAGGGTGGGGGCCAAATCTTGGAGCACATTAACATGTAATGTCAATTTTAGAACTTGCCAGAAATATGGTTTTTATTATTATGTGGTTTGTAGCCTTCACCCTAACATACAATAGCATACATCCGTTGCATGATTGTAACATGTACACCTTGAGGTTTAAAGGAAATTTTGACATGTGACCAGCCGTACATGGGCATCACAAAGCCCGTACATGGGCATCACAAAGCCCCGGCATCACATAGCGCCCACTTAAATCAACCATCTGCAAAATTATGGCAATTTGATTGGATGATATCCGTAAACAAACACACACTGCTAGGTTATTCATCATACATGATCATAGAGCAAGTAATCTATCTTTTCAGGAAAGCTTGATTCCAAGTTAAGTTTTAATGTTTTCTGTAGTTTAGAGTCTAGTAGCTTTTGGTAACGATATCCTTTCCTTTCTCAAAAAATATCTCTGTTAAATATGGACTTCCAGAAACATTTTGTAGTGAATAAAGAATCTGTGACACACCTGGGATGCATAGAAAGAAGAGGGCCCTACATAAGCAATTTGTTTGTTTTTTATTAGAATATGTTCCTCTTTATTTACTATAGGTTGCGGAGCCAAGCGTATCATGGTACAATTGCACAATGGCAAACTCCCATAATCACCTGTAATTGGGATTATTTCCCTTGGGCAAACAGACCTGTATAAGGAACATCCTTGCCAATATCAGATACATTAGTCGTATTCTAGAAGATTGATCGAGAAAATCCAAACTTAATGGGATTGTAAAATGAAACATCAATTCAAAACACGAACAGTTCTGCTCACCTATTAGTTGGATCCATAGATAAAGAAGTCTTATCTGTGGACTTTGTTGCCACTTTCCTTCTTTTCAGGTTCGTGTAGTTTGATGGATGCTCAACATGCAGATTCTGACCATCGGTCTCTAAACAGTTGGATAAACTGTCAATGGACTTGCTGCAATCTTAATTACTATAGCAACAGGCATACCAGTATCGTGTTGTGATGGATTAGTTGATGAAGCCATACCCGGAGATGGTAGGGAGAGGACAGGACTGTTTGAATTGCTTGCTTTCGATATTCCCATCCATTCTGCCATAGCCTGATAAAGTTCATGGTGAAAGTTTATTGGGAGATCCCTCGCAATTCAATTCAATCTAGGGTTTAGTTCCTGGTTCAGGCTTTTTCAGCAGATAACAAGATACAATTATGAATTTAATAAATGCAAGGAATTGCTTGTCTTCAATTATGGAAAGCCTGATGTTTAATAGGATATGCTTGGAGGATGAGAATGCTCAGAAGTTCATGATTGGACTCAATGCATTAGAAAGCCTTGGACTTAACCTATCTGACAAAGCCTTGGATCCATATAAACGGCTCAAAGATGTATTAGAATCACAAAAGTGAGTACCTTGACAAACTGGGCTTGGTCTGAAGCTTGCTAAACTGAACAAATATACTTGGAAATGTAAGGCCCCTACAAAATATCATGAGAAACATAAGCTTTAATGCATTATAGAATAATATCAATTTTGGTGAGAGACTCGTCTGGAGGGGGAAAACCGGCCGATAGATAGGCATATCTTTCATCACAGCAGTGTACACACATTTGAAAAAATATCTAAAGGGCTAGACGACCACACCAATTTGGTCTGACTACCCACTAATAATAATAAAGGGACCTGTCATAGGAACAACCCAAGCCCCTTTAAGATGGCGTAAATAACAAAGGCAAAAAGGAGGCAACGTACGAAAGTTTATCACCGGGATGAAAAACCCCGCCCTTTCGGGTTTTCGAGGAAAACCCTAATGATAAACCTTCGTCCGATGGCTCCAAAGGAAAAGCCCGGGCCATCAAAGTGGAGACCATTGATGAAAACGTCGAGGAAGCACAAGATGGAGGTCGCAAATAAGACGATTCTTCTCGAACCCAACATGAGAGCCATGAGAAAGAAACGAATGGCCACGATCACCTGAAAAACTTAAGGTAAAAGAAAACGAACAAAATGCATTAGACATTAGAATAGAATAGGAGGGAAGTAACTCAAAAAGTTCGAGGTCCCCACAGTTGGATGAGGTGGCCTGAAAAAACAACGTAAAAAGAAGCACGTAACTCAAAAACATAAGCCATCACGCCGGCTCGGCGAAACCCCCCACGGAGGCTGGTCCATAACAAATCACAATCCTTCAATAGGGGCTGGTCACGCGAGCCACGCGATATAACATCATACAGCAAAACCACATAACCGCTCAAACACAGAGGGGCTTACACGAGAAATGACAAATACTTCAAGAAAAAAGGGCTGGTCACGCGAGCCAGGCGACATAACAGCAGATCCTAAAACAACATAACCTCTCAAAGATAGAAGGGCTGGTCACGCGAGCAACGCAATATAAAAGCATAAATCAAAATGAAAAAACATGAATGTAAATAATTTAGGGTGGGAAGGGAGGGAACTGAGACCAAAAAACTGCTGTGAGAAGACGCCGATAATGGAGAAAAAACCCTACAACGTATATATAGCCTCGTCTCTCCCCAAAATGGCGATCCGACGGTGTCGAATCGCATGCATTTTGGTGAGAGACTCGTCTGGAGGGGGAAAACCGGCCGATCAAAAGAGAACTTCCATTTCGAAGGCCATGATCAATATTGAAACACAAGAAAGAGGGCTTATGATAATAGACAAGGTGGATATATATTGGGAGAAAAAAATTGAGCACGTTAAGAAGAAGAAGAAATGCAAGGAAGACTAAGTTGGACGTGTTAAAAGGAAATAAAAAACTTAACAAACAGTAAAAAAACACAGAAGATAGACCAAATCCTGAATGTCCTCATAAGAAATACAACAATAACACCAACACTCAATGAAAACAATATGTTTTTTAGAAAGTCCCATGGCTAGAGAACAATGAGGCATAAAAATGGTATGAAAACAATATGTTTAGAAAGTCCCATGGCTAGAGAACAATTAGGCATAAAAATGGCATGATAGAGGAATTGACGGGCAACAAGGGCAAAAACAAGTGTCAAATGTGCCATCACGGATATTGACCAAAAGATAAAAGATATCAAGTTATGACAAAAGACAAGACGAGAGTGCAAAGGAGACAAGGTACGTTGAAAAAATAATGGAAAGCCTAACCATAATTTAAAAGCCGCACACTCCATGAAGGAATTTAAAAGCCACACACTCCATGAAGTGAATATACGTGATTAAATGTGAAAAACAAAATATGCCAACACGAGGGTTTGAACTCTGAATATTAAATGTGAAAAACAAAATATGCCAACACAAGGATTCGAACTCATAACCACAAGTTTAAAAGCCCCACATCGCAACCAGTAGGCCAACATCTACTACGAAATGAAATTAAAAAATTATATATTAATGTTTCAGAACCAGAAACTACAGACCATACCCCATAACCTGCACATACGAAAATAGGAAGGGAAGGCCGCCGTTAGACAGAACGGCATGCCGTGTGATGATGGCGGAGGGATCAGAGATGAACAAATATGGCTTGAAGAAGGAAGCACCAGTCCAGAAGGCAAAAGGCAAACCGATAGTAGTCATAACACAACAGAAAAACAGACGGATCAAGCCAAGTGACATGAAGAAGAGTAGACCCACAGATATGTTAAAGCGATCGGAAACAAAGGAGATTTGAAGGGATGATGCGACCAAACGATCTGATAGGGAAAATTCGGATTGGGGATCAGATTTACAGAAATACAAAAAACAAAAGAACATAGTAGCATCCACGGCAAACCATATGTAATACCGGAAAAGCCCTATTGATGCTATTGAAAATATATGAAAAGTCTATGCTTAAGCAAAGAAAAGAATCGTGTAGATCAAGAAGCAATCGATGCTTGGCACAATTGACATGAAATAATCCGAAAACGCCGGAAGAAAATCGATGCATCATAAGAGGAAGCCATCCATGCTTGCTATGCTCTGCTATGCCAAAACCGACATCCATGCTAAACGACATGAAAATCGAAAGTGCACACAGCCAAATCAAAGAAAAACCAGTACAAATTGACACTGTAGAAAAAAGAATATGAAGATCACCAAAACCGTGACCGAAAGCCAAATATCAACACTTCACAAAACCGTTGCCGAAAGCCAAATATCAACAATTCAAAATCTAGCTGCCAGATAAGAATAACCGCGACCGCTAGCACCACAAAGAGATATAGCACCAAGAAGAGGCAAGAACGTTAATCAACAAATCAACAGAGTGAATTGACAAGACAAAACGAAGACAAACTGAGACCAAAAAACTGCTGTGAGAAGACGCCGATAATGGAGAAAAAACCCTACAACGTATATATAGCCTCGTCTCTCCCCAAAATTGCGATCCGACGGTGTCGAATCGCATGCATCATTAACAAAGAACCATTCGTAATATGTGATAGAGGAAAACTGTAAGAAATGACCGATATAGAGGAGGAATCTGCAAGAAAAAAGAACCTGCTTAGCTGGAAAAAAGAAGCTTCAAAAGGTCAGATCCATGACCTCACCCCTAATTTTACATTTGGACAATCAGGGGCTTGCCTTAGGTCCGAATGCCACTTTGCCTAGCCCCATCTGCAAATAAAGAAGCACTTAATGCCATTATTATAAGCATGCATCCATATATGAACAGAGCACATGAAACATGGAACATTTAAAAACCATCTAAGGAAAAATTGTGCAAGAATATTTGAAGTCTATATAAGGTCTCTGCAATAAACATGGCATAAATGTTGGGCAATGCAATTGCTAAGGCCCCAGCAGACATAAAAAGTCCTAAATGCCAGAAGCTGTCACGAAAGCAACATCAGAGCTTTAAATAATGTGGGAAATGTGATAGTTTACCTGTAGCAACACCTCCAGGGATCCAACCATTAGTCACAAAATACTTTCCTCTTCTTGCAGAACTGCAACTACAGTCGGGTGTCCATAATAAGCTCTTATTGAATGTTCACTGTATTTGATATCATTTATTCCTTGGACTCGAGATATTTAGATAGTATGAAGGATTAAATGAAGTTGCTGAGCATTATAGCATGTGTTAATATTACCGCAAGTTTCCTGCCACCTAGAATGAGAAAGCTATTCCTATTGTAGTGAGAAAAAAAGGAGAATCTAACTTTAGCTATATTACTGGTATTTAAAACGATAATGCACAATTTTCCTATCTTAGCTTAACAGAACTGGGTAGTTTCAAAAGCATAAACATAACAAACAGATTGTATACACTCAATATTTACCTCAAGTGCGAAAATTTGAGGGCCATTCCAGTCGCTCCATTACTCTCTGCACAACCTGTGATTCCATGCAACGGGGGACACATTCATAGAAACCTGGGCTCCATAATATTCTCCTCCCGAGATCAAAATGATGAGATATGTATGCAAAATCTTTATATTATCCAACAGAGCTATTAAAAAGCTCCAAATCATCTGGGCATTGACGATGATAATGCCAAGGCACATGTGTAATTCACAGGAGAAGGAAACCTACTATTTCCTGGCTGCCATTATCATGATCTTCTTGAAAGATGATGGGCCATATTAAATAGGAGCCAATTTATAGTCAATGAAGAATATACAAAGCAAAGATATAGAAAGAAGAGTAGCCAAAGAACATCACAAAATTCTAGTTAGGAATACCCTGCCTCTGTCACATAATGATCATGATAAATATTAACGTAAGTTGAGCAGAAGGAAAATAGGGCAGTACTCATTTCGAAAATAATAGAGCAATCTAACGGAGATGTTAAGCCGTTCTATTACTCTCAGTTCTGACGGATTAGACAGAAGGAAAATAGGGCAACCGGCCAGATCTTGTATCCTAGAACCGAATCATATGCATCATGGGCCCCGAATCAGGGTAACGAAGCGAGGTTCGAGAAGATGCCAGAAGATAAATCGACTTACCACTTGTGGCATCACATGCGTCGCCCTCCTCGCCAGCTGCAATCGAGCCCAAAGAGGAAACATAGTAAAAAAAATATAGAAGCCAAAATCATGCAAATGAGGATCCTTAAAAAACTTCTCTCGATTTTTGGATAGCCGGGATTTTTTACCGGCAGCTAAAATCTTTAAAACCTTTGAAAACCAACCTGAAAAAAAATCCAAAAACTTTTCCACTTGACGGAAAAACCGAATTTAAACAATAGGATTAGAAAAGTATCTCGTATATATGTATGGGGTGCATATCGAACTCTAGGTTGCCATATTATCAGGCCATGTATCATGTCATACACCAAACCCTAAATTATCCCACGTGGCATTTTTAGTGCCACATCATGAAACCCATCATCAAACTCTAGGTTGTGTCACGTGGCGACTTCGTATTGCCACATCATAGTAATTGCCATGTCATCAAACCCTAGCTTGCGTGTGCCACATCATCAAACCCTAGATTGTGCCACATGGCATTTACAATCTAGGGTTTGATGATGTAGCACACAAAACCTAGGGTTTGACGTCTGTAGCGACACTTTATCTACAAGTTATGATTAATAATTTATTTACCATTAATAATAATTTTTTTCATTAATAAATTACTTTTCCATTAGTAATATTTACTTGTTGCAACAAGCCTCAAATAGGAAGACAAAATTATATTAATCACTTCTTGCAAGCATTTAACAGTAGCTTAGCCATCTCAAGTGGATCACCACACTTCATATGTCGTCTCTCTCTCACAACTATATCAGAAGAAAGCCCTGCTGTTTTGAACACATCGATGACGCGAACAATAGATGGGCGATCCATGTGCACCAGCTCTCTATCCATCATCATTTGGACCTTCATATGTTGGATGATGTCCAATGTGCTAGAGTATCGGTCGGTTGGGTTTATCTTAACACACAACCCCATAAGCCGCATTGCCTGACTCTTTCGCAAGCCATCCCTCTGCCATACTACCTTCAGGACGTGCTCTTTGACGCACCATATCCTTCAATACCTTCATAAACCTTTCCAAGAAAAACATCCATCTCGCATGTACAGTTCCCGCGAGCTTCACTTCCTCAATAAGATGTACCAAAAGATGGGTTTGACTGTCAAGAAAGCTCGTAGGAAACTCCTTCTCCAACCAGCAACATGTCTCTGCCATTTTCACTTTCATCTCTTCAATTTCGTCTTTCGGTATAGTTTTTTTACACATCCACCTATGAGGTCAAAAAAAAAAAAAAAAAAAAAAAAAAAACTTAGCCACAAATAAAATAAACGGGGGACCACTAAATCAACATGGGTAACAACCTTATGACCTTTGATAGGGCACTTATTGCCTCCAAGGGTCCCTTGTCTAAAACTCCCCTAAAGGTCAGGGGCATGAAGAACTGCATGATCCAAACACCAAATATAAGTATGTGTTACATTTACTAGTAGTGCATATATGTGGACTCCAATTGCTTACATGCAAGAACTTATGCCAGTCATGGGACTTTAAACCAGTCAGCTCCCCAGTACTTGTGAATTCGGTTCGCAATGGTTGCATATAACCAGTTGGTGTTCTAAGGGCCCTTAAATCATCATACATAGCTCAATTGTCAGCCCTAGCAATAACCCATTTTGCCAGAGGAAGTGGTTGCCCTTCACCTCGGATCCATGCCTCTTCCTTTGTATCACTTATCTTAAGGTCCATCCTGGCATTTGTTGTACCTTTTTGACCAAATACATGCTTCCATAAAGAGTTTCCCACGTTCTTGAAGATATGCATCGGATCTAAAAGGTGTTGAATCAATAGGTCAGTCCAATATGGTAGTCTATAAAAAACAGACTTCCTTTTCATATTGCCCAGGAAAATGGAACATGAATTAAGCGAGAAATCTATACTAAATACTTGAGCTTAGGGTACAAGAGTCACTGATAAGACCAATGACCAGAAATTCCTAAAAAAATCCAGCAGCCACTAGCCATGACAAAAGCCAACTAGCAGACTCATCTACTAAGGGTCAATCCCCCTAATAGTATTATCTATCCACACTAAGATCCAAAAATCTATGGTGGCACTTGTATCCCAAAACATCAAGTATTTAGCATATATCCTAGCCTTGAAAAGTCATAAAACTGCCCTGATCATTTTTAAATTGTATGACTTCAGTGCCACATAAACAAATAACCAATAGTGCCAAATAAACAAATAACCAATAGTTTGAAGATTAAAACCACTTGGTTCTAGATCTTAGAAACATTATTGCATGAACTGTTTATACAATGCATAGTTTTAAACATGAATCAGCATTCATTATCCAAGTCACACTGCTATTATCCATTATGGTCAAATATTGCAGAGTTTTCTTGAAACAAGGACTAAAAAAATGGCAAGAATCTGAGTTAAAGAACATCTATACAACAGCTTGCAGATCTGCAGCCCCATTATGTTCATAAATATCAGAGCTCGAAAAGGGAAAATGATATTACTTGACATGTATCTTTTGAGGCAGATAACATAGGAAAACCATTCCATTTGTAAAAATTCGTCCAACTGGGATTGAAACAGTTTCCAGTATACATTTCTCGTCCATTCTTCAGCAAAAACCAATTCAATACGCAAAGAAAAACACAAAGGGAAGAGAAGCCTGGTACCTGCAGCCATTCAATACTATATTAGCATAATGATGGTAATATAGCAAGGGCCAAAAGGTACAATTGGCTTCTCGGTTCATCACCGGTCACCATTTGTATCCCCTTTGCCCATTAATTAGAATAAGCAAGAAAAATGGACTATAAATTGAATATTCAAACCAAATGGAAATATATTATCAAATGAACTCACTCATATGATCAACTCAACTTAGATAAATCAGCAGCTTTACCAGCTAGTATAGTGGAGCAAGAAATCATAAATTTGACCATGATAATCTCATGTAGCTTCTAAGTTATTAAATCGCAGATATAGCCAACCTGATAGAGCAGAATCGTCCTATAACATGGGTAGAATTATTTGAAGGTGAATCCCTTTGCTTACTGCTACTCATCGAATGCATAGCCATAACAGTATCTTTCTTACTATAATCAGACCCTTCTGCCTCATGCAAAGGGTACTTGTGTGCAAATAAACCTTTGGCCTTATTCATGGTTTTGCCTGCATGATCATTCGTATCTGTAGGAGAAATACTTCAACTGAGTCTGAGCAAAATGCCCAGCCATCTAAGTTTTATACAGCCTTGTTCATTCTGAATTTGCCCGGGAAAAGGCACTTGCGTGGGCTGTGATTTCTTACCGAATCTCTGCTATTCCAAGACTCACATGATGTGGAATCATAACCATAAATCAAATCATACCTTGGGAATAAACGCTTGGAAGGAAACGTCTCTATCCCACGCTTCAAGCACTAGAAAAATCGTATGTCTTTACATCTTTTAACCTAGACTAGATCGCTATCCATTTCCCTGACCTTTCTCACCAACCATAAGCTCATTTAATTTTACCAAACGTAATGGGAGAGCAAGTCGAGATGTATAGAGCTAAGAAGTCATTTATCTAGTGGTCATTGGAATAAAACCATCTAAATGCTAAAAATGGAATACTAACATAACATGCAAGAGCATTTTTAAGAAAGCCACGAACTTAGCAAAGATAACATGCAAGCTCTTGTTTTCAAAGCCCCAAATGTCTAACATGCATGCACCATATTTGGATTTACAAATTGGGATATTTTCATAAATGAAACTTCTTCATACATACATCATACATACATAGCTCGATGGTCAGCCCTAGCAATAACCCATTTTGCCGGAGGAAGTGGTTGCCCTTCACCTCGGATCCATGCCTCTTCCTTTGTATTACTTATCTTAAGGTCCATCCTAGCATTTGTTGTATCTTTTTGACCAAATACATGCTTCCATAAAGTTCCCACGTTCTTGAAGATATGCATCGGGTCTAAAAGGTGTTGAATCAATAGGTCGGTCCAATATGGTAGTCTATAAAAAACGGACTTCCTTTTCATATTGGCAGTAAAGACTTCCTCCTCCGCGGCTTCCTTGCCACCATCAGAGATAATTCCTCATCCTCACCGCTGTCTAGGTCGGGCTCACGACTTCCTCAGCTATGTGTGCCCCCCTCGCGGATTTCCCCCTTGCGGATTTCCCCCTCTTTCTTCTTATCCCAACGCCACCCCATTCTCGTATCGTATTCTCGCTTGGTGATTCTCAGATAGTCTCAAGTGCCATCGAATTGTGCATGCCGCTTTTTCGAAGGGGTGCGTGAGCGCAAATACTTCCTAAAACCCTCGTATACTACTTTCTTCAGATGCTTAGAGTGACGGTGCTGCAACTTTTCCCCACATATCATGCAAGGGAAGTGCCCCGATGTCTTAAACCCAGAACACTCGGCAAGCCCAGGAAAGTCATGCATAGTCCACAATAGTATACCGCTAAGATTAAAACGCCATTTTTATGTGCATCATAGACCTGAATACGTGTTCCACAAAGGCAAAGAACTCATCCACAATTATTCTTAGGTACACATCTAAATTACTTGGTTTTTTCTTCCCAGGTATCAATAAAGTCATAATAATGTGCCCACTCTTCATCAACAACCATGGGGGTATGTTGTAGTTAACTATCATCACTGGCCATGTAGACCATGCAGTCGATTGTGTACCATATGGGTTTACGCCATCGGTGGCCAGGCCCAAACGCACGTTACGTGGTTCTTTTCCAAAGTCAGGCCATGTCGCATCGACATGCTTCCAAGCTGCACTATCACGCGGGACTCGCATCACATCATCACTAGATGCATGTGTAGCCGTGAAGTCCATTAGGCTAGCCAATGTCTTGCAACGGAACATCAACTTTAACCTATATAATATATTAGAATAAATTATAGGCAACATATAAGTACTGAAAATAAGTGAATCTACAACTATTTGTGAGAAGTGGTGATGCATATACCTTGGGATTATTGGAAAGTGTCGAATAACCTTATGAGGTACCGTTTTTCCCTTTAGGTCATTCCTGTATCTCGGTGCATTACACACGAGACAATGAGTGGACTTTTCATACTCGGCAGTGGGGTAGAAGATCATACAATCATTTGGACATGCATGTATGACTTTATAACCAAGGCCGGTCGCTTGAATCATTTTCTTAACTTGAGATCTGTCGGTAGGCATATTGTTCTTCTCTGGAAGGATCTTCTTGTGCAATAACCTGCGCATCTAAGAATGGTAAGATAAAAGATGGAGATGGTGGTAAGATAGAAAGACTTGATAAGTATATCACCTCAATAGAGCAGAGACACTTGCATTGCTCCACTTGAACTTGGTTTGGAGATTGAGAATTAGCAGGCACGCCGACAAACGAGAGGTTCGAGACGCAGGAAATAACTGCATTTCTGCTTCGATAACAATAGGGTCATTGTCAGTACGACCAATCCTCAAAGGGTATCCCACATCTTCTACCATGTCCTCTCCATCACCATCCTCGACATCATCTAAATCAATATCAGGTAATTCTTGAAGAGTGTGCAACATATCGAGCATCGGCTTGTCACGAAAGATTTCGTTCTCGGGTCCGTCAATAGTTTCATCCTCTTCACATTGATCGTATGCAATATCTTCATATTGGTGCGCTCTGGCTTGAAATTCACGACGATAGGTTTCCCTTTGCCTGTAACTTAGAACTAATGGATCGGGATGGAGACCGCTCTGAATGAGTTCATTAAACAGGAGTAACGTATTAAACATATGTCAAATAATGTAATAAGTATAAAATACATACAACCATCTGCATAGACTCACGAATGACAAAAAACATATTTAAAAAAAAAATGCTCTTTATTCCTTTTTTTTTTGTAGTACAACAATACTATTGTTCCATCTCAATTGGGAGAGGTCTATCATAGCGATAGTTGATGAATAACTCATCTCCAATGTTTATGCTTTTAATAGCACAAACCATGATAAAACTGCCTTTTACATATCTTGTAAAAAAATCTTCCTCCTCTCCTTGACACTCTAAAAATTCACAATTGCATCGCTCACGGTCGTCAATAGAACTGTTGATATATTGCCATGAACCCCTGGCCGACCATCAATAAACTTCAACTCCTCATCACATGCCCCCACAGCTATCGACGCAGCATTGAAATTCATTCCATAAATCCTCATACGCCAAGCATATTTAGTCAAAGTTTGCCAAGTTTTCCAATCGTACTCGGGACCTGCATATGGCATTAATGGAATGTGGGTTCCTCGCTCCACTTCTATACGCGTGCCAGAGATAAGGCCGAATCCAGCTTCTGGACAGATGCGGCTCCGCATAATGATGTATCTTCTTCCCCAATAAGCAAATTCTTGATCCATAGGGATAGGTAAGTCTACTGGCCACAAGCCAAATGTCTTGCGGTCCCTAACAAAGGGTCGGACCAATCTTTGCAATTCTTCAAGAATTTCACGCTCGGGCAGTGAGGCCAAGCGTTCTTGGGAAATGTGCGACACATGCAATGTTCTCATGATTGTAGCCCTTCGTGTTCTTTCACGCAGGGGAACACTCAACGTTGAGCGGCACCCATCCACATTATTGATGAATCGGGTTACTGCTTCAGTTTCATATGCCTCTATGGACAACATTAAGCCAAAATCCACATCTAGTTTGGAGGAGACATCAGCATCATCTACCTACATATTTAGATATCATAAACATCTCGAATATATACTTGAACTGGGAGAGATACTCTTTAAAAAAAAAAAAAAAAAAAAAAACATTGTATACCAACCTGATATCCATGACGAGCATCAGATCTGGTGGGTTGTTCAAATGTACCAAATCTTATCAGATGGTCTTCAACAACCGTTCTAATTCGCCGCTTCAGCCCCATACATCTTTTACAATCGCAAACTATTTTGTCCCTCTGCCAATTACAAAAGGTAAGTACTATATACTGCACAATAGTTTGAACGGTTGTGATAGATACATATGGTAGTATAAAACGGACAGAATTGGGCACGGACACATAGTCCTCTCCACTCAAGGTGAAGCCGACCATGCCCTTTCCCGAGTACGACCCTTACATAAGTTTTTATTGCAATAAAGATTTTGGAGACGCGCTAGCCCCGATACATAGAGTCCCCTCCACTCAAGGTGAAGTCGACATATGACCTTGACTACGCGACACCTCAATTTTGTAATCTACATTGTACTCAGAAAGGTATGAAGGTGAGTTCGGGCCCGGCACACCTGGTCCTCTCCACTCAAGGTGGAGGCGACCGTGTCCTTGACCAAAACACCTGCGTTTTTTTTTACTACGCGCACCTGGTCCTCTCCTAGTTTATATCTAGGTTACTAAATACAAGAATCAGTCACTTACATGTGACGGTTCCGCATATGAAGCCTCCCCTGGTCCCAAGACAGCATCAATCTGTCTCCTGACCATCTCCAGGCGTCGATCAAGCCGGTGACCATGGCGATCCATGTAGGGCAGCAACAAGTGTAAGATCTGGTTAAAAAGAAGAATACTAAAGGCGCTAGGCTGGAAGAGGAGCGAAAGAAAATAACAATGAAGGCCGGGAAATGGCTACTTATATAGAAATCCAATACGTCGCAGGGCACGTGACGTCGCATGCGACGTCTAGTCAACGGTCACATGCCAGGTCACATGCTCGTTGGCAGTACACGTGGCAAAGACGTACTGACGTGTCATGCGTCTTGTAATGTCACGTGATGTCGCATGCGACGTCACATCGCCGGCATCCACCTGGCGTGACACCTGTCGTCCACCTAGCGCCGATGTCAGATGTCGCAGTAAACGTCGCATGCGACGTGCCTGCGATGTGACGTCGCATTGACGTCGCATGGTCACGTCACGTGACCTAGACGTCGTAACCCCACGTCGCTAAATGACCATTCTCTTGTTGTGTTAAAAGATTCATAGGATTAGCAACCCTCAACTCCAATAATGACCATCTACACTAGCAACAATGCACCCAAAGACACTTAACGCAATGGGTATCACAATGTTCCAAGATATAACAATGTATTGGGCGACCATCTAACTATAACATTAAGCAAGTTCGATAGTTAGAATAGAGAATTAAGTAGGGCTTCAAGACCCTAGGATAATAATCAATCTTTTTAATTTGGGTTTTTCAGGTTTGGTGAAAAACATTTTTGGAAATCTTTTTAGGTTATTTGCCTAAGGTTTTAATGAGTTTGGTCGCCGAGAAAAATTCCCGATAGTCCAAAAATCAAACAATTTTGTAAGTATGATATTGGGCTCCCTATCTTTTTTGCATGATTCCTGTTTGGGCTCTATAGCACCGGGTGCATGCCATGCCATGATTGAAGTGGCAATTTCGTCTTCTACAGTCCCCGACTCCGTCGTCCCAATCCTCGGCCCATGGTTTCACCGATGATTCCTGGAATGCATGGATTCAGTTCTATCACAATTCCGGCCCACTGCCAAAGTCATAGAGCTACCTCAGGTATTGCCTCAATACTTTCGTCTTTGCAGTCTTTGTCTTCTTCGTGTTTTTCCAATAGATTTGTGCTTCGATTTTCTGTTCTTCTTTTTCTAGGAATCCTATCTCCCCATCCATGCTCTAGCAAAGCCAGTGATTAGGTATGATAATCATTATATTATTGATATTAGAGCCCTCCTTTGTAATGTTACGAACACTGATGCTACAGCTGCACAAGAACTATGCAGGCCTTCGATGTTTGCTTTAGCTGAAACCACGATCTCTGTCTATCTATCTATCATTTTCTTTCTATACTATAGAAGCATAATCTACGTTGTAAATGTTCTCATATTCCTCTTTGGATCTTTTATCTGCCTTTCTCAATGCACATCTGCAAAGACATATGTAGAGCCTAAGAAACTAATGGAGCCTGTGTTGAGTACAAAAGTGGGCTTGATTGTTAATTTAACCCTCTGATAATGATAGAGAGGCTGCATTTGGACCATTTGATTATGGCTATGGAAAATCTAATCCTGACGTTTTTTGGAGCTGCAGCAGTGGCTTTGGCTTTTGCAAAGCAAAACTTGATCATCTTATTTTCTTCCATCAATGAAAATGAAAACAGATTGCAAACTTTGGTCAAGCTCATAATTCTGACCAAGCTTATGAGAAATAAATGGTATTTGAATGGATGATAATGAACCAACGCAGCATCCAATGAATGTTTTGGGTCGACATTTGGAGAAGTCGGCACTCTGTAATGCTCAAAGTTTCACATGTTTTTTTGTCTCTCTTATTCTATCATACTCAAATTCTTTAATGAGGAGTTTCTTGCTGTCGCCACTATTATGATAAGTGCTTCTTGAATGCTCCAATTGTGCCTTCAACTTTTGAGAGCACCCAGTTCCTGCACCCGCAAAGGGTAGGTGCAAAGAGTAGGTATTGGATTCAAAACATGTGGGTATCTCTCATCCAAACTAGATTTTTGTGGAGGATTTGTATTGATTTACATTGTTTGGAGATAATTTTCACAGTCAAGGTTGAAATCTATAACATTTGGAGATAATTTTCGCAGTCAAGGATGAAATCTGTAACATTTGGAGACGTTTGACAAATTTTTTCCTTTCAGGTCCACGCATGCATGCCACGATTCCTCAGGATAAGGTTATCACCACTCAGAGTTGCCAGAAACTCCTATCTCCTTTTGGGTTTGTGGTAAATAGTCTTCATTTCTATTGTAGCATCCAGTTTTGGATAGGAACCTTAGGTTGGTTCATGGCTTAAATTTCATTTGCATTTCTCAAGCATGCTATTTGCATCATCGTATAACAGGCAATGTATCAATAAATGTTTTGGGTCGACATTTGGAGAAGATGCACTCACGGGCATCCTCACTGGATAATATAAGGCTTTCAGTAGGAATGATGGCATGCCCTTGGAAAAGCCTAAAGTGCAGAGAATGATTACAAATTCTTTACCTCATTAAATTTGCAGTTTTCATGCAGCAGATGTTTCATTGGAGGAAAGCCAGGTCTCCAAGTTTACTTCGGATTTTGGGCAATAACAGTAGCGAAACTTTGGATTTTGACGTAAATGGGCAGAAATGGTTGGTAGCCTTCTATTGTAGGTCTTCTTGCCTTAGTTTCTTGCACATAACCATTTAAAGTCAGGAAATGAACTTAACATTTGATGTTGGCATTCTTCATTTAATCTCTCTATCCTCTTCTGCAATGAGGCTGAAGAGGAGGCTCTGGTTAATCCATAATAGGCAGCGACATTTTTCAAGAAAAGTCAAGAAGGCAGCAATTTGAGCAAAGGGAGCAAGGGAGAATACTTTGAGCAAACTTGGAAGCTGCAAAGTCCTTCAAAACATTGGCATAAGACCAAGATGTTCTCTTATAGGCTTCTGGGGCATAGGTTATTGTGCAATTCTCCACAATCTGCAAATTGGAGCTGTTGTAAAAAGGAGGCTATTCCTAAGACAAGCACCCTGAGTTTGCACATGGTGGGCTGGGCATGTCATTTTCTAGGGCACGGGAACTCCTTGCTCAGGTATTAGGTACGATATTTTTGAGATTCATTGCAAATTGCCCTTTCTGTTCGAACATGACAGGTTAAAGGAAGAGAGCCAATGGTGCCAGATAATCTGAATTTCATGACATTGACATGGGTCTCTTCTTATAAATTGTGGCAGTTTTTGGCTGAGAGCTCACATCACTTGGCAAAGGGGTCATATTTTGTTCTTCTTATGATGGTTTCCCTACTTCTTCACGAAGGTACACAATTACATTTCTTAAAATATTGCTTGAGATAGTTTACAACTTTAATAGCTGGGGCCAGATATCCACTTGAAGCCTCTTTTGCTCACAATTGCCTCATATGCTTACCAATTTGTACTTCCAAGCATCTGCGTTGTGGCTACAGCTAAAATCATTGTGAAGGATCATCTAACTAGAGCGCTACAATCGGATCAACTGCCTTGGTGCTGCATTGTTGTAAAGGCAGTTAACAAGAAAATTTACTTTCACCAGTTCTCAAAGTTGGCTTGCATATGGAACTCCATAGGTCACTGTGGTGCTTATTTGAAAGATGTAGGCGCAGCAAAATAATGGAAGATGATAGACAATGAGTTGCATTGCCAGGTTAGATGGCATATGCAAGTGCAGTGGCATCACAAAACCAACGAACATCTACATAGAGGTACAAAATATTGGTTTGCTTTATATGGTTTTAATTGCCTAAGAAATGGCCATCATCTAATCCTTTAAAAAATCCCCAGATTTGGAATTCCTTCAACCTTGAAAGTGAAGCATATTATAAAAAAGCCATTGATGATGATCAAGTAAGTCTCCATAGGTGCCTGAAATACCTTGCAATTTTGTTAAGCTAAAAGATTGTATGTGAACGTCATGTTACATTTAGGTAATTCGTAGTTGTGTGCTATTGTCTCCAGTATATATTATGCCACCTCAATATGACAGGATTATGATGTTCACTTATCTTTGTTGTTGGATGCACATGAAAAAGCAAATGAACATGTGGTTATTTACCTATTTTGATCAAGGATTATGCTGATGTCTTCCGTGCAAATCTCATTTCCCACTACGCTATTGTCTCCAATATGTACTATGGCAACTGATATATGATGAGATGAGGAATGTTCACTTCTCTTATCATTATTGTTGGCTGCACATAAAAAAGTAGATGAAAATATGGTTGTTTCCATGTTCTGAATGAGGATTATGCCAAGTGAGATGTATGCTGTGGAGGGAGCTCGATTCTCACCATTAAAATTGAAAGGAAATTGGTTGTTAGTTTAACATCGGTCGTCAACATTTACTATTTGCAAATAGTTGGTTTTGTCTAGGCATTACTTTAGTTATTAGTTTGCCTCTTAGCTTTTTAACGGCTGGACATGAAAATGCAGATGGGAGATACGAGTGCTTCCCATGTACTGCATGATGATTGGAAATTGCCATAGTGTTTTGGCATTTTCAAATTTAATGATTACTGATTTCCAAAAGTCAATGCTTTGGCATTTTCAAAGTCAATGATTGATTTTCAAAAGTAAAATGCATATGGTCAATCTTACGTATAATAGACAAATATTTGCTTCTTCTTTAGGCTGCCAGTTTTGCAATCTCTACTATGGACACCGACCCCCAAGACCATTCCATATAACATGATAAATTGTTGCTATGATTTCACAGCAACATCCAAGAGGCGAAAAGCATCTAGAGCATGAAGTAAAGCTAAAAAAAATTCATTATAGTTCGAAAGCCAAGAACTTCCGAACTACCATCTGCCAGTGTATAGCACATTAAACTTATAAATTGCCACAAGAGGTTTATAATACCGTGCACTTTAGTTAAGTCTAGACTTCCAATGTGTATATATGTTTATGAGATAGTGCCGATGTCATTCCAATGTGTATATTTGTTGATGACAATAGTGCCTACATGAAAATATATATGCAAGGAACAACTTATTTGTAAAGTGTTGGCCACCCTACAATCACAACGTCTCACAATGGTGGGGTCCAACATAAGATAACCAAATTTAAGTCCCAAAATACCACATACAATAAATTCTATATGGGAAAACACTTCCTTTAGGCATTGTAGTCATCGATACAGCTGGTCTACTCCTCCAACAAGCTCTACACAATATTTTAGATCAACACGTTTGGCGATACAACTTCTCATGTTTGGCTTTTGTTGGACACCTATATTCAACAAGCTTATAACATATAATTGCTACGCCTGACAATCTTTATAGAGCCTATGTTAAGGAGCAAAAAAGTTGGCTTGGTTATTAAGTTATACTGCGCATAGATCATAAGACTATATTGAGGAGCACAAAAATGGGCATGTTGTTAAGTTATACTAGCACATATGTCATATTCAAGAAATCATATGCTCTCAACTACAAAAGGGTTTCTTTAGTACATTGAGGTTCAATGTTAAATATCACACACACAAAATCTATATATTGAATTGAATTCTATGTCAATGATTCTTAAGAAGTTCTCCTATAACCCTTACCCCTCCAAGCCACATTGTCTATTCCAGCAAACAATGAACGAACACCTATTCAAATTGTTAGAAAGCCCGGCAACGCCGGGCACCATAACTAGTACAGACTAGATTCAATAACTTAGAACCTATCAATAATTATTCACGTATGGTTCTACAACTCTAAAAAATGGACTCTATTGTTCCAATAATGCATGGTCAATATTCTAAAACATAAAGGTGTATTACAGTATGGTCGAAACCTTAGGATAACAACTAATATAAATGGATGGTTTACCTGACCCTTGTATCCCTCTTAAACAAGAGAAGGTCAAAAAGGAATATTTATGCAAAAACATATGCCTGAGTTTGGATTCAAACCTGGATTTATGGCCTGAAAAGGCTCAACCGCTAACCAACTAGCCTACAAGGCTTTCAGTGAACTTGATGCGCAAAAAATTATCAAGAACGATCATTGAAAGGTTTGGGTATTAAGATAGCTTTTATAAAAATAATAAATAAATGGATTGTTTTTTGCGTGATATTTGTGCTTCTGCAGCTCCTCCGCCGCTCCCCGCCTTCCTCGCAAACATGTCTCCCGCTGAGAGAGAACAAATTGCAGCATATTTTGCCTCTCTGACACCGACGCCGGTTAGACAGCCTCCCGCAGACGTTTCAATTCCTATGCCCCATCGACATAGTGTTGATTATCGGCCTCCACGTTCTCGCGAGAATATCGAGGTCGGTAGACGTAGTATGGACTCCCGTTCTAGGCATGAGACAGGAATAGATTTTTCTGGTGCAAGGAACTTGGAGGGAGATTTCAACAGGTAAATATATATCCACTACGTACTAAACATTTCTTTGGTTGCAGCATGTTAAAAATGCTCATTCTCATTACTTCCTAGGTCAAGAGGTAGTGGAACAACGGACTCACAACGTTCAAGAGGGCGACGACGACATGAATCATCAGAGAGTTCAGGATCCCAAGGACATCGTGAATCGCCTGACTTGGAGAGGTCCGGATCCCGACGATGTCGTGTCACTGAGGAAGAGCGTCCATTTCGCTTTGTTTTAGACACGTAAGTCAGCGGGTGATTTGGCCTTGAATATACCCGACTATCATAATAATAATAATTTTTTGGTGAAAGTTTTATGTGAACATATTATTTAAGATATCAACCTTAAATATTAGTACTTTGCCATCTAAATTTGTTGTTTTGTTCATTCTCTTCACTTAGAATAAATTGTAAAGTGCTCAAAAGTTTCCTGTCGGGACGGGATATGTATATTGACGGTAGACATAAACATTTATATATCCACCATTTATATTTCAGGGACTATCTTCCTAAGAGGGATGACTCGAGAAGTGTCTTTTATACTACACTGAGGGACGCGGTTTCAAACAATATCTCTAGTTTATGGCCTCCCCGCGGTCTAGGGAAGGAAGGAAGGAAGGAAGGTACTTTTATCGTCCACGGAGACCAATCGGTCTATGGGACCCAATACAAAAAACGCAAAGCGGCGGACGCCCGGATTAAAACCCCGCCCAAGGGTTTTCGAGGGAAAAACCGTGGCGACAATCAATCAGCCCGACAAACCGTCCCTAACATATAAAATGCAGAAACACCCAAATATATACAGTCATGCACCACACCCGTAGTGCCTAATCACCGGGCAGCCAGGCGGGGGCAAAGGTGACCTCGCAGTCCCGATACCTCCGAATGTACGACCCGGTGGCGCGATCGACGGTGTGTTCATCGGCAAATGCAAGGGCAAGTCCGCCGTACTAAGGGAGCGTGTCGCCCCGGATCTAACCGAAGCATTTGGGCAACTCTAGAAAGTGTGAGACTCATCCTCAATGGCACCCGCTTGACAAAGACCGACAGAGCCCCGTCTGGCGGGGCTCCCCCCAATCCACCGCCTGCCTCGATCGCGAAGATAATGGGCACACGTGCGAATGGAGGCAATGAGTCTGCGCTGTGGGCGGTGGGAACGCAGTAGAGTCAGGCCCCGCTAACAGGGGGGTTGATGTGCTCCTTGTAATGGGCCATTTTGACTCGCTTCTGAGCCGGGTCCCGTGAGCTTGCCAAGGGAAACAAGCGCCTAGGTACTCCCTTAGGTCGCCACTGTCGGCCAGGTGCCCACTGCGACGATCGGTGTTCTCAGACGCGTTCCATCCGGGCGAACCCGCGATCTCTCTTACCCCTCCAACGGGCCCTAAGCCGTTCGGACCCATGGCCACAGTAAGCCCAAAAGTGCGGGAGCCGAGCATCACCCATAGTAACCACTTTCTCAAAAAATAGACGATGTGTCTATCAAGGGTGCTGCCAATAAGCGGCAAGAATCCGGTTTTCGCTTGTGAGACCGATAGGGGATGAAAGGTTTCACCCCAAGTGCGTGCCAAAATGCCTTACGCACCTGCTCCAAGTCATTCCAGTCGCCAAAGAGACGACTAGGGGCCCCAAACCTCGACCCGCATTTAAGGACGGGCTCGACCCGGTTCGGAGCAGATGTGACCGATGGCCCCAATCATAGAGCTCTGCTGGTGTTTACGCATGGCATAAAGCGCTTTCCGGCCTGGCTGTCACCCCGAAGCGGATAGGCGCCTCCAGAAAGTGAGGAGGGGAACTCCACCCCCTAGGTACTTGTAGGTGGGCGTGATGTCCACAGGCCGCCCCCGATATGTGAGTGCGGGAGGCATGGGGTGGCGTGAAGAGGATATGAGAACCACCACCGGTCTTGGCGATTGGCCGCATGTCAGAAGCGACAAAATGTGTCTAGGGCATCCGGTGAGATTTGCATAGCCAGGGTGTGGTTAATGAGGCCAACATCGCCCCGCAGATAGACAATTTGGTGGATGACCTGGTGCAAAAGTTCGATGCCATCCCCCATGCTCAAGTAGCCCAGGGCTCTAGCTGATCAATGTAGAGGCCAAAAAGTGTTGGCGAGAGGGGCAACCCGGCTGACCCCGATACTATCGGTGAATGCTTGGCCCACGCACGCATCCCCGCCAAAACAACTCTCATACAACTCAGATATGGCATTCTCGCGGTGGCGGGAGCCCCAGTTGACGCAGCTCTAGCCCACGACTTTTCGGGGGAACATTATCAAAAGCCTCGAAGGTCCAAAGCAAAAACAATACAAGTCCCGCCGATGATTCCCGACCGTCTTCAATCGGTGCCCACAGTGTAAAGATATGGTCAATCGTTGAGTGGCTGGGTCTAAAGCCTGCGCTGTGTGAGGGCTGCGACATCTGTTGCGCTCTCGCCGGGTCAACTGGGCCGCCGAGAATGCCCAATAGCTTTGGCAAATACCGAATCGACCATGATCGTCCAGGAATTGGCCGGACAAAGGTGGGTCGCCCGCCTTGTGAATGGGAACAACCCCGATTGTGGTCCATTGTCGGGGAGACCTTCCCGCAATGCTCGCTTGAGCGAGGGGTGGTGAGGCCGGCACCTGGCGGCTGCCACGCCCATTTGAGTAACTTCGGCCGCATACCATCGAGGTTTTGCCTTCCCATTAGCCGGCCGTTGCAGGCCCTCCTCAACATCCTCGGCCCACGAGAACCAATGGGGGGCCATCCTGGGGGGGTATGGGCGTGTACGCGTCCCTGGGCGGGTCATAGAGCTGCTGCAAATACCGTTTCCCTTTGCGGGTGTGATGTCCCCCAGGCTGGGGCTGGCCTTGAAGCACTCTGGCCAAAAGGTTCGAGGATGAGTGTCAGCAGGCCGAACATCTCCCCACGATGCACGGCAAGGTACCGCGCCTTTGTGTCCTTCCCGGATGGCGCTGATCGTGGTGGTGGCCTCGCAAGCGGGTACACGGATCCGAATGTGATGGAGCCGCCGCCATGCGTTCCTTACACTCCGCATCAAACCATCTGATACTGCGGGAATGTTGCTGACCTCGGCGGCGACGCGGGGTCCCTTTAAAGCACCTATCCGCCGCATCCCGTAATAGCGAAGTCACCGGTCCGTCTGGCTGCTTCTAGTGTGGAGGTCTCAGACTTGCGGGAGGGCATCCATGAGCATCTCGCCAGTAGTCCTCACACGCTCATAATCTAGTCTCAACCGAGGGCGGCGAGGGGCTGGCATAGTGGGGGTTCCGGCGGCTTGCCAAACCAGGTCCAAATAAAGTGGGAGGTGATCCAGTCGACCTCCTCATCCCGATCGCCCTGTGCCCACCCGGAAACGATCGATGAGATGCATATCTTGTGCAACTACGAGCACATAGTCCACCACACTAGACCCTCCCCCGATTGTCTGCCTCCGCATGTGCACTTGCGGAGAATCGGGCCACCGTGAAAGGCCATTGCAAATTATCAAGTCAAAATGCCACATAGCAGAGCAACCGCTCGCCAAAGCGAAAGTGACACGGCCGCCATCCGACCCTCGTGGCGGGTTGCTTCATGGGCGTAGGCCGCAGGACATCGTCGGCGAGGGGGTCAAGTCGCATGGGCCGCTCTACCTCGTCCGTGCATTGAAATCTCCAAGAAGGGCGACCCTACCCAACCGGCGGTGGTGCTGCCAGATGTCATCATATAGATCGACATAAGGGTCCATCCTATCTGCATCGGGGTGGTCTGCGATAGAAGGTGTCACGCGTGAGGGAAATAACAAGCGCCGTAAAAAGAGGGTTGCCATCGGTATTATGCACACGAACCCACAAGTACCGGTTGGTTCTGTCCTGGTCTTCCTCGAGGGTAACCGTGATGTGCCAAGGTTGTCCGGTAGTAGCAAGCCACTCCACCATGACCCCTCCGTCTGCATGTGTATTGAAGACCGAGAAATGTTGGTAACCCTACAGATCGTAGCTGGGCCAAAGATGCTCCCATGTCTCCATGAGAAAGATGAGATCCATATCGGTACGCCGCGGAGTTCGTGACCGCCCACCTTCTCGCCAAGGGAAGCCTCGACAATTCCATGAGACCACCCGGAGACACAATTCCTATTTGTCGCCAGGGATGGTATCACCGAACTGGAGGGGAGGACGGAAGGAAGGGCCGAAAGGAGAAGTAGATGGAGCGGAGGCAAAGATGTGGCTAAGAGGGCGTGGGCCGTGGAGGGGAGCGGGAGTAGGGAGCGGGGAGAAGGGGGCCGCGGGTAGGAGAAGCGTAGCGAGTGGCCGCAACAGGCTGCGGTTGGGGTGCGGGCGTGAAAAAGCAAGAGTGTGTCGCCGGAAAATGTGCATCCCGCCCGAACCAATCTGCGGCACCCCACGGTGGCGAATGCCTCGACCCGACAAGCTCCCCGCTGCGTGCCTCCGTTGCGGGTGTGAGGTCCCGGCCCACGTATTGTGGATGTCCCCTTCAGCATCGCCCCTGGCGCCAATATGGCATCACGCACTGCATCCGCAACCGTGAATATGACAATGCTGTCACGCACTTACCGAGCCCCATGATCTGCCGCTTGAGAAATGTGAACTGGCCTCGAATGTCATCCCATCGAGAATGTGTGTTCTGATGTTGTGGGCTAGACTCTCCCCCCGCCGTTTCGCATGCCTCAACTACCGGGACAGGGCCTCCTCCCGCCTCCCCGGAGTTCCAAGGCCCGCGGGGTCAAAGGTGGGCGAAAGGGCCTGGGTCCCCGTGGATGGGGTGGTGGTGGTGCCCCGGGATGGCGGGAGTGGGCTGGAGTGTGGCTGGGATGGCGTGGGAGTGGCCGGGAGGGCTGGGGGCAGCAAGGCGGGGGCGCGGGTGCCGGGTGGAGGCCGGGCGGGTAGCGGTCTCGAGCCGCTGCTCGCCCCTGCGGGAGCCGGGAGCACAGCCTTCTTGTGTGGCTCGCCGGCCGCTGGCTATCTCCCCGCCAGACCGCCGCAAGTCGACTATGAACCCCAGGGAGACCCTGCGCTGCCTCCCTCGGGATGGTTGCCCGCAACCCCCGGAGCTCTGGGCTCACGAGTAGCGAGGCGTGCTCGAGCCCCAAAGCCACGCGGGCGGGCGGGCTTGCTTTTCGATCTTACTCGAAGATCCCGGCCGTGGTCTGGCTGTCCTCAAGAGCGGCCCTGCGCTCCCGATGCCATGGTGGTGGCTGCCTCCACCTCGGCGAAGCCGGTGACACCAGTGACCATCGCCGTCTCTGCATTGCGCGCTCCCTCTCCACGTGTCATGGTGTCGAGTGATGAACCACGGAGTCTAGGCGGGCCCGCATGTCAGCGACCTCCTGCCTGGCCTGTTGCCGCTCGAAGTGTGCAAGGCCAAGGCCATCTTCCACATGCAGTGTGCGGGTCTCCAGACCTGTGATGCGGTTCTTCTCGACCCCGATTTGCCTTTTGAGCACATGGGATGCCGAGGACTCCATCTCCACGCCATGCCGGCCCGGTGAGCCTTTGTTAGCCTCAATACGAGCCTTTGTTAGCCCCCACTCCCGCTTTGGCGTGGCTCCAATTCTCTGCCGAGGCGGGAGTTCCTATGTGGTCCGAGCAATCAATCCCTTCCGGCCCGGGCTGGCTCGGCTGAGGGGCCTTAGCCTTAGCCCGAGCCTCCTTCTTCATGGAGGATGACTCTCCCCTGTCCATGATGGCTGATCGGGACCGTTTGTGCGGCGGCCCCTCGCCTTGGGTTTCCCAGGCCGGCCCATCTTCTGTGGCCATGACTTCCAAAGTTTGAGGGGTCTCTGGCTGCGGAAAGGGTGCCTAGAATTCAATTTGGGGACTCAAAAACGCGGGCAGAGCACCTTTTGGGGGTTTGGGGTTTTGGGGGTTCCAAAGTCCGAAGTCTCTGGCTGCCTCAAGGGTACTTAGAATCCAATTTGGGGACTCGAGAAAGGCGGGAGGCAGCACCTTTTGGGGGTTTGGGGGTTTTGGGGGTGCCAAAGTTTGAGGGGTCTCTGGCTGCCTCAAGGGTGCTTAGAATCCAATTTGGGGACTCAGAAAGGCGGGCAGAGCACCTTTTGGGGGTTTGGGGGTTTTGGGTCTAGAGAGAGATTGTAAACCCTAGAGAGAGAAAGCCAGAAAGGGGCAAATCAAGGGGGTGTATGCAAGGGGAGTGGCCTCAGGCCTGGCGCTTATGACCAACGTGAAATAGAGAGCGTCAAAAATAAAATGAAAGAGAGTTTCCCAGAGATAGAAAAAGCAAAGAGCTTTAACTGGAAGAAGCTCGTATCGATGTGGTAAGTGGAGTCATAAATGAACCCAAAGGACTAGCTTGGCCCTGAGAAGCCGGACTGACGCTGAATGCTCTACTCAGACCTCTAGTCACCCAAAGAAAACGAATACACGCACAAACATACTAATGACAGATAGTCCTGCAACCTGCTGAACGCGTGAGAGACCAGCAGAGACTATGAATGCCCTCTATAAAACCTAAACATCCTAAACAACCATCCAAGTCAAGCAAAAGCTACTAGGACTAGGGATCTAGAACCTGAGAAATGCAAGAAGGGGAGAGAGGCAACACTCTGGGGAGGGTTACATCTATCACTGCTAATGCATGCTCTAGACCTGGACCAAGGGGAAATACATGAAGTGCAAGACAACCAGGACTAGACTTCTCAGGGGCTAGATGGGTGTGTTTCTAATCATATCCCTTGCCACACCGAACCCTAATGTTCCCATAGATTCCCCCCTGCAGCTAGGGGGGTCAGAGGAAGTGGGACCTTCCCCCACTGAAAAGGAGACGGATCCAAGAGTCACCACCAAGAGTCACCACCATGAGAGAAGGAGAGAAGGGAGGAAGGGAGCATAAGATGAATGCACAACAAGCCCGAGAACCCCCCCAAAAACCCTTTGGCCCAAGCAGACAAAGAAGAAGCCAAAGAAGAAGAAGCTCGTATCGATGATGGGCGACCTAGTCATAGTCTTGTTTTTATTATTTTAATATTGCATTGATCTATCGATTTATATCAAAGGCAAAGAGTGCTTGATAAACTGAAGTTAGATTGCAAAAACGTTGGAGGCGATTGGTCAAAAGTCCCTAAGCCACTTAATCTCCACAAGGAAGATATCAAGGTATTTCTTATTTTTTTTGCCATTCGTTCACTTTAACTTGTGATAATGTTGTGTGTCTTGCAATCAGATTGCATTCGAACGTGCAAAGGATCCAGAACAGAAACTAGAGAACGGACTGCGGCAACAACTGCAAGTGGACGAACTCCATCTCATTTGGGCTCCGGCGGTCGGAAAGGATTTCACCATAGATTCGTAAGAGCTATATTAGTTCACATTAATTTTAATAAGAACTTTAAATGTCATTAGCTAATACTCGTCATATTGTCATAGTACTGGCTATACGGGTTTCCCCCTAGCAAGGAGCACGTACAAATAGCCACTAGTCGTGGAGCTGTTTATCTATATCAACAGTTATACGACGAGGGAACTATCCCACATCACGGGAATGCCAATGTGCGTTGTATGTAATTATTATAATTCTATGAACTACATTAATGCCATATAGTTTGCTAGTTTGTAAAAGGGTATGTTTGTAACATAAGGTTGTAATGGTTATTGGGGTATATTGTATCGAAAAGTGTACACCAATGGGGCGTAAGGGAATCTTTGCCATTTTTTACTGTTTTTCATTTGGGGTGCATTCAACAATGGTTAGGTTTAGTGGGCAGACTGTGTTCGCGGATTCTATGTTTGGAAGGCCATGCTTGCCGTTCCTGGCATCGTGGGAGTGGATAAGATGGGGAAGCCGCCAATATGTCTGTATAAATCATGAGCTTGGAGGCGCCTTCAGCAGGTGAGCTTCATTCGCTTCTGTTATTTCTTCTTTTGTTTGTTTTCTTTCCATGAGGAGGGATGCTAGAAGAGCGGTAGCAGGCAGGAATGGGAATAGGCGTGAGCCCTCTTCCGGGCAGGTCCGGCCGTGGAGGCATGCACAGATGGCCCTGAGGATGAAGGCATAGGCCTCATAGACGTCAGTGTTACCCTGGGTGTGGCAGGCAAGGATGCACCCCCAGAGTTCTATGACATGCTGATTAAATTCTGTGAGGAGAAGCGTGTGTGTCGTGTCTTTTGCAGCGGAGAGGGGGAGTGACCTAGATCACCTGCATTACCAGTGTGTGGCTCATGTCCCCTAGAGTAGTCAATTTGGCCATGAAGCGCAGGTTTGGGTGGGGAGCTAAGAAGCCTGTGGGGGTTGTCCTTGTTTGCAAGGCATTAAGGAATACGAAGCTCCATTGTTTTGAGGGGCTCATAGGGTATTGCATGAAGGATATGGGGAAGCCCCACTTCAAGCCGCGCACACAAAGAATGTTTGGGCGCCAATTGGAGATGGGGAAGGACACTGTACTTCTTTGTATGGTGCGGGGGGACATTAAGCATGTGGTAGTTCTAGATAACAGAAACCTGTTGGGAAGGGCTCTTCATTTTGTAAACTATCATGGTGGAAGGCATCTGAGCTCTAGCCTTGTATACACAATCACTAGGATGCTTAGAACCGGGAAATTTGTGTTGTCTATACTAATTGGATCCTTCCTTCTAATCTGCCTTTATCTCTCGAGCATAGGGTCAAGGCCGCTGGCACCGACACTTTGAACCCCGAGTGGCGTTATAGCGATGTTAGATGTGTGTTTGTATGGGATCCCGGTGGGATGGAGCCCATTCCCGGATTGGGAAGGGTAGGAAAAGATTTGGGATGAGGTCTTGCCACTGGAGACATGGATGATAATTTTGTGGAAGGGGAGGATTTGAATTGAGACCCAGGCTGTTGGGGACATGCACGGCAGCGACTTCATCCCTCTTGACACAAACAGATTACACAATGGCAATTGGGTGACTTGTCGTTGTAGGGGCTGCCCGCAACTTTTGTACATATGTCTTTGTTTGCTTTGATTACATTGTCTTTGTTTGCGTTACTATGCCCGGAATAGAGATGGATCGTGGCTGGTATGGAGGTTGGGAATGGGGCTCTTTAGCGTGCCAGCGTGATCGCCGCACTGTTGGGATGAGGCCGAGTTGATGGCGCCATTAACATTGAAAGTGATGAGGAGGGGCCCATCTTCCCCTCCGCCTGACTGCACTGGCCGCCTCCGGGACAAGTGTCCATGATGTAATTCACAATGCTGCCCCTCTCCTGTTTGTCTTCTAACAGGAGGGGGGGCGTGTGTGTGGCTCGATGTTGTGGCAAGTGTTGTTAACATTAACACCTCGGTCGCCTCTGTCGCGGGACATTTTAGGATGCAGCTTGGGAGGCTCTTTGTAGCATTGGAAGAGGCCGTGTCTCATATGGAATGGGAAGAGGTGGAGGTCACCACAGATGAACGGCAGCATATGCGGGCGCATATGAACCTTGCACGGGCTCTTCTTCTGAGGGAATTGCGGCGTATTGATGCTTTGGCCAGGCGGCACAACGCTGTCATGAACAACAACTAGAGTGTGTGATTTGCTTGGTTCGCTTGCTTACTATGTTCTTTCTGTGTGGCAGGTCGTAGGAATGAGAAAAGGAAAAAAAAATGGAAAACATGGAAAATGGCTCTGCAAATGGACTGCAGGTCAGCCAAAAAATGCTTGTCTTTGCTTGGAAAAACCAGATTTGTCTGCTTCTTTGGCTTCATGGCATTGAATGTCGAAAAGAAAAAACTGAAAATCTCAAAAAACTCATGGGAAAACATGGTCTGATTGCATCTGCATGTGCATGGGAATAGCCCCTGCCCTTTAAGGGCGGGCAGACTGCTTGGAGCTGCGCACTGCGTAGGGGGTTCGAATCCCCCAGTCTGTGTCCTCTTTCCAGCTCCAGTTCTGCTTCAGCCTTCTTTCCTTGCTGTCAACGCCTGCCTCAGGTATATGGTGCAACAGACAGGTAGCTTTTCTTCTACTCTTCTCTATTTTAAGAGCCAGGCCTATTTATGTCTTCTAATTTGGGGCCCATGCACAAGTATCTGCTGCTGCAATCATATGGTCCACAGGTTCTGTGGTTTCAGTCATTATGTTCTCGCTGGTGTAAGATACTACGATGAATTAGCTTGTCATTCTTCAAATTGTTGCATTCACATTCTTAGCTGCTACCGCTTAGTTCCATATCCTCATTGAAAGGGGTTGGCATGTCAACGCATGCAGCAACTTACAGGAAAGTCTTGTTTTAGGGAATATTTACAGATGCTTTTCTTTTTAGTTCATTGTCTTCATTTTTGTCACTTAACTTGCCAGACTTAAGTTGTGACTTCAGTTCATCCTATCAGGTAAACTCTTAATCTTTGTTAACAGAATTGGCGTACAGTGTTTCTTATTGTACAGTAGGAAGTTTTCTCTGTATTTTTTCAAGCACAAGCATGTGGTAATAGTCGAGGGCAGCAGAAATGTTTCTAGTGGTTCATTTCCAAACTATGTCTTCTGTAAACTTTACAACAGCCATCTTCATTTGTACATACAGCTTCCCCTTTCCAGGTGATCAGCAAGCCCAATCCGGTACTGTTCCAGGGAAGCTTGTGGCACAAGCCCCATTGGAGACGTCTTTAGAAGCTTCAGCCGTTCCTGCTTTAGTGCAGCCAGCAGGGCCAGTTGCTATGTTGAGGTCAAAATCGCATTCAAATTACTGGCAATGGATGTCAAGGGGCCCTTGAAAATAGAGCCACATCAGCATTTGACCCCATTGCGCAATGACGTGTACGCATGGGATCGCACTAGAGGGCATGTACCTCAGAATATTCCCATATCTAACGATGGGCAATTGGCTAGAGCATCCATCTGTGATATTCTTCTGGTTTTTATAGGAAGCAGTGGAACACATGAACCAAGCCCTAGACGAGGACGCAGGACGAGGGGTCGACGAGGGAGCGTCTCACTATGGTGGAGAGCCATCCAATCGCAACCCTGAAAATGAGGGTCAGAGGGGTCCTCAAACCACTTACTCGGATGACTACTCCATCGAGTCTGACAGAGATTAGCTCTAGGCTAAAAGGGTGGATACTCCCCTTAATGAGTCTCTTGTGATTATTTAAAAATATAAATACAATACAAAAAAAGTGACATGCCTTTTGCCTCTTGTACATTATATTGTAATTATCTAAGCAAAACATTTATTTTATTTTTTTTAATTCTTTTCACAGGACGTCGCATGCGACGTCTACACGTGGATTTTTAGTACACGTGGATTTTACACATGGCTTTTTCATCACACGTGGATTTTATGTAATGTCGCATGCGATGTCTACACATGGATTTTACACGTGGCTTTTTTAATTACACGTGGATTGTACGCGTGGCTTTTACACGTGGATTTTACACATGGCTTTTTTATCACACGTGGAATTTATATTACACGTGGATATATATTCCACGTGGATTTTTTATTCCACGTCAATTTTTATAAATAGTACACGTGGCTGCGACGTCTGATATACGTCGCATGCGACGTCTATGTCACGTATTAGTCGCGTATGCATCACGTATATGTCACATCTGTAGACGTCGCATGCGACGCGCGTCGCATGCGACGTGTCTCTAGCGACGTCTGTGTCACGTCTGTGTCACATGGTCAGATGTCGCATGGACGTGACCCAGACGTCGCTAAATGACCTTTCTCCTGTTGTGTAAGTAGTGTGATTATAATTTGGAACCCTAGAGTTTCCTTGGTAGAGTTATAATCTCGTATGTGGGATATTCCATGCAACCTTTATGAATAAGGGCCAGCTTGATAACCGTATCATAGAAGGGTATATCGCCAGTACTTTTGGTAGAGTAATGTGTGGATTCTATGATGTTAGATGGATGGAGCATGAGTGATGTATTATATGTTAGTATGGCCTATCTAGTAGAGGTTCTGAGTGGTAGTCCATTTTGTGAGTTTAGACCTCAGGATGAAGTAGAATATGTGAATTGTCTCTAGGATGTTAGCATAATTATGGTATTACATGGAAGTTATAGTTGCTTATATGTTAAGGGAGTTCATGTTCTTGCTTTGAGATGTGGCAATGCGATTTTGTCACTTGGTTGTGAAATATCTTGGTATGAACCTTATTGTGTTGCATTGCTCTATGGTTGTTCTTGAAAGAAGAATGCATGAGGACTGTATGATATCTCGTATTGGACCAGTCTGTAGGGTTATTGATAATATTATATCTTGTAAAGACGTGATGGATGATGTTGCATCTTGCATTGCAAACAGACCACCTTCAGAGGGGTGGGATGGCCGTGAGGCTCCACACCCGTGCCAGATGGCTCGACAGATGGCATGTTGCATTTATGGACCACCTTCGGAGGGGTGGATGGCCGTGTAAACTTCGCATCCGGGCCAGATGGCCAGTCGGATGAGTTAAGGGCAGAGCCCTGCAAAAATCCTATACGTATAGATGGCGTGGTCTCCTTGGGGTTGCAACCCAAAGATTATGCTTGGGATATGTGCATACATACAGAAGATTGATGTGAATTTAAACATGCTTGTAGTATGGGCAGCTAAATCTACTAACTTCTTATCTTGGATGTTATATGCTAGATTGCTTTGTGGTTAATGTTGTGAATGCTCCTGAAATATTCCTTCCCACGTAGTCCTTGTGGACTAACCCCCTTGCATAGTTTGTGTATGTTTAAGAGGGTACGTCCTGAGTTGAGAATACGGCATTCAGATGGAGAGTCCGGGGATGAAGTTGGGCCGGTGGAGCATTTTCCCGAGTCATCCTCGGTGACATGTAAGGAGGAGTGACCTGTTGAGCTAGCAGGTCGGATGCATATGGCGCCAACTGCTATTATTGCCCCAAATCCCGTTTCCAAGTTGTGGCTCTCCAGGATCTATTCTGAGACCCTCAAATCTGGCCCAAGAAAAAAAAAAACTCAGTCAAATCTCTCATCCGGGACCACAATCAACCAGTCCCACCGCCGATGCTCCTCTAGTATCAGAATCGATTAGCCCTGCTCCTATTGGCATACAGAACAGGAGCATCGCGTCTGTATTTCGCCACTTTCTAAAAATCCGAAATTGCAACTCCTACTCTTTCTGTTTTCTACTTTTAAAAAACAAAATAAAAACCCAAATAATCCAAAATAGGAACAACATTGAACAAACAAGTTGCTTTTTTGGGTTGCCCCTAGGGGGCAAACCCTTGCTGGAATATGCTTAGGATATGCCGAAAACTGCTCCAAACCTAGTGTTGCCTGTAAACTGGCGGTCGCCAGTGTTGCTGGGCAGCTATTGTGGAAACCGGGTAACGGCTCCATATCTGAGCTCAGCTATGGAGGTTGATGCATGCAATATGGAGGTCATCTATGTTGTATCTTAGATTATGGCAGTTCTTGGCCAGATTTACGGCTAACAGGGTTCTTGGCCGGGAACAGAGTTTAGTCATGTTTTGATTTATGCATCTTTCTCTTCTAGAAAGCAGAATAGGGCAGAGATGCAGGTATGTTTCAAGGTGTTTGGAGGTTCAGAGTGATGCATTACTGGGTGCGTCAGACCCAATGGAAACTCTGGTGGATATTAGTTGTAATCTTCCAGTCATTACTCTCAAAAAGGAGAAGGATGAAACGGATGTTGTTCCCATTGCTTTTGAATTATGAAAATGTGCCAAGCACTTTATCAGAAGGCAAGAACCTTCACCAAAGGACCGTGGCAAATGGGCTAGAAACAATCCATATTTGGAACTTACTTATTCCGACATATGTACATGCCTATTGATTCTCTGGCTAACAGCATGTATTTTTTGGTAATTGTTGATAATTTCAGCAGATATGCTTGGTTTACACTCAAATTTAGGTCAGTTATTATAAGTTCCAGATTTTCATTGCATTAGGTTAAAGGAATTTGGCATTCGAAAGCAGTTTATAGTTCCAAGCAGCTTATAGTTCCTTATGCTCATCCACAAAAATGGCATGGCTGAATGTAAGAATCGGACTCTCATATGGATCTTGCAAGGAGTATGATCAAACATAAGCAATTGCCATTTACGACATTGCCATTCAGTTTTTGGGTTGAAGCTGAAAGAGTAACACCTTGTGTTTCCAATCAAACGCCTAGTAAGTCCTTCAATCTCAAAACACCTTTTGAAGCTCCCTATGAGGTTAACCAGATGTTTCTCACTGTAGAACATTTGGATGTACTGGTTATGCTACAGTACCTCGTGAAGTATTACAAAAACAGGGTCAGCTCTCTGTGACAGGGCAACTACAATAATTTTCATTTGGATATCCTGAATGGCATGAAGGCATGGAGATGCTATGATACAGAAGCATGTAGATGCTATGATACAGAGGCATGGAGGTGCTATGATCTTGTTACCAAAAGAGTTTTTCCATCTAGAATATGCAGTTTGTAGAAGAAGCTGTTTATTCTTGAGATTTTTATGAGACACTCAGCACAGGTTATGTTTAAGTTCTCGGGTTTTTTTTTTTTTTATGTTAGTACTTGTGCAGGTGTTAACAAGTGTTAAGAAGTGCAGAACAGGCATATGCCTGGAATAACTTGCATGAATCAAACCCAACCTATTGGGAAGGATCTTTAAATCAATTTAGTATATGCCCATAGACAAATATATACTAAAGAAGAATGTCGAAAGGACATTATAAACTTTCATCTTTCATATCCTAGCATATGTATTAACATATTTAAGCTGTATGCTAGGGGATTTGCCAAAGAACATAGCCAAACACTGTGGCATATTTTTACATGAGTTAAGAAATGGAAAACAGATGCTTAGCTTTGTAACAAAGCATAGAGCATGCCCATCCTGCTTGTTGGGTTAGCCACTATTCGGCTTTATTAGGGAAAAAAATACACCAAAGGTCTGATTCAAAATTAAATGAGTGGTGGACCTAAATAATAAATATACTATACTCAAATTTGTTGATTGCTCACTGAAAATGGGAGAATATCTGGACCCTTTTAGCAAAATTAAATGTTGAGAGACATTTTGCTGGCATGGTGCACTTTTAATGATTATATGAAATAATCAAATACATGCAAATTTGAGTAGGGTATAACTCATTTTCAAATTCTTCTCTTTATCTTATTCACGGGAAGAAGAAGTATTTGCAGAAGAAAAAGCCAGGTGCATTTTCGAAATTGCTTGTGTTATTCATGGCAGCTTGCAACCTACGCATGCGACCTATGCATGCGCCCAGAGACGTGTTTTGCAAGATCCGGAAGAGAAAATCTTTTGCCGATAGATCATAACTGAGAAGAAGAGGAGACGTTGCAGAGCCAATTTGTTGCAGCGGTAAGAGAGATGGATATAGTGGCTATGAGGCCAAGAGAGCTTTTCAAAAGAGTTTTTCCATCTGGAATATGCAGTTTGTAGAAGAAGCTGTTTATTCTTGAGATTTTTATGAGACACTCAGCACAGGTTATGTTTAAGTTCTCGGGCTCTTTTTTTTTTTTTTTTTTTTTTTTTTTTTTTTTTTTTGAGAGAGAGAGCAGAAATTTAGTTAACATTATCATTCTTTGTTGGGCTGCATAAAAACTTGAAGATGGTTTGGCGGTTCCATTTCTATAAGCTTCACCTCGTTGGAACTGCAATCATAAATCCTTGGGCTCTTTTTTCAAATGAAGTTGTATTTGTTTGTAAAAGCAGCCCAGAGCTACATGTTATAGATCAGGTCACAGAGTTACAGATCAGATAATGCTCAGTATTAATTCAGAAGGCAACACGACATTTGCAAATCTGAAGATGAATAACCTAATAATCAGAAACGTTGGTAAGCACTAAGCAGGTTACAGATCACTCCAAATCTTGTATTCAGTCTTTGGATTTTGAGCATCAAAAATCCCATCCTAGCATGCAACGAATAGGAAACTCTAAGAAGATCACTGTTAACCAAAGCATGCCCTACCCGATTTTGCCCAAAAGTTTGGATCCAAATGCAACATAGAGCACACAGAAAGCTCTATTTTTTCTAGTCTGCTATTCCCATTTTGGGTGTGGGCAATACCTCCGAATGACTTTGTAGGCATATAAGTCTGAATGTATCAGTTCTAATGGACCTGCAGCTCTATGAGTAGCTTGAAAAGGATATGATGCTTGGTATTGCTTGCCTAAATGGCACGCTTCACATTCCAATGCCTGAGGTTTTAAGTTGGGCAGCCCCATTCACCGTGTTGAGCCAAGAACTCCTACAGGGCCAAACATAGACCCTCTTATAAGAGATCTTTAGCTAGACATCCTATTGCTGGGGTTGGCCAATCTGCTTGATTCATATGACCTGTTGCTAAGCTTGGGCATTGCATAAATAGCAGGTTACACATGATTTAAGATGATTTAAGACTCTGGTCATAGGTGCAAAACTAGAAGAGACATCCAAGGGTGGAAAACAAGCAAGTCTTTGAGCATTAGGGATTTTTTGAGATCATAAAAGGGCCTTCTAAGAACTGCTGACTAAGCTATATGAACTACCAATCAGAAAACAGAACTGGTAATCCAGTCAGCAAAACAGTTATAACTAACTCACTGGATCACATTTTCTAGCATAAGTGTTGATAGAAAAGTCCAAATGAGCTCTTGTTTGGTGCAATAGATAGGTCTCATTGAGATCTTTCCAATCTTGGGTGGTTTTGCATATATTTTAGTCTCGTAAGACAGTAAAAAATGGTAAAAACCATATTTTTTGGGGTTTTGACAATCATAAGTGGTTAAAATATGTTCAAAGCACCTAAGATTAGAAAGATCTCGACGAGATCTATCTATTGCACTAAACGAGAGCTCATTTGGACTTTTCTATCAATAGTTATGCTAGAAAATATGATCCAGTGAGTTAGTTATAACAGTTTTGCTGACTGGACCCGTCAGGCTCTGATTTCTGATTGGTAGTTTATTTATCTTCATTTGGCTTAGTTGGCATGTTTTGAAGGCCCTTTTTTAATCTCAAAAAAACCCTAATGATTTTCTTGAACCAATTTTTGGGGACTTGGAATAGTTAAGTTAACTTCCATGACCTTGCCGTCAAAGGGGACACCTGATTTGAGTGCTTGATTGTGAAGAGGAAATGACAAATTGAAGTAGAAGAAGTGGATAATCAATAGGTTCAAACTGTCCATATGGAGTACAATGGAGGAACAACTTTAAGGAAGTCTAAATCAAGAGGACCACCTTGAAATTGCTAGATTAGAAGCTGATTGTGAAATTAGCGCAGGTGGAGCTGATGCAGAAGATGATGGCATACCTGATCTATGAAATAATAGTCCAGTACACATGATTCGCGAAATAATTGATCTAGTAGACACCGATGGAGCAGAGAAAACACATGATACTACAGGAGACATAGAAGTTGAATGAAGAATCATGAAGACATAGAAGTCCAATCGTCAAGCATGAAGATGTACAAGAGTAAAACCATTAACTCTAAGGTTAAACACACATTGATCATGTAGAGGTTTTGATGCTGGAGTGCGCCGAATGGCCTGCTCAAGTTGTAAGCAACACGAAATATTACGATGAACACAGGCTGCCTGATCGTCGGGCTTCGTCGCTGCTCCTACCCTGTGTATCATGCCTGCTCCTTCTCGTCTGCCTCACTTCATTTTGGCAGGTGCCTGCATTTTTGGGAAGCTACATTCATCCCAAATGCCACATTCTTCCTTGCACAGACCAAGATGCCAATTTAGTTAGGCTCCTTTTCAAATCCAGCTCTCGCCTTCAGGACTTGTGCCAAGATCATCGTGATTGGCTCCCGAATTAGTATATCTAGATAACACAATGCAACTCCGTTTTTTGCTCTTTTTGCAACCAACCTAATGTCGATAACCTAAGGGTATTTGGCAACCTAGGATATTATCCCTCAGAACAACTGGAACAACAAACAAAACTAGGAGCATTAGGTGCATGCAGACTTGCTTATCAGAATGTATGTCAAATGTGGAGCTCTCCACGATGCTAGAGCTATTTTAATAAAATGGATGAATGTAATTCCTATTCTTGGCACATTATGATTGTCAACAGGGATGGTTCAAAGAAGTTGAGGAATTATTCCATTGTATAACTTGTAAAAGTTTGCTATCAGTTACCACTATGATTTCGACTAATTATCAGCAAGGTCAGCTAGACCAGGCTTTTAATTCGTTTATTCAAATCCCACAATTCGATATAGTTGCGTGGAATGCATTGATATCCAGCCATGTCCAACAAGGGAAGTTGAAGGAAGCTCTTGACATTTTTAGAAAAATGCCTCAAAGAAAGGTAGTCTCTTGGAATGCCATGATTAATGGTTATGCTCAACATTGTCACTTTGAGAAGGCAATGGATTTATCCAACAAGACACCTTTTCGAAATGTAGCTTCATGGAATGCCTTGATCTCAACATATGCTGAGTAAAACTTCCTCCTAAGGGCTGTTGAACTCTTTTGTCAAATGCCCAACCGAGATATTGTCTCATGGGCTGCTATCGTTTCAGGTCTTGCCCAAAAGGGGCATCTTAAGGAAGTTTTTTATGTCTTTAAGCAAATGCCCAATAGGGACGTGGTTTCATGGAATGCTTTATTATCAAGTTATGCTAGACGAGGGCACCTAAAAGAGGCCATTGCCTCTTTGATAGAATGCCACAAAAGGACACTTCCTGGAATTCTTTAATTGCAGGGTCATCTTGAATGCCAACACTTTGCAAAGGCTTTAGTTCATTTCAAAAAATACCCCAGAGGAATTTGATCTCATGGAACATTATGCTATCTAGTTATGCTCAAAATGGGTGCATCAAGGAAGCTTCTAAAGTATTTGACACAATGCCACAAGGGGACACTTCCTCTTGGAATGCGATTATTGTAGGCTATACTCGTCAAGGATGCATTGCTAAGGCGCTCCAACCTTTTCAAGGTATGATGCTCAAAAACCTAAAATCAGATATTCTAGTCTTCATTAGCATTCTTGATGCATGTGCAGATCAAATGTCCATGATAAATGGTAAGTGGTTGCATGCATATATTTTGAACCATGTGTCTAAAACAAATATGTCAATAATGCTATTTTAAATATGTATGCAAAATGCGGGTGTCTAGAAGAGGCACATATAGTATATGATAAACTGTCTGCATGAAATATTGTCATATGGAACACTATCACGGGAGCACATGGGCACCATGGCTATGGTAGCCAAGCTGTGAAAATTTATCAACAGATGAAGTTGAAAGAAATGGTAGCAGATGAAATAACCTTTGTAACCATGCTGTGTGCTTGCAATCATGCTGGCCTAATTAATGAAGCTTACCACTTTTTTGTTTCTATGGGTTACGCTCACAACATTGGGCCATAATTGAAACATTGTAATTGCGCAAGTGACCTTCTTGGGCTGTGTTGGATGGCTAGATGAAGCTGAGGCACAAATTTACAGTATGGCTCATCATTCTATGCAACATGTTGGAGGGCATTGCTTGGTTCCTGCAGAGTTCTTAATGATATGGAACAAGGAAAGTGGGCTGCAAAAATTTGTCTTCGGATTGGATCCTGAAGATGCATCTATTCTATTCTATATATCATGCTTGCCAGCATGTATAGCATGGTTGGGAAAGCGTGAAACTTGTGCAGGTATTAGATTTGTACATTTTATGTAGTTCACAATTGTAAAGATCAGATAATAATTGCGTAACGAGGTATGTTGTTAAGGGGTTGAATTATATACTTCTGTTTGTGACACGTTTTCCAAATCTGGTAGGAAAATGATTGCAGATACGAGGAGAAAAGATCTTCATCACACACTTTAATTAGCTTCCACCGCAACACATTAGCATTATCGACCTGCCAAACTTGTCTAGGTGTTTCAGATCTTTAAAGCACGCTTGATTTGATACATGTAAGGCATCGGCAATATATATTGATAAAGCCTTCTACCATGAACAATGAGATCGCTGGTTGTGGAATTGCAAAATCTATGTCTTTGCAGATAAGTAATAAATGATTGATGTTGATGATTTTTAGTCTGTATCAGAAAATCTATATTTCCTAAGTTCCTATTTTGGTAGGATTCATGAAGAATGTGACTGTGATTGGTACCATAAGGTTCAACATAGCATAAGTCTTCCTCGTCTGCTTGCCATCTCCAATTTACTGCGAATACATGTATTTTTTTTTTAATTCAATGCTTAACTTATGCAATGAACATGTCACTTTCATGTTATTCTGTAGGTTTTGTCTTTAACTTAAATGTCAGATGTGGATCTTGTAAGTAATTATTTCAGGACATCAGCTATTACTCATATCTGGTTGTGAAGCACAGACCATGTTTTCTTGCCTCCGATGATGTAGCTGTAACATTGAAATAATAAATAGAATAGAATAGAATAGTTTTTTAACGTCCACGGAGACCAATAGGTCATGGGACCCATACAATGGGCTAGTACAATCATTACTACTAGGATTAAAAAACCTCTGCCTCAAAAGGTTTTCAAGGGAAAAACCTTTGCAGTAATGATGATACTAGATAAACGGAGATAATGACTACTGAGGGCTCAGTAATTGCAGACGTTTATCTAGAACCTCAAGTATATATAATGCCAAGTCATGCACAGATGGTGCTCTGAGAAGTTGTGGAAGCGTGGAATGGAATGCTAAGGTCAAAAAATGATTCCGGACTATCAAAAAGCGGGGCAACTCGGAAGAGTATGGCTTTCATCTTCAATAAACATGGCGGCAACGGCACATAGTCTCGCGCTTCGTGGCAATTCGCGCCGCTCCCATCCACTTTGTCTCAATCAGAACTGTGGGACCAGGTGCAAATTGATGCAATAGCTACAAGCTTGTTCACGGACAATGAAGCAAGCAAATAAGCTTGGGGCCCTGGTGCCAAGGTGGGATTTATGTGTGCATGATAATGACCAGTTTTCACTTGGGCCAAAGTAACTGCGTCCCATAACTTTTGAGAAAAACGACCATTAAGATATTGTTGCAAAAGCTCGGGATCGAATCGGCAAGCATCGAGGCGGTGCTTTCGGGTTACCACAGCCAACGGGCAAACCATGTAGTGCAATGCTCTTTCCAACATCGTTTCAAACGCTGAGGAGATTCAGCCATGGCAAGTGCAAGAACAGGATACCTAACATCATTCATGTGGTGCACCTTGCAGATATAGTGGAGATGGCGCTTCATGGCAGAATGTTGAAGAGGCCAAAAACCTGTCTCTTGTAAAAGAATAGCATAGGGCACCGTTGTTTTAACTCCGAGGCTGTAAGTGAGAAAGGACTTTTGCACCCGCTCCAAGCTCTCCCAAGCACTAGCACTAATGGCAGGCCCCCACACTTCAGAACCATACAGTAAAACAGGCTCTACCAAAGCCCGAAACAAGTGGGCTTTCCGTGGCCAATCATGAATTTCTGCGCGAAAACAAGCTGAAGATTTAAAAAAAATGATGGAAGGATTCTAGTGAATGACTGAAATTTGTTGTACACTATTATTTATATACAAATCTAAGTGCCAATTAAAAGATTCTGTATTGTTATTAATAGTACCCTCTTTTTCTTATTTTACCTAATTTTCCCTTGACATGATCACGCTAACCATTTAAAACTGAACTAAAATGGTCCTAATGATGTCATTTGAAACATCCCACATGTATGTTAAACTGTTGTCTCTAGCAATAACTGAAATAAACTTGTTTTTGTTAAATAGCTATTGGAAAGGCATTTTTAGGCATTCATAGATGATCTTTGAATGCCCTATAGCTGGGCAATAATCATTCTCCCTTTTCTTGCACGTCGACATCAAATGCCTTAAACTTCGGGTTGGAATGGCAATGGCACCCATGAAATCTGCTCAAATGCCTTAAAGTTCGAGTTGGAATGGCACCCTTGAAATCTGCACGCTCAAAGCTTCAAAAGGAATGGCCTAGGACATCTATAATTTAGAGAATTGTTTGGAATGTTGTGGAATCCAAGGGAATAGTTGGACAATCTCTAATTTTAGGATATCTTAAGGGAATTCATGGCATTTAAGGGAAATGCACTACAGGTCATTCTGCTGCGCCATGTGGTCAAAAGTGAAAGAAGTTTCATTTGGAAGATGTACTAAAAATGCACTTTCACACCATATTTCAAGGGTCGAGAGCACTCCTTCGTCTGTGATCCTTGTCCCTTATAAGGTGGAATAACATGGTCGTTGACCACACCATTTGATCAATCTAAATATGTTTGAACCCCCAAAACACATTGCCCGCAAAAAAAAGGGAAGAAAGAAAGAAGGCACTAACGTTTCCCAGTGCTACTTAAGTTAGTATGGGAAAAACACTTCAACAACGTACGACAGTGAGGATAGGTCCCATCTAGGTGTGTGTCATGAAATGACAACAAACATGAAAACACACTCACACTCTTGGGCCACTGGAGGGCAACCCTCCGTGCGTAGCACTTTGTTTTCACTAAAATATACGAATTTAAATATAATATCATACCTGAATCATAGTCCCAACCATTGCGAGAATACACTTCCCCAATACAAAACGAGTTGCGAAAAGTTTATAAAGTAAACCATAAACTTCTGTGATTTTAGTTTGGTATTTGGGATTCAGTGGTTAGGACTATGATTTTGATGCCGTATTGTATGAAAAAGGGTATATTTTGGCATGTTTGAGCAGCTTAATTGCATTTAGTGGTCACCTATTTTGGGCTGTTTTGGATTTTTTTTTTTTTTTGCTATTGTTAGGAGCTCGGATTTGCAGGACGTGGATAAGTCTTCATGCTGCTATCTATTTTTAGCGCAGAGCAGGGAGAGCATGGCCGGTTCTTGGAGCTGAGTAGGGGAGATGCAGCTGCGGAAGGCATGCAGGCAATGCATTGGTAGGCATCAAAGGCATCAAAGGCGGGAGAGTAGGGCGACCGTTCTGAATCCAGATTAAACATTTCTTGGTTTAGAATAGGGATTGCAAAGCTTCTTGCGGTGAGGCAGGGAGTGTGGAGAGCAGCGTAGATTGTTTAATAGGGAGTGTGGAGAGCAGCGTAGATTGTTTAATAGGTTGTAGATTGTTCTGTTTTTTCTGACTATGGTTCAATAATTTGGGCTTATCCTATAGAAGGAGATTCCAAATGCACTTCGATGCTGCAGACCAGCCAGTTGCATTCTTGTTTGTTTTTTTTTTTTGCAGACGAACAGGATTGCTCTGTTATTCTTTTGGCGGCCATGTAGATATTCTGATGCTGCATGCCAGACCATCTTCTGTCTTCGCGCCATCTTCCGACCATGCAATAGTGATCCGGCAGCATCTTCTTCAGGAATACTGCGATAGTCATTGGGGCGGCTTTGGGTTTTTATTTGGCCGAGTCTATGGTGAATTTAAATGTCTCCATATTGGAAATCGACCTTAGAAAGTGGCGAGGCCTTTTTTGAGAAAAAAGTTGTGAGCCATTGATTTGGCATGATACTGGGGATATGCTCAAAATCAATGGTTCATATTGAATGTTAAAAACAAATCCCATAAACCCTGGAAATAGAGCTTGCATTTGTTATAAGCATTGCATTTTTCGGTTATATATGGAATCATTCATAAATAAAAGACAGGAACGAGGGACTTAGTTGGGGGACACGTTAGCAACATCGTTAACACCCTTCTTAATATTGTTTTATTTTACCGCCCACAATCCTGCGCTTTAGGGTTTCTCTATCCTTCGATAAGAACTTTTTTTTTAACCCTTGAACGGGAGCTCCCATCTCTCCGGCCGCCCTAGCTCCCTGCTGACTAGGGTAGCTTGCAGCTCCGGCCTCCCAGCTTGAAGATTTTGGACTGCCCCAGTTCTGCTGCCTCGGACTGCGGCCTCTTCGAGCTTTTCTGCGACAAAAATGAGTAATCCTGGCGGTAATGAGAAGTTGCCTCCCTTTTCTATGGGAGATCTCGGTTCCAGTTTGCCGCCTGTTTCTGGAGGTGCCCCCTCCAACGCTTTGCTTTTGCAATGCGTGGTTCTTGTTTTCTTGGGTCATTGGTTTTTGCTTGATATAAGAGTAACGGTTCCTGTCTCTTTTTGGAATGATTGTCGTACCCCAGTTATAGACGAAAGCTTGTAGACTTTTCTTTTTATTTGCTCAGGTGGACATTAGATTCTTTAGCTCGGCGAATTTAACTAAAATCTTTTGAGTGTTATCGTTCTTTCATTGTCTCCATTGTCTTGTCACTTGCCCCATTATTATTACTAGTTAATCGTTTTTATTTGCGTGAAAGAACTTAGAATTGGTTCATGGTGCAAGATTTAGGTGCCAAACTAAATTTGTAACGAATGGCAGTTTCAAAAAAAATTTGGGCATAATTTATAGATTTGAGAAAATATGATTTACAAGCATAAACTGTCTACTCAACTATTCTTTCCATTCGAGCTTACATGATGCGTTACTGTCTTGTCAACTGTTCCTTTCTTTCGAGCTAACATGATGCGTTCTTTTTACAGCTTTGAGTGCTGCAGATCGTGCAGGCCTGGTTAATGTACTAAAAGTATGTGTTTGTGTCCTTATTTTAGTTGCTTGTGGCCCAAGATAATAATTTGGTGTCAACTTCTGCAGGACAAGCTTCAATATCTTGCGGGCCAATCTTCTGGATACATTGAGTCTCTATCTCCAAAAGTAAAACAGAGAGTACAGACCCTTCAGGAGCTGCAGGTTAGCATTTTACAATGCTTAATTAGTGATGTTGTATATACTGCAGTTTTAGACTGGCCAATAGTAGTTGCCATAATATGGTCCTGAATGTGTTTTATTTGGTTCTTTTGGAAAGGACGAACATTCATGCCTTTGCGATTCATTTTTTTTAACAGAAGCAACATGATGAGCTTGAAGCTAAATTTCGTGAGGAAAGGGCTGCTTTGGAAGAGAAGTATCAGAAGCTGTATGCGCCATTTTATGCCAAGGTATATTTAGTAGCAAATTTTAATGCCGAGGAAAGTAAGTCGCCTTTTTGGGCATAACGTAATGAGGATCTATTATACACAGCGTTATGATATTGTAAATGGGGTAGTTGGTCCTGAGGAGGAAAAGATAGAAGCTCCTGCAGCTGAAGAGAAGGCTGAAGAAGGTAGTTGAGCATATGTTTATTTTAATTAATGTTTTATAATTGTGCTAATGTATTGAGTCAATGAAACAGAGAAAGGAGTGCCAGAGTTTTGGCTAACAGCTATGAAAACAAATGAAGTATTGGCAATGCAGGTAAATTTGATATTGCACTCGAGGATAAAAATCACGTTTTTTATATTTTTTTGGTTTTTATTCAGATTACTGAGCGTGATGAAGGTGCCCTTAAATACCTTACGGACATAAAGTGGGTTCATTTGGATAATCCCAAAGGCTTCAGGCTAGACTTTTACTTTGATGTAAACCCATATTTTAAAAACACTATGGTAAGGGTTGATCAACTTGCTAACAGCTGCTTTAGCTTTTATGCTTCATAACTTTAATGTTTCACTCTTGCAGTTGAGCAAGACATATCACATGGTTGATGAAGATGAACCTATTTTGGAACGTGCTATTGGGTAGATTGGCAACTTTCATGCTCATGTGTTTCTGTTAATAGTCTGTATTGGTTCTTATTCTGTGGTTGTTTTTAGGACGGAAATTGAGTGGATTGCTGGAAAGAATCTGACCCAGAAAGTCTTGAAGAAGAAACCTAAAAAGGGTGCCAAGAATGCAAAGCCTGTTACCAAGACAGAGCAGTGCGAAAGCTTCTTCAATTTCTTCAGCCCACCACAAGTACCAGAGGATGATGATGAAATAGATCAGGAAGAGGTAATCCTACAGAGGGGGCAAATGCCTTTCTTTGCTTAGTTTTATTGACAAGTAAATATATTCTTTATGGTTTTACAGGCAGAAAATTTGCAAGATATGATGGAACAGGACTATGACATTGGGTGTGTATTGTGATGTATTCCACTTCTGCATGTTACGATTTTGATCTAATACATGTCATATTTGTCAGGTCAACTATCAAGGAGAAAATTATACCCCATGCTGTGTCATGGTTTACAGGGGATGCATTGCAAGGAGAAGAGTATGAGGAGGCTGATGATGATGATGACGATGATGGTGATGATGAGGATGAGGACGAAGATGAGGACGAGGATGAAGATGAGGATGAGGATGATGATGATGAAGAAGAAGAAGAAGTTGACAAGAGCCGTAAGGTATTTTCTGTTTAAGAGGTTGGAACACTTGCTATGGTACCAGCCCATTAATGCACTATTGTTGTTTTCTTTTCAGCGCACTGCACCTCAAGGAAAGGTGAGCGGACACATTTCATTTCTTGGTCAATCTATTACTCCTAGACTAGTAATTGATATTTGAGACGATAAGAATGTCTATATCTTACAGGTTGTACAGAAAACATCTGCTGGTCAAGCAGGAGGGGAGCAGCCACCAGAATGTAAGCAGCAGTAGTTGCAAGGCAAGATGCTCAGGAGTCATTATTCATTATACCATGAAGCGGCGACTATTGTGCGGCTTTTAGGGGCCGCACAATAAAGATCACTCATTTGATCACTCATTTGATGTTAAAGATCATATAAGTGATCAATAAGAACAAAGAGTTTTAGGTCATTCGAGATATCTATCTTCATGTCTATGTTGGCAATTTTGGAGTCTTGGTCTTTGTGTAGTTTTTTAGGTGGAAGATAATTTTCTTCTTAATATTGCTTAATATGCTATCTGGTCATTGGAGCAGATATGTTGCTCCAACAAGTCTGAATGGGCCCTTTAGCCTGTTCAAAAGTATGTCGGAAGCCTTCAAGCGGAGATAAAAAGAGTTTTGGTTTTATCATGACGGAATTTATATATGGTAACTGTTTGTACAAGGCGAAATATAAATTCTGCTAGCTCAGTTGTCAGACGATATTACATTGTGGAAAGGTCGAGGAGGAGAAAAGTTTCATTTGGCCATTTTCTTTTCATATAGGTACTTCAATGCGGGTTAAACTGGGTTTCGCAACTAGCGTCCTAAGGGTTTAGTTTTTTCCCAAAGAAGGCTTGTGGCCATAGGATTGTTCGACCTTTACCTATGATTCTGCAAGACTTGTTTGGAGCTCTACACAGGCCGTGTGGATCATGCTTTCCTATTGAGTGCCTACTGGATCATTGGTGATCTTGAGGACGACTCAGCCTATTGTTGCTTCTTGATTTAGGAGTATTGCATGTTTCTTAATTTTATAAGGATCCTGGAAGCAGTTCTATTCTTCTTTATTTCTTACTTTCAGTGTTGCTACACAGAGCATCCTATTTGGAATAGAGCATACTTTGTTGGAGATAATGGGCACCCAAGACTCTTACACGGGACTTTCCCATGTGCTTAAAGCCTTGGGATTTTTTCAGGCTCGGATTACGCAGACATGTTCTTGTGAAGACCTGACCTTGCTCGGCTCAGGTTTTTGACCTTGACCAAAAAGTAACATGTTGACAATTCTTTTTGCCCAGCGAGATAACGGCTAGCCTGCCCGGCAGGGCGAGCCTGATCCGCACCCCGCGTAAGGGCCTCCGGGTGTCTCTTTTCCCACGTAAGTTGGGGGGAGAACATTTCACTGCCACATGGTACCATTGCAGCCATAAAATTCAAGAAACTTGTTATCAACTAATGCAGAGGAAGTGTCGGGGGAGAGCAAGCTAGCCACATGACATTTCTTGTTTTAATATGGGCCTGAAACAAGGCTAAATGCTTTCTCCTCTAATTTTACTTCATCCTATTTGGAATATGCTTTTTATTCTTTGCTTTGAGTGTTGGTACACAAAGCATTGTAGTGATGTTTCTTCGTAGCGATGTGTTTGTTGATGTGTCTTTGTTTGATGCTTGCTACATGTTTGGAAGTGGTTCTTCAACTTTGCTTCATTATTTTGCTTTGGAGTCTGTTTTGCTTCCCTATTCTACCCTACTTTGCTTCTTCTATTGTGCTTTTTGCAATTAATTTTGCTCCGATGCGCTAAAATTGGGCGTTTTGCTCCCTATCCTATTTGGTTCTTTCTGCATCTATGTTTTGCCACATTTAGACCAATATCTTTTCTCCTGTGTGAATGGTTGACGTCGAAATCAACGGTTCTTATTTTTGTTTTTTGTTAAAATAGTGAATGAATGTGATTAGAGTTTAAAAGGACGGAAGGAAGGAAGTATATTTTAACGTCCACGGAGGCCAACTGGCCTATGAGACGGTTACAATACATCAGATAAATACAAAAGATGGGGCATAAGCCCGATCACTATGACAAAGGAAAAATATAAACATGACAAAACATAACAGAAATGATAATAAGTGTGCAAACACATGCATATGAGCTAAACATAACCAAACCATGGGTTCTGAGGCCACTGGTCTCGGACGATCGCTGTGCCTCCCCGATACACTGCCCACTTTCGCTGGAGTCTAGCCTCTCGCACCTTACATAACTCCTGGTGCCGCCTGGTCAGCTGGAGCGGAGAGAGATCCTCCTGAACTGAGAACTGGGTGTCTTTCAGGTGACTTCCATGCTGAAGGACATACAGCCTGTCCCGTGGGCTATTGAACTGCACGACGATATGGCGGGGCCGGTCTGGCCTCTGAGCCCCAACCCTGCACGCTGTGACTATGGCGGGCCTTTGAATATGCATAATATCTGTGAAGAAATTAGCTGCCTGCTCTACATCTAAGGCAGGACTTGCCTCTGGCAGCCCGACAATGCGCAAATTCAAGCTTCTGTCTACTGCTTCCCGAGCAAATTCTGCCGGCTGTGTGTTCCTAGGATCCTCCTGCATGGGACTGTGCTCCTGTGCTCGCTCTTGTGTGCCATCGTGATCTTTATCAATCATCTTCACATCGGCAGCCCCACAAGCCTCTGTTTCCACCCCGTCAACAGTACATGCGCTCACTAGGGTCTGGGTTTGGGCATCAGTATAGAATTTTGGGCAAGAGGAGGGACTTGCTTCCAAGATGGCGGAATAAAGCAGATTCAGTATCCGGAATAGGAGCTTACCGTCCAAGGAAATGCTCGGGCCTGCAAGAGATGCTTTCTGCAAGGTGTCAAGAAGGAAATGCTGGTCTGTTGAGGGCAAGAGCAGAAGAACTCGTGCTTGAAGTGAGGCATGCTGACTTATTAGATCAAATTCTGAAAGCTGGAAATGTTCAAGCCATGTGACACGCAGCAGCTCTGCCCCAGTAAAGTTATGGCGACGTTGACCAAGCTTAGCCATGGGATATGGGCGCAGTGGAGATATGCGTTAGGATTTCCCAAACAAACAGACAGGGCTGAAGCTGATTGCGAAATCTGTGCCAACGAACTGGGTTGTGGGAACTCAAAGCTCTATTCTAGATAGACAAAAATCAACGCTAGGGAAGTAGCCTATTGAACAACCCTAGGCACAAAAAAGTCTGAGATAATTCGAAAGAAGCTAAAACCCGGTACCTATTGGGCGTTATGATTTCCCAAACAAACAAGCAGGGCTGAAGCTGATTGCAAAATCTGCGCCAACGAACTGGGCTGTGGGAACTCAAAGCTTTATTCTAGTTAGACGAGAATCAAATCTAGGGAAGTATCCTATTGAACGACCATGGGCACAAAACAGTCTAAGATAATTCAAAGGAAATTAAAACCCGGTACCTATGGCCGACATGGCAGATGACAAGCTCGGGCGTAGCTGGAAATCTGAGATGCAAAGTCCACGCTTTTGTATCTTGCTGTTTACTCCTGATAGGAAGCTACACGAGCATGACCTCCAGGCCCTCAGGGCCTAGGCGCACAGGGCGGTGCCTTCTCAAGGGGGATGAAGGACAGAGTAGCTTTAAAGATATGCAGTGTTCTCTTGAGTAGAATATATAGTCCATGTTAAAAGCTCAAATGCATTTTTGAAACATAAAAAACCACCACCAGTGATTAGCCAACCATTGGAGAGCAACCTAAATAGAGCCCTACCACATGGTAGATAGAACCCCAAGGCACAACGAACAAAATGCCATGATAAAGGAAAAGAAGAGATTAGCAGGCTGTGGCCAAGAAATGTAATGAAGGCTAGAAAATACAAGAGGTCTTAAGGCTTCACCGTTTGCTGTTCACTCCTTTTCATTATTGTCAACACATATGGCCAATATTTATTGTCATAATTTTTTTCATTTTGAAGGAGGGAATTCTAGCAATGACCCAGGTTGCATGTTCGTTAGCAGAAGCACAAATGCCAATGCTAGAAAATGTATCTAAATGTCAGTGCTAGAAAATGTATCTATGCCAGAAGTTAGAGTAATAGAAAACTTAAAGATTGTCCTAAAATAATTGTCGAAACTGTGGCTATAGCATCCTACATGTAATATATGGCTATGGATGCTTTAGGCCTTGTTCATATATATAACTACGTTGATCGCAGATGCTACGCTATTTTAAGCAAATCAACTTGCAATATGATGGAGCTTCAATTAGTTAATACATATGTTTTGATTCAATAACTGGAACGTACAACTTCCATAACCATAGATCCCCTAACAACAATCCATGTTTGCCACGAAGAATAATCTAAGAACAGGATCTAAGAACAGGATCTGGCATCTAAATTTTGAAGCAGTGGAGAATAGAATAGAATAGACTTTTTAATGTCCACGCAAATCAAGAGGTCATGGAGAACTGTCGCCTTCTTAGATAGGAATCTATTAGAGCCACTATTGGAGGACAAGTTATGATAACTAGTTATAACAGCAAAAGCAATAAGAAAAAAAGGAGCACGGTGTGTGCAGGTCCATAAAGCAATAGATATGAAATGAATTTTAGGGGTAACATTACAAATGACCTTGCACAGTTATTGCCAAAGATGATGCATCGAAGAAGGAGCTTAGCCAAAATGTAGCATGTAGCTAGACAACAATAGCGAAAGGACTTAGCGACATAAGAAATGGAAGAATGTAGTATATCAAAGGAGCAAAGTGCCTTGTGATATTTCCATATAATGAAAATTAGGTACTATTCTGCATTACTGCAATCTTGGAATCACAAGATACAAAATTTCATTTAACTAACCGATGATACAAATATAATCGCTGCACTTAATTTTGGTCTCAAGCGATGTCGTTCTGTACCTTCGTTCAAACTTCTTCCCAGATTTCTAATTTCTCAAGCCATTCTACCTATTTACTGAATATCCAAAGGCTCAAGATATGGTCTACATGTGGATATGCTAGAATTCAAGCTAGCCATAGTTAGGCTAGCATTCTAAAAATTGCACGTCAAAATAGCTCCCTTAATGGAAAACCGAGTCCCTTCCAAAACTATTTTTCCTTTTTTCTTTTTTGGAAAAAGACAACTATAAGATATTTTTATTCATCAAATGGATGTCACTAATGCCTTTTTGCATAAAGATTTGCAGGAAGAGTTATATCTTCAACAACCTACGGGTTTTGAACAGGGAATCAATCTAGTGTGCAGATTACACAAAGCTTTGTATGAATTATGCCAAGCCTCTGGAACCTAGTACTCCAAACTAAACACTACTCTCTTATCTCTGAATTTTCAAACCAGTGCTTCAGATCCTAATGTTTATTTTCGTTTACATCCTAGTCCTTTGTTCATCCTATGCTATGTTGATGATTTGGTCATTGCCTCAGCATCTGAATCTGATCTTAACACTCTTAAGTTGCAGCTTAATCAGCAATTTCATATGAAAGACCTTGGATGAATTCACCACTTTCTAGGCATGCAAATTCAATATGATCAAGACCTAGGCTCTCTATATTCGCATCAAGAAAAATATCTTTTTGACTTAATCCATAGACTCAGCTTGCTCTGTCGTAATCCTGTAAATATCCCACTTGAATTTGGAGTTAGCCTTCATATCAATGACCCTCCTTGCTCAGAAAATATGACATTCTTTCGAGATCATTATAAGCATATTCTTGGAACCTTAAACTTTGCAGCAGTATCCATCCATTCAGACTTGTCTCTTCCCAATCTAAACTCGCCCAATCCCAAGCATACCCATTGCATATACTTAAAAATGTGTCTCAGGTACATATCAGGATCACTGAGGCTTGCATCCATTATACTGCTACTGGAAATACAAACATCATGGGCTTTACAGACTCATATTGGGAAAGGGATGAAGATCGAAAGTCTAAATCTGGTTACACCTTTATCTTAGCAGGAGGAGCTGTGAGTTGGAATAGTATCAAGTAGAAGTGTGTTGCACAGTCCCCCACTGAAGCAGAACACTATGCAATCACCAATGCCTTTAATGAAGGGATCTGGCTCCAAAGATTGGCAATGGAATTTGGCATTCATCAAAGCACTGGTATGGAAGTCAGGGTGGACAATCAGGGAGCAATTCAAATTGCCAATGGTCCATGTGATCATAAAAGAATGAAGCATGTGGATATTAAATATCATTTTATTCGAGACATTGTATCACAGGGATCACTCACTCTCAGATACTGGGACAGCAGACAGACATATGATAAAAGCTCTTGAAAAGCCAAAGTTTGAGGCCAATTTAAAGATGATGGGACTCATAGGGATTGACGGACTCACTTAAATTTGACAAAATGGTCTTTAAAGTTTTTTTGAATCCTTTTTGCTATTTTTGTAACAAAAGGGCTTGATTTAAGGAGGAGTGTTGGGCATTCTAAATCAAGCCTTAGACGTTTATGGTTATTACTTAAATAGTTGTTGCTTAAGTTATGAAGCTTAATTTAAGGAACTGCCATAATATCAAGATCGAAAATGTTAAGCCTTAAGTTTAGGCATAGACCTTGCTTTGTATGAGTATTTAACTTGTGATTTCTCAATAAAATATCATCATGCAGTTCTATCTTTCGTGTTGTCTTGTTGGTGATCATTGTTCATTTGATACTGCTCAAAACACTGTTCATTTGGGAACACTGTTGTTCGTTTCTATAATCCTAACAGTTTCTCTAGATTTGGCACAGCAACACTAAAATAGAGACCAGGCTCTGAAATTTGCATTTTGGACTTTACAAAGATGAAGGATCAAGCAAAATCAAAGTGAAAATCTGTGATGATCAAGCAAAAATATGAAGATCAAGTAGGCTGTGCAAGACAGCGCCTTCAATTTTCAAAGGTAGGCACCTCATTCTCTTTATTTTTGAGGTAATTATTTTGTTTGTGCATGTCATCATTAATACTTGCACTTGCAGAAGAGGGTTTTTACATCTGGGGTGCAGCATTGGTTATAGTCTATCCATGTAAGATCTTTAGGCTGTCAAATAAGGATCCCATATTGGGTTGGAAAGAAGAACTATAGATAATAATTGTTTTTGCGTTAATTTTACTTGAGCCCAATTCTCGAATTTCAACAAGTTCCCGATTCATTGTTGTTGAGAAAAGGAAAAATTATGTTAACCAACGAGCTGGTAAGTCTGCTAAAGTTTACCTTGAAAAGGTCCCGTTGCACACATTAAGTTAATTTGAAGCCATTCTTGACATCATGGCTTTGTCTTGCTGCATATTGCGAATGACGCAATAGCTTGCATAAATGAAAGAATGTCGATACTTAGTGCATAATTGTTTTTAAAATATCATTTTTATTGTGTCCATGAGCCGGGTGTATAGCAATCAATTTGGCATTCAATGTGTGTTAACTTAAGGCATGTTTAGAGGATGTTATTGTGCTTGATATACAAAGTGTTGCTAAAGCATTAACGACAATTGATTTAGACACATCTAAACTGTGAAGACCCTTTGTCACAAAGGGGTCCTACAAGGCTCGCATCATTTCTGGATTTTCAACATTCCAACATGTCATATGCTTATACAATATATCATATCCAATATTTGTTCAATATTTGTTTCAACATTTAATGATTCTCAATATTTTTGGGTTGCCCCTAGGGGGGCAAACCCTTGTTTATATGGGCTTTTGGCATATCCTAGGTATATGCTAAAATATCCCTTGGATATGCTGGTGACTGTTCAAAACTTATGATTGGCTGTAAACTCTCGGTCACTTCTGTTGGTGGGCAGCCACTCTCGAAACCGGCTAACCGGAGAGGTCTTTTTTTTTTTCGTGCACTCTCGACGCTCAGATGAGCAGATGCACATGCACGCCATCGCCACCAGAAACAACGCAAGGATCATTGAGCTCTGAAACCCTACCTTATACTCAGGGGCAGCTGCAAATGCAGAATGTGTATGGGAAGGCGGAGGTCTGTATTGCTCTCGACTTGGAGGAGGAATGAGGTTATCATGGAAGGCTCCAACTGGCCGAGATAAACCAGGGTTTTGGGTTTCGATGCCTTTGTGGCATCTAAAACAGGTCTGCGCCAGGGTACTGAGGGTTTCGATGCCTCTGATCTTCTCATTCTCAAAGGTGTCTGTGTGGTTTACAAACTGTGCATGTCGTTGCTGATGTCTTGACCTGCAACATGATCCATATTAGAAAGTCATTTCGATGTGACAGGTATAGTCTAAACTATAATGGAAAAGGGAAGAGCTGAGGTTGACACTGTGCAACAATGCTGAGGGTTTCGATGCCTCTGATCTTCTCATTCTCAGTGTCGTGTGGTTTACAAACTCTGCATGTCGTTACTGATGTCTTGACCTGCAACATGATGCATATTAAGAAGTCAATTTCAGATGTGACAGGTAGGCCTATAGTCTAAGCTATAATATGCAGGGTAACTCGATTGTTTAGCCCATTTGTTTCCAGTCTATCATGCTTATTCAAATGCAATATGATCTTTTGTGTTTATGGCATGTGTGTAGAATTTACTTAGTAAACCCAATGCATTTTTTTCTCATGTGCAGCAGTAGATTTGTGTTTGATTATTTTTAAGATTTTCTTATGACTTGGATATAAAATTACCTATTCCCTGAGCTGCAGCACAAACAGCCATGGACAAGGCATTAAGGTGATCTTCACATCTACAATTATGGTCGGCATGTCTATGGGACAACAAATTAAAGTTACCCCTAACTCCATAATCCAGGAAAGGTCATGTGATTCTTGATGCAGAATAGGATGGGCATGTGCAAGTTCACCATCTTCTAGAATAGCTCATATCTAAGTTACAGCCTTTTTATGCATTCATTAGACCGCTCGAGTTAATATATACCCTTCCTATTTGATTCGGCAACCTGTAACATGCTCTCTGTCTCAGTTAATTCCAAAAGCTGGAAAATGAAAAGTAGAAGCTAGATTGCATTTTCGCATGCTTCTTTTATGGACAAATAGAGGTGTTAAGTTAATAGACTGCATTTTCTCGTAAGGTAGTTAATGCTTTTTCTCCTTTGTAGGAAGCTGCAAACAAGGATGGCGAAGGAACTTGATGCAATCTTTATTTCTGATTGTATGTAGGCCATCTCTGGCAGTGTGAAATGACTGGGGTGGTTGTAGATGCTGGAGAGGAGATGGAGTAACACATGTCGTACCAGTTGCAGATAGCTATGTAATGGGGAGCAGCATCAAATCTATGCATGTTGATCTTTGGCAGGCATGTTTAGGAATGAGGTGAGCCCGTACCACCCGAGGATTCATTTGAAGTGGCATGGAAAGTCAAGGAAACGTATGGTTATACTTGTGCTGACATTGTCAAGGTAGGCTATTTCTTTGTCCTTATTTGGCTATTTACAGTCCTACCCAAGGTCCATTCAAATTAATCAGGATGAATGTGTTAATTTTTGAGCAACATTTTCCCTATTGGGCCCTGCAGTAAATTTCAATTTGTGTGCACAAATGCAGTAGTTTAACAAGCATGATAAGGAGCCTGCAAAGTATATAAAGCAGTGGCCGGGCAGAAATTCCAAAACAGGGCAGGCATATGCTTGTGAGATCGGATATGAGCGTTTTCTTGCACCAGAGGTTTGAGTGTGGACCTTTCTTATGTTTGAATGAAAGGCAGGCCATTTCATACTGCTCCAATGGCTGCTTTCTGTTGTAACATAGCTGTGAAACTTTGAACATAACTTGTGGCATCGTTTGATTAAGTCATGTGTTTGGCTTGTACTGCTCATGTCATGGATTAAGCTTATGTGATTACTTATAAATGGTGAGGCTTCTCGAGCTCTGTATACAAAACGTAGTTACTTCTAAGCAGGATTCCGCCATGTGATCGCCCACAAAAAAACATGAGGATTTTCTTATTATATATTATTATTATTATTTTTAAGGTCGAGACTGAATGGCAGAATTCAAATTCGCTTTGGACATCTAAATGGTGCAGGAATTGGTGGGTCTGGCATTTGGTGGGTCTGTGAGCTGAAATGTTTTTCTCAGATTGCTTGAGTGAAATGTTAAATGGATCCGTAGTGTTTTTTGATGGATAAGCACGCAAACGGTGATCCATTTGGTAATCCACGGTCTGATATAAAATGGTTATGTCTAATAGCTCTTTAATTAAAGCTCTTAACCCGTGCTCCTGGTAAAATTCGAGATAGATGCTGAAGAAGTTGTTTCTCAAGATGCTCAGGACTCTCAAGTATCCAGCTTAAACAGGTCCTCTTTGCAGTATAACTGAGTCTGGCAGATCACTGTTGCAGGAAATTTTATTCGTTTATTTCTAGAGGATGTACTTTTTGAAGTATTTTGTTCTTACTTTAGATTTATAAAGAAGTTGTTTTTAATGTTTTTTTGTTGAAGGGTGAAACCCAAGCATGACTATTGCCTACCTATTAATCCTTTCCCTCTTACCAAGGTTAACACTTTGGTTGCTTAAAGTAATCAATCTTGCTTTTCCAAAATGCTTTTGTGTTTTTGATGATTAGGAGCTCTATTACAAGTGGAAACCTTAGCCTTGGGACTTTCTTACCTTTTATACATTGCAAGTTTTTGTTTTTGCAACTTCATATGTTGCTTGCTATAAGAACCCAAGGTTAGCCAAATACTTCAACTATGGTTTCTTATTTGGCCATCTTTGGTATACTCAATGGTTCCCACAATTTGGATATGCTAAACTTGATCTCAGAGTAATGTTGTTCTCTTCGAGACTTTCTAGAGATCAGAACTTTTCAGTGCTTTATTTTTTGTTAATAGGAATAAATATCACACAAAGATTGGCTTGTTGTCTGATGCTTTTAACCTTTATGATGGTGCATATGAATTGGTTATTATTAATTGGTCAATAAGTACATGGATTAGTTTCTTTTTTCTGCTCAATAATGAATTTATTTTGTGACTAAAAAAGTGAACATGAACTGAGAGAAAGAAATTCTATTATCTGAGTGCAAGTGCAAGTGCAAGTGCAAATAAAGAGGATGTCACGAACATGTTGTCATGGATGCTTAAACAAAAGATGCAAACATGACCGAATTCTAATCCTAATATGCAAATAAAAATCCAGGTTTTTCCATCAATTCTGTGCAAAGCCATGTAGGAAATGTTTGTAGTAAAGAAACTTTACAAAAACCGGAGGTTTAGACAATAAAACGAATATCAATAGAACCAGACCTAAGTGTCACCAATGAACAAATATACATGCATGAATTTGAAAGACAAAATATACCTACTAAACATTGTCGAATACACTTTGATCAAAAGCTTCACCCATGTCATAAATTATATAGAACACCATGGGAAAAAGTTAAAGATGTAGAATAGATGCGTCTAATAACCTACATAAGGAGCTGCATTTTTTAATAGCAAGGTTTCATCTCAAAGATCATGTGGCCATGGTTTCTTTTTCAATAGGAGGTGGGCTATATTATGGTTATTTAGGAGCCTCTGTTGGCCTAGCCCTACAACTCGTTGAGTTCTCTCCTTTATTACACTTCTCCTCCTTATGCTTCTGCCATCCTAGTTCCATACCAAGCACCAAACACCAATACCTTGCGCTCAAATCCCAAAGTCCATATGTCCAACTACATCCTACTCCAACAACACCTCAACACCTAAGCAGAACTTAGTAATGCAAATGCGTACCATCACCTTCACAAAATGTCAATGTCTTAAAATAGCAATTTCGATTCAAACACTCTATTGTCTACAACTACAACTTAAGCCACTTCACTCTCCGGCCATGGAGGGCAACCCTCCGTGCGCAGCACCTTGTTCTAATTTTTTGCTTTCAAAAATAGATTTCCAATCTGAGAGTATATTTAAAGATGGATAAGGGCTACATAAATTTGCAATATGAGGGTATATTCAAAGATGGATAAGAGCAACTCAAATTAGCTACTCAATTGCGAGGGCTTAAATGTCGATACACTAAGTTGTTTATCAACATGAGACAATCACATAAAATGCATAGAGGACTGACTGCTCCTTCAAAGTGCTTTCAAGACCCTAGGGTTTAAGAAATAACAGAATTTATTCTACACATTTACAGCTTCTAATCTTGGCGAGCCTCACAAGTCTCTACCAACTTTTGCACAAGGCACCACTATCCAAATTTTTTAGCAATGCAATTCACCCTATGAATGACACTCCTCCTATAATCAATTGTGAGTATAGACATGGAGACATATTGACCCCTAATTTACTTTAATGAAGCATTTAGCAAATTTTTGTAATTTTTCCTTTACCACCTTTGAACATAGCTTCATAAGCAATTTATGAGCTCTATCTCAAAATTTAAATTCCTCCTCTCCTCTTGAATTAAAATTAATCAAAACTTTTAAGACTTTTTTCAAGATAGTGTCTACAGAGCACATAAAGTTCATAATGTAAATCTGTACTGCGCTATGAACAAAGATATGGAGAGAGAAAAATTCAAAAATAAAGAAGTGTTGAGAAAGTTTGCGATATATAAAGATTGAAGATTGCTAGGGTGGGTAAAATGAAAAGAAGCTAGCCTCCAAATCTTCATAGTGGCCTTGCATGTCGTGCCCTCATATTTAGAGTGCTCACACTTTTTCAGAAGGAAAAATTGCCTTATATATCTAAAGCAATTACGTAACCTAAAGAAATAACCACGATTCCCCTAGAATGGCAATGTTGGTGAATCACACAATTAAGCTACATAAAATACAACCACTTCCTTTTCAATATTGACACCCACATTTTCACATCATATTAGCCCAATGCATGTCAATGATCACAATAAGGTCTATAAAATTTTGGGTATGTATATATATTTATCCTTTTCCATCCAAAATGACGCTAACAGAGCACCCTGGCGCATTGCCATTTGAGGCAAGAGAGAAACTTTGTGCTTAACTCGCTTTACTATTCTGTTGTTTTTTTTATGAAACAGTGGGACAAAAATTTAGGCATTTTCAACTACATCCTTTTTTTTGTTACAATTTGAATTGAAAATTTTTATTCTGCAATGTCCTCCATAATACTCGGGTTTAGAACTGACGCCAAGTTGGTAAGGAGAAATGTTAGGGTCGGCCCATACTTCTAGATGCAGGTCGGATATAACACAACCACAATAATACATAGAAACAATGTAGTAATTAGAGCAAACACCAAAAGTAGGCATATGCCGTGAGATTAAATAGGTGATTTTTATGAAAAAGTACCACGTTGAACAATTAAAATATCCTGTTCCTTAACAACGTATCGTCGCGTTTATAGGCTGAGATCAGATCTCAGCTATTGGATGAAAGTCTGTTATCAGCTATAACACATTGTGGCCCAAATGTTATGCATCTGAGTGCATAAGAACCTAGGATGTTATGCCATCGCCAAGCTGTTGTGGCGGAAACAAGAGACGCAGTTGCTGCAGAGTCTGCATCCTTCGCCAGTTCTGAGATAAATGCAGGGATCACGTTTTTAAGGCGGATAAGCAACTGATCCCTTGGGTATTATGCAAAAAATATTTTGGGCCATTTTGTGTATGGCCAAAATGTCTCAGGCCTCCGCCCTGGACATTTGGGCCATACAGAAAATCCCGGGGATTTCACCATATTATACCCGTATAAAGCATGTGCGTGACTGGTTATGGGGTTTTTTTTTTTCAAACCGTCCGTATACGGACGAAGCAAAATACGGGCTTAGCACCATGGAGCCGTAGTTGGTCGAGAAGGGGGAGATGGGCGGGAACCTCCAATCCCGTATCATACGTTAGGGATTACTCTTGAAGATCCAAGGTGCGATACATATGAAGAGTTTGTATTAGCTTGTATATGCCGAGTTTCAGTATTTCTTGATATTTGGAAGCAAAGCTTTTCCAGTTCAAGTTTTGCTGGACGGAGTCTTTGGTTTAACCCTCTTCTCTGAAATTGGTGGCACTCTAACATGCTTGCTTTTTATTTTTTTTGCATGAAGAGATCAGCATTTTGACGTTAGAAGATTACTTTTGGAGCAAAGGCCACCAGAGTATTTGCTTTTCTGGATTCCAGAAACCATGACGATTTGGTAATATTTTTATTTGGATCTACGATTTTCTGATCTGCCATTGTATTTCTTCTGAACATGGATTTTGTGTTGTTTGGCACAAATGACTTTTCTTAAAAAGCATTTCGTCTTGGCTTTGAATTTTCGTAAGCTCCAGATGTTCGTTTTTTCAAATTTTTTTTACCTTTCTTTACAACTCATAGCTGTTCTCTCATAACCTTTCTTATACATGTTTAGCTTTTGTTTATTTACAGCTTATGACTTTCAAGGCCTTGGCTTCTGATGTTTTTGCTTCTGGACTGCTTGCATTTTAAGGGCCATACAAATGCATTGTAACTTTTGTGCAGGTTTTTGAAGGAAGTTCTTCATGGGCAAATCAGTAACAAGAGTCTGGAAATGGAAAATCATGTGGTAAGGTTTTACAAACTTCACAATATACCCAAAAAATAAGATTACTAAAATTTGCTATTCACAATATCGCAGAATTCCAGTGGAGTGACTGGCTCTGAGGAATCGTTATTAGAAGGGTAAGCTAAATATCTGTATTTCCATGGTAATCAATTATTTGAATAAGGAAAGGTCTTGACGAAGTATATCTCCTACTTGTATACTCAGGTTCTACGCAGCCTTACTGCAAAGGTCATTCCAGATCTAAATGAGATTATTACAGAAACAAGTTTGGATAGTTCAGGTAGTGCAGCAACTCCCAGCCCAGGTAGCGTAGCAAGCCTTGGTAGCGTAACTAGCCCTGCTAGCATAACAAGCCCTGGAAGATCTGCAAGTATAGATGGAAAGAGTCAGAGTGTGACAGACGCAACTACGCTCAACCGAGACACAATCTTAGGGAAATCTCAAACTGGCAGGATTGCAGTTGTATGGCTTCCAATCCTTACCGTCGAAGATAACAATATAGATGCAGAAAGTTTTGGAATTATGTTGCCTGCGTTGCCTAAAGGTTCAGCGAAGCCTCTCTCTACACATGATCTTGAGGTGATTAATAATGTTACTGACCAGGTAAATGTTGATCCCCTTTTAAAGATCAAACTTTTGGCTTTTGTCAAGAATAAATGCTTGGCATGGTTCAGATGTTGTTTCTGTGATTTCTGGGACAAAAGCTTTGGCTTGGCACATGTTACATAATAAAAATGTACTTCGTAGTTTTATCTGATTGTTGAACTTCAAGATAACCATGTTTCCAGTAGTGCATATTTTGATAGTTGTAACAGGAAGCACACGTTTTAAACCTTTTTTCAACCAGACATATTTTTATCATTCACATATTTGCGGCTTATTAAAATTCATCAATTGATATCTGAATTTCTTGCATGTCTAGCAATCCACTAGGAATGTACATTTTGCAGGTCGTTGTTGCCCTTTCACATGCAGCTGTAGTGGAAGAAGCAACAAATCCATCTATTTGTTCTCCCTGACCTTCTCAAGCAAGCTGAGAGACTTGGCATACCAATGGCAAATTCTAAGGTTTTGTCAATATCTATGAATTGCCAAAGCGCACTTCCTTTTAATGTCATTGGGGACAGCAATCATCTTCTACAGAATACTAAACGTGGTATGTATATAGGTTTTGCAGTATTGATTAATTCAAACATTGATGTGAAAGTGAAAGAAGCTAGCATTTGCAGGTTGGTAATGCTATTAAATTCACTAAGGAAGTGTAACCATCACAGTCAGTTCGAAAAAGGCTGAAGACTTGGAAGATGACCCTAGTTCACTTGGAGAGCAGAAAATTGAAAAACATTATATATATTTTGAAGATAAAGATAATGGCATTGGCATTAAGGCATCTGACATACCTCGCCTGTTTAAAAAGTTCGTGCAAGCAGATAGCAGCATGACTCGTAATTTTGGTGGTACTGATTTGGGTCTTGCAATCTCACTAAAATTTGTTGAGGTAATGCTTGTCAGTATCTGAGCTATTAATTTTGTATCCTGCTAAAGCTGACTTATTCATTAATTGTCAGTTGATGAGAGGCAAGATATCTCTGGAGAGTGAAGGCATTGGCACGAGTACAACCTGCAAGTTCTTTATTGTTCTTTTAGTTATCCCAGAGGATGCATGCAGCGTAACTACGCCAAGACCAAGAGCTGCTGTAGGACCTGGTTCTCCTGAGGGATTTAGAGAATAGGCATTGGGAGGACCAAGAGAAGCACAATCTGCTGAGGCAGAGGGGAGCAGAAATTAAAGCGCAGCCTGTGACAAAAAGTGGAGCAAACTCTGGTGTAGAAGTTAAACTAGGCGCTTAAGCACAATCCACTTGTGTAGATTAGAACCTAGGACAAAGGCTATAGAAGAATCTGTTAAATTTGGAGTGGTTGGTTGAAAATGGAGTACAAACTGTTGCTGAAAAAGGAGTGCAAACTGTTGCAGAACCTACTGCAGAAGTCCAAGAAGTAATCAGAGCATAGCCAAGTGCAAAAACTGGAGCAGGACTAGATGCAGAATCTAAAGTAGACCCTTTTGCAAAATTTAGAATAGAAACTAGAGAAGAACAGAGAGGTCCAAAATCTATGGCAAACTTTGAAGCAGAATCTGGAGCTAGATTAGATGTGCAACCTAAAGCTGAACCTGTTGTAGAACTCAGAACAGAAACTGGAGAAGATGCAAGTTGTGACTGCATCTAAATAAAGCAGTTCTTTGGTTGGATTCACATGGAACATCAGGACATTGTGGATGCTTATCATGAGCGGACACAGAAAGAAAGAAATGCCAATGAGGGTTGCCTGCATTTATTTGTAACAATATTTCAAAATGTAACTACAATCAACATTTGCTCTTCCGCTGCATTGTTGTTGGGTCAGTATCTTTAAGTTTAAGAATCTCCATATGTGAGCCTTGATATCTGATAGATTTAGAGAACTGACATATGGAAGGCAGGTGTCTTTGACTCTTATACAGTTGTTAACCAAAACTAGTATTTAGACAAAATACTAGTTTAACGTAGACTTTCTCTATTTTAACTCATAACTCAACATTTAATGCAGTCATGAACAATAAGCTCATTGCTTTTTGAAAGAATACCAAAATATACAATCTTGCATGTGAGTATCTTGTTCTAAAATCAACAAGAGTGTTATGAAAAGACTGAAATGGGAATTGAAGATAGAGTCCAATCAAGGAAACAAATTTGAAACCTTAGAAACTATTTGGAACTTCAAGTTAGGATCTTAAGATACTAATGTCACGCTTAACGTTAGCAACTTATAAAAATATTTGAAGGAAGCTTGCATCAATGGGATTGATGCATCAAGGGTGATGTTCGAGACCGTTAGATATTTAGAATGCCCCATGCGTTGTTCTAGTGCCCCGTTTGTAAATATGTAGTGGTGCATGCAACCTTAAACTAGGGAATCCATGAGGAAATGCAAGATCGAGGTGCCATGCATGATATCCTCTTTAGGAATGATAACATTTTGCATGCTTCCTAACGTGCACAAATTCCATTCCATATTAACCTTCCTTATTCCATAATCCATTTAGACATTTTTAAACCCATATGCACCATGTTTTCAAGCTTGAAGTATCCCTAGTACTTTACCACTAAACTACAATTTGAAAACAATCCACTAGTTTAGCCTTCAAATAGTTTAGACATTCCTAAACCCATATGCATTCTACAACCCCGTCTACAACCCTATACATTCTTACAACTACAATGATCCCGGCAATGTTCATTTTTATTCAAAGAGATAGATGCAATAGAGTATTAACCAACGAGACCAGTTTAGACCGAGAATGAAGATGCGAGAAATGTCTATTAAACACATTGTGAAATTTTTTCCCTTCTACAAACCATTTTTTCTCTGAATAAGGCTACGGCACAAACTCAAGTACAAGATCGGGTAGGGGTATGTAAAAAGTAACATAGTCCGGGCGTATATCTACGGTAGGGGGCAGGGAAACTGGATTTTCCTATTTACGTATGTAGGGGTTTTCGACCTCCAAAAGTCGTATACAAGGGGTTTTCTGGTGACCCCTTGCACGCACATGAGGTATCCCCATGTGCCTAGGTGAAATCCCCGGGCAGAAAATGGCCCTCTATTTTTTTTTTTCCAACAATACCCTCGGTCAGGGCGTTATATCTCTCATATCAAAATACAAGACCACGTGGTGCAGTGGAAAATACGAAATCGGGGGCCAGGCAGGGCGTCATTTTGGGATTTCCTTGGCAAAAGGATTGTAGAGTTTAATGAAATGATGCAGCATTGGTTTCAATATCTGTAAGTGTAGATAGCTTGGTTGAATTGGGTTGGTATTTCTTTTCAAAGCCAAACTCAGATTATGAAGACAAATCCTCCGGCCACGATTTCAGAGATGGTAGCAACATGAATCAGCCTTGCTTTGGGGAAATGGGCTCCTGAAGCTTCAATATCCATAGCTTATTCTTTTTTGGCTGTAATTTCACTGTGTTTTAGTCTGCAAATGAGTCTGCAAATGAGCCTGAAATAAAGAAGCAGCTGCTTTGACGGAAGAAGCAGCCTGGTACCTTTTCTACTACCAATGATTGAACACAGACAGTACGCTTTTGAAGACAGTACGCTTTTGAAGCTTCTTAAAACAGATTAAAAAAAAAGGGCAGAAATTCATAGCGAAACAGAAAAAGCATCTGGCTATATGTACACAACGGATGTACATATATGTACAGAGAAAGCATCTGGCTATATGCTCTCAAAATCTGATGTGGACGTTTGGGGCTAGAAAAGAAGGAGCACAATCAATGTAAAACTCTTAGAAAGTTCTTGGTTTTTTCTTAAGAACAATGGTCCTAATATAATACGTTAGTTAAACTACCCACGAAATTAGTAACCAAGAGATTTATAGTCTATATTGGACATAGTTGTTATATCACAGGAACCCCATGTTAAAATTAAATTCAACATCGGCATGCTATATTTTGGACATGCTAAATGCGTGCGCATATTTCCTGACCATTTCAAAGTTCCATTCCCACACCTATAAATATGCTTGTTGATGCAATTGTATGGCTATCAAATATCTGCATATATCTGCATCTGCATCTGCGCATACATTACACACAGAAAACACCTCTTAATATCATGGAGTTGCATTATCCTTTTGCACTTACTTTCCTTCTTGCATGCATATATCTATTTGGTAAGAGAAGGCGTCATTCAAAGATGCCTCCATCTCCAAAGGGACTTCCGATTCTCGGCCACCTTCATTTACTTGGAGCTCTGCCTCATCAAGCCCTAGCTCGCCTTGCCAAACTGCATGGCCCGCTCATGTCCCTTAGGCTAGGGAGAATCAATGCTGTTGTGGTATCTTCAAAAGAAATGGCGATGCACTTTCTCAAGACTCAAGACCTTGCATTTGCTTCGAGGCCCAACACGGCAGCTGCCCGGATCATGGGTTTTGGCCCTCTAACCATGGGTTTTGTGGAATATGGAGAGCATTGGAGGCTGACAAGGAAGCTTTGCACTCTCGAACTTTTCACCCAAAAGCGGCTACAAGAAAGCCAACAGCTAAGAAAGGAAGAAATTACTTGGGCTCTAAGTTCTATATTGGAAGAGAGCAATGCTGGAAGACCGGTAGACCTGGGCGCAAGGCTATGTACACTATCGACCAATTTTGTGACTAGAATGGCTTTTGGAAAGAGGTTCCTTGGGGAGGGATGCGATGCTGCTCGTGCCAAGAGTTTCCACCAGTTGATCCGTGAGGAATTCTTTTTATTCGGTGCCCAAAACTTGGGTGATTTGTTTCCTGCACTTGCTTGGCTAGATGTTCAAGGCTATGAACGAAGAATGAAAGCTAGCCATAAGAGCATGGACCGTTTTCTCGAAGCAATAATTGACGAACATATTGCCGAAAGATCACCTAATAGGGATTCTGCAAAGCCTTCCAACCTACTTGAGATTCTCTTGTCTAAAGAGGAGCTCAGCCGCAAACATGTCAAGGCTGTCATTCTCGTAAGTTTTTCATTCAAAGTCTATTTACATGCCCTTAAACTTTTATGTTTTATTACAAAATGTTTCTCACCCTATTATTTGCAGGATATTCTAAGTGGAGGGAGTGACACGAGCCCTGTCACTGTGCAATGGGCTTTATCCGAGCTTGTGAGGTCTCCCGAAATCATGGAGAAGCTGCAACAGGAGATAGATGGAGTGGTTGGTAAAGACCGCGTTGTAGTGGAAGATGACATCCCAAACCTAGTCTACTTACAAGCAGTGGTCAAAGAAACATTTCGGTTGCATCCTCCCGGACCATTGTTGATTCCTCACGAGTCCACGCAAGATTGCAAGGTGGCCGGATTTGAGATACCAAAGGGCACTCGCTTGATGGTGAATGCCTATGCCATTGGAAGGGATCCTAACGCGTGGGAAGATGCAACTGAATTCAAGCCTGAACGTTTCATTAATGACCCTAGAGACATGAAGGGTCGAGATTTTGAGCTTATTCCATTTGGTTCTGGGAGGCGAATGTGCCCAGCTATGCCATTGGGATTGCTAATGGTGCAGATTTTCCTTGCACGATTTGTTCAAAGCTTCAATTGGGCTTTGCCTGGAGGCCAAAAACCCCAAACCTTGGACATGGATGAAACTTTTGGGCTAAATGCATTTCGAGCAAGTCCATTAGTGCTCATTCCCACTCCTCGTTTGTCTCCGGAATTGATTACCAATTCAACTGTACATGTACATAATTAGAAAAGGAAGAATAAAGAATAAGATCTTTATATAGATCTTACTTATGTTATAAGAAATGTGGAATGTGAATTGAACCCCGCAATGATAAACTATCACTTGTAGATGCTATTATTGGACGATATTCATGAATTACAAGTGCATAAGGTGTTAATGATGCAAATTTTCCTTGCGCGATTTGTTCAAAGCTTCAATTGGACTCTGCTTGGAGGCCAAAAACCCCAGACCTTGGATATGGATGGAACTTTTGGCTTAAACACATTTCGTGCGTCCATTAGTACTCGTCCCTACTTCTCGTTTATCTCCAGAATTGATTACCAATTTAAATGCGCATGTACGTAATTAGGAAAGGAAGAATAAAGACTAAGGTCTTTATATAGATCTTACTCATGTTATAAGACAATGTCGAATGTGAATGGAACCATCCATCCTTTACGGAAAACGCACGCCTTTAGGCCCTTTCTACCTTTGCTATTATGGCTCATATCTTCCTACATAGATGATTAGGGTGCTTTCCCATGGGCGGAAAACCTCCAGGTTTACTGAAGGTCTGATCTGCTATTCCGATGTTCCCATGAGGTAAGAGCATGAGTGGCTGAGGTTAAGAACCTCATTTGGAAAGTAATCCTACTTTTGGACCTGGATCTGACCTCATCCAAATCTGTCCGTCCATGGAAAAGCACCCTTAGTAGAAAAGAAAGAAGAACGTTTCAAGCAGAAAATAATCCAAAAATAAATATTCTAGGTGAAAAAACATCACAAAAATAATTACATTTAGAATCGGGAAGAGAGTTCCTGCCAGACACCTGTAGATAGGTTTCGTGGTTGTGTTTGGCTGCGGCCAAATTTGGGTGGAAGATTTAGCTTGGCGACTTGTCTGGATCCTCACTTGGATTTCCCGGGGTTCATTCAGTTGGGGCTAAAAGGCGTGAGGTCTAAGTCCGGATTGGGTTTGAATTCCAGGAGGGCTATGCTTTGAGGACGGGAAGGGCAAATTCTTCAACCGGCAGAGCATCTTACTTGCTTTAAGGTGAGTTATACTTAGTTGAAAATTGAGATGGCTACATCTGGTTTCAGGCCTTTGGATTTTTTAGGCTCTGCTATATATAGGAAAACAAACTGTGTGTTGTTTATCCATGTTTAAGTGTTGTTTTGTATTTTGATTTGCATTTTTGGGATTAGTATATCTGGTTTGTATCGATGCCTTTGTTTCTTACTAAGCACAGTTGCGACGCAATATATCAATTTCGAAGATGCAAGCTCAGCGAGATTTGGTTCTAGAGGAAGTAGAAATCTTCAGATTACAGATTATATCTAGAGGAAGCTAATGGCATGCGTAACAAAATGAATCCTGAACAGGCCAAGATATATGACTATGGGAATGACTGTGCAAGAAGCAGGACCTAAGACTCCAATTTTCATTCATGGGGCAGTTGGAACAGGCAAAAGATTTGTGTTAAGTACCATATGTCTTCTTATCAGGGGCCGGCGGCAAATTGTATTGCCTTGTGCAGCCACATCTTCAGTAGTAATATTATACCCAGGTGGAAGATATGAACACATCCTCGAACTGGCTGCAGCACTGATGTGCAGTCAGTAATGGACTGAAGAAGCTCATGAAGAAAATGGATATATGGATAGGTAACAAGCTTAAGCCTCATTCTGATACTAATTATCGCCTGTTTCAACAGAAACGGGAAGCACGTGTTCTGTTATTGCTAGAACACAGCATTCAGCTAAAGAACTTGACATGCTACTGGCTATGTTCGGCAACAGACTAGATTATAGCCCGACGCTCGAAGCACTGATAGAGGAGAATGAAGGGAGGGGGTCGATTTAGAGATCAATATATGTAACCAAACCGAAATTATCTTACTCATGATCGTGTTGTGACTCTTTTTTATTGATCAAATATGTTTGCTCTATAAGCATATGAATAAGGGAACGAGTAAAATTCCCAAATTTTAGTTTTAGTTTTAGGCAAACTGTCTGAGCATCTAGAATTTTAGTTTTAGATCGATGAAGCAAAATTGACGCCGACAGAAGTCCAAGGAATAGGAGAGGAGATTAAGAGGAGAGGATTCAAATTTTGAATTTATTACCATTAAGCAGGGACTTAATATGGTGTACAGGTAACTAATTTAAGTTAATTAGGCCCATAGGAGGTTACAGAGGGGAGGGGTACGCATTGATGTACGCCAACGGATATATCAACGGATATGATATAACACGGATGGATATTACATAGAGCAAAATGACGTGGCTGTCCTAGTAGGAGACAACTGGGATGGTAGAAGCTGATGAAGACCTCACGAAGGCACAAAGGCCAAATGAAGGAACATAGTGAGACAGAATACTAAACATCCGAACATAATAATTGAGGGCTGCCACCCGTCCAAATGGAAGGAGAATGGTTAATAAATAGCGAGAAGTCCAGGGGACGCATGTCAGCAGAACTCAGGGCACGATACGACTACGATATCCCCACATACTTACGAAATCATAATTAGCAGAATCACACAATTAAAAGATGGCGTACCAGAAAAAGGGCAGGAAAGAGAAGCTAACCCTAGAAATAGCTGACTATAAAGTATAGGCGCATGAGATGGAGAGTGGTATTCTTCAAAGGGTTAGGGTTTTAAAATAGGAAACGAAGGCAGAGGGCGAAGAGCCAGAGGGCAGCAAAGCCTTAGCCACAAATTGATAGATTCAAAGCAGCAGGCATGAACAAAGGCAAGAAGATCATGGAGGAGCAGCCGCACGAAGAATCTGGACCGAGAAAAAGGCCAAGGTCAGGTAATCCGGGGAACCTCACGATCCCATGGAACCCAGAATTGGAAGACATAGGGCCATGGTGCATTTGTGAAGACGGATGCTTCTATTTGGAGAAGGGATTATCGTCATGTATGAACTGGCATTGCCTCTTCTGTGATCCATCACATCCAAAGGTGTTACTCTAAATGTCTAGTGCATACCTCTTGGTCTATTTGAATTTATAGATCCTTGGAACTTATAACCATGTTGGTGACAATCTATGCAAATCTAGTAGCCTGGTATATAATACTTCACAAATAAAGTGGCATGTGAAGTACTTATAATTGCACATCCTTGATGAAAGCAGGATAATCTTAAAGCCTCCATCGCATGCATTCAAAAAGAGGCTAAATAGAAGTTGTGAATGCCACATATTATGCTTTGGAACAACGTGGCCATAAGTGCATTATGAATCCAATTTATCTTTTGCAAGCTTATAAATCTAGTTTTTTATTTGCAAGCTTATAAAATTCAACCAGCTGTTATCAAATGTTCATTTCTGAAAATAATGAAAATTAGTTCAGCTAAGGAGACACCTTTATTCTACATAAGGACACGCCATCTACTGTCATGTTGCAATGTGTAACTTGTCATAACCAACAATATAGCTTTGTGTTCTCAAATTGACTAACTGTACGTGATTGAATTCCATGCCTAGCAATAAAGCTCTGTTTTTTCAGATTGACTAACTGTAAGTGGTTAAATTCCATGTTGAATCCACCGCATTGCCTTCATGTTGTCTGGTTAGCATCATCCACATGTATTTTACAAAAGAGTAGGGTTTACCCCTTTGGATGCATAGTCTAGATTGACATGCACATTGATTTCTAATATAACTAGATGTTGATTTCTAACATAACTAGATGTTCATACTACAAAGTCAAAGCTTCCTATTAGCTTTAAACAATTTGTCCATGCTATTTTATCGTCCTTAGCTGTTATCAGTATTATCTAGCCTTTAAACATGCAAGGTCTATGTGACCCATAAGTACAGGTCTAATGTTTTAGAAGACTTAGTATTGAACTATTTGTTAAAACCTGCATAACTGTCATCCAACTGCCATCAAGTCCACCATATTAAACCAATGCGAATATGCCAGTGTGAGCTTGCCAAAAAAGTTGGAGGAATATTGATTGGAACCCAATAAGCTCTTGTTGGTCTACTTCAACTGATGCCCATATGCAAAGGGGCCTCCGAGAATTAAAAATGTTTCTTGCTTCTATTGGGCCATGGACTACTATTAAATCTGGGCTACGACTGGATTCTATAGCATTTTGCTTCTGTTTGGCAGCGTTTTGCAACTCAAAAGCCCACATAAATGCTTAGATAACTTAATAAATACAAACCTTTTGAATGTACCTTCAAAAAATGCTTCTATGTTGAGTGCAACTTGGAATCACGTTGAATGCAAAACAAAACATGCTTCTGTCAGAAAGATCATGGGCGCAAGAGAGAGTACATCTAAACATCACTATAGCTATAAGAATGACGGAAATTGTGCATATAAAAAAATGAAAAGAAGTAGTTCCTCTAGTGCAACTTTGACCCACAATGAAGGAGGAACGTACCTGTCATGAGATGCTTGCCTTCTATACTTGCTAATCTGTGAACCAACATACCCTTCTTCACAAGAAATGTAGCCTCGGGCATGCATTCTGAGATGTCCCAAGAGTTACAGATATCATAGCATTGACAACATGCAAGGTAATCAGATAGCCAGTTTGCAATCCTATAGTTTGCAAGAGATCAAAAATCTGGATGGGAAATGCAGTGCCTAAGCCAGATACATATTTGAATGGACAAAAAAAATTGAGCAGCATGGGCATACAACCATTCTACATTCCGAATCTTCTTCATCAAATAATGGATTTGGGCATTTTTAAACTGAACTCATCTACCCTTTTTAAGTGCCTTGACTTTTTAAGCACCTTCTTGCTAAAGTAGCATATATAAGATAATCTATGTTCCTAAAATTTGTTTGATGCCAGATCAAGCAGGGCATTGAAAGTGTTCTATGTTATACAAATAATTTGGCCACACTTGCAAAAATCTTAGACCTAGAATACTCACTTTTCCTTCTTGCCCTTAGTCTGACACCTCATGTCTTGGATTTTACATTTGTTTTGCTCAACATATGGAATTAGGATGACTGAATGACAAAAGTACTGCACACAAAACGAAGCTAGAGCATGAGCTGTGTCCTTAGCAGCAGGCCCAAGTACTCAATTTACATGTTATGACTACTGATAAAGACTTTGATTTTTGTTTATCCTCGGCATTTAACAGTATAGCTTTCACAATCGAATAGCTCAAAATGTATTACGTGACCTAAAGAAATAACCACATGGGCAAAACAATCTCCATGATTCTCCTAGAATGGCAAGGTTGGTGAACCACACAGTTAGGCTACATGAAATACAACCACTTCCTTTTCAATATTGACACCCACATTTTCACATCATATTAGCTCAATGGATGTCAATGATCACAATAAGGTCCATAAAATTTTGGGTACGTATATATATTTATCCTTTTCCATCCAAAATGACGCTAACAGAGCATCCTGGCGCATTGCAGTTTGAGGCAAGAGAGAAACTTTGTGCTTAACTCGCTTTACTATTCTATAGAGGGTAGTGCAAGTAATGTTGTTTTTTTTATGAAGTAGTGGGACAAAAATTTAGGCATTTTCAACTACATCCTTTTTTTTGTTACAATTTGAATTGAAAATTTTTATTCTGAAATGTCCTCCATAATACTCGGTTTTAGAACTGACACCAAGTTGGTAAGGAGAAATGTTAGTGGCAGCTAATACTTCTAGATGCAAGTCGGATATAACACAACCACAATAATACATAGAAACGATGTAGTTTTCATCCTTAACACCTAGTTAGAGCAAACACCAAAAGTAGGCATACGCTGTGAGATTAAATAGGTGATTTTTATGAAAAAGCACCACATTGAACAATTAAAATATCTTGTTCCTTAACAACGTGATCCTTGCGTTTATAGGCTGAGATCAGATCTCAACCGTCGGATCAAAGTCTGTTATCAGCTATAACACATTGTGGCCCAAACGTTATGCATCTGAATGCATAAGAACCTAGGATGTTATGCCATCGCCAAGTTGTTGTGGCGGAAACAAGAGACGCAGTTGCTGCAGAGCCTGCATCCTTCGCCGGACCTGAGAAAAATGCACGGATCACGTTTTTAAGGCGGATGACGCACTGATCCATCAGGTATTATGCAAAAAATATTTTGGGCCATTTTGTGTATGGCCAAAATGTCTCGGGCCTCCGCCTTGGACATTTCGGGCATACACAAAATGGCCCTCAATTTTTTTTTTCTACAATAGTACCCTCGGTCAGGGCGTTATCCCTCTCATATCAAAGTACAAGACCACGTGGTGCAGTGGAAAATCCGAAGGGCATCCGGGGCCAGGCAGGGCGTCATTTTGGGATTTCCTTGGCAAAAGGATTGTAGAGTTTAATGAAATGATGCAGCATTGGCTTCAATATCTGTAAGTGTAAATAGCTTTCTTTTCAAAGCCAAACTCAGGTTATGAAGACAAATCCTCCGGCCTTGCTTTGGGGAAATGGGCTCCTGAAGCTTCAATATCCATAGCTTATTGTTTTTTGGCTGTAATTTCACTGTGTTTTAGTCGGCAAATGAGCATGTAAGTACTTATTTTTATTCAGCCTGAAATAAAGAAGCAGCTGCTTTGACGGAAAAACAGTAAGACCAAGCGGTGCCTGGTACCTTTTCTACTCCCAAATTGATTTACAGAAATCTAACTTACTTGCTTGCCAGAAATCAAGCGAGTTGCAGACAGTACGCTTTTGAAGCTTCTTAAAACAGATAAAAAAAAAAGGCAGAAATTCATAGCTAAACTACAAATTCATAGAAATTCTGAGCAAATGCGAAACAGAGAAAGCATCTGGCTATATGTACACAACGGATGTACATATATGTACAGAGAAAGCATCTGGTGCCAAAATCTGATGTGGGCGTTTGGGGCTAGAAAAGGAGGAGCAAAATCAACGTAAAACTTTTAGAAAGTTCTTGGTTTTTTCTTAAGAACAATGGTCCTATATAATACGTTAGTTAAACTACCCGCGAAATTAGTAACCAAGAGATTTATAGTTATATTGGACATAGTACCCCCTGTTAAAATTAAATTCAACATCGACATGCTATATTTTGGACATGCTAAATGCATGCTCATATTTCCTGACCATTTCAAAGTTCCATTCCCACACCTATAAATATGCTTGTTGATGCAATTGTATGGCTATCAAATATCTGCATCTGCTCTGCGCATACATTACACACAGAAAACCTCTTAATATCATGGAGTGGCATTATCCTTTTGCACTTACTTTCCTTCTTGCATGCATATATCTATTTGGTAAGAGAAGGCGTTATTCATAGATGCCTCCATCTCCAAAGGGACTTCCGATTCTCGGCCACCTTCATTTACTTGGAGCTCTGCCTCATCAAGCCCTAGCTTGCCTTGCCAAACTGCATGGCCCGCTCATGTCCCTTAGGTTAGGGAGAATCAATGTTGTTGTGGTATCTTCAAAAGAAATGGCGATGCACTTTCTCAAGACTCAAGACCTTGCATTTGCTTCAAGGCCCAAAACGGCAGCTGCCCGAATCATGGGTTTTGGCCCTCTAACCATGGGTTTTGTGGAATATGGAGAGCATTGGAGGCTGACAAGGAAGCTTTGCACTCTCGAACTTTTCACCCAAAAGCGGCTACAAGAAAGCCAACAGCTAAGAAAGGAAGAAATTACTTGGGCTCTAAGTTCTATATTGGAAGAGAGCAATGCTGGAAGACCGGTAGACCTGGGCGCAAGGCTATGTACACTATCGACCAATTTTGTGACTAGAATGGCTTTTGGAAAGAGGTTCCTTGGGGAGGGATGCGATGTTGCTTGTGCCAAGAGTTTCCACCAGTTGATCCGTGAGGAGTTCTTTTTATTCGGTGCCCAAAACTTGGGTGATTCGTTTCCTGCACTTGCTTGGCTAGATGTTCAAGGCTATGAACGAAGAATGAAAGCGAGCCATAAGAGCATGGACCGTTTTCTCGAAGCAATAATTGACGAACATATTGCCGAAAGATCACCTAATAGGGATTCTGCAAAGCCTTCCAACCTGCTTGAGATTCTCTTGTCTAAAGAGGAGCTCGGGTATAAAACATGTCAAAATTTTGTCATTCTCGTAAGTTTTTCATTCAAAGTCTATTAACATGCCCTTAAACATTTATGTTTTATTACCAAAATGTTTCTCACCCTATTATTTGCAGGATATTCTAAGTGGAGGGAATGACACGAGCCCTGTCACTGTGCAATGGGCTTTATCCGAGCTTGTGAGGTCTCCCGAAATCATGGAGAAGCTGCAACAGGAGATAGATGGAGTGGTTGGTAAAGACCGCGTTGTAGTGGAAGATGACATCCCAAACCTAGTCTACTTACAAGCAGTGGTCAAAGAAACATTTCGGTTGCATCCTCTCGGACCATTGTTGATTCCTCACGAGTCCACGCAAGATTGCAAGGTGGCAGGATTTGAGATACCAAAGGGCACTCGCTTGATGGTGAATGCCTATGCCATTGGAAGGGATCCTAACGTGTGGCAAGATGCAACTGAATTCAAGCCTGAACGTTTCATTAATGACCCTAGAGACGTGAAGGGTCGAGATTTTGAGCTTATTCCATTTGGTTCTGGGAGGCGAATGTGCCCAGCTATGCCATTGGGATTGCTAATGGTGCAGATTTTCCTTGCAGGATTTGTTCAAAGCTTCAATTGGGCTTTGCCTGGAGGCCAAAAACCCCAAACCTTGGACATGGATGAAACTTTTGGGCTAAATGCATTTCGAGCAAGTCCATTAGTGCTCATCCCCACTCCTCGTTTGTCTCCGGAATTGATTACCAATTCAACTGTACATGTACATAATTAGAAAAGGAAGAATAAAGAATAAGATCTTTATATAGATCTTACTTTTGTTATAAGAAATGTTGAATGTGAATTGAACCCCGCAATGATAAACTATCCCTTATAGATGCTATTATTGGACGATATTCATGAATTACAAGTGCATAAGGTGCTAATGATGTAAAATTTTCTTGCGCGATTTGTTCAAAGCTTCAATTGGACTCTGCTTGGAGGCCAAAAACCCCAGACCTTGGATATGGATGGAACTTTTGGGTTAAACACATTTCGTGCGAGTCCATTAATACTCGTCCCTACTTCTCGTTTATATCCAGAATTGATTACCAATTTAAATGCGCATGTACGTAATTAGGAAAGGAAGAATAAAGACTAAGGTCTTTATATAGATCTTACTCATGTTATAAGACAATGTCGAATGTGAATGGGACCTGCGCCTTTAGGCCTTTTCTACCTTTGCTATTATGGCTCATATCTTCCTACATAGATGATTAGTAGGAAAGAAAGAAAGAAAGAATAGAATAGAATAGAATAGAATAGAATAGAATAGAATAGAATAGAATAGAATAGAATAGAATAGAATAGAATAGAATAGAATAGAATAGAATAGAATAGATTCGTCCCTTGAGGAGACCGACGGCCTATGGGACCCAAACAAAAAGAGAGCGACAAAGCGTGTGCGATAGGATTAAAAACCTCTGCCCGAAGGTTTTTGAGGGAAAAACTTAGCGATAATAAGTATGGCTTTATTTATACAATTGTGTAGGACGCAGTTCAATACCGTCTCGGAGGACCACGGCCGAAGTCAGATGCATCCATAACCTCACGGAGGTATGACCCGAACAAACCCAGCGACGGTTGGCGGATCGGAGGGCATGACATTCATCCTCAATGGCCACGGTGGCAACAGCGGCAAAGCCTTTTGCTCGTGCTTCGAGCCCAGCGTCGTCTCAATGCGGAGGCAATGTGCACCCGTCGCGAATGGAAGCTATAAGTCTGCGCTTCTTCATGGGTGGCCCGGGTGTACAAATACTGGTGTGGGCCTCATTGAGCCTAGGATTAACTTCCTGCTGATAGTGTGCTAGCTTAATGTGCGTCAGAGCATCTGCATCCCAGAGCTTGTGAAGGAAAGTAGCATCTAGGAACAGCTTAAGTGCTTTGTGATCTTTCTTTATCCTTACATGTACGCATCTGTTTGCCTGTACACCCCAGCGTGAGAACCACTGAGCTTGCTTGTCCTTCCAGCAGGCTTTCAGGCGTTGGGGACCCATCGCCATGGCCAAAGCAAGGTTGGGCAAACGTGTATCACCCATAGCGACCACCTTCTGGAAGTAAATGATATGGCGTTCCGGTGCAGCCCGTTGAAGGGGTAGAAAACCTGTCTCGTGGCTGGCCAAAGTGGCTTTCCAATACACAGCTTAGTGGGTTCGCATCTCTCCCCATCAAAACTTTATTTTAAGGACATGTACATAAGCCCTTCTGAAAACATATTCATCGTCTTTAGAGCGCTCCATAGCAGAATTGGCCACATCAAATTGTTTCTCAGTCTCAACATGGTAGTCTATGGTAATGCCCCAAAGAGCCACATGAAAACAATGATGCATGTTCTCAACCAAGAACACAAAAACAATGAAAACAATAATGCCTATAATGATGCTACATGAAAATAATGATCCCTAGAGCTATGGTGCTCTGATTGGAGACCAGAGCACCCAAAAATTTAAGCCTTTGATATCCACATCTCTGCCTGGCTGTGGCTTCCAATGCCCTTGCCCAAATAAAAAAGAGAGAAAGGTGCAGCAACATCAGAAACCAACAAAACCAGCATGTTGAACCAGCATATGTAAATCACGAAAATTATAAAATAGAACAAGCACATTTGTTGCATTTTGAAGAATCCGCCTGCTGCTTCTCTGTAAAAATTAAAGGCAAATCCATGTCACAAGCTTAAAAAATATTCCCTATAATAAGAAACAAAATTCTACATTTACAAGCTTAGAAGGTTTTATATGCTATGTATACTGAGAAGGATGTGAATTACAATGCACAAGTTACATTTTCGTTTGACATGAATTCTGCAGTTACATCTTGCGAAAAAATTGTTGATCTTGCCTAGATTGGATTTTGCAGCAGATTTGCAAGAGAAGTGTAAGAGGATATGAGGATACAATAGATAGACCAGAAGTAGATACTCTAGCAATTGTAGAAATTGAGAAAGTAAAATAAAGTAAGAACTGCATAATATTGATAGGAAATATAGAACATGTAAGGGGATGTGAAGGAAGGAAGGAACTAGCATAGCTACTTAAAGCAGAAGTGAATACTTACTAATGTTTGGCGAAGCGTATATTTGATAGGATAGGATGGATGATCTGACTCTGAGATATAAGAAGAAGCGCACTTAGTACAAGAAAACTTACTAAGTAGATCAAATGCCGCACCTGAATATAAAATTATCAGAATCTACCAAACAGAAGAACTGAGCACATGCTTGAGCCTAAGATGAACCGATTCATACAAATTTGAAGAGATCCAATTTAGACATGTTTGGTGCCAAGATTTCATACGAAAAAATGACAAAAATGACATGCTTTCTTCTACCTGGCAGATTAACGCAGGAAAATTACCTTCACTTAGCTCAACATGTCGCCATGCCAGATTCAGAGGACCGATGAGCATGATCCGATTCAAATTGCTTTGCTCAGATTTCGTTGCCAACAAGAACTAACCTAATACAAAATACCTTCATCGTTGCCGAAAAAATGATCTAAAGCGAAATATCTTTACAAAAATAACACAGAAGCAAGAAATGCTTTTTGTCAGTACCTCCACATTTTGAACAAAAGAAATAAATGCTAATTTTTTCATCTTTTCAATGTTGTAGAAAGCAAAGATGCAGTCATTATTGAGACTAAAGATGGCGATAACAGCGTTTTGAATTGCATTTATAAGATTGTAATATTCACATTTGTCTCATGAAGACGTGCGTTATAAGATTGTAATATTGACATTTGTCTCATGAAGACGTGCGTGATCCCTTGCTCTTGCTCTCACATGTTTTTTACAATTGAGTCCCAAAAACTTGTAAATTTTAGATGTGAGTATTGAAGATGAAATCTTCAAATTTTGGAAATGCTATGTTTCATTGCACACTTTAGTTGTTATTTTACTTGAAATTTTTATCCTCTAAAAAATTGAAGTTCTGTCCAAAACAAAATTGAGGCAAATTTTAACTGTCTTTGAAAAAGTCTATTTATTGTAGCAACTTTTCTTATTGTCTATTTTTTAGAAAAATCTGGCCACTTTTAGGGAGGCAAAATAAATTTCATCTCTTCATTTTAAATTTTTCCTTATTTTAGCCCTTTTTTTTACCAAAAATATGGAATCTTCTAGGAATATTCTTTTTGCCCCCCGTTTCGATGATTTGCTCTCGTTCAATATGCAATCTTGTTAGTTTAGAAAAGATATGCCCCTATGTAATTTTTGGATTGCCTGTTTTTAGCTTCAGATGTAGAGAACCCTTTTTGTTCTGTGAATTATGTGATTCACTAGGCTGACTTTTTGTATTGCAAATTTGAGGTGCACATGAACATTCCTGTTTTGCTGAGCAAGTGACTAGGTAGCTTTCCTTTTTTATTACAAATGCTGATAGAAGAAAGCTTGGGAATCAAGTTGAGAAGGAATTCAGTAAACGGATCTTGCATGTGGCATAACTCAATTCTTATGTACTGAATTGGACCATTAAAGTCCGGCTAACAGAAAGAGGACCGCTCAGAACGTATAGAAATGTAGATGGTGCAGGACATGTCTTCCATGTCCAGCTAGTTGATGAACAAATGAGCTGTAATTGTAATCTTTTAGTACTCTTGCATGCAAACATTGTGGATACTTTATTGCTTGTGTTTTAGTTAGGGAAAATTTACTATATTTCCAAGGGAAGAATTCGAGATGTGGATAAGCGATACTTAAGCATCAAGAATGATTACCAAATCATGTTGAATCTAAGTTCTTTAGTAGAGGAAAGCACAGATAAGGCTGTGGAAATTCCTTCAACAGAATGCAATTTCGTAAAGGAAAATTTACTAAAATAACCTTAATTGTTCACTTAATTCCCAAAAAGCCCTTTGTATTTTTGAAATTCCCAAAATGCCCTTAATTCTTAAGTATTTTCCCAAATAGCCCGTTGTATCAAAAAAATTACCAAAAAGCACATATTTATATAGAGGATCATTTTTTACAGAGGAAGTGTTTCTTATAGAGGCAATAATTTGGAAAATAAATTTCAAAAAATCATTATGATAAAAATATACAACAGAAATGTCAAATAGGATTTCTGCGCCTGCTTTCATTTTGCCGGACATTACCACAACGTGTGCACTTGTACACACGCTTTTCTCAATCCCTATCTTCTGCCTTATCCCATTTTCTTTTAGGCCTGCCAGGAGGACGACATGTTGTAGAAGCAACAATTCATTATTTTTAAGAAGTTCAATAATTGGAGGATAAATAGCTCCAAGATATCAATAGCAAAATGAGCTCTACAAGTAACCTGGATGGGTATGAAACAGCTTCTCCACAAGATGCCCACAAAGTTTCTCCTTCAATACAATTTTTGTAAAAACATTAAATTTATTGTCTTCGATTATTTCTAGTATTGGAATGATACGCTTATCTCTGTTGATTTTTAAATTACAAAGGGCTATTTGGGAAAATACTTAAGAATTAAGGGCATTTTAGGAATTTCAAAAATACTAAGGGCTTTTTGAGAAATAAGTCAACAATTAGGGTTAATTTGGTAAATTTCCCTTTTGTAAAAATTAAGGAGTTAGGACCCTATGTTAACAGCAAGATTTTTTTTATTTTTTTTTTGAAGGACGACAAGCTTTATTCACCAAGTAAGAAATAGAGCAACATAAAATGCAAAGACAGGATTATAACCCCAGTGGACAAACCGATCCAACTGAGCACAACCACCTGCCTATGCAAAAGAATGAATCTGAAGGTAAGTATGTCAGATCAGTACTTTCTTCTCTTGATCAAGAGAAGAACAATTGTAAGCCATAACAATTTTATTTTGTACCCACTGAAGAACAATCTCATCTGCAGTATCTACGCCCTTAAAGATAAACAACCTCCTTCTCTTCCAGATTGACCATAAAAGCCAGCCACATGCGAGATGAAAAGCTCGTTTCCGTAGTTTGGGCCAAGCATCAGGATAGATAGCAAGCAAAATTTGCTGGCTAGATCGAGACGTGCCAAATAGGGTCAACAACCAAGACCATGCCTGCCGAAGCCGCTCACACAAGAAAAAACAATGCTCAATACTCTCAACCCTTTGCAGGCATAAAGGACAGAGCTCTGAAAACCGATTATCCATTTTATGGACCAACCTGTTGACTCTGAGGCATCTATGGATCACTTGCCACCACAAAACTACCACTTTGGGATGAAGCAGCTTATTCCATACCCATATCCAAACACTTTTCCATTGTGGCTGAGGGACCTGAAGATGCCACCTATTAGATGGAGGCAGGATTTCAGAATGCAAAAGCAATTTATACACAGAAGACACAAACCGCCCTGGCTGGATACCCTGATGGCAACCCCATATGACTACCTCAATCTGTGGACCAGAATCCTGTGGCAACAATGCAGCAATATGATTCCAGATTACTCTGTCCCATCTGTACAACAAGAACTTTGTTCTAAATGCTTCCCATGACATGAGATGACCAGACTCATACCAAGCTGCACCGTACACAAAGTTCCTCGTTTGTGGGGTATGGATGTACAGAATTCGTTATACTATATAACAAGATTTGCAAAATACTATAAGATTTCAGGCTATAAACTATATGGTGTTGATTTTGTACATGCAAAACATAATTATAAGGGCTCTCGCTGCCCTACGTCACCCCCCGTGTGAATATGCACCCAAACAAAAGGGGGTTTAAGGGGGAATTTAATTTTAATGCGTGTAATAATGTAATGGTTTGTGTTATAGGTTAAAAAAAATTTTCGCCCCTTCGGGGCCAAAAACAAACAACGTTACATGACACTTGGATGAGTTGATATTGCGAATATAAGCAATTTAAGCTAAAAATCCATAAACGTGAATAGAACTAAAAATATGAGTTCTATTATTAAGGGGGAGATTATTAATGATTTATGTTATCAAAGGATTTGAAGGCAAACATGAAAATAAAGACTTCAAGAGGAAAATAAAGACTTCAAGCATTGTTTCAAGCATATGTTACAAGATTATTGAATAGTTCAATATGTAGATAATAACTCTTGCGCACAATATAATCTTTTTTCATTACCTCGATATGTTTGTAATCGATTGAATGGTTCATTCAAGTATCAAAGAACACTTTAAAAAATGATTTTGCAGAATACTTGATATCTTCGAAATGTTGCTAGATGTATTCACTGCCAAAAACAAAGTGCGGAGAGCTTTTTAATTGTGGCATTTAGGAATAGACATCTGTATCAGAGGGAAAGGTGCAGATGGCGTCGGAGAGAGCTTTTCTAGGATTATCTCCAAAACCTTAACAAAAAATATAAGCTAAAATGAAAGATGCAGCTAAGCAAGCATATAGCCAGAGCGTGGACCTGCGGCACTAGAAAGGAAGAGCAGAGAAAAAAATGCAAGAACCCTGGCATAAATCTATTAGAACCTGTCGACCCATTTCCCAACCAGGGCTTCATTCAATCCAAACATTGCCTGTGCTCACCCTGTCCAATAGTCCAACCCGCCAACTACAATATGAAAATCGTAAGCATTTTATCTTCGTGAGGAATGAACATTTTTATACTTACCTTGAACCGACATTCAGCTTGCAATCTTAAATATGTATAAGAATTGTGGAGCACTGACAAAATGCAAAGTTCTGAACTTTTTTATGAGGGCATTTGAGAATCCTTTTCCACAGAAAACAATTCAGCAGCAGATATTTTGTAAAAGGGAACCGCATAAGTTCAAGAAATTCATGAGACCAATGTATATATCCCATTAATACGGGCTATTTGATTAAAAAGGCATTTGATATATACTAATAATATGGCATGCCTATGCTTGAATCTTGCTAGTCCGAGAAAGGCGGATATATTTATGCGGATTAGAATCGGCGGTTGCATGTTTCTAAAAAAGAAGAAAGATAAACCGATAACACCAGCGGCGGTGAAATGAAATTTGAAATACTTGAAGTAATAAGATTGCCCTGTCAGAAATGGCAAGGCGGTACTAAGGATATGATACTTCTAGAAGGCATTACGCAAATGATTCACACAGTGCATGCATATGCAACCATCTTTCTTAAATCTGTTGGCTTCTTCAAGAATATACCTGAAGTAATCCATAACAAAGATCCTCCTTTTCGAACTTATACCATGTGTTATGGCTCCAAATTCAGCAACGGCCTATTCTGTCCCCAAAATGAAAGAAAGACTTATAACAAGCAGGACATTCAAAAACTACAATGCAGAGATGCACAGTTGCAGAGTTAAGCTTTGCTTCTGTTGGACTAAGACTGACAGAGGTTTTCTAGCCCATGTTAGTGTAGTAGTGCCAAAAAAGGACACATAACCAGTTATGAATCTTACAAAACCAATATCGTTCCAGCATAATTGTATCTGTCAGACAAAACACACAAGCTCAAGCTCAACATTCCTGATAAATCACGGATCTGAGAAGAACTTCAAGCATTAAGTCCAGCAGATTCATTTTCATGTATATCGCCAAGCTATCCCACAAAGTGCTTTGCCTTTGAGCCTGGTCGGCCATGCATGTTATGCATTTTTTGGTCCAATAATCCATTTAGGATTTGCCTTGCAAGCAAAAGCGTCCCGACAAAGGGAAAAGCGGGGAAGGAATCAAATGGGTGCGCATCTACTCCTTTCTTCCCAATCGATGCTCTGAGAATCACAAAGAGTGAAGGTAATAAGAGAAGTATGATCTAAAAGAGCCCAAATTATTCACCTTGTTACTCGGTCATACTTAGAACTGAGCGAAACACGAACCGATCGGCCCTAACCTTTTCCTAGAATCCGGATTTTTAGCCGATGATGAAAAGAGCAATGCCCGGGTACACTTGTTGTGACCATTGCGAAGTGATTGTGTAAAAGCGAAAGGAAGGCTCATGCAAAGGGGCAACCACAAACCCTAACCGTGCCCTAATTAGAATGTCTCGAATTTCATGAGAAAAGGGCTTTCATTATAAGCCACAGGATCTTTTTGGATTAAAGAGGGCTTTCTTTGTAAGCCCCTCGATCTTAACTTTCATTGAGGAGCATGAAACAAAAATTGCACAAATTGCATGCAAAAACTTGGTGCACTCTAGATATACTGATTAGTATGCCTCGTGCAATACGCCCATGAAATCATATGAAAACCATGCCAAAAAGCGTATAAAATCACAAAAAAAACCCCCTGTTATAATGCTACATATACCAGCTGCTATCCATCGTCGTTGTGTCTTTGGATGAACAGCCACACTTAGAGGCACATTCTCTGGAGTGTCCTGCAAAGGAATCCACCAGCATGGAGTGGACAACTGAAGACATGCCTCAGGATTAATATGGAAAAGAGACCTGATAGTGTCCCAAGCGGCAAGCAACCCCTTTAGAAAGGGAGAAGCATTAGGATATGGATGCATATGATAAAAGGAAGGAGGGGCTTAATGGTGGCCTTATGAAATGGGAGACAATCTTGAATCGATTTGCACCAATGACCTCGAGGCCGGCGAATATCCTTACCAATGAAAATCCTCCAAATAAACTTTGATATCATCACCTTGCTTTGGAGGTGAAAATCCAACATACCAAGACCACCAGCTGCCTTAGGTCTAATGCATTTCGCCCAAGCTACCTTGACCACCGCTCCTAACTCATTTCCACCCCAAATAAAATTTTTGACGATACGCACAATCTCCTCCATCTTACACTGTGGAGCTAATAGAGCAGACGCCATGTAGACATGAGTATTACTAAGAACACATTTAGCGCTTGATGATTCTACAGGGCATGGGCCGGTTTAGCTATATTCCACCAAAACAAATATTTTTGCAACCCACTAATGATTTCATCCCAAGCATCTGAAGCAGAGACATGAATTCCAACTGGGATACCAAGCAACTTTGTGGTATTTCCATGCAGAAGAATCTTCCATGGATAGTCCAAAATACAGGGAGGGATGGGACTGTCCAACGTCCACAAAGCTGTACATTTTTGCCACCCTACAAGAACTCCTGATGCTAAGGAGAATGTGTCTAATAATAGCTTAGCATTACGAAGATTCTCAGCCTCGGCAATTAGGAACAAAAAAGTGTCATCGACATATTGGTTACATACCTCTTGAGAACCATCGTCCATTGGGAGGCCTTGAATAATGTCATCTTAGGTAGCCACGGAGAAGAGCTGGGATAATACTTCTGCCACAATTGTGAAAAGCAAGGGTGCAAAGGGACAGCCTTGCCGAATTCCTCTACCCACTACAAGAATATCAGATGGCTCGCCCTGGAAAAGGACAGTAAATCTGGTTGATGTATGGAGCTTCATGACATTCCTTGTGAATGATTCCCCAAACCCAAGTGCAAGAAGACACTTCTCCAAGAAACCCCAATCAACACTATCGTACGCTTTAGCAAAATCAAGCTTAAGATACACTGCTCTATGACCCTGTAACTGGGCCCAATATATTCCTTCATATGCAGCAGCCACATTGTTGAGAATACAACGACGAGGGAGAAAACCAGATTGTGTTGACGAGATAGCATCAGCCAAGATGTCTCGGACTCTTTCTGCCAATGTCTTAGCAAAGATCTTGTACACAGAGGAAAGCAATGTAATAGGTCGCCAGTCAGAAATAGTCTTGGGTTCCTTGCTCTTTGGAATGAGAGAGATACAACCTGTATTCAAAATCTTATCAAGGCTCCTAAATCTCTAAAACTCACAAAAGGCATCATATATGTCATCCTCCAACTAGTCCCAACACTTCTGAAAGAATTCAATAGGAAAGCCATCAAGACCAGGGCACTTGTTCCTTTTCAAGAGAGCCACAGCCACTTTTAAGTCCTCCTTCACGATATTGGACTCAAGAAGCAACCTCTGCATTTCAGAAACAATGCGACGCACCTTAGTCAACACGACCAATTGCATGTCCTTCTGAAAGGGCAATGGGTGTCGTGCAAAAAATGAAGAAAAGTGATGATGAAGATACTGCTTAAGATTCACCGGATCGGAGATAAGAGCGCCATCTGGCAACACCAAAGAATGCATAGAAGTGGCGAGTTTCCTTCTTTTTGCAGCCGCAAAAAAGAACCGGGTACATCTATCTCCGTCCTTGAACCCCTTTGCAACCCCTCGCCTTCACCTTGGCCCGGTAACTTTTACAGTTTCCATAGCATTGATCTGAGACAATAACTCCTTTTCTCTGACTCCACTAGTATGGCCACGAGCGCGGAGTACTTCTAATTCCTGGTACAATGCAGTCAATAGTCCTCTAGCTTCAGCAACTCTGACTCTCCCATATTCTTTTGCAAATGACTTCACTGCAGACAACGTTGCGACAACCCCAGACATGCCCCCCACTGAGGGTGAGAAGGCCCGAGACCAAGCCCGACTTCTGACCAAGTTTGAACTCATCATCCTCCAAGTACTTGCAATTGAGCTTAAAGTAGGTCCTGGTAGGTCGATGACAATTAACCACATTATTAGTTAAGAGTTGTGGATTATGATCAGACACGGAGCTATCCAGAAGATTTGAGCAACGAAAATCCATTTCGTAAAGCAGCTACACGAGTATTAAAGTATCCTCTATCATGCCTTGCATAAGCTCTGCCGACTCTGTTCAACCATTACACCACGTAAGGGTGATCACCATCAATCTCTATAAAAGTACGACCATCATGTAAAGGCGTAGCCATTGTTCTCGCTTGAATCCTTGCACCACTTGAGCCGCGACCACTTCTATCTCTTTCCGGCTCGACCATATTAATGTAAGCCAGCGAGCAACCATGCAACATTACGCCCAAGGTGAAGAACTTTACTCCTCGAGTTGCCCACAAAGCACCTGTGGCCGAGGTCTATTATGAGCATATACATTTATCAAACCCCATTCTTGGCCCTTATCTTTCCATTTGATTATTATCCACCGTCCAGAACCTATCGTTTGAGTGAAAGTGACATCCACGAGAAGACTTCCACTTGATAAGCACACCGCCTTAGATGCATGTTGCGGATACCAAGACATTATAGTCACGTCCAAATACATTAGCTACTTTATGTACATCACCTCGGCGGCATTTATGCTCTTGAAGGCAACAAAAGGTCATAGAGAACTTAGGCGGGTAAAGAGACACCCGCTTCTTTTACTTGGGGAAGAAGCCACTCCCCTCACATTCCAAGACAACGAGGTTCATATGGCCAAAATATTATGTTCCACCTCCATACCAATAGAGCCCGGCATCAACCATGTCCATCTCGCATGGTCTAAAGGGAGGTCAGCCCACCCTCGTCCCGGAAATTGGCAGGGGGCCTCTCCTCTGTTCCACCCTTCCATTGTTTTGTTTCAAGACTTGGTGAGGGAGAGCCTCTCTCTGCTCTACCCCCCCTTCCCCCCCCCCCCCCCCCCCCATTATTTTGTTGGGTGGCGGCAGGGGAGCCTCCTCTCTGTTCCACCCCTCCATTGTTTTGTTCAGCACTTGGTGAGGGAGAGCCTCCTCTCTGCTCTACCCCCCATTATTTTGTTGACTAGCCTTATTGCGTGCGGCTCTTTTCCAATTAACATTTGTTCATCCCTCTTGGGCATTTTCATGATGCTCTTGAACACTTTCATGCCGCTCTTGCAATTCCTGGATCTTCTGTAACTTAGCCCTAGCATCCTCTTCAAGAGCGGGAGTATGCACAATCTTCTGTAGGATAGTGGTTCTAGCAGCAGATGGAGTAGCAACAACAGAGGTAGCAGTAGCATTGGCAGAAGGGACAACAGAGGGCAAAAGGGACTCAACAGAGGTAGAAGGCATAGAGGAAGAAGAGATCATTACAGGGTGATCTCTCTTAGCACGAAAATTTGCAAATAAAGCAAGTTGAGGAAATAAATCAGCAAGTTGAGGGCCATTGAGCAATTGCAAAGCATACTTCAGAAAGATAGGGCCACTTTTCACAACCACACAGTCAGGAAGACTGCGACCAGAAGGAAGAGAGACGCAAATTTTAGCACCATCAACAATAGAATGGGCCAGATGAGTACCCAGACCATTAGCAATACTGATAAGAAACTCCGGCACCAAGAGATCAGTAGGAAGATTGGGAATAGAAAACCAACATAGCATCCTAAGAGCACGAAGCAAGATGCTAGTCGGTGAGAGCATTTATCACATCCCATGCTTATGAGTGAGGGCAGATGAAGAGCCAATGACTTTTGCCAGTCGTGTATCATCTCCATGTACGGCAGAAGATGCATTCTTTATCCTGGATGGTGTACCTCATTCCATATCCATATCCCAGCCAGGATATCTAGTGGTAGAAGGCCATGACTGGCAACCAGTTAGAAATTCTCAGATGGCTGATTTGTTTGCATGCAACCATCTGTCAGCAGCGTGTGGAGGCTAGCATGTCTTATTGGCCAGTTTTATGTGGTTAGGTTTTTCACTACGTATTCCATGTGTATTGCATAATCTTGGAAGGAGTAATTTTCATGACTAAAAAATTTCGCGAAGAAATTTTACGACGACGCCGGCGGCGTGGCGGTCGCAGGCGCGAAAACCGCGACCGCCATGCGTCGGCCGTCGGCACGTAAAATTTTGAGTTTAAATTTTTGTCATGAAAATTCTTCAACAATTTTTAGGGAGCTTGAGTGGACTGGCGTTTCCGGCATGTGCTTATTGCTTTCGGTGCTGCTCAAAGAAAAATCGATAGAAGATTTCAGTTTATAAAAACCTGTTGATGTGGGCCGAAATTTCAAGGTCCCTAAAATTTCGTATTAAAAAATAAATATTGATTTGATATTGAATATTGTGGGCAAAGTGTTGCATTCATAACCTCCTCATAAGCTTCTCTTTGCTGCGTTCTTCACCTTGTTGACACATTTGAGATGATCTTTTCATTTAAATTTAAGTTCTTCACATTGTTGACACATTTCAGATGAAATGATGCTCTTTTCATTTAAATTTAAGTCTGTCAGGTATTAGGGAGTGTTTATTGGCAACGTAATGGAAAAAAGTGGCCTAGTAAAGTATTCACATATAAGAATGGATGTGCTGATTGCTTTGAACAATCGTAATTTGTTAATATATGTGTTGAAACAATATACACATAGTTTTACAAATATGCAAGGAAAAAAATGTACAAAACCTGTTTTTTCGTTGACGAGGAGGAATAAAATGGATCAAACGGCAGCCTTTGAAAAATTTAGAATAAACTCCTTTAGCTCGTCATCTTGTGCTCTGTCAAGAGCAGTCCGTCCGTCTGCATCCTTCACTGTACATACTGCTCCAGCTCTAAGCAATTCCTCTATCTTTGGCTTGTCTCCTTCTGATGCTGCTAATAGAAGCAATATATCTACAGGATGTATGCCTGTGTTTAGCAATGCATCCATTTTTTCATACGTTCCTTCTGTTGCCAGCATGCCCATGTAGTTGAAATACTGCATTTAATCCCAGAAACAGAGTTCAACAAATTCAAAAACATAACAACCTCTGTCATAAAAGCATATTTCTTAGTGTTACAGAGAATTAGGTCAGAATGAAGACAAAAAATGATGCAGTTAAAGTAGTATCAAGAGACAGTATAATGAGATTGGGAAGGAAACCTAGGTTATTAATTGTATCAAACTTACAGACAAAAGATCTAGGTTTAGGTTGTAAAATAGCAGAACATTTAAAAAATTCGAGCTTACCTGCTCAACATCATCTTTGTCAAAATCATCCCGTCCTTGACTACCATAAATGCCAGCTCCTTCTGCATCCAATCCATTTTTGCCGAACTTGAACCAAGAGCTCATCATCACTCTATGCCCTGCATTTGGGCCCAATTTTTGGAGCTTAAGATCCTTTGTATTACCAATTACGGCATGCTTGATACGGTTTGCAAATGGAATGCATGGCCGTTGAAGAAAGAAAGCGCGAGGTGATGCATAGGCTGGAGCAACGGCGCAAGCAGCCATGGTTGGACACGCCATAGCTGCCACTTATCTGATATTAGGGTATCTGATTTCTGACAGAGCCGTCGATTCTTAATGTTGGGCCTATCTTGGCCCTCCTTTTCTTCTTATTCAAATGCATTGTTACTTTGAGACTAGCAATGCAAATGAAAATCTAATTTGAATCATGCCATGCAATTTGGAAGTTCATTTTTGGCATCGACCTTAAAATAAAGTATGGGCAGCCCTTCAATTTCTAACCTTGCTCCTAAGGTCTAATCGCGCTCAAACTATCTGAACCCGAATTTGGTTAGACTCCCAATATCGGAAACCTCTCCAATTTTCGTATATGGAAACCTCCCCAGCTTTCCATAGAAGCTTGGGGAGGTTTCCATATAAGAAAATTGGGGAGGTTTCCACTTTTCGATGAGATCTGCTCCTCATAAATGCAAGAATTTAACATCAACCGCGAGATTGGATTGCCCCTTTCACTGATTTCGTACATGAATTTCTATTTAGAGTTCCTTTTCTGTAGCAAGAGAAGCGCGAAAAGCTCTTATTCAATTGGAGGCCTGCTCTTTCAAACAAATTAAGAACGGCGATGACTTTGCCAAAACATATTCAAGGCAAGGAATGCAAGCAAGACTGTATTTGGCTTTGGGAGATAGATAGATCGTTTTTATGGGCCAGATCATGGTTTTTTTGAACAAAAATGGAAGGACAAAAACTAGAAACTGAGGACTGAGGACTGCGGTAAGCAAATCGAATTTGGAGGGTTTTACAAATTTGATCTTCTAATTCATGTTGGATGATCTAAATTTTGCATTTTTGCGTGGCAGACCTTTGTATTTAGAGCTCTGACGCGAGCGGTTGCTCCAAAAAGGCCTGGGCGTACTTGTATCTAGGAACCCATTTCGTAAGCATCCTCTCCTCTGCTCCTTTTGTTTTTATGGGCAAATATCAGCCTTATTGAGCGCCTTAGAACCGTTACTATAGTTTGGGTATGCTTCAAAACCTTGAAATCCTGCGTGCAGGGGATAATCAAATCAATGCCAAAATCAGTAGGAAATTGCACTTCATTGATGGTTCTAGGCTTGTCGACATGCAACTTGGCTGGAAACATCCCACCGGAATCAGGCAGGCTGAAGAACTTGAAGGTTTTATATTTGCAGTATAACAACTTGAGTGGAAAGATTCCTCCTCAGATAATGGAATGTTCAGAGCTTACAAGCTCCTGGAGGCGAGACCAATCTTCTCTGCCACAGCGGGGACAGATTGAAGGATTCAACGGAATTGGATTCCTTGGAAGCACCCAAATCAAAATTTACAGAACGATCACCCATTTCTGTCGAATCCGATCCACCCTGCTTAAATCCAGTTTCTGTCGATTTTGCAGCCCTTACAGAGGTTTTTAAGATTTGTTTTGTTTCCAATACTGTTTTTCTACCCTTTGAAAACCCTCTTCATACCCAGCATCCTTGTACAGAGGAGGTTCTTCATAATCATGTAATGGATTAGTCCGGCAAGGCTGCATCTAATATCTCCATAATTCATTTTTCATCTCGTCTGGACAAGGGTGCTTTTACCGTAGCTAGAATTTTTTGAACCTCTGAATGACATGCTAAAAGAACTGTAGTACCTTGGCCTAACCAGTGTAAATTCAAGAAACCACCTTCTTCGTGCTCCTTAGGGCTTCCATTCGAAGACTAATATTTCTTTCCAAAGCAAGAACAACAGAATCCTCACCGCCATAATCGTTGCCACCATTTAGAGAAGCTCGATGTAATCTTCCTCAACAGATGCTTCCATTTGTGTGCTTTTTTTTCCCTGTTCTGATCTTTCCCCTTTTGGTTTTGAACCATTTTCACTGCCTTAAGCTTTCTGTGAAGATCATCTGCAAAAATTCATGTGCCTGGCAAGAGATTATCTCGCATTGAAGCACTTCCTCTGTCTAATGCTCCACATAATAACTAATACCCAAACCAGACTTGGAAATTCTGTTTTTGCTGCCTAAACAGAGGAGAATCTAAGCCCCATCCTACCGGACTCCTTTTGATGTTTCTGAACAAGCTTCTGAAAGTTAAAATTTATCCTGCATTAGATTGGCCAACACAAAAGCTTCTCTATGCTGAGTCATCAAACCTGAATTTTGAAATTTGATACTAGATAGAGTTTTGAAAGCTGCATCTACCTAAATTTGCAAATTTTGGTAGGTAAAGCTCTTGAACCAGTGGAAATCTAAAGTCCAAGAGAGGAAGGGGAGGTTTCCATTCCAAAGATTCCAGCACAAGATTTCTGATCGCCAGGAAAATTGGCAAAGAAGAATCGAAGAATTATATACTTGCCACAAATAGCGCGATGTCAGGTAAGCCTACACAAGGAGATTCTCAACTTTGATATCAGGAAGCTGGCTCAGTATTATTTCTTCAAAACATGGTTTGCATTAAGATATTGTATTCTCACAAGCTCTTCTTGGCAAAAGAGCTCTCTATACTACTCCTTTTTAATAACGAATTTATACAAAATTTCCAAAATTTTCGATACTGGTTTGAATTCGATCGGGATTGAATTTATTTTGCTTTTAGGAACTTTATTGAGAAACCTCCCCAAGGTTATATTGTAAAAGAATTCCCATGTTCTTGGAATTTTGTGAATAAGACAAGCTGATGTGCCTTGCTACAGTATTTTCTTTAATCCCAAATGAATAGCATTGACAAGTTCTTTATTGTGCTATTGCTTTGCTGTATGCATGGTGTCTTCGTCGTAGCAGACGTTGGGCTCAATGATATCATAGTGCCCACATTTACACTACATCTTACATTTGTTTATTATGTCTGACTGATGTGGCTTTGTGCCTCACAAGATATATTTTGATGTACATTTGTTGTTATAAATATTATTAGCATTACATTCTGTTAACAAAAAGGTATACCATCACATTAATACTTGTCATCGCACATAGGGTGCCACATACTATGGGGGCTATGATATGACGTAGCACTACATAACGGGGCTAGAGGCGAGACGGAGGGAGGGTCCCTGCTGAGCTCGGCTACTGGGGACCTCATAGCGGGCTAGGCTTATGGCCGGTTACTTCGAGTGGGCCGGGCATGGGTCTGACACCTCCTGGGGCAATGGTGTTGCACTGCCTCTCAAGAACTGCAGGTGACGGCCTGGCTCTTGTTTTGGGGGGTTAAGTCGGGGACGAATCGTGTTTCGCCACGATTCTCTAACCGCCCGTGGAACCTCTAGACCCCAGGAAGGGGAGACGCAACTCTTCCTGCCTTGACAGATCGGGAGATGCAACCTGGAGTAGTCTCGATGGGTGATACCATGAGATTGCGTATCCAAAAGGCTAGAGTCATGTCAGAGCCCGATCTAGCCCATCTGCAAAGTATGCACAGGAGGGGCGAATGGAGTGGTCAACCCTAGCCATTGTCTATAGCCAGGCCCGCCATTATTATGACTCGGTCTGCTCTATCTTGAGGCCTAGAACCAAATGGACTATGGGGGCAGAGGTAATGGATATTGGTAAATATGACCTCATAGTGGGAATGGAGTCTTTGAAGCCAGCTAAAACCATGATTGACTGTAACAAGCACGAGATCTCCATCACAGCACTCAACGGAACCGCTTTGTAGTCAGAGGTAAGAAAGTCCTTTCAGCCATGCAGTGTATCTCTTTGAAGCAATTGCACAAAAGCTTAATGAAGGACAGGGTGGAATATCTCCTTAGGCTAGAGGCAATTGAGCCGGGTCAGGAAAAGCAAAGGGAGCCAAGCTTGAACTAGTTGCCCAGGCCAGTAGCAAGGCTAATCAAGGAGTTCCATGATCATGGAAGAAATTAATGGCTAAACTTAGCTAAATGGCGAAATTTTGGCCTTGTTTGGAAATAAATTGGCTAAACTATGGCCCTTTTTGGGCTAAAAAAAATAAAATTTTAGCCAAGTTTATATCACGCCCCACCTCCATTTCCTCCGACTTTAGCTAATCGCAAGAAAGTGTAATTGCCAAAATTTGGAAAGTTTAGCAAAAAATTAGAAGCTTTTATGTCAAATTTCATGTACTTTAGCCAAATTATCCTATGGCCTTTATATTTATTATGGTCAATTAATATTTAGGTCTTGAATTAGTGCAAAATAGTCAAAAGATAGAAGATTTTATTTTTTTTTAATAAAAGTTTAGCCAAACGTAAGAAAGTATAGGTGGCAAAATTTAGAAAGTTTAGCTAAGCATTAGAAACTTTCACCTCAACCTTTGGCATACTTTAGCCAAGTCTATTTCACCATTTTGAATATAAAAGTTCCTTAATTTTTTCCATGTCCATGATGTGTTTCCAAATGAAATCCGTGAATTACCACCCTATAGAGGCGTGGAGTGTGACATCGCACTAGCACCAGATGCTAAGCCTACCAACAAGGCCCCTTACAGGATGAGTGCCCCAGAGCTAGTTGAGCTCAAGAAGCAATTACAAGAATTGCTTGAGCTCGAATTCATCAGGGCAAGCATATCACCCTTCGGGGCACCCATTTATATGTGAAGAAGAAGAATGGAAGCCTAAGAATGTGTATAGACTACCGCCAGTTGAACAAGCAGATGGTAAAGAACAAATACGCCTTGCCTAGGGCAGATGACTTGATGGATCAACTCCAAGGAGCAAAAGTCTTTTCTAAGATAGACTTGAGATCAGGATACCATCAGATAATAATTAAGGAAGAAGACATTCATAAGACCGCCTTTAGAAGGCGGTATGGGCACTACGAATTTACAGTTATGCCCTTTGACTTATCAAATGCTCCTGCAATGTTCACGAGGCTAATGAACGACATCTTCAGAGAATTCTTGGACGAGTTTATCATCATTTTCTTCGATGACATCCTCATCTATAGCAAGTCAATGGAAGAACATATAACACATTTAAGGAAAGTCTTGGAGAAGCTAAGACGGTCACTGCTTGTTTGGCAAGCTTTCTAACTGCCATTTTTCTACAACCAAGGTTGAATACTTTGGACATATTGTGTCAGCCGAAGGAATAGCGACAGACCCAGCAAAGAAGAAGCCATTGGCCGGCCCCGAAGAATGTCTCCGAAATGAGAAGCTTCCTTGGGTTAGCAGGCTACTACAGGAAATTTGTAAAGGATTTTGCTAAGTGGGCATCCCTTTGTTGGATCTCACCAAGAACATCAAGGTAAAAGATTGAGGGGCACATTGGATAGAGAACATTCAAGTTTCTTTTGAAAAGCTCAAGGAAACTTTGACAACAGCACCAGTGCTCACCCTACCAGACTCAAGCAAGGATAAGCTTATAGCAACTGATGCTAGTAAGCTAGCAACAGGTGGGGTTCTGCAAGATGGAAGAAGGAAGAGTGGTAGCCTATGACTCCAAGAAGACGAATGACACCGAGCAACGTTCCCAAGCACATGATCAAAAACTCCTGGCCATAGAAGAGGAAGAAGAAGAAGAAGAAGAAGAAGAAGAAGAAGAAGAAGAAGAAGAAGAAGAAGAAGAAGAAGAAGAAGAAGAAGAAGAAGAAGAAGAAGAAGAGATTTTAACATAACGCCACAAGGCAGCATCCTATCGGACATGTGACACTTTACAACACACCCAGATGGGTCCTGCCCCCACCACTTTACATTGCTGAAGTGGGTCCTTTCCCCACCAACTTTACATTGCATGGCCACTTTCACAACGAGGCGTTGAACCCGTGACCTTGGGTATGGCAGTTTTACGTCTTACCATCTTCGTATTTGGATGCACTATCTGCTTGGTAGGAAATTCCAGTTGGATACAGATCATCAAAGCCTCCAATATATTTTTATGCAACCACTCCTCAACTTGAGGCAAAGGCGATAGATGGAGTTCCTCGAAGAGTATGACTTTGAGATAGTCTCTAAGCCAGGTAAATTAAATGTGGTTATTGACGCTCTCTCTCGCAGGCCATTGGAGACTCGAGTGCATTGCAATGCCATCTCCACCTTGCGTAGTAACTTTGGCAAAAAGATTGAAGAGGTCTTGCCTTCAAGCAATGAATTCAAGGAAATACGGACTAGTCTTTGCAAAGAGGCAAGGACAGATAAAAAAAGAGAGCCTTATAAAGGATATAAGAGAGAAGGCAATCTTCTCTACCATAAGGACAAACTTTGTGTCCCCGAATCATCAGGAGTAAGGAAGTTAATTCTTCATGATACTCACAATAGCCCAATAGCCGGCCATGCAGGGGTCATGAAAACCTACTTCAAGAATTATCTAAGATGGCTCACTTTTTGCCATGTCGAACCACGGATGCAACGTTAGATACCGCCTTGCTGTTTGCAAGAGAAATATTTAGATTACATAGGATGCCAAGAGAAATTATATCCGATAGAGATCCCAAGTTTCTAATTGCCTTTTGGAAGGACGTCTTCAACACGATCCACACCAAGTTGGCTATGAACACGGCTTATCATCGCCAAACTTACGGTCAAACGGAGCGCACTAACTAGATTCTAAAAGATATGTTGAGAAGCTATGTGTGGAACAAACAATCCAAATGGGGTGACTACATTTACTTTGTAGAGTTTGCATTGTGATTAACTATGGTTATCAATGCTTGACGCCAGATACTTGGTATAACCTAGTGTCTAAAGTTGAAGTTTCTCAACAAATGTTGACTGATATACAGCAGTTAGTGGAAGAAGTTAGAGGTTATCTTCTGGCAGCAAGAAGTTGGCAAAAGAGCATAGCCGATAAGCATAGAACCGATAAGGGAGTTCCAAGTTGGGGATAGTGTTTGGTTTATTAAGGTAAAGCAAGCAAAGCTTCGAATTGGGAATTGTTTGGCCTAAGATGGACAGGACCTTTCAAGATCCTATAGCGAGTAGGGAATCAAGCCTACAAGCTCGAATTGCCAGCCCATCTCAAAGTCCACAAAGTCTTCCACGTAAGTCTGAGGCATACTCAAAACCCATAGGAGGTCTTGGAGACTTCAACCTTGTTGGAAATGATGGAGGAGCAGATCGAGATAGTTCTTGAGCTAATTCTCGATGAGACATTTAAGAAGACAAGAAGGTCCCAGTTCCTTCAATATTTGGTCAAGTGGAGGCACTTGCCCGTGGAAGATACAACTTGGGTATTGAAGCAAGATTTAGAGAAGCAATACTTCATGAAGCAATTCGACGGCCAAGTCATCTCTGAATTGGTCGACGCCAACCTGTCAGGTGCTTTAGCTAAACCTTGTTATGTCTTAGTGTAGGAGCAGGAAGGCATATGCATTCTAAGCTAGTAGGATGCATATGCGAGAATCCTGGAGTGTAGGCGATGATGAGATACCCTCCAGGGGTGTTCTCTAGGCCAGGATGCACTAAGAGTGCGCATGACTAGAAGGGTCATGTGAGAGGAGAGCAGCATGGTGGGCAATGATGAGACCATAATTTGGATGATCTCTATGCCACGATGCAGGGCACGACCATGGGGGTCATGGGGAGATATGAATGATCATGCGCGATGATGAGATCGTGAGACGTTCCCTAGCTTAAACCCTCAGGGGCATGAGGCACTGCGGGTGTACTTGATCAAAGGGATATTGTACAAGGTAACACACGATCATGAGCAATGATGAGATCATCCTAAATGGTCCTTAAGCTCAAATCCTAAGGGCCATGATCGAGTGCAAGTAGTAGAGGTAACCTTGAGCTAGTAGTTCGGCTCAAGGAGGTAGTAAGGGGGTGGTCCCCTAAAAACTTATTAACTGAACTAACGTAATATGCTACATATGCAGGCCAGTGAAGGGGAGCATCGATGAAGGAGCATATTACGAGAAGACAGGAGTCATAGTTTTGTAGAGCGCAACATACTAGTTACTACCCGAGTTAAAAAACCCTGCCTGGAAGGGTTTTTGAGGAAAAAACCATGGCAGCATTAAGAGTGTTATCAAATTGTACAAATATACATATATGATGAAATATATACGAGTCAGGCAAATGTCCGACGATGAAGCTGATCACGCACATCCATGATGTCTTGTATGTATGATCCTAGTATCTGGACTGAAGTCGTGCTCAGTATCGCATGTAGTGGCTGGCTAGGCCTGACCAACTCAACATAGCATGCACGGATTGGATCATACGTTGTGCGGCTTGGGAGAGCATGGCATCCATCCTCGACTAAACTCACATTTGGCAACACCAACAAAGCTTGTTCTGGTGTGGCTCTTCAATCCATCTGTCTGTCTCAATTCTGAGATGGTATGCACCTCTGCAGATGGAGGCAATGAGTCTATGCCTTTACATAGGCAGATGGGTATGCAGGTAGTGTTGCGGGCCCCGCTTCAAGCTGGGGTTTATGTGGCGCTGGTAATGTGCTATCCTGACGTCTTCAAGAGATCCGGCATCCCAGAGCTTGCGGAGGATTGCATCAAGCTATGGCGATCTGTCTCTGTTTGCACCTATATGTACCTGTGCTTCGCACATTTCATCTAATGAGCCACTGAACTCGCTTTTCTTTCTAATAGGCCTTGAGGCACTGTGGCCCCATTGCCATGGTATAAGCCAGGCTAGGGAGACGAGCATTGCCCATACTGACCACGTTCTGAAAGTAGACAATGTGGCGATCAAGGGCTGCTATCTGAAGGAGCAAGAGCCTTGTCTCTTGTAACAAGATTTGGTATGGGACCGTGAACTTCACCCCCGGGGCCCGAGCCAAGAAGACCACGGGGCTCAGGCCTCGACCCCGTACAAAAGGGCAGGCTCCACCAATACCTTGAACAGGTGCAAAACTGATGGCCCCAATCATACAGCTCCACTCTATGATTGTTGTTCTACATTGCATAAAGCGCCTTCACCATGTTGTCACCCATAGATGGATGGAAGCGTCCAACTGCATAGCAGAGGTGAACTCCACTTTCAAGTATTCGTATGCGGCCTCCACTTTCACACTTTGCCCCCGATAGTTGAAGGAGGATGCCTTTGGATGATGCGAGGATGATATGAGGACCACCTTAGTCTTGGCTAGATTGACACGCACAATTTTATACAGATATAACTTCTCCATTTATAATGGAAGAAATGCACACTAAGTTCTTTTTTATTTTATTTATTTATTTTTTTACACTTAAACTTGAGAAGCGCATCATTCCTTGAATGAATACATCGTCATTAGAATTATTTTAGATCCTATATTTTTCCTTCTGCAAATTAATAGATGCGAGAATGTAAATGCACATCTACATTTTGCAAGATGCACATTCATTTGTGTCTCATTGTAGGTTAAATTAAGTACAAGTTCTAAAATCAATGAGCAGTTGTTGATGCCAATAATGGGAATCACTTTGAATATAAACTTCATGCCTTGCAAAACCATATCCTCATCAACATATGCACCACTTTTCTGCCAACTATCCAAGGGTAATAGAAGTGTAATATCTTAATTGTGTGTTTATAAGTATTTCCCAAGCACTCAACTTTGTGAAACTGCATACTTTTGCTAGTTAAAAGGAAGAGATAGTTGGATGAGTATAGTTGTAATAGAAAGGGTATTGGTTCACGTTAAAGAGGCATAGTGGTATTATAAAGGGAGTTTACGACAGAAGATGTGTTGGCTGGTGTACTTTAGTTGTTTAATAGGTGATGCTAGCTAGTTAGGATGGACATGCGGGTCGTATTTTGGGAGATCAATATAGTCAAAAGACGGTGTACGCCTGCGCGGATAGCGCAATGGATCTGCGTTTTTTCATGGGTAAGGTGCGCGGGTAACTTTACGGGTCCCGCGCCAACAATGAGTTTATGTGGCATTGGTAATGTGTCGTTTTGTGCTGGCATCCCAGAGTTTGCTGAGGAAGCATGTATCAAGGTACTGTCTAAGGCTGTCGCAGTCTACCTCTATTTGCACTTGGATGCACCGTTCCTGCACATTCCATCTGGCCACTGAGCACTCTTTTCCCACCAACAGGCCTTTAGGCACTGCGGCCCCATTGTGAGTGAGGTGAGGGAAGTGAGCATCGTCCATACTTGCCACCTTCTGGAAGTAGATGATGTGTCTGTCAAGGGCCACCTCTAACGAGGCAAGAAGCCTGTCTCATGTAACAGTATTTGATATGGGACTATGGACTTTACCCCAGAGCCTGTGCCAAGAAAGCTTTCTGCACCTTCTCCAAGTCATTCCAGGTGGTGAAACTAGGAATTTCCATTTGAGCTAGCGCATCGCAGGTAAATTTTTAGCAGGGTTGCCTAACCCCAGGTGGCCAATTTGCTGCGATTTTAGATATGCCACGTATCATGCCACGTCAGTCTTTTTTCCATCACAACCATTAGATCCTCTAATTTCTGAATCGACGGCTAGGAAAAATAGAAAAGCCAGGTTTTTTTTTTTTTTGAACCGTTATCTTTGGCGCTCGATCTTGGAGCTCGCTCTGGCTATGGCGGCCCGTCCCAGCCCGGCTATGGAGGTCCCCATATTTTATTGCCTTACTACTTTGAGCTGTGGCGTTTGTTCCTCGAAGCTCAGCTATGAAGAGGCTGGCATTTAGCACAGGTAAGGAATCTAACTGGCTTGAACATTCCGCTATGAAATGCACTGAGCATCCTATTTAGGTTCTATCTATGGCGAATCGATGCAGAGGTCGATCATGGCGCTAGATATGGCACACGAAAATGGCGATTAACCCTGCAAGGATTCTAGTAAGTTTTCCATTGAGCCTCAAAAATGTTTTTCCATGCCGAGTTTGCCCCTGCTGCTTCATCCTTCTATTGTGACGGACTTAGGCTAACCTCATTCATATGGCTGCAGATTTTGCTTTTGGAGCTTGGGATAACTGTTTGGATTTAATTCGACAAGCTTCCTTTGAAGAGCCTCATCTTTAATGCTCAGTTTGGTGCAGTAACATAGTTTCTTTCTTTTTCCAGTTCGATTTAGGGTCTTCTTTAGCCTTTTGTTTGCATTTTATGAATGGCAGTGCATCTATTAATTTTCGTGGGCTTCTAGAGCAGTCACATGTAGATGAAGCTTGAGCCTAGAAATAATACAACATAATCCTACACTCTACAATAGCTGGGAAAGGACAAGCATCATAAGATGGAGCACCTTCTTTATTTTGTCTCTTTATGCTTATGATCTCGCTAAGAAGTATACTTCAATCTCTGAATCCATTTTCTACAGAAAAATCTACCTGAGTTAGAGGTATGCCGATTTAATGCTTGAAGTTTTTAAGCAGTTTGAAGTTCTTCCCAGTTTTTAAGCAGTTTGAAGTTTTTTCTAGTTTTGAAGCACTATCAATGTTTTATTGTCAAAAACCTGATATAAATTTTGATGTAATGCCACGGTTCTATTGCGATAGTTATAGAACCGACATTCCTTGGATGGGGACGCTTTACCTCACATCTTCTATTTATTTTGCTTCTCGTCCTATTTTCATTCATCATCGGGGTTCTCTTGAGCTAGATTTCTCCTCCTTTGTTCTACCAGCTTTGACCTACCAGCTTCCTTTCCCTCATCCAGAATGGAATGCTGTATTCTATTCTGTCCAGTTCACTTTGCCTATTCTATGTCCTCCTACTTACTACTATGATCTCTTTTTTTTTGTTGTGTGGCTTTGTGCTCACGGCTCTGGGGTTGCTTGGACTTGGTTTAGATTGCCTTTTGCATATTGAATAGGTCTTTGTGCTGAAGGATGTTGTTCTAAGTTCGTAAAGACCAGGTTAGAGTGGCCCAATTCATTTTGTTATGGCGGTGTGTGTTTTCCAGAGTTTTGTTTTCAAGATCTAGTCGGTTGTTTTCAGATATTTGATGGGGCTGATCCTAATTTTGTATTACCTTATCTGCTTGGATCGTGCTAGTTTGGCAGGCAACAGGGAGCCGAATTCCAGTCTGGATATGGCAACATTACTGTCTGGGATTTGCTCCAGGTGTCGGTGGGCTTGTCACACAACAAGAGAATGGACATTTAGCGACGTGGGTTTGCGACGTCTGGGTCACGTGATGTCGCAAACCACGTGACCATGCGACGTCAATGCGACGACACGTCGCGGGCACGTCGCATGCGACGTGTACTGCGACGTCTGACGTCGTGACCTGGCAAATCTGCCACGCCAGGTGGACGTCGGCGCCATGTGGACTACAGGTGTCACCGTCTGCGACGTGACGTCGCATGCGATGTCTCGTGACACGACAGGTGGACGTCTGCGCCAGGTGGACGACAGGTGTCACGCCAGGTGGATGTCTGCGACGTGATGTCGCATGCGACGTCACGTGACATCACAGAACGGATGACACATCAGTACGTATTTGCCACGTGTACTGCCAACGAGCATGTGACCTGGCATGTGACCATTGACAATACGTTGCATGCGACGCGACGTGCCCTGCGACGTTACATATTTCTATATAAGTAGCCCTTTCTCGGCCTTCATTGTTATTTTCTTTCGCTCCTCTTCCAGCCTAGCGCCTTTGGTATTCTTCTTTTTAACCAGATCTTATACTTGTTGCTGCCCTACATGGATCGCCATGGTCACCGGCATGATCGACGCCTAGAGATGGCCAGGAGACAGATTGATGCTGTCTTGGGACCAGGGGAGGCTGGATATGCGGAACCGTCACATGTAAGTGACTGATTCTTGTATTTAGTAGCCTAGACATATATAAACTAGGAGAGGACGTGTACTGCGAGTAGTAAAAAAAAACGCGGGTGTTTTGGTCAAGGACACGGTCGCCTCCACCTTGAGTGCAGAGGACCAGGTGCGCCGGGCCCAAACTCACCTTCATACCTTTCTGATACAATGTAGATTACAAAATTGAAGTGTCGCGTAGTCAAGGTCATATGTCGACTTCACCTTGAGTGGAGGGGACTCTATGTATCGGGGCTAGCGCGTCTCCAAAATCTTTATTGCAATTGAAACTTATATAAGGGTCGTACTCGGGAAAGGGCATGGTCGGCTTCACCATGAGTGGAGAGGACTAGGTGTCCGGGCCCAATTCTGTCCATTTAGGGTTTAGGGTTTAGGGTTTAGGGTTTAGGGTTTAGGGTTTATACTACCATATTGTATCTATCACAGCCGTTCAAACTATTGTGCAGTATATAGTACTTACCTTTTGTAATTGGCAGAGGGACAAAATAGTTTGCGATTATAAAAGATGTATGGGGCGCGGCGACTTAGAACGGTTGTTGAAGACCATCTGATAAGATTTGGTACATTTGAACAACCCACCAGATCTGATGCTCGTCATGGATATCAGGTTGGTATACAATGATTATTTGTTTATTTTTATTTTTTTTTTTTTTTTTTTTTTTAAGAGTATCAGTTCAAGTATATATTCAAGATGTTTCACTATAACCCCAAATTTGGCTCTATGTGTAGTTTTGTGCTGTCTTTTTTGCCAAAAAACAACACCTGAAGACCACCCATAGTATTGTTCCGAAAATGCTAGAAACAACATGTTGTTTTTATCCAAAAAGTCTATGCATACAAAATTGACATAGTTTTTAGAAAAAAATTCAATGTGTTGTTTTATTTTCTTACTGTTGTTTCTAATGCAACTAACCATTGTTTGTCATCAATATAAGACACGTCGATTTAGACATTACAATACATGGAAAACCAATATTACTACATTAGAAACAAAAACTATATGATATGTCCACACATAGAAAAAGAAAATAGTGTTGTTTCAATGTCACTAGGCATTGTTTTTTTTCAAATAAGAGGCATTGTTTTAGATATTAACAATATGTGGAAAAGTAATATTACAACACTAAAAGAAAAATACTACGTGTCATATCCACGCGTACGCATTGAATTTTCTTCAGTTAATACATGTTGTTTTAGATATTACAATACATGGAGAACTAATATTACGACATTACTACAAAAAAAACTACGAGAAACATCTATGCATAGGATCACTATAGTTTATTTTAAAAAAGCCTTTTGGGAATCGAACCCAAAAAAGTCCATTCAGGCAATCATAATAGAATAGAATGTTTACAAAAATATGTACCTTTAAACAACTATGGCATATCTGCACTTAATCTAGACAAATAACAAAGACTAGCAAGGAACTAGGCCACTTCTATAAACTATGCCACCATAGCAACAGCATGGCAGCGACAACAACTATTCTAAAAGACAAAGCAAAACAAGAGCAAGGACCTGAGGCCATAAACCTTAAATTTAATATGAACCTGCTCTTATTTCAGAAAATCATCTTATCCATTCGCTCCATTGTAAGAAATTTGCTTATTTTACATCCTTATTAACCTGGAGATAATATTTGCTATTGAATGTTTGTCTTTTAAATCAATCGATGGAAGTAAAGAATAGCCAAGAACCTTACTCTACATTTTAGCCTCATCCCAAATGGTGGCACAGGTTGATATAGGCTGCAATTCAAAAAAATCAGTCATATTACTTATTCATTACCAATAAAAAAGTAGAATAGACAGCTTTCATTCTTGGGGAAAACCTTTTTATCCTTAGAGATCTTTAATTTATCATTTTTTGCAACAGTGGCAACAACCAACCTGAAACTTGAGGATGTGTTCTTCGCAATCTCTACCAGCTGCTGCAATGACTCTGGTGATCCAGGCTGTTAAGCTACATGTACAAGATTATGTGTCAAAAATATGAAATATAAAAAGAAATGACAATCTGGATACGATAAGTATGTCCCATCTTGCTCAGGGCATCAATCACATTGTAAAGTTCAGTAACACTGATGCCGGCATTATGAACAACACACATCTCACAACGTAAAGTATAAGCAGAATTTTTCCATCTGATCACTATTATTGATACTTACCCAGCTAGTTAGTTCTTTCACTGCACATAACTACCATTAACATTAATGAACACAACCATTGGGTCTAATACATTTAAATTAAAATCCCCCTTACACCCCCTTTGGTTTGGGTGCATATTCACACGGGGGGTGACGTAGGGCAGCGAGAGCCCTTATAATTATGTTTTGCACGTACAAAATCAACACCATATAGTATTTTGCTTGAAATCTTATAGTATTTTGCAAATCTTGTTATACAGTATAGCAAATTTTGTACTTGTATACCCCACAAACGAGGAACTTTACGTACGGTGTAGATTAAGGAATAAGGGATGAATATGCCTATCCAACAGCTCTCGTTGCCCGGAGTCAACCCCCGTGTGAATATGCACCCAAACCAAAGGGGGTGTAAGGGGGATTTTAATTTAAATGTATTAGACCCAATGGTTGTGTTCATTAATGTTAATGGTAGTTATGTGTTGGTTGTTATACTAAAAAAAATTTTGGGCCCTTCGGGCCCTAAAAAAAGCAAACATACGTAAAAACATGTAAAACATGCAAAACTCCTATGATTTTCTTTCTAACCTTCAACCTCTCTCACTCTTGCAACAATGCTATATAACCTTCAACCTCTCTCCGTGGACGATAAAATCATATTCTATTCTATTCTCTTGCAACAATGTATAGCAGTCTAAGTCCTGCAACTATATGTAGCAATCTAGAAACATATACCATGGAATTAAAAAGATGGAATATTTTGTTATGCAAGCCATGAGAACACCTTGGACAACCCAAGCCACTCACATTGCAGAATGTGACATGTGAATCCTGCTGCAGTAAGACCATACACAAAGAACTCGAGTAACATCAAGCAATAAACCCATTCGATCATTGGTACATAAATGACTCAATTTATAGTGCTTCTAAATAAAATGCAAAAAATGGAGCATTAAATCTTATAGAGGCTACATTGTGCAAAAGCCAATATAAAGCCTGCAATTTACAAGCAAAGGAATGATAGTTCGTTAACAAGAAACAAAAATGCACATTCCTTGCATTTGCTTTCAACAACAAAGCTTCAAATTTTAGAGCTTCAAATTTTAGAAGTTCAAATGTAATACGGCTGCAATTCTGTGCCACAACCTATAAAACGGGGCTCCGTTTTATAAATCATGCTCTTGCGAAAGAGTTATCTTGTTGCCAAATTTTGTTCATGCCCAGTCATGAAACTGAATATGTGCTCTGGTTTACAGTTCATTGCTAAAATCACCAACTGCAATCAATGCTAACCTAACCTAGCTTCCTGGATAAAAAAAGCACCAACATTTAGGAATCTTGAACTAGCTACATTGAAGCTACAAACGTTTGCAAATCTTCTTAAAAAAATTCCACAAACAAATTCCATCTGAGTAGACTGTAGAATCCGACCAAACACACCATCTAAGAGCATTTGCCGAGTCTCCTCATCTTCTACAGCGTTTAGCCCATCAATTAGCTGATATGGCTAAAGAATTTTGCTATGATATGGCTGAAGAATTGTGCTACCATTACCAATAAACCTGTACAACAATTGTATCAGCTGGCCAGGTTCAATGTTAGGCTCTAAAGAGGGGTCCCAAGAACGAAGTTTGATCATGATCTAGAACTTTGTGAAGAACAAGCTTAGATCCTAGCATAACTTCCTTAATGTAGATTGAGTGGGACGGCCTGGAGATGCAATGGGAGGAGGGAGACAGATGTGTGGCATATGGCAGGAAACAAAGAATGGAACAGGGGGTTTTCACACTACTGTTGAAGCTTGAAAGGCTCATACCTTGATAAGACGGAAACCAACGAATCCTGAACTCACTCTGGCATACTTGTCATGCGGGTAAGCACAGGCCCGCCACTAGTCATCCGGATTAGGGAAGATATTTTGCTCCTAGAGAAGGAAAAATTTGCGTAAACAATTCAAGCTATCAAAAATTAGAGAACAGAGGCAGTATTAAACCGCTGAAGATAGTTCTCGGGTGGACGAAACCGGTGATTTGTGGAAGACCCACAACAAAAATCACCAAACTCAGCATAGCCTAGATAGATTTCCCGCTTTCTGGCATTCCCGAGCTTCCCTATGGAACTATCTCGCCGTGATCTCCTCTACTCTCTGATTGGGGCGACATAACCTTACCTAAAAATTGGCCAAAAGGCAATAGTTGCACAGGTCTTTGATTTCGTCCAACTGGGGCACACTAACATGTAGCAACAACCAGCAACCAGCGAGCCCTAAACTGCGACAGCCGAACCCTAAAATATGTAGCTTCAATACTTCATGCCTCGCTATTTCAAGCTTCCACATGCCATAGCCATAGTTTGCCTAGCCCGCCATAGCCAAGAAACCGAGAAGAATTGGATTTTGTTAAAAAAATTATGGTAAAAGCCTCAATTATAGACCTTAAATAACCATTTCCGGTTACTAATCTGCGACCATTCTATAGAAATACTAATACCGCTTCATTAATCTCTTCATTAATCTCGACAACATAATCTTATCTTGCTAATCCCCTCGTTGTTGCGCATTTGCAAGCCCCTTTTGCGTGCCCTAAAATGCTATCCACGAGGCTTGCATGTTCAGCCCCTAAAATAAAAAGAGGGCTTTTGTTGTGAGCCCTTGGATGTTGGACCATTGAAAAAAAAAAGCTAAATCAACGATTAAGAAATGGTGCACTCTAGATGTACGCATTAGTACATCCATTCGAATACGCCATGAAATCTTAGGAAAACCTTTGTGAAAAGCGTACAAAAAGACAAAGAAAACCCCCTGTTATTATGCTACATATTCCAAGATAGCTAAGTGAGCTGACAGCATTCTCATAAAGCCGCATAAAAACCTAGTGTAAATTCAAATCAAACAGTCAATAACGAAGGAACCAACCTATCTACATTGTGGCAATTAATCACAACCACTTGCCAAAATCAGAGACACTTATAAACTAACAGAAAATACCTATTCGCCAAGCAAAATAGGAGGATGGATTGCCATCCATCTAGAAATGCAAAATGAAAAGTAAAATCTATATGCAGTCATCGCTTTGATTGTTAAGAAGATAAAATGAAAATTAAAGAAGAATCACAACCGACCTTCAGAGGGATTCAAAGGACAAATGACAGAGGACAAAGGCAAAAATGAATGCTGAAACAAGCGCTTACTAAAAATATAAAAAACAGTATATCAATCTAAAGGCTGGCCTACTATTATGAATAAACATTGAGGATTTTGCAGACAAATTCATATAATAAGCTAACCTGTTTAGGAGCGCTCCAGATTTTTGAAACTTGTATCGCTTCTCGGTTATTTGGCACACTGCCGAATCCATTCCTTCCATCTTCCTAAGGTAAAGATATCTGACCTCCATTTGTACCAGAGATGAGTTATCACAGGCCGGATTTCAGAGCTTTAAACATCAACGGCAACCAAGTTCATCGCAATCTAAAAAACAAGTAATAATATGCTTCAAATAAAACTTTTATGGGTAAATACCTGGGCGCCAAGATGTGCAGCAACATTTTTCATAAAAACCATTCTCCCACAACAGATCGTTTGAGCACCAAGGATATTACTTCAGAACAATATGACATTTAGTTTAGGGTATCACCAGAACATAGTCCCCAGAGCGCCATTGCCAGAGTAGGGCTATCGCCAGAGCGGCATTGCCAGAGCAGGGCCATCGCCAGAGCGCCATCGCCAACTGCGACATCCCCAAAGCGCCATAGCCACATAAAAATCGTTAATGAATTTCCCCCTCTTTTTTGTCCCTTCAAAAACTTCCCTCCCTCCAAAATTTCAAAGCCATCCCCCCTCCCCCGGTTCGTTTTTTAATGGCATTCAATTATAAGGAACAAAAAATATCTAATAAGACTCATATGTAACGGGTGAAAATTGATTCCTTCGCGGTATCGCCCTTCCTGCAGAATCACCAAGCCTCTCAAACGGAATCCATTTCTTAGACCTCATTTCGGGTACCTAACATTGTCAGACACATCCCAATAGATCCAAGCCATCCATCTGCTAGGATGATCCTAGCCGCTCAAACTAATTCCTTTTGGTGGAATTCCAATGTCACGTACCGCCGGAAAGAATCGCACCATGTTTTATTCTGCCATACGAAATCACCGCCCGACCCTATTATGGTACATGTTTGGTTTTGGCATAGAATCTATTTTTGGCATCTAGATTCCATCTTGATCATTGAGCCATACTTGCTTAACCTTTTTCGTCATACCCTTATCAGGGAATAAATTACGAATCGCATATTTCTTATTAGCCAGAATGACTTTAGCTAAACTTGCTCGATATTTATCCCAAAACTTTCTGTGGTTTGGCTAAACTGTACACATTTTTCCTCTCACACTTTCTAGCATTTAGCTAAACTAACCCAAACATCATCCCAAAAATTTCTATGGTGTGACAGATAGAAAATATTAGGCCAAATTACTATACTTTTTTTTTTCAATATATTCCACTTATTTTAGTCATTTTCTTTGTGAAAACAGTTTAAAATAACGCCAACTACCAAAGTCTAGGACTCAAATTAATTTATAATGCTAGAAACTAGACTTCTAATCATATATTTCATATAAACTAGAATGATGTTAGCTAAACTAGCCCGAAATTCATTTTAAAAGTTTCTATGGCTTAGCTAAACAATACAAAATTTCACTCTTTTACTTTCTAGCGTTTGGCTAAAGAGCTCCAGGGTTGGTGCAGTCCCGAAAAAAGTTAAGCTAAAATTATTAATTTTTTTCCTATTTTTTCCATGTACTTTAGCCAATGTTTTTTGAAAATGTGCTAAAAAATCGCCAAATAGCTAAGTTTAGCCCTTAAATTATTCCATGACCCTTATGTCATGTTGCTTCCATTCCATTCTTCATCTTCATTTCATTCTTTTTCCATGTCTAACGAAATTGTCTTCCTCACACCATTATAAGGTTTGAAAGTAAAAAAAAATAGCCATGCACTACATTTTGCCCGGTCATTTGTCATTTCACAACATGCTCGCTTTGGAAAGTTGAAGCTAGCCTCCCACCACATTTTGCCTAACATGCCATCTAGGCTCCAACATGCCAAGGTGGCTCAAACATGCCACGTGGACTCCAACATGCCATGTGGGCTCCAACATGCCAAGGTGGCTCAAACATGCCACCTAGGCTCAAACATGCCAAGGTGGCTCCAATATGCCACGCGGGCTCCAACATGCCACCTAGGCTCCAACATGCCAAGGTGGCTCAAGCATGCCACCTAGGCTCAAGCATGCCACCTAGGCACTCCAAGTGGTGACATGGCATGCCAAGTAAGCAAGGCCAAGTTTTGACTAGGCCAAAAATGAAAAGATGTCCATCTTTGGTCTTTTCATTGGGTGATGTTGGCAAATTTTGGGTGACATGGCTAGATGGTGGTGACATGGACATGATGACTAGGACTTTATGCAAGAAATATGATAACCTTTAGAATTTTTGGCCGAGGAGTTTGGCAATGGATACAATAGAGGGATCTTGCGTTGACACCCTTCCCCAAATCGAACCAGGCCAGAACTTTGCGCGGCTTCCTAGGCCAGACCTCAGGGGACGAACCTCAGAAAGGTTGTCGAGGCAGCCTTTCCTGCCAGCGCTCCTTCGGGCGGGAAAATGCCAATGCCCCCCCTCCCGGAGCTCGACTTCTCTATCCTACCATTGAATCCACCGTTGAAACAGGTTCAAACAAATCCAAGATCCGTCCGGGAGAACTTCTCAAACCGTGAAGCGTCCTGCACTCGACCATGTAGAAACCCAAGTGTTTTGTCGTTGGAGCAGTACAAAGGCTCCGAAATGGAGAATCGACTTCGCCATGTCGTCCGGAATGGTGACATTACCCTAGAGACCAAGTTATACGGTCATTTTTGGCAACGAAAGAAACACGAACCCTCTACATGCCAATATTCTGCAGCCATCTCTTACGCCAATTAACTAGGAACGTGTTGGACATGAGCTACTTTGGCGCTTCTTGAAAAAAGGGTGGTCTTCTGCCCACGAAACTTGGTCCCGAGGGTAATGTCGATGTTTTGAGTCCATTGACAGAGTCAGTTTATAGTTTCGGAGTGGGAGAGTTGCCGGTCCGTGGCCAAGGGCCTTCGGGAGAGGACCTTTGGGGTGAACTGCTTCCAGAAGGTTTTAAGGGTCCGTCTTCTGACATCAACACCTTCCCTCTACGTGATGACATTGTGCAAGATCCTGGTCAAATCTGACTAGGATATGGCCTCCGAAACGTAAACCCTGTGTGTTGCTAGGTTATTGAAGGGTTTACGTTTTGGAGGCTGAGTTTTAGTCGGTTGCACTTGGGACATGGCCGAGAAGCTGCAATTGAAAACACGAGGGTTTTGATTTTTATCCTCCTCCCATAATGACAAATAGAAGCCAAGATTAAGATGGACTATAAACATTCCATGGATACCTCCCCTGGTTTCCTTGAAAATTTTGGGAGGTTTCCATTAAAATATTTTTAAAAAAAAAGGGGGCCGTAATTAATAAAGGCGGGTGTAATTAATAAAGGCATGTTTACGCAACTACCGAGGTGGATATTAAAAAAGCACGTGGATCGAGGCGGATCGTGGAGGGCCTTTTTTCTAATTTTTATGGGAAACCTCCCCAATTTTCGTAGAAGCCTCCCCTGTTTTCTTATATGGAAACCTCCCCAGGTCTACCAGAAAAGTTGGGGAGGTTTCCAGAGAAAGGTGGGGAGGTTTCCAAACCTCCCCTATTTTTCAAAATGGAAACCTCCCCAGGCCTACCTAGAAAGCTGGGGAGGCTTCCAGGGAAAGGTGGGGAGGTTTCCGGGAAGATTAGGGAGGTTTCCAGGGAAAGTTTGGGAGGTTTCCATTGAAAGTGGGGGAGGTTTCCACGGAAAATTGGGGAGGTTCTCATTGAAGTCCAACCCAAATCGGGCGTAGAAAAAACCATCGGTCTAACCGTGTCACAACAACATCCATCTTAATCATAGTCTTCACTGCAAAGGAAGAAATAAGGCAGCAATCACACTATAAGCAAAACTAAGGCATTCCCTGAGAAGGCAATCCTATCATTCCCGGAGACGGTATTCCTCAGTGTTATCGTTCTTGGTACTCCTTGAAGACATATTGGAATTTCTTCCTCAAACCCTTGGAAGGTAGACTGGTGAATATTCTGTTTTGTGCCATTAGATGTATCATTTTGATGGTGCAGATGAAAAACTCCTGATCATTATGTGACATTAGTTAGTGGTTGGTTTGTCGTTGATGGTCGTAACGCGATGTTAGGGTGCCTTCCGATCTGCTAGGGCTACTTGGGTTTCTTTATGGTGGATCAACGATAGTCCCTGCCCGACGAAGGATGTAAATCTGATTTCAATCAGAAAGTATGTTATTGCTTTAAAAAGTATTTTTTGAACTTTAAGTAAGCTACAGAGCTACATAAGCTATCAGCATTAATCAAGTTCTCACACGCTACCAACATCATCACCTATGTTCCAATCAAATTATAGGTCAGGTTATAGCAAGCTAGTAGTTATAGTCGATATGATTGATCAGAACATGATAATCTTCTCATTCTCATAATTTGTTCGAAGTTTTCATTGAAATACTAATTCTATAACATCTTTTGCTATGAACAGGCACTTATTGACTACCCAGACATTGTAAGGACTTCTTGCCTTGCAACCTCAAGCGATTTTCCTTGACTGAGATTAAGGTCGACATTTCCTAACACCTAAGAAATCGGAGCTTAAAGTAACAATCGAAGCTGCATGTTTGTTTTCCTAGTTTGTTTATCGCCTTGAAGCTACAGAAACAAGGGTTACTTTTGAACTCAAAATCAGACTATGCTCTGAGGATGAAGAAAAAAATGAAAATGGAGTGTTCCATGAAAACTGACGTACAATTTCTTGATACCCTAGTGAAAATTAGAAAGCACGATCTTGTCAGTTGCTCTAAAGCTGTTAAATTCTATGATGATGACAAAGAAGAAGAAAATGAACTAGAACGTTGAGGTAATTGCATGGTGTTAAGAAAGAAAAACACTTCTATATTTGGGTTGATAGGATCCATTTCCACTTAGGATGTTTGGATGTTCAAGTTTGACAAATGGCAGAAAAGTAGTGATAAGCTCTACCTTCACATCTTTGTTTTGTTGGCTACTACTGAAAGGGATTTATCCTTTTTCCTGGTTTGCATACAAAAGAACTGTAGAATGATAAAATGTGCTAGAATACAAGGTGATTAAAGTTATTAGGTGTTTTCAGAGCCATGCTTGTCCTTACACATTAATGTTGTTTGGTAGATTAATGCTCCATATAGTAAGGTATTGCATATCCATAAAACATGGAGAGATGGATTTGGAAGGCACAAATCACTTATTAATCTTTTGGAAGGCACAAAATTTCTATATTAATTGTTTATAATGCAATCGATATTTGTAATTTGATCAAAGATTTGTAATTCATTGTGTTCTTTCAAGTATTACTATTAATATTTTGTATAAGAGATACCAGCTTACATCAAATAGATCATTTGAGCTGAGAATCTTTACAACATTGTAAGTGCCACTATAAAGTAGAATCAAGTCTCCTGAGGCCTATTGGATTGCAGTTCCAAGATTATGAAGTTGCGCATTGTTTATGCTTTGTGGAGGTTAGAATCAACCTTTTTGGCAATATAGCAACAAATGATTGTGCTCTAAAAGTTTTAAGTAAGGAAAGGTATCAATTTTAACCATTGATAGTTAGGTTGTTTGCATGGTTATCCCTTTCGAGACAACTGGTAAGTCTTAAGAAGTATATGTAAGGAGTGAACTTAGGGTATGAGATTGGCGACAATTGTATCCGGGGACGATTGATAGATAAGCATAAATCTGGGACAAAACTTGTGGTCTGCAGGTTGGATGTTCTAATAAGATCAATAACGAGTTGATAAGAATGAAACTCTATCTACAAACTGACTATTTATGGTTTGCATCCTTTATTATCTTCTTTTCACGTATTTATAATTTATCTGTTGCATCTGTTAATATTTCTTAGAAGACTTTCGGTTGGCCTCATTATTATAGAAGTTCAAAAATGCTTTAGATTTCAATGTTTTTCTTTTGAATCTTCATAGATAGGATCATTCTTTGTTTCTGCTGTTTAAAATTTGCCTCATCTTTATGGCATTTTGCATGTAAAATAAGAAAAAAAACGATTGTTTGCTTCTTGATTTAAAAAAAATGAATTACTAAAATATTCACATTGATATAAAGCAAGAAGTATTTAGTATAGTCAAGTTGTCTATATTTCATTTTATTGGAGGTTAGTTTTGTATTATCAGTAACATCGGTCACAATGTATTCTCACAACATTGAATCCTACTCCTTTTGATTTTGCCAACATGTGTCACAATCTTTAATTAGAGATGATAACAATTGTGCTTTATAAGCATGTTGACGCATTGTGTTGTATCTAGAGCCTACATTGAATGTGATAGATAGGTGGTGATACGTCCAAATTCTCAGAAACATACACAAATTAGTGACAAGAGCTGTGAATGAAACACCAAGTTATCAGACACAGACACGTAGGCATGATGACAAGAATTATGAATGAAACACATGTTGAAGATCAAGGAATTGTATGTGAAACAACGAGTCTTTTGGGGTGTGGAGGTCTACAATTTCTAAAATTTAGATATTTTACAGTCTTGTGTTTTTCTTTCTTTGAGTTGTTATCCTTGATTCCTTCATCTTTCTTTCTGGTTAGTTGATGATATCCTGACCAAAGCTTGCATATTTAGAATTTGAATTGAATTAAATTGAATTAAATTATATCATCCACCATGGAGACCAACTGACCTATGGGACCCAATCAAAGAGTAAAGTAGACATATTAATGTCAGGATTAAAAAACCCCCCACTCAAAATATTTTTTAGGGGAAACCTATAGCCAATGGGTCGAGAATCTCTCAGTCTAGTCACTAAGGAATATGAAGAAATTTGATTTATATTAGTTGAACGAGCTAGATCTTTGTCATTATTTTCACTCTCCTTTTTCTTTTGAGAAAACTTGTCCCCCTTTTCCTCTATTTGGGTTATTAATGGTCATGATCGACCATTATCACGAACTCTCCAACAGAGAGCTATCTTGGCCAGCACCTTCCAATTGATGTTCTCTGGAGAAGACTGGACAACACCTGAGTTCTTGCCTAGGCAGTATCGAGCCCCAAAAGACTTGCCCTGTGATTTTGAAAGCAAATGGTAGCCGCATAAGATTATCCAATTAGGCCCTTAACTGGTCATCCCTTCTTCTTTTCCCCCACCCCCTCCTTTTTTTTGCTTCTAGACAATTGTTATTTTAACAACATCCGCTATGATGACACATCACATCAACATCTGCAAATTCAAATAAAGCAATCGAATCTGCAGATCCAACTCTTCAATCAGTATCAACCGCAAATCTTGCATCTTAGCCATAGTTGGTGATTACGCGTTAGCCCCAATTTCCTAACGCAGCGTGATCTCGTTATAAAAAAATGACGAGAAATCGCGATGTTAGTTTTGCCAAAGTAAGCTCCCCTCCCCCCACCTCCCAAAAAAAAAAAAAAAAAAAAAAAAAAAAAAAAAAAAAAAAAAATTGCCCCGACTCTTCCTTTAGCTCCAGCTTCGTCCATCTCGAACTCCATCTGAAATGTGCTCCAACTCCGTCCGAATCTGGCCGGTTTCTTGTCGGTCTGCTGCAGGTAAGAAATCTGATATAGCAGCATATTATTCATTTCTGTGTATTTTCGTTTCACATGTTATTTCGTCCAAGCTGAATACAGGTGCGAATTATGACCTGACTCTCCAGCCAAGACACATCAGACAATTGATGCCCGGGATGGTTGAAATTATATTAATTACATGCTTAGATCAGAGCTTACACACATGTTTTCAGAGCCTATACATGAAAAATTGACGCCTCCTCTTCAAAAAATTGCCATTTCATCAGTCAAACTATCTTCTGTTATTTTCAAAGCTTGGATAACTGCATTCCACTCTATCAAGAACCTTGCCTGGGCAAGCACACCACAGTCACTCCCCGAATCAGTCTTGTTGTAAAATGATCCAGAACCAGACCAGTCCCCACATGATTTCCATTCTGCATTAGAGCGTTATAGCAGTAGTACAGCAGCTTGATTTTCAACAACTAATATTTAAAGAACATGCTATTTAGTAAACTAATACACGGGGAAATGTGCCCATTACATTGCCCATGTCAACAAAGATTATGACATGCTGAAGTGAATCATCCCTGAGTGAAGGTGCAGATTTGAAGTCCTTCCTTTACATTGAAGTTCATGGACATAGACCGAATTATGTAAGACAGCGCGCAACACAGGTTTGGGTACTAAGGTGAAGTTTTAGTAGGTTAAAGCAGGTGTTTGAGAATTCTGATTGAATATTTGAATTTAATGTGTTCGAATTAGTAAAGAACAAGTCTCAAATTGTTAAAAATTGAATGCTTTTTTTTGGCAAAAAAATAATACGTTATCACCTCTGCTGATAACTCGTTAAACGTGATTTTCGCATTAGCTGTTAGCTAACTACTAACTACTAACTGCTAACTGCCAAGACTAAGGTCAGCCGAGGATCCCATCCTTCAGTTACCGAGGACAAAATGTGGAAGTGGCACCCACATACAAATATTTGGGAGTGGAGTTTCCTTCTATTATGCACTGGGATACATCCATATGACTACGAGTGACGGCAGGCTGAAAGGCACTATATGCAATGTAGAACAATAGTCACAGAGCGAAGCTGTATGATTGGGACCATCAGTCGCACTTGTTCAAGGTCTTAGTAGAGCTTGTCCTTTTATAAGGGGTTGAAGTATGGGGCTCAGTAGTGTCTTTCGCTACCTGGAATGACTTGGAGCAAGTGTTGAAGGTCTTCTTGGTACGAGCACTGGGGGTAAAGTCCACAGTCCCATATCAAATTATGTTGCAGGAGACGGGTTTCTTACCTCTTCAGAGGGCGGCCCTTGATCGCCACATTGTCTATTTTCAGAAGGGGGTCAATATGGACGATGCTGATCTCTCTAACCTAACTTATATTATGGTAATGGGGCCACAGCGCTGTGACGCTCCCTGAATATATACGACCCCCGGCCGTATACATACGGGGACTTTCCCCTCCCATGGCGACCATCTCGCCGTGAGCAGGGCCCTCCGTCTATCCCGGGCCATCTATGGAGAGATGCCCGAGTGAAGGACACGGAGGGGTCATTCGGCCCACGCCTTCAATGGGGCTCCTACGTCGCAGAAGCGTGAATACATGTTAGCACACAGCACAAATATATATATAAATAACCACCACGAAGGGTGGAACATCCATCCAAATACCCACGTCAAAGAATATGCATCTAATCCTAAGGAAAACACCCAAACCCCAGGTTCTACCCCGGTTCAGACTCCTGTGAGGATAGACCGGCACTTCGGCCTCAAGAGATCGTGACGGAGGTATAACCCGGCTACCGGGCCGGCATAGAACATCGGCTAGGGTTGTCCACTCCATCCGCCCCTCGCACGCTTTGCGGATGGGTCGATTCACGCTTATGGCTTCGCTATAGCCTTCCCAGGAGACGCAGCTCGAGGTATCACCCCGGCCGAGCCTACTCCGGGGTTCATGACGCCCGGTCCGACGAGGCAGGTCGTGGGAAGTGTCCCCTTCGGTGATCACGGTGGTTCCATGGGTGCGCTAGAGAATACGTGCGCATCACATCCCCCAGCATCCGTTTAACTTACTCACCCTAAATCTACTCAAAGTGCAAGGTGCCCCATACCCGGGTCACACCTCTACACCCGAGGAGTGTCGGACCCATACCCGCCCCTCTACGTGACGGGCCATCGGGGGCCTAGCCCACTGTAGGAGTCTCAGGAGCCTTTTATGTTCGTGCAAGACCCCACCCCCACTTCACCACCATCGTCCCTTCTTTGGTGCTAAGCCAATCCATAGCATCTATGACCCGGTGGTCTCTTGTACACAGGCCGCATCTAATGGGATAATACAGGGCTCTATCTAGGAGCATACTACAATACATGGGCTCAGAGGTCTCTTACCCCCGTAATTCCCCCATTTCAAGAGTAATACTATGCAAAGAACTATCAATCCATCATTTAAGAGCAAGTATAGAATCAGAGATAAGGAGAACTCACCTTTGCAATCAAGGGTTAGTTCCTACAGGTAAAGCATAGAGAACACAGAGAAACAGAAGAAATACACACAACAAGTGCCCAATGTGGGAGGCTACCCTACGATAACATGCGGCTAAGCTACAGACTAACCGTCGAATCGGGCTTGGGATGGCTCCATCTCGATTTGCTGAAGGGTGCCTGGCTGCTGCTCCTCCTCCCCCATCTCCAATTGCTCCTAATTCGAATTGGGGCACAAAAGCCCTAATTTGGGTGTCCAAAATGGAAACCCTGCCTTGCCCAATCGATTTGGGCGGTGGTGGCTTCGGGTTGGCTAATATTAACTAATTTGGTATTTTAGGCCCTTTTAATATTAGATTAAGCCTTAAATTCGAATTAGGGTTTAAGGTTAGGTTTCCACCTTTATAATTTAATTATTAACATAGCTAACCTTAGCTTATGAATAATTAATGTGCCATTAATTATTCATAGTGACGTGTCACGTATTTATACTTAAAAAGGCGTATAAATATGTGGAACGTCACATTCTCCCCACCTTAAAAGTGATGCTGTCCTCAGCATCAAGACTACTCTTGCTGTGGGCAATACATCGTACATTGGGAGGAAGTCTCCCCTCCTTAAAGAGATAGCGTGAGATTATAGGTCACACAGACTTTGTCATGTTCAAAGTGATTAAGTTTGAAATGACTTGTAATGTGCAATTTATAACTCTGGGATATAGAAGGTAGAGGTATAGATTAGACCGATCATTGCCTAGGATCAAAAGTGAAAATCAAGGTGTGTGGAAGTCTCTTTGTTTTTCGGAGTATGGCTAATTTTGAATTCATTCTTTCTATACACATGTGTAATTGATTATATATTATGGACAGGTATAGACACAAGCAACTTCTATTTGTTCTTATATTATAATATGGAGTTATTAAGCTCGCACTGTTTAGTAGAAAGTGATTCTAATGATATTAACTTCTGTGTATATGTATTATATTCTCCCGTCGCTTTGCAATCCATTTAATTACGGCCAGCGCTAATTTAATTTTGTATAAGAATTTTCTTTTCCTATTTTGTTATAGTTTTGACAACTCATAAGGTCCTACCCTCAGTATTTCATATGCCCCTCACATTTAGACTTACCCTTTAATACAATTATATCGTACTGTATCTGACACTTTTACCCCTATACTCTAATATGAACTACAGGGACACTTCTCCATCAATTACTATTCATAACCTTCTAAGATAATCCAAGTCTCGTTATTCTCTCAGAAGTTTGTATAAGACATACATAATTATCTCCTTTTGTTATGTTTGATTATGTGTTTAAATAGTTCCTTTTAATTATCTTTACTGTTTCCATATGCTCACTCTATTCTAATCTATCTTAACCATAGGTTATATTCACGTCGGTACGCCTTTGAATTACTTATTCATATTATTATTATTTTCGTAAATTTTCACACATACAGACACTCTTATATTTACAGGTACATCTCACAGATACATTCGACGTAACTGGTACCGCCCGGGTCGCTATCTGGCAGTGCTATGGCTAGGCAATCGTCCTGTATCACAGAAGGCCAGTTGTGACTATGGTGTCCACGGCGGAAGCATCGAAACCATGCCTGGTGCTTCTTGAGGCTATTATATAATGGTGGTTAAGCAGGTCCTGGGCTCTTACTCGAAGTAGAAGTGCTAAACGTTGGGCATAGTGGCATATATATTGGCATACACCATAGAAGGAGACTGGGTATAGCACCATATATCCGAGGGAGAAGTGGTTTATGATTATCTACTATAGAGCACGTTAAGGAGGTACTATAAAGGTTGAAACTGGATTATAAGTACCCAGCTCATGAAAGGGAAATCACTTTAGAAGTGTAGGTTTTGACAATGGTGGTGAAGGTATAGAATGTCGACCCGACACTTTATAGCTATTGCTACTTGAATCGAGGTATGATTCGCGGAACGGTGGAGAATAATGTTGTATGAGGATATCGATCCATAAACTATATGGATTATAAAATTACATATACACTGTGTTTCGTAAGGAGATTGATGTTCCTGAGGTGTGCAATAAGAATGCAAGCGGGTGCATGAATAAGATGACGACATAGTCAGTTGGATACGCTCAATGACATTGGTCAAATGCATGACCATTAGGAAGGTTATAAATTAAGGAAATGGACACATCTGATGTCTGCTGGGAACATGGAGATGCCGAATAACAGACTGGAGAATAGTGTGGAACGTAGTTTCCACATAAGGTCAAGAGAAGACAACAATTGGGAGGAACTGACACAAGCATCAAAAAGCTGCAAGGTATGTTGGACCTTTGGTGAAGCCAGCCTATGAAGAAAAGTTGACCTTCAACTAATGATACATTAGGAAGGCAAGTAATGTACCCACACGACAAGTGGAAGACAAGAGGTGCTTGAAAGTTGTTGTAAACAACGTTTCAAATATAGAACGTTGAATATACCTAAGTCTAGAGTATGAACAAGGTAGGCGCCCAATGAACATCTCAGCCAGGAGAATGTGTTCTGGACTTGGTATCGTGTGTGTATCTTGAGAAGTAGCTCCGTGTAGGAGGACCATTTAGTAGTAAAACATAACTAGAAGAGGATAGGATATATATACTAGAACTTTTAGTTCACATTCCATATGAATGCGGAAGTAATGAAGATAAGAATTCCTATACTAGACATTAAGTATGTCCACTAGGAACTTAGGGTAGTATTTGCCCCTGTGTAATTTATGACTAGAGCGTGAGGACCAAGGCAACCTAAGGCTAGAGAGTCTAGAAGGTGTGGTGTGAAAACCACAGCATATATAGCACAAGCTAAACGAGTTGAGGAAATACAATTGCGGGAAGGATGAACATAGCTAGGTGGCTATGTTAACGAATTACATATGAGTCTAGACTTAGGGTTGGTGCACACATGTTACTATATCATATAATAACAACGTAGCGGTCTTGGATGTAGGAAGGATTTTATAGTAGCTAATACTATAGTGGCGAGCATATCGAGGATGTCGATTGTGATAGTCTGATGTATATAATATTAAAAGATAGTAGAATGTTCATACAAGGGGAGTGAAAGATTACTTGACAAGGTGTAAAGAATATGATATGCTTATATACGAAGATATTGGGTTAGGTATGTTTTACCAGAGATAAGCATTCAAGCTATCCCAATGGTTAGAGTTGACTATCTTGGATACGTCGTACTAAGGGAGATAAGAAGAGGTTAAATCAGTGAAAATAGCTAGAGTAAGTCTAGCATATACGGTGACGTCTCATTGAAGAACATCCCGAGGATGGTTGGAACGGTATTGGAATAACCGACAATGAGAGGTTAACTATTCAAAGGTTCCAGATACGAATGAATTACTTCAAGGTTATAAGCTGAGAGCATTTATTTGGTTTTAGGAATAAAAAGATGGATCGAATCGCGTCCCTCTAATAGAAGAGAAGAAGGAGTACGACGACTTTGGTGATTACATCTTTAGGGATAACCGAGAAGAGGGCAATACATAGCAATTTCAAGTCCCGATAAAAATCAAGACGAGGTGTATAGATTACAAGGGGTGAGATTATATAGACCAATAGTCCATATATCCTAAGAGTTACCCCACTCGGGGGGGACAATTGTAGGTACGGAAGTAGAGGCTGGAGGATCTGTTGCCTTGCGGCATAGACCCGTTAGAGATTATGACTTTGAAACTCTTAAGAGGGTAAGGAATTGGATAATCATATGGCGGTTACTAATGAAGATTGAAACATTGGGTTTTCCTATTAGAAGACCAGGAGGTTTTAGTGCCTCCGCTTCATTATGAGGGAGCCAAAGACGACAACATTCAAAGGGATCAAAAGTTGAGGTTGACATGCTAACTTAAGAAAAATAGGTTAGGTGTGACAAAACATGGCGAAACGCAAATTAACTGAAGGAACCTTTAGAAAAGGCCTTGGACTATGGTAGAAACCTTTGGAACTATGGCATAACCCCATGGGAAAATTATAGTTTATGTACGGGGTTAAAGTACCATAAGTTTAAACTAATCCCTTTTAGGTCAACCCCTTAGGTTAAGATACTCCATGGTGGCGTACCTTTATTGGGTGACGTGTCAGCTTATTTATACGTATACTGTATAAATACGTGGAACGTCACATTCTTCCCCTCTTAGAAATAATGCTGTCCTCAGCATTGGGGTTAGTCAAACAAATGACGGTTAATCGAAAACTGCAATAGAAGAAAGCATACATAAAAAGGAAGGTAATTCCTTATTTCCAAAGGTAATAGCATGAAAGCTTAAAACATAGAAGAGTTTAAGCACCAAGGTGCATTTGACATACTTATCATAAGAAGGTTTAAGGACCGAAGTCCGATATCAAACATCACCGTAACAAGAAGGTAACACATGTAGGTAAGATAAAACTGGAAAAGTCGGGCCATCAGCAACCCTCTATACATGGGCAGGTCACGTACTGCTTACTGGCCTGCACATGTGAATACATCAGCATGTACAAGTCCAACATAGAGTTGGCCCCTGCCCATTTGGGAAGTAGGTGGTACAGGCACATCATAAGAACTACGAAGGTTACATTTCAGCTAAGTTAGAGCAGAGCTCTAGCATTGTGGGATGAGGATATATGTTTGTTATGTACATAGCATGTACACATATGATAAACATGCTGGAGAGGTAATCTAAGTGGCGACACAAGGGGAGAAAGACGAGTGTATCCCAAAGTTACCGATGAAGGGTTTAGAGTATGTTCGGGATGAGCAAACAACATTCACTCCGTTGTAGGCTAAGGTATGATGTCGTAGTTGGCACTTGAAATAAATGTCAACGGCCACTAGAATGAAGCTTAAGATGAGGGGGTTGAATGGTAAAATAGTACAATTCCAGGATAGGTAGCAAATAGCAGTTACTTGCTAGAAGTCCAAATGTGTCTTGCATAGACACTTAAGACTATCTTTCCCACATGATCCATACCTGGATCAGGCAGAGGTGAAAAGCATGGGTTACATGGAGGTGTAAGTCAGAATATACAGGACTCGAACATGGATACAAGTCCAGGTTATATCAAATGTCGGTATTGTAGGAAGACTCATAAAATACCAGGTAGACACCTTGATGACTCCAGGTATTTTAGGATTAGTACGAAGGCTCACCCGCTCTTAGGCCATGACTATGGCTTAAATGAGGATGCCAAGTCATTTGGAATGCCAGAACAACAACATAACATCATGACAGAGAAATGTAATAACTAACATTTGGAGGATGTAGAACAACGTTGAATCATAACCCCCAATGATAGGTGGGTCAACAATATAGGGAACATATAATAGCGGCTTAGAAGCCACAAGACGATTAATGAATACGTAAAGGAGTAATTGGATTGGTGACTCTACTGAGTAAAGGTCACAACAAAACGGTGAGTTGTGTACGTTGTAGCAGGCGTAAGGGTCGGAATACTGAGGACCCTTATTAAAGATGTTTAGCAATCTGGGTAGAAAGGTTATTGTCTAACATGAAGGGTAGTCTTTGCTAACATGCAAAGATATACCTGCGGCTTGAAAGGCAGCAAGAGCTGAAAAACTCTTTAAAGATTTGATGTATGACTTAAGGAAGAAGACTTCCATGTCCTAGGACAAGATGGTGAATTGAATTTACCAAAGACATTTTTAATAATTAAATAGATAGGTAGGTAGCATTTATACGTCATGCCATATTGGCAGCGTCCATGAGGACATATAAGGAACCCTCAGAGACTTGAAGACAAGATCTCTGGATAGAGGAGGCCTAGCTTGCGAGGTCTTTGTGTGGTATTGTCCTTCGGGATAGTCACATAATCCCTTGGAATATGTAAGTTCATTTGCGGACTTCAGGACGTTTAGGCATTAAAATAATGGTTGGAAATACTTTGCCCGGATCATATCTAGATATGCTAAAAGGAGGATAGCCAACAATAGTTGGATGTCATTGGACCCTTACAGTGGAAGAACCCCAAAAGAGGGTAGGTCTTTGTCAATTTGTGGCGTGTGGTGGCGCAGATAATTATTCACAGCCATATAGGCGGTGAGGTTTGGCACAAAGTAATACTAAAGTTTGTAGCCGGGATTGATTTAGAACGAAGGTGTTAACACTATTGTAGGGGTCTAACACAAGCACTCATTACGTATTACGTGGTATGTATCACGGTCCGGGGAAATGGTCCACAAAAAGAACATGACCATTGAGAAAAGTAGTGAAGGGTGGTAGGATTAAAGCTACCCATGGTCCAAATTTAGAAGGTCTTTGCATGGCAGTCCCTAGTTGGTTGGGCGAGAAGAGATCCTTTCTCTAGGAAATGAGACGAGTCAAGGTTTAGACACTAGAGAGAGACAACGTTAATTACAGTTATGTCTATAAAACATTTCTTGTATAACGTCGAATAAGGTCTAATATAAAGCATATGAATGTAGTATGGATTGAATCATGGCAAGGGCCGAAGAAATTGTGTTATTAAGGCATCTACCAAAGGAAAAATATAGGTCGAGGAACGCCGATAACCGGACATTATTATCGTCACTTAAAGAATATCCAGGGATATAACACATGCTGCTATTCTAGAGAGTTGCCCTGTCATTGTTAATTAAATTCCGGAATTAGTCCCACCAAGTGATTTGATGTTATCATAACAAGTTGGCCGGACTTGCTAGATTACGTCGTTTCATTTGGTCGGTTTATTCCTAGGGGCTACTAGCTTTATATATGGTTAACAGTTATCCGGTCGACTATGGCAGAGAGAGGTCGACTCCCGTGGCTATGGCAAGACTGCTTACTCTGGCGGCTATGGCAAGAGAGCTTGCTCCGACGGCTATGGCGAAAAAAAGCTTGCTCCGGTGGAGTTGTTGCCTCCACAACGTGGATCTATGGAAGGCAGTCTTTTAATTTAAATAGAAAACAGAGCTACTATAAATAAAATCAAAACTATTATATTCCTTGATAGAGGAACTTAGCCCATTGGTAAAGGGGCTGACTTGGTTGTAGGAGGTTAAGGGTTCAATCCCACAATATGCCCCTTTCTTTTAAAAAGAGTTGTGGTCTAGAAATAAAACATTAGATATGTATAAGAAAATTTATAAAACATAAATATCACATAAAAAGAAAGTTGGCTCATTGGTAAAGGTGTTGGCTTGGGTGCAGAAGGTCAAGGATTCAATCCTAGAATGTACCTTTTGCTAAAAAAGATGTTTAACTAGGCAAAACAGATTATTAGATGTGTGTAACAAAGGAAACAAAGGGATAAAACATATACATAATACATCAATAGAGTTGGCAAAATGGAGAGACTGTTGGGTTATAAGTGGGAGGTCACGTGTTCGAAATGGGGTGGGGGGGGGGAAGAAAAATTTTAATTTTTTTTTTTTTTTTTTTTTTTTAAAGGTGGCGGGCACCCCCCGGCCGCCGTCCGGCACCCCACTTAGGGTGTTTTTTTTTTTTTTTTTATTATAAGTAATGATGGAATGCTTTTACACTTTGATACAGGGATAAACCTTTATTGGCTCGTCAAACAATTTTAATACAAGATATCATAGTAATGGTATGAGTACGGTGTTGGGATTTTATGGTTCCATGGCATTTTAGCTTGACCTTTATTGACTTCACTGGTTTTCGCTGGAAAAAATTCTGATCAGTGCATAAGAATAATGGGCAACATATCTAATGATAATGGAATTGCATTATTGCAGTATAATAGATGTTTTGGAGCCTCTAAAGATGTCCAAAGGTACAGAACTCAATGAGGATAAAATGAGTACATGCCCAATGGATATGGATTTCTATATACGCTTCTCAATTTAAGGCTAGAGTGCAAATGGGGTAAGCAAAATTTGATCGCTGCATAAGAATAATGGGCAACATATCTAATGATAATGGAATTGCATTATTGCAGTATAATAGATGTTTTGGAGCCTCTAAAGATGTCCAAAGGTACAGAACTCAATGAGGATAAAATGAGTACATGCCCAATGGATATGGATTTCTATATACGCTTCTCAATTTAAGGCTAGAGTGCAAATGGGGTAAGCAAAATTATCACTCTACTTTTAAGATGTGGAAGCAAAACTCTATCACTCTACTTTTAAGATGTGGAAGCAAAACTCATGGTCACATGGCTCTAGAAATTAGGGGATTATGGCTTGTAATAATAATATACTTGAAATGAGTTCAAGTTAGCACATGTTGAAGACCACACTTACAACTTGGATTCTAAAATGCATTGCTCTATGGTTTTGGAGAAATGTAAGACCTTTACGAGCTTATGACTCTATGACTTGAAATAAATGAGGTCCTTGAATTAGCTACATGTTTGTCACATGGTAGGTTCTGCAGATACACCTTGAGATCTGACTAAGGCTTGAGGGGTCTGGAAAAAATAACAGTTCTGAAGGCCTTATGGCATGAAATAAAAGATAGGCCTGAAAGAAGTTCAGACTCAAGACAGATGGAAATATACACATATGGAGGTCCAACACCAAGGTAACTACAAACTGGTACAAATTTGCAGCTATTGGCTTGAAAGAAAAAAGAAAAATATGGCATGCACCTAGAAGATAGCTTTTTCGACTTATATGATGCATGTTACTTAATTGAAGATGAAAATTAGGGCTTGGCTTAGAAAAGCAACGAATTAGGGTTGTGTACGACCTATCTCACAGATAAAATCCGAAATGCAAGAGCATTCAAGCAGAGCTGCCGAAAGGCCAAATGCGTGGAAGGAGAGCTTTGTAGCCGATCATGCAAAGATACCCTTGATGCTGCATTCTGGTACATGGCTGAACTTTCTTCTGGATCAATAGGCAAGGATTAGTATTTGCCAGGATTTTGTCTACGGCTGAAAGAAGACCTGCCTGCGAACATCTCATAAGCAATTCTTGATAATTCTTTGGCACTGGAATAACTCAGCATGATGGCCACGAAATAACTCAGCATGATGGCCAGAAAATTATCTGGATAAATTTAATGTTGAAAATGCGGAGCATTAGGCTGGAGTTTTCCCTCAAATTCGAGCACAACAGGTTACACTTCCTGTTATAATAGTTTTGGATTTTGTGCATTGGAATTGTATGTGGATCATTTTATTTCTACATGTAAGAAATGATTGTCTTCATAGCTAATGTAGCAGATCCATTTGACATGAAGTCTAGATCTTATAGGCATGATTTGGATGTCTTGTTTTTGATAAATAACTAGTTGTACAGTTAAAGCATAAGCTGTAGTTCCAGATCTGAGATAGGCAGGTCTGCAAGATAGCATTATGTACACTTAAGATTTTGCCTAGTTCTAAATATAAGGCTGTAGTGCACAAGAAGAACTGTGACTGCACATCTCAGAATCTACCACTGCAAAAGTGAACCCATCAAGCTATTTATTCATATTTGTTTATTATTGCTGCATTGGTAACAGTTATGGATGGGCTTTGCCTGTCACAGGCTGGCCGAAATTGGAAAATGGGCTTCAAATTAGATTCCGATGCATCAAAACTCTTCCGGATTTACAGCCAAGCGAATTTTCTTCTTCCAGATTTGTAGCCAGGCAAATTTTCTACTTGTATTTGCATGCCAAGAGCTAGAGAAGATGCCTTTCTGGTTGCATTCCAGTACAAGCATACATTGCCAATAATATCAACAGTACGAAGCATGGAGCTGGATCTCCCTCACAAAATCGAGCCCAACAGGTGAAACTTCTTGATTATATTCTTTACATGACAAATGCATTTGGCTGGAAGCTTGCTCCAAATCATAAACAGGTTTTTATATTACAAATCTAGAGGTCTTTAGTAGGTCTCTACAATATTTATTGCATGTCTTTTGATTATGCCTTATGCATTATGGCTGTTCACGCTAGATGTATAAATGCTCTAAAATGACTTACAGTCTTGTATCGCTGATGTAGACAGTATTGTTTATCTCTGTCTGCTTCAATAAATATGCAATATGTTTGCTCATGAATTTGCTTAGTGATACTACTAGAGTCAACAAGTAGACTAGCATTTGCCCTTGCCTAAACCATTAGGCTCAGTCTCAAAAGTTCAGGGCTGTGTATGGTGTGCGGATCAGAAAAGACATGGAGCTTCACAAGTGGGTAAAATATCGCTAAAATGAAACTGTCATGTTTTATTATTTTGAGATGCAGAATAGCACATGTATACATTCTTTGTTTTGCATCCTAACACATCTAATGCCCATTTGGGGAAACTTCTTGCAAGGTGAAGGGTGATAAACCCAAGAAGTTCATTGCTTACCTGTTAGTAGCTTAGGCTTTTACCCATTCTTGGCTAACTGTCCTCTGGTTCTACTGCAGGTAACCGAACTTCTTGCTCTTTGTTTTGAAGTTGTGATAAATAAAGTGCGTATATCATGCAAATTCTGCGTACAATGAAACTTGTAATGGAATTTCTTCCCCCCCGTTATTTCAATTCTAGAAGACATGACAGCAAGTGATAGAAAGATGAGCGGAAAGTTTAAAACATGATTTTACTTCAATAAATCTAAATTTCTACACTTTCTATATTGGAAAGAGTTTTTCTATCTTTAGGATGATAATTCAGTTTCAGTATGGATGTTATCGAATAAAGCTTTGGCTGAAATTTTGTTTTAGGATATGGAATAAATGGTTTTGGCAGACACTTTTGAAGTATGAGAATCTTTAGTAGATAAATTCAAATTGTAACCATATTAAGGCCTAAGTTAAGATGCACCTGGATTAACTTAGGGCTGCCAATTGTACCTAGAAGTGTTCTTTGCAAAAGTTCATGAAAAGGTAAAAGTCTGTTTGAAACAGATTTAAAAGGTTTTTTTTTTTTTTAATTAATTAATTAGTGTGGCGGGCACCCCCTACCTCGATGTCGCCACCGTCGCCAGCAACAGGGTTAGGGTTTTGCACCGGGTACACTCCTCTTAATCCCACTTAAACCACATTAAGTCAATCATGACGACATCTACTACACCACCCAAATCTCATACTACTCCAAAATCCTCACTCACTAGCTAACGACCTAACGAGTTTGACATGGCCGGTGCTATGATCCGTCCACCAAAATCATGGCTCGATACCGCTGTGGCGCCCACAATATATATCGACCCGTACGTATACATACGGGACTTTCCCTCCCATGGCGACCATCTGCGTAGTGAGCGGAACCCCTCCGTCTATCCGGGCCATCTATGGAGAGATGCCCGAGTGAAGGACACGGAGGGTCATTCGCCCACGCCTTCAATGGGGCTCCCGCCGCAGGCGTGAATACATGTTAGCACACAAAGACAAATATATATATAAATAACCACCACGAAGGGTGGAACATCCATCCAAATACCCACGCCAAAGAATATGCATCTAATCCTAAGGAAAACACCCAAACCCCGTGTTCTACCGGTGCTCGTGACTCCCGTGAGGATAGACCGACGGCTCGGCCTCAAGAGATCGCCAGACAGAGGTATAACCGGCGCTGGCCGGCATAGAACATCGGCTAGGGTTGTCCACTCCATCGCCCCTCCCGCACGCTTTGCGGATGGGTCGATTCACGCTTATGGTTTCGCTATAGCCTTCAGGAGACGCAGCTCGAGGTATCACCCCGCTGAGCCTACTCCAGGGTTCATGACGCCCCGGTCCGACGAGGCAGGTCAGGGAAGTGTCCCCTTCCAGGATCACAGTGGTTCCATGGGTGCGCTAGAGAATACGTGCCGCATCAGCGACCCCCGCATCCGTACCCGACTTACTCACCCTAAATCTACTCAAAGTGCAAGGTGCCCCATACGGGTCACACCTCTACACCCAGGGAGTGTCAGACCCATACCCGGCCCTCTACGTGACCGGCTATCAGGCCTAGCCCACTGTAGGAGTCTCAGGAGCCTTTTATGTTCGTGCAAGACCCCACCCCCACTTCACCACTGCGTCCCTTCTTTGGTGCTAAGCCAATCCATAGCATCTATGACCCGGTGGTCTCTTGTACACAGGCCGCATCTAATGGGATAATACAGGGCTCTATCTAGGAGCATACTACAATACATGGGCTCAGAGGTCTCTACCCCCCGTAATTCCCCCATTTCAAGAGTAATACTATGCAAAGAACTATCAATCCATCATTTAAGAGCAAGTACAGAATCAGAGATAAGGAGAACTCACCTTTGCAATCAAGGGTTAGTTCCTACAGGTAAAGCATAGAGAACACAGAGAAACAGAAGAAATACACACAACAAGTGCCCAACAGGGGCGCTACCCTACGAATAACACTGACTAAGCTCTGGACTAACCGGCCGAATCGGGCTTGGGATGGCTCCATCTCGATTTCTTGAAAGGGTGCCTGGTCTTTGCGCTCCTCCTCCTCCCCATCTCCAATTGCTCCTAATTCGAATTGGGGCACAAAAGCCCTAATTTGGGTGTCCAAAATGGAAACCCCGCCTTGCCCAATCGATTTGGGCGGTGGTGGCAACTCGGGTTGGCTAATATTAACTAATTTGGTATTTTAGGCCCTTTTAATATTAGATTAGCCTTAAATTCGAATTAGGGTTTAAGGTTAGGTTTCCACCTTTATAATTTAATTATTAACATAGCTAACCTTAGCTTATGAATAATTAATGTGCCATTAATTATTCATAGTGACGTGTCACGTATTTATACTTAAAAAGGCGTATAAATATGTGGAACGTCACAAGCGCCTGAAGGCCTTCTGGAGGTAAAAGAGAGCTCAATAGTTGGCTAGATGGAATGTGCAGGAGCATAAGTGCTACATGTGCAAACAGAGGCAGATCGCCATAGCTTGAGGCAATATCTTGACACTTGCTTCCTCAATAAGCTCTGGGATGCTAGTGCCCTTGAACAGGTCAAGACAGCACGCTACCAACGCCACATAAACCCCAGATTAGAACGGGGCCTACAATGCTACCTGCATACCCATTTGCCTATGAAAAAGCGCAAACTCATTCTCCCATTCGCATAGAGGCACACCATCTTCGAATTGAGACGGCAGATGGATTGGTGAGCCAAAGCCAGAACAGGCTTTGTCAATGCTGCCAAATGGGAGTCATTGAGGATGAATCTCATACCCTTCAAAGTTGCCTAGTATATGATTAAATTCAGATGCACTATGCTGAGTTGGTCAGGCCTGGCCAGCCACTACATGTGACATTGAGCAAGGCTTCCGTACGCACGTTGGGAGCATACCTTCAGGAGGTCATGGATATGCGGAATCAGCTATGTCCTCGATACACACTTGACATGTATATATACATACAAGAAATTTAATGCGTCCTACGGTGCATGTTCGAGTTTTAGCATGTTCCTACGTGCAAGTTCTTGTAAAAGAATCTCTTGAGAATACTTTCTAGAACTTTCTAGAGCCTTCCAGAACATTCTAGGACCTTCCTGAACTAGCTATAATATTATAGTCTATTTTATCTTAATGGGAACATTACCCTTAAGTATATGTGAAATATAAATTATTTATAGAATTAATGCTTGGTCTAGTGGTTAAAATGGGGGGCTAGGGGGTCAATGACCAGGGTTCGAATCCCCCGCACAACATAAAAATTTTAAAAGCCTTTTCCTAAGGGATGAGCATTCAACTTGGGCCGTAGGATCTTGGACCCGATCAAGGGTCGAGATCTCACGCAACATGAGCCATAGGATCTATTACATATAATTTTCAAAGTCATGTGCACTGTAGAATATGTGCCAAGCCACGTGAGCCGTAAGATCTTGGATCGACGATCAGGATCGAATCAACCTGGACCGTAGGATCGATTACATATAATTCCCAAAGCCATGTGCACGTAGGATGTGTCCCAAACCAACGTGAGCCGTAGGATCTCGGACCGACGATCAGGATCAAATCAACCTGGACCGTAGGATCGCTTACATATAAGCTACAAACAAACTCCCAAGCCATCCGGTAGATGCGATATGCCCCAAAGCCACGTGAGCCGTAGGATCTCGGATGGTCGGTCAGGATCAAATCAACATGGACCGTAGGATCGCGTCTATACGGATTATATATATAAACTCCCAAGCCATCTGGGCCGTAGGATACGTCCCAAAGCCACGCGAGCCGTCGGATCTCGAATGAACGGTTGGATAAGCGCGACAAACATAAGAACATATATAGAGTAGATAGATAGATATTTCATGATGGTGTATACTTGTACTGTTTGACAGCATTCTTATTACTGCCACGGTTTTTCCCTCGAAAACCCTTCGGGGCAGGGTTTTTTTAACCCGGATAGTAATAAGTTTGTTGTGCTCTTCATTGGGTCCCATAGGCCGATTTGTAACAATTGCCAGACTTGCAATAGCCAGAGTTCCAACAGAAGTAGCTATGCGCATTACGGGTCATAGATTAGTAGAATGATATGAATCATCTTTAGTTCCTGCAAATTCAACAAGCTCGGATATATAAAGCTAGCTAGAATTTTTGGGAACTTGAACTTATGGCACAAACTCAACATCCAACAAATTGAACATCTAATTGGGCTCAACCTTGCGAACACTGCAACCAAGGTCTATCTGGCTCTATTCAATCTGAAAACCTAACAAAACAACTGCTCTATCTCCTTTGGGTTTTTGCCTTCAGCTTAACAAAATAAAAGTTTAGGATCTTGCTCAAGTTTTATACGGGAATTTGGATTTAAAATCATGAACAACAACAATCTCTTCTTCCTACTCTTTTTGGGTTGCCCCTAGGGAGGCAAACCCTCGCTTACTTGGGGTTTGTGGCATATCCTATGTATATGCTGGAATATACCTAGGATATGCTGGTGACTGCTCCAAACCCTTAGTTGGCTGTAAACTAGCGGTCTTGTGGGTTCTGGATCAAGGATGTTCTAACCGGGTAACTGGCAGCAGGGTAGACCCGAGCTCCAATCTGATGATGGGCCCTGTGCTTCATGCAAGTCCTCTGAAATATTGCTAGCTAGTGAGTCCGTCTAGGAGGTCTGACCGGTGGACGCCTTTCAATCGGAAGCTACCTACCTTTACAGGTGTTCCAAGGTCGATAGATCTAATTTGCAACAGAATTGGTCGGATGCTCGTAGAGGTACGTCGTTATGCTCAGCCCAGCTCGTATTTTGTAAATGTATATAATCGTCTTCTTGTTATATTGATGTCGGAATCTTTGTATGAGGATGTAAGAGGCCAACGTTAATATAGTTTTTGGCTTTTGTGTTTTTGAAGCTGGAAGGCATTAGTCCCTTTTACAGAGTAATCGTTGTTAAACTGCATCCTCACATTTTGAACAAAATCGTTAATAGTGCACATAAGATGAAGATCAGCTATTCTTATTTCCAAAAGCTGTTGCGGCTCTGTTATGCTCTGAATTGTTCATCATGTTAGGTCCTTCTATTCACAGGGTTATCATCTGCAGCAGATCGTTCAGGTATGCAGTTTGAGTAATCAATTTGATATTTGTTTTAGGGGTTTTATTTCAGTTATTGGTAGGCATTTCCAAGATATGAGGAAGTGTCTACGCACAATTTCAGAGAAAGCATATGAACAAATTTAACATATATGTTTAGACGAACTGCTGAATTCCATGGAGATTAACCTGGGACAGGGGATGCTTATGTCTAGAAATGTTGCAAACTGCCTTCTTCATGAGTGCACACAGTGGCAAGATCTAAAACTTGGTAGGCATGTGCAGTCTTTGATCATCTACAGTGGGCTTCATTGTGTTCCTCTTTTGGCTAACCATCTCATTCGTTTTTTTGCCACTTGTGGAAGCCTGGTTGATGCAAACCAGACCAGGCATTCAAGATGCTTACAAATCTAGATCGGTATACATGGAATGCAACCATCAATGCTCATGCCAAACTTGGCGAATGTGCGACGGTCCTAGGATTATTTGATGGCATGCTACAAGAAGGTAAAACTCTGCCAGACAAATTTACCTTTATGAGCATCATGAAATCATGCAGCAGCACAGTTGCCATAGAACAGGGAAGGAACATTCACGAGCAGATCATTGAGATTGGATATCAGTTTGACGTTGTTGTGGGGAGTACTCTTATACATATGCATTGCAAATGCTGGAGTTTGAAGGAGGCACGGAAAATATTCAATACCTTGCCTCACCACAATGTGGTCTCCTGGAATGCAATGATTGAGAGGTATGCACAACAGAGTCAAAGTGATATTGCCATAGATTGTCTCAAGGAGATGCAGCGCCAGGGCATAAGGCCAGACAATGTCACACTTTTAAGCATTTTGAAAGCATGTAGCAGCAATCTTGATACCTTAGATCCATTGTGGGCTGTTGAAGAACCGATGTTAATCACAATCTTATAGACAGCTTCATTATTAATGATAATATTGAAATGTACAAAAAGCTGGAAATTTGTAGTTGGGGGCAATCATTTTTGGTCCAGAATGTGCTTGTTGCCACCACTGTATTGGCGAACCATCTCATTTGTTTATTTTTTGCTTCTGGAAGCCTGTTTGAAGCTCACTAAGTATTCAATGGAGTTTTAACACCAGATCAATATACGTGGAATGTTCTAACATATGTCCATGCTATGGTTGGTTATGGTTGTACTGCAATTAACTTGTATCATAAAATGAATCATGATGGCAATAAGCCAGATAGATGCACATTTCTGGCTATTATGAAATGGAATGGCACAATAGGATCCATACAGGTATATCCATGCCCAGGTTCTTGAGAATGGAATGCAATCAGATATTGTTGTGGGTAGTTCCCTTGTTGGTATGTATAGTAAGTGTGGGAGTCTGAAGGAGGCAGAGAAGTTTTTCAGGGTTTGTTAAATCTAGAGGTGGTCTCATGGAATGCAATGCTTGCAGCCTATGTTTATCATGGTAAAGGTGACCTCGTATTAGACAGCTTTAAAAATATGCAGCACGAAGGTATAGAGCGAAGTGCAGTAACGTTTCTAAGCGTCATAAAATCATGTGCTGCTATGGGTGCCATGGAACAAGGTAGATGCGTCCATGAACAAATCATTGAGCGTGGCTTACAATTTCATGTTACTGTGGGCAACACTCTTATTGACATGTATACAAAATGCATGGGTTTTAAGGAGGCAGCAAGAATCTTTTACATGCTGCCAAATGAGGATGTTGTCTTGTGGAATACAATGGTGGATATGTCCAGCATGATGAAAGCTTGTATGCTATAACATGCTTTGAAGACATGCGACATGCTAGAGTAAAAGCAGATAAAGCCTCATTTTTTAGCATCTCGAAAGCGTGTGGCAGCTTAGGTGCTATAAACCGTGGCAGGTTCATCCACCAGCAGGTTGTTGAGGTTGGGCTTGAAGCTGACGGGTAAAAGCATGTTAGGGTGTCCCTTAAAAAGTATTATTTAGTGACTAAAAAGGTACCTAAAAAGGTAGCCAGGACTGGGTACTGGGTACCTGTATAATATCTCAATATAAGGTATGTTTTAGAACTTTTTATATATATATTGGTCTCCGATAGCATTATCTTTATCTTAACTTTGAATATTACCACGTCCTTGACTTTTATTTTGGATTTTTGTATTAGTTTTAATGAAAAGAAAAATGAGAAAGTACCTAGTTCTGAAGTACCTAGTGTATGTACTTTTGCAGGTTCCAAAAGTGGTACACCCTAACATGCTTTTACCCTGACATTGTTATTGGAAGTGCCCTTGTTAACATGTATGCCAAATGTGGGAAATTGAATGAGGCTCGCAAAATTTTTGAATGTTTATCTGACCGAAATGTAATCTTGTGGTCTGTGATGATTGCAGGATATGTACAGCATGAGGAAGAACTTATTGCAATAGAATGTTTTTCTACCATGCAACAGGAGGGTGTAGAAGGCAGATGCACGCTCATTTTATAGCATCATGAAGGCCTGTGCCAGCATTGGTGCCCTCCAACAGGGAAGGCATACTCATGAAAAGATCATGGAGATTGAGTTCCAAGCAGACATTGTTACAGGAAATAGTCCCTGCCTGCAATTCTATTAAATAGTGGGTTTTTAGCTGCAGAGCTATGCATCGAATAGAAATCTCACACTCGTTTGCTCGAATATTGCGGTGCGCGAAACCAACTTAAAAAGCTAGAATGCAATTGGGTCATAATAAAAATTACTCTAATGAAGGATCTAGAGTTCGCATTCTGGTCATACAGTTTTGGGAACAAGCCTACTTCCTTTTTTCAGAAACAAAAGCTAGCCTACATGCAAGACTGAGCTCGTTTATTTTAATGTCCTTTCCTGTGATGGCCCTTTGACGTTTCAGCTTTTTCCCCTTTTTTTTAACCATATCAGAACGCACTTCTCGCCGTGTAAGAATGAAAATCAGAGCTATTGAAATTAAAATCTATTTTTCAGTTTGCTGACCACCTACTAGTTAGAACAAATTCTGCATATAACATACCCATATAATAGTATAATAGACACATCATGTCCAGGACATAAGATTTGGAAGGTCCATAGTAAGAAGGGGATTGATAATTGGGTGTTTTTGATGCAGTATGATAAACTCTACAAATACGCAGTAGAAGATCCAGATGGATTCTGGGCAGACAGAGCACCTGAATTATACTGGGAAGCTACACGGAATGGAAAAGTGCACACTGCGAACCTTGATGTCCGTAATGGTCATATTTCTGTGGAGGTACATTCGCTTATGCAATCTATATTTCTGTTCATACCATTTCCCTAATTTCTATGGCACTCTTTGATATGTCTCCAGTGGTTTAAAGGTGGGAAAACAAATATATATTACAATGCACTGGATAGACATATGGAAGCAGGCAAAGGGAATGATGTCGCCTTCCTATGGGCCTTGGTCATGATAAAAGACTCACTTATACCAAAGTTCTTCAGCTTGTATGCCAGGTACATATATCTGCCAAAGACTTTGAAAATGATTACCTTAAGAGTTGAGATTAATGATGATTAATTATTTTTCAGCGTTCTTTAGGTGTGAAGAAAGGAGATACAATTATAATCTATATGCCTATGATTGTGGAGCTGCCTATACCAAATGCTTGCTTGTGCCCGTATTGGAGCAGTACATTCGGTAAAGAATAGGTCCAGCTACTATTTTGGGGAGGTATCATCATTGCTCTTACATAGTTATGCTTGAACTGCTTTTGTTCATGTATGAGCTATGTATGAGCTCTTATGATACTAAAGCAATTAAAGAGACAACCCATGATAAATCTTTGCCATGTGTAATAATCTTGAAAATGGCAATTTTTAGAAGCCACCAAGTGGTCATAATCTTAACATCATATCTGCATGTTTTTCCTATCCACACAAATTGAGGATATCCAGCACATAAGGACTAAACTTGATTTTGTTATCCAGGGAATACTTACAATAGTACGTTCTGCAAATAATGGGCATTTTGCATCTATCAAGGCTGCTGAGAAGAGGGCATTGGCTACGCCTGTTATGGTCAAGCATTGGGCAAAATATAAGTGGGGGCGTATGCCCTGTTCAATCAATATTTGTATCTAATTTTAATATTCTAGAAATCCGACTATAGTGATGTAAGAAACTGCGAAAGCTTGAAACCGCTGAAGGGTTTGGGTGATTTTCCATCGGCAGCAAATAAGTAAGTCATGTTTCCAATAACTTCATGACATCTTATTGTGCTAAAGGACTCATATTTTGCGTGTAGATTGGCTATTGCATTGATGTCTGCAAGCAATGAGTCAGCAAAGTAGAAGACTTGAATATTGAATCTGATATTCCATGCACTGCTTTATGCGTACTTGTTATAAGCAAATATGCTATTTTTGAAAGAATTGGATTTTGCTCGCTCGCTCGCTCCCTATTGTTTATTTTCTCGTGATGGATTAAAAAATCGCTCTATTACGAGGTTTTGTCTGCCAATCATGACTCAATTAGCAGTTTGAAGGTTTTTACGGTACTGTAGCCAACCATTATGAATATTTGTTACTTGGGATCTTATTGGGAAGTTCCAAAGTATAGTCTTGATCCTTTTGTAATAAGTGTGACATGAAATGAAGTCCATGTATGTTGCTTTTTAACTTGAGACTGTAGAAGGGTCTGAATGACAACCCATCAGCAGCAAATAAGTCCATTCTATTATTAGTAACTCAATTCAATAACTTTAATATCTTATTGTGCTTAAAAACTCATATTTTGCATGTAATTTGGCTATTGCATTGAATGGATATCTGCAAGCAATGGGCAGCAAAATAGAAGACTTGAATATGTTGAATTGCACTGGCTTTATGCAATATTTTGTTATAAGCAAAGATGCTACATTTGAAAGAACTTACTATGGCTTCTCTTGATGGATTACTCAATTGGCGCTATTTTTAGGATTTGCATCCCAATAAAGGGGTTCATCTCCCCTGCAAAGGGATTTGTCTCGCAATGAAGGGGGCCATCTCCCCTGCAAGGGCATCACGGCTCGCCCATTTACCGGCCCTAATGCCTTGCAGGGGAGGGGAACCCCTTTAACCGGTTCTTCCAAGAGGATTTTATGAGGATTTTTCGAGAGGATGTTAGGACGGGAAGGGTCTATTTTACATCGATTCAGGCAGAAAGAAATGGAATGCAAGAGTAATAACTAGAGAAACACTGCCGGATTGAAGAAAGAGCCTGATAACAGCTAACAGCCTGCTTACTGTGATAAAACCAGTTAGCAGCCTACTTATCAGGCCGGTTACAGCTAATAAACAATCTCAATTTAGTGACCAGATTTAAAATCCTCACGGAACTCCCAGTTAAGGTAAGGTTACCAGTCTGGTTGAGGCCGATAACCAAAAATGCATGATCGAGGTTGTACGCTCGATAAGGTTAAGGTTCACTCAATTAGCAGTTTTGGAATCTTATTGGAAAGTTCCAAAGTATGGTTTTTTTCTTGGGTTGCCCCAAAGGAGGCAAAGCCCCGCTCAGGTGGATTCTTAGCATATTCTAAGGATATGCTGATATATACCTGGTATATTTTGAAAACTGCTTCAAACCTGCTAGCGCCCTTAAACTGGTGGTCACCCTCGTTAGTAGGCAAAGCTCTTCTTACCATGTAACCGGTAGCCGGAACAAAATGCGGGCCCTCTCCTATAATGCATTTATCTGCAAGAATTGCATTCTAGGTCGCCATTATAATCCCTCAGAGCTGATTCTCTTGTAGGATACTTGTATTCTATGCCTGAGAAGAGGGCATCGCAGTGTGGAAGCGATTGTGGCAGGGCGAATGGCGGAGCATCAGCTATGGCATTCTGGTCTGCCTCAAAGAATCGGCTAAACCTTGAGAGGCCGATTTGCAAACAACTCATTCCTTCAGATGGCAGGTTCTTGTTTATTTCTAGGGTTTCTTACAAAGCAATTGATGAAAGACTACTGTGGCAAAGATGACTAAACAACCCGTAAAACATGAACCTTGATTAGAGTCGTTCTTCTTTCCCAGAGTGCAACTGTTGAAGGCTTGAAGCTTGAACGAGGTCCTGTTGTGTGGGCTGTAGACTATGCATGTGGAACTAAAGGTGATGGTAGAAGCGAATGGTTGCTTGTCATAACTGTTGTGCTTGGCAGCTTGTGATAACTATGGTACTTGGCTACACACCTGATGTTCAGACATTTTAGGTTCTACAAAGTTGTGTGTAAAAGGTGTTGGTAATGAGCCATCAGTGAAGATGAGTGCTTGTAAAAATAGTTAGATTGCTAGGACGGCTTTGTGGTTTGCATACGTTGTACTTCTTGATTTTCAAAGTGACCATTAGTAGATCAAGTTTTAGCTTTACATTTGCCTTCCCAGAACGACCATTAACATGTTAAATTTCAGTTCTACAATTGCCTTCCCAAAACGACCATTAACAGATCGCCATTAACAGTATTGTTATATTTTAACAGATATTGTTATGTTAATAATTGACAATAAGCTTATGTAGATTAGTTTGTTCTGTTGTTAATTAATATAGAATAGAATATATAGTCCATCGAGACCAACATGTGGTGTGAAAGCTTCATAAAAAAAAAACCTTAGTTTAGCATAACAAGCAATTGGTAAAATTTATCTTAATTTAACCCACGATCTAAAGGTTAATGTCATGGTTTTTGTCCAAGGAAGAGAGTGTTTGTTCAAATTCAACTCTTTGGAAGAATATTGCGGTGCAATTATCATTTACATGTGACTGAATCCTAATGTGAGTAAGAATCTTAATTGTTTGTTATGATGTAAAAACAATTGTTCATTATAGATATGATGTTCCTTGCCATAAACGACTATTGTCAATGAGTAATGAGGCTTGATAAATACATGTTTATGCATGCTAGTGCAATGTTTTTGAGTAATTTATAAAAATAGTTATTATTGAGTTTTTGGGTTGCCCCTGGGGGGCAAACCCTCGCTTAGGTGAGTTCTTAGCATATTCTAAGGATATGCTGATATATACCTGGTATATTCCAAAAACTGCTTCAAACCTGCTAGCGCCCTTAAACTGATGGTCACCCTCGTTCGTGGACGAAGCTCTTCTTACCGTGTAACCGATAGCCGGAACAAAATGCCGGCCCTCTCCTCTAATGCATTCATCTGCAAGAATTGCATTCCAGCTCCCCATTATAATCTCTCAGAGCTCGAGTCGAACCCGAGCAACAACCCTATTCTCAACAACAACTTCCACAACTTCTCAAAGCACCATCTGTGCATGACTTAGCATTATATATACTTGAGGTTCTAGATGAATGTCATCAATTACTGAGCCCTCAGTAGTCATTATCTCTGATTGTCTAGTATCATCATTACTGCAAAGGTTTTTCCCTTGAAAACCTTTCGAGGCAGGGGTTTTTTAATCCTAGTAGTAATGATTGTACTAGCCCATTGTATGGGTCCCATGACCTATTGGTCTTCGTGGACGTTAAAAAAATCTATTCTATTTCTATTCTATTTGCTTGTGAACTAAGCCTTATTTTCTGCAGGGTTTTTGATCGGCCTTAGTGTCTGTGCTTAGGCTCTGCTTGTTTGCAGACAGGGGGCGGCATCATCTTTGCGTTCATCGGGGCAGAGGCCAACGTCAAATCTGACAGGAAAAAATTCTAAGGATGTGAACAAATTTGCTTGACCCAAATTCACGTCCCATTTCTTTTATCATAGTGCTAATTTTGGAGGCATGACACATGGCTCTGCAAATTTTGGAGGCATGGCACATGCCCCATGATCTAAAGGTTAATGTCATGGTTGTTTGATTGTGAAAACATGACTTTGAAGTATGATTTAAGCCACTTTACCCTCGGGACATGGGGGGCAACCCTCCGTGCGTAGCACCTTGTTTATTAACTATCTAAGGTTTAATTTATTAACTTTTATAGCGTTGCATAGCTCCAGGATTTTTAATTTAACTCTCATTTGTTCTTCTTGGCCATGCTTTCTAAATCTGTGTTTGCATCTGTGCTGATCCTGCAAGACCTCTGAGCCACACCACCAAGCTTGTGTCATAACAATCCCTTCTCTTCCCAAGGCTGGTCGTCCTCGGTCATTTGCCTTGCTAGAATAACAATCTTTTTCCAAAGCTAGTTACCTGACTATCCGATTTGAAAGATTCCAAACTTTTTCTAAAGCTAGTCACTTGACTATCTGCTTTGCTGGAATAATCACCTTTTCTATTCCGTTCTATTCTGTTTTGTTTTATTCTATTCTATTATATTCTAAACCAATCACCTGACTATTCGATTTATTGGCTAGTCCATTGGGTTAGCAACTAAGAGATCTTGTGTTCAAGTCTCTGGGGGTCCGTCATATGTCCTCATGGACGCCGCCAATGTGGCATGACGTAAAAATACTATCTATCTATCTATCTATCTATCTATCTATCTTTGAAAGGATTTCTTAGGCTAGTAAACTTACCATCTGCGTATAAGACATCATTCTAAGGATTTGGCTTCTGTGCTGCAATCACAGTTACCCCCTTACTTCTAAACTCTAGAGCAACATTTGATTGGAAAAACTCTTTCCTTACCTCAAATAAAAAACTATGCTCAGTCAAACTAGCCCTCAAGCTTCAATTCCCTTTGTTCATGTTTAGCCTCAGCTAATTCAGAACAATCCTCTTTCATTCTTGTGATTTCTTCCTTCTGCATGTTTTCCTGTGAGCCTGCATCAAATTTCCAAAAAGCAAAGGGAACATACTGGCCTTACTACCACAAATTAAGGATAAACTCAAACAAGATAACATGCAGGAATTTTCTATCAACTCTATGGAACTTCAAAGCAAAACTACTGTTTCATTGGCACAAAATAGTTTCATATTGCAACGTATTCCACAACTTGAATTTATCTCATCCTCTATATAAAACTACTTCAACTTTCCTTTATCCTAGCAGCATTCATTCTTTTCGCAACATGCTCAACATACAAAGAGGATCCATTAATTTATTTAATCAAGCAAAGACAAAATCTAGAAACAATTTAAGGCCCTAATACAGAATTTTTATTTAACAAGGTCAACTTTCGCTCTGATACCAATTGATATGAATCGTCTTTATTAGTTCCTGCAAATTCAACAAGCTCAGATATATATAAAGTCAGTTAGAATCTCTGGAAACTGGAACTTCTGGCACAAATTCACCAACCAACTCGGGCTCAGACTCAGTACAACCAGGGCGTATCTGGCTCTACCCAATCTAAAAATACAACAGAGCAACTGCTCTATCTCCTCTACCTTCACCTTAACAAAATAAAAGTCTAGGATCTTGCTCAAGGTTTATACGGGAATCTGGATTAAAATTCATGAAAAACGGCCTCTTCTTCCTACTCTAAGTATCTGTCTATCAATTTGGATGACCTATTTAGGACGTTTTAAGATGTTTGGAATAAAGTTATAACAATGAATTGGATTTTATCAACAATTGGATTAGGAACAAGCTTCATCTCTAGCGTCCAGATATCAATGGCCTCTTGAGTTTGCTAGCTTCTATATTACCTGTAACTTTTGGAAAAAGGTTTGCCTTTGGCTTGATTGGATCTCCTTTTTGTGAAATATGGTTGGGATTGCCTAAATCGTCTCAAAGTTGGGCCTTTAAGCCAAGTTCTGACCCAGTTTGAATCAATCTGCTGGATTCCGAATTCAAATGGTGCTACTACTGTAGCAATCAAGTTTAGACACAATTGTTACTTTTTTATTAACTATCTAAGGTTCAGTTTATTAACTTTTATAATGTTGCATAGCTCCAAGGTCTTTAATTTAACTCTCATTTGTTCTTCTTGGCAAGGCTTTCTGAAACTGTGTTTGCATCTGTGTTCATTCTGCAAGACCTCTAAGTCATATCCCTGAGTTTGTGCCGTAATATAGAGTCTATGAAAAGTAAGATTTCACTTCCTTCTTGTTTTTTATTTTTATTTTATTTAGGTTGCCTTATATTTCGTAATTTGTTAGGTATGACAAAACCAAGGACTTGCATATGAAGGCTGCAACGAATATTATTTCCAATCCTGTTAATGACGATGGATCCTTGAAGATGTGCGAGTCTAGAAGAAAAGGTTACTAGAATTTGGAGGTTCTAATAAAAGTAAATGCCTATGCATGGATAATCATGAAGTTGAAGTTAGTGATAATATGGTTGTACCTTTATTTTAGCTGCTGCTGATAACAAGGTGCCTATCTTGGATGAGGTTAATATGAACTCTATTACTTCTGTAACAAGAAAGGAAGAAAGAACAATTTTTATCATCCACGGAGACCAATTGGCCTATGGGATCCAATGAAGGGGTGCAACAAACTTATTACTGTCCAGGTTAAAAAACCCTTGCCACGAAAGTTTTTTGAGGGAAAAACCGTGGAAGTAATAAGAATGATGCCAAACTTTACAAGTGTACATCATCATGAAATATATGTATATATACATGTCAAGTGTGTGCACGAGGACATAACTAATCTTGCATATCCATGACCTCTTCAAGGTATGATCCTAGCGTCTGTACGGAAGACGTGCTCAATGTCACATGTAGCTGCTGACCAGGCCTGATCAACTCCGCGTAGCGCGTCCAAATTTGATCATATGCTGGGCAGCTTTGAAGGGTATGAGATTCATCTTCAATGACTCCCATTTGGCAGCATTGACAAAGTCTGCTCTGTCATAGCTCACCAATCCATCTGCCCATCTCAATTCGAAGATGTTGTGTCCCGTGCGAATGGAGGCAATGAGTCTGCGTCTTTTCATAGGCAAATGGGTATGCAGGTAGCATTGCAGGCCCTGTTCTGATGCGGGATTTATGTGGCACTGGTACTGTGCTGTCTTGACATGTTCAAGGGCACTGGCATCCCAGAGCTTGACGAGGAAGCAAGTGTCAAGATATTGCCTCAAACTATGGTGATCTGCCTCTATTTGCACATGTATGCACCTGTGCTCTTGCACATTCCATCTAGCCAACCATTGAGCTCTCTTTTCCCTCCAGGAGGTCTTGAGGCATTGTGGCCCCATTGCCATGTTATACGCTAGGTTAGGGAGACGAGCATCGTCCATATTGACCACCTTCTGAAAATAGACAATGTGGCTATCAAGGGCCGTCTTCTGAAGAGGCAAGAAACCCGTGGCCTGCAACAGAATTTGATATGGGATTATTGACTTCACCCCCAGTGCTCATACTAAGAAGGCTTTCTGTACCTGCTCCAAATCTTTCCAGGTAGTGAGGGACATTACTGGGCCCCATACTTCAACCCCATATAAAAGGACAGGCTCCACTAAGACCTTGAACAGGTGCGACTGATGGGCCCAATCATACAGTTCCACTCTGTGACTATTGTTCTGCATTGCATATAATGCCTTCCAGCCCACCGTCACTCGTAGCTGTATGGATGTGTCCCAGTGCATAGTAGAAGGAAATTCCACTCCCAAATATTTGTATGTAGGTGCCACTTCCACATTTTGGCCTTGGTAACTGAAGGAGGGGATCCTCAACTGACGTGAGGATGATATGAGGACCACCTTAGTCTTGGCCAGGTTGACGCACATATCAGTCGCTTGGCAGAATGTGCCCGGGGCGTCAAGATGGCACTGCATGCCTGCTGGAGTATAAGCTAGGAGGTCCACATCATCAGCATATATTAATTGCCTGATGACCCGGTGCAGAAGATGAGCTCCGTCGTCCCCATTGTAAGCAAGTCAGCTCTCCAACTGATCAATGTAAAGCCCAAACAATGTTGGAGAGAGAGGGCACCCCTAGCGAACCCCAATACTACTATCGAATGGTTGGCTTGTCAACTGCAACTGGCCCGAGCATCTCTCATATAACCTATACACTGCATTTTGCAAAATCTATAAGAACCCCTAGCTGTTGCAATTTTTCCCATAGCTTTTCCCGAGGCGCAGTGTCAAAGGCCTTAACAAAGTCCATGAAGCAACAAGGGAGGAGGTAAGGGTAAGAACTCTGCATATTCTGACAGTCTTGCGCTAGTTGGTGTTCAGCCATAAGGAATTATCCAGAAATAGTTTAATACGGAGAACAACCTGTGGCATATGTTACGAGTTGCTTTAGATAGAGATTCCTAAAACTAAGCCTGTTAACTAAGTCCAGAATGTTGGTCTTTGTTTCCTGGTCACGAACATGCAGAATTGTGTTTTTAATTTCACTATACAGGGTCAGCGAGGTGCATGTAAGATGCTGCAGCACTAAAAAGCAGGAGAAGAAACCTTGAAGGAAGAAGAGCAAAACGAACATAAATGATTGTGGAAATGATCTTTTTTGCCAAATTTTTAATTTGAAACTATTTTTTGACCTTTGTGAAACACTATTTTAAACTTGTGATTTGAAACAGTCTTTTGAACTCGCTGTGGATTATGAATCTTGTTGTGGAATTGAAAATATGGTTTCTAATTCATGTTTGCCTTGTAATCCATATGGAATAAGTGTATAAATACACAATATCTTAAAATTACAAGAATTTTCTTCGATGAGAAACATATTTGGTCTAATCCGTTAGGCAGACGGATTATACGCCTACAAACAAATAAATCGGGCAACCCTTGTTGATGTAGCAACTTGTTTAATAAAAAGAGAGTTTTTTTTTTCAGGTAGGAAACTGGACCTAGAAGAACCCTGCTACTAAAACCCATGCAGCGGAGGGTCGAATAGGATGGGTCGTTTATGTATTATTCCGGCGGCCCTCCTGAGGCGCAGATGCGCCCTTGAAGGTTCTTTCCCACATAAGGGATCCTCATTGCTTTGGCCCTGCTTTAATTATGGAGTTCGTCACCTTGGCTCAGCCACTGCAGCAGCTCAGGATGAACAGGACCGGGAGCCCTGGAGGGATGCCATAGAACATATTAGAAACATTGGTATATCTGCTCATATTGATTCTGGCAAGACCACTTTGACAGAACGCATTTTATTCTATACTGGAAGAATCAATTCGATACACGAAGTTAGAGGCAAGGATGGTGTTGGTGCAAAAATGGATTCCATGGATTTGGAGAGGGAGAAGGGTATTACCATTCAGTCAGCTGCTACTTTCTGTACGTGGGGGAGTCATCAGGTTTGTGTTTTTCCATTCTCTTGTTGTTGATAGAAGTCAATGAGGTTCATTTTTCTTGATCTAAACCTGAAACTACTGTTTGGGAGCAGATTAATATCATTGATACCCCAGGCCATGTTGATTTTACAATTGAAGTTGAAAGAGCATTGCGTGTACTGGATGGAGCGATCCTTGTACTTTGTAGTGTGGGAGGAGTTCAGAGCCAGTCTATTACAGTAGATCGTCAGATGCGACGATATGATGTTCCACGCCTTGCATTTATTAACAAATTAGATCGTGCTGGAGCTGATCCTTGGAAGGTTATTGGTCAGGTACAATTGTCTGGTATATAAGCTTTAACGTTTTTAGGAGTATTTTTATAAGATACTTTGCTGCAATTTGAATTTCTCAAAGCCAGACCAGAAGTTAAACGATGCATTTCTGTCTTTTATATTGTAATCGGTAAACCTTTTCGCTATATAAGATCGTTTCAGAATATAGTTCAGAACATAAATGTTAGTACACTGAATAAGATGCGGTTTGACAGGTCAAAGAGAAACTACGTCATAATTGTGCTGCTGTACAAATACCAATTGGACTGGAAAGTGATCTTCAAGGCCTCATAGACCTGATCGAAAACAAAGCTTTTTACTTTCAGGGCGCTCACGGGTTTGTTCCAGATCTTTCAATGATAGATAATTAAAGGACGTGAACTAAGTCTCTTGTTTACATTTTAACTAACCACATGGACATATTGTGGTTATAGAGAGAAAATAGTTCCAGCTGAAATTCCTTCAACTTTAATGGAGACTGTTGCACAGAGGAGAAAGGAGCTTGTTGAGGCTGTATCTGAGGTCGATGATGAATTGGCTGAGCATTTTCTTAGTGATGAGCCCATTTCAGCAGACGTGCTTGCGGTGAGACAAGGATATTGCATGCTTTTATTATGACATTCTTGTTGAATCTTTTTATGTATATTCTAAAGATGGTACTGTCTTAACTGGGTTTCAGGCTGCTATAAGGAGAGCAACCATATCTCTGAAGTTCATCCCAGTGTTTATGGGCAGTGCATTTAAAAACAAGGCAAGATTACCACGGGCCCTTTCTTGTTTCGAAAAGTTGTTGTAGATCACACGTTATTTTACTCTTATGTTAAAGTTTATGTTTGATTGCGAGTATCCATTATGTCACCACTTTATTTCCTAGAATCAATCTCATCGAGTTGTTTACGCTGTTGGATGAAACAGGGTGTACAGTTGCTTCTGGATGGAGTAGTGAGATATTTACCTTGTCCAATTGAAGTTAAAAATTCTGCGCTTGATCAAAACAAGAAAGAAGAGAAGGTTATGTTTCATGACCCTAAGATTAACAGGAATAAACTTCATGTTGTTATGAATGGTTGAGGATATATCATTATATCTTGGCTTCTTGGTCCACATTTTTCCATGGAAAGTGGATTCAAGCTAAATGAGGCTGCGGTAGTCCATTTCTTACCATAGTCATGATGCGTGTAAAATTTCAACAGCATAATATGGACATCTGGTGTATGCTGTCTCATATCATGAAATTATAATATTACAGATAGCCCTATCTGGTTCTCCCACCGGGCCACTTGTTGCGCTAGCTTTCAAGCTCGAGGAAGGCCGCTTTGGTCAACTCACATACCTACGGTTTGTTGGTTCTCTTTTCAGTTTCCTTCTTGTTAGTTTTGCTCTTTCCTCCCTGTTATCAATCCATTAGTAATGCTGCAGGATATACCAGGGAACCATGCGACGTGGTGATATGATAATAAATGCAACTACTGGGAAGAAGCTGAAGGTAGCTTTGTGATTAAAACCTTTCCCTGCGATGTGATATTAGCACTTGTTTCATTCATGTTTTATGCTGTTAAATTCTTCTTCAAATTCGATGCACTGCATGTGTTCATGGTCACATGGCTTGCCTATCTAATAAAAAGCTTGTGAATAAGCACATGACCTCATCTGATCTTTGGTTAAGGGAGGAGATAGACAGGCAAAAGATGCTGGGTCAAAAGCTCAATTTAAGTATGGGACATGCAAAGGAAGAAGCTAATTTCCAATGGTCAGTTCCAACTGTACTTTGTATATGCGAAAGAAAAGCATTGAGGTTTGCAGTGGTGTCTTGTTAACGTTCCACATTGATGAAATTGAGAAGAAGTTGTTTTGGCCTGTTACTCATTTTGAATGATATAGGCTGTGACACTAAGGGCCTCCTACACAGGAACAGCCTAATGCATATTGAAGAGTTGTACTTGTATTTTGTTTTGGATGCATCTGTCAATAACAATCTTGGGTTTCTCTCAGGTTCCCAGATTGGTACGTATGCATGCCGATGACATGGAGGTAATAAACCTGAAGAAACTCTCATTTGGATCTTATAATATGGAGATGATAGAACTTTTTACCACTTCCGTTTGAATGTAGGATATTCAAGAGGCTCCAGCAGGGGAAATTGTAGCTGTTTTTGGTGTAGAATGTGCTTCAGGTACAGTTAGGAAGCACTTCTTTGAATTCGAAGGTTCCTGCTTTTAATATTTAGCCTAAAATCTTGGATAAGCTCTGAATGCACTCCACATGCAGGGGATACGTTTACTGATCCCTCAATCCGGTACACTATGACATCGATGAATGTGCCGGATCCTGTGATGTCACTTGCTATAACAACGGCTGCCAAGGATGCTGGAACACAGGTCTGATGTTATGTATTTCATAAAGAGAGAGCATGCAAAGTTACTACAAAACTATGTTACATCTTTCACAATATGAAACTAAACCTTAATCTACATATATGATGTGATGCCCACCTACAGCCTACCTGTGTCAGGTCATCTTATAGCTATATAGCATTCTATTGTTCTCACATATACTTTACTCCATCTATTTGTCTATCTGAGCATATTCTTTCTCACCTACTGTTCACAGAACCTTGTCTGCGAGAGATGAGAGAGGAGACTTTTCGTTTATCTTCAGAAGCATGACTTTTGCCAAGGAGCAACATCTAAGTAAGATCCATCAGTATGGTCTTCTCAGCCCTTGCCCTAGCCATCTCTACCTAAAAATGACAAGAAAAGTGGACTTGGACCTGGACACCTGGTCCTCTCCACTTGAGGTGGAGCCGACCGTGCCCTTCCAGCAGGCGAGTATTATTCTGGATTCTTGAAGAAATTGGGTGAAGTAAGACTTATCTTGGATAGGCTAACTTTTCTGGTTGATTCATATAAATCTCTTTAATTAGAGGCGAATTCATGATGAACAAGATTGAACAAAACACGTTGCGAAACAGATAAACCAGCAAACATTCTGTTTGAGCATGAAAACTTACCTCCAGATTCGGACTCTTCCATGAGTTTCAGTGATGGAGATGAGGAAAACACATATGCTGCAGAGATACAAGTTCCTCATGATCATTCTACCATTGAAAATGCATGCTTATCACTCTGCCTTGTACTTTAACAGCCTGCAGGAGGAATATAACGTAAACTTTGTTCTTGAAAACGTTATGCGAGGAGATAGAAAACTCTTTATTAACAGATAGACTTACTGCAGCAAAGATTCAATTTGATGAAGGCTCAGGAGTGCATTGAATAATGCATGTCTTCTTTGACAACTCTAACAGTCAAGTAGGAGGGATAATTGGTTTGATTTGATCATTTTCTGAAATCCCAGTTCCAATTATATAGGAAATTCTAGATGTTGTGTGCTTGAACATAAGTGAGAAAGTAGATGCTCAGATAGATAAATGGATGATGTATACATATAGAGAACAATAGTTAGCTATATAGTACAAGGTAACATGGCATAGGTAGTGTAGGTTGCATACATGTTGGCTATGTCATGTATGTAGATTAGGGTTTAATTTCATACTGTGATACTCCTGAAACTGAACCCTAACGTAAACAGAAAAGGAAATAACAGAAAAAAGAGTTGCCCTGCTGCAGCCTTAAAGACTGCTTCATGTGCCGAAGCATGGATTCAACCAGAGGCTTGGTCATATCGTCAGCCGATTGCTTTCTCGTAGCACAGTATTGCAGATTTTATGATAATGTTGTTGGGCTATTCTCTCATAAAGCATAAGTGAGCATTTTAAGGGATGATACTTTGATCTTTAGCCAAGGCTATAGCCCCAGAGTTATCCACTAACATGGTGGCTTCCCTGACTAATACTCTAATATCTTGAAAATGCTTTAGCCATGCCACTTCTTGGAGACCTGACCACATCTTTTAAGCTTCAATAGTGCTTAGGCTAACAGTAACTGCTTTGCCCACAGAATTGGACATGTACCAAAGAATAGACAAACCCTATTGGTTTTCTATTTTCTCCAAGTTTTTTCTTTGGTGTAAATGGAACTAATGGGGAATTCACTGCAGTTTTCCAAGGCTTTGAACCGATTTCAAAAAGAAGATCCGACGTTTCGTGTGAGCCTTGATTCTGAGAGTGGACAGGTAAAATATTCTTTAGCAAAATATTTGGTATGTTATAGAGCCTTATGGGTGCTGATTCGCAAAATAACAAATAGACCATTATATCGGGAATGGGAGAGCTGCATTTAGATATATACGTGGAGAGAATTCGAAGGGAATACAAGGTATGAATTAATCAAAAACTCTTATTAGCAAATTGCACTTCTTTCTTACAGCCTTAATGTCAGGTTGATACTATTGTTGGAAAGCCACAAGTAAATTTCAGGGAGACAATTACAAAAAAATCAGAATTCAATTATTTGCATAAAAAGCAAAGTGGAGGTCAAGGTCAATATGGTCGGGTTGAAGGGTATATGATTCTTTTCTATGATGCTGCAAACTGAAAATAAACCATTGAAGAAAATTTTGGTTGTTCATGTACATACCGTGTGTTTATATATTCTCAGGTATATTGAACCACTTCCCGAGGGTCATGGAAAGAAATTTGAATTCGAAAACGAAATGATTGGTCAATGTATTCCTCATCAGTATATACCTGCTATTGAAAAAGGTTTTATAGAGGCTTGCAATTCGTAAGTGGATGGTCGAAATCTGAACCACAGTCTTTGATAGAATGGGACATGGTTATTAATTTGATGATTGGATCTGGATGTTGCAGTGGCTCTCTCATTGGTCATCCTGTTGAGAATGTGCGAATAGTATTGACAGATGGTGCTGCTCATGCTGTAGATTCCAGTGAGCTCGCTTTCAAACTTGCAGCTCTGTATGCATTCCGCCAGGTAACTGTTCTATCACCACGTATTTCAATTGTCATGTTCTTTGTTCCTGGTATAATGCACGACGATAAATATAGGTCCGAGGATAAATTTCTCCCGTCGTTCGATAAAAAATGCCATTTTCTTTATTACAGTGCTATGGAGGTGCAAGACCTGTAATATTGGAACCAATAATGCTTGTGGAAATAAAGGCCCCAAGTGAATTTCAAGGCAATGTTATTGGTGATATTAACAGGTAATTCACATTTTTCTTGTTATGTTTGCTTACATAAGTCGTAATATTGCGCCTACTTTCAGGCGTAAGGGTATGATTGTTTCCAGCGACCAGGATGGAGATGACATGGTTGTCAATTGCCATGTGAGTAAAAGGGCATTATCATAACCTCTTTTGCAGCCAGGAATAATTCCTTCAAGTGACATTTCTGTTTTTTTAATACAGGTGCCTCTGAACAATATGTTTGGGTATTCAACTGCGCTAAGGTCCATGACCCAGGTAAAGCTTAACCCTTACCTTTGTCTCCCATATTTTGGATTTCTTTTCTGATTTGGTTCACAGGGGAAGGGCGAGTTCACAATGGAATATTATAAGCATCTGTCCGTACCACAGGATGTACAAGCACAGTTGATCTCAGCATATAAGGGCAAAACAGAAGAAAAAAAATAAGCCTGTTATTTGGAGGCCTGTACATATTACAGTTTTGAGGGCTGTAAATTCTTTATTGGTGAGGAGCTTGTGATATGAACCCATTCTTTATATTAGAAGAACATGCCCTTCCCTATAGCTCCTCTTGAGGCATAAGCATAAGATGGTAGAGCACTAGCCTTTGCCATAGAGGATTGAAGTCAAAGATTGTGGGAGGCAAATAGTGGAAATCTAATTTTGATTTCCCAGTAGTAGTTGATGGTTCGAATCAGCATTTATGTACAAGTATGGCCGAATGAGGACTTTGTTCTTGGTATTTGGGTTATTGATCGCCTTAATATTTATGCATTGATCTTCACAACCATTATAAGTGCATAGAAAAGCACTATTTCAGAAATCAGAGCACATGAAAGGTCAAGGAAAGGTCTTTATAAAATGCGCATGAAAATTTAGTCAAGGAGGAGAGTAAAAGTTTTAATGGGCAAGTTGTTCCATGTATATCTTCAATTGCACGTTGTCAATGGAGTAATTTAGTATACAAGAAGACATTCTCATGTGGAAACGCTCTCGACGTTGCGGAGGCGAGTCTGTCAATGGAGTAATATTCAGTATGTGTATTTCGAATACAAGAATGTCACTTTAGGTGACATTTTCATGTGTCAACACTGCCAACGTGTGTCCGGCGAGGCTGTGGAAACGAAGGCGAGACTGTGAAAACAAAGGTTCATGATAGCCTTTCTAACAAAGGTTCATGATAGCCACTTCAGGTGACATTCTCATTCTCATGTGTCAACACTGCTGATGCGCATTCAGTGAGGCTGTGGAAACAAAGATTTGTGATAGCCTTTCTAACAAAGGTTCGTGATAGCCTTTCTAAATAGCACAATGCTGTAGCTATGGAACAGAGAGCCATACCATGCCTTCCTAAATAGCGCAGTGCTAAAGCTTGCCTTCTTAAGAAAACAACAAATGCAGGGTTGTACCATCTTTATGCTTTGTTCATAGGTTGTGACAGCAGGCTTGCATTCTTGCATAAAGAATCTAGCCAAGAGATCTTTGATATATTTGTTTGAGTGAGCTGAATACACTTAGAATGCTGCCAAATCTCCACTCCAAGACAAAAATGCAGCAAACGACTTCAAAAGCATAAGAAGACATTAATCTTCTCATGCCAACACCTTGGAGCTTGTTTCAGACCATAAATGCTCTTCTTTAATCTGCAAACAAGCTTTTCATTACCAGGTTTAATGAAACCTTGTGGCTGCGTCATATAAATGACTAAGTTGCCATTAAGAAAGGCGCTCGTGAAGTCCAATTGATATAACATCCAACCCTTGCTGGCTGCTAAAGCAATAACAACTCGAACTGTAGACATACGTGCCACTGGAGCAAAAACTTCAGTGTAATCACGGCCAAATTTTTTATTGAACCCTTTGGCTACTAATCTCGCTTTATGCTTAGCAATATTACCATCAGCGTGAGATTTTCTTAAATAAACCCATTTTTTTCCAATGACATGCTAATTGGGTGGTCTAGGCATTAAATCCCAAGTACCTTGTTTCATAAGCATAGAATACTCGTCTTTCATAGCATCATCCCACTGTTCTATAGCTGATGCATCTTGATAACATATAGGAACTGAAGTTGCTAAAACTGTAGCCATCAGAGCATAATTGCAAGTCTCTTCATGAATAGGAGAAAGGCCTTGCAATCTTCGAGATCTTCTCACAATATCTGGAGCATGATGTGCTACTGTAGTAACAGGAGGAGAAGAATCTGAACTATCTTTTGAGATATATTCATCATGCAAATTAATAGGCCAATTTGCATGCTCAACATCCAAATCACAGGCTTCATCCAAATGCTCATTTGTCGCTGCAGACTAATGGACGATTAAGGTGAACATAATTGGAACAATATTAGAAGGAATAAAAGGCATATGTTCAATAGTAAGATCACGAGTTGAAGGCATGGGAGCTGGAACATTCTACCTAGAATGATTAGGTGCAACAAGTTGAAGGCATGGGAGCTGGAACATTCTGCCTAGAATGATTAGGTGCAGCAAGTTGAAGGCATGGGAGCTGGAACATTCTGCCTAGAATGATTAGGTGCAACAGATGAGTGGAGATGTTGAAATAAATGAGTGATAAGCTCATGATTGAAGGCTACAAAATTAGTGTGTATCATCCATATATTCAGCATGTTCAACAAACTGAACACTACGAGAAACAAAGAATGATTGAAGGCTACAAAATTAGTGTGCTATCATATATATATTCAGCATGTTTAACAAACTGAACACTACGAGAAACAAAGACTTCTAGTCTTTGGATCATAAAATTTTTATGCTTTTGGTGGGTTGGATAACCCACAAAAATACATTTCACTGCACGCTCAGCCACCTTGCCTTCTTTCTTTAAAATTTCTAAAGGAACAGCTCCATATACTAAGCAGCCAAATATGCGCAAGTGTTGAACATCTGCTTTATACCCGTACAAGGCTTCAAATGGTGTTTTGTTGCTTAAAGCCACTGTTGGTGCTCTATTGCCAACATAAATTGTAGTCTGCAATACTTCTCCCCAAAAGGAATGCTTATGAAACAACATAGAATATACCAGATTTTGTAAAGATCTATTTCTTCATTCCGTAACGCCATTTTCAGCATGTGCATATGGTACAATGAGATCCCTGCGAACGCCATGAGCATGACAATAATCTTCAAACTTGGCAATGACATAATCGATACCATTGCCGGTGTGAAGTGCTTTGACAGGGCTGCCCAACTGTTTTTCAATCAGCAATGAAGCTGCTGGAAAACAGGGAACACCATATCTTTTATCTTGTGACAAAAAAATCCAAAAGAACCTTGTGCAGTCATCAACCAAAACCACAAAATACTTTGCTCCTCCCAAAAAACTTGTTAGCATGTAACAAAGGTCAGAATGAATTAATTCCAAAGGTGCTTGAGCTCGATAAGTGGTCTGTGCATATAGTGCATGAGGTTGTTTTCCTTCGTGGCAGGCATCACACTATAAAACATGAGACCTAAGAGAAGGTAAACCATCTACCATCTTAAGCCTAGAAAATTCCCCTAAAGCTCTACCACCAAGATGACCAAATCTTACATGCCAAAGATGCTCTTGGGGTAATTCTGTTGCCACAAAACTGCGTTAACATCATCTTTTGGATCTGCCTCAACAGTATACAGTCCTGCTTTGTTCATATGACCGGTGCCAAGAATATGTAACTATTCCAGCTTGGTGAATTCAAAAGGACTCTTCTCGGTAAGGTACATCTTTCCATTTCCAAAAATTACATGCTTATGATCTCGATCAAAAGCAGAAACAGATAAAAGATTAGCATGAATGCCTAGTGAATGACTAATAAGGCACATGAAGATCCCCTGCTGTTGACTTGACATTAATGGTCCCTTTAGCTTTTGACTGATATACAGTACCATTGCCCATGGCTACTACAACTGAACGATCCTCTTTGGGATTAGAAAGATACCTAGAAGTTCCAGTAGGATGGCATGAAGCACCCAAGTCCATCATAAATCGAGAAGAAAGAGAGCAATCATCAGAACCATTAAATCCTAAGTATTCATTGGTAAATATAGAAGACAATATGGCTGCAATAGAAATAGCATTAGCTTGTGTTGAGGATGGAGAAACCGTTGAGCGACTGCCAGATCCAGTCTACTGCACAAATTTGGACGATGATTTCTGAAATGATCTTTCTGCCAACAATGCCTGCATGTAAATTGTGATTTATCCTTATTTGAGCGATCATCCAACCTTTGCTTCTCTTTATTGGCTTGAGACATGGCCAAATTAAGTTGAGCAAGATGTAACTCAGCTTTTCTAATAGGCTTGTTACGCTCCATCTCTTCTTGAGCAAAAACAATCTGCACTTTTTCAAATGTCCAATTGTAATTTCTGGTAGTCTTGGTGGACCCAATAATATTTTGATATTTGTCATCAACTGCTCTAAAAACCAGAAGAATAAAATGTGGACTCTCTTGCACTCGTCATTTTATAGTAGTTTTTTTACAATTATTTTATAGGCTTACTACTACAAAAAGGGGCACAAATGGCACATTTTCATGAATTTGCCATTTGCGCCATTGTAATTGGCAAATGAACAAATCTAGCAAGTATATGCCATTTAAGTGACAAAAATTTTGCCATTCGTTGGCCATATAAATGCCACATATATTAATGTCGTGGACGTGCCATTTAAGTGTATGAAAGTTTTGCCATTATGACCTGCATAAACGAAATATTAGTAAGTGTCATGTATGTATGTGGATATTTGTACCATTTGTGTTGGAATAAATTGTAGAACTGACTTATATTTGCCATTCAAGTGTGGTTAGAGATTTGCCATTTGTCCAATACAATGGCATAGGCTTAAGTGCCAACTACTTGCCCTACAAGTGCCATTTCAGGATGCCATTTGAATAGCTATAAAGGCACATAGTTAACTATTTTATTGTTGTCTATTTGTATCTGTTGCCCAAAAATTTCTATTTTGGGTGGTAATGCCACATAATTATTTATAGCTATATGTGTCCATATAAAAATTAAGAGTCCATGTATGTACATTAATTATACAAGAAATTTATCGCGCGGCCAAGACCGCCGCGGACATTTCTTTTGTCCAACCCGCTGCAAAAGAAGTTTTGTGCTAAGTTCTAGACATGCTTCAGATGCGAGAGAACATGCAGGAGTTGAACCTGCACGATTGCCGTCCGTTTTGTGCCCGTAGTAATAATAATACTCACACAATTCTTAGATAATATTATATATCTAGCAATTGTATAGAATTTATAATACCTAGAATTCCCCACACAATTCAACTAAACCTAGTAATGTATTCAAGCTAATTATTCATTTGTGAAGAATTCAATTCTTAAGGTTTAATCTAGATCATAACTCAATTCCTAGAGTTAATGTGGCTAATTATTCAATTGCACAAAGAATCCAGTTCCTAACGTTAACGTGGACAACATGGGTAATAAACTCATTCCCATAGTTAATGTGTCAATGGTCCTGTAATGAATTATAAGCAGCAATTGCACCGAATTATACACCTAGGAACCGAAGTCATAATAATACCCACATCTAGCATTGGCTGGTAACAACAGATCTGGCTGGTAACAACAGATCTGGGATCAGGGTTTGATTATTTTTGGATTGTGGGTTTGAGAAGGTCGTTCGGTCGACCTTGAACCCTTGATCACCTTAATTGCGAAAAGGAATGAATTTATGGATGGTGGATTTAAGCATAGTCCAGTTTACACAGCACCATGTATGCTATGGATGTAGGCTATTATGTAATTCATAGCAAAAAAAAAAAAACAATTGCATTAGATTGGTGACATGGCAAAAAGCAATTGGGTGGGTCAATTTCTTCAAGCGACGGGTCAGGGCTCTGCCTTCTGCGGTCTGCCTTCGGCTCTGTGCCTTCGGATCTGGCCATCGGCCATCTGCCATTTCGCTGGAGTCCTGCCTTAAGATCTGTTTCCAGCCATCTGCCTTTCGCTGAAGACCATTCGCTATAATAGCCCCATCTATTTTTTAGATACAGATAGCCCCATCTTTTTTTTAGATACAGATATGTCGGTAAAGATTTCACAGATTTAGATAAAGATATGTCGGCAAAGCTTTCACAATAATGTAAAAAGAAATATTTCAAGGTCAGCACAGCTTATGCAGGTCGGTGGTAATGATGAGCAGAAAGCAAATATGAAGCAGGTACCTCCTTTCGTTTCATATCTCGTTCAGTGTTTCCAAAAGAGAGAGAGATTTCTGGAACATTTTATCTCCTGTTATAATCTTTGGAATCGATTTCCCACTCTGTTCTGTTCATGTTTTGATTCCACAATTGGATAAGCTTACTGGTCTTTAACATTAAAACGAAAAGGCCGAGAGTAAAGGACCACTTCCAAGACCATATCCAAAAATTGGAGGCAGTGTTTAATGTCAATAAAGCAAGGGCAGTGGGTTCGTCCAAAGGATGGGTGTATGGGTTCCGGATTGCTTTTGGGTTCTGTTCAGTTTACAGACTGGGCTTAGAAATCTGCAACTTGGATCGAGGAACCCACCGATTAAACGGGAAATTCGTCCATAAAAACTCACTGATTAGGCTGAGCATTTCATGAGGTATTTGTTCGTGGCCTTGCCTCTTCTACCCCTTTCCGGTGTCGACTAGAGCAGAGCCGATTTTAGCAAAATTTCACAATTACAGAGTGGGCATCTCACAATTACAGTGGGCATCGCTTCTTATATAGGCGAATGCCGGACCAAGCTGTCCACCACCAGTTGGACATAGGAAATACTTGCCAGACTGCTCACCGATATAGAAAAATAGCATGTCGCGACAGCTTACGGCATCGGAGGCATCGGAGGTTGTTAACAAAAACGTGGCAAGAAAATAAGAAGATAGATTGCGGCGCGAAAAAATTCAGCGGAACAAAAACAACAAGGTGCTGCGCACGGAGGGTTGCCCTCCATGGCCGGAGGGTGAAGTGGCTTAAATCATAAACTCTATTCTATTCTATTCTCTTCTATAAAATAAATTGTAATGATATTATTTATGAATAAAAATTCATTGCATACTACTAGCACTTTGTTTGGAGAAAGTAAACTATTTCATTGGTTTTGGATGTGTTATTTAGTTTCTTGATTCGCCATCTGCAAAAAGGAGGCCATTTATATTCTAAGTTTTTTACTCACACAAGATAAAAGTCTTGAAGACAATAATGGGACCTTAAACAATTCACACATCTTTTTGGATTGAAATAACAAGGTTCCAAAAAAAGTGGGAATTGCATGAGTCTCATTTTAATATAATGCAGCTTATAAGGGTAATTTGAAGATTTTCCCTCATCAAAAAGAGACTTTTTAGAAGTTTACCTCCTCATAACTCAATGATTGCCTCGCATTATGAACAAGTTAGGGTTTCCATAAATTTTGAACTTACACACGTTGGACATTAATAGTAGGTGCAACCCCATAGGTTTGGAACCAAAGAAATGTTCGCAGAGGTCTTGGCTATTATGTCTATTATACCTAGCTACCTTATATTCCTATTGGCTGCTCGATTTCTAACTTGAGTTTCACTTGCTGGCTCAAAGAAAAGATAAAATTTATTTAGTATTTATAATCATCTTTTGAGGTTTCTCATTTGAGGCTTCTCTTTCTCTTTGATCTTACAAGATTTTACTCAACTTCTAGTCTAGCGGTTGTAATTCCTCGTCTTTGTCGTTATTTTTGAAGTAGAGGCCAAGTCAATGAAAATTAGGCTTATGGAGTGGAACCAGTACAATATAGAAGCACAAAGTTAATGCAGCACTTAAACTCATAAAAAGTCTTTCAGTTTGTAAGGATTATCAATCAATTTATTAGGTAAAATCCATGATCGTATAGTATATCCTACTAGAACATGAGTTATGCTCATTAAAATAATCAAGAGAGCAATAACTGTATGAGGTTCATGAAAACATGAATTGAGATTATGATATAACCCAAGACACAAAACATTATCGCATAAGTAAATAGCAAGACATTATTTTTCGCAAGTGATCGTAATAATTATAGCACTTTCTTCTATGCTCGCTTATGCACTATACACAAATGGAGCAACTTGGACAAATGTTGTTTCATCCTTGACATTGAGAGGGATGGTCAAGGAACCAGGGTTGGGGATTGCAAGCACACTGCAGTTATAGGGCAAGGTAAACTCCTCGACTTTGAGGCAATAGAGATGAGCATTCTTGTAGGAACCACCCCTTATTTTGAATTCACCTTTGAAGCTAGTGGAGCCAGACTTGGAGAAGCTAAAGGGTCCAACAAGTTTGACACTAATCCATGCTCATCAACAAAAGAGTTAAGAAAACATGTTACGGCCTATAAGGGAGGTCAACAAAGCAACGTACAGAACAAGGGGACAAGGGGACGAAGTCATATGATGTTAACTTGAAGCAAATCACCTTGACAAGGACAACCAGTTCCTCATCATCGTCAAGGTCTTCTCCTTTGTCGTATTTAAGAGGAGGGCGCCATGCAGCAACTGATGCAAAAACGGCTACAAAAAGGAGGAAGTAAACAAGTGGAGGAAGTAAACAAGTTTATGTGCTGCCATATCTAAACTGCAAAGGCTATGAAAATTAAGAGAATAAAAGGAATGAGATGAAAATATGGTGTGGGATGTGGGTGTTATATAGCAGTGCAATAGGGAACAGGTTTGCGGGTCACGTATAGGTATATGACAGGAATAATTGGAAGTCAGGTTTCGGCCAAGCACGTCCTTCTTGGCATTCCCTAGCCGGCATAATAAGTGAGCATAAGTTGCCTCTTGGTACGTCTTGCACCTTGGCCATATTGTTTCACAAAAAAAGTCAAGACACCTTCCTTGAAATAGGCAATCCTTGGAATAGACTTTAGGGTTTGCATTCAACAATTCTTGCCTCCAGATATAACCGTTCTATAAGATCATTGACCGAATCTTGCCCCGTATTTGGCTTAATTCTTCCCGCTTAACTAAGCGAGAGGGTCCAGACCATGCTGAACCGACTTTCCATATGCAGCTCCTTGCCTAGAAAATATCCTTCCTAGCTAGCGAAGCCAAGTTCCCAGAAGCCCACCTGTGATGGAAAGTAGTAAAATAGACCGAGTGGAAACATTGTATTTAAAACTCAATCCCCGATATCCGGGGTTAGAACTAAAAAACTGTTGTTTGTACCTTCCCGATGTTCATACACAGGGAAGTACAACGTTGAATCACTTTTTAGTCTACTACCACTAGCACCTTGCCTGTAGCATGACCCTCCATGCTCTTTGACCATGACTATGCAGCCTCTGCCAGTGAGAACTTTGAATCAACTACAGCCGTTAGTTTCTTTTCTTTGATAAGATTGACTAGAAACTCTAAATCCTTCTGATTTGCTGCCATGACAAATGGCACTAACTTCTGCTTGGAAAAAGTAAGGATTGTAGCACCTCGTACCATGCCATCAAAATTAGGTGTGAGGTCAATAACCTTCCCTTTTCGAGCAAGAACAGGCTGCAATGTCGACCAAGGTATACCTGTTGTACAATGAATAACAGCATCAAATCTGCAACCTGAAGGACTCTTCAATGCAGCCCCTTCTGGAGTCTTGTAATCAAGCACCTCATCAGCGCCAAGGCTTTTCACGAGCTCAATGTTCCGATAACCGCATGTTGCTATTACATGAGCTCCTCCAAGCTTTGCTAGCTGCATAACATACGATTTGTAAACACATAGTAGAGATCATACTCTAATTGATATACAGAATTATCAAAATGGAAAACGCCTCATTCTTATGTAAAATAAACTCAAGAAATAACTGCTCTTTGCCATGGAAAAACATCAAGAATGCAAAAATCTCTACTTATCCTTGTACACAATTAACTCAAGAAATATAATTGCTCTTTGACAAGCATGAGTAATCCATGCAACCAACCTGTATGACATAAGTGCCAATACCTCCAGAGGCTGCAGTAATAAGTATATTTCCACTATAGTTACTATCAAACTTAACTCCAGCAGAATCTTTGAGACTCTGAAGCGCTGTAAGAGCAGCCACAGGAAGAGCAACATCATCTAGAGAAGACACCTCCAATGGTAATTTTGCAGATATTTCAGTGATGCAACTGCATACTCTGCGAATGCTCCACCAGACTGCACTAAAATGTAAATGCTTCAGAAGTTATTTTGGGGGTTTTATTGTAATGTTACACAGGACACTTACTCACCCAGATAGAAAGCCAGGTAACAACTCTATCTCCAGCCAGAAGCATCTGGCCTACACTTGATTACTTCCCGAGCAATATCTGTCCCTTTAAAGACCTCATGCATGCATGAAGTTCAGAAACTAACAAAAACCTCCATATTTAAGTTACATGCATGAAAAGCGTCAAAGTATATGGCATGATACATGCAAAGCTTCAGCAATCTAATTTCTATTCCCTAACAAGATGTATGAGGAATGCGAGAAAGGCATGAAGGCCTAACCAAACTCCCGTTTTTCCAATTCTAAATTCATGCACCAAACAAAACTGAGGTGACAATTTATGAAACAGAGCACGCACACTCTAAAACTCTGAATTGCAAACAAACTGACCGCCTCTGCGCGCCCCGGTCTCGCTGTTGTCGTTCCAAACCCTACTGTAGACTAGGCAGCACTTGCAAATCCAGGTTTCGCTATAAAGAACCCAGGCTATGTTGTGAATCCAGGTTTTGCAGCAATGGCCCTTCTATATCAAGGAATTCGGGTTTTACTATAAACTCAGACTTTACTCCAGGTTTTATGACAACGACCGTTTCCCATTGTCTCACTCATTTCGCTGCCGGATTGCTATTACCTTTTGAAAAAAGTTCGCTCCAGGGTTTGTTTGGCATAGCCACAACTCCATTTTCTTTAACCGTTTTTCCTGGATCTGAGTCCCTGCCCTTGGAAATGGCACTGTTCAGGATTTCAGAAGGCAAGCTTCCGCATAAAATAAGTATGATCATCAAATGTCTAGGGAAGCACTCAACTCTTAGATCCCGAAATTGATCAAAAAGGCCATGCCGAAGTATCCAGAATTTGCAGTATTTGATATTAAACACTAACAATCTCACTGGTAAGATCCCTTGGTAATTGTTTCTAGACTCTCTTACTGGTCCAGTGCCTTCTAGTTTTGGAGCCTTTCAGAATCTGGTCCAGTTAGATCTTCACAACAATCAACTCTCTGGTCAAATCCCTGGTACCTTGGCAAATGTAGCTCTCTACAACAACTTGCTTTATCTTCCAATAACTTGACGGGGAGCATACCTGAAAATCTCAGCAATTGCCCAAATCTACAGGAGCTTAGCTTGTCTAGTAATTTCTTGCAAGGATCTGTGCCCACAAGTTTAGAAAATTGTGCATATCTACAACGGCTTGATCTAGGTAACAATCTGCTCAGTAGGAAGCTTGAAATAAATTTCACTAAGCTGGAGTCTTAGCTAGTTCTGTCAATTCCGCAACGCAACCTAGTTGGCAAGGTGCCCCCATCTCTGAAGAAATGCTCAAGTTTGCAGCTTCTAGACTTGAGAAGGAATAACCTTATTGGAACTATACCTGCATTTCTTCAACAGATGAAAGATCTTAAAGCCTTGACCTTGGGTTATAACTCACTTGAAGGATGTTTCCCTGCTTGGATAGCAAATATGCCAAGTCTTCAAGTGCTAGAGTTATCAAACAACAAGCTGCAAGGTGAAATTCCTCCACAAATGCAACATGAAGAGTTTATCCTTTAGTGAAGACCAAAACAGCTCGGAGGTTTTTAATGGCAAAGACACGTTATATCAAGATATTTTTCTACCTATCGAAGGTAAATCAAATGAGCCATTCAAATATGTGCTGAAGAGTACTACGCTCATTGATTTATCAAGCAACAGATTGGTGGGAAACATTCCTCGATCGAAATGGGCAAAGCCACCAAAAGGGCATGTTGAAATGTGGAAAGCCACCAACGGCCTGCCACAGAAAATACAAAGAAAACAAAATTGATCGTGCTGATGATCAACGGCATGGGTCTACTAGCCAGGAATCAGAGAAGGACAAGCTGCTCTTCGGCTTCTTCTTCACTATCCAAATTGGCAGCCAATGGACAACAGAAAATGGACTTTCGAAATGGACAATTTGAAAGTAAATTAGAGGATGCAAAGATTCCTATAGAAATATCCACCATTACTGAAAAAAATGAGCAGTCTAGTCCAGATCAAATAGAGCAGTTATATTTTGCTCAAAAAGTGAAGGAGGAAATACTAGTAGAGGCCAAATGTGCAGGTGATTATTATGCAGATAGCATCACTGAGGATTTCTTTGAAAACATAGATAGGCGTCAACAGAAAATAATCATCATCTACAAGAGGGCGTCTTTTACCCAATTTATTTCCCATATGCACAGAGAGCTTAAAAACATCCTATAATATCAAAACATTACTCCATTTTCATCCATTCTTAGCCTTTGGCAGCCCTGCAACGCATCTAGAGGCCCAAACCCAAGCATGATTTCTAAGCCGCATTTGCCTCTTTGAAAGAATAACTCACAACAGAATACATCCCTGGTCTGACAAATTGCTCCGAAATCTAGGCCGTCGGAAGGGCCCTGTCAAAGAAGGGGGCTGCTTCTTACATGCAAGGGTACCCAAGCTGAAGAGATATTCCTACACCAAAATGACAGGCTGAACTTCTTTCGGTCAGCCGGTTTGCAAAGCAGCCACCAGGCAACACAACGACCGAGAATTTACAGCTTATAGCAAGTTTGGAGCAGTTTTTGGCATATTCTAAGCATATGCTAGCATATACCATGAATATGCCAAAAACCCACATAAACAAGGGATTGCCCCCCTAGGGGCAACCCAAAAATGAAAAATGCAAGACTGCATTATATATGTTTAGACAAGAAATTTATCGCGGCGGCCGCCCGCCGCGAACATTTCTCTTTTCCAAAATCATCATAAGGAATTTTTGTGTTAATTCAAAAATGGCATAAAGAAGTCTAAAAAAGCACCCCAAAATTCCCTCATGTACTCTTCCTACTTTAGTTCGAATTATTGAAGATTCTTACACTCCCATTCCAGTGATTGAGCTTCTTAAATAGACTGCTGACTTCAGAGAGTTTGTTTTCTCTCAACGTTCAAACAAATAGATAGATAGTATTTTTACGTCATGCCACATTGGCAGCATCCATGAGGACATATGACGGACCCCCAGAGACTTGAACACAAGATCTCTTAATTGCTAACCCAATGGACTAGCCACTAAATCGAACAAGAGGGAACGTTCAAACAGAGAACAAGCTGCGAACAAGTTGAATGATCTCACCTTTCAACATCACATGAAGTTCTACTTGAAGGATGGACAAAGCTTCTTACAGGGGAAGAAGTACACCACAACTAAGGACTGGAGTCCACCAGAGGGATTGCGCTTCCTTAAATATATTCCAGACACTTGCTTCATAGAATGTGCTGAGCAACTTCCTCTCAAAAATCCTAAGGAGTCCAAGCAGAAGAAAAGTACCCCAGTGACATCCTTAAAAGCCATTGAAAATGGAATTTCCTCAGGCTTTAAGTACTTCTTAGAAGAAGATCAGATGTGGTGGAGAATTATTGTACAAAACATAGCTCTAAGACAGTTGCAAGAACCATTTCAATGGCCTAACATCTTCCATCAACCCCAGCACCAAGCAGGTCCAACCAATGCTGCAATAGCACCTGCAGTAGAAGAAGATGAGGATCGAGTCATGTACCTCGGACCAAGATGCAGGAATGAGCCTCAAGGTAATATCACAGTAATTACCAAAGATATGTTGATTGCTCTTCCAACTGAGGAGGATGACAAAGGTCGACCTTTCTGGATAGCAAAAATACTTGATACAGTCAAGGAAGAAGGCTTAGTCACTAAGCTCAAGATTCATTGGCTTGCAACATGCTCAGAAAATGCTTTGAAGGTAGATATGAGTTAGAAATGAGAAGCCAAGGAAAAGGGAGAAAGTCCAAGAAAGTGGGTTGTAGGGATGAGCTGAACCTTAGTGACGTGACTATATTGTGCTATGATTTTAAATTGAAATCTGACAATCGTCTACGCCAGAGGACTATCAATTTGCTTAAAAAGGCTTGTAATTACGAGGAAGATGATGAAGAAGGGAGTGGTGGTGGCAATGCTTCACCATCTGTTGATAGTGACGAGGAAGACAACTCAAGCACTTCCTCGAGTGACAGTGAAAAAAGTGAAGGTGATGAGGATGGCATAAAAGAACATGATGATGTGTTGGATCCCTCTCTCATCACTCCTCATACTTTTGTACATAACTCAGTCTTAGAAAAAGACTGTAAATTTTGCATGTGAACATGAAGATTTTATCTTCACATTTTGAGAATACTACAATTTCAGTTATAAACTTTATTTCAATTTCTTGTTAAATATTATACCCTCTTAAATTGGTAGTTTTCTCTGAAAACATACTTGAAGAAAATTCTATTTGCAAGTAAAAGTGTCACTTTAAAAAAGTCATTTCTATCGTTCCAAAAAAAATTAGTCTTGGGGGTCAAAATACAATTTCATGCACTCTTTTTTTAATAACCTCGTTTTACCCCCTTTTGTAAAAGATAAGGAATATTCCTTTTACTCTCGTTTCGATGATTCGCTCCCATTTATTACGCAATCTTGTCAGGTGTTAGGTACACGGGTATGACACCCATGTATCATACATATATATGTAAGACACACGAATAGATTTGTAGACCTTCTGCGAGTGTTGATACATGTGAGTACTATACATACATCATACATATGTTTGTAACATTCATGAATATTTAGAAAACCTATCTCAACCAGTCTTACATCCTGTTTTGGCAACTGAATAAATGCATCTACCGCTTGACCAATGTGACCTCTGTTGCTACATTCAATGGATCTACATCCTTTCCACAAAGGGTGGCTCTCATTTCCTTGTTTTTCTCCAATTAAATACAAATCTGTTTTTGGTGCTTCTCCATTTTGCCAAGTTACCAACACTTGTTCATGATATTAGAGCCAGTTCTTGGCCAAAACTGAGAGGCAAAAGTTCCTCTTCCATACCTTTCTTATGCCTTCAAATTCTCGCCTCATCTCTAGGGATCAAAGTCATTTTCCTCTTCTATCTAATGCAATAAATTTTGTTGTATTTGGACGAGTATAACTGAAGATTTTCAAAGATTTATGAAGACATATAGAACAGGTCGAATTTCAAGAATCGGAGTAAAGATACCTAAGATCTTGTGTGTTTTCGTGTTAATCTTTTGCAAGGAGATCGGATTTAGGTTTCACATCAAGAATTGTCAGGATATTGGTTGATCTCGTAGGACCTTGGGAGGTTCCTAAGAGATTTGAATATGTTTGTTGCGGAAATTTGTTGGTCAGCAATGGTGAGACTGGGTCCATGGAAAGTTTCCTCTAATCCAGTGCTTGCTAATATGAATTATATTTCATGGAGTGAATTCTTTGGGGTCTACTTAGACCTAATAGATCTGGAAGGTGTTTTTGAATCAAACTGGGATGCCACAGCCCACCTTGCAAAAGACAAGAAAACTTTAAATTATCTTAAGCCTGGTAGCAGTTAATTGGAGCAAATTAAGTCATGCAAGACTTTTAGAGAGGCCTAGAAGTATCTTCATGATGCTTGTACAGTTCAAGGACTTGGAGTTGTATGAATCATCAAGGAAAAGATGGCATATCTTACTCTAGCAGACTGTTCAGGAGTTCAAGACTATTTCTCTCAAATGTATACACTGAGAGAAGGATTAATTGGTGCGGGAGGTAATATATCTGTCCAAGCTAAATTGTCACCTATAATCTTCAGTTCTTGTTGCTACCCATAACATAGTGCATAGTGATGGCAAGCTCAAACATATTGTTGTTTCTTGTTTCAATTCAATTTTGTTTTGTTCAAAAGGCCACTTGCTATGTTTGAAATTTGATTTTTATTGTCGATGAGACCGAGAGGCTTGTGGGAATTCAATTCATGTTAGGGCTTGTTTGGTGAAATGGGTAATTGAAGGCCATTCAACAACACAAATGATTGGAGAGGCAAGCTGAGCCTTTGTTTTTGTTAACAACTATAGGTAGAGATGTACTGCCACCTTAGCATTTGGCTCTGTGCATATTATTAGTTTCTTTTACTACCTTATAGAGTAAGTTTGGCCATGCATGGTCATATTGCAAACCCGTAAAAGCAAGGTAGGTTGAATTCTGACCTATTCGCCAATCTGTTATTGCCATGTGGCAGTATTTTTTTCCTGAATTGGACTTTATTTTACATTCCGTTTCTTTGTTCTGTTTAAGTTTACATTCTGATTTTCATTCTATTTCTAACCACTAACATGATGACACATCAACAGGATTCAAACCTATCTTGCTTCCATGTAACATGCATGTGGTCTTACCCTGCATTCTGGCAGAGTATTTGCACATCGACATCGTTTCCCCTGCCGGAATGCATGGTAAGCCCACATTTTCTTACAATTGAGGCAAATATTGGAACCCAACTCATAATACTTAAGAATCTAGACAGCAACCAACCCCCCCACCCTGATGGAACTAGAAGGAAATAAATAATGTCATACCTGACAACTTAGTTGAGGAGTGGAAAAAAAATAATATCAGTCTGACAACCAAAGTTAGGTAATTGCATGGGTAGCAAAACCAAATTGCATGGCAATTTGGAATCCGGCTTTTTGTTGTATATTTCACGTGAAAGCTCGTACCGTGTCTGAGTCTTGAAAATACTGATTCATCTATATTTTGTCTAGACAGCTTTTTCTTTTTTTCCTTTGTTGTTATGTGGTGCATATCCACAAAGCGATGAATGTGCTGCAGCGGCGGTCTACTGTTGAAGGCACGGAAATGCCATATTCAGTTTGTAGTTTTGTCATTGTGCTTAACATTTTTTGAAAAAGTGCTGCACGTTTTTATTTGTTAATGCTGTCTCTGTGAAAGTGCCACCTGCTCCATTTATAAACTGGAACAAGGACGTTTATCGAGAAGGATTATGAGCAAAATGAAGAGCATCACGAGGTAGATCCTAGACTAATCTGAAGAATGTATATAGTAAGGAAAGTCTATACCTTCATAAATGTGGGAAATAAGCCTGTCTGATTCTTAATTGCATTATCTGGAACGGGTATTGCAACAGTCATATATAGTCATATATACTATGGCGTTCTGTCTGAAAGCAATTTCCTTACCTATGTGTAACAGATATTCTCCTAAATCTGAAGATTCAAAAGGACATCCGGACACGAGCTGACGAACATGGGCCCCTGCTCTGTGTAATCAGCATTTCCAATACAACTTCTGCTTCTAGCAGGAGTCATCTTCTAAGCAAGCATTTGCTATGGCAAGGACACACAAGCTTTCCTACACCAAGTATTTTTTCACAACCTGCAGCTCCGGCTCTGGGGAAAATATAATAATATCGATGACTCTATGAACCAATGCATGAAGCTTCCCGATCATCATTTTCCTTACAAGGTAACGAGTTCGCGTTGCTTTGATTCTGTGGCTTTAATTCATGCATGTCAATGCATGTTTTTAGATATTTTATCTTCGGTTTCAATCTTATGCTCCAGATCTGCATGCAAGCATGAAGATCGTTTTGCGGATGGCATACCGTTTATCGGGAATTTGGGTGCACTAACATCTTAACGCTTTTGCATTTCACCTTGTAAGCAGAAATAAACCCATGTTCTGTTTATAAAACTGAAGAGCATTTCTGTTTTACCATATCTGACGCTTCAATGCTAAGTCGCTTCAATTCACATTCTTTTGATTGCCCATATAAATTTAATCGTCAAAGTGCAGGGGATCATTATATGTTTCGAGAATGGAAGCTAGAGAGAAGAAACAGAGTAAATGCATCCCGTTTAACTCAGAGTTTAATGAACCAGCTATCTCTCAGCGGCCCACTTTCCATGGAGAAGGCCCCAATGATCCAGATGCTTTTCCTGATAAACAAGACCTGCGTTATCTGTTGCATAACTCCCGACCATCTACACTTGAAGGGTTAGATTTTCAGTAATTCATCTGTTTCAACATAAGTAGTTGTGGATTAAATGTAGCCTGATTCTGCACGTTCTTTTAACCAAAGGAAAACAGCACAGGATGGAGACCCAGCAGCTATGACAATTGAGTTTCTCCGCGCAAGGCTGCTGTCAGAGCGTACAATAACCAGAGCTGCAAAACAGAAGGAAAGAGAGCTACTGAAGAAGGTAGTGGACCTCGCCTTCTATACGTAGCATCGATTTTTCTCTGAATCTCATTAGTAAATGATATTTCCAGGTAAATGAACTTCAACAAAGATTAGAACGAGAGATGAAAATGGTGCAAAATGCTGAGAAATTGTTGGATAAAGCAGAGATGAAAGTCATGTCTGGAAGTTATTGTGAAAGTGATCTAGTAAGAAACTTGTCTAAGGAGGACTCTGTTTCCTCGTCTGAATTTGAGTGCAGAGATGATGAGAGACCAAAAATTGGTTTGAACTCAGAAAGGCAGCCAAGAATGGATCAACACCCCATGCCCGAGGTGAAATCATTGAATGAAGAAAGTCCAAAGCGAGAACTGCATTTAACCTGTTCAGAAACTCCTGTGGCAGCTGTGCTGACAGCTGGCCCTGCTTTGGATGGAAATTTGATTCATGCTAAAGAGAATGATGTCTCAGAGAAGCACCTAAATTGCATTTTGGTTGAAGAATCAAAGGCATGTGATAGAGATTGGAAAAGCGATGCTGTTTCAAACGAAGTTCTTGAAACCAAAGATACCCCAACAGGGACCTCAGCAGAAGTGAAAGAGATTAATCCATGCATAGCGGGAACAATGGACAATCTAATGCTCGAAACAAAACCATCAGAAAATTTTATCATTTCTGGCCAAAGTTTAGAGACAAAAGAAACCAGGTATGAATTCATATGACACACCTAAGATTTTGGACACATTTTAACAATTAATGGCTTGTGATAGAGATTGGAGTAATGAAGCTCTTGCAAACGATACATCTCTAGGCAAAGTTTTGAGAAGCAAAGATCCCCCAACAGAAACCATGGCAGGAGTTGAAAGTATCAATTCATGCATAACGGGCACAATGGACGATCTAATGATGGAAACAAAGCCATTCAAGTCTGCCATGAGTACTGGCGAAAATTTTGAGACAAAAGAAACGAGGTATGAATTCTTATATATACCCTAAGATTGCTAGGCACTGATGCATATTTACCATAAATCCTTTCTTAGCCAATGCTTGCATGTATTTAACCTTGTAGTGTTGCAATAACAAAGCACCTGAAGAGAACCATCTCAAAGAATTCTAAGGATGAGGTGGTCAGCCTGAAGATGACAGGTTGGGTAAGTCACGTGGTTAACATGTTTGAGTGCAAGGCAGATGAGACATCTGGTAGTACTAACTCAAACAAGCATTCGGGTAGAAAAACATCTTCATATCAAGCACAGATAAAAGCTTACAATTCCGTCACATCAAAGCAAAGAGGTCTTATTGCCGATCAGATACAGCGAAAAGATGGTGCATCAGGAACTGCAAATGATGATAGACGGAAACTGCCTGATGTGATCAAACATGCGCAGCAAGTCTCGACTACTGAATGCTGCATTTATAATGGGAAAAATGAACCAGATTGCATGAGGCAGATTAAGGTATGAGATATATGCCAAAACGCTATGTGGATTTTGTATGTGCTATCATGTGACATAATCGTTTGACATATTCATGTCGTGTTTAAAATGCAGACAAAAAAAATTAATCCATCAAGTGGATGCAATCATTCAAGCATACTGTGTGGCAGCCATGCTTGTTGTCATAATTCTGCAAGCACCCATCCAGTGCAGGAAATACTTATACCTTATGTCAGCTTTGCAAAGTATCTGAAGGTGCACCCCTGTCAAGTTGAAGAAAATACTTGTGGATGTTCCAGCCAAGATTTGCAAAAAATCAAAAGTTTAGATCATTGCAATCATTGTCGTAATGACAACCATCTGAGAGCCAGTGCCACAAGGTGGAATCATACTCCTTTGATTAACAATCAAGAATTTGCCAGTGCGGGAGGCAATCGGCCAGGTCTACATCATGATCATCATCAAATCTGCAATCTTTTGCCCAACTGCTGCTCCGAAATCGAAAGCGTGAGCCCAAGGCGCACCAAGGAAGCATCAGGAACAGATTTTAGTCAGAAACTTTGCACATGTTATAGGTGCCAGGGGACACCACCTCACAATGAGGTACCATATCTTGACACAAGTAAAGCAATTGGCAGTGCATATGACAGTGTGTCTCAAGTTAATACGGAAGTTATGAATCAAAAGGTTCCTGGTACACCTCCTTTGAGGAAATTCAGAGATATTCTCATAGATGACAACTTGGTTGCAGATCATGATATTTCTCGCTTACACAATGGCAGGAGGGATCCTCAGGGGAATCTTCCCAAACCTGGTGAAAATTATCCGTGTGACGTGAGAATCGATGCTCATCATGAACAAAAGGGAGAAATGTATAGTGCAAGCTGTAACCAGCCTATTCCATTTCTAAATTGCAATTCCGCCTCCAGAATAGATCAGCCATTAAGAGGTTTTTCAAGTCTTGCCAATGCAGCTGCTGGAAAAGAAATTTTTCCAGACCATAAGGCCGCTGCTTCTGAAGGACATCACACAAAAGGTTGTCAGTGCGAAAATGTCGTCCAGGGATTCGACAACAATCCATCCTTACAGAGGAAAGGAAGCATTAAGGAAAGTAAAGGCCCTAGTCTACAAGACTTGTTTCAATCTGGAAAGCTGACAGATACAAAACTTAGCCCAATTAGCCCTACGGTACATATTGATTGTCAGACGAAAACTGGAACAGAAACAAAACCAACGAAGATATTTGATAGCAGTTGCGGCCTTGCAAAGGACATGGCTCGTAGAAATGAAGAAAAAGAAACATATACGGTAGAAGAGGTCTTGGAACATCTCAGGATTCTGAAACAGAAGCTTACCAGCTCCTTTTTAACAATGTCATCTGCTGAAAGTAGTTCAATTTGCTAAAGAAGAGACAATGTCTATATTTTGTTGGTGTTGCAGTTCCTATATGTTATATCTTGCTAAAAAGGTGAATACTATACAGGTTATAAACAAGCAGTGGTTTGTAAATGCTGCTCATAGTCGGTTCTCAGTCCAAGCCATTATAGTTAGCATTTGGCAAAATTGTGTAAATGGTTGCATATATAATAAAAAGCAAGTAAACAATCTCTTGCACGTAGGCGTTTTGACAGCAATGATACAGTGTCAGTGTTCCACAGGAAGTTGTACATTGAATTGAAGCTACAGTATCAATGTTCCACAGGAAGTTGTACATTGAATTGAAGCTAAAGGATTAGTATTCAACTTAGGAGAATAAACAGAAGTAATCGATGTAGTGCTAGTGTTAAATAAAATGGATATACATACCGAGTCATTATTGTGTCAAGGCAAACAGCGCTTTCAGTTCTTTGCAAAGTCCAGGCTTTCCTTTTGTTGTAAGTGCAAGTGTGCAGGCTTGAAGTGCGGGGTATTAATACACGTACCATCCAGTAGAATATTCTAGCTTTGCAACCCTGAAAAATAAACCTTTACCTCAGACAGCTTTCTGAAATGTCATGGGAAGACTAAGTCTATTATGGGTCCCATTTCGAGACGTTGAAAGAGTCGTAGAGTATAAAGTCAAGCAAAGCAGCGTGTTATACCGTTGTTTTATGCAAAGTTCTGTTTGATTTATGCTGTGCAGAGTGAGTTTGTTAGGCTAGTTCTGCGCTTTGCTCTCCCGTTATCACCAACGGAAACCCCAACTTTAGGGTTTATGGAACATAGCATGGCACCGGAGGAGCCCAATGCAGATGCCCCACAACAAGCAAATGAACACCCCGATGACTTGGTTTTATATCCATCTGCTCACGAGTTGCCCCCTCGCCCACTTCCAGCAAACGAGTGCAATTACGTCCATTACTTTTTCTTGAGTAAGAAATCTTTAAGGCCTCTTTCATCTATCTTCACATGGTTTCATGTAGCCCTTACGTTGTGCAGATGTAGACGGGATTCAAGGTCATGACCACTATATTTACCGCCACGCAAATGGGTAAGCTGTCAAACCTTGTATGTAACAAATCTTCCATAAGCTTCAAAACTTTTGTCACTGGTTGTTGCTGTAGCATGTCCGGATAGTTATGGAAATCGTAATTTTGTAAGCTTGAAGAATAATTCACATGAAAAACCACCATCTTATCAGTGTCCTTTAGGTCATTGTCGTGTGTTTGACTCAATGAAAACTGTAATTGCTCCTAGATCATACTGAGTTCAAAATGTGAATTTAAAATGGTCCACATTTTTTACTGAGCCTTGTTGTTAGCCTTTGTGTCATAGGCTTGGCGCCCTCACATAAGATCTTCCAGACATCTTTATCAATAACTGCAGTGGATTATAATGTTGGTAAACAGAATCGGGCTGAAATGAAGGTCACTGGAAAGAGGAAACGGGTATGGCTTTGATATGAAGGTTTAGATTCTCTCACAATGTTAAACTTGGTCTGATGCAAAATGTCACCACTGGCTACTTTCATTTCAGGATGCACGTTTACTGGATGCAAGTTCCGTTCTGTGCAAAGTAATCACAAAAGATACTTTCTTTTTAGTCAGGTAGGTCTCCTGCTTTGTTGGCAAATCATGTGATAGTCATTTGGATACTGCGGGCACAGGTGTTGTGTTAAAGGTGCTCTTCTCGAAGTCAATGAACGGTTGATCAAGGACCCGGGTCTTCTAAACAAAAAGGTAATCTCTACACTGTTACTCATGGGAAACAGAGGGGATAACATTTTTTTGGACACAGGCAGCTACAGAAGGACATATTGCAATAATTATGCCCAAGCCTGAAGACTGGGCAAGGACTGAGAAGACTCTTATTTCTCGTGATAAGTACTTGGCTTTGCAGTCTGTGTGATAACATTTAGGTGTGTTAGCATCACTTAATTTGTCAAGGGCATTTACAAGCGCTATTTTCTACTCGTGCCACCTGATTCTTTGGTAGTTTAGAACACCAACTGGGCATTGAAAGTCCACTCTTTAAACCCTGGCTGGATATGCTAAGCTGTGTAGAATTCCATATAAACTGCTACAAAATTATTCATTATAAATGCATTTATAGTGAATTGTTGCATAGAGACTGGGCAATGGTTTTATGCTGAATTTTATGTTCTTGGCATTAGGCCAATTTCGAAAGAGGAATTCCTTGTAAATGCACTCTTCCTATCATCTCAAATATTGCTAGTAGAGTCCCAAGGCTGCTGCTGAATTTTCTCAGGCCTTGAGCCTGGTTATAATGGGGTTGATTTCTTTGCTGCAGCACCTTTTGCATTTAACCGTAGAAGGGTCTGAATGAAAGATATAAGTTTGCTAGATTCTCATTCCCAATTACAGTGGATGTTATTCTTTCCACCTCCTGATCGCTCATAAAATGTTGCGCCCCAATGGTTATGCCAACAAAATCAATGCCGTCCACATGGCAAGCGTACAGTTCCTTTCTCCAAACGATTGGTTGGATGCAGTTTTGCAATTCTAAGCAACAGACCATCTAATTCTGGGCAACAAACCATTGAATCGTAGATGTTTTTGATTCTAAGCAGACATAAATAAATCCCAATTCTAGACAACTTTTGTAAAGGATAGGATTAAGAATTAGGAATGCAATAGAGATTAATCAGTGCATGCTAAAAAATTCATCTTGGAACTCCATATCTATGAACAAAGAACAAATAAACCATCTTAGGACAGCTTGGACAGCTTTGTTTCTTATGTTCAATCCAAAACCGCTGCTGTCTCATAAAACCTATCTTCTCAATGGCACAACAGGTCTTCAACAGGCAAGTTCTTCGCCCCTGCATATCTTCAGCAAGATACACAAAGACTAAAGATGGAAAAAATACCACATTTTTGTGCTATATTTGTGGAATAAATTCGCATGCAGTCTCCTCATAATTTGCATTCCATTACACAAAAAAAAAAAAAAAAAAAAAAGATGGGCCCTAGAGTAAGGGCGCTTGCCAATGTGACTTTCCATAGACACTTATATTAGTATTACACACCATCCAGAACAAGAGAGAATTAGTGAATGGGCACATGGCAGCTACATGAATGGGAGTTACTCCGAAGTGCAGAAGGAAAAGGCAACACAAATGCCTAATGATGGTGCGATTTCTATAAATTATGTAGCCTGGTAACAAATGGTGCAAACTATTCAAACAAAGATAGATAGATAGTATTTTTATGTTATACCACATGGCAGCATCCCATAGGGATATATATGACGATCCTCCAAATGTCCCCAAAGGGGCTTGAACAGAAGACCCCTAGGTATAACATTGAGGAGTGCACAGACATTAGAGAGGCATCATGCACTAGCCATGAAACAACAAAACTTGAGTATGTTTACTCTGGTTTATGCTCGAATTCCCTCCATTTACGATATGGAATCTGATGAGTGAAGTTGTCACGAATATGAAGGCATGGGTCATGATTCTGGTATATATAAATGCTAGGGGTTCAAACTTCCTAATTTCTACATGTTGAAAGGAAAGGGGATGAAGGCTGACTACATAAACATGTGTAAGGAAGCAGTTGTCCAGACAGTGCAACCACATGAATGACGACAACCCTTTTTAGATAAAGTGCTTTAAGTTTTATCTCTTGAAGGGCTATACTTAGTGCTACTGGATGCCCATAGTAGTCATGGGGAATTAGCGATGATTTTGATGCCAAAAGTTTCATATTCACTTTGCATTGCTATCATTACACTTTCCATAAGCTCCAGCCTCTTAATGTCTCATATTTTGCTCAATTTAAAGTTGCCTTCATGAAGATGAGAAGCCAATAGATGGTCATGACGAGCAAACAAGAGCTTACGAGAGAAGATAGTGCTGAAATCATCTCTACTACATCCAAAAAACATTAGGGCTGGTTTTAGAGCAACATATTAGCCTTTTGATTGTTCAAATGTGCATGCATCTCCAAATAGGGAGGCATTTAGACAGGATAAAGGATAAGGTCAAATACAACAAGTAGCAGATAATGAGGCAACTTCATGTTAAGATGGAGGGAATAATCAGAAACCTCCTGATAGAAAGGCTCCATGTCCACGATAAATGAATATGGACCACAACCTTCAAGATGCGACGACCATCTTTGTAGATACGGGTATGACACAAGGAATGAAGGATAGACGGCACCTCAAAGGCTAGGAGAGCAGTAGCTAGTCCAAACAGTTATAATAGCGATAGCAAAATATAAAATAAATAGATAGATATAGTTTTTAATGTCCACGAGAAGCCAAAATTTATGGGTACACACCTAGATTCCTACCAAGATATCACCATGAGCTAGGGAAGGAAATAGTGTGGAATTTCTTTGGGACAGCCCATGGTAAGGGAGAGCACGATGGACAATGGGGTAGTCCTTAAAGGAGCATTCACTCGAGAGCAGCTCAAGTATGATGGGGTGAGATTTAGGGGTGCTGCTGATGCCTGTGAATTCGCAACTCGTTGGAATGAAGGTACCAACAACGGGGACATCAAAAGATATTATGCGTTCATCTGCTGTATTCTGCTGAGTAATGTTGTTTATGAACTGCTGTAATGTGCTGAGTAGTGTTGTAATGTGCTGAGTAGTGCTGTATGTGAACTGCTGTAATGTGATGAGTAGTGATGTATTATGCTGTCTGTGAGCTGCAATACTTGTTGTTGTCTCTTTGCAGGTACTTCAGGTTAATTGGAAAGGATGATGTTGATAGGACAGACCGGCTGGACTGTGCCAGGGTGGAAGGGACCAAGGAAATACACAGCATTTGGACATGCATGTCCAAATCGACCACAAGGGTGGCTCATAGAGGTTTAAGTTGTTTCTGTGGTAACTGTTTGAAGGGAAACTGGTCATGTTGTGTGAATAGGCATAGGTTGAAGAATTGGAAGTATGTGACACTATAAAGTTTACTGGCGAAACACTTGATGACGAAATTGATGAGGCATTTTTTGAAGGTGATGGGGAATGACTTAGTGGAAACATAGAGGAAGGTGACAACTTTGCAGTTGTAGCCAAGGAGGGAAATCAAGAGAAAGCAGCCTTCTATGTGGTGAAGTGTGTTAAGCCGAGGCATATTCTTGACAAGATTGTACATGACAGTTGGGGTCAGACTTTTAATGTCGATGAACATGTGTTGGCTGGTGTATACTATGCTATCCAACCCGATGGTAGTTGGGAGCTACTTCAAAACAAAGGTCTTACTTATCAATACAGTCATCATGTCATAGCAATCAAGTTTGAGATGAATCAAATTCCCGACACCAACAGGTTTTCCCTTGAGGGGGCTACCCATCAGATGATCCTTAACAGCCTACCATATGAAGGTTGAAAATGGTTTGACCTAGTTGTTTCATCATTTCAGCATTTATCTTAAATTTTGAAGACCTTTGTCTTAAAATTTGAAGACCTTTATCTTAAATTTTTATGTTGTATTAGAGACATTACTTGGAATCAATACTCAAGATTACATAAAGTAAGTCATATATATTACAAAAGGCTAGTATACAATGGTATTTTCAGGAGTCATTGAAGTTTTCAGAGTGGTTAGAGTCTTCAGGAATGGTGCCCAGCAACCGCCTTTATACCTCTTCTGGAGCATTGAGGATATAATAGGCCGAGACAAGATAGTTGTTGAGACAGTAATCCAGCACATCAACTGTCTCCTTATGCAACCATACATCAGTGATGTCTAGCTGTGAGATTGTTTCTTCAACTGTATGGGAAGACAAATAATCCAATGCTGGACATACAAACTTCTACAAAAAATGGTCTTCTTCTTGCCCCTTAGCTCTAGTAGTAATTGTAATTATGTAAGCTATATGCTTTGCATATATAGTTCCCCTGTTATTCCTTCCCTCCCATAGCGTAACAGATCAAAGGAAGAGATGTCAGGCAATTTGCAGGGGTGAAGCAATCAACATCCTCAACACTCTTCGGGCAACACGATAACGACAAGAGGACTCGATGTATGAAACGTCGATGGAGTCGAAGAAACAATATCGAATACAGAGTCGTCCTTTAGCTGCCAAGACAAAGAGTTCAAGACGAAAGATCTTCAGCGGCATGGAAGATTTCAAGTGATCAATTACACCATCAAGCCACCAGCAATGAGAGGTTTCTAACGAACAAAGTCAACCTCTACATCAAAGAAGATCCACCGTCAAGGAGACTAAAGTATCGAGCGACTCGGAAGAACGTTACCTCGCTACTTCAAGCAGGCAACGAGTGGATGAGCTTCTAGCAAGCTCAAGCATCTAAGGCCATGGAGCCTAGTAGGTTAAATGTATGGACGGTAACATCCATATTGGGATTAGAAGGCATTTCCAGATATTCTCGCTGAAAGGATTGCCCCAATATTGAGCTAAGCATCAAGGATTGGGAAGGAAATGCATAGGAGTAACTAAAATTATACACGATTGTTAACAGACATCCAACATATTGAAACCACTTGGTGAGATTGATCTCCTCGCTAAGAAGGATTCATTGCTAGGATAATTGTTGACCATGTATAAATCTAGTACCTCCAAAGAATAATCCAACCGAAAGAAAAGAAGTAATCTAACAAGTCCGGCCAACTTGTTATGATGACATCAATTCGATTGGTAGGAATATTCCAAGAGTTTAAATAACTAAGAAAGGGGGAATCTCTAGAATATAAAAGAATAATACATGTAAGGTACATCTAAAATAAGAATTATAGTAATCAAATAGTCTTTTGAGACAAAGGGAATTGTCATGATGACAAAACCTTGTGGTTTAGAACCGTTCTAACTAAGTAGGTAACCTGTAACTATATTGAAATAAATGATAACATAATATGTGCATCCATCTCAGATGGTTATAGCTAAGGCTAATAAATAAATGCACTAAGTAAGAAGCGTATAACCTCTTAAGGGGAGAGAATAGATATGACGTTGTGTACAAACGTCATTGAAGGGGTGCAGGACCATTTTCTTTTCGAAGAAAGTGGGAGGGCTCAATCTCATGATTGAACGTACTTGCATCAAAGTGACCGACCCGTAGAATAGAGTTCACTCCGGCTCAAGGTGCAAAGACTTGCAACACAAATTTTGTTATAATGTGTTGCAAGGCATGAAGAGTACCTTGGAAGTGTAAATTTTGTATATGAAATTGTTAAATCTTGATAAACTTAAATGTCGTATTAAGTAAGGCTAATAAGTACCTTGCTTTAATAGAGTTATGAATTGATAAGTTATTGGAATAATGTAATCTCCTAGTAATGTTTTAAAAATATTGGAGGGCAAGGAGGTCGAGCTACGAAGACTTGCAACACAAATTTTGTTGGAATGTGTTGCAAGGAATGAAGAGTACCTCGAAAGATAAATGTATATAAAACTGTTAAATTCTGATATTGTGATAAGTGAGACTAATAAGTACCTTGAAATTACGAATTGATAAGTTACTTGATAATGTAATGACGTAATAATGTTTTAATATTACTTTAAGGTAATCCTAATAATTGTGTAAGTATAATAGTAAAATATTGTATGCATCAAGTTGATTGCAGGTTAGGAAGATCCCAAGGTGGGGAGACCCACGATGCTGCGGACAACATCATTTCAAGGTGGGGAGAATGTGACGTTCCAGCACAGTATACGGTCCTAAGACGTATACTGTACTGCCTCGTCACGCGTACATGCCATCTCGACTGACGGTAGCCAGGCAGGTAGCCCCTAGGGGGCAACTCGCAAGGTGTGTGCATTTATTAATGTGCACATTCACCAATGTGCACATTTATCTAGGTGCACATTTTCCCATGTGGACACCTTTATGCCACCTAGCCATTAAAGGCAAGTGGGCCATACCCAATTATCCCACATGCTTAAAGGGATAATTGGAAACCCTAGCCCTAACCCCTTGTCTATTTAGGTTAAGGAAACCCTAACTTGCCATTTTCGTCCATAGGGTTTTAGAGCTCTGTTTTGCTCGCTCAAGGGGTCAAAACCGCCTCCCAGACTCTGTCTGAGCGAATTGCACCATTAGTTTTCCTTGTTGGCTCCATCTTCAAGCAATTCAGCAGGATGGTCGAATTCAGGGCAGGAGGAGCGAGCCAAGGATCAGGTATTTAGTCGATTTAATAGCCTAAACCGTCTTCCAGTCATTGTATCAGTAGGTTTAGCATATTAAATCGCCCATAGCAGCCATTTAGATTCCTAGTTACCAGACACTAACTAAAGAACCTAACTCTATGATATAGATTAGATTTAGTTCTTTAGTTCTTCTGTGATGTATATGGATGATGTATCTCTGTGAATTCATTGTATTGGGAAGGGGGGTAGAGACCTCAAGCCTGGTAGTTGATGTTCCTAGTTAGCCTCTCTAGCACACTGTAGATTCGGCCTGTGTACAAGAATCACACCTGGTTGTGGGTGAAGGGGTCAGACTGGCTCAGAAGGAGGTTCGTGTACTGACTCTTGAACGATCCCCCTGGTGTGTAAAGTCTACCGGGGATTACTGTGGACTAGGTCTAATGGCTTGCCACTGAGTGTGGGTAAGGCATGGGCTCGACATTACGCGGGAGTGATCGTCACTCTCCATTGGGTTCAAGTCGAATAAGGGCGGTGGCCCTCTAGTCACCTTTTGAGTCAAGATGTAGATCTGAGGGAGTGATCCCTACCGCCCCATCGGGCGGGAGATGCAACCGGGGAATAGCCTCTTTGGCTATGCATCCGTGCTGGCTACTGGTCAGTCCCAACACTCCTCAACCTACTCGCAAAGTGTGCACGGGAGGGGCGGATGGAGTGGACAACCCTAAGCCATGTTCTTATGCCGGCCAAATTCATTTGCCATGAATTAAATGCGCAATGACCTCTGGAGATCCAAGCCGTCATCCCCTTGAGTCTGAGCCTTGGGTAGGATTCCCCATGTGATGTACTGATCTTTGTCTATGCAGGTATGTGATGAGCCATCCTTCGAGATGGTTATGTGATGTTGATGTTGTATACTGACAAGTATGTTTACGCTTCCGCAGCTAGGTAGGCCCTGAGGAAGACAGGGTAAATGACCCCTTCATTCTTCCCACTGGAACTCATCAAGGTTGCAGTGATACGTGGAGGGCCCTGTATCAGTATGGAGCTGGTATGGGGGATGAACTCCTGTTTGTATACGGTGCGAGCACCGTATATGAGTAGGGGATGTCACACCAACCAAACAAGAAAATAAGATGTAAACAGAATCTTGAACTAAGCGAGACATGTAACAACCAAACTTATATAAAATTGAGGTCAATTACATACATGTGTAGCATATAGTATTTGTTGATTGGTCATTAGGTAAGTCTATAAGTCTCAGACAAGTACAAAAAGAAAGAAATAGCCAGCTGCAAATGTTTTAGTTCTCATCTCCTTCAACTTCGGCCGAATCCTCCAAATACAGATCTTTTACCTTGGAGCTGTCCAAGATGTTTAGCCATTTGTCCAAGTGTCAGACAGAACACCTGAGTAGAATTTCCTTAAGCAGAGCACCTCAAGCATCCTCTTTATATGCAAAGAGTTTATGGCATACTAGCTTCAAGGTGTTGCCATGCCACAACAACATTTCCAGCAGCCTTCTGAGAGCCTAGCAGGAATCATCATTTTCTTCAAATATACTAGCTTCTCCTCAAATATGTCCAACTACTAGAAATCTTCAAACATGTCCAGCTGCTAGAAATCTAGGCTCAAACTTAGCAAAGTCAGCTTTCCTATGGCTGAACTCAAGATTCAACAAGCACTGTTGAATCTCATTTGCATTGTCTAGCATCCTATATTATAAAGTTTCACTGTAAGTGTTGGACCACGACCTAATTTAGATGGCTCACATTATTAGATTGCATCTGAAGGCCAAGATTTATCGCATGACTTCCCACCACTGTGATTGATTATCGCTTTGATCTCTTAAGAGGAAAAGGAAAAGAAAAAGGGAGGACGAAAGGGGAATATGAAGGGTAAAAAGGCACGACGAAAAGGGGAAGAGGAAAAGGGGAAACGAGAAGGGAAAAAGGCATGGGAAAAAGGGAAAGAGGAAAAGGGTGAGGAAAGGAAAAAATAGCATGGGAAAAAAGAAAAAATAAGGTAAAACAAAAGAGGGAGGGAGGAAAAGGAAGGGAAAAGGGGCAACGGAAAAAGGGAAAGAGGGAAAGGGGAAGGAAAGGAGGAAAATGGAAGGGAAAAAGGGGAAGAGAAAAATGGTGGAAAGACAAAAAAAAGGCATGGGAAAATAAAAAAGAAAGAAAAGGGGAAGGGAGGAAAAGAAAGGGAAAAAGAGGAAGAGAAAATGGTGGAAAGACAGAAAAAGGCATGAGAAAATAAAAATGGAAAGGAAAAACGGAAAATGAGGCGAAAATGGGAAAAGGAAAAGGAAAAAGGGCACGAGGAAACACGAGAGGAAAATGAAAAAGAGGAAGAAAGGGTATGGGAAACATTTGAAGAGGAAACAGATGAGGAAAAAAGAGAGGAAAAAGGAGCATGAAAAAGGGGAAAGGAAAAAGAAAAAGAGGGATAGACAAATGAAAAAAGAGAAAAAGGGAAGTGAAAAGGGAAAGGAAAAGAGAAAAGGAAAAGGAAGGGCGAAGGGAAAGGGGGAAAAGGCATGGGAAAAGGGGAAAGGGCGGAGAACGGATGAAAAAAGAAGAAAAAGGAAAAGGGAGATGGAAAAAGGAGGGAGAGGGGGAGAAAGGAAAAAGGGTAAAAAAAAAATGGAGAGAAAAATTGGAAAACGGAGGGCATGGGATAAAGAGGAAGAGGGTGAGGAAAGGAAGAAATGGGGCACATGGAAAAAACAGGGAAAAGGAAACAAAAAAGGGCATGGAAAAGAGAAAAGGAAAAGGAAGACGAAAGGGAAAGGAAAAAAGGGCATGGAAAAATTAGGAAGAAAGGGGAAAGACTGAAAAGGGAAGGGAAAAAATCCATCAGAAAAAAGGGAAAGGGAAAAAGGGAAGGGAATGAAAGGGAAGGGAGAAGGGGGTTAAAAAAAGAAAAAAAGGAAAAGGGAAAAAGAAGATGTATAGGAAAAATAGGAAAAAAGGGAAAAAGAAAAAAGAAAGTGCGTAAGAGAATAATGAAAAAAGGAAACGCGGGGTAGAACAAAAGACAAAGGAAAGGGGAAAGGTGTCGAATACACAAAAACCTATTATACACCAGCAATATTGGACTTAGTTTCTATTATACTAGATTTATGAAAAGGAGTCTGAGATGAATAGGTTTTCATCCATACATGTTCCCAACTTATGCCTAGCAAGGCTGGGCACCATTACTAGTCTTCTTATATTGACAACAACCTTAATATCGGGATTGAATAGCATCGGAGGGCTATCAAGGCGGATATTTTGGCGCCTGGAATTTTCGGAAGTATTTTCGTAGGTGCATGCCTCCGAAGAAGAAAGGAGGGTCTCCCAGCAAGGGAGACTTGATCGAGTATGAGGGGGATTCCACACATCTCATATCCCTGATTAATGAACTTAAATTTGAAGTTCTTGGCTTGAAAGCAGAAGTTCAGGGAATGAAAAAGCGATTGGAAGATGTGGTGGAACAGAATGCAACATTGAAGATTCAAAATTCTGAAATGGCCGCATCTCTCCAGAGACCTTCTCTTGATTACTCCACGCAGATTCACGAATTAGAGTCTAAGCTGGCTTCGTTGGTAGCGGAAACAACAAAAGAGCAGATGATTTTACATCAGGCCCATGTCACAGCTGAACAGGCAGACCAGGAGGCCAGAGCACGTAATTTGAAGATCTCAGGCATTCCAGAAGATGAAGGTGAGAATTGCTTATTAAGTTTTTCAATGATATTATGCACCTTCACGAGCCTCAATTTATATCTGGGAGAAGATTAGGTAAGCCAGGATTCCATAACAGATCAATCATGGTAAAATTTCGCACCAGGGAAGCAAGAGATAGAGTCATTCAAAACCGAAGTGCTCTTAAAGGAGAGAAAATTTGGTTAGATCCGGATCTGACCCCTGCACAATTAGAAGTTAGAAAGAAAGAATGAATAAGAATTAAAGAGGCACGGGAGGCAGGATATGTGGCTTATTTGGATCACAGCGGCAAGGCAATTGTTACAAACAGAAAGCGCAGTTAGGGACTTGGGGCCTTGAGAATCAGTATGTGGAATTCTCATGGACTGAGCCAGGATAAGGTAGCAGCCTCTTATGAAATCTGGAAGCAACAGGATCTGTTGTTTTTCATTGAGACATGGGAACATCAAACCCGCCCATTACCGGACATCCCTGGTTTTATGGTAGTAGATCACATATGGAATGAGAAGTAAACAGGGGTAGGACGTGGTTTTGGAGGAATAGTGATTTACAGTAGAGAATGTTGTACACAGAAGCTTCAGGTCCTGAAATCAGATATCAACAAACAGTATATGTGGTTAAAAGTAGAGGGATTAAGACATGATATATTTATAGCTATATGCTATTTTGCGCCAAGCAATGCTAAAATTTATAATAGAAGAGACATGGACAAGGAAGATCCGTTTTAGAATCTTTGTATAGACACATTGAGGTATAGTTCATAGGGTGAAGTACTTATATTGGGTGATTTTAATGCCCGCACAAGCTGCCAGCAGTCCACTATGTATGAAGACATCACAGATGTCCAACTACATGAGAGAGAAGATCCGAATTTCCAAAGACAGTCTAAAGATAAAGCTTGCAATAATATGGGAGAGTTTCTTTTGGAGTTCAACACGGTTTGCAACTTGAAGATCCTCAATGGCATAACATGTTTTCCAGAATCAAAAGGGTTCACATATATTAATCATTTTGGAGCTAGTGTGATTGACTATTGCATGGCAAGGAATCTTGACATTGTTCAAGACTTTTACATTGGAGAGAAGCTACCAGAATCCGACCATAAGCCCCTGCACCTATTAATAAAGCAAGTGCAAAAATCTGAAATCCAGCATCCTATTTTTCATCCGAGATTGAAGATAGACTATAAAGCAAGTAAAAATTATAAAAAGAGAATTGAAGCACTCCTTGAACATGTTAGTTGGACGGGAAATCTGAATACTGATGCAAGATCTTTCACTCATCTCATTCATCAAGCTGCTGGAGATGTATTTGGATACACGAAGAAACCTGTAAAGAATAGACCATGTAATGCTTGGTGGGATGAAGAATGTCATGTTGCAAGAACGAAACTGCCACGGAATTGTATTTATAAACCTGCATGGAACAATAATTTGTTGAGGAATAAAAAGCGTGCACTTTACAGACAAAAGCAAATACAGCTTAGTGAGCGGCTCAAAAAGAGCCCTAAAACCTTTTGGACATCCTGAAGGGAAGATCAAAAAAGTATACTTTAAAAATAGAGGCATTGCTAAAATTGGTACATGATATTTACAATAAAGAAGGCGCAGGTTGCATGCAGGTTTCAGCCACACAAACGGATTTGTTTACAGAGATAGAGGTAGGAGATATTATTGCTGATATGGAAAATAACAAAGCACAGGATTCAGAAGGACTTTGTGTGGAATTGTTCAAATGGGGAGGGCAGAGGACGTTATCTTCTCTCACAAGACTGCTAAATGGGTGCATCAGACAAGGATTGCCAGAAAACTGGAAGATGAACTGTGTCCACCCAATCCATAAATCAGGGGACAAGAAGGATGCAAGCAATTACAGAACTATACTAATTGGGAGTGTTTTTGCCAAAATATTAGGCAGCTTATTGGAATGCAAATTGAGCACATGGGCAGAGGCAAATAACAAGCGTTCCTTTTGTCAAGCAGGTTTTAGAAGAGGGCATAATATACTTGACCATGCTCTGACATTGCGTGTGCTCGTTGAGAGAGCCAAAAAGCCAAATAAGGTATTATATGTTGCATTCATAGATTTCGCCAAGGCATTTGATACTGTCCCACGAAGAGAACTAGGCGAAAGAATGGCACAAATTGGAGTTTCAGTAGAGATGAGCAGTGCTATTTCACAGCTATACGCTGAAGTGCTTATCAAATTATCAGGTGATTTGGATACAATAGTCAAGAATAAGGGATGCCCATTGTCTCCAACTTTGTTTGGCCTCTTCATAGAAGAATTGGAAGAATGGATGCGTGATCGCTCTTTGGCAGGAACGAGATTGGGTATGCATTTAAATACAATTGTTATTGTATGCTGATGATGTGGTCTTGGTTGCAAACAAGAAGAAAGCATTGCAAGATCTCTTGGACATCTTGGAGTCCTTTTGTGAGGAGAAGACAATGCGAGTAAATACATCAAAATCAAAGATAATGGTCTTTGGAACAAAGGACATGCCAACATTTGTCTATCAGGGACAAGAGCTAGAAACAGTGGAGAGCTATAAATACTTGGGGCTAGATTTCTCGGCAAAATATAATTGGAAGTAATGTATTAAGAGAAGAGTAACTGGAGGAAAATCTGCTCTATATAGCATGCTTGTAAAATGCTCAAAGGCATCACTTTCAGATTGGGGGCTCAAAAAGATCTTATATAAGACCTTAGTGCAACCGGTTTTGCTTTATGGAGCACCGATTTGGGGGCCAAGTATCTCATCTAAGCTTTGGGGACAGATTGAATCCGTGCAAAAAGTATTCATACGAGAAGAGTTAGGTATCAAAGCACAGACACAATATGCAATAATGCTTGCAGAAACAGGGATGTTCCCACTTGAGCTTGAAGCACTATTTCAAGCAATCAATTTTGTCAACAGGGTGAAGAATCAAGCATCTGATCACATCTCATATCAAGCATTTGTGTCCACGGATCAGCAGGGATGGTTACATGATCTGAAGAATTGGGCAAGTAAATGGGGGGTAACTGATACGAATTGGCCAGAAAATAAGGAAGATACAAGGACACTGCTTGAGCAGCTTTCCATTGAACGCTTATGGGCAGTTCAGGGCAGCCGGCTAACGCATTACATATCATGTGTAAATTCAATCAGTGAGTATAAGAGTCAAGACTATATAAATGCTAATATGCCAAAATATTTTAAGCAGGTCATAGCGAGGTACAGGACGAGTTCACACAGACTTGCAATGGAGACAGGACGTTGGCATAAAATCCCAGTTGAGGAGAGGCTATGTAAAGTTTGTGAGTCAGATAGCATTGACGATGAGCATCATGTTTTTACAGGCTGCCCCGCTTACAAGGAGATAAGAGACAAGTTCGGCATTCAAGCACGTGATTTTAAATCTTTATTTCAGTTGTCACCTCTAATATTAGGTCCATATTTTAAGGCGGTAGATACACACCGTTCTTTATTATTGCAGTTGTAAATTGCTTAAACCTGTACTTGGAAGCTCCATGGTCTTTCAAGGCCCAAAGTGAGCTTGACTAATACATTACATTACATTATTACATATTATAAAATTATAGTGTAAGTATGTCATGAATAAAACCCTAATTTGAACGGTTGAGATCATCTGATTGCACCCGAAGGCCAAGATTTATCGCACGACTTCCCACCACTATGATTGATCATGCTTTGATCTCTTAAGGGGAAAGGGAAAAGGAAAAAGGAGGAGGAAGGAAAGGGGAAAAGTGAAGTGCAAAAAGGCGTGGGGGAAAAGGGAAAGAGGGAAAGGGAAAAATAAAAGGAAAAATGCACACGAAAAGGTAAGGGGAAAGAAAAAGAAAAGAAAGGGAGCAAGTGAAGAAGGAAGAGAACACTGAGAAAATTGGAAGAGGGAAAGGCTGAGGACACGAGGAAAATGGAAGGGAAAAAGGGTAGGAGAAAAAGGGGAAGAGGAAAGGGGTGGTGAGGAGAGAAGGAAAAAGGGCATGAGAAAAGGGAAAAATGGAGCCATATTGTTTTGAGCCACAAGAACTGGTGGCTTGGGAGATCCTTCTGAGATTAGTCTACATGAAAGCTCTGATAACAATATTAATTTCCTTAAAGTTGATGGCCTTATCCTTTGCTTTTGCTGCCGATCTTGAGTTACCATCATTTTAATGCCGTTGGCTTGGGTTGCTCCTCAATGTAGCTCTCAACCGCTCTCCTCTCGCTTATGTTTGGCAAGAACAAGGATGACTTCATAAATTCTTTAATGTAAGTTGCCACCAATGAGTTTCCATATGTTAGCCTATAAAACCCTTGCACCTAGACCTTGGCACATAATGACTTCTGAAGGCCTTCACAAACGTCTTAAATCAATAGTTTTTTTCTTTTTACAGGCTATTTGTTTACCAAACTCTAGCTGCCCCTTTAGGTTGGTTGTCACAACTTTTCCCTTATTCTCATCTTTCATTTAAACTCTTCCATCTCGTTCAACCAAGCCTTTGCCTCTAAGCCTGATCCCTATTCTTACTTGAGAACTGCTTTAAGTTTCTTGGTTTTTCGGATGCTACTCATGGTCGAGTCTATCTTCTTTTCATAGTCTCTACCTTCATCTATTTTGAGTTGTTGCTACTGCTCGAATTAGAGATGAAGCTAGAGGTGCTATATTTCATCTTCTTTTCCTAACTGCCATGACCAATTTCACGGGTTAAATGTCTCGTTGTAAAATTGATCATGATCATTGTAAATTTGGTGAAGGAAGGACCCATTTTAACCATGCACAATGGTGGGGGCAGGTCCCATTCCCCCTTGTGCCTCCCTTCGAGTTGCACGCCTACTCCTTGGCAGTGTCATCGGTGTTCCTCCCGGTGCAATGGTGTTGACGATCTATATCCTCCTATTTGTACGTTGGCTCGTACTCCGGGGTAACTTGTTGATATGCTTGGGCCCTCCGGTGTTTGTTGGCTATGGCACAACACGCTTTGCATTACATTATAACTAAAGGTGTGCTGGTCGTTGATGCTTTGACATTTTGGCCTGCTTCCTGATCCTATTCTTGGGCTGTAATTGTTCCCCCCTTCATGGTACTTGAAGCTATTCGGAGGCGCCTCTTGAGGCTGTGCGCGATTCCTTTGGCTATACTCCTCTGGAGTTGTTCTCTTCTGCCATTGCTCTTTGAATCGTCGATCCCTGGGTTCAGAAAGTTGCATGCAAGTCCGCGTGCAAGTCATCGGCTCGGCTCACCTAGTCGCTTCTCCATCGAGCTTCCAATCTTACTTGTTTGATCCCCTCGATCACATGGCTTGGACGTTGTCACGTTCCACAGTGCTATGCTGTTTTCTTGTCTTGAGGTACCTTTCGGTGGCTTTGATTGTGCTCGTCAGTTTTGATCCTCCTGTTGCCTCTAGGGAGCTCGTGGAAGAAGTCGGTTGCTAGCAGTTCTCCAGCTTTCAGTTCCTGACCTTTGTCCCTCTATGCATGTCGGTCTCTCTGGCACGTAAAGCATCATGGCTCTCCTCCCTGCTGGCTATGTTGTCAGGATGATGGATCCTTATATCTGCGCAGCTTGACCCTTGAGTTGAAGAAGTACCTGCCTTAGATATACTCTTGTCGTTGAATAGCCTGGCTATTATCCTGAACTCTCTTTTTGCCGAAGGTGCTTCAGTCGCTATCCTTGTCGTTAAGGTGTCGAATGCTTCTACCCTGGGCATTTGATGTCCCCATGTCGGAGATACGATCGGCTTCTTCTCTTCTAATTACTGGTAGGAGTACCTGACGAAGCCATCACTTAGTTGTTGAAGGCATATCTCCTCGTCGCGTGTCATAGCGCATCACCCTATATTACCATGAGGTGGAATTATGGTCGTCGAGATGTTGCCTTCTTAGTTGGCTCGTTGATGTCGGGTCATTCCTTCTTCTATTGTTGAGGCCACTCGTGTCATACAAGAGGTAGTGTTGCGCCCTGACGATGTCCTGGTGCAGCGCTGATGATCTTGACATGACCGGTGTTGTCTCTTGTTCTGACATTGGGTGGACGAGCAGTCTTCTACTTGAGGGCACTTCCCGAAGTGTTTGGAGTTGAAGGTTTGCTTGGGCTCTGGTCGTTTCTCCCTCGTACTTGCTCTTCCATTTTGATCTTGGGCTATAGTTGTGCTTCCTTGCTTCCTCATTTGGTAGTCGAAGTGAAGGAGCTTCCTGATCTAAGCGCTAAATCCGTAAAACATGACTCTAAACTCATGTTTCTCCACTATATCTGTGAACACCCGGAACTGCTGAAGTGTGCCGAATTAGAAATCGGCAGACAGGTTACAGACATTTTTAACGGCATCATACATACAGGACTCCCAGACAGATGGACATACAACAGAGTCATACCTTTACATAAGACAGGGAATAGAAAAGATCCAGGGAATTATAGAACAATAATGGTAAGCTCGATTTTCGCAAAATGGTTTGGAAAGGTATTGGATAATAAACTAAAGAAATGGGCAGAAGAAGGAAATATGAGAGCACAGGGGCAAGCAGGGTTCAGACCGGAGCACTCAACCACAGATCATCTAGTGACCCTACGGATATTAATAGAGCAGAACAAATTGCAGGGAAAGAAAATAATCTGCTGCTTTGTAGATTTCAGAAAAGCATTCGATACGGTTCCGAGAGAGAAGCTGCTAAAGAGATTGATGGACATGCAGGCCCCGAGAAATATGGTAGGATCCATAGCAAGACTATACCACAAGGTGTATGCTAAAATGGAACAGAAGGACGGTAGATAACCCGTGACAGGGGGTAAAGCGAGGATGCCCGTTATCCCCAACAATCGTTTGGAATATATATAGACGCCTCTAGGGGATACATAAAGCGTAACGTAAGGGAGACGAGCATGCCCCAACGCTAGGAGACACGAAGGTACCAATAATGCTATACGCGGATGATCTTAGTATGATGGCAACAAAGAACAAAGGAATGCATAGACTGCTCAAAATTCTAGAACAATTCTCGTGGAGGATACAGTATGACGGTGAATCTAGCAAAACTAAGATAGTCATCTTTGGACACAAGAACAGGGCATAAACCTTTTAAATATAAAGGTAATAGAGAGATAGAGGAACCAACGAATACGGATATCTAGGGTATGACACGCGGCACGACGGGAAATGGACCAAAGGAGCCAATGCCGATTTCAATCAGCTATAGGAAGCTACTTCAACATGAAAACTTTTTGTAAAGTAGAATAACCGATTGGGATATCAAATGCTATCTATTCAATCAAGAATAGCTACCACCCATTATACGGAGCGGAAGCATGGGGCCAGACCCAATGAGAGAGAAAGCGGAAAAGGGAAGGAATTCTTAGGCAATGGCATGATGAGAATTGTGGTGAGGACAAACACACCACTAACAATCATGGTACTTTCAAACAGGTAAAACCGATGGAAGTGAGAGCATGGGAGAGAACTATAAGATACACCTTTCAGAGATAACGCGGGAGACAGACAAGGAAAAATCGGTCAGCATTGCAATCATAGAATCGCCAAAATCACATATCCTCGAAAGCAAAGGATGGTTTAAGGAGGTGGCAACATGGACCGCACAAATGGGATTGAACTGAGTGACCTAATAGAAGAGGGGCAAATGGAATGAGGAGGGGAACCACGGCAACAAGAGCATGGCTGCACGTGCATAATGGACCCAAAGACAGGCCGGCTCATACGGGTTTTAATCCGCACCAACAAATAGGACATCGATATCTGAGGATAACTAAGGGGGAAAACAGAAGGGACATGCTAGCGATTTAGGATGGGAAGCCATGATCCGAGAATAGAAAAAACAGGTGGAGAGGGGTAGACAAGGAAGGCGGGATATCACGGGAGAATGCGGCGGCGGGGGAGAATAGAGGATGAGAATCATATGATTAGTATTTGCCCGGACTTACGGAGACATCGAGGGGACGGATATAGGAATATAAGGTGGGGAGAACCGGTCCACAAGGCGATGAAGATGACGGTAATCACTAAGTGATCTAGCGAGCGCGATCCCACGAATGACGACCCGGAACCTGAGAGAGGTACACAGAGAAAGAGGGCTTGTAATATGATTACACAGTGAAAGAGGGCTTGTAATATGATCCGTACAAAACGACTCATATAGCCTCACACAAATTACTCAGCTAAAAGCTGATTGATAACGACGCATCACTGCACGGCCAAGAAGCCGAGGTAAAAGTGGGGTGCCGGTATTAAAAGGAAAAAGTCAGCCTTCCGAAAAGGCTACATTGTAACAGCGTGTTGTGCTAGTAGCACCCTTTTAGGGAGCTCGCCCATGCTACACAAGTCCAGGGGCCTTATGGCACAAAGGACACAAATGTATTCTATTCTATTCTATTCTATACGCCTTTACATTGGGATTTTAATTCATCCACTTTTCCAAAACAACTACGAAGATCTACCTGAATGTTTATACTTCTTTAGGATTTTCCCTCCTCCTATGGCATTTGATTCTTCGGTTTTGCTGCATCTTCTTCGTTCTGGTTCACTCCGGGATTCCTTGAGATGCTGCTACTATTGTTGAGCTTCATGTCTGATCCGAGCTCGTCACGCCAAGTTGCGAAGAGTGTTCGTCGATGTGATCCCTTGAAAAAGATGCTCCTCCTTAATGTGTGGACCGCTCAACGTCCCTACATGCGGTGTGTCGTTGCAAGATTGCCAATGTGCGGTGCCATTGATCGCTTGAGTAGGGTCACCTGGCTGTTGCAGTCGGGCATTCTTGAATGTCTTCGAAGCTCTGAGATCGTGGTCGGTAGGCAGTCATTGTCATTCCTCCACAGGTTGAATTTCTGAGTGCGACTCCTGTTGCTTGGGCTTTGCTTCATTCCGAGGTGCCTCTCCTGTGCCTGGAAGTGTGGTCATCTCCATTGCCCCTACCATGGCTCCTTCTGGTTGCCTTTGCGTGATTTGTACCTGCTGGCTAGGTCGTCTCCTCCGTCCTTTGGGCCCTATCCATTCGAGTCTCGCACTCCTTGGATGACGTAGTAAAGTCGTCCTTCCTTTGGTTTCTAGGTGTTTCTGGATTCGGAATTCTTGTTCGAACGGAATATTCTCCTCCTTGATATTGCCCATAATGCTGATATAGGCCTCCAAGTCGGAGATGTTCCCTGATATGCGTCTCCTCCCCCTCATGGTCTCCTACTTTTTGGAACCGATGAAAGTTCTCCTGCTGGTGCAAGGGAGCTGGAAGCTCGTCCTGGTCAGCCTTAGGTGCTTTGTGGTTGCCTAGCTTGGTTGCTCCTTTTGTTGACGTTGCATGACATTCGCTTGAACTACTGGGCTGCAAGGTCGTGGTGGTCTTCCCTCCGGTTTCTATACGCTCCTGTGTCGCCATGACTTCTCTCCTCGACGGAAGATTATGCCCTCTGGCCCTAGCTCGTGATGCTAACGCGGCATCGATGTCTAATGTCTTCCTACATCTGTATTTTTCTGCCTTGCATTCTTCCATTTGAAACTCATGTGCGTCGAGTTGGTGAAGGCATCGAGATCCTCTTTTTGATGTGACCTCGTGGATGTGGTAGCCGGGAGGTTGACATCTAGAAAATTCTTGATGCCGTTGGTTACCAAATATTCTTCCCATTTGATTAAGATTGATGATAGGCCGGTGGTGTCCTGTTCTACTCGTTTGTCGGTTGAGGTGTTTGTCGTTGAGCTTCCCTCTCTTGGGTCTGCCTCTTCGGTCTCCTCTCCTTATCTGTCTGTACATCGGCTGGGACCTTGATGTCTTCAAGAAATTGCGCCTCTAGCTCTTCTGTGGCTCTGGCCCTGTACTTCGAAAGCAACGCTCGTATATTCTAGAGTCTAAGGGTCTACTTGAAGGGCTCTCCTGCAACATTTTGGGATCTATAAGCAAGCAAGATGGCTCAAGAAGCATTAACTGGAGACATATCTATAATCTACAAGTCTATGGACATTAGAACGTGTGGTATGGCGTGAAATGAGGTTTGTTTTGCAAAGCCTTCATAATGTTTGAGGCATACTCTAAGGTCCTAGCAAAGTTGGTTTGGGGTAGTCCAATCTCTACACATGGAGTGACTTGGGCAGCTCTAGACTCTAGCTCCTTTCTAGGTATCCTGGCAATAGGGAGTGTTAATGTGGCGGCTGTATAAGTCAAACTCTATTAGAAGGACACAAAATTAGGTCAAGGTTTATGCCTTTGGCATGAGCAGAGGTGATGTACCAACAGTTGGACTTGGGTTGCTATGCTGAGGTCTAGATGACTATAACAAAGGGGTGTTCTTGGGCACTTCTATCTAGGAGTAAGGCATCAGCTTTGAGCCGAGAGCAATACTTGCGAGGTACTAATGGGGTATGCTTCTATTTACAAACAAACCACAGTTCGGAAGAACAATTCAAGGGTTTGAGCAATTTTGGTCATTTTGAGCTATTGCAACAAATTTCAGGCGATTTGGAGCTCTGTAGCTCAAGTTATGGAGGTTCAAAGTTTCGAGGTCTCACACATTGCACCCAGATCAAAAACTGAAGTTTTGTTTTTGCTCCTGGCGCGACGTGTGAGATATCGGCACCATTTTGGTCAAAACTTGTCCAATTTGGGTGATCTAAGGGTCTAATCATGCTAGGCTCATCGATTTAGGCAGAATTGACCCCTTACTTGGTCGATTTAGAGGTGGTTTTGGTCTAGTTTAGGACTAGTTTAGGTATGAAGGTCTCACACATTGCGCCCAGATCAAAAACTGAAGTTTTGTTTTTAGTCCTGGCGCGACGTGTGAGACATCCTCTCAAATTGATCTAAAATGTTTGTTTTGACTAAGACAAAAGCTGGAACTTACTAACTCGACTTAGTTAAGTAACTTCATACACTTATAATTTACTCTAAAACACTTTGTATTAAACAAAATTTATCATTTACGAAATTAATAAGGCTCTCCTTTGATATGACTAGCTAAGTGCATATCTTTCTTCATTAGAGTTACTCTCTTGGCATGTATTGTGCAGGCTGTTGAGTCTTCGAAATGTTGGACCAGCTTCTGCTCTACTGCTTCTTGAACCTTGGTCTCCTGCCCTCGTTCTACCCTCTCCTCTTCTTGTATTTCTCGCTCTATCTGCTCGTACACTTCTTGGGTCTAATATACAAATCTAACTAACTCTTACCTAAAACTCGATCTAGCATGTTACCTTTTTAAAATTCATCAAGTATTAAGGTGTTTATGGCCTAATGTCTCACACGTTGCACCCAGCTCAAAAACTGAAGTTTTGTTTTTAGTCCTGGCGTGACGTGTGAGACCCCCTTGCCTTAGAAGTTTTGGGCTCACTGTTTTTAGTCCTTTTTTTTATGTTCCAGTTCATCTAACTGTTACTAGCTTAGCATATACTACAAAAATGAGAAAAAAATTTCCCACTTTTCGAGGTTTGAGGATCCTATCAAGTTAGTACTACTGGGAGCATGGCCAGTGCTTTGCTCTTGGTCTCCAAGAACATTGCTCGATACCACTTGTGGCGCCCCCTCATCATATCGGTGCCGACCGTATACAAACAGGAGTTCATCCCCATACCAGCTCCCATCGTCTGAGGGCCCCCTCCACGTATCACCGCAACCTTGATGAGTTCCAAAGGCGAAGAATGAAGGGTCATTTACCCCGTCTTCCCTCGGGGCCTACCTAGGCTGCGGAAGCGTAAACATACTTGTCAAGATACAACATCAACATCACATAACCATCTCGAAGGATGGCTCATCACATACCGCATAGACAAAGATCAAGACATCACATGGGGAATCCTACCCAAGGCTCGGACTCAAAGGGGTGACTCGACGGCTTGGGTCTCCGTGAGGTCATTGCGCATTTAATTCATGGCAAATAGATTTGGCTGGCATAAGAACATGGCTTAGGGTTGTCCACTCCATCCGCCCCTCCTGTGCACACTTTGCAGAGTAGGTTGAAGAGTGTTGGGACCTGACTGTAGCCCGCCGGATGCATAGCCAAAAAGGATATTCCTGGGTTGCATCTCCCGGGCCGATGGGGCGGTAGGGATTACTCCTCCAGGAGATCTACATCTTTGACTCAAGGTGACTAGAGGGCCACCGCCTTATTCGACTTGAACCCAATGGAGAGTGACGCATCACTCCACGGGTGTCGAGCCCAGTCATAGATCCACAATTGCGGCCACAGGCCCTGCAAGACTATAAGCTCTTCTTAAAAGCCAAGAAGGGGAGATACATGGCAGTAAAACCCGTGAGCTCGTTTGACATGCTCATGGCGAGCCAAAAGCTTTTTGGCGAAGGTGTTATACCGCCCGGTGGCCGGTAATGTAAGTGTGGAGCAATGGATGCACCGCTATGCTGGGAGTTATATGACCCCCGGTGAGCTAATGCCGTGGTCCCGGATCAGGTAGGAGAGGTGCTGCAGTACCACGGGAGGATGTCCAGCAGGTCTCGTGCATCCGGGCGAATGGCAAGGCAAAGGATTTACGGGGCCCGCAGTCGAAGCTGTTGAAATGGGGTGGCCCATCGTGGTAGAGCCCCTAACGGTGATCATTAACCGTGCTCGAAAGTGAGGGGCTCCCCCGTGAGTGGATGGTTAGTAAGGTTGTTCCTGTGCATAAAAGCGGGTAATATGGATGAGCTGGCTAATTACCTGATGATTATGGTAAGCTCATTTGTTTGCAAAGCTCTGGCATGGGTGGTGGAGAAGAAACTCACTAAGTGGGCCGAGGAGGAGGCAATTGGGTGCTGCAATTTTTCAGCCCGGCCCCTCACTCCACGGCCCGACCATATCTTCACTTTGAGAGTGTTGATGGAGGCAAGCCGGAATTGGCGGGACTGGTATTGCCGCTTTGTAGATTTTAAGATCGCATATGATACCGTCCGCAGAGACATGTGGCGAGAGGTTGCAAGAATTGCGAAGTTCCACAGAGTTGCGAAATGGGGTGCACCCAGCTTTATGATGGGATTTATGTTGCACCGCCTTATGAAGATCGGCGGGTAGCTAGCACTATGGGAGTTAAGCGGGGCTGCCCATTGTCTCCAATGCTTTTGGGTTGTACATTGATAGCTTGGAGACGTGGATGCGCACCATGGGGAACCGGGGTGCAATTATCGAAAGCGACCTCGTGGAGCCGGTTACTATATCGCGGATGATGTAGCTTTGCTAGCCCACCACGGCCAGCAGTATGCGTAGCATTTGGATGCCCCTCGATGGGTTACGTGGGGCAACGGGATGAAAGATGAACTTGCACAAAACTAAGCTTCGCGATCCGTCCTCGCAACACCCTATCCGGGAGTTATTGAGGGGATGGGAAGTGGAGATGGTGCGGAGCTTCAAGTATCCGGGAATTGATTTCACTACTAACATGCCGTGGGATGAGTGTGTGGAGAGGAGAGCCGGTCTGGTTTGGAAGGCTTTATATGCACGGGCAAAACGCGTGTTGTCGGATAGATCTCGCGGATCGGGCGAGGAGAGCACACCCGCTTAGGGCTTTGGTCGGTCTTTGCCTATATATGGGGTGGAGGTTTGGGGCCCAGCCAGCTTAGCAAAAACCGCGGGATAGGTTGGAAAGGGTGCGTAAAGCTTTCTTGACATATAGCTTGGGAGTGAAGGACACCGCATGCCGACGTCATTTTGTTGTATGAGACGGGGTTTCGCCTTTACAAAGATTCTATCGCGCAGCATCTTACTTGCCGCCATAAGGTGGATGGGATGGATGAGCATCGCTTGCCCCCACAGCCGCGTGTTGTTAACGAGGGCCCCCATTTGCTGAAGAGGGTATGGCACGAGTAATCGTAAGGGATGGTTTAGGAGGTGGTCTATGGATTACCAACGGATGGTGGCACCGAGGGAGATCGGCGCGCTGTAATGGGCAATTGGATGGGCAATGCTGCCACCCTATGGGATGCCTCTACTCTTGCAAAGCCCAAGACAGAGCACTATCACGCCAGATTAATCCCGGTCTTGAGCATGGACCCCATTGGTACTTGAAAGCACACATCTCTCGCGGAAGAAAAGAGAGCTATTGCCGCCATAAGGACGGGTTCCCATTACCTCTAATTGAAACAGTCATTTGGAAGGTGAATGGCGGCGCGGGGGATCCCAGGGAGGAGAGGATATGTCGGTGTTGTGAGATGCAAGTGATAGAGGATGAGCACCATGCCCTCCAATGGGTGCCCAAAGATATGCCCATGTCCGAAAGCAAAGGCACATCGATCTTAGATGCTCGACACACCGCTACATCGTTATCGTGATCACCTATGGTAGCTGTTGGGAGCTTACATCATGCGATTCGGCCCGTCGGACTTGCTCTTGGGGCATGGTATTTGAGAGCCTCTTTGTTAGGGTTTTTCCTCCCAAGTGGGGGTTTTTTCATCCCGATAGTAGGGTTCTACTGTACAGTTACATTGTTTATTTTTGGTGTTGGGGTTTTTGGCTTTTTTGCCTGATTCTCTGCATGTACCGTCTCATAGGCCTCTGGCCTCCGTGGACGTTAAAATAAACTTCCTTCCTTCCTTCCTTCCTTCCTTACCCACACTCAGTGGCAAGCCATTAGATCTAGTCCACAGTAATCCCCGGTAGACTTTACACACCAGGGGGATCGTTCAAGAGTCAGTACACGAACCTCCTTCTGAGCCAGTCTGGCCCCTTCACCCACAACCAGGTGTGGTTCTTGTACACAGGCCGAATCTACAGTGTGCTAGAGAGGCTAACTAGGAGCATCAACTACCAGGCTTGAGGTCTCTACCCCCCTTCCCAATACAATGAGTTCACAGAGATACATCATCCATATACATCACAGAAGAACTAAAGAACTAAATCTAATCTATATCATAGAGTTAGATTCTTTAGTTAGTGTCTGGTAACTGGGAATCTAAATGGCTGCTATGGGCAATTTAATATGCTAAACCTACTGATACAATGACTGGAAGACGGTTTAGGCTATTAAATCGACTAAATACCTGATCCTTGGCTCGCTCCTCCTGCCCTGAATTCGACCATCCTGCTGAACTACTTGAAGATGGAGCCAACAAGGAAAACTAATGGTGCAATTCACTCAGACAGAGTCTGGGAGGCGGTTTTGACCCCTTGAGCGAGCAAAACAGAGCTTTAAAACCCTATGGACGAAAATGGCGTTAGGGTTTCCTTAACCTAAATAGACAAGGGGTTAGGGCTAGGGTTTCCAATTATCCCTTTAAGCATGTGGGATAATTGGGTATGGCCCACTTGCCTTTAATGGCTAGGTGGCATAAAGGTGTCCACATGGGAAAATGTGCACCTAGATAAATGTGCACATTGGTGAATGTGCACATTAATAAATGCACACACCTTGCAAGTTGCCCCCTAGGGGCTACCTGCTTGGCTACCGTCGGCGTACACGTCAGTCGAGATGGCATGTACGCGTGACGAGGCAGTACAGTATACGTCTTAGGACCGTATACTGTGCTGGAATGTGACAGTTGGTCTAAAATACCTCCCGCTATGAGCTAGCTTATCTCATTGTAGACGAAATCTAGATATTTAGGAAGATTAGAAATAGACTATTCTAAATATTCCATTCTCTATTTCTAAATTCCTAAATATTTCTAAATTCTAGATTCTATTCTAAATTCTATTCTATTCTCTAAATTCTATTCTATTCTAAATTCTAAATTTCTAAATTCTATTCTATTCTATTCTCTATCTCATTTTTTACAAACAAATTGATAATTGAGTGTTTTGTGAACCTTCATATTCATCCTTTTGAATGCTTCATCACTGTTTGGCTCCTTCGCGAGCAGGATTTCTTCATAGTAAGATTCTTTAGGCCCAAAATGAACAAGCAATGATGGAGGTCAAGAAGCAAATATAGAGAGATGGTTCTTTGGATGCTGATCACTCGATAGTCGACTTATTATGTTGCCCATTGCAAATTATGAAATAATTTAAGAATTAAACTTAGCTATTTAAGCGTAATTTCATTAAATGAGAAATTTCGTGATTACAATGGATGAAATTATTTTAAGATATTTTTTAGGACGTTCTATACGACAATGGAGCGCCATTTATCATTTTTTCACACATACTTTGTCCAAAGTTGGCGTCATTAATATTGGAGGCAAACAAAAAAGAACAGCTAAAAAACAATATTGCAACTTAAATTAGCAAGATTTACATATTTTTACACAAAGAACGACATCACTAATCTTCAAAGAGCATAAATGCAAGAAAGAGGATGCCTACAAAGTTGCTGCAGTAATCAATAGGCAGTACAATGTTCTGGTGGCGGCCGCAGACTCGGCAAAGGCTGGTGTCCTTACAGCATGGAGGAGGACGATTCCAGTGTCATTTACTCAGGTTGACAGATTTGGCCGGTGGATCATAGTCAAGTGGTTTGATAACGGGCAAGAGTGGGGATTGGTTAATGTGTATGCGCATAATCGACCACGTCAGAGAGGTGCATTGTGGGCCTCTTTGCGTTCCAAATTACTGAGGTTAGGCTCCCCCGTTGCATGGATCATGGTGGGTGATTTTAACATGGTTGAGCTTGAGCAAGACAGATGTGGCAGAGGTGCAGAGATAGTGCGGGGCTTTGAGCGGGAGCAAATGGCACCGCTTAATGCAAGATTGTGGCTTCATAGAAGTTGAGGGTCCCTCAAGTTTTACTTGGTGTAATGGCTGGTTGGGTGGTGGTAGAGCATATGCAAGACATGATAGAGGCTACTATAATACTTTGGTAGCAGCAACATTGTTGCTTTTCATCGTGAGAACCTCTTAAATATCGCAATTTCTGACCATAATCCACGATATTTCTCTTGCTCTCATACGGTGGTGCATCTTTGCCTCTAAGACATATTTCAAGCTAAATACATTTTTCTTGAAGGATGATGATTTTGTGGCGGGGTAGGCAGCGTGGTTCACTTCTTTCTCGGGGCGTGGCGGTATTGTTGATGCTCTCGCCATTGCGGAAGTCTTTTGCTAAAGGTTGGGGTCATTGAGCGGGCTCTCGCTCCACGGAGCCTCCGGCCGCTCTTTATCGACAACTTGAGGCATGCAAGTCTGTTGCCCCATCAGATGGTCATGTGGAGAAGCAAATTTTGTGTAGCATTAGGCAGATGGAATCTGAACAGGTGCACTTTGCTCGCATTAAAGTTGGGTTGCAATGGTTCAAGGAGGGAGACCGGTGCACAGGTTTTTTCTTCAGAGCTGCCAAAACAAGAAAGCTAGCTGCATCTCTTTAGTCTCTGCAGACTCAGGATGGGCGTGTTGTTTCGGATCCAGCTGAGCTTAGAGGCTTTTTGCATAATCACTTTTCAGCTTTCTTCACTGCTCGGCGTCTTCCCTTTCAGTCAGATTTTCAAGCGGCCTTGCTTGCTAAGGTTCTTCCCATAGTCACCAATGAGCAAGGGCCACTTTAGATTTGGGATCAGCAGAATAATGATTTAGCTGAGGCCACATTTTCTCTCAAGAGGGGCAAGTGTCCGGGTCTTGATGGTATTCCAGTGGAGTTTTTCCAGGAGTATTGGGATTAAGATGTGTATGATGCTTTCAGGGATTTTAAAAGACAGAGGCACCTGGACAAAATCCTCAACTCTGGTTGCATCTCCCTTATTCCAAAATGTAAGGATCCCTCTTCCATTTCAGATTGGCGCCCCATTACTTTGTTGTCCTCGGTGTACAAGATCTTTGCTAAAGCTTTTGCTCAGAAGCTTTGTGGCGTGCTTACCGAGTCCATCTCCTCCACGCAGTCAGGTTTCTTGCCTCGCCGGTGTATCTTGAATAATGTGGCAGCAGCATATGAGGGTCTCTATTGGGCTAGAATGCATGGTTACCCCATTGTATACTTGAAGCTGGATTTTGCAAAAGCATATGACAGTGTTGACTGGAGTTTCCTGGAGCAGTGCCTTTTACGTCTTGGTTTTGGTGCCCAGTTCGCAACAGATGTTATGAAACTTCATTATTCTGCTCGTTCTTCAGTTCTTTTTCAAGGAGAACCATCAACATTTTTTCAGGTGGGACGTGGCATTCGCCAGTATCTGTCCTTTGGCACCGTTGCTTTTTACAATTGTGGCGAGATTCTTTTTCGGGTATTCTCTCTTGCGGTCGCGGGGAAGGCATCTGCATGGTCTTCCCATGAATAATGGTTCACAAGAGATCAGATGTCGTATGCGAGATGACACTTTCTTATTCTTAATGGCTGATGAGCAGAATTTGCAGAATGCCATTTCCTTGTTGGACAGTTTCTCTTTGGCTTCTGGTATCTTTGTGGGGTGGCAAAAGTGTACTGCACTATGGGCCCTAGACTCTCCAGTGCCGTCTTCTGTGGTTGCATTTCCATGGAAGGTTCTTCCTCATGGGAAGGCAACTAAGCTTCTAGGCATTCCAGTTGGTATACACCTCTCATCTGGTGATGCGTGGGATGTCATTATTAAGGGGTTGGAAAGGCATTTGTTCTGGTGGTCCACGACTAAGTTATCCATGGCTGGTCGTGGGTATAAGCGTGGCAAAGTCGGTTCGAAAGTGGTACACATGTCTACATGGCATCCATCTTGGCGGCACCCATGATCAAAGATGCGACTCATTGTTCGACTTGTCGGGAACTTCATCCGGGGTGGCGAAGAAGGAGCTGATGTTAAAGTTAGTTGGGCGAAGTGCATTATGCCTAAAAGTTGTGGGGGGCTGGGGATGCTTCACTTTCTTCTCCAGAGCAAGGTGCTGATCTCTAAGTTCATGTGGCGGATTCTCAATAATGCCGATAATTCTCAGTGCAAGGCGTCTCATTCACCGGTCTTTCTGAGGTGCATTTCCTTTGGTTCTCCATCCATTAGGCCTCTCCTCCCATGGGCATTATTCTATCCACTTTCTCCATATCCTAATGCATCTCCTTTCCTCAAGGGGTTGCTAACCGCTTGGGAGCTCATGCGCACTTTGTTTGATTCCATCCAATGGCCCATCTGCATCCTACTGACCCGGTTGTTGGTGGATCCCTTTGGGTGCGGTCATGCAGTTGTCCCCGGTCTCTTCTGTCCATCCATTGGCCTTAGCGTCGGTGGCGGCGGCGAGTGTGCTCACGATATCGCATGGTATAATGAGACAAGATTGTTGGCGTGGAATGAGTTCAAATTGAAGTTCCTTCTCCTTCGTTGGGACGGAGCATTTGGGAAAAAGTAGCTGCTACACTTCCTCCACACCCACAAGGCGTGGCTCCCCGCTTCCGGGTGGTTCATGGCGGTGTTAAGAAGGAGCACCGTGCACTTTCGATGTATGTGGTCCCTGCTTCATCCGAGGTGTTGCCTCCATCGCCAAAGTGGCCTTTAGTTATACCCGAGCCTCATCGTAAAAGCGATGCGGCGATGGGTATGGGATAAATTGCTTCATCCTAAGCTATCCATTTTATGGTGGCAAATCACTCATAGATGCGCTTGCGGGTAAAACTTGTTGTTCATCGATTTCGTCCGAGAAGTCTCGTGATCCGCCCTCTTTGCACGCTTGAGGGATGAGACAATTGAGCCACTTTTTCTTGTGTCACCATGTTCGACCTGCTTGGCAGTGGCTTCTGAGTCTTTTCCATTGTGACTTGAATAGTCAGCAGGTCCTTTTGTCAATCTATCCTAGTTCTTGGGACAAGTTGGCAAAGAGGGCTTTCCACTTAGCATCTGCTTGGATCATCTGGTCCATCTGGAAGAGCCGAAATCTCCTCATCTTCAGGGGACAGCTCTTTTCAGATACGCAAGTGCTTGGCGATGCTCGTAGTCGCATTGTGAAGGCGTACAAATGTTCTTCCTTGAAGGATGACATCAAAAGTGTCATTTGGGAACAATATCTTCAGATTCACACCTACTCATAGCAAACAGTTGTGCTCGTGGTGATCTGTATTCTCTGCTTTTCTATGTTATGTATGTGATGGGTAGTGTTGCTCTAGTAGATATCTTCTCCACTGGGTTTTGAGTCCCCCATGTACTCTTTGTATTCTTTTGAGTAATAAAGGTCCACGTTCATCCAAAAAAAAAAAAAATTGAGAAATCTATGCACATACACAAAACTTGTATGGAAAACACATACATTTGCATCCTTAAGGTGCCATATGGCGCCATTTGCATATGCAGATGCTAGTCTAGCGTTTGCTGAACTAGCAAACGCTAGACTAGCATCTGCCTCAATCAATCCCTTGGCAGTATTAACATCCTATATATCTAAACTGAACAACTCAGTCTAGAATAGTACCTCTTTTCCCAAAGTCGAAGTGATTTAACATGAAGACCAGTATTTATATACCAAAGTCATAAGAACTAAGAACTTGAATTCTTTGCAATTACATAGACTATGAACTCTATGTACTATTGTTTAAAAAGTATGTCCAGAACTTGGCATTAGCTTATGCACCTGTTAAGTTATCCAAGTATAGATACAACTTAGCCAAAAGAACCATACCATGTATTCTAGAATGGGACTCGCAAGAAACCAACAAACCGCCGATAGATAGGCTTCTCATTCATCTCAGCAGATTTTCTACAATGGTGGACAGTGGGTAGCCTCACACATGCGAACTACCCACAAAAAATAAAGGGAAAATCCAATTATATCATTTGGACCCCAAAACAAATACAATGCTAATAGATGAGTGGTTGATGTACCTGCCGAAAGCTTATCATCGGGATTAAAAAACCCCGCCCTTTCGGGTTTTCGAGGAAAAACCCTAGTGATAAGCCTTCGGCAAGGGGCTTAGACAAACGTAAGGCATAGAAACGCTCCCAAAAACCCCCGCATGGAGAAGTCGAAACAGATGATGCTCGCCAACCTGTACCTGCACATCACCAATACAACAAACGAGAAACATACCAGAGAATAGCATCACCCAGCGGGTGGAAAAAAAAAAGCATCACCCAGCGGGTGGAAAAACATGATAAACAGAACTTGTACAAAATATAATAAACAAAGAAGGGGGAGGGGGGGGGAGGGTGGGTTCAAAGAAAATAAGGTACTGTTGAGAGAAGAGGAAGTGCCGATGAGACGTGGATGCAGAAACGCGCCTGAAATAGCGAACTCCCAACCAAAAACGGGCATGCGCCACCCGCATGCATGCATGACATGCATGCTCGTCCCATTCTAGAATGGCGATCCGATGTCTCGGATCGATGCGATTCTAGAATGGGACTCGCAAGAAACCAACAAACCGCCCGACTACCGTGAGAACTTCCTTACAAACTAGGATCGAGGGCCTAAGGTCAGGGGGCCGAGGCCAAAGGCCGTTAAAGGATAGCAAGAAAGATACGCCAAATTGGCTAAACCGGCGGGGAAGAAGCCCCCCCCCGCCTCGAAACAATTCAAAGAGAATAAGGTACTGCTGAGAGAAGAGGAAGCGCCGATGAGACGTGGATGCAGAAACGCGTCTGAAATAGCGAACTTCTAACCAAAAACGGGCATGCGCCGCCCGCATGCATGCATGACATGCATGCTCGTCCCATTCTAGAATGGCGATCCGATGTCTCGGATCGATGCGATCAGTTATCCAAAATAATGGTATTACTAAACCACTCTGATTATACAGACCATCACTATTGTAGCCCATATTCCAATGAATACGCAAATCCAAGTGGCATTTCTCATGTCATTTTTCGAATATTCCACACCCTTCAAGTTAAAGCCAACTCCAACAGCAAAATAAATACAATTGGAGGAGAGAACCCCTACCTGCAGCTAATCATGCCAACGTTAACAGTAATCCCAGTAACGATGCAAGGGCCAAAAGGTACATTGGGTCTCTCAGTTTATCACTGATTGCCAATTGTATCCTTTTGCCCCGAGTATGCTTTAACAAGAAAGATGGAATTATGGCTTGAGATTTTATTCAAATCCAAAATGCAACCTATTTACTAAACCTTTATATGTTATGCACTCCATGCATAAACATGGTGCAATAAATCAGTATCAGCTTAAGCTTCAGCATATGCACAAAATATCTAAGTTTACTTTGTTGTGAAGAAAAGCAATACAATCTTTTCCATGGACAACCAGGACGTAAAAGCATATTGATATTTCCAGGATTCAGAATAATGTGAGGCATAAAGTCCATATACAGATTTAAAGGCGCATTAAGCTTTGTAGCAGCTGCCACTATACTTGGTATCTCGAGTTCAAGATTAAAAGACTTAATTTAGAATCATATCTGAGTTCAAAATTGAATCCTTCTACTAAGAATTATGTCAGTTATGCCTTTGCATATTCACAAACTACGGCAACATAAAGAAACTCGTGAAAACCTGGATCACATGGTTTTTCCTAACCTGATTTTGTCGACCAAATATCATAAGCTTGTAGCAGATTATTTGGCATAGTGGCTTCCATAAACCCGAACCTGGCATTAAACTTCCATATATTCGAAGAGATCTCTGCATTTTCAGATCCCTGCTGGTAGTACAATGCAAAAAGCTTTCGTCATAAAATCGTGTGTACCATATTGCACAGGTCATCATATTACCATATTGCCATATTTGATTAGAGTCAGAGATCAGTGGCATCAGCCATATCCCGCTCCTATAGGATGCATTAGCTTTTAGGTATCCCAATTTTTATGTAGGCTGCAATGGAAAGTAGCATGTAGCCAAAAACCAAATGGACACATACGAATTAACATTGAACATCCGAACTGCTTGATCATGTTACAGTACTTCAGAACCATAGATGTTTTTTAAATATCACCTCTGCTCTAAAATCTGTGTAGCAAGATTTGCATCTGGCGCCATGCATCTGCAACACACATTTGCAATATTAGACCAAATGCATGTTGCTGAATGCAAAAGGTGTTGTGGCACCATTTGCATTCCTTAGCATGCATTTGGTAAAGCAGACCAGCCGAGGATGCATGCCATTTGCATCCTCCATATGCATTTGGTATAGCAGACCTCCACGATCTTTGTTCGAAAACTTTTAAGCATTAACAGTAGCCAAAAGTCACAGGAGGGGGTTGCAAAAATGCATATTGAGGGACCCTCAATATGCATTTTTGCAACCTCTTGATCCTAAAAACCAGCAGGTAAACACCATGCATAAATGCATTTTATGGAGCCAAATGGCGCTATGGCCCCATTTTCCTCCATAAAATGCCTTATTGCATGTTGTTTACTCCACTAATCTATCAAGAAAACATCTAACCTGCATCAAATAAACATATATTTGAGAAACTGGTGCTATGTTAGCCTAGGAAAACTCAAAAATCAAGTAAAAGAAGAAGACCTACCTTTGCCTTGAGACTTGCCTTCAGGGTAGCCCTTAAGCCCAAACTTTCATAGGTGTAATTTAGAATGTAAGGCGAATCTTAGTTTTTTTTATTAGTTATGTTGGCGATTTTTTTTTCGGGCTTCAATTTGAGTTATAGCAACCTTGGCGAATCTTTCATTTGTCGAGCGGTGGAATATATACATTTTGCTCAAGTAAAATTTGGGTCTGCAATTTATACCTCAAAAGCCCTAGACACAATTGTAAGCATAATGCTCACACAATGAATATACATGTTACCAGACATTGGCGCATGTGTCTTCACAAGAGAGAAAGGTCAAGCTATTTATCGTCAACAATAAAAACACAAATCACACCAAGAATGGAATTTGCATGGGGGCGAATCCAAGAATCCATCATTTAGTGAGGTAGGCTAACTTATGGGTGGAGGGAGAAGTTTCCGACAAGGTGGCGATATGTTATTTGCACCACTAATTGACCCGATTCACCATTAGTGGAAAAAAATGCAAATGTCCAAAAAATAGCCTTTTGGCAATATTTCGAGCTTAAGGGCTACCATGCTTGCCTTCCTGATTCTTTGTACATTTAGTGTCTAGAGTGTGCTAGGTGCATTGCTAACAGCTGCTGAATTCAAATGAACAGCATTGGAACAGAAAGAGATGACTTCATCTAGCATGCTATCCAGGAGGCAGTCCAAAGAGGAGAAGCTAGGAGGAACTCAGTGGCGGCACTGGCAGTCGAAGCTGGGTGGGGTTGCAATGGAGTAGGCAGTGCATACATTGAGGCCGCGGAGCTGAAGTGGGGGGTGCAATGGATATGGTGGAGCCCCCATGGCGCATTTGGTGGATCTGTGAGGTGGTCTTAAATAAAATGCCTGCTCAAATTTAAAACCCCTCCACCCACCCAAATTTAAAACTCGTTAAAATTCAAAATCGCTGCCCAAATTCAAGAACCCCACCCAAATTTGAAATTTGAAATTCCAAATTGAAAATTACCGTCTAAAAAATAATGCCAACTGATTCATCCTCGTAGCAGATGATTCCAACTCCTATTTGGTATTGTTATTGCCGCTTGGCATATCATTTCTTTGGGCGCTTATATAGATCCTTTTATAGGCGGATACATGGTCTTCGACAGTTCTTTACCGATCGGTGCTTCTAAGCGGCTTCTTGCAGTCATTTATTTGCAGATGCACTAGCTGTTTGCATAGGTTTTTTTTTTTTGGCACTTCTTTTCAGGCATTGCAAAAATCTTACAAGAACCATATACTGCACTCGCCGACAGTTTTTCCCACCAAAATATTGACAAGTCTTCTGAAATGCCTTCTTTACTGTGTTATTTTGTTGTTGGATGCATTGTCTCCTTTTATATGTAAGTACATCATTTGTAGTATCGGTATTCATTTTGAAATTGCGCTCCATTTGGAGGCTCTAAATGTCTTCATGGCGATATTTGGGGGGTATACCTGCCCCCCTCTCCCCTTCAGTTCCTGGCACCCTCCAAATGGTCGCGGGGGAGGGGGGATATGTATAGCCCCCAAATTGGGGCTGCAAATGACTTCATGGTGCCATTTTGGGGTTGTCGAGGGGAGGGGAGGGGAGGTCTTGAGGAATGGAGCCATTTAGGGGATGCCAGGAAGGGCATGTATATCCCCCAAATGGTGCCATCGAGCTATTTGGGGATCCAAATGGCTTCATGGCGCCATTTAGGGGGGAAGGGGGGGGGAGGGGCAGAGGGGGCAGGTATACTCCCCAACTGGTGCCACAGAGCCATTTGGAGCCCCCAAATGGTTCCATGGCGCCATTTGTGAAGTGTCAACGGGGGCAACTATACATATGAATGAATGGCTCCATGGTGCCATTTGGGGAGTTAAGGGGAGCAAGTATGCATGTGAGGGAGGAAATATTCTTCATCACGGTGCCATTTGGGAAGTGCCAATAGGAGCAGGTATACATGTGATGGAGGAAATGGCGCTGTAGTTGGATTGTCTGAGAGGGAAAATTGCATCATGACACCATTTTCATGGCCTTGCTTTTCCCTTTAGACCCAATGGTGACATTTCAGTTGGAAATAACGCCATTTTCATGTATTTTTTGCTTGTTTTTTTTTGTTTCTGCAAGTTTCAATTTCAATTGTATAATCTATTCGTGGTAAAGAGAGCCACCCTTTATGGCAAGGATGTAGATCCATTAGATGTAGCAATAGAGGTCTGGAAATCTGTGGTTCCATCCATTGAACTTCCAATCATATGCTGGTATGCACATAACATTGGTGAAGCAGTAGGTGCATTTATTCAGTTGCCAAAGCAGGATGTAAGACTGATTGAGATAGGTTTTCTAAATATCCATGTATGTTACAAACATATGTATGATAACACGGGGGGTGACTCCGGGCACATCGAGAGCTGTTGGATGGGCATATTTGCAATTTATTCCTTGATCTAGACCATAGATAGCGTTCCTCATTTGTGGGGTATGCTCCTACAATTTTTTATATACTATATAGCGAGGTTTTTGAAATACTATAAGGTTTGACACAAAATACTATAAGGTTTGACACAAAATACTATATGGTGTTGATTTCATACATGTATTATATAGTTTTAGGGAGTATAAAAAGAGCTCTCGCTGCCCTACGTCATCCCCCGTATGAATATGCACCCAAACCAAAGGGAGTTTTGGGGGGGAGGGGGATTTAATTTAAGGTGCTAAGGATTATCATTCAGCGTGGTGTATAGTAAAAAAAAGAAAAAGAAAAAGTAAACAGATGAATATGCAAATGAACATAGATACATTTCAAAAGCAACTATAATATGGCATGATCATGTAGATATATTTGAAAAGCAATTGTATGGCATGATTCTATACCAAGTTTGTTGGAACGCATAATATATGAATATGAAGAGACACAATTCAAATGAATGTGTTATTACAAAGATTCTCTCATCATTAATATGTTAAGATGTCATACAAATGCAATCACCTTCAAGACACAGCCTCATACATGCACATAGAGACAGAATTACCTACAATCAATGATACCATAGAATAGAATAGAATAGTGATTGGGCACAAATTATAATTGACTTAAGAGCATTCTAAATAATAGTGTTCCATCCATAAGTATGCATACATCGTCAAGCATGCAGTTCCTCAGGCCTATAATTTTAGATTAAAAAAAAAGGTGATGAAAGGCTCTTTATAAAAGCCCATCTTTGCATATTTTTTTATATTAAAATGATTTTCCAAGTCAATCTCCTCTTTTCCAGAATCCAAATAAATAACCTTCTCCCAAGTAAAGCATCTGATACCCTGCTAGGAGCAAGAAAGTTATTAGCAAATGATAAACTTAAACTTAAAACTATAGGCTTTTTAGTGGAATCAGCCAACAAGACTCAAACATAGGCAGACTGTTAAATAACTCTACATGTCTGTTTTCCATATGGTATGATATAAACCACGTAGATTGACGGGGATAATGGCATAGCTCACATACTTCGTTTGGTGAGGCCTTCAAGCAAGGTAGGTATTACAATAAGGTTTGTGGCAGCCACAGAGATTAAGAGATGTAAAAGCCCAAGAGTACTTGCCTCATGCAGGTATTGATTTATAAGCGAGTCAGAACTAAAAAAATATTTTCCCAGACAAAAGCATCTTGGCTTTTGAAACAACTGACCATGACCTCATTCCAAACTTCCATTTCTTAACACTACAGCAAAAAGCGTCCATCATATATGTAAACAACAAAGGGCAACCAGAAAGAAATGACAGTTCGTCACAAAATTCTTGAAAATGACTTCACAGCAATTCGATCCAAAGGGGCAACAGAGTGCCCACGTAAACCAGAGGCCATCTTTTCTGCCCACTTTGGTGGCCAAAATACAGGCATAAGCTCTCTTATTGATTCAGGTGTCATAGATGAGGGTTTGCACATGACTGCAAGTTATTGACTCCAATGTATGAAACCCTTATCTTCAATGTTGTGATTAAGAAGCATATGAGCAACCTCGCATTTCAAAACTTTTGAATGCTTCTTCTGAATAATGGAGCAAGCTAGAAATTAAAGTCTAGATTCCACATCAATGAATAAGGCATTATAGAGGCTACCAAATGTCTCAAACCATAGCTCAATTCTAGATTATCTACAACTATGCACAATAGCAGTAAAACTAGATGCAAGGCATAGTCTTTGCAAATGTACAGATCCCAAGCCACAGGAGCAAAACCCTAGCAAATTTCTATCATGAGAGACCATAATAATTTACAAATTTTACAGCAAAGCAATAGCTAACCATGTTACCTGCTAGATTTCAGAAGATAAAATGCTCTAGCAAACCAATATGGTCCCGACTGAGAGCTAAGTGCAATCTCTTGTCCAGAACAACGATTTGGGTAGAGAATCCGGTGGAAAATCCAGATGTTATTGGTGCTTTCGCTGGCTGATTTGCTACAAGCAGCCCCTCCTACTACTGCCATAACTTTCATCCACATATCAGAATGGGGTCATTTGATCCAGCATTGTGGCAACCCTAGAAAAGAAGAGCTTGACTTTCGCATGTCGAGTTACAAATTTGATAAAAAATTAGAGCATTGAAAAAAGGCTTCTGTTGTAAACCCTTAGATTAAAAATCATAGAGTCAATCTTGGCCATTGAGATGGGTAGAGGGAGCAAAACCATTAACAATCTGGTATTAAACATAAAAATATAGTGCGCACTCTAGATGTACTGATTAGTACATCTTATAGAATATACCCTCAAGATCATATGAAAATCATATTAAAAAAGTGTATGAAATGCAAAGGAAACCCTGTTATTATGCTAGATATGATGTATGTATACTACTCACGTGTATCAACACCCGCAGTAGGTCTACAAATCCATTCATGTGTCTTACATACATATATATGATACATGGGTGCAGAAGGTTTACAATAAAAAAAATTCAATTCACTGAAAATTTTTCCAATATAATGAAATTGTGCTTATTTGTGATTTTTTAGCACATTTTCAAAAAATATTGGTTAAAGTAAACAGAAAAAATTGGAAAAATATAATAATTTTAGCTTAACATTTTTCGCACCTGCACCAACCTTCGTGCTCGTTAGGCAAACCCTAGAAAGTAAGAGAGTGAAATTTGTAACATTTAGCTAAACCATATAGCATTTTGCAATGAGTTTAAAGCTGGCGTAGCTAAAGTAATTCTAGATGATAAGAAATATATGATTAGTAAATTTATTTTCTAATAACCATGGACTTAATTTGAGGCCTAGGTTTGACTCATTAATTTTTTTTAACATGTTTTTACAAAGAAAATGACTAAGGTAAATGGGAACGATTGAAAAAAGGTAAAATAAATTTAGTTTAGCATTTTTCGTGCCCACACCTTCGAAGCTTTTGGAATGAAAACCGGATTAGTTCAGCTAAATACTGGATAGAATGAGAGGGAAATTTTATAGGGTTTAGCTAAACCGCAGGATGTTTGGGAATTAGTTTTGGCCAAGTTTAGCTAAAGTTATTTTGGTTAATAAGAAATATGTGATTAGTAATTTATCCCTGTTACAAATAACTTTATGAGGATAGGTCTAATGACTTGAAGACATATTCCGCTTTCAATGATCTTAAACCTTCGTAAACTTGGTTCATGTCTCTTGACTGTGAAAGTCAATATTGTTTTCATAAAGTGGTATGATAATCCACGAAAATAGTATATTATCGTGTGACTCTGTAAAATGGTATTGACTTTCATAGTTGCGACATGTTTGTTCATCCTTCTATGGCATGCTGTAAAATGGCATTTGGACCTCTAATCTGGTCTTCTTTTCCTTGGACTCTACAGTATAATCTTGGTCATAGTGACCACTACAAAGGAGATCAGTCTAATAGAGGTACAAATGCCGTTGTATAGCGTGCCACATGTACATGCGATGCATGTTGCTATTCTAAAAACTGAGCGAAGCATGGCAGCTAGCTAGTCCACATTTTCTTGAAATCATAATGGAAAGAGTTCCGAAACTATCATTACCTAATTTTGGAAGCATCGAGTTTTCCACATGCTTTTTTTCCTTTCCTCCCAGTGTCAATGCAACTTATCTGTTTGCTAAGCTCCATTACATAAACACAACGAGGCAGTGAAATTGGGGCTCGTAAAAACCTCGGTCCTTCTGATGCTGAAGTAACTAGATTTTTGAGGACGTTGTTTTGCGGCAAGGGGAGTAGAGATGAACAAGCACAATATAGCCTGAAGAAACCGATTGGCCTGAAGAAACTGTTACAATGTAATTAAAACATGTAAAGAAAAACATAATAAAGGAAGCCAGGCTAAGCATGAAAGGTGCTAATTCTACATATGATGCAGAGATTGATAAACTCATCTGCTATCTCTGAAGATGCTAGCTAGGCCATGGCTGATCCCGAGACCTCCACGTACAACGACAACTCTGAAGACAACTCCATAGCTCATGTCTCTTTAGGTAAGAAAAATAGGAATGTCTCAAGTGTTTTGCAGTGTTTTATGAGTGTTTTGAAGAGTATGTAAATTTCAATACTTATCTCAACACCAAATTGTCATTTAACAGCTTCAATTTAACTTCTTGCACTACTTAAGTTCTTGTTCAAATATTCAACTAGGATGTTAATAAATATTCAAACTTGCAATAGTGACAATAGTGACAACAAAACGAAAATTAGTGCAGTGAATATACACCCAACTTCATTCGATTACATCAATGGCTATTCCGACTCAAATCGTCTATGAACAGATCCGTCCGTCGGCTCCGGTCTACAACCTAGCATCCATTGCACACCATTTTATCCTGAGGCATCGACCGACAAGGCTACAGATCCGGATCAGATAAACTTGACTGTCCAGAAAATCCGTCATTCAAATTATCCCACAAGCCATTTCATACAAAATAGTGTATTGACCTTTGACCGATAATTTCAATGGTCTCAATGTCAATTTTATTTCCAACTTCCACCTTAACAAACTTCACAACTTAACCTTCACAACTTAGCCTTCACATTTAACCAATGGTATTAGCTTCCACCTGCCTGGCAGTGGTAATCACAACATTAATTATGCAATGACCCCATATTCTAACACTCCTCCTTCATTGCATAAGTAATGTACTTTGAGTTGCCTTTGAAACCCTGTAAATTTATTTTCTGCAAGTCCTTTTGTAAAAATATCTGCTATCTGTCTGTCAGTGCTAACATACATCATTTGAATGTTTCCTTTTGCAGCTTGATCTCTGATATAATGCATGCTTGACTCTATATGCTTGGTTCTTTCATGTTCAACAGGATTTTTAACAATTGCAATGCAACTTTGACTATCTACTCAGCTTCAGCTGATGATAATGCAATTGCAGACTGCTTTTTTGTTCTCCAACTTATAGTACCACCTGCAAGAAATATCACATAACCTGTTTCAATTTGATCACCTGCCCAGTCAGCATCTGAATAGGCATACATTTGCAGATTATCATCATTAAAGGTTATTCCATAGTCCTGAGTCCCTTTCAAATATTTTAACATCCTTTTTGCTGCTAGCCAATGTATTTTTTCAGGATTGCTGCATCTTCTACTTAGATTATTGACTGCATATTGTTACTCAAGTATAGTAAACAACCTACTAGAGCACGATATGGAACCTGTTTCATGTACTCAAGCTCCTCTGCATCAGCCTCAACACTAGCAGTTAGATGATGTCCTAGCACAATTGGAGTTTTGGCAGTACAAGCATCTTGCATATTAAACTTCTTGAGCATGTTTTCTATATGTCCCCTCTGTTTCAATTTTAGTATCTTATTTTTCCTGTCTCTAATGACCTCAATTTCCAGAAACTTCTGCAAAGGCCCTAAATCTGTCATTTTGAACCTGTGTTTTAAAATATCTTTGCACATATTTAGAACTCTAGTGGAATTGTCAATCATAATACAATCATCTACATACAAAGCTATAATGCAAAATTCATCCCCTACTTTGTATCTATATAGATTGCCATCATTTTGTAATTTCTCAAATCCTTGCTCTCTCAGAAAAGTATCCATGCAAAGATACCATTCTCTTGGAGCTTGCTTTAAACCATACACCGCCCTGTTTAATTTCCAAACTAAATTTTTTCCTTTTTCAAAACCAGGGGCCTTGCTTCATGAAGATGTCTTTCTCCAATATGGCATTCAGAAATGCAGTCTTCACGTCCATATCATGTATTTCTAAATCAAGAGCATTTGCTAGGCTTAAGAGAACTCTTATGCTTGTAAGTTTGACTATAGGAGAATAAGTCTCATCATAATCTTGACCCTATTTTTGAGTAAAACCCTGTGCAACCAACCGTGCCTTATATTTCTTGGAGCCATCTGCATTAGCTTTAATTTTGAAGATCCATTTACTGCCAACTATATTCTGTCCAGCAGGTTGGCTTACAACATCATAAGTATGAGTGTCTACAAAAGAGCTCAATTCATCATGCATAGCATTTTTCCACTGTTCTGCATTAGTACTTTCCGGAGCTTGCTCAACAGATCTAGGTACCTCAACATCCTCTATTATAGCTATGATTTGTTCAGTCTCATCAATCTCTTGTTCTTGTTCTAATCTTTTACTTCCACCTAAGACATTTCTCCCATAAGCTTCTTTGTCAAAATGAATCTCATCTAATAGTCTTTGTGCTTCTGTTCTTCTTTTTCTAGTCCTTTTTTCTGGTATTTTATCAGCCTCAACCATTTTAGGTTCAACAAGTTCAGTTCTAGTCCTCTGAACTTGTGTCACATTTTCAGCTCCTTTATTTTCTTCAGTTTCCTCCTCCTCCTCTTCATAATCAATTTGATTATTTGTTACTTGAGGAGTTTTGTTAATAGTGACGTCTTTTGTGACTTGATGCCTATTTTTGTATAGTACATCCTCACAAAATACTACATCTCTACTAATGATTATATTTTTGTTTTCTGGAGTAAAAATCCTGTAACCTTTCGAATGACTGTCATAGCCTACTAAGAAACCAATTTCGGCTTTATCATCAAGCTTTTTCCTAAGCTCATCTGGGTTATATACATAGGCCAAGCATCCATAAACTTTAAATTTTTCATAATTAATTATTGAATCTTCTCCATGCCACATCAGATCAGGAATATTTCCTTGCAAGCTTGAGGAGGGGAGTTTATTTTGTATGATATTGGCAGTTAGCAAGGCTTCTTCCCACAAATAGTTGGGTAATCCACTATTTTTAATCATTGACCTAGCAGCATTCATCAAGGTCCTATTTCTTCTTTCTGCTATCCCATTTTGTTGGGGACTATATCTACAAGTCAGCTGCCTTTTGATGCCATTGGCAATACAAAAACCCTTAAATTTGGCTGAGAGATACTCTCCCCCTCGGTCAGAACTTATGCATTTCAGTTTCTTGCCTGTTTGTCTTTCTCATTCTGCTACAAACTGCTTGAAGGCTATTAAGGCTTGAGCCTTGTTAACTAAGGGGGGAGGCCATCATTGGTGCGGGGGCCCTTATGGAGCACCCCCACATGGCGCAATCCAATGGCCAGGATTGCCCAGTTCAAATTCCCCCCCTTTTTTTGCATATTCTATTAACTAAAAAATCTTTTTTTAGGGTAGGCGAAGTTTGAACGCACCAGATGGGTTTGGGAGATCTAATCATGACCTTTAAAATGAATATAATGTTGCCCATTTTTTTAGGGTTTTTAATGATTTTCAACGGAGCAGGGCCCCCTGTGCGCCATTAGGGGTCAAAACAGGGGCTTCTTTGGAGCCCTGTATCTCGCCAATAAAGCCTTCGCATGAGGCGATTTTTAAAGCATATCATAGCTCCATATCTGGGGCATCCATTGCACCATTTAGGTGTTTGATCTGAGCACCAGAAGGTCTTCTGCGATCCATTTTCCTGTTATGTGCGCCATAGATGGCCTCCCTCCCTTAGCAAATAACATTTGCATTTTCTGGTATAATCATCAATAAAAGTGATGAAATACCTTTTGCTAGTTCTACCTCTGATGTTCAAAGGTCCACACAGTTCGGTATGAACCAACTCCAGAATCTCTTTAGTTTTCTTGTTTGATTTGAGAAAGGGCAATCTATTTATTTTACCAAGCATACACCCCTCACATATATGCCCTTTTTCCTCATTTTCATATTTAATAAGACCTTTCTTTGCTAATAACTTAAGGTTATTGGAATGAGCGTGAGCTAATCGATTATGCCACAGCTCAAATTCAGATAACATCAATAGTTTGCAAGATGAATTATTGGCATGTTCCAGCTGAAACAATTTACCAACACGCTTGGCATGAAACTTGATTTTATTGTCAAACCATATATTACAACCATCATCATCAAATATGATTCTGTAACTCAAGTCAACTAACTGACTAACAGATATCAGATTTTTAATAATTCCAGGCACACACAAAACATTTTTGATGTCCACTATATTTCCATGCAAATCCCATAATTGCAGCAACCCTCTTCCTTCAATCTTTTGCAAAGCTCCATTTCCTACTTGTAACACTTCTAGCTTCTCCTTGTTCTAAATTTTTGAGCAACTCAGCACAGTGGACTAATGATCTTTCATCTCCACTATCAACTATGAGAGCATGAGATAACTTGTTAGCATTGGCTTTATTTTCAAGAACAGAATTTAACAAATTTACCTCATTTTCATCTATAATGTTTTCACCTTTTTCATGCTCTTGTGTAATAAATGCACCAGCAAATCTCCTTCCTCCTCATCGACCTCTTGACGCATTTTTTCCTCTATTAAAACCACTCCTTCCTCTTCCAAATTCCTTAGGAGTAGGACACCTAGATGCTAGATGACCTTGGCCACCACATGTATAACAGGTAAACTCATTTTTCTTAAACTTGGGACAGTTATTTTTGACATGGCCAGGCTAATGACAAAAATAACAAATGATTTTATCTTGCTTTTTACCAGTATACAGAATTTTAGCCTCCTCTTCAACTCCTTTAGTCACCTTTTTTCTGTTCAATTTCTGTCCTAATGATAGTTTCAGCCTCCTCCATGTTTTTTGCAACATTTCTAATAAACAACTCCAGTTGTTCATTGTTCATAATGGCCCTTGCAATTGCTAAAACCTGATACCTCCAGCCCCTCCTAGATCAGCCACAATGTTATCAAATCTATTGAAGAATTCTGACACATCATCCTCTTCATGCAATTTAAGATTTCTAAGCTCTCTAGCCAATAAATCTATCTGTAAAGAGGTTTTTTCCTCAAAGTGTTTGAGCATAAATACCCACATCTCCCTAGGACTCTTGTTTCTTAGTTTTAGCCTAATTGTAGGACTAACCTTGGAAGCAATGATTCCTTGTGCCTCTTTGAGTTTGGCCAGATTAGAACGACTCCTTGCTCCACTGCTTTCACTAGAAGTGACATCTCCCACACTGGTAGCATCTGCATCTCCTCCTAAACCCCCTACAGCAGAGGCAGCAACAACACTTGTACTTGCAGTTGCACCTGTAACACCTGCACTAGTATCAACAGTAGCAGGATCAACAAGATCCCACAAATCCTCAACCTCCAATATATGTTTCACGGCATCCTTCCAGATCTGAAAACCAGGCCCCCCTTTGTAAACTTCAACAGTGGCCAAAAGTCCAGCACCAAATCGACTAGACATCTTCTCTGAAAATAACCACCTGAGCTCTGATACCAGATGTAAATTTCAACACTTATCTCAACACCACTTATCTCAACACCAAATTGTCACTTAAGAGCTTCAATTTAACTTCTTGCACTACTTAAGTTCTTGTTCAAATATTCAACTAGGATCTTAATAAATATTTGAACTTGCAATAGTGATAATAGTAACAACAAAACGAAAATTAGTGCAGTGAATATACACCCAACTTCATTCGATTACATCAATAGCTATTCCGACTCAAATCGTCTATGAACAGATCCGTCGGCTCCGGTCTACAACCTAGCATCCATTGCACACCATTTTATCCAGAGGCATCGACCGACAAGGCTACAGATCCGGATCAGATAAACTTGCCTGTCCAGAAAATCCGTCATTCAAATTATTCCACAGGCCATTTCATACAAAATAGTGTATTGACCTTTGACCGATAATTTCAATGGTCTCAATGTCAATTTTATTTCCAACTTCCACCTTAACAAACTTCACAACTTAACCTTCACAACTTAGCCTTCACATTTAACCAATGGTATTAGCTTCCACCTGTCTGGCACTGGTAATCACAACATTAATTATGCAATGACCCCATATTCTAACAGAGTAGTTAAGTGTTTGCATTGGTTTGATCTCACCGAAGCAAAACATGGTAAGTTGTACAAAGACATTAGTTAGAGGCTGTGGGGGAAATGGGCAACAGAGATCAAAGACTCAAAAAGGAGGAAAAAAATTGCTGGGGCTTACGACGGAGCTGTTGTCCATTTTAAGGGTATCATTGCAAGTCTCAAATTTCTAAAAGAGTTCTCTAGGCTGATGGCCACTTCTCGGAGAGTTCCAACCTTCTCAAAAAAGTTGAACAACCGTATTCCATCGGACATGACGGCAGCGGTAGTAGCTTCGTGCTTTTGTCTATTCTCACCTCGCCAGACATTTCAATCTATCTTGTTCGATTTAGTGGCTAGTCCATTGGGTTAGCAAATAAGAGATCGTGTGTTTAAATCTTTGAGGGTCCGTCATGTGTCTTTATGGATGCTTCCAATGTGGCATGATGTAAAAATACTATCTAAGTAATTATACTAATGTATCTTAATTATTAGTTATCTTAATTACTAGTTATTCATCTTTAGATACTATGTGTCTTTATGGATGCTTCCAATGTGGCATGATGTAAAAATACTATCTAAGTAATTACACTAATGTATCTTAATTATTAGTTATCTTAATTACTAGTTATTCATCCTTAGATACTAGCTATTCATATTAAGGTGGCCTTATTGGGCCAAGGCTGTCTGGTAGTAACACGCAATTCCTCCGTGTCCTCGTTTTCCGGTGCACTCATTGAAGACGGAGTAGCACTGGTATCCTGGCAAATCAGGTAGCCTGTGACCAGCATGTTCCCATGTTTCCATGAGGAAGATAAGGTCCATGTCCATGGCGACGGAATTGGGACTGTCCCCCTTCTGCCATGGAAAGCCACGGCAATTCCAGGATACCACGCTGAGGCACGATCCCTATTTAGTGGCATGCATCGCCACTTCAGGTCCGGTGGTAGTGGTGGTCCCAGGGGGAGCGGAAGATGTGGATGCCTGTGCCGCTGGGGCCCCCTCAGAGGGGACTCGAGGGGCCGGAGTGCCGCGATCCCTGTTTGGGCCTGAATTCGCATCCTTCCCCAGGACCAGCCCCGGCTGCCCCTCCATGTTTGCGGCAGATCCACGACTTTTGCTAGCTCACGCCTTGGTCTCTTCATCTTTGAAGGGTCAAGTCCCGTCAGCGTCTGGGCCCGCCCCCTTCAACTTCCAGCCACGGCGGGATGGCCACCCGCTCTGGCACGCTCTCAAGCGCGGAAGATGACCACTGGGGCGTCCCGAGGCGGCCAATTCCATGACGACTACGCCTTTCCAATGGTCCGCGAGGTCTTTGGGAACATTATCGGTCCAAGATGCGGTAATGCGGTCGGGGAAGTGAGATGTTCTCGACTCCTCCGCGGGGCCTCGCACTACCACATTGCGGCTCCTGGCGTCTGTTCTCCCGGAGTTCCGCGGGGGCGCACCCGTGTTGGTTGAGGGTGGGTGAGGCATAGGGTATGGCCGGCCGGGGTGGTGGCGGCCCGGCGTGATCTCGGGATGTGTCGCGGCATGTGTTTGAGTTGGCGCCCCGTAGGTTGGTGGGTTCGGGATTGGTGTGTTCTTTGTTGTGGTTTGTTCTCCAGAATCTGGGGCTCGGCTCTTGCGGGGCGTTGTCATGTCTCGCCATCTCCGGCGTGCAATGGCGGAGTTGCTCATGTGCCTCGGCATGGAGGCCCTTGCCTATTTTGGGCAACGGCCGCCCGGCTCACAATGTATATAAAGCTCCGATCTCGTGCTAAATCCTTACTCGAAAAAAGGATTAGTTCTGCACGGCTAGCTTCCAAAGTTATACGGAATCATGCTTGTCTCTCCGTCCGGTGGCGGCCTCTGCAACCTCGGCGGGGAGGCGGCTGTGCTCCTGTATGTCGTGGCCTTAGCCTCCTCAACCTCGGTTTTGGATCCGAGGCGGGGTTCTGAGTGTCTCTGCTACCCGGTTCATCCTGCGTCCCGGCTTCCATATTTGCCAACCGCGGTGTCTACCGCCCCCTCATATCTGCAAGCTCCTGCTGAAATGTCGGTATTGCTGTCTATCAAATTGTAGCAAGTGGATGCTATCATCCTTAATGCCGTGCAGCGATCCTCCAATTCGTTTATTCGCGTCGTTTTACGGCACCAATTAGCTTTGCTGCGCAACATCCAGAGATGTTATGTTCTCCACCTCTGCCGGGAGGCACGCAAGGCGTGCCTTTGTTGGCCTCAACCCTCGCTGGATGCGGCTCCAAGGTTATTTGGCGGATTGCCTGTGTGGCCCTTTGCCGGGTCGGTGGGGCCTTCGCTCGGGCCTCCCTCTTCATGGAAGACGTCTCTCCCTCTGCCTGAGGCCTCTTCCTTGGTGGCCCCGCTTCATGGTCTTCCCCAGAGGGCTCTGCCTGCGTGGGGTCAACCGGTGGTTGGTGTGTTTGGGCCTTCCCAGGATAGGTTGGTGTGGCTTGAGGTAGCTCACCAACCAAGTGTGGGTCCACACACGGGACTGTGTCTGTGGCCATGACTTGGGGTATGACTTGGGCGACGACTCCTGGATATCTGGTGTGTACTGGCTGCCACAAAAACCCTAGCACACAGCCCGGAAAAGTGCAGATTTGAGCACTAAAACAAAGACAAGCGTGCAGGTATCATACACCGTTGGAAAGCTCTCTGAACCAGCTTTCCAATACGCCTAAGCACATGAAAATCTGATACCGGATGTGAGAGATACAGTCCGTCGAAGTGTCTACCGATTGCCACAGAAACCCTAGCACACAGCCCGGAAAAGTGCCAATTTGAGCACGGAAACAAAGCCAAGCATGCAGGTACCATACACCGCTGGAAAGATCTCTGAACCAGCTTTCCAACAAGCCCAAGCACATGAAAATCTGACACCGGATGCGAGAGATATGACCGATCAAAATTCTGCCGCAAGACGAGAACTATGGTTAGAACCATTGCACTCACTACAAAGCAGGTTAGAAGATAGGGTTGATGCCTCTGAAATGCACTAAGTGCATGGCATGTGCCTCTAACCATTTACATGAAGGGACCATTTATAGGTAGATTCTAAACAATAATGGACCATTGCGTGTCTTGTTAACTTTCCTCTAGATCATTACCCTCTTGAGTGGTCTGTGACTGTTTGGTTCCTTCACATCCACAAATCCCTTCACCTCAAGATTTTGAAGCACATAAGCGATAAACAATAACGAGCATCAAGGGGGTAGTAACAAGGGGAAGGTTCTCACGGCATTAAGTGGTCGGTGATTGTCCTTGAATACAAAAAATGTTCCTGTATTGTAAGGTCCATTTGAATCCGGGAGGTTCCTTTATAGCAAATGCTTTTATGCTTGTGGGTTCAATGGTGGTTGTGTGTGTCAGTTTGGAGCTGTCGCATAAGATTAAGACAATCGAATTCTAACTTTAGAAACATCACCTTTGCTCGTATGGATCCTTCACTAATTTGCCTTGAGGTAATATATAAGAACAATGTTAGGCTCCGGCCATATATTTCTTACTATTATTGTGATTACTCATAATGGGATAAGGATTGGAATATGGAATGCATATTGGCAAGGACAAATGGCATACAAACATCAAAATGACAAGTTAATATGTATTTATATTATAGCATGGAATCCAAATTCATGGCTGATTGCATACAGTCACAGCAGTAGAACACAAGCGTCCCACTCGGGTGGCAACTCAGCAACATGCTGATAACTTGCGACATGGCCAGCAGCTCCTGTACTTCGTGAGGTAACTCGCTCACGATGCGGATTGCCATTTTGATGCTCGTTCATGAACATCCACTGCAACATATTGAAGTCTATCTTTATATGGATATGTGAGTTTCTTGCTAAACTTTCAGAGTATGGCATTTGCAGACTTCTCCTGAACAAGCATTTTCTTTATCTCCATCATTAGATAATTCGCGTCACATTTGAATAGGCCGTGATAAGACCTCCTCTTGATGGCATATGCAAACTTTTTTTTATAACAGCATAACATGATCGCATTAAAAATTGAAAATATTTTATATATATATCTCGAGTGACATAATGCCAATTACTTCTCAAAAGTGACCCCTAGAGATATCATAGCTTTCTTCCTCACTTCCACAGGTATTGTAACCCTAGCAGTCTTGCCTGAGATGACCTTTGGGGTCCATGAAAACAAAATAGTATCTAACTCAACCCAATCATCCGCTTCAATAGGTCTTTTCTTCCATTTCTTTGTCCAACAGTCTCTATATCTTTCTTCCTCTGCCACTGCATTTAACTGATGCACTGAACACCACCACTCTACACGAACTTTGTTCACATTGCGGTCACCCACTTCTTTGCAAACATCTGAGATGGTGTAACCCATCCACACAAGGTATATCTCTTTGCGCTCTAGCATTATAAGTGTAAATTGATGGCAAAGAAAGTCATCTTTAGGATCATAATCCTCCAGCCCGAAATATTTAGGCCTTCCTTTCCTAGGACCAACATAATATTTTTCAGCAGCTAGAGGAGCCATCGACTTGCGAATACTACTAACCACATCATCAACTTCCTCAGGTGTTATCAAGTCTCTCCACCTAGACTTAGTTAGCCATCCATCTTTCAGTTTATCAGAGGATGTGTCTACTTCTCCCAATAATCCATGTACCTATGTCCAATAATCTATCAATGTAAGGTTGGTATTATCAGGATTATGTCTCCAGTATTTAGAAATGCCGTCCAATGTGCTTTGCAATGAATCCACCTCTGCAAAAGGCTTAAGAGCTTTTGGTTAACTCCTGGGAATCTTAGCTTTACAAAACTCATCTACGTTCCATATAGGTACTCCGTCATCTGGCCTCCATTTATCATCTGAAGGTCTTATCTTCCATTGCGTTATTGGCTTATTTCATATGACCCAGAAAGTGTACTGAAGAGGTCTAGATTGAACTTCCATATCAAGAGCATAACCTTCGATAAAAAAAAATTCCAATCAGACACCTCTTGTATGATCAACCCTATAGGAGAAGATGCTACCTATCTATAGTATCCTTTATATAAAGCAACAAGAAGATATAAGACTTTAATTCATCAATTGATTTCAACTCCTCAACACAATTTGGTGGTAATTCTAAGACCCATAATGATATCACTCAAAAGCACGTAGAACTAAAATCAATGCTAATGCCATGATTTATTATTGACTGTAATGAAATTCAAATATAAAAGAGTTTTGCTCAATCCTTTCTAATTCTTATATTAACCATGATCATTACAATGTATCACATCAAGGTCATGAGTTTCGACTTCATGTGAAACATAATGAATATTTTTGCAATGCATCTGTAATGAATAACATAATATTTGACTTTTAAGATTATTATATTAATATGGATACCAAGCTTATAATTTCCATGCATAATTAAATATGGTTCTATTTTTTTACATACTATTTGATGTTAACTTTTCTTTGAAAATTAATTTTAGGTAGCAAACTCGAAACGTTTTATATGGATTTATCATCTAAGATTTGGTTTTTTAAGATATGCTTTAATCTTATGGATGGTAGACAATTCAATAATTATTTTCAATTAAGATGTTAGATTGTAATGGAAAATGAATTCATCAGACTTCAAATCAATATACAATTCAATTTTGATCTGTGCAATTTTTTTTGCAATCTAAATAAAACATGTCAATATGACAAAACACAATACCACAATTACTAAATCTTAATATTTTACAAAGTATCTTCAAATATCTCCTACACATACATTTAATGTGTTCGTAAGTGGCAGGGAATATTCTCTTGGTCTCTACAATCTAAGAAGATAAATCATTTCATTTTCCTGCATCGCCACCATCCCCCCCATTACCTCCATCTCCTCCCCCGCTACCACCATTACCTCCATTGCCTCCATCTCCACCATTATGTCCTGGGAGTCCCTTAGCACCATTCCCTCCTGGTCCCCCATTGCCTCCTTTTGTAGTCCCTCCAATTTGTGGTTTCCCGTTTGCTCCATGAGCTCCATTTACGCTAGATCTACCACCATACACTCCAATTGAGGCATTATAAATTTGAGGAGTTCCTCCTATACCATATCCACCTTCCACATTGTTGCCCTTGCCTTTATTATATGTGTTATTGCTACCTCTTATAGGGGGCATCGATGTCGTTATGTTTGGTACAACCTCACTAGTAGGAGTATGATTGGCAGGCGATACACTGTTTGTCGTTGATATAGGAGAAGATGGTGGATAAATATCTCTAGCAACATTTGAAATGTGATTGTTAGGACTATAGGGAGCTAGTGAAGGTGGTATTGTTGATATGATATCTGGAACTCGACTAGAGATAGGTTTATTTGTAGAAGAACTTGGTACATTTCCAACAATAGAGGGGATCTGCCCATTTAGTTCATACGGTGTCAATGATGGTGGAACTGTTATGTTTGGTACAATCTGACTAGTAGGACTATGATTGGCAGGTGATACAATGTTTGGCACTGATATAGAAGAAGATGGTGGATAAACATCTTTAGCAACATTTGAAATACGATTATTAGGAGGAGAGGGGGCTAATGAAGGTGGTATTGTTGATATGATATGTGGAACTCGGCTAGAGACAGGTTTATTTGTAGAAGAAGTCGGTACATTTCCAACAATGGATGGGATCTGCCAATTTGGACTAGATGGTGTTGATGATGGTGGGGACACTACTGTTATTATGATATTGGGAGCATGACTCGGGGTAGGTTGTTTTATAAACATTGGAATATTAGGCGTTGGCTGAGGTGGATTTGGCCTTCTAAAATTTATGTTGTCATTTGTATTAACATTAGGAGGTCTAGCCGAAGGTGGTACAGATTGGCATAAACTTTCATAAGACACACCATAGGCCATATTAGGCTTTCCATAATGCTTACGTAACTCCAAATAGTAGCCTTTCCCTTCATATAAAGCAACACCAGGATGTAAGACTTTAAATTCATCAGTTGATTTCAGCTCCTCAACAAAATTTGGCGGCAACCGTAAGCCCCATAATGATTTCGCCTGAAAAGTAAATAGAACTAATATCATCGCTAATGCCATGATTGTTAATCAATAATGAAATTCAAATAATAAAGAGATGTGCTCCATCCATTCTAATTCTTATGTGAACCATGACATTTATAATAATGTATCATATCAAGATCAATGTTTTGACTTCATGTGAAACACAAAGATTATTTTGCAATTCATCCGAATGAATGTCATGATTTTGACTTTTAAGGTTATTATTCAATCACTATCACACCAAAAATGATGCCCCCATCCTCCTGAATATCTTCCTTTTTGGGATTGGGGAATTGATGAGCAAAAGATAAAATTTTGAAAAGAAGGGAATTGTTGTGGCATGTTAGGGGTATTGAGCAAGTAATGGAAGAATTGCAATTTATAATACATGTATTTACAATAAAAAATGAAGAATGGGAGATGAGGAGAAATGGGGTAGTTGGGGTAATGGGGGTATTGCAATATAGAACATCGGGATTTTCAATAAAAACTAAAGAATGGATGATGAGGAGAAATGAGGTAGTTGAGGCTAATAGGGGTAATGAGAGAGCAATGGGAGATTCATTTAAGACTTATCTATTTACAAGACAACTAACTATGCGAGGATACAATTATAGAAAAGGACGAGTGAGCAGGAATTGGGAAAAGGGAGTTTCTTTTTTTTTTTTTTTTTTTTTTTTTTTTTTGGGGGGGCGGGGCAGGTCTTATTGTACTAGAGTTGTCACAAATGAGCTTCCAATTGTTAAAGTGTAAAGTTTGTACTGCATAACTGATTGGAGACGCATTTACATTGATGACTTTTTATATGGGTGATGATGGAATTGTTGCATGTCTATTCTTGGCTGATAAGTTGGGTATAGCAGATGTCCAAGCCAACAAATATAGTCTTCAGAGGCATCATCTATATCTCATAACAATCAATAAACCTCTTGGTGTTACAAAGGATGTTATAGGATATTCGTCATTTCATTGGTTTTTTTTACCTTCAATGCAAAGACTTTTTAAATAAAGGGTTTGAATTAGAACAATAACTTACTGCAAGATGCCAGATACTCTAGATTGTGGTTGGACAAATCCATTAGATTCATGGAAATTCTTTTACAATTTTTATGTCTTAAGGATAACGTCGTGTTAGATCTTTTTGCTGACACCGGTTCCATGATGGACGCATGTGCAATTGGAGGAGCTCATTATTATGGAGTTGACATCGACAATGAGCTTGTTGACTTGGTATTGTCATTTCATGGATGCACAAAGAGAGATGAAGAGACATATGAGATCATTGATGAGGAGGATTTTGTTGAAGTAGATAGTGAAGAAGCTGAACATTCAGACTAGTAAGTATATTTGAATCTCGTCTAGCATCCTTTTCCATTACGATGACATTCTCATGATGAGGACTCGTGATATATGCACATCAAAATACCATAAATAGGCTTTTCATTCATCACATCAGCATTATACATTGGGTTTATAATATTTGAAGTGAGTGGGGTAGCCGACTATAGGCACAATATTGAATTACCCCATAGAAAGAGAAATGGCAATAATGTCATGATATAGGGCTAGGCAAAGGTGAGAAAAGTGGCAACAGCTTCTCATCAGGATAAAAAAACTCTGTTGGGATTTCTTTTGGAAAATCTTAATGAGAAACGGTCGCCAATGTTCTCGAGGTATTGCCTGAAGTGCCCACATGAGGAAGCAAATGACCAGTACCAAGCGAAGAGGAAATATGTATGTCTCTTGATTTTTCTCCTGAAAATATAAAAGCAAGCACCCATAAGTTTTGTTAATAAGCACAACCTATGGATAGCTTAAACTCTTGTCGTGAAGCTATTCGCATGCTGATGACAACAAAAATCGCATAAAATCAGAAATAACAACATAATAGAAAGACCTTTAAAAAACCTCCAGAGAGGCTGGTCATGCATGCCACACGAATATATATAACTTTTGAAAGAACTTGAAAAGAAAAAACCTCTAGAGAGGCAGGTCTTGCATGCCACGCGACAAAAAACCTCTATAATAAGGAGGGGCTTGTCACACGTGCCAGGCACAAATAAATAACAATAACTTTTTTAAGAAAGAGAGACATTATTAAAATTCCTTAACACAGATGACACCTGAGTCGATGCTCTATGAATAAAAGGAATAAAGAAGGGCGTGGCGAGAGGGTTTGCCCAATTAATGTTGCTATACTGTTATGAGAAGAACGCCAAATGAGAAGAAACACAAAAGGACCAAATATATATCATGCGCCCTCTCACTAGAATCTCGATCCTACGGTGTGGATCAATCTGCATTCTCGTGATGACGACTCGTGATATACGCACACCAAAACACTGGCCGAAAGAAGAGAATTATGCTCTGCTCACAGACCTAGGTGACGTGGTAACAATAGAAACTTGAACTTAAAAAACGTAGTGAGCAATAATCAATAAGTTAATATACATCGCATTTGTTGACATCGTCGTCACTTGCGGTGATGATACAAGGTTGTTGGGGGAGGTGGGGGACCAATGGATTCCAAACCCATTAAAAGAAATATACTAACAAAAGAGATGAACATAAAATAAATGATGACATGTCAACAAAAGCGTATAGACCTAGGTATTTGCGAGGCTGCTTTGGGATTGGGTTAGGGCTCATTTTGGGTGAGATTGACTAGCCCGCAATTCTTTGCTTCATGTGTATCTGGTGCTGGCGGCGCTTGCGGCAGCAAAGCCTGCATCTGTGCGCGTGGCTTGGTTGGTGTGGATGATTTAGGAAGCGGCGGTTGTGGATCTTCAGGGAGGATTCAGACTGCTGCAGCCTCTCCCCGATTTCTCGACTTCGGATACAAGCTATTTCAAAGCTTTCGGTGTTCCGGGATTAGTAGAAGCGGAAGTTTGCCATTTGGCGGGACTTCTTGGGTGTTGTAGATGGTGATGGTCGGTTTATGCAATGATGGGGAGTTGCAGTTTTTACTCGTGAGGTTGTTGTGGAGTGTCGAGGTATCGCTGTCTCTTTGGGGCAGTTCTCCTTCCTCCTCACTTGCTTTGTAACATTACCATTCTTTTAATATATTGATGACACAGTTCTTCAAAAAAAAAAAAAAAACGTATAGACCTAGGTGACGTGATAATTGTAGCAGTTGAAGAAGGTCAGGCTGAATGTGTTGTGCGTGGATCGAGATTCGAGGTCAGATTTGAGGTCAGGTTAATGGCTATGGTCAAGAAATATGGTGATGGAGATCAATTGATATTGAAAAAGGAGATTAAAGAGGTGGAAGCCAACTAAGATAAATAGAGAAGATGAGGTGAACTATAAATAAGATACACAATGATGTTAAGTAAACATCCCAACCCACTAGAAAAATGTGCGCATCGTAGAACTATGGGAAACACGAGAATCGCACGAACCAGCCTAGAAACACCATATGATAAGAAGAATCACCTAAACAACAACAACAACAACAACAACAACAACAACAACAACAACAACAACAACAACAACAACAACAACAACAACAACAACAACAACAACAACAACAACAACAACAACATAATAATAATACATGTTATAGAAGATATGTTATAGAAGAAAATGGGAGCAGGCACACCATCCAATGCATATAGATGCACTTTATGTCATCGGAAAATACTCCTATCCCTAAACAACCACCACAATCCCAAAGCAAAGATGAATAATATCGAAGTACAAGTCCTAGAGATAGTGGAAATCAAACTCTACAAACAACAATCCAAACAATTGCCACTAAAGATTCGGAAGAAGAGAAATTGCAACGTGCCGAATTGGCTTAGAGGGCTGAAAATATCCTGGCAGTTTTTTACGTTAGCAGAATCTTGAAAGGTACTCACTTTGTTGGTATTGGCGAAATTGCAAAATTGTATTTTGCATTTTACTTATTTTGTTATTGTCTAGGGGAATGGAGGTCGGTTTTGCAGGTGGGGTCCCATGACCGGCGTTAGCCATTAGCGGGTCACCTGCAAAACTGCATTCCCCTACAAAATGGAAATGGTGGAATCTTCTAGAAGATTAGGAAATACAGAGATTTCAGCAAGCTTTTGGGATTTTGAGAGATTTTTGGGCAGAGATCCTGAGAGATTCTTGCGAGCTGCTGAGAGATTTTTGAACAGAGTTTTCTAGCAGATCGACCTTCCACCTGCTATCGTCCATGGCCTGCAGAGCAAAGAACCGTGGAAAGAGCTTTTCGGCAGATCGACCTTCCATCTGCTATCTTCTATGGCCTGCAGAGCAAAGAATCGTGGAAACAACAAAGAATAGCTTGTGCAGAAACTGGAGCTGCTAAAAACTAAGAAACAGATGAGCTCAAAGATGAAACTATAGAATGCATCTGCTTGAAGAACTGCAAAGCGATCTGCTTGAAGAACCCTAAACAAAACAAAACAAGCGGCGGTGTAACCCTAAAGAAGCGGCAGTCGTAACCCTAAAGCTCAAGACAAACCTGCGCAGCCGGTTACGCGGAATGGGTCCACCCGACTTGCATGGCCTCAGTGGACAATAAAATATCATTCTTATTCTTATTCTTATTCTTATTCTTATTCTTATTCTTATTCTTATTCTTATTCTTATTCTTATTCTTATTCTTATTCTTATTCTTATTCTTATTCTTATTCTTATTCTTATTCTTATTCTTATTCTTATTCTTATTCTTATTCTTATTCTTATTCTTATTCTACATTGTAGGGTGGTGCCGACGTGGCACCACCACAATGCACGCCATCGAATCTTGATGACCCATTTTTATTTTTAGCAGGGTTGCCTAACCCCCCCTGCCCACTTTCCTGCAATTCTAGCTATGCCATGTGTCGTGCCACGTCACCCAAAATCATTAGCAGCCGTCCGATTCTCTAATTTCGAATCCTACGGCCAGGGAAATTAGAAAACTCAAAAAAATTCTCTGCCGTGCCTTTCGCAACTCGGCTATGGCAGATCCGGCTCTTTCTTTTCACTTTCATTTGTCGTCTTTTATATGTTCCTGTTGTTGGGAGGCCGTGTCAGTTCGTAGTGTGTTCGCCAGAGGTGGAAACGAAGCTCCTCCCAAAGATTCGTGTAGTGAACAAACTTATGGCTTTGCTGGAATTTGCTCATGCCAAGGGAATGGACGATTTTTAGACCCGTCTTACGATCTGCCGGTATTTTCTTATTAAGTAATGCCGTGTCTATTAAGTAGTGTGTTCGACATAGTTTTGAGAGGTGGAAACGAAGCTCCTCTCAAAGCTTTATGTAGTAATTTTAAACATGTTATCTGCTTTTGAGCCAGACATCAAGAGGAAGGTACTCAGACAGAGCAAAGCAGGGTTGGTGATTCATGCATCAAGATTTGTCATATCAAATGAATCCATGAATTGGAAGGCTTGTACAACCCATATGGTGCGAGTCCAAACACCTTTATTTGTCCAGAATGGTCCAAAGATGGCACTTATTTTGGCAAGAAGATATGGAAGGAATTCAAACGGAAGGGTGTCAAACATTATGTTCTTGAATTTCTTGAATTGTTTTGGTTTGTTTGTGTGGTAGAAGGTGAAGGTTTGGACTCTGCAGGATAAAATTGGAATCTTGCAAGTGAAGGCAAAATTTGCTTGCATGTGAAGTCGTGGTACGTTTTTTAATATTGTCAACAAATTTTTCCTCTGCTTTCTTTGGATAGAATGCATTACTTGGAGAGTGCAACATGCTTCAAAGGAGTGTTGCGTATCTAATATAGTTCATCAACTACTTGTTCTTTTTGCAGGTTTATGAAGTTAAGCCTAGTTGACTTCACAATGAGATACGAACTTTAAGTGCTGTGGAACCTAGGGGTTATTTTCTAAGCTAGGTAGGTACTTGCATTTAAAGATGGAAGTACAACATCGGACTAAACACGATTTCAACATGTACCCTTTCTATGTGATTCCGTGGTGGATAAATTATCGACTAAAATGTGCTAAACTTGCATTTTGCGGGGCCCTAAAGGAGAGTAACTAAAGCTATAGGGCTTATTGATGGCATGATAAACTATTCAACTGCCAATGCTCTTTCGCAAAGGGAGCTTCAAGCAGGTAGGCCTTCACCTTATGAATTATAAATGAGAAACATACGTAAGGAATTTAAAATTTTTATTTATAAAGTGCGGATGTAGGGCATGCATCATATTTTCTATCCTCTTCATTGGGGTCTGCAATCACATGACAGGACCACAATGAGCCTTTATTACTGTCTGGTGGCTATTTAGATGTTGACCTCCCAAACAACATGAAGTTCTTTCCCACCATTTGGAGATTGGTTGGATTTGTGAAGGCTAATCTGAAACATAGGAAATGAAAGAAAGCATTCTAGTACTTGCGGTCGATATCATGGTGCTTTGTGGAAATGAGGATGAAACGAGGTTCATTGGATCAAACTTGCGAGAATCTTATATTGCGGTTTGCTATTTCTTACCAAAGAAATCCAAATATAATGATACGGATTGTGCCCATGGCATTTGATTTCTTAGGAACAAGAGATAAACATGTTTAATTCAATAATGCTATTTCTGGTACGATTTTGATTCCAGTGCCGCTGTGGATATAAGGGGAAAAAGCCCCAGTAACAGGCTAAGAAGAACTTGGACGGATTCATAGCTTAATAATTTAAATAAGCTTCAGAAATGGACAGAATCTGTAAAATACATGTGCCTCCGGCACCAAGGGGGCAATTCTTATTGGTTCATCCTAGTTCATATCTCAAGTGGAGACGAGGAAATACCCATTCTGACCTGATATGATTGAGTCTGAAGAACATTGGCAAATAGAGCACCTCTACAAATTGAGGACCTTTGAGGCAATTTTTAGCATTAATATTTATTGTTATGCATTTCTTCTAATAAATGTTTGCAATAACTTTTATTAAACATCTAGGAGCCTTCTTCCCAACCCTGCAGTTCTGCTAGACAGTCCTATTGCAAGGGTGATGTCAGGTGGAGTACTGGTCATGTATAGATCACTGAGCCAACAAGCTGCCTATACTATAAAATGTAGGACCATGTCTTGTATGAGTTTCATTTCCTGTGCACATGAAGTAGCAATTGACTTATAGCTTCCCCCTGTGCAGAATGTTTCCAATCTCCCTTGTATAGATCGTTTAAGGCAAATACCAACTGTGATGCTCTACTCCCAAACAAAAATGTAGCAGACCAAAATAAGCAAACTTGAAGTTTGCTTTCAAACAATCTTTGATCTGCTATAATATTCTTACATCCCATGTCTATTTCATGTCATGTACACAATATAACACCATTCGTAATATTTAGACTTGAAGTAAAGGAGAACTATGTCCTAGACCTACTCTCAACCAAACAAAATTATTGATCTTTGCCTGGAAGCATCTAAGGGCCCGTTTTAATGCATACAAACCTTTCTTCAGCCTGCACGCTAAGTTCTCAACTCCATGTTCCATTCCACGAACCTTTTGGCCACTCGATATATATTTTCCTCAAGACTGTCATTCAAGAATGGGCTCACGGAATCTCTTTGCCCGGCCACAATTGACATATGCTAAACCAAACGTGAGCCATATCCTCTCCTCTGCAAAGAAGTTCAAAATGTCCTGTAATGAATTTCTTTGCTACTCCCTATGGTAATTTTCAAGCAAATGAACAAATGGCCAAACAAATATTACTTAGCACATTTTGGTCCCCAATACTCCCTATATCCCACCTCGACAAATAAACATTTATGAAAAAAAATGCCAAATATATGCCAAGCTGCTTTCTTTAAATACTTTATGAGGCTCAGGCGTCTCCTCAAGATCTGTGAATGCCTCCTCTGGAGTGCTTTCAGGCGCTAGCCAAAAGGATTACAATAACGTCTTGCTAAAGCTTATTCTGCATTATATTGTAAGTTCTTTCTTTATGCTTATTTAACTTAAGTGCTTTTTATTAATTTGAAGCATTAAGCTTTCATTCAGAATATGTCATACCTCAGGACTTTGAGTATCAGAATCATGCTGGAACTCAGATCAATAGCTTAATCATAGATAAACATGTACCTTGAATCTGAGCTGCAATCCAAGTCAACCAAGCAGCTTCTTAGCTTGAGTTGTCCATGATGTTAGCTGTAGTTTACATGGCTTCCCTTTTAGTGATATTTCTTTACTTGAGATTTTTTTGCACTGTGCCTAACATCACTACAATTTAAAATTCTAATTCCAGTTGAGATAAGCTTGTACTTGCTAGATATGCTTGTTCGTGCAGGTTTTAAGAGACCAGCACCCTGAATTAATGTATACAAAGCAATATGTAACAATGACTTATTTTTGCTATACTATTGTAGGCAGCATTTTCCTTTTGCATTTTCCTTTTTTTGCTTGGGAATTTTTTCAAAACCATCTGGGTACATGTGAACGCATATTCAAAACTCCTATACCTCTGTTGTATACCCGCCTTACATCTCGAATGTTGATAGTTTAGCATGCTACATTGCCATTTGCTTTATGGGATAAATTACATTGGATGATAGTCCCTGCCACATTTTTTGTGTTCTGCTGCCTTACTTTGCATTGAAGAGGTGCGTCAATACAGCCTTGCTGTAATTTACATTCATTTGCAATTTTTTGTTTTTTGCGAAGCTGAGGTCAGCTCTTCCATAATTTCTGGTGCTAATGAAGAGCACCTTTATCCGATGTTGCAAGATTTAGATGTTCTTGCTTTTGAAATCTCTATGTTGACGTCAAGATGTGGCCACACTACCAAGGCCTGTAAGGAAGGGCAGAATCTCTTTTGTGTTGATTTCTCTGAGTCTAGTTCACTGCTCGAGCAAGTAAGGGTCTGGAAGCAGTTTTACCAATGCGACAGTACCAAAGGCCTGTGTTGAAAAAAATGTGGCCTGTTGATACCGTTTTTTTCCCTGGTTCAAAACGTGCCGCAATCAAGAGGTCAATAATTCACAGCTTTGCATTGAATTTCTATGGTGTTACACCATCGAAGCACAATACATCTGAAAAAATAATTTTGCTCTTCTTTGTTCCTTCTGTGAATATACTAGCACACATTAATATTTTATAATTCTTTCCTTTGCCTCAACCCTGCCCTTCTGCTAGTTAGCAGGGTTGCCTAACCCCCCCTGCCCACTTTCCTGCAATTCTAGCTATGCCACGTGTCGTGCCACGTCACCCAAAATCATTAGCAGCCGTCCGATTCTCTAATTTCGAATCCTACGGCCAGGGAAATTAGAAAACTCAAAAAAATTCTCTGCCGTGCCTTTCGCAACTCGGCTATGGCAGATCCGGCTCTTTCTTTTCACTTTCATTTGCCGTCTTTTATATGTTCCTGTTGTTGGGAGGCCGTGTCAGTTCGTAGTGTGTTCGCCAGAGGTGGAAACGAAGCTCCTCCCAAAGATTCGTGTAGTGAACAAACTTATGGCTTTGCTGGAATTTGCTCATGCCAAGGGAATGGACGATTTTTTAGACCCTGTCTTAACAGTCTGCAGGTATTTTCTTATTCGTAATGCCGTGTCTATTCGTAGTGTGTTCGCCAGAGGTGGAAACGAAGCTCCTCTCAAAGCTTCATGTAGTGAACAAACTTATGGCTTTGCTGGAATTTGCTCATGCCAAGGGAATGGAGGATTTTTTAGACCCTGTCTTAATAGTCTGCAGGTATTTTCTTATTCGTAATGCCGTGTAATGTTCGTAATGTGTTCGCCAGAGGTGGAAACTAAGCTCCTCTCAAAGCTTCACGTAGTGAACAAACTTATGGCTTTCTTTGGAATTTGCTCATGCCAAGGGAATGGAGGATTTTTTAGACCCCCGCCTTAACAGTCTGCGGGTATTTTCTTATTCGTAATAATCTTTGGAAAACAAAAAGGTACCACAAATGGTAATCTCATTGCTGCAAGCAATGGTCCGAAGGGAGGACATAGCTTTGATCGAATATGTTAATCGAAGACATTGCAGATTTTGCAAGGAATCTTTGGCTTATTCTTAGACTTAGTTGTTTTCAAGCTTTCATGTGTCATGAACTTTCATTTAGGAACGGTGCTTCAATATGCAATATGCTTCCTATCTAGAGGAAAATTCAGCTTATTGTATAGATCTAGGATGAGAGAAGATCCTATTGTCAGTTCAGATTCTTCTGTAGTTTCAAGTCCTTCCAATTTCTTTTTTGTCCCTTAGGGGCAGAGTAATTTTAAACATGTTATCTGCTTTTGAGCGGACATCAAGAGGAAGGTACTCGCATTGCAGAGCAAAGCAGGGTTGGTGATTCATGCATCAAGATTTGTCATATCAAATGAATCCATGAATTGGAAGGCTTGTACAATCCATATGGTGCGAGTCCAAACACCTTTATTTGTCAGAATGGTCCAAAGATGGCACTTGTTTTGGCAAGAAGATATGGAAGGAATTCAAACGGAAGGGTGTCAAACATTATGTTCTTGAATTTCTTGAATTGTTTTGGTTTGTTTGTGTGGTCGAAGGTGAAGCTGGACTACTGCAGACAAAATTGGAATACTGCATGTGAAGCTGTGGTACGTTTTTTTAATACTGTCAACAAATTTCTCCTCTGCTTTGCTGGATAGAATGCATTACTTGGAGAGTGCAACATGCTTCAAAGGAGTGTTGCGTATCTAATACAGTTCATCAACTACTTGTTCTTTTTGCAGGTTTATGAAGTTAAGCCCAGTTGACTTCACAATGAGATACGAACTTTAAGTGCTGTGGAACCTAGGGGTTATTTTCTAAGCCAGGTAGGTACTTGCATTTAAAGATGGAAGTACAACATCAGACTAAACACGATTTCAACATGTACCCTTTCTATGTGATTCCTTGGTGGATAAATTATGCAGCTAAAATGTGCTTAACTTGCATTTGCCAGGGCCCTAAAGGAGAGTAACTAAAGCTATAGGGCTTATTGATGGCATGATAAACTATTCAACTGCCAATGCTCTTTCGCAAAGGGAGCTTCAAGCAGGTAGGCCTTCACCTTATGAATTATAAATGAGAAACATACGTAAGGAATTTAAAATTTTTTATTTATAAAGTGCAGATGTAGGGCATGCATCATATTTTCTATCCTCTTCATTGGGGTCTGCAATCACATGAACAGACCACAATGAGCCTTTATTACGAGGCTGGCTATTTAGATGTTGACCTCCCAAACAACATGAAGTTCTTTCCCACCAGCTGGAGATTGGTTGGATTAAGCTGAAGGCTAATCTGAAACATAGGAAATGAAAGAAAGCATTCTAGTACTTGCAGTCAGTATACGGCGGGCTGTGGAAATGAGGATGAAACGAGGTTCATTGGATCAAACTTGCCAGAATCTTATATTGCGGTTTGCTATTTCTTACCAAAGAAATCCAAATATAATGATCTGGATTGTGCCCATGGCATTGCAGATTTCTTAGGAACAAGAGATAAACATGTTTAATTCAATAATGCTATTTCTGATACGATTTTGATTCCAGTGCCGCTGTGGATATAAGGGGAAAAAGCCCCAGTAACAGGCTAAGAAGAACTTGGACGGATTCATAGCTTAATAATTTAAATAAGCTTCAGAAATGGACAGAATCTGTAAAATACATGTGCCTCCGGCACCAAGGGGGCAATTCTTATTGGTTCATCCTAGTTCATATCTCAAGTGGAGACGAGGAAATACCCATTCTGACCTGATATGATTGAGTCTGAAGAACATTGGCAAATAGAGCACCTCTACAAATTGAGGACCTTTGAGGCAATTTTTAGCATTAATATTTATTGTTATGCATTTCTTCTAATAAATGTTTGCAATAACTTTTATTAAACATCTAGGAGCCTTCTTCCCAACCCTGCAGTTCTGCTAGACAGTCCTATTGCAAGGGTGATGTCAAGTGGAGTACTGGTCATGTATAGATCACTGAGCCAACAAGCTGCCTATACTATAAAATGTAGGACCATGTCTTGTATGAGTTTCATTTCCTGTGCACATGAAGTAGCAATTGACTTATAGCTTCCCCCTGTGCAGAATGTTTCCAATCTCCCTTGTATAGATCGTTTAAGGCAAATACCAACTGTGATGCTCTACTCCCAAACAAAAATGTAGCAGACCAAAATAAGCAAACTTGAAGTTTGCTTTCAAACAATCTTTGATCTGCTATAATATTCTTACATCCCATGTCAATTTCATGTCATGTACACAATATAACACCATTCGTAATATTTAGACTTGAAGTAAAGGAGAACTATGTCCTAGACCTACTCTCAACCAGCAAAATTATTGATCTTTGCCTGGAAGCATCTAAGGGCCCGTTTTAATGCATACAAACCTTTCTTCAGCCTGCACGCTAAGTTCTCAACTCCATGTTCCATTCCACGAACCTTTTGGCCACTCGATATATATTTTCCTCAAGACTGTCATTCAAGAATGGGCTCCTGGAATCTCACTGCCCCGGCCACAATTGACATATGCTAAACCAAACGTGAGCCATATCCTCTCCTCTGCAAAGAAGTTCAAAATGTCCCTGTAATGAATTTGCTGCTACTCCCTATGGTAATTTTCAAGCAAATGAACAAATGGCCAAACAAATATTACTTAGCACATTTTGGTCCCCAATACTCCCTATATCCCACCTCGACAAATAAACATTTATGAAAAAAAATGCCAAATATATGCCAAGCTGCTTTCTTTAAATACTTTATGAGGCTCAGGCGTCTCCTCAAGATCTGTGAATGCCTCCTCTGGAGTGCTTTCAGGCGCTAGCCAAAAGGATTACAATAACGTCTTGCTAAAGCTTATTCTGCATTATATTGTAAGTTCTTTCTTTATGCTTATTTAATTTAAGTGCTTTTTATTAATTTGAAGCATTAAGCTTTCATTCAGAATATGTCATACCTCAGGACTTTGAGTATCAGAATCATGCTGGAACTCAGATCAATAGCTTAATCATAGATAAACATGTACCTTGAATCTGAGCTGCAATCCAAGTCAACCAAGCAGCTTCTTAGCTTGAGTTGTCCATGATGTTAGCTGTAGTTTACATGGCTTCCACTACTCACGCCATGAGCGGCGGCCACGAGGGTCGGGATGGCGACCGTGTCACTTCGCTTTGGCAGACAGTTGCTCCTGCTATGTGGCATTTTTGACTTGATAATTTGCAATGGCCTTTCACAGTGGCCCGATTCTCGCAAGTGCACATGCAGACAAGACAATCAGGGGGGAGGGTCTAGTGTGGTGGACTATGTGCTCGTAGTTGCGCAAGATATGCATCTCATCAGCCGTTTTAGGGTGGGCACGCACCAGTCGATCGGGATGAGGAGGTCGACTGAGATCACCTCCCACTTTATTTGGACTGGTTTGGCAAAGCCGCGGAGAACCCCCACTATATACCCGACCCCGCCGTCCTCGGTTGAGACTAGATTATGAGCGGCGGAGGACTACGCCGCAGATGCTCATGGGCGCCCTCCCGGTAATTGCGGACCTCCACCCACACTAGACGCGTGACGGACCGGTGACAGCTATTACGGGATGCGGCCGGGCTTTATGCTGGACCCAGCGTCGCCTTCGGGTGGTCGGCAACATTCAGCGTAGAAGATGGTTTGATCGCGGTGTAAAAACATAGCGGCGGCTTCGAGTCACATCTGGATCAAAAATTCGCCTTCTTGAGGGGCCACCACTGATCGCCCATCCCGAAGGACACAAAGGCCGCGGTACCTTACCCGGTTATCGGGGGAGATGGCATTTCGCCGACACTCATCCTCCCGAACCTTTTTGGCCAGAGTGCTTGAGAAGGCGATTGACCTCTGGGGGACATCACACGAGGCCGATTAGGAGAGTACTTCGGCGGCTCTATGACCCGCCGAGGGGCAGATGCCCATACCCCACGGGATGGTCCCCATTGGTTCACCGTGGGCGAGGATGTTGAGGAGGGCACCAGCGGTGGCTAATGGGAAGGCGGTGACCACCGATGGTATGCGAGGCGAAGTTACTCAAATGGCGTAGGCGGCCGCTTGTCGCGGTCCTCACTATCTGTTCACGAGCATTGCGGGGAAGGTCTCCCCCGACAATGGACCACAAGGGGTTGTTCCCCATTCACAAGGGCGGGCGACCCACCTTGTCCGCCAATTACCGGACGATCATGGTCGATTGATCATTTATTTGCCAAATCATATCTGGCATTCTCGGCGGCTTGATTGACCGGCGAGGAGGCCAGATGTGCGAGCCCTCACAGGCGAGCTTTAGACCCCCGCCACTAGCGATTGACCATATCTTTACTTCGCGGGCGATTGAAGACGGCGGAATCATCGGCGGGACTTGTATTCTTTGCTTTGTGGACTTCGCGAAGGCTTTTTGATCTGATTCCAGGGAATGGCGTAGGCTAGATCAAGCGTCAACTGGGGCTCCAGCCACTGTCGGAGAATGCCATATACAAAGTTGTATGAGAGTTGTTTTGGCGGGATCGCCCGGCGGGCGAGCATTCATCGGTAGTATCGAGTCCGGCGGGTTGCCCCCTCGCCAACACTTTTGGCCTCTACATTGATCGGTTAGAGCCCCGCTTCTCGAGCATGGGGGATGGCATACGGCTTTTGCACGAGGTCATCCGCCCGGCTCATCTATCGCGGACGATGTTGGCCTCTTGGCCCACACCCCGAAGCTATGCGATCTCACCTGGGCGCCCTAGACACATTTTGGGGCCTCTGAACATGCGGCGTCAATCCGCCAAGACCGGGGTGGTTCTCATATCCTCTTCCGTCACCCCATGCCTCCTGCACTCACATATGGGGGGCCGACTGTGGGCGTCACGCCCACCTACAAGTACCTAGGGGTGGAGTTCCCCTCCCATTTCTGGCTGGGGCGTCTATCCGCTTGTGGGTGACGGCCGAAAGCGCTTTATGCCATGCGAGAACAGTCACGAGGCGAGCTCTATGATTGGGGCCATCGGTCCACATCTGTTAGGGCACCGGTCGGGCTCGTCATACATGCCGGGGGTCGAGGTTTGGGGCCCGGTCGTTTCTTTGGCGACTGGAATGACTTGGAGCAAAAGCGTAAGGCATTTTTGGCACGCGGGCACTTGGGGTGAAACCTTGGTCCCCTATCGGTTCACTGCAGAAATGGATTCTTACGCTTGGTGGCAGCCCTTGATATAGACACATCGCCTATTTTCGTAAAGTGGTTACTATGGGTGATGCTCGGCCCCCGCGACTGGCTTACTTTGTGGCCATGGGTCCCTTGGCGCTTAGGGCCTGTTGGAGGGTAAGAGATCGGTGGTTCGCCAAATGGAATGTGCGAGGAGCGGATCGTCGCGAGTGGGCACGGCCCCCGATCGTGGCGACTGCGGGAGTACCTAGGCGCTTGTTTCCTTGGCAAGCTCGGGACCCCGGCGGCTCTAGAGCACGTCAAAATGGCCCATTACAAGGAACACATCAACCCCGTGTTAGCCGGGGCCCACGGCTTTACTGCGTTCCCGGCTGCCAAAAGCGCGAGACTCATTGCCTCCATTCGCATACGGGTGCCCACCATCTTCGCGATCGAGGCAGGGCGGTGGATTGGGGAGCCCCGGAGACCGAGGCTCTGTCGGTCTTTGTCAAGCGGGTACCATTGAGGATGAGTCTCACACTTTCGAGTTGCCCGGTTGATTCGTCAGATCCGGGCGGATCACGCTCCTTTAGTGCGGTGGGACTTGCCCTTGCATTGGCCGATGAACACACCCCAGTCGGTCGTGTCACCGGGTCATTACATTCGAGGTAGTCTTGGACTGCGAGGTCACCTTTGCCCCCGCCGCTTTGCCCGTGATTAGGCACCTCTGGTGTGGTGCATGGCTGTATATATTTGGGTGTTTACGCATTTTATATGTTAGGGACGGTTGTCGGCCAGGTGATTCTTTGCCCACGGTTTTCCCTCGAAAACCGCGCCGGCGGGGGTTTTTAATCCGGGCGATGGAATTCACTTCTTTGCGTTTTTTGTATTGGGTCCCATAGACCGATTGGTCTCCGTGGACGATAAAAGAACCTTCCTTCCTTCCTTCCTTCCTTTTAGTGATATTTCTTTACTTGAGATTTTTTTGCACTGTGCCTAACATCACTACAATTTAAAATTCTAATTCCAGTTGAGATAAGCTTGTACTTGCTAGATATGCTTGTTCGTGCAGGTTTTAAGAGACCAGCACCCTGAATTAATGTATACAAAGCAATATGTAACAATGACTTATTTTTGCTATACTATTGTAGGCAGCATTTTCCTTTTTTTGCTTGGGAATTTTTTCAAAACCATCTGGGTACATGTGAACGCATATTCAAAACTCCTATACCTCTGTTGTATACCCGCCTTACATCTCGAATGTTGATAGTTTAGCATGCTACATTGCCATTTGCTTTATGGGATAAATTACATTGGATGATAGTCCCTGCCACATTTTTTGTGTTCTCACGCCTTTACTTTGCATTGAAGAGGGTCGTCAATCTGACCTTCTTTTGTAATTTACATTCATTTGCAATTTTTTGTTTTTTGCGAAGCTGAGGTCAGCTCTTCCATAATTTCTGGTGCTAATGAAGAGCACCTTTATCCGATGTTGCAAGATTTAGATGTTCTTGCTTTTGAAATCTCTATGTTGACGTCAAGATGTGGCCACACTACCAAGGCCTGTAAGGAAGGGCAGAATCTCTTTTGTGTTGATTTCTCTGAGTCTAGTTCACTGCTCGAGCAAGTAAGGGTCTGGAAGCAGTTTTACCAATGCGACAGTACCAAAGGCCTGTGTTGAAAAAAATGTGGCCTGTTGATACCGTTTTTTTCCCTGGTTCAAAACGTGCCGCAATCAAGAGGTCAATAATTCACAGCTTTGCATTGAATTTCTATGGTGTTACACCATCGAAGCACAATACATCTGAAAACATAATTTTGCTCTTCTTTGTTCCTTCTGTGAATATACTAGCACACATTAATATTTTATAATTCTTTCCTTTGCCTCAACCCTGCCCTTCTGCTAGTTTATTTTTTTAATTTTGAGGGTGTCCGTGCCGGAAGCGAGCCGATTTGTTAAGCTGGGGCAAAAATATGGTTAATTAGAATGGAAGGTATAAAAGGAGTGAAAAAAAGTGGATAAGTGAAGGTTCTTTTCCGCTGCTCTTCTTCATCGTTACATCCCTTAAACCCTTCCAAAACCTTGCCTCGGCTATGGATGCACACATCAGTAGCCCAACTCTTCTTCTTGGCGATGGCACCAGCCTATACTCAAGGACTAAAACAGCGTCTATGCTTGCTAAATGTTCCAGGCTTTCTGTGCAAGAAGTCAGAAGATCATATTTAATCTCTTTAAGGTCAAGTCAGAGGTGCTCAAGTTTTATGCAAATAAATGATTTTACTACGAAATGCAACATAACGGGGTTAGATTTCGTACCTTGGGTTCGGATTTTTGGGAAGAAATCTACAATTAAGCAAGATAAGACTCAACAGATCCAGAGAGGGAAGCCGTTCTACTATGTCGATGATTTTAGTTTGGATATGGCAAAGCTACATTTTTTTGTTTTAGGCAGCTCAATTATGTTCTTATTTGGTGGGTTTTCATTTCTCAAGCCTGCATGTGCAAGGGCTGTTGCTGAAAACGCCCCTGCATCAGTTTCTACCCAGGATGTTGAAGTCACCAAGGAAAGTGATGATTCTCCGGCTGCCGAACAGAAAATAGCAGATACCGAAGCTAGCTCTGATAAGGGTTCCAGGTTAGGTGAGAGGGCTGTGGAAAATTTCTTGAAAGAGCGTTTGCGGCAAAATCCAGATGATGTTAGGGCTCATCATGCACTCCTTCGGATTTATTTGCAGAGAGGGGAAGTAAAACCAGCAATATTCGTGCTAAATAAAATAGTTGAGCTAGAGCCAGATAAATTAGACTACAGATATATGAGAGCATCAGCATATAACCTGACTGGAGATACACGAAAGGCCCGTGAAGAGTTTGAAGAACTCCTAAAATTTGATCCCTGGTCAGTGAGAGCCTTACAGGTATTTTAAACCATGTGAAAAAACCTCGTTAACATTTTCTGAAGAATTTCGTCTATTAGATTTGGTACTTTCTTTTGCTAAGGAGTTGCATCTATTATCCTTTATGTTGCTCTTGTCTAGCAAGTCCAAATAATGGTGTTTATAATCCATGGAAATGCTATATTCACAATTTGAGTTGCTCATGAACAAGATGGTCACATTGCATAAAGGACATTCTCTCAGCGTTTCAAATCCATGCCAACCCCAAAACGTTGTGACTTTGCTATTTTTTGGATGATTGAATGGAGCGATATGAAACAGCATAGTCTGGCCACCTCAAACATTTTTATGGTCTAATTTACTTCTAAATTCAATCATGTTTTCATGTGTTTTTCAGCAGGTCGTCAAATATTTTCAATGTTATGAACATATGACCACCACCCTGGGCAAAAGCATTATATAAAACTCTAAAGGATAATACTCATCCAGGAGATCAATTAGATTTGTTCTCTTTTTGTGTTATCTTTGAATGGTGCACATCTAATCTGCCACTCATAAAGCTCATGTTCACTATGTAGGGCTTGGCAGTTGCATTTCAAAAGAATGGAGAGGATGTCACGAAGGTCATGGAAATGGTAGAGGTGGCTGCAAAGGATGCTGCAGAAAATAATGACAATGAAACGGCACGGGGCTTGAGGATGCTTCGTGGACAAATTCTAACCCTTAAGGTCGGACATGTCTTATTTTGTATCTCATGTTTTTGGACTTGTGTGTTTCCGTCAATTTGCAAGATAAGAGGTAACATTATGTGTTATATGACACTTATGACCGATTTTATAGTCTACCATTGTGTTATCCCCTCACGGATGACACTATGAGCTCAAGAACTTATTCAAGTGCCTTAAATGTTGGAGTACAGTATAAAGTCCAAATAACAGGTAGATGTATAAGCCTGTGCAGTGAAAGTTGGTGGTCTAGCTGCTGTTTATTGTGTGGATTCTTGCACTTGTCACGATTGCTATAACAAGCCCGACTATGACGAAACTGTTCCTGGAACAGTCATTAGATCCTCAATAATTAAAGTTGTGTGCAGTGTGGCAATTGCAATTTTCAGGAAACTGGGATGAAGGAAATAAAGGTGTGCATCTAGGATTACTGAAGTCGAAAAGCACCATTAGCCTTTCATGTTTCACCGAACATTCAGTACGAAGAATAGAGAGATGCTACTGAAGCAGTTTGCTGTGACATCTGCAGAAAGCTTATGATGTGGTAAGCAGATTACTATTGATAATGTTGGTTGGCTAAACATTTATGGCACTTGTGGGGAACATAAAGGATTCTTATTCGTAAAGAGCAAGTGCAATAAGGGAACAGGATATTGAAAGCGTCTGGTTTATCTATTCAAAATGTAGTCCTTGAGCAGTGAGCACGTTATCCACAGCAGAAAAGATGTCATAATTGAAATGAATAGGAAGTTTAAGTGTATGCCTCTGTTGCATAGTGCATCAAGCCATGAGAAGCATATGGTTGATTTCAAATGATGTCAGGTTAACATCTATATATTGGAGTCTTCAGCATATATAAAGTTCTAGGCTTTTGTCTTTGAACCTGCCGCATCCAGGTCTCCATCTCTCCTACTATTCTAAAAATGTAGTTCTTGAAGGGTTTACTATAGGCCATGATCAGTAGCCCAACAATTTCAAATGCTGTATTTGACAAGTTTTTGTCTGGAGCTCCTTGAATTATACACATGAAGTTGGTGAACATGTGCTAGAATTGCTAGACAAGACATCACAAGTAAATACTCTGGATAGTTTTTTGGTTCTCCTTTTTCCACATTATCAGATATTTGCCTTCTGAATAAGATGGTACATTAGTTCACCCGTGGCTGCAGTGAAGTGATCTGCTAGACAAACCTAGTTCATGTTAAACATTTTTGAACATCAAGCACATCGAGAGTAGAGGACACTGGTTTCCAGTATATCCTTTTGTGGCTGCAAGAAGTTAACTGGCAGACAAACATGGTTCGTCCTTGGAGTAGAGGATGCCAGTTTCTAGTACATCCCTCTGTGGCTGCAAGTGAACTGCCTGACAAACATCGTTCATCCCTATAATGTCAAGCATGATCCTTCCGTAACATTGCAAAGATTCGTGATCATGAAGTCTATATTAGCACATTGACACTATGACACTAATTTTTGGGTTCATCTACTTGACTTGACGATATGACTTGAAAATGCGGGTGGATTATCTTATCTATGCTGCTTACTTCATGAAATCTATTGATGTGATTTGCTGGTTATGCAGGGCGAGGTGGATGAAGCTCTGAATGAATATGTTGAATTGAGCAATGAAGATCCAAATGACTTTCGTCCTTATCTTTGCCAGGTAATGTTTTGATCACCTGTGCCTTAGTGCATGGTTAGCAGAAACACTTAGTGAATCATCATGTTCATTGCATCATTACAGGGCCTTGTTTACAACATGTTAGGGAAAACAGATAAAGCTGAGGAATATTTTACACGGTTCAAAAAGCTTTGTCCAAAGGATTTTCCAAACAGAGAGCACCTAGATGAGCTACTCTTTCGGATAAAGGATGCTGCTTTTGAGGAGAGCAGATCGAAAACTAGATCAGAAAAGGGCATGAAGCAACCATCATTTCTTGATGTCCCTCTAAAGAATTAGAATTAGTTATTTAGGCATTGTGTTCCAGTTATTGGCACTGCCTTATTCTTTTGTAATGCGATCATTGAGGTGTGCATACATAGAGATCGGGAATATGTGAGGGTACACCACCACCCTTTAACCATAACCATTTCTACTTTGTAGGTGCAGGGAGATTTGAAGACGCAACTCGAGCCTGTTAACCACAAAAGTTTTGGGGCCTCCTCTGCTTTTGTACCCATATCAACCCTTATTACTACTTATTCCTGCATCGTCCAACTGTTCATGCCAAGAATAAAACAAAAAAAAAGCCTAGTACGCGTATTGCATTTGTGAAAGTCATTTTAAATCAGATCAAAGTATTTATACATAGGTCTTATCAAAAGATTCTATTTGTTGCTATTATTCTTGTACGGTTCATATTTAAAGTCAAATACTATGTATCTGATCTCCCTACAATATAGAACTTGAGGAAGGTTTTTTTCATCCAATATTCGGCAGCAAAAACAAAGGTTTAGAATCCATCAAGCATAAAAGGAAACACAAACACAACAGAGATAGCACATGTGAAGAACTCATAACTCGGAGCTCCTGCACCTGTGAGCTCTGTGCTGCAACTACTTGGCAGCATAGAAGAGCAAGTCACACATCTCACTTGATAAGGGTGTGCATGAACCAAGTTCACATCTTTGAAGATAAAGTTTGCTGAAGACCTCTAGAAGAAGACCCAAGCAAGGACTCTCATTTGAGCATCATGAAGAGGACAAAGGATCAAGTTGCATATGTGGAACCTCAAAGTCAACATGAGAAGACTCTTGACAAGACCAAGTTTGGAAGACCCATCAAAAGTAAGATTTTTGCTCAATACAAGTTTTTTGGCATGATTCATGTTTGGCGACATCCCTTGGTTCCATCCATCTCATTTGCTTTACCCCATATACCTTCACCATCTCCCTAATCCAAGTTGGCCAAGATCTTCCTCCTAGTCATGAACAAGGCTAATTGTAACGGTATTTAAAGTTCTCTACACTACAATTTAGCAGTGTTTGTTCTAAATGGAAAAAAAAAAAATCAACCAACTTTTAAAAAAAAACTTTCACACAACCTCTAAGTGGCATTATCGTGGATTTGCTTTATCTTAGTGGCCATTTGGTCTCTATGGACAATAAAGTCAATTCAATGTTAGAAGATTTCAAGGAATCGCCTAACGTTGAGTATATAATGTATTTTCTACAAAAGTCATAGTCAATACAATTTCGTAAGTCACAAAATGTCTAAAACTTAGTATACAAGAAACTTATCGCGGCGGCCAAGGCCGCCGCGAACGTTTCTCTTTCCTAAATGCACTATGAGGGAGTTTGTGTCAACTTGGAACTGGGGTGAAAACCATCTCCAACTGGATCTCAAACCATGAAATGCTCAAAGTGCCCTCGAAATGGGATACAAAATTTGAGATTAACAGACAGATGTTTTTAGCTCCCTTAGAGAACTAGTTACATGTCAAAGAAACCCAATTGCATGCTCTGAATAGTAAATTTCTTAGGTGGAGCAATGAAGAAACCCAATTGCATGCTATGAATAGTAAATTCCTTAAGCAGAGCAATGCTTCTCAGATGCCTAGCAGAAGTATTTTTCCCCTTTTATCTCGGATGCCTACCAGGAGTATTTTCCCTCTTTTTAGCTATGTTCCTTATTTTATGCAAGGTGCAATAATCTTTATGCCCTAAGCATTTCTTGTTTTAATCCTTCGTATCAACTTAGCCTTTTCATGCTCTAAAACATAATGTTAAAACTTTTGAGGCTGCACTTTGTGTGCAATTGAAGAAAATTAACAATTCTTCACAACCTAAGAAATACTTCTTTTGCAACACCCAGTCATATCAATCCACGTGTGACCCATATATACACACATATACATAATTCGGCACAACCTAAAATACTTCTTCTGCAGCACCCAATCATATTAGTCCATGTTTGACCCACATATACATAGCCATATACAATACAGGTCAGGAGGCTAGCACATATTGGAAAGAATCTGTTATTATAGCCGGAGGATCAAATCCTCAATAGGAATTATATTATCATGATTTGTGTATTGTAATATAGTAATCTCCCTAGCATTATGATATAGAGCAAGCATGGGGGAGCGCTTCACATCGAAAGGGCTAGAGAAAAATGGCAAACCCATGTAATAATATTCCTATGTATGCCCAAAGTTAGGGGCATAGGAAATTATGTTAAACACATATTAGACCATTATTAAAAAAAGGGTATGCCAAAGGGGTGTATATTTGAATGAAGGGTCCTATATTAAGGAAAAGAGTCATGCAGAACAAAAGGACCTTTATTTTCAAAAGGTTGTACATGCTATAAAAGGAACGGACATCGGCCAATGGAAAAACACAGAGTCTGACTTGTGACTCACTACTGCGACTGGGACTTGCGCAGAGATGGAGGGACTTATGTAGAGATGGAGAGCAAATCTATCTTGTCAATTTCCTTCAAAAGCCATAAATCTTCCTTTTGAACCTATTCAAAGCTTTTGACTTTCTAAGCAATTCCTTTGTAAACCGGACTTTAATGAAAGCGGATTGATTACCGTAAAGTATTGTGGACGGATTTCTAAATCTATTTGTGATCCATGTCCAAAACACGAAGGATTTTGCTCTATTCTATCCAACAGAGAATGATTCAAAGCAAGAATACAGACATGGCAAGAGAGGTTGTGAAAAAACAAATTAATTCAAGGGACCATGTGTGGGGCTTAAATTAAAATTACCTTTAATGTAGTGATTTTAATGTAGTGATGTGGGTTAATAACAATGGTTAGTGATTCCATCGAATGGTCATGGTTCTCCAGGACACTAGATTAAGGGTAAATTTAATTTCACCCGACCATTGAATAAAGGAAAATGAGAAAAAGTCGAAGGTTTTTTTGCACAGATCGACAGATTTCGCGGGCGCTCAAAAGGCGGGCTGGAATTGTTTTTAGCAGGTCCCAGATGTTCGAAAGGAAAGGAGATTGTAGAAGGATTCTGGCGGCTTTTTTCCGGGTGGCCATATTCGATTCAGACCTGTGACAGCCAGTCAGAACGCATCAAAATCAAGAAGAGGGCTGTTTTGCTTGTCCATCTCCTGCCTTTCAAGTTTAGGCCGCCTTTGCACCAGCCAATTATTAGAGGAGAGTACAGGTCTAATAGACACGCTCTGCTTGATGTTTGGTTTGGGGTTTTTAGCAGAGCATATTCGGGGCTCCAGAATTTGCCCTACCATCATTGGGTTCGACAAATTTGCAGATTCCTTTAAGGAAATGGTAGCTTAAATAAAACTGGCTAGGCTATGGCGGAAGAATGCCTCTGAGCAATTTCTTTTAAGCATGTTAATTTAAAGCTCAGCCAAGGATCTATCCCATATAGCCATCCTGGTGAGACGGCTATGGCTTCAAGCTGGAATAGGGCAAGAGCATAGTGTTTGCGATTTATCTTGAGGCCGGAATAGGACATGCGATTTGGCTATATAAGGCAACAGCAGATGCCTTGAGGATTCTTCTTTGAGCATGATACATACAGCAGGAGCGTCTAGAAATCCCCGGTGATATTAAGGCTGAGAAGAACAGGTTGCAACTTTCATGTTCAGGTTTCTTCTCGAGCATCTGGGTATGGCAAGACTGACGTTTCCTCGCTTGCCTGCCTAGCTGGAGCACAGCTACAGAAAATGATGTGGGAACTTTGTCTAGAAGTTCAGAAGCACAATCACTCCAGTGGGTTCTGTTGCATCTTCAAGGAGGTCTTTAGATGCAATGAAAATTGCAGAATTTTCTAGCTTTGATTTACAGCTATGTCGAAGGAGCACCGATGTGATTTGCAGGGATGGGCAAAACAGGGGCTCTATTTCAGCCTCTTCTTAGGCTTCAAAAAATCTGCTAAGAATTCAGTTTTGAGGCGGTTTGGTAGAACAGAGGATTCAAAAGCAAGAAAGCCTATTTCCATCTGATCTCTTCATCGATTTTAAGCCCGCCGAAACTTCTTCCAAAGCTCAAGTGGCTGAGTGGGTATCTTCAGGATATGGCCGGAATCCATTCTTTCTGCCAGTCGACCTCTGTCTTATGATTATCCATAGCCATCACGCAAACAAAGGCAGAGCGATTTGCTGAAGCTTTGAAGCACACGACAGATCCAGAGCAACGGATTGCATCCAAGCAAGAAAAAGGATTGCTTCCAAAGCAAGGAGTCGAATTTTTATTTTTTCTTTTTTTAAAACACGTGTCGCCTCAGGAAAAAAAAAACACGTGTCACCCCCAAACTTTTTCCTGGAGAAAAAATTTATATATGTTAAGATAATGTAATTAAGTATACAAAAATTTGTCGCGGTAGCCTTCGCCGCCGTTGGTAGGTGGTTTTAGGTATTTCTAGAAAGAGGAAGTGCATACAACGGAGTGCATAAAATTGTTATTTATATTTTATGCTATTGATTATTTATGTATTGCCTATGGCCAATCTGCAAAAGGTGGTGTCGTTTACATTTTACCTTTTCAAAGTGGTTCTTGGTTGCTATCTTGCTTCTTTGCTCCATGTTTGTTCAATCCATGTGGATTGAGGGGCAAAAGATTGTGGATGATAAGGATGATTGGAATAAATGGATTAATTAAGGCATAGAAGTTGTACCATCAAAGAGTTAAAATTCTTGGTAGAAAGAAGAGGAAGAGTATATGAATCATGCTAGCCTTATGGGCAAGTTTATGGAGATAATACTAAAATATTAGTTTGATGGACTCACTATTTGCACTTGCACTATTTGCTTTGCACTTTGCAAAACCACTGGAAGCATGAAATCTGTTTGGTATTGCCATGGAATTTTATCACTATCCTATGCAAAAAAAAGACTAAACTTTTGCAAATTAATGTCTTTCCAACTTAGCAAGCATTGCATATATTTTAATATCCAGAAAGGCACTGCGAGCACTGCGACTGCAACCCCTAGTTGTGCCACTCGAGGGTTTATTTTTCAAAAACCCTCAAGCCAATGCGATTTATTCCATAATGCATAATCAATAGAAAAACAAAGGAGGCTAAAATTTGAATTTCCATATTGTCTATGAAGTTAGAACTATGCATGGCCATCAAAACACCTCTTGCCAAATGGATCTTCCTATGGTCGTTCGTCATGCGCTTAAATCGCGTGGGTTGTCATGCATTTAAATCGTCAACGCTCATGCTTGACACCCAAAAAACATACTGATATATATAATATTGCCAATTTTGCAGAAGGGGAGCCCTTGCTTCCCTTCCCCTATACATTTTCGTAACGTGTAAGCAACATAGCTAAGAAATCCCCTATACATTTTCATAGTGTGTAAGCTACATAGCTAAGAAATGATGACGTTTGCAAACTTACATGTTTTCAATGAGCGTAAAGAGTTTTGTATGTTTATTTGATATGGATATGGCTAACGGGAATATACAACTAGGTTGATTAATGGTCAAAGTATCGGTGAACTATAGTCTCGGTGCTTTAAAAACCTTAGCTAATTCTTTACCATATAATACACGTACCATTTTCGTGACATAGTAGACCTGCGGAATAAGACTGTATAAGAATATCTTTGAGGGGTTCATTTGACTCAAACCTTAGGCTGCAGCCATTGCCATTTCTCCATGAATGTACATAAATCCTAAAGTTTTCTAGGAATTTCCCTCCAACAAAAAGGAATCTTTAAGAAATAGAAAAGAAGTCGTCATTTTCACAAGAAATCTATCTAAACCTAATTAAAAAGGAGGATATGCTAGTACAAACCTGTTGAAAAAATTGAAGCTCCTTAATGGATCAAACATATTCTTCGTTTAATGTTGCATGAACATGCATACAAAAACAGAAAGAACCGACATGGTTGGAATGACAGCAACAAGGGTCATTTAAATGGATGAGCTCTTCTCCAATAAAGCCCACAAAATCAATCAGTAGATCCTGGAGTGGGGTCAAAACTTTGTTGGACCAGATGCATTTGACACAAGCAACGCTCTGCAGATGCAATTTATCCTCCAAAAGGCTGATATTCGCAAAGAACAACATTTACAGCTGTGCTCCATATAAACGAGAGCTTAGACATTGAGCTTCACACCTGCACAAACAGAATATGACTGGGTATCTCTAACTATTTCTTCAACTACTTCATAACTCCATGGCATTCCTCTACCCGCAGAATAGAATAACCACAGCTCTGGTTTTACTGTATCCTTAAAAGAAAAAAAAACACATGTACTCTTTTGTCCTTTTGAAAAAAACATATGCATACCAAAATTCTGCCCTTGATTCTATTTGCTCCGGCTTCAAGATTTTGGAGCATCGATATTTCTACAAAACTGGAGCTTCAGTAGGCCGATTCAAGTTCAGAAATGAAGGCGGCATTAGCAAGGTGATTTAGGGTCAAAAATGAAAGACATGCATTCAAAAAATTATTGCCTACAGATAACGAGTCTTCCTTGCTCTGTCTATGGTGGAACAGTCAGGTCATGGTATTCCCCTACAGAGATCTAATGTTATCTCTGATATCGGAAGCGCGAACCTTTGGGCGTCAATAGCACATAAGCTAAAGAAAAACAGAACAGACATGGTCCAGACATTTTCAATACCTAGATACGGTGACAGCAGCTCCGCCTTACGAACTCAAATCCTACAAAGTAAGGATTTGCAATCAGAACCCTCTCTAGTTTGTTCCTTCTGCAGCTTCAACTCTGTTTGGAGTCCGCCCGAGCTTGAAACGCAAGCCGTAAAATCCAACACAGCTCTCACAAGTTTGAAACGCAAGCCTTGATTTAACCCAACACAACTTGTATCATCACTCTCCACAAACTCCGACCACTGCACAGCCGCTATGGGGTGGATCGACCGCCTCCTCCTCCCTTTTATACGAAGACAAAGACCTATCTAGACTGTTGCCCTGCTATGGCAACATGGCAAAGTGCCATCAAGTCTTATTCATGTTGCAGGAAAAAGAAGATACTATGTTGAAGAACCAAGTGAAGACATTGAACTGGAATCAAGGTCACACATTGAGAGGATCTAAGCATCTGGAAGTTTGGAAGACCCCTATGAAGTTGGCAAGCTATTAAAATGGTATCTTTTCTCCTTCATGTTGTCATATCTATTCCCCTACCTCACACTCCACATTTCCAACATTCCATCACCCCATACCACCATACATCTCACACATAGCCTTTTGTTCCATAGTTGACCTACCACTACCTAAGGCACATTTTCAAAGTTGTTACACCAAAAGGATTGCCTAAGCATCAAGTTCTACATCATCTTTTGTCATCATGACATTCCATTATCACACACTCCACACCATGTGGCTAAAAAAGGGGAGCATTTTATGCTAGCCAAAATGCAAAAAAAGGGAAAGGAAAAGCTAAAACACGAGTTTGCCTAGTCACCACCTCCAAGTGACATGGCATGATGACTAGATACATATCTCATCACTTACAAAGCCACATTGGTCCACTCATCATTTGCTACCTCCATAGGTCATTCACCAAGTTGCCACCTAAGCAACAAGTGTCCACATCACCACATCACTCCATACCATGACATCACTTAACTCCATTACATCATTCCACATCATCACATCAACTTGCATCATCAAATGATGACTAGGCAAATGTTGACCAAACCCAAAAAGTTGGTCAACCATAAGATTGAAATGATTGACAAATGTGCCTATTAGCCTTGTTCTTCCTCCTTGCCACCTCACCAAATCCCATATCTAATGCCTACTCACCCCATTCATTTTTTTTCTACAAAAACAAAGTATTGCATTTGAAAATTTGATAATACCACCTGATAGCCCTCATGAAGCCATGCCAGCTGGCACAAAAATTTTGAAAAAAGAGTGTGTATTGATCTTCTAAATGGCTTTCTTGGGAAACGTGCTTCATTTGAAAAAATGGCAAAACCTACCTACATCTACCCCCATCTATCTACCCTCTCATCCTCGCCAAAGTGGCGTCCCCACGGCATGCCAAGTCGAAAACACGAGCCGAGGCTTGGCGTGGGAGGAGACCACGTAATCAGAGAGAGGAAAATAGCTCTCTATTTATACCTTAGCCTCTTTTTGATTTACTTTTGTGGGATAATTGCTCTCAAGAAAACTCAGAACCCTAAAAATGTGACTTGCCAAGAACTTGTTTTTGTCGATTGAAGTGAGTAATCATTACATTGGCTAACCATTTCTGTCTGTTGCACCCAAAGAAATGTCTAAACCAACCAAAAACATGGCCAAGATCGAGAATTTGCCAAGATCCGTGGGAAGCAGAGTTTTCAAAGGGGATTCATTCGACGAGAGGAGAAAAGTGTGGGCTTTTCGCGCGATTCATGCGAAGTACACGAAGTGTGAAGTCGGAATTGATCTTTGAGAGTTCCTCCTGCCTTAAGAAATCTATCACGAGGCACATTATGATCGATTTGTATCCAAAAATTCATGATTTGTGTGTTTTAGAGATGTCTTGTTGGTGATCATCTTGATCATTAACATGATATCGAATGTGATGACTTTGATTCGAGTTTAATGAAAATCGACCTTGGAAAATATCATTTGATGCATTTGTATTTGAGTTAACTCTAGTAAATAAAAAAAAAACAAACATACTTACGCATTGGTTTGCATGCAAAGCTCAATTTGCATTAGTGCAATCATTTAGGTAAGGAAAAGCAAAAAAAATAGAGAGGAGAAGGATCAATCCATTGATATTTTAAAAGTCGCCTCATTTTTCATGGATAATCAGGTGCTCGGACATGCTTCTTTAATTCTGTTGAGTTTTGACACACGGAAATAGCATGCCCTTATTGTGCGGGGCTCATATTCCTTTGTTTGAATTTGGTTGGATCAAAAATCTAGTGCCATTTTCATTTGGCAAAATTTAGTGCCTTTATCCGGTCCATTGACCAATTTCGACTTAGTCAAGAATCATTATTTTCGCCAACCGTGAGGACTCTTTGCATAGACTTTCTACAACACCTTCTTCAGATATTATTGTGATATGCTATGCTAGTTTGGATCCAAAATGTCGAGTACATTGATCTCAGTGCCTGTTAGAATAAGACTAGTTTTTTTGGCTTTTGGGAAACTAGTGAAATCTTGTTTTCTGGAAGTTTAAGAACAGATATCTCAGCACAGAGTGATCACCTCAAGTGATCTGGAGGTCCTAGACCAAAATTAGAGCTTCTTTGACCTGAGGTTGGTGGCTTAGCCAGGTTTGCCATCAACATAGACCATTCGAGAAGGCGCCAGAGCTTCCTGATTAGCTTCTAGAAAGGCCCTGATACTTTCCAGGCTTCTAGATAATTTGTTCGTATGTTTATTTTATACAGTATATTTATTTGAGCTAGGAGCATTTTGGTAATTTTGAAACTCGTAAGGGCATTTTAATCATTACATAAACTCATAGGGGTATCTTGGTAGCTTTCCCTTTCCTTCTTATATAATGCAGTGTCCGATTTCTATTCTCACTTATTTTCTTCCTTAAAAATTATTAAAACATGACACGTGTGCACTCATTGATTGCAGGGCATTAATGTGTGTTCAGACACATTTATGAGCATTTATGGCGGATAAAAAACAAGGTCTGAAGGCATGCCCTTGGGGCCTGTTCTTCCTCCGCAAGTAAGTTCTGGCCTTGAAGTTCTTCATCTGCAAGCAACTGGCATTTTACACCATTTTTGCAACCATCAGTAGAGTCGAAAAGGTTTCTGTTTGTTTTTATGCTCTGTGGTAAGAACGCCATGAGTTTCTTCATAGATCAAGCCCTGATACGCTTGACGCCTCACTTTCCTCTTCTTGACATCTTTTTTTCTACAGATTAATCAAGCAAACAGATCATATAGACAGAATCTATCTGTTTTGTGTTGTTTTTGCGGCTACTAGACTCAGGGCACTGATTCAGGCTCTTAAAGCGGCTCACTGCCCCATTTCCGCTGCTTGGATCTACTACTCTAAAAGGCGACCGCTCTAAAGCTTTTGGTTTCTGAGATGATTTTGTACCCAATTAATTAAGCAATTTCTCATATTTGCAGCATGAACTGCTCACAAGCTGGATACCAAGCCTGCTCCAATTGAAATTTATGAGGGAACAGAGGTAAAAGAATCCTTACTATATCCCATCCAGCCATTGATTTTGCATTCAATATGATTCTTCGACAGGGCAACTGAAAGAAAAATTAACAAGTAAAAGCTCCAACCGGCTTCTTGGCAGTGTATCATGGAGAAAAGAAATAAAAAAAGGGAGAAAATTACGAGGCTTTGATTCCGGAAGCTATGGCAACTCAAATTTCGCAGGCCTCTTCAGGCGATAGAACTGGCAATGCATGTTCTATGTGCCTTTCCCTACGATCATTCTCTTTGAACCAGTAGGTACTCCGCCCAGTAAATATTCTGTGTGATATCACACACTGTGTGGATATTGCCGTAGATATTTCATTCATAGCTCTGAAATCTCTCTGCCTTATTCCCAAAGACACAAGGGTCTTTTTCATTAACACATTCACTAGTTAAATTTGAAGCCAAAGTGTCTTTCACTCTTTTTGGCTTCTGGGCTATGCCGTATTTGGGCGAATTTGTATACAACTACGGAAATCCAGACCATGCAAGCAGATGCCATCGCAGAGGCTAGAATTGCAGTTTTGGAGCCATTTTTTTGCTACCAATCTATGCATAATTTTTGCAAAACGCAGCTAAATTTACTACCATTTCTGAATTCTGGGGAAGAATCCACATTCAGAATTGTTCACTTTCAATTCTATAACTTAAATTAAGAGCAGAAAACAGGGGTTTCAAGCTGGGTAATGCTGGGTTCTGTGAAAATACATGGCAGTGGAAAATTCGAGGCAGCATATGGAAATCTGGCCAGCTGGACTGGGGCAGTAAAAAATATCCAAACTTCCCAGCAGGGAGCTAGGCGGCCGACAGGTAATGGTTTCACAAAAACAGGGGTCTGAGCGATGGATTTGGGTATCAAATTTGTTCAAACTGCATTTAGACACAGAGCTGGACCGGGCCGATTTAATCACAGAGCTGGGCCGCTTTGTTCTCATTCTAAACTGCCTTATGCTGCCGTCCCTTTGTTTTGCTCTATAGTTATAGTGCGGAATTTGGTCGGAGAGCACAGCTATGCATTTTTCTATGATGTATTTTTAGTGTATATGTATTAATTCAATGGTTTATTAAAAAAAAAAAAAAAAAAAAAAAAAACCATTAGGCCCCATGAGTTACGACTCTCTCCTCTTTAACATCTCTTGGTCCATTGACTCTCGTGTTGCCTTTTATTTTTTTGGCTTCCAAACCCATGTCAAATGCTTCTATTGTAACTTGTGTGGTCATAGTCATAGTGTCATTTATTAGTACTCATAGCACAAATCAAGAATGCAGATACTTCTGATATTTGCAGATAATTTTTTTGTGTGGTTTAATCGTCCATGCTATTGCCAGTTGCAACATGTATGAACAATGTTGCTAGAGACAAACATATCTAAAACAAAGACTGTAGTACTTAATGAAAAAAAATCTTCGTTGAAAATCATGGAAAATCATTGGTTCAATGTCGCATGCTTAGGAACGTATTTTGTAATGTTTCAAACCAACACAAATTCACTACTAAGCGAAGAATTATAATCAAATGTTGGACATTAATAGCGAAATGGCCGCCACAATAAATTTCTTGTAATTATATGTTATAGATATATTGAATAGACTTCGTATATTGGAAACTATATGATATACAGATTGAAGTGTTTGTCCAAACATATACATGTTGAATAGTGGTGGTTGATTCTTTCTAGAAAAAACTACGATCTCTTGGATGAGTAAGAAAAGCAGCATACCTTTTTTCGCAAATGCATCTTTGGTTAATCCAGAATTGGTTTGGCTGAGATCTTTGCTGGGATGTCTAAAGCAAGTCCAAAATGGTCCAAGCATACTTATATGTGACGCTCAAAGCATGATTGCATTATCAAAGGATGAGTTTTGCATTCCAAATCTATCAAATGTTAAACTAGCGGCTGTGAAGCGGACAATTAGATTGGACTATTGTCCAACTACTATTGTGGTAGCAATATTTACAAAGGGAGGGTGACATTATAATGATAGGAGAATGGCCGTGGGCCTGAAACTCTGGCAAAGTTCGTGCTCGCCAAATTTTCTTGGTCAGAATTTCAGGCCCACGGCCATTTTCCCAACGTAATACTTAGGCCCCACGTTTTCTGCCACGTCACCAAATATAAAACCACCTGTGCAAAAATTTTATAGAACAAAGCACAAAGGCTTCCTGACTACGTGAACAACATGGAAAGATACTTCTCACCGTCCAAACAGTCATGTCGATTTACTTCGATGAAGGGCTGAGAACAAGGTGGGGTAGCCATCGGTACCACCAATGGAGCTAGAACCAACGAGCAATTATTGTTGGAATACGAGGCTGTCGTAGGCCAGCATACATTTTACCAATTGGTTGGTTCTTCATAAAAACCAATAAGAGCTAATGTGGATTATTGTAGTGGAACAACACCATACCTTCCAAAACTGTCCCAACGCTAATCTTTGATAAAAGCTATTTACACTTGACTTACTACAGCAACTGAATTTACCATGATATCTCTCTCTGGATTTGAAAGATCAGTACTTCCAGCATGTTTCACAAATTCCCGGGGAGTCATGTGCCCACCATGGCATGCGCATACAATCCTCACCTCATCCCTGCTATACCTGTACAGAACACCACTGACAGTCTTACCATCAGGACCAGAACCTGTAGTTGAAACCCAAGGCAAGTCTGGCAATGATCCACTTCCTCCAAATGTTTGACCTGTACCTAATCCAGCCTTAAGGTTCATAACTTCATGAGATAAATCTTCAGTTAATGGGATACCATTAATGGACCCTTTTTGCCATCTTGCCATAAAGTTTTCTATGCTTTCTTGATAAGTTTGACAATCTGTTGCTGTCTTCGGATAATCTTCCATTTTAGAGACAGCCTGAATGATTGGCCGTGTTCTAGCAACTGATGCCACTGATGCCACAGCCGCAGATAAACCCCTTGATGCTTCCACGGCAGCCACAAGACTTGCAAATGGGTTGTTGTCATAACCCTCTCTTCGTGGAGCAGAACCAATGCTTGATATATCGCTGCCTTGCCTGTGCAATGGCTGGGGCATTTTCTCTGCTACATGTAAATTGTGACTTGATGAAGCCCTTCGCAATGTTTGGAATGCTCCTGATTCAGTTTCTTTGAGTCCTACATACCATGAATGTAACAGCATAAGCAACTGATTTTTGCACTTGACATTCATGGCAGCTACTGTGCAAACAATTTAGCTTTGTATAAACAATTTCCTAATACATAGTCAGCTCATGATAAGAAATGCAGTAAAAACAGCAAATGAGGCATTTTTCATGAATGATAATCTAAATCATTGAACTACACAAATGAGATACGGATGGCAAGAGCCAATGAATGAAGGGCTATACATCATATTGCAGGTTTGGCTACAGGAAAATGTTAAGACACCTATATTTTGAGAATATCTCCTCCGGGGTTGAAACTTCAACCAGAAATTATATGTCTATGACAAGAATCTTGATTAGACAATATAAAAGGCCAACCAAGAGCATCTCTTATCAGAATCCTGCCTGTATTATATGCATATCTGACAGTATTCTGAATATCACTCTGCAAGGATCACATTAAGTACTAAATCTTTGGTGTCACACGCATGTTTGAAACATAAAGCTACTCCAATACATGCTGCATATGGTGATTGGTCTGCTCCATTCTAGATTGCTGGCAAGTTATATTGAAATAGTGAACATAAGCCAGCCAAGGGAGTCTCTTTAAGTATCCCCAGTAGTAGCCTTACAGTACCTGAGCAAGATTTAGCATTCAATTCAGAAGCAGCATACATGACATGCAGGAGGTTTCCATCTGATCATTCTAGACAAGAGCGGTTATTGAAGCCTTCCTAACTGAGGCCAAATATATAATCATACAAAGCTGCAAAAAAAGCCTCATACAAGCACCCTGAAAGTGCATTTCGTAGGATGCTTTCTTAGCAACTAAGAGGTGTTAAAGATCATCGTTTTGGTCTTTTGCAGGTTTACTTGTAGTTGCTTTCCTTTGCAGCCAGTTCCCAAGGTTTTCATACGTCATCAAAAACACCATCATACTCTCACTCCCAACCTTACAATCACTATCAAAGACATTACATCGCCATCAAAAACAATCAAAGACCATAACCTCCTTTCCCCTGTCAAGACACATATCCCTCGCCTCTAGTACCATGTACGTTCCACTACTTAACTCAAATAGCTCCAGTCAAACAGCATGTATGGCAAACTTATGCCTGCTGTCTGCATAAACTGGGAAATAAAGGACAGTAGACATAGCATGTGAACTACAAATTGCTCCTCATGAACTTTGGCCCATTGCAGCATCTCTACTTTTAGTAGTGCAAGCCCAAAGAATGCATGCCACTAATGAAGATAAGACTAATAGATGCTTTCTCAAATAAGTATTCAATTCCTGGACTCTAGGGTTGATACATGCTATAACACAGCATTTTAGTTTCAGTTAGTCCCCACACTTCCTCTCCCAACGCATAATGGTACTAACTATTTACGGCATGGCTAGGTGGGCTCCCACACGATGCACCTTGTGTCTCTATAAAATATCATGTGCTTTACATGATGAAAGATGTGTAAATGCTCTGTTGCCTTGGTATGTGTGGTATGTGTAGGGAGAAAGGGAGGGAGGTACCTTCTACTTTCTTTGACCTGCTTTGCATATCAGAACCAGCAGACCCTTCAGCCACATCCCATGCCAACTCAGAAATTTTACTTCGTATTTCTGAACTTTTTGTGTCTGCTTTGAATATCTTCTGACTGACTGAAGCTGATGCATCAAATCTAGGAAACAAGCGAGAAACTGCATCCAAAATTATCGCTGCATCAGAACCCCATCCTGAAGGCATAGCGGAGAGTGCAAAATAATGAAATTTTCATTATACAGTCATTAACGATCAGTAACCAATCAATCACAAACATGATACCAGATAGTGATTAACTTTTATGCATTTGAGTCATACCTGAATGCTTATCCATTATATTCACTTTACTGTCTTCCATGATTGCTTTCTCACTCTCAGCTCCTTGACTGACTGCAGCCTCACTGTCCAGCCAATTTGTTGAGTTTGTTTGTAGAACCTTCGTATCAGAATGGGTCCCATTTGAATTATTAATCATCTTTTGCATATCAATAAATTTCTGAATCCAGGTATTTGTTTGAGGTTCCTCCTTGTCTTTGCAATTTTCTTGAGAAATAGAAAATTTCCCAGGCATATTTGTGTCTCTCATTCCCATTTCCATATGTATCTTGTCTAAAGACATATCCATCCCTTCCAGAATGCTCTCCTGTTTATTTAATAATTTTCTTGCAACTTCTCTATCTGCCATCTGCTGACTACACCTAACATTTTGATTCTTTGAGGGAATATCATTTAGTTCTCTATCAGGATCACATAGTGATGATTCTTCACACCTTCTATCTCTTCTGATATTTTCTGGTTCTTCTCCTCCTGCCAGTGACAACTTTTGTTTCTTCCTTGCATCTTGCAAGAAAAAGTTTTGTTTTCTCTCCTCTTCTACGCTTGCAGTCTTTACTATTTCCCTCAAACTATTTCTAGCAAACTGGGGAATTCCTGAAGCATTAGTAAATAGAAAGGAGGCCTTTTTATCATCCTCCTCCCGTAAAAATTGCATTTCTTCTACTTCACACGTTTCAGAAGAATTTTTAAAATGTCCGCCCTCCAGATTCCCTGGCATAAAAAGAGGCATCTGCTGTGATAGTTGAAACATATCATGTCCTCTACTTGTGTCGTATGTAACCATTCCTCTAAGATCCTGTGATGCAAACTTCTCATGTTTCAGTGCCGCCATGCTCTCCACTTCTGGCGTTGAAGAGATCCTTTTCATAAGCAATGAATGATGAGGCACTACCTCTGCCGGCTCCCTAATGTTAGACGTAGAAATGCCCTTGTTCTTTGGCTTAACAATGTTTCCTCCTAAACAGAGACCCAAGTCCAACTCCAATTCATTATCATCCTGCATAGAGGCTTTAAGATCCTCTGCTCCAGAAATTTTTCCTTTACTTTGGCTCGTGTCATTACTTTCTGCACTAAGATTTACCAAGCTTCTATCCAAAACTGGAAACATGAGCAGCCCAGTGGGCTCTAAAATGCTATAGTTCTTTTCCATACTATGGTCTCTGTATTTAAGTGTCAAAGGTCACATCCTGAGGAGAACAAGCATACAAATGGTCGTAAAGCATAAAACAAGATCAATTTAGAATTTGTTGATATTGATATCTAAACACTTAGTTAGAATCGTGCAAAGACACAGTTCTAGATCAAGCTGCAAACCCACCTCGTTTTCACAGCGATGAACGACGCGTGCCGGGAAATTGGAAAGGCGGCAGCTCCATATTCCCGGGCGAATATAAGGTTAGTGACAGCTAAAATTTTGCTTTAGGAACAATAATTTTTTTTAGCAGGCCAGCTTCTGCCCGTAGAGCAAATCCACGTGTCGATCTAAATCAGGGTTCTGAGCACCGACGACCAGAAAATCCCGTTGGCGACAGAATGAAGGAGCACAGTTAACTGTGTTCCGGATTAAGTGTGTGCCAAATTCCTAGCAACACTAGATTTCCGACAGGGAAAAAAAATTAGAGGAAATTTTCCGGTCAAAATCTTATTTTTCCGGATGAAATCTAGATTTTCATAGGCCCCTTCCGCCTGGCTTAAATTATGTAGGAAATATACTTGTTAGGCTTTTAGAGTTTGAAATTTTCTCAAGGTTGCCTTAAGGTCTACCTCAATCAAACCCAAATTTCTACCTCAATCAAGCCCAAATTTACTCCCTTCCCATGGATCTCAAACCTCATCCTCCATTATCCTATGTTCTTAGTATACAATCAACCTACAAAGAGTAGGAAAGCAAGTTTTATTTACTTAACTTAATGCAAGTGGCAAATGCCTTTATATTAATACTAGTAACGGTGCCCAGCGTTGGTAGGCCTAAGTTGGAAGTTTGTAAATATTTTTACCGCAATAAAAAAAATTTGCAGTAACCTTTTACTATTGGAAAAAAAAAAATTCAAACAAACATACAGTAACCTTTTATTATTGGAAAAAAAATATTCAAACATGGTTATAGTGCCCAACGTTGCTGTGTATTAGTACAGTGTAAGAGATTTACAGAAACTAAAGGGCTATTTAATCCCGTAGAATCTCTTTGTAGACTACATTTGGACTGAACCTCCTTTTGTTTTTTAGCAGTGCTCCTTGTCTTGATGTGTCTTGAATGTGTACCTTCCCTCCGTGTTGCATGTTGCACCTTAAAAATGTGACATCGAGCTGGCCGTGTGCGAATACTGGTGTTGGTAGGTAGATGCCAACAGAGGTCATTGACTGTCCTTGCGACTTGTTTATGGTCATCAAGAATGCGAGTCGCACGGGGAACTGCCTTTGCTTGAAGGGGAGGAGATCGCTATCTGATGGCTCCAGTGTTGGTTTAAGGACCCTTGCTCCTTTGTATGTGCCTGTGATTATCTCTGCATCTATGATTCTTGGGTGCGCTTTAATGACACGGAGGCAGGTGCCATTTCAGAGACCGGCCTTCGGGTTCATGTTTCTGAGTAGGATGATGATGGCACTGTCCTTGATGTGCAAGTTATGTGGTGGCATGCCAGAAGGGGTCATGTGGTTGATGAATTCGATTGGGAAGTCCCTTGTAGCATCTTCGTCTTCTGCAATGATGGCATCTATGCTCGTATAAGTAATGAGTTGTCTGTGTAACCTTTGGAGGACCTTATTGTTGATCCTAAGCGTGTCTTCATTCTTTGGTGTCAGGGCGGTCTTGTCATACAACAGGTGCACATTTTCCTCCGTTATTTCCTTGCCGAAGATGCTGTCAATCAGGTCGTCTTCCACAATGCATTCTTCGGGTATCTCAACCAAGTCGTCGTCGAGCCTTGACTCATTGTTCATCCGTTCCCCCTTACTAAAACGTAGCAGCCAATTTGAGAAGGTTTTCTTGTCTTCTCCAACCCGTATATTGTGTGTGAGCTTGTGGGTCTTGAAGTTAGTCCATAGGGGGTTCCTCTTGACACACTTTGAGATCATTGCATTCCTTGTTGTACGCTTGACCACAGGCAACTGCTGTCGAAAATCGCCACTGGTTAGCATTATCATTCCTTCGAATGGTCTGCCATCTTGGTGTATCTCGCGTAAAAGTCTATCGAAGGCAGTGAGTGTGTGCGTGTGTGTCATCCCCATTTCGTCCCAAATCATGATGCTTGCATTTCTAAGTACCTCTGCTTGCTGGCTTGTTGCACGTAGTGAGGAAGTTGCTTCTTCTGTCAGGTTGAGTGGTAATTTGAACGTCGAATGAACTGTTTGTGCTCCCTTGAAGAGGAGGATGGCAATGCCTGTCCAAGCTACTGATACGATGCCAATACGGCATCCTCTTAGTATGCTAATCAGGCTGTTGAAGAGGAATGTCTTGCCTGTGCTGTCCATATTGATACATGGGGCTTGATCTGGTTGATTGCGTCGAAGATAATGTCGGCTGTGTGCTTTTGCTCCCTGTTGAACTTGCCATAATTTTTCTATCCTTCTTTCAACTCCTTTTCTGCATCAAATATGGATTCATTTGGGAAGTTGCCTAGAATGTCTAGTCGTGGTTCTGGCAGTCCAGGTTGCTGGCATGTGCAGCCGCTCATCTGGAAGATGTCGTCGATGTCCTTTAATGCGTGGTTATAAGCCTGCTCTGGTGGCATCTGCCGTTGGTAATCTTTTGTCAGGATGTTCTTGAAGAGCTTCCATATCCGCATTGGATCGTGTGGATCATTGTATAGGCAAATGGATACAAAAGTTTGGCATAGTTGCATTGGCATTTGGAAGATGCTCGCGTCTTCGAGCGTCTTCTCCCACTCGGCATCATCTTCCAGCAAGCCGAGCTCTTCGGCCGCTTCCTTAAAAGTTGAACATAGTTTTCCATTGACAGTGCGCATGTCTTCGAACCTGGTTGTGCCTTTGATATGTAGCACCAGGAGACGGAGATAGTAGCGATCATCGTCCTTGGGGCTTACATTGTACATCCATGTAATGAGCTTGAACTTTCCCTTCCTTTTTTTTCAGGACGTCTAGCGAATGAACTTGTAATACTGGGAGATTTCTGGATAAGTGTATTTACGTGTATCTTGGTCATTCTTGTTGAGGCCAAACCATGCGGTCAGCATTGTTCGCTTTTGCATCTGTTGCTCGATGGCTTGTCTTTCGTCACCTTTCTGATAGTAGACAGCTTGATTGTTTGGCAGGTGAACAGGTAGCATGTGTATTGTGCAAGAATTGCCATGCATCTTGAACCCGTATAGTCTCCACATGGCTTCAGGTGCAGGGATGTATCTCGTGTCAAAGTATTGCTCCACCTCATCCCAATTGAATGTGGATGTGGATTCCCCTGTTGGTTCTGTAGTAATCTTGATGGATGCTCGATCATGCCCTTTGTGGATGTATTTGTAGATATATTTCACACTGCCAACACTGAAACACTAGTCTACATTGATGTGTGCCTCGTACTTTTCAAGCAGTTATTGATTGTGGCGAACTATCCATCTGTTGTCAAGTAGGCATGTCCTCCCTCAAGAAGTGGCTTGTGTCTCATCTTGTACTCTGGGCAGCCACTTGCGTTGACTCTTGTATTGTCATTAAATGGCTTTGGAAATCCCTTTGTGCATTCCTTCGTTAGGCTGCCTTCCTTGGCTTTCATGCAAGGCTTGGGTTGAGGGCCCCACATGGGCCGTGAACCATATGCTTGATGACAATTTTGCGCAGGTTGGAATTTTCTGTGCCCAGTACCTCAGCGCTCGTGATGCTGTCAATGACGTTGCCGTCTCGGATTTTGTCTTCTTGTTCGAGAATCATGAGGAAGTGGTAGGATGGCAAGCCTTGTTTCTAGAACTCTATCATGTATGTGTGGGCCTTTACCTTCCCAATATATCATTGTCAAAGAGGTCGTGAAAGAACTCTTTGAGCTTTGTGTGGAATACATGTGCAACCAAATCTGGCCTATCATGTGGTTGTTGTCCAGGTAGCAGGTTGTGTCTAATCTCTACCCAATTTGGGTTGGATATAAATGTTACAAAGGGGTCAGCTTTGCCAAATCTTTGGCTCAAGGCCATTGAATCCTGGTAGTTTTATTGCATTGCTCTCGGTCTCTTATTGTGTGAAGAAAGCAGGATGACATTAGGGTTTTTTTGAGATTAAAAAAGGGCCTTCAAAACATGCCAACTAAGCCAAATGAAGATAAATGAACTACCAATCAAAAATCGGAGCCTGACGGGTCCAGTCAGCAAAACTGTTATAACTAACTCACTGGATCACATTTTCTAGCATAACTATTGATAGAAAAGTCCAAATGAGCTCTCGTTTAGTGCACTAGATGGATCTCTTTGAGATCTTTCCAATCATAGGTGCTTTGCACATATTTTAACCACTTATGATTGTCAAAACTCCAAAAAATATGATTTTTACCATTTTTTACTATCCTACGAGGCTAAAAGATATGCAAACCACCCAAGGTTGGAAAGATCTCAATGAGATCTATCTATTGCACCAAACAAGAGCTCATTTGGACTTTTCTATCAACACTTATGCTAGAAAATGTGATCCAGTGAGTTAGTTATAACTGTTTTGTTGACTGGATTACCAGTTCTGTTTTCTGATTGGTAGTTCATATAGCTTAGTCAGCATTTCTTAGAAGGCCCTTTTATGATCTCAAAAAATCCCTAATGCCAGTTTGCCGGATCTTAAGCCTCTTTGCTCTGCCTCATAGTCTATGTAGTCAATGAGGCTCTTGTACAACTCGACCCGCAACTTCCTTTGGTTTTGCTTGATCCAGTTTAGATTGTTTGCCTCCACTCTCGAATAGACATCAACAATGGTTACTGGCGGGTTTCAAGTTGCACTCCTAATTGCTAGTCGATAGTTGTAAAATTGAAACATAGTTACGTGCTCTTCTTTCTTAGAAGACATTGATGCAGATGATATTTTTGCTTTCTTGATTTCTATCCTCCAACCCTGGTCACCAAAGGGAAAGAGAATGGGGTAAACTAAGGGATCAAGTTTTGGGTTTGTGATTGAAATCTTCTTCAGGCCGCCACCCTTTTGGTGTATGCAGATGTCTCTATCGAATGGTGGCTCTCCGTCTGCATTGACAAATATTACTGCACTTCGTTTGAGCATGCTGGATTGTACCTCCTATGGTCCAAGCTTTGGACATTGTTGAAGTACATCATGATGTCATTCACCTGATCGTTGTGCCCGTTCTTCTACCTCATGCATCATCATTAGAGCTGATGCATAAAGGCTAATATTGCATAGAACAGAATCCAGTTCTTTAAGGAGGTGGGTATCGCAGTTTACATTCTGAGGCTTTTGGGCCCGTGCTTCATGTGCATAGTCGGCATCTAGAATGTAGAGCTTGGAGTATGTTGCGGGCTGGGAATTATCGGCATAAGCTGGCCCTACCCTATGGTAGGTTTGTCCTTGGATCTTGAAACAATACAGTCCGTGTCCTTCGAACTGCTTAATGTTGGCGCCAAAGGACGTAAAGAAAAAGCACTATTGTAGGCCCTAATGTGCTGTGGAAGTTAGTGCTTTTCAGGTGCTGGTGGCTCAATAATCTCTGAATTAGGTGGGGCATTGATTGTAGAGGCTTCAACTTGATTTGTCCATCATGACAGCAGTTCGTACCATCGTCCTTGAACGACAATGCGCCACAATATACATATTCCTTATTGAACAACCCACAATGGTGCCGTTCTACTTGTGTGACTTCAAGTGTCCTTGCTATTCTGTATGTAGGTGGGCGAGCTCTATGTTGACGATGATATTGTGCAAGTTCGTCAAGTCTCCCTTGATGCTCTTCTTCTATTTCTGTGGCAGCTTGTTGGGCTCTCATTTGGCATTGATATTGGGCAAGTTCGGCCAATCTTTATTGATGCTCTTCTTCTATTTTTGTGGCAGCCTGCTGGGCTCCCCATTGGCGTTGATATTGGATGTATTCAGCCAATCTTTGCCGATGTTGGTTTTCCGTATCTATTGTAGCCTGTTGCAACTTTCTTCTCTTGTAATTCTCTCTTCGTTTCTCCAATCGAACTTCACGTTCACGTGCTGTCTCTGCGTTACGCTTCTTTCTGTACCTCTCTCGCTTGGCCGCAAGCCTTCTCTCTCATTCTTCCACCATTGCAAATTATGTATCCAAAGAATGTTAGTTGTATGGGCCATTACTCCTCCATGAATCTTCTAAACCTAGGTAAAAGGTAAAAGGCAAAAAATATAGTCCTTTTTGAAGTTTAGAAAAAAGGTGGTAGGCATTGCAAAAGGTGTAGTCTTTTTTGAAGGTTTAAAAAAGGTGGTAGGCATTTCACATTGGGTAAAAACGGTCAAAAAGCAAATTAGGTGTCCCAGGATGTTAGTTGTGTAGGTTGTTGCTCCAGGATTTGTTGGGTAGGTTGTTGCTCCCCGAATTTTTTATAACCTCGCTAAAGGGCAAAAGTGGAGTCCTTTTTAGAAAAGGTGTTGGGCATTTTAGGTCAAAAAAAAGTTGTCATTTGCCTTTTATTTTTTGTGTAAAGCATTTTACGTTTAGGGATTTTATTTGAGCCTTTACTCTTTTTCCCAAGCATCTCTTGTCATAGTATTATGTGTATGGTTTGTTATCTAAGGCAGGAGAAGGTATCAAAACTCTCTGATATCTGACAGTTGTGAATGGCCAATGTTATTGCTGATGCGCATAATACTATTGCATTATGTGTCTTTAGTTTCTCGGAGGACAATAATGTCAAGAAGATATCATCAATGTGCTAGAAATTTTTGCATATTGAGAATACCTAACCAGAACCAAAATCCAACTACAGTCTCTCCACAGAAACAGAACAAATGCTTGAACCCTTATTCTGACTAATCCTTTAGCCCCAAAGGCACAAAGCCTTCAAAGGAACAAAGGCTCTTAAGCCATCAAATGGATCTTTATGTCCGCTGGCAACTGGAACCTCTGATCCAATCAATTGCCAGTGTACCAGCTCGTCCACCACTTATTTTCAGGAAGAACTTGGAGATGCAATTGCTTTATCTGTAGAGATTTCTTTGATATAATAATAGCATTCTTTGAACTATCCTATTTTGGACCGGTATGGAAAATATATCAATAAAGAAAAGAAGATTGGGATCTGAAAGTATGAACCTTTGCATAGTAGATGATAATACAATGTCTAAAGAAACTATCTATGGATATGTTCAAGAAATTATCGTTGGTTTGTCTTTTAGTAGATAGTCCTTTGTAGACCTTCATCTGCCTGCCTTATTGCAATAAATCATGTCGAATAATCACGTTTACCCTAGATGTTTCAGTTGTCTGTGGCAGCATGATGCTACGTAATTCATAATATCTCTTTAAGTTTTTCCCCTCTTTGTGCCGATAGAAACAGTTTAGGACTGAATAATGATAGAAAAGATTCAACTAGAGAACACGGCAATGAGGTCGTTTCAGCCGAGCTTCTGCCAAAGGTTCATGTATAAAAGTTATTTCTTCTGGCCAGACACCAGAGAGGAGTTATTCATTATTTGGCACGAAGACAAAGTTGCACAACATTTCTAACCTTTATCTACCAGAAGTAACCAACCACACCATGATACAAATCCCAAAAACATGTTTTTAACAATAATCCATGCATGCATAATTGCACTTTACTAAGCCAACCAAATCAGAGATATGATAAATCATAATTCCTTTAATTAAATGCAAACATTAACAAAGTAAGACAATTTAATAACATCATCCAACCGTAATACAATTATGTGTGTTAAACTCATCAATTTCTCAGCTACTCAGCATCAATTTCCACTATATGATTATATAAAAACCACAGATGATAATCTAAAAGCACTACTTTTCCTTCTCTTTTACATTCACGAATCTATCTTTGATTATGTTAATTCAATTCAGATCATGCCTCAATTCATTAAATCTACAAACCATCATCAAAGCTCATTAAGCTTTCCCAAAACTACGTCAACCAAAACATAGACATCATAAGAACCCCAAGTGTAAGACTTGGCCCCTACCTAGAAATACTTTGCTTCTTCTCGTTGGTTCAATTCTGATCAATCTGGTGCAAGTGCATCCTCCACAACAAAAAAAAAAGGCTTCTTTCCCATAGAAAACTCCTTCCCAAGAAATCTAGAATAATATTGTTGCGACAATGACCTTGCATGCATGCACACGCCGCATGCATGGACACATTTCATGCATGTATTCCTAGCATATAATCATTTATTTTACCATTAAAAATGCACTCTTATATAATGGCAACGTTACTTACATCTTCATGTTGGTGCTAAGTTGATAGGTCCGTTACAGTCTCTCCTCCAAAAACTTAACCCATGTCCTCATGGGTGCATCTTAGAGCACTCATGAAAAATCCAGTTTATATCTTCCTTTGTGACATCTACCTTGTGACAAACCCAACCATTGATCTAAAATATACTTATAGTCTGCCTCCTCAATTCCCGAGTCTCTTCCCTTTATGCCTTCACATCTTAATCCTCAATTCAACATACTTCCAAATGATTAAAATTGCGTCCTTCAGAACTGATCCATCCTTGTCAAACACAATTGCTCAGCCTTCCAATCCAACATGATGCCTCTCCAAACTTGAAAGCTCAAAGCTCGCTTCATACAAGTAATTTAAGCTAAAGGAAAGATACATAGTAGATAGCTCCAATGCACGGTCAATTTAACATACCTCCAAGTTTAGAATTTAATAACATTGAGTATACTCTATACATCAATAACAACGAAACGAAAAAAGGAACATACACAATATTCGATGAGCTCCAGCTGCTTGCAAATTTAGCATGGTCTTAGAATTAAAATTGGATCGCAGCTTTAATCAAGGGGAGCAATACAACATGCATGCTAATGACATTTATATAACAACCCAGAGGTCATCCTAAGCATTGTAGAAAAACCAATCCTAGCGAGCAACATTTTTTCACTCTAATCTGGTGCCATTTTCTTTAAGGATGTTGGCGCCATAAACAAGTGCCAAGGACTATCAAAATTCAAAGTCCAAAAATATTTAGCCTGGTTAGAAGAGCATACAAAATACATTTGAAAGCTCATAAATGGCACCATAACTAGCTTGAAACTCTTACACTCCAAAATATACGACTTGAAGGTTGCAGAAGTTACTATCACCTCATGGTTGCCATCTCCAGCCATCGATGTTCATAATATTGACCCATTAAGGTTAGGGTTTGAACCACCTTAGATCGATCCTAGAGATGGGCCAATATTTGAAGGTAGCTATGTGGATGTAGACGAACTAGCTGGTTTGGTCATTGGTCGAAAGTATTTGTTAGCTCATCCTAAAAAAAGTCCAAAAAAATGGTCTCACAATATTTGAAGGGCAAAAAGAACTTTGAAGGGCATTCGCATTTTTCTTCCCGCCCATTTTATTATCAAAATGGAACTCCAGCACTGGACCTGCGGTAGCTCTAGCTATAGTGACTCAAAAATGAAGGGTGATGCGGCAGTGAGATAACTCCTCCAGCATGTTCGTTTTATATATCTAGATTCTGTTCTGTTGACTCATAAAATACTCTTGACATAGCACGCTATCTCACCACCCAACCATGAGCCCTCAGCCAAAACAAAGCTGCCCCTGAGCTCTTCCCCTAGCAGCTATACAACATACACGCCCCTTTGGCCCCCCTTTGGACCACACCCTCCTTTGGACAAAGGCCCCAAAGGTCCAAAGGCCCACATGGCCCAAAAAGGCCCAACGCCTTTTGCCAAGTCCTTGGCCTTTTGCCACGTCCTTGGCATATATCATTCCCGTGGACGCTAAAAATCTATTCTATTCTATTCTATTCTATTCTATTCTATTCTATTCTATTCTTCTTGACATTGCAGCAGTCTCTACTGCAAAAAGGTGTCTAAATACCTTTAGCCATCCAAGCATAACCCTTCCTTGGCCCTCGCTTAGGCCTGCTAGTAGAAGCGTGTCCTTGGACATTTTCTTGTCCCTCGACTTCCTTTTATTTCTGATCTTTATATTCCCAAAGAATATCCAAATAAGCTTCTTTGCCACGTACCCATGAGGTGTCCTCCAAAGGTTTGTGAGCAAATTTTACCAAATACTGTCTTGAACCACTACTGGATTTATCCGCCAAAATTATTTTCGGCTTTAGAACTTCGAAATCATCAATCAGTTCTGGCTCACTTAACCTCCCAAGTTGAGGTAACTCTTTACCATGATAAGCCGTTAGGAATGACACATTCACTACATCATGCATTTTCTAACCTTGAGGCAATTTTATTTGATATGCATTCTCATTGACCACTTTAATAACTTGAAATGGTTCATGGAAATGGGGTGCCAACTTGAGATCCTTCTTGCGCGCATCTTTCTAAAAGTGGCCTTTATGGATCCTCATCCATACCCAATCTCCTTCCTTAAAGACCATTGGTTGACGCAACTTAGATGATTTATTTGCAAAAGATGCCTGAGGATCTTGAATACGATCCTGAAGCAAGTCTATAAGATCCTTATGCCCAATAACCAATCATCAGTATTTGGAACATCCTCACACACTTGAAAGAGTGGCTCCCATACAGGCTGACCATAAACTGCCTAAAAAGGGGTCATCTTTATGGTAGACTGATACATGTTATTATACACAAATTCAGCAATAGGCAAATACTCTTCCCAATGACCCTGATGTTCATTGACAAACCCCCTTAAGATGGAGCAAATAACTTTATTTACCACCTCGGATTGTCCATCAGTTTCTGGGTGAAAAGCAGTGGAGAACCTTAACTTTGTTCCTAGTTGCATAAATAATGCCTTCCAGAATTTACTGGTCAACTTTGTATCAAGATTGCATACAATAATCTTAGGCAACCTATGTAGCCTAAATATCTCTTTGATAAAGAGCGTAGCCGCACTATAAGCTGTCAAATTATTCGAACAAGGAATAAAATGTGCGTGTTTATTTAAACAATCAACAACTGTCCAAATGACAGCATTCTTGCGAGAACTTGCGAGAAGACCAAAATGAAATCCATAGTGATCTGCTCCCATCTTGCTTCCGGAATAGGCAAGGATAAAGGAACACCATGAGGTTTCTTGTTCGCTTTCTTATCCATTGGCAAGTGACACAATGACGAAGATGAACCAAGACATCTCTCCGCAATCCAGGCAAATAAAGTATGGTTCAAGCTTTGCCAAAGTTGCCTCCACGCCATGATGACCCGCAATAGGTGCATCATGGACCTATCTAAGAATAAGTGATCTAAATCACGAACAATGCATAGCTTTGGACTTTTATATAAGAACCCATTAATGATCTTATATCCATATGCATTGCCACTTTGAGCCAATAACCAAATATCCTTATAATCATGGGCAGTGGCATACAACAATATGGTTGGATTGTGCTATAGAAAGAGAACACCTACCTAAAGAATCTACCACCACATTCTCTTCATATTGCTGCATAAAAGCAACCCATGTCAATTGCCCTTCTGATAATGTTTTATGCGAAACAATGTGCCTAATGTTTTGGTGGTCAGTCAAAATATGAACCATCGACCCTAAAAGATAGTATTGCCACACTTTCAAAGGATGAATGACAGCCATAAATTCTTTATCATAAACTATCGGGTCCTTTTCTTTTGCACCGTTCCTTGGCTCGGCCCCGGCCTCTGGCCTGGGCCTCGCCTCGGTTTGGACATCCTTGGCACTATTCCTCAGCTCAGCTTCAACCTCTGGCCGAGGCCTCGCCTCGGTTTGGACAAAAACATGCCCGCTCATGGTATTCCCATCTATGGGGATGTTCTTTTGTTTTGCACTAACTCCTCGGCCCCTTTTCTTTTGCACCTACCACCAATTTGGAAGTATCACATATGAGAAGCTGACTTATACCTACTACAATTTTAAATTATCACCTACTACCAACGCCTACTACTCATGTGGAGCTTATACACATCTACTACCAATTCCAAAGTATCATCCATTGAGAGCTTACTCACGCCTGGGTTCACCCATTAGAAGCTGACTCACACCTACCGTACCCAGCATTCATTTCACATTCTATGAGGAGCTTACTACCACCTATAGTATCACCAATTGGGACCTTATTCAACCTACTACCAATTTCAAAGTATCACCCATTAGGAGCTTACTCACACCTACTTTGCTCAACATTCATTTCTCGATTTATGAGGAGTTTAGTACCACTTACTGCCAATTCTAAAGCATCATCTATGAAGAGTGGATTCAACTAGCTACCAATATAAAAATATCACACATGAGGAGTTGACTCATACCTACTACAATTTCAAGGTATCACCTTTGTAGAGCTTATACACACCTACTACTAACATTTATCAATCCCAAAGTACCATCCATTGGGAGCTTACTCACATATATTGCCGATTCCAAAATTACACCCATTAGAGGCTGACCCGCACCTATTGCCAATTCTAAAGTATCGTTTATGTGAAGCTCACACGCCTATCATACCCATCACACCTACTACCGACCAAAGTATCACCCATGAGAAGCTGAGTCGCACCCATCACACCTACTAAGGTCCTTTTATTTTGAGTTTTTGCAAAGTTTCAAAAAACTTGCTATTTTTAGACTGAGATGCTTGTCCATGAGATTTGGAATATTCTAGAATATTCTATTTTGAGTTTTTGTAAAGTTTCAAAAGACTTGCTATTTTTAAACTTAGATGCTTGCCATGAGCATCTGAAGCATTTTAGAACATTCTATTTTGAATTTTTGCAAAGTTTCTAAAAACTGCCTATTTTTAGACTTAGATGCTTGCCCATGAGCATCTAGAATATTCTAGAACATTCTATTTTGAGTGTTTGCAAAGTTCCACAATACTTTGTATTTTTAGTCTGAGGTGCTTGCCCAGGAGCACCTGGAACATTTTGTTTTGTGTTTTTGCAAAGTTTTAGAAAACTTTCTACTTTTAGACTAAGATACTTGCCCGTGACCATCTGGAACATTCTAGAACATTCTATTTTGAGTGTTCGCAAAGTTCCAAAAAATTGCTATTTTTAGACTGAGGTGCTTGCTACATCTACACCCATGGGGACCTTTACCACATCTACTACTTGGCACCCATGCATGAGGAGTTTGCTCACACCTATTACTAATTCTAAAGTATCATCCATGAGGAGCCTACTTACACCTACTACCATGCAAGTCCATATACACACATGCCCTAGCATGGGCGACACTCGGCTCCCGCACTTGGCTTACGCTGTGACGATGAGCCCGCAACGACTCAGGGCTTGTTGGAAGGACAAGAGAGCCCAGTGGCTAGCGCGCTGGAACGTAGATGCACATAGGTGCGTCCAGGTGCACACAGACGCCAGCCGGGATAGGCTGAGGGGGTACTTGGACTCTTGTTTTCTGGGGAAGCTCTAGGACCACCATGCTCTGGAACAGGTAAAGGTGGCACACTACAAACATCACATAAACCCCACCCTGGTTCGAGGCCCACAGCTCTACCTGCGTTCTCAGTTGCCCATGAAGAAGCGCAGGATCATCGCGTCCATTCCAACAGGGGCCCACCATCTTCGGCCTGAGACGGGTCGGTGGGTTGGAGAGCCGCGCCAGGACAGGCTTTATCAGTGTTGCCCGCTAGGGGTTGTTGAGGATGAAAGCCATGCCTTCCAGAGCTGTCCAGCCTATAGTCAGATTCGGGCTCGCTACATTCTCTTGGTGCGACCTGGTCTGCCTCTGTACGAGCTACTCAGTACGCCGTCAGTTCGATCCCTTGGCTCCTACCTCCAGGAGGTTTTGGATCTGCGGACTCACCTCTGCCCCCGGGCGCCTACCTGAGGTGCCGGGATTTCATGTGTATATGTATATTTGTACAGCTGCCAGCAGGCTTGTTGTTGCGACGGTTTTTCCCTCCTAAGGGGGGGTTTTTTGATCCGGGTAGCAACGGGCTTGCTGCACCCGTGTAATTTGGGTCCCATAGGCCGATTGGCCTCCGCGGACGATAAAAGAACCTTCCTTCCTACTACCAACTCTAAAGTTCACTCATAAGGAGAATACTACCAATTCCAAAATATCACCTATGAAGATGTCCAGAGCATTTCACACCCTCTATTCTATTACCAACAAACTATACTCTTACTCTAAATTGAATAGCCTATTTTCTGTAATATATATGAGCGACCTTCAAATCGTATCTTCGGTATCTCTTTTTAACCTGTTACCAGTGCGCATAACTTTCAAATATATGTGATAGTGGAATACGCCTGAGTTTTATTGTAGGTTGTTTCTTCAATGTTGGTATGAACACGAAATATAATATGAAAGAAACCATGTTCAATTCATTTGGTTTTTTCAATTGAGGTACTCCTTGTTATACTGTGTATTCAGTGTACCTTTTTGTCATAGTGGAGTGGCCTTTTTTTTTTTGGAATTCATGTGATTGGCAAGCTAGCATATAAATCCGATGTTTTCGTGTTGATTTTATGGTGGTGCCATTTATGTTCACTTTGCAGGAGACACGAATCTTTTGGCACAACACATAACTACCATTGACATTAATAAATATAACCATTGGATCCAACACATTTAAATTAAAATCCCCCTTAAACCCCCTTTGGTTTGGGTGCATATTCACACGGGGGATGACTCCGGGCATCGAGAGCTGTCGGATTGGCATATTCGCCCCTTATTCCTTAATCTACACCGTACGTAAAGTTCCTCATTTGTGGGGTATGCAAGTACAAGATTTGCTATCTTGTATAATAAGATTTCGCAAAATACTATAAGATTTCAATAGGAATACTATATGGTGTTGATTTCATGCGTGCAAAAAAATACAATTATGAGGGCTCTCGCCCCTACGTCACCCCGTGTGAATATGCACCCAAACCAAAGGGGGTTTAAGGGGATTTTAATTTAAATGTGTTGATCCAATGGTTATATTTATTAATGTCAATGGTAGTTATGTGTTGGTTATTATACTAAAAAATTTTTGGCCCTTTCGGGCCATAAAAAAAAAAAAAGGCGTGAGAATATAAAAGACATTTAAAACATGTAGCAATATGTGTTATGTAATATGCAAACATTAAGGAAAAAAAGGAATATAGTAAAATGAAACATGAGTAACTATAATATTAAAGCATAATGTAATATAATTATATATGCTATAAAAGCATTTTATTTAGAAATTTATTGAGTTATTGAAAATAGCAAAGGTATTATAATAGTTTTGGAGCCTCTTGAGCTTCAGCGACATCTTCTTGTGCAGGATGGTTTATTTCGTACGTGATGCCTTCTGCTTGTATAACTCCCATTCGTGATGTTGAGGTCGAGCCTAAATCTGTTTTCGTGCCATTCGTCTCATTGTAATAGCTGCGACCATTAAAAAAACAACACAAGGTTAGAAGGAATATATAGCATTATAATAAGAATAACACAAGCTTGTAATTGTAATTGGATATTAACCTAAGCAATGGTTGGTCACGTTAAAGCAATATGTAGCAATATGGTGGTTTTTGAGAGGAGGGGTTCCATTTTTATTTTCCAGGAATAAAGGATGGTTACGAAGGTCGTCATTTCAGAGTTGTGTAGAAAATAGATAGGCAAATTTGTTGTGGCAGGGTTAGGGTTTTCGATATGGCACGGTCGAGTCTGGTGCTTGGAGCAAGCCAGCCGACTATCATGAAGCTGCATCTTGTTAGGGTTTTCGGATTGGCCCTGCCATGGAGGTTTATGCTACATATTGCAGTTGCGTTTGCCGGGGGAGCAAGCCAGCAGGGTATCATCAAACTTTCTCTTGTTACGGTATCGGTTTGGCATCTTGTCAATCGCAAGAGTGAGTCGTATTCAAGAGTAATACAGTGGATGTAATGGTAGATGTAATGCTACATATTGCAGTTTCGGGTTCACCCTGCCATGCAGGTTTATGCAGGTTTTGGATTCAAGAAAAGAATGCTAGGTTCCGGTTTTGGCCCTGCCATGCAGACTTTGGCTGTCCCGGATTGAACAGTGCAACAAGATTGGGTCTGGCATGCAGATTCTGGGCTCCAGATCCGTACTAAGGCACAAATGGTAAGCAGAGGGGAAGTTGAGGATGTTATAGCCAGATCTTTTTCCATCTCCACTTCACCATGCTGGAAATCTCCCTGCACGTTTGAATCCTGTGAACCAAGAGCAAATAACACAATACTTTCTGTAAAATGTTTAAAGGAGATGAATACAGTGGAAATGTTTTGGATTCAAGAAAAGCATTGGGCCTGGCATGCAGATTCTAATGCTAGGTGTATTGCTAGGTTTCGGATTTGGCCTCGCCATGCGGTTTTTCTACCGTCGGGTTAAGCAAGGCAACAGATTGGGTCCGGCATGCGGTTCGGGCTCCAGATCCGCATACTAAGGCACAAATGGTAAGCGAGAGGGAAGTTGAGGATGTTATAGCGGATCTTTTTCCATCTCCACTTCACCATCTTTGGAAATCTCCGCACGTTTGAATCTCGTGAACCAAGAGCAAATAACACAATACTTTCTGTAAAATGTTTAAAGGAGATGAATCAGGTGGAAATGTTTTGGATTCAAGAAAAGCATTGGGCCTGGCATGCAGATTCTAATGCTAGGTGTATTGCTAGGTTTCGGATTTGGCCCTGCCATGCAGGTTTTTCGGTTAAAGCGATTAAACAAAGGTAAAACAGATTGGGTGGCATGCGGTCACGGGCTCGGATCCGCATTACTAAGGCACAAATGGTAAGCAGAGGGGAAGTTGAGGATGTTATAGCCAGATCTTTTTCCATCTCCACTTCACCATGCTGGAAATCTCCCTGCACGTTTGAATCCTGTGAACCAAGAGCAAATAACACAACACTTTCTGTAGAATGTTTAAAAAAGATGAATGCAATATGAAGCATAAACAGCAAAAAACAGCAAAAATCAGCAAAAACACAATAACACCGTATCATGCATTGTTCCAATCTCTGCCGTGAAAGATTGTCTGTCATGAAAGAGCACAAACTTCCATACCACAACTGTTGGATGAGGATAGAGGGAGACGGATCAGCGCGACGGCACGACGGGTAATACCACCACAAGAGCTTCTGAGAGAACAGAGCTTTGCTGGGTTCATGCATATGAATAAGGAGCTCGACATAAGAACCGTTAGATTGTTAAAGCTAATCCACATCAACGCTCCAGAAAAGCTGCACTCTAGAAATACTATTTAGTATGGCCCAATGAATACAGCACCGAAATCATAGGAAAACCATGCCAAAAAGCGTACAAAATCACAAAAAAAACCCCATGTTATAATGCTACATATTCAAACCTCAAAATAAAAAGGGATTGGGCTGTGATTGTGAGATTATCTGAGATTATTTATTTCTGGATGAGACACTGAAAAGACTATGGGAATGCATTCTCATTTGAGCTCACAAGTGTAAGGTAAATATGTTTACTGCTTTTTAAAAATGAACAGAATACAAAAATATGTCCATCATAACCAGGTTGGTTTGCTTAGTTATGAGCCAAAAAAAGGCTACTAGCAACTAGCTTATGGTGATAGTTTAAATAACGAGAACATAATTTGCCAATGTGGCTCTAACATCAACAATTGCTAGTAATTTAACTTTTAGGGGCAAAAGCAAAGGGTCCAATGGTGTAGAACTTGAGATGGCGATAGGTGCTGGCATACTCAACCTTGGAATTAATGCCATGCCGGACGGGGACCTTATAAGTGGCATCATCAGAATAAATGGCATAACCCCAGCAATGTTCAAGCTCAAGGGTACCAGTTGGGATTTGAAAGTAGCCATTGGAGTCCATGTAAGCCTGTTTGTAAACCTTCCCACAAGTGATTCCAACAAATGCATCTATAGAAAAGACCATCCATAGTGAGTATACCACATAAGCAAAATACATGGAAAAAGGGTTCTAGGAAGATAAAAGAACAATAAAAAAGTTAATCAAAGGTTAAAAGGGAGCTTACGTTCTAAGTGTTCTAAGGGAGCTTACCAAACTCACATGTTGCAGACCCTCCCAGCAAAAGATATTTATAACTTACTCCTTGCTGAATTACATTTGATCCTAAAGTACCAGAAATCATTTTTGATAATCTAACTAAATTTACTTTCTGGCTTTTGCAACTCCCAGGTCACGATTTTCCTAATCCCATCCCATCCCATCTATATATGATAATGCATGGTAATGAAAGTTGTTGCATCAATCCACGATTATGGTGAATCAATGCCAAAATCCTAAGATGTAGATAGAGAAAGAAGAAAACGTGTTGCGCCATCATGTGCCTACTATTCATGTGGGCAATTGGGAGAGATAACATTCCCCTTTCCAAATAGTACATTTGCTGCATTGAACCACGTTGAATGAGTCCATGTCCATCGAAAAAACTAAATTCTCGTAGAGCATATTTATGAGTACCCAAGCAAATTTCACAACGCAAATGCATGGCATCGGGTCCATGTACTGAACCTTTTGAATTCTCACTCAACAAGAAAACATGAACAAAAAAGAAAGTAGAGGTAGCTACTCGATGCAAGTTCAGAGCTTAGGATTACCACTAATGCATAAGCTAAGAAGCAAGATGTGCACTAGACACATCAATGGCTTGGAGTAAAAGGTGCATATTTGAGTTTAATATTTGATGAGCTCCATCTGCTGCGCTTGTTCTCAACAAGCTCATAAATGGCACCATAACTAGCTTGAAACTCCTACACTCCAAAATATATGACTTGAAGGCTGCAGAAGTTGCTATCACCTCATGGTCGCCATATCCAGCCATCGATGTTCATAAGAGTGACCCATTAAGGTTAGGGTTTGAACCACCTTAGATTGATCCTAGACATGGGCAATATTCGAAGGTAGCTATGTGGATGTGGAAGAGGAGGTTAACCTCCTCCTCGAGGATAACCCTCGAGGCCGGGAGGGTTATTTTGCATAACCCCCTCGAGGAGGAGGTTGACCTCCCTTAACCCCTTGTCCGAGCAGGTTGAAGCTCCGGAATTGGGTGCTAAAAATCAGATGGGGTTTAAGAAATATGTAGGATTTGAGAAATAGCAAAATCTGTTCCGGCATAGCGTTGTTTCAAGCTCTATTCCGGCATACCCTGTTCCATATCATTCCTGCTTTATTCCATACCTCTGTTCCAGCATACATGTTTTGAACCATGTTTTTCCAGCAACGGGAATTGGGCCATTTACTCTTCGAGGGTTGAGAAAAAATCCACAAAATACTAGAACCAGGTGCACCAAGAATTGCAAAATACCAGAGCCATTTGCTCCAAGAACCAGAAATGCTTGGATCTTTGCACAGATCCAGTGCCCTTGATTCTTCCTTTGTAAGGAGGAAGATCCAGTGATGGCATTTCTGGAATGCCAGGCAATATATAGTCGAACCCACAGAAGAAAGAATCCAAACGGATCAAAAAAAGATGAAGAAATCGGATCAACCGGGCCGATATTTAAAAAAATGGCCGATAAAGATAATTACAGCCCACACGAATCCGTGCCTCCTTCCGGGGATGCAAATCTGAAAAGAAATCTGCTCCGTTCTCCAGTTGTTTGGTGCAGATGCAGCATGATATTTACCATTTATTTTTCTTGCAGAGATCAGATCTGCCTCTTCTTCTGCAGATCAATGAAGGGCTCCTTTCTGTCTTGAGAAAGCGTCGGAGTTGAGAACACCTTCTTCAAGAGATATCGAATCATTTGGATGCCTACTATCTCCGGCGCCTACTCTAAGAACAGAGAAACAGAGTTGCGAGAAGAAAAGGGGAGAAACAGAGCCATCGATCAAATGGAATCTTCTTGTTCATATGGCATATTCGAGTGTTTATGACAATAACGACTGGAATATTCTGTAAGGGAAGAATATTCGAAGAGTTATGGCAATAATCTTTGGAATATTCTTTGACAAAAGCATATTCTGAAAGTTATGCATAATAACCTAGTTGCAATCTGACGGTCAGCAACGGTTAGCTGGTCTGATCATTGGTCGAAAGCACTTGTTAGCTCATTTTAAAAAAAAGGTCCAAAAAAATGGCCTCAAAATATTTGAAGCGCAAAAAAGACCTTTGAAGGACATTCGCATTTTTCTTCCCGCCCATTTTATTAAGATCAAATAGAACTCCAGCACTGGATCTGCTCTGGCGTCCTGCAGCTATAGTGACTCAAGATCTCGAAAATGAAGGGTGATGCTGCGGTGAGATAACTCCTCCGGCGAGTTCTGTTTCATATCTAGATTTTGTTCTGTTGACTCATGCCTTTTTTTTTTGAATTCATGTTATTGGAAAGCTAGCATGTAAATCCCATGTTTTGTTGTTGATTTTATGGTGGTGCCATTTCTGTTCACTTTGCAGGAGACACGAATCTTTTGGCACAAATGCACAGACGCCCACAAAACGCCTATTATTCTCATGGTTTTCAAATCCAAAATAAAAAGGGCTTGGGCTGTGATTGTGAGATTATTTATTTCTGGATGAGACACTGAAAAGACTATGGGAATGCATTCTCATTTGAGCTCACAAGTGTAAGGTAAATATGTTTACTGCTTTTTAAAAATGAACAGAATACAAGGTTTGCTTAGTTGTGAGCCAAGAAAAGGCTGCTAGCAACTAGCTTATGGTGATAATTTAAATAACAAGAACATAATTTGCCAATGTGGCTCTAACACCAACAGTTGCTAGTAATTTAACATTTAGGGGCAAAAGCAAAGGGTCCAGTAGTGTAGAACTTGAGATGGCGATAGGTGCTGGCATACTCAACCTTGGAATTAATGCCATGTCTTACAGGGACCTTATAAGTGGCATCATCAGAAGAAATGGCATAACCCCAGCAATGTTCAGGCTCAAGGGTACCAGTTGGGATTTGAAAGTAGCCATTGGAGTCAGTGTAAGCCTGTTTGTAAACCTTCCCACAAGTGATTCCAACAAATGCATCTACAGAAAAGACCATCCATGTAGTCAGAAAAGACCATCCATATAGTCAGTATACCAGATGAGCAAAATCAATGGAAAGGTTTTTAGCTTCCTAAAAACATCTACAGAAAAGACCATCCACAGAAAAGACCATCCATACAGTGAGTATACCAGATAAGCAAAATTACATGGAAAGGGTTTTAGGAAGCTAAAATAGCAATAAAAAAGTTAATCAAAGGTTAAAAGGGAGCTTACGTTCTAAGTGCTTAACCCATTTGCCATGGCAGTCTTGGGCATAGACATAGCCCTGGACGTAGTTGTGATGCTCGTGGGCTTGGACCACCATAGCCAGGCCAAGGAGTAGAAAAAATGCAGCAAGCTTTGTGCCTGCCATTTTCGGACTGTTTTGGTTAATGCTTTTGGTTGGATGCTAACAGAAAATCCTGCTCGGATGGCTGGTAAGGCTTCCAAGGCATGTATTTATAAATCTGGTACCCTGTGCAGCGTATCTTAATCGTGGCTGATCATCTGGCACATCCGATCGTGCATGGGCTAGAATCTGGCACCGAAAACAAAACAGAAATTATATATTATTCAACCACTAATTAAACACGACTAGCCGAATATCTAATCATCGACATGGGCACGTTGTGGTGAATACATAAACGATGTATCGGCCCTGCCAAATGTAGAACTTGTAGTTTGTTGCAGTTGAAGAGCAAATTGTTGTGCACCTAAAAAAAAATGTCGGGTTCCAAGACTATGGGGTTGCTTCTTTTGTTGGGCCTCATTGTTGTAGTTAATGCCACTGGCCATTATAATGATAGCCACCATGGAGATCATGGCCCTCGCGGTGATGGCAAGCCCCCTTCCCACTCCCCTCCTGACGCCAAGCCCCCTTCCCACTCCCCTCCTCCTCTATTAATCTATGTTCAAGGCTATGTCTATTGCCAAGACTGCAATGGCAAATGGTTGAAGCATCTAAAACGTAAGCGCCTCTCCTACAGTTCGTCTCTAGCATGTTCATACGTGCTTTGTCTTTCCATCTTTTTCTTTCAAAAGTTTGAACAATGGGAATGTAACTAGCTTTAAAGACTAACATCTATTTGTCTTTGAACAGATGCTCTCGTCGGCGTCACTTGCGTCATCCCTAAAAAGGGCAAGGTCTTTAAGCAGGCCTATACTGATCCCAAAGGCTACTTCCAAATCGGATTGGGCCCTGTTCATGTTGAGAGCTGTTGGGCGTACGCAATCTCTTCTGATGATTCTAAGTGCAACGTCCCTATAAAGCATGGCGTTAATAGCAAACTTACTTACACCCGCACCTTGAACAATATCAAATTTTACTCTGCTGGCCCTTTTGCATTTGGCCCTAAAAGCCCACCCAAGTAGTAGATTCTTTGCACCATATGGTACTAATATTCAAATAACTAAATCCAGTGAGATTTAGAAAAATTGGATTCTTTAGATGGTAAACGCTCTCAAGCTGCATAGTCCATCAAGATGCCATAAATGTTATGCATATTATATATCAATATGCAATGCTCATCTCTTTTTTATTCTTACATGGTCGGTTTAATTTAAGGACCTTACATGGTTGGTTTTAATTTGTGCAATATTCTTTCACCATCTAGACCTTTAATGTGGCTTTATAAATTCATTGCATACACTTGAAGCTTTCTTATCGGACTCTTGTGTGTAAAGTGAGAGTCCTTGTTTTTTTATTATCACTATTGCTACGGTACTGATAATTAGATATCATTACCGGAGGAGTACTAATAACTAGTTATCAGTACTGGAAGAGTATTGATAACTAATTATCAATATTATCAGTACTTGAGGAGTACTGATAACTAATTATCAGTATTGGAGGAGTACTGATAACTAATTATCAGCACTATTCCACCCATATAAGTTCGATAAGGTGGTTATCGCTGATAACAAAAAATGCATGGCCTCAGTTGTACGTCCTCGGCTAGATATTTGGCACGTAAGCCCTCGGCTCGGCCTTAGCGGGCCTCAGCCGTACGTGCCAAATATTTGGCCTCGGAGGTATAGCCTCAGTCATGCATTTTTTGTCATCAGCCTCAACCAGATCGATAACTTTACCTAGTCAAATATTAGGAGACAAAACATCTATTGTTATACTTTTATATGTGTTTCTAAATACTAATTTCTGCTTCCCTTTTAAACTTGTTTGTGAATTGTTTTATGCTTATTCATGGTTGTGCAATGGAAAGTTGGGTTTCATTCTTGCACAAAATGTGTGATGCCAAAAATGGAATTCCAAAGTTTAGGATTATGGTTGTTAAAACATTTGAAATATCTAGGAGTACTCCAATTTCAATTGTCAAGTCTATTGGTGAGAACTTGTTTCCCATTCTCTTTGATAAAAATGTAGTACAAACTCTATATCTTTGCAACTGAAAAGCCTATTATAACTTTTAATTACAGTATTTGATGAGTATAGGCACTCTATGGGAATAAAATAATGATTTGGAGCAAGGAAAGATAAAATTTGGATAATTGAGGTCGACATCAGGTGATCTTGGGCTCCTTAAAAAGCTCATGGCAAGTGTCCCGAGCAGTTAGCAACTGTCAATCACTCGCACTATTTGTAGCTTAGCATAAAAGTTTCTCTCATCACCGCTTCTATGCACATCTCCATTCTGGTTTTCCCTTGACTCACTTCTCGCCCATCCTCCGTCATTTTTTCCCTTCATTCTGCTTGACACATAAGCCAATTTTCTCCAGCTATCCTGTTTCACCTTGCATGCTTTACATGCCATCTATACTCTGTTGGTTAGTGCTAGAGCTAAGGTTAGGATCATGGTTATTAAGACATTTGAACTATCTAGGATTACCCGAATTTCAATCAAATAAGTCTATTGGTGAGAACTTGTTTCTCCTTCTCTTTGATGAAGATGTAGTACAAAAAATTACCAAGATAGTGAACCTCTATATTGAAGAGTTTATTCTGTAATAGTACTATAGTCTTGATTTCACATCACAACCTACATAATGCTATAAAGCTCCTTCACTGCTTTGAAATGAAAAACCTACTATAAGTTTTAAGTATGATAATCGATGAGTAAAAGCACTCTAGGAGAATAAATAATCATTTGGAGCAAGGAAAGAGAGTTTTTTAGATAAAGGCCGATATAAGGTGATAAGGGAGCCCTGAAAAGATGTTTATTTATGACAAATGTCCATTTTCGCAGTCTATTTGTGACAAATACAAATTTAAAAGTGTAGCATGAAAAATAGTAACAAATTCAAAGACTTTAAAAAAGTAGACATTGAAGAAAAACCAAGTGCACTAGGCAACAAATAGGTATTGTATTAAAGCTTTCGAAATCACTATAAAATTATGAAAATAATTTTAAAAAATGCAACACATTTTGATGTTGTCTCAGCACTGAAGCTTTTTTCTATTTATATGTATTCCTTATCGAACGAACTTACATTTTATAGCTATGTCAGGATACATATCATCCTTTGACTTTTTTAGATCGTGATCATCAGAGCTCTTCATGTCCTTTGCCTCACTTTCAAAAGTGGATGTATTTGAACGATCTTCTTCGTCACTATCTACTAATGAGACTTCATCATCAATTCCATCAACATCAACAATTTGGGTATTTTACCCATTGAGTCACAACACGCAAATTGTTAGCAGCAATCAGAACAAAGTATTTTGGTGAGAGACTCGTCTGGAGGGGGAAAACCGGGCATATCTTTCATCACAGCAGTTCACAGCAGTGTATGAACATTTTGAAAAATATCTAAAGGGCTAGTCGACCACACCAATTTGGTCTGACTACCCACTAATAATAATAAAGGGGGCCTGCCATAGGAACAACCCAAGCCCCTTTAAGATGACGTAAAATAAGAAAGGCAAATAGGAGGCAACGTGCGAAAGTTTATCACCAGGATGAAAAACCCCGCCCTTTCGGGTTTTCGAGGAAAACCCTAATGATAAACCTTCGCCCGATGGCTCCAAAAGAAAAGCCCAGGCCATCAAAGTGGAGATCATTGATGAAAAAGTCGAGGAAACACAAGATGGAGGTCGCAAATAAGACGATTCCTCTCGAACCCAACACGAGAGCCATAAGAAAGAAACAAATGGCCATGATCAAGGAATGGGATGGCGGTGGCGGAACTGAGGCGGCGAATCCAGGCGGCATGAGTGGCTCGATCGGAAGGAGCTCTGGAGGTATGGCAGATGATCGGATTGGGAAGAGCGGGCCTCTGGGGTTGCAATCGGCACCTCCCAAGCGAGTTTCGAGGCTGGTGCGGGCGGCCCAGCAGATTCGATTGGGTGAGGGAGGATCTTCAACCCAAAAACCAGATCTTCTTTTCGCAATTTTATGGTAAAGCGGGGGCCGCAGGGATCTAATTGGCACTATCGGGACTGGCTTGTGGGCGACCGGCCGAAAGCAGAGCTATCGCCAAATTTGATTGCAGAGGAGACGGTTGGTTTAGGGAGGAGTCCGGCAGTTTTAGGGCTTCAGGGCCAGCCGGCTGGGCTGGGGTTTGGGATGGCCTCAGATCCGGCTGCTCCAGTGCCGGCCTTGGTCTCTTCGTCACCTGAAGCAGGAGTGGGGGGTGGCAGCGAGCCTCCTCAAAGTGGTGCCCATCGGATTCAGGTGGGCAGGGTTGTGGAGGGCAAGGGGGTAGGGCAGACAGCCTTAAACCCTCCGTTGGGTTGTGCACAGCAGCCACGAGTTGGGCAAGGCCCTATGGAAATTGGAGGCACGGAGGGAGCGGGCTGCCCTCCTCTGGGTTTTGTGCAGCAGGCAGGGTCTGCGCGGGACTCTATGGAAGTCGGTGAGAGGGAGGGAGCGGTACTTCAGAAAGCTCCCTCAGTACTTTGCCAGGCGGGTAGTCCTCGGCCTGTGGATGGTCGAGCTACAGGGGAAGCGGACTTTGTTATTCCGAGCAGCATGCCGCCACTTGAGACAGCAACTCCGCTTGCCAGTCCAAGCTCGCATGCCTCTACATTGCCGGAGGATCCCTTTGCAGTGGCAGAGCCGGTGTGCAGTTTGCCTTCAGGCAAGGGGGGTAGTGGTGTGCCACAGCAGCTACATAAGCCGTCAGGGCGAGACAACCCAAATCTGGGGAGGCATGCGGGTGAGGGGCATGGAGTCAGTGCGACGGGTCCTGCATGGCGGACGAACGATACGGTGAGCCGGCTCTCACGTCCCCGGTTCTCAGAATGGATCCGGCACACCGTGGCGCCGGCCGACACTTACCGGATGGAGGAGGCTTTGGCCTTTTTGAATCAGCACAACAAGAAGGAGTTGCAGGTGGATCCCATTGGCCCCCCGGCTGCCATAGTCGAGCTAGATCATCAGCAGCACCTCAAGTCTATTTCCAACCTTGTCTCGTGTGCGGTGCTGGTGTACTATACTGGTGTGCTGGACACCAGGAGAGTTGGCGGGTGGCTGCAAGCTCACTTCAAGCGATTGGGAATCTCGCCGTTTCAGTCCTTGAAGTTTTTGGGGAACAATTTCTTCCTCCTTATGTTCGATGCGCCCCCAGTAGTGGAGAGGATAGTGGCGCGAGGGGTTGACCTCATGTGGGGGAATTACCTGATTTATCAGCATTATACCCCTGGGGTGAGTGCTCGATCCTTGTCGGCTCTGAAGATCCCGTGTTGGTTTCAGGTGATGGATCTCCCGGCGGACATGTTGTTGCCAGAGTTCATGATTGCGATGGCTAATGGGCTCGGCGGCCATATTGCTCACTCCATAGTCCGTGAGCCTAAGATTTGTGTGGCTTTACCTGCGGATAGTCCATTGCCTCCCTCAGTGACTGTTAGGAGTGGAGACTGGTACTTTCGGTTCCCTCTCAGACTGTTAAATGGGGCAGAGATTCAGAGAATGTTTCCCGCCCTCCAGGTCTTCGCAGGCTCGCTTCCAGAGTTCAGGCCTGCGTCAGTACCGGGGGCTCCACAAGGGGCAAGGAAGGACGTTCCGCGGGGCAGGGACCAGGGTCTGTCCCAAACTCAGCCGGTGGAGGAGGCCCCTCCAGCCAGGATCCAGCCGGTCGCGGAGCCAGATAGACCTCCTCGGTCTATCACGAATAGTGAGCCGGCAGCCGTGCCAGGAGGGCAGGGGGCGGTATCTTCACAGATGACGGCTCAAAAGTTGCTTCACATCCAGCGGCTGCAGGAGCAGGCAGAGCAGTGGCAATCCCTGCAGATAGGCCCAGGACTGGTTGAGGAGCGGCTGGTGCAGCCGTCGGACTCTGATGCAGTATCCACCCAAGCCTCCTCGGAGGGGATGGAACTGGATAAGGTGGCTCGGGTACGCTCGTGGGCGGATGAGGTGGATTTGGATGCTGAGGTTGCACTCACAGATAATCCGCTCGCTCTTGTTCCATATGACTCAGATCAGGGGCCTGTTTCACTGACAAGGCGGGGGCGGAAAAAGAAGCATCGTAAAAATCCTTCTTCTCAGTAGTGGTTATGGACAAGAAGATCGTGAGCTGGAATGTTCGTGGGGTCCGCTCGTCACCTGCGAAAAGAACGAGAGTGGCGTTGGCAGTTCGTAGGTTGGATCCGGATATCTTGTGCCTTCAGGAACATAAGTGTCATAGGGGGGACACTCAGGCACTGTTGGATATGTTTGGGTCGCAACACGCTGCAGCAGTTGCCACTTCTGGGGCCTCTAAGGGGGGACTGCCATCGCATGGAAGATGCATGTGCAGGTGACGTTCACCATGGCTGACCGTTGGGGCCGATGGGTCATCATCAAGTGGCGGGAGGGTTTGCACGAGTGGGGGATTGTGAATGTCTATGCCCACAACAGCGCACGACAGAGAGGGGCGTTGTGGGCGTCGTTAAGGCATAAGGTTGCATCCTTGGGGGCGGGTGTGGCTTGGCTGCTGTTGGGCGACTTCAACATGGTCGAGTCCATTCATGACAGGTGTGGCCGAGGAGCGGAAGTTGTGCAAGGTTTTGAGCGGCAGCAATGGGTAATGTTGTTGGACTCCTTGCATCTGGCAGAGGCGGCAGGCGATGCCACTTTCACGTGGTGTAATCAGTGGACGGGGGCCGGTAGGGCGTATGCTCGACATGACAGATGCTATGCTAATACCTTGGCAGCAGACCAGGTGCCTCAGCTCAGGCGGACAAACATTCTGTCTACCGCGGTCTCCGACCATTATCCTCAGCTAATCTCCCAGGGAGTGGCGGTAGCCAGGCCGAGCCGCTCTGTGTTCAGGTTAAATACTGCCTACCTGAAGGATGCTGATTTCTCTTGGGGATGCCAGCAGATTTGGTTTCGTACCTTTCGGGATAATCGCGGGATGGCGGGAATGGTGCAGGCCTTAGCTGAGGTTAAGGCATTTGCTAAGTCATGGGGAAGTCAGAGAGCCCGGCATGAGAGGGAGGTGTTAGAGGCGTTGTATCACGAATTGGAGTCCCTTAGGTCTCGGCCGACTGATGGTGTCCGGGAGAAGGAGCGTCACATTGCTGCAGACGAATCCAGGAGGGCTGCTCAGGCAAGGGTGAAAGCAGGGGTCACCTGGCTGCGGGAGGGGGACACTAACTCTCGAATGTTCTTCAGGGCTGCGAGACAGAAGAAGTATGCGGCCTCAATGTCGTCATTAGCATTGGCTGATGGTCGTATTTTGAATTCGCCGGTGGACATCAAACAGGCTACTTTTCAGCACTTCTCTCAGTTTTTCCAGGAAAAGAGATACCCTTACACAGATGTGATGGAGGAGATTGTGCTCAGTAAAGTGTCATGCAAGGTGTCGGCTGATAAGAGGCAGGTGTTGCAGCGCCCGCTCACGAAGCAGGAGCTTGAGGAGGCTTGCCGTGCTTTGGCTCCCCATAAGTGCCCTGGTTTGGACGGCATTCCAGTCGAGTTCTTCCAAGAATATTGGGAGTGGGTGGGGGACTCGGTGTTGCAGACCTATCAAGATCTGCTGCAAGCAGAAGCGCTGGACTATAGGCTCAACACGGGCTGCATTTCGTTGATACCGAAGGTGAAGGAGCCAGCTGTCATTTCTGATTGGCGCCCCATCACGCTTCTGTCAGCAGTATATAAAATCATTGCGAAGGCGCTGTCGCTTAGACTCCAGGAGGTCTTGAAGGAGTCTATTAGTCCCATGCAGTCTGGCTTCATTCCAGGCAGGCAGATTCTTAGCAATGTAGCAGCGGCATTTGAGGGCATTCACTGGGCGCGCAGAACGGGCCAGCAGATAGTGTACTTGAAGCTGGACTTCGCGAAGGCCTATGATAGTGTTCGGTGGACGTTTCTGAAAAGGATGATGTTAGCCTTTGGATGTGGGGAGAGCTTTGCAGCAGTGGTTATGAAGCTCTTGATATCTGCCAGAGCCACCCTCCTGTGTCACGGCGAGTCATCTCCGATCTTTAGTGTGGGGGGTGGAGTTCGCTAGGGATGCCCGTTGGCGCCCTTCCTCTTTACCATCGTAGCGGAGGCCCTCTCGCAATTGTTGACTTCCGCAGTCGAGGCAGGGGTTGTGGAGGGGCTGAGAATGGCAGATGTGTCGCAACAGATTGGGAGTCAGTATGCTGATGATTCGTTCCTTTTCCTACAGGCTGAGGAGAGGAATCTGTTAAACACGAAGGAGCTGCTGGACACATTCTCCCTTGCTTCTGGCTGCCTCATGAATTGGACGAAGTGCTCGGCATTGTGGCCGGCAGCTGACCCCATGCCTGTAGTCGTATCCCAATTCCCTTGGCGAACGCAGCCGCAGGGCACGTGCTCTAGGCTCTTGGGTATCCCGTTCGGCATCGACGTCTCAGCGTCAGCGGTGTGGGAAGATATTCTTGTGGGATTGCGTCGGCACCTTAATTGGTGGAAGGGAGGGAAGCTGTCCATGGCAGGCAGGGTCACAGTGGCGAAGTCCGTCCTATGTTCGACTCATATTTATATGGCCTCTATCATCTTGGCACCAGAAAGAAAGGTGCAGGAAATCTCCTCTATGGTTCGTAACTTCGTATGGGGAGGCAATGAGGAAGGGGCGGTTGTTAAAGTGGCCTGGTGGAAGTGTGTGCGCCCCAAGACTGCGGGTGGACTCGGCTTCTTCGACCTCTCGCTGCATGGCAAGGTTCTTTTGTCAAAGTTTGTCTTTGCCATTCTTGAGAATGCGCTCGACTCCCCGGGCATGGTCTTGCTTCATCAGTCGCTGTCTCACTCGATAGTTTTCCACAAGCCGTCTGTGCCTGCGCGACTCCCATGGGCGTTGTTTGTGGATATCAGACCGTACGCTCATGCCTCTCCGTTTCTAAAGGGGCTCTTGCGAGCCTGGGAGCAGGTTCGCCCGTTGTTTGCTATTGATGCTACCAGGTGCATTCAGTTGGAGGCATCGCCTTGGTGGGTCCCGCTCGGACCACACACACCTGTGGTTCTGGCAGCCTCCGTTGATCCCCGAGTTCAGCGTAGATGGGAGCAGTGTGGGGTATTGACGGTGGCGGAATGGTATATTGACGGGCAGCTGGCACCCTGGCAGCTTTTTCGCCGCAGATTTCGGCTTCGGGACCGGGATTGTGCCATCTGGGCGCAGGTGGCTAATGCGCTGCCACCAGAAAGTAGATCCCTCAAATTTTGTGAAATCCTGTTATGGGCTCTTGGCAATTCAGGATGAGCTGCCTCCTGCGGACGGTTGGAGTCTCCAGGTGCCAGGAGATGATTGGGTCTACATCTGGAGATGGGTGTGGAACCCAATCTCGCCCCCCAAGATTCGGGTATTGTTGTGGCAGATTGTGCACCGTTCCCTGAGGGTGAACACTTGGGTCCACAGGATCAACCCGCGCATTAGCAATATGTGTCCTATGTGTGGGGCCTGTGTGGAGACCCTGGAACACTGCATGTTTCTTTGCTCAGATATCCAGCCGGCATGGCAATGGGTCCAGCGCCTCCTGCATTCCTCGCTCTCTAGTCAAGAGGTTCTTTTGGGGGTGTACCCTAACAGGTGGTCCCAGCTTCAGAGTTTGGCCTTCCATTTGTGTAAAGCCTGGTTGTTGTGGCTCATTTGGAAGCGACGACGCATGAAGGTGTTCAGGAATGCGGAGATGCAGCCTGCGGCTTTGGGTCCTCAGTTGAGATACAAACTATATCTGTCTTACTTGGCGTCCCCTTGGAAAGAGCAGTTCAAAGCAGCGGTCTGGGAAAGAACCCTCCACATTGTAGACAGTCTGGGCAGATTTGTGGTATGAGTCGTACGTAGGTACATGTGTTACGTGGGTACTCACTCTAGTGTGGGTAGGAGTACCCTAATATCGCTCATCTTGTATTTATTCTCGATTAATATTAGTTAATTGCATCTTTCAAAAAAAAAAAAAAACAAATGGCCATGATCACTTGAAAAACTTAAAGAAAATGAACAAAATGCATTAGACATTAGAATAGAATAAGAGGGAAGTAACTCAAAAAAGTTCGAGTTCCCCACAGTTGGATGAGATGGCCTGAAAAGAAACAACGTAGAAAGAAGCACGTAACTCAAAAATATAAGCCATCGGAGGCTGGTCCATAACAAATCACAATCCCTCAATAATAGAAGGGGCTGGTCACGCGAGCCACGCGATATAACATCATACAGCAAAACCAGATAACCTCTCAAACACAGAGGGGCTATTTACGCGTGCCACACGAGAAATGACAAATACTTCAACAATAAAAAAGGGGCTGATCACGCGAGTTACGCGACATAACATCATAAAAACAACATAACCTCTCAAATACAGAGGGGCTGGTCACGCGAGCCACGCGATATAGACTCACAAAAAATGAAAAAACATGAATGTAAACAACTTAGGGTGGGAAGGGAGGGAACTGAGACCAAAAAATTGCTGTGAGAAGACGCTGATAATGAAGAAAGAGCCCAACAACGTATATATAGCCTCGTCTCTCCCCAAAATGGCGATCCGACGGTGTCGAATCGCATGCATTTTGGTGAGAGACTCGTCTGGAGGGGGAAAACCGGCCGATCAAAAGAGAACTTCCATTTCAAAACCTAGGGTGATGAGACAGGGATATCAAGTCAGTATTGGCACAAAAGGAAGATGGTGTAGAACAATAGGTAAGGTGGATCTAAAAAGGAAGAAAAGAAGAGTTAAATACATTAAGGAAAGGGAATAAATACAACAATTCATCAAGATTAAAAATGCTAAAAAAATAAACACTAGGCTTAGGTGCTACCAATATAAGTTCCGAGCAAAAGCAAGTTTGAGGTGTGATAAACATAATAGACTATAACAATCTAAGTAGACTATTTAAGGCGGCTTCGATAGTAAAAATCAACTAGTATCAACTTGTATAAACCAACAATAGTAAGAAACAATATCTAAATGTGATGGTGTCAAGCACATGTGGGTGAAAAATATCATGTTACTATAGAAAAAACGTATAAACCAATAAAACACAATATCCTAAGTTGGTAACAAACGTCCATGGCGCAAAAAAGACAAGGTACATTAGAAAAATATATTCAAAAGAAATAGAAACAAATGTATTCAAAAAGAAAAGGAAAATAGAAAACAAATATACTCGAAAAGAAAACATATTCGAAAGGAAATAGAAACGAATGTACTTAAAAGAAAATAAACTATGTCAACACATGAATTTGAACCCGTCACCACAAGTTAAAAAGCATTGCATGCTAACCATTATTAGCCATAAGCATTAATAATAAACAATTTACATTCTATATATGTTATTCGAGTAGCGGAGGATGCAAAGAAGCATGCACAGGCCGACAAAGAAGCGGAGCATGCAAAGAAGCATTCAAAGAAGCATGCATGCAAAGAAGCGGAGCATGCAAAGAAGCATGCATGCAAAGAAGCATGTGAAAGGGAAAACAGGGAAAGACGAATTCGAGAAAATATAACGGCGGAACAAGCAGGGATTAATGGCAACGGATGTGTTTAAGAGGAAGAAGTTTGATGCCAGGAAGCACGTACCAGTACAAACGTGGGATACAACGAGGAAAAACATGAAAAAGCATGAAAAAACAGGCCTACAAGCAGTCAGGACATAGCTATATTACAATTACAGAGAAAGAAGGAGATGATGATCTGATCAAAGCATATGAGATAACGAAATTTTGATTTGGGTTTAGATTCACAGTGATAAGCCTGGTATCAAATCCAGAGAAAAATATATAACCCTAATTGAACAACAGGATAAAGAATGAAAAGCCCTACAATAACGAATATGAAGATGCTATGGTGATGCAATCAAAATAGCTGTAGAACAAGAAGTAGCAAGTGATGCTTGACACAACCGACGGAAGCAGCAGCCCACAATTGCCAACCAAAGATTGCATGAGGAAATTTTTGAAGTGTTTTTAGAGATTGTTGAAAGTGTGTTAAGAACTTGTTGTAAAGTACATAGTGATTGCACTACCTTGCAAACCCTAGTGGGCGAGCAGAACTTCATCTTGTGCACAGCAGACATTGGATAACCTTTTTTATGATGAGGCCTTTTCACATAAGCAAGTCAGAGCATATTTGAAAGGCTTTAAGATAGATAGATAAGGAGATTACTCTTCTCCTAATGGCATGTAACCATGTTCCATTCTGACTTGCCAACTATGTTATTACTGAAACTAATAAAAGCGGTTTGAATGTTGATGTTGAAAACTATATCTGGTAAGCTCTGGAACCATCTGGTCTGGTATAAATTTGTACCATCCCACTTGCATTATAACTTTGTTTCTTCCAGGTTGAAGACTAATGTTAAGGGATATGGTGGTGGTCCAAGCTTGATGAGTTGCTTTGAGCACCTCCACATTGGATATTTTAACACTGATACCAAGAAAACGTGGTCCACTTCAATATTCGGGGGAAGAAGAGTCCTCCTTGCAATGCATTTCAATTCCTGCTGTGCTGGGAAAAATAAAAGACCCCCAACTTCCTCATTACGAAAAGCCTCAGAGGCTTATCCAAAATTTATTCAGTGATTCTCTTGCCCAGTCGACTGGGTGCTTGACGCGTTCACAAGAACTGGCACCACATTAGTATGTCTCTGAAGATGGGGCACAATGTGGTGTCAGTGGACATTGACGCAGAACAAAGTAGCCTTATAAAAACAAAGATAAGTTCCTGCAAGTCATTTCCAGAAGAGAACGAGAAACTAGGTGCCAAGAGTTCTTCTAAAGATGTTAAGGGCACCTTTACTAAAGTTCAGCCTCATATCACACGCAGACATGACAAGGAGCCCAAAAATGAAGTACTATATTTAACCAGTATTAAAAGATATATAAACCATGATATATATATGGTTTCTTATACATGAATTTGTTTGATAGAAGAAAACCACATGTAATAATGGTTTGACAAAATTGATAATGGTTTGTGATATGGTCTTGAATGCTAGTTATCAATGCTGTAATGGTTTCATAAAAACTAGTAGTGATTTGTAGGTAGTTCCTTACATATGGTAATGGTTCACTAAAACTAGTAAATGGCTTGTTAAAATCACTTTTGAAATGACGAGTTTCATCTATTATGCCTAATTTTAATCAGCAACCATTTTGGAACACTTGGTTTATGATATGGTCTTGTTAATGAATGAATAAAAGCATTAGTCCTGGACCACATCAAGACAATTGCATCTTATACTGAACTACCTTATAAGGTTCAACCAAAGTGATTTTCAACCTTGAAAATTGAGATTTACCCTCATGATCTTTTAGAAAGCAAGCCTCGTCATTTTACAAAATGACAAGGCTAGTTAATCACAATTCACGACCAGATATAATGCAAACATAAATCCCATTGCATCATGTACTTGTATTTGCATATTCACATCCCCGACAATGCTCTTGAGCAATAGGAATATTTGCCCAAACCATCACATCAATGAGGGGTTGCCCAACCCAAAGTGGCGCAAATGCCACATTTTTATGAATCTGCCGTCGGCCATAGTGATCCGGGAGTCCCGTGTGATAGGGCGCGAAAATTATTTTGCCATTTGTGAAGCTTTAGAAGGCACAAGTGTCATTTAAGAGTGGGTGACATCTTTTGTCATTTTGACAGACATGAATGGCTCATTTATAAGTGCCTTGCAATTAATAGATTCATTTCGATCTTCTCACTCAAAACAATATGCTGGATCATTCATTCAAGTTGCGGAGGATCTCCTCCTAAATGAGGTAATGACCTTTTCAATCTCTCTTATTGCCATAGAAGGGCACCTACTTGGATAAACATGCACAAAATGATACTTACATAAGCTCATCTATTTGTCATCTAATTGGCCAAAGTTTTTTTCTCACTCCATAGAGTACATTTAATTAATGTGGCTACAATATTTTACTTCTAGCTAGAATATGTATCAAATATCATGCACATGACATATAATTATATTGTGTACTTTTTTGCCATTCCAATTTGGTTTTTTGCTTTAATGGTGTTTAGTTGAATGACCACAACATGCTTCCATACTTACCAACCAAACGAAGTGCATGTGGAAGAACATTATCTTTTTAATTGAAGGCTGTGTATCTATATTAATATATGTATGGAAATATTACATGATATGCTCGGGAGCATTTAAAGGAAGAACCATTTTGAAAGGGTAGGTTAAGGACCCTGAAAAAACAAAATTATCTGAAAACCAAAGTCATAATAGTACAAATAATTTGAAAAATTGTATGAAGAGTAGTTCAGCTGTTGGAAAATCTTCTTTTCTTGGGCTCCCTTCGAGAGTGATCCTTTCTGCCCATGCCTTTATTGGCCACAATGAAACATTATCGCTTATTTCATATCCCAAAATGCTTCCTCCTTGCCTATTGCTGAGGTCGTGACCAGCACTATCGAACGATGATAATTTGCTTCTATGTGACGATTACATAGGGAAATGTGCCCCCACAGGCTCCTGCGTAGAGTTCAGGTTGGCTCACCCTCATATATAGGCTCGCAAATGCACACTCCATGCAAAGGTTTCTTGAGACACATTACCCCTAACAATATAATAATTGGATCGATTGAATGCTTTTTAGTTCTGCCATGTAGCGCACTAACCCATTGCAGATTAACGGAAGCTAGCCTCAACATTCCGCTTTCATCCATGTTTTGGTTCATAATTTGGCACATGTTGATTGCTTCCCAGTTACATGTTGTGGGTCTGCAATAGAGGGATACCCATTCCCAGCTGCCGCCGGTTGTGAGGCCCCTCCCTCCATTAGAATGGAGTCTATTACCTTACTATCATACATAATAATCTATCTTATTGTCATTGTATTCGTCATTCCAGCTCCCCAAGCTTGCACCGCACCTAAAAGTATGTGGGGTAACATTATCCTTAATATAATATTCTATCTATTGTCATTGCATTCACTATTGGGGGTGTACATTTGGACCATACCTTACGGATGCCTTTAAATTAAGGTTCTATGGGTGGCAATGGCAACTTTAAAAAATGGCCATTATTATTTTCACGTATTTGCTAATATACCTCTGTATTATAAGAAAATATTAAAATGCCCTAGTAGACAATCAAAAGATGGTGCTTCTTCTAAATCTGTTTCATAGATTCTTTTTTTTTTTTAGTGAAAGTTGTAAGAGAAAAGCTATGGAACTTGGAAAGTTCGTGAATGACGATCCTTACGTTCTAGAATTTGGCCGCACTGGCATGTGGGCTTTTGATCCTCAAAAGATCCATACATTCTCTGATGGAGAATGACAAGAAACCATCGACTTCCCAGTAGATGTGTAAATTCAAAGGGGATAGCACAACTTGACAGGACAGAATAGAAGAGATTTAAAAAGGAAAATATTGTCGGACTTTCTTTATTTTGCACTATTCAAATATTGTCGGACAATCATATATATTGATCAAATTCAACGTTGTCATTTGATAGCTGCTTTTAATCAATCTTGAGCATGTCGATCATTTTAGCAAGTACGTGTGAAACTAGGGCCGTTTTTTTTTTTTTGAAATCTTACTACAACATGGAAAGGGGGTCGCCAAAATTGTCTGAATGTCATTCAGGTGCTGACACCTGGCACCTCCCTACAACTCGGAATGGAAAGGGGGAGAACAATTTCGAGAACATCAAATTTTACAGGCTATAACAGGTAAACATCTCTTTGCGTTCCCTCTTCTTCTGTGTTTCCTATTTCACCCTAAACCGGCCATACTTTTACACGGATTTTGATCACCTACTGGCTGCACTAAAGAGTAACTTCTGGTTCTCAAAACAGAGGAAGCCTCTTTTTCCCTGCCAACACAGAACCGAAATGCATGAAGATTCAGACATTCATTTTGCCAAAGAAACGTAAAGAAAGAAAGAAACGCATGAAAAAGAAAGAAAGAAAGGGATTTAAGCCGCGAACGGTTGCATAATATGGTACCTTTCATAAAAAATCTTCTCATGGGGCAAAGATGCTTGATTAGGTCTTCAATACCGCATCTGAATCCATAACTAGAGCAAGAACAATATTTCCGACCGCATGCGAGACTATAGTTAGCATCTACAAATAAAATTACAAAAAATAACCTACTATACCGTGCATTAGACGCCGAACTGGAGCCAAGAAATGCCTCAACAGTAACATTACCAGCTCCATTACGACCTGCAAACCGTTAGTTAGCATCTGCATGTCATCAAAACCAGTAATATCATCTGCAAAAGATCAAAAGAAGAAAAAAGATCAAATGCGCTTTGCATTACAACAAGCAAGAAACAAACAAGAAAAGAAACTACTGAACAACTCCTTGCGCTCTCCGAAGACAAAATGAACAACGCCTTGGCTCTACGAAGAAAAAATGATGGAGCAGGACCTCCTTCGGCGCCATAGCCGGAGCTCCGCCTTCGACGAAAACAGGGGAGGACCAAAAAGGGGGTAAATTTTGGCTTCCCCCTTCCATGTTGTGCCGGCATGGCCACCGGTCCCACATTCCGGTAGGACCGGTGGATTCGGCCTCGCCCGGTCGCGGGGCCCCACCGGTCCACACCGGAATGTGGTCCCGGTGGCCATGCCGCCATACATCATCTTTACACAAAATTGTGGGAAAATTGAATTGATTGGAAAATTAGGGCATTTCTTTTGCGGCAACGGGGGAGGAAGACCGTCTTTGGCAGCGAACGGAGCAACATGTTCTCTCTTCGAATCAGAAATGCCAATCAGGCTGGCATAAGCTTAGTGGCTTCCAACACGACCTGTGATGGAAGCTACACATGCTAGAAGGCTCCAAAAAACGGTATGATTCTAGGCATTTCTTTATTGATGCATGGGAAATTTTGCTGATTCATCTCATATGTTTTCTCGCTCTATTTACGTTGATGCTGTGATTGTTTCTTAGGAGCCTGGAACGATCCTTCCTCACTCTATTGATGTGTACACAGTCACACAAAGGTAAAGAAGTAGGATTGTTATCTTAGGTCATTTTTAAGAACCTGGACTGCTCAAGCTGCTATTTCAAGTAGTACTTGCAAAGCATTATTTTATGATCCAGAAACTTGTATTTGATGTTACGAGCTTTCAATAGTAAATGTGAATGCTGTCCTTTTAGGTAGCCCATGTTCTTCCTACTTGTTCTTGGGAATTGCTTGCAGAAATTATGGTTTGTCCATGAGAATTTTTAGCTGTTAGTCTGCTGATCAGAGAATAGCTTGGCGTCATTTTCTGTAGATTAGATTGTGGCAAGTTCTAGTGGGGTCTTCCTTTTGCTGCTAAGGCTTGCATGCTTTCAGATTTTTCGTTTTTATGTCCACTCTTAAATGGGATGATTTGTTTTATAGGCTATGTAGCAGCAACGGCTACAGAAAGTTGCTACAATGGATTCGAATTTATAAGGCAGAGAAATATTATTGCAAGCTGAATTGTAAGTCTTTCAATGTCTTACTGACTTTTTCTACATGGTATGTAATTTAGAAAATATTTTCCTTCATGAGTTCATGCTTGTGGAACATGGGTAATGAAGCAGGTGTGCGACAGCTCTTCAGTTTTGTTTTCTACATCTGGCTTAATAGGTAATATTGGGATAATCATGTTTGATTTATTGAGTTGTATGACATATTTAAAATCATCATCCTCTTCAAGTTAGAAGTCTAAAATCATCATACTTCAAGTTAGAAAATTGTTACTGTAGGTTATGACAAAGTGCTGGAAAAGAATGTTGTGTATCTGTTTAAACCCTTTGAATAATATACAAATGAAGTATTTTACTATGGTAGCTTTCGAGTTTTTATTTTAGCCTAACTATCTCAAAATTCCCTATTCAGGAATCCTATCTGCCATTATGCTCTTATGCTCAGGCCATTTGTGCGGCAAAGCTTCTGCCATATGTTTTAGGCAATTGTACTGTGCTTACAGAGGTGCTGCGGTGCAAGAAAACTAGTGCATGCCTTAAGGGTAATGTTAAAGTTCTTCAACTTTTGATGATGCATAACGTGCATTTTTCTGCTTTTATTTATCAAGCTCTTTTATCTGATGTTGCATAACAAGAAGTGTTTTTGTTGCTTCTATTTATTAGGTTTTTCCTTCCTCTCTTTTCTTTAGTCTGTTCTATGTTTGTAGGATTCAATGCATGACGAGCGATGATATATTCTGGAGTTACTTGCTGAAGAATATGACGTTATTTTACTGCCTTCAGTGCTAGTTTATCATTAGAAAATATGGAAATTTCAGCAAGGGTTTAATCATTGGAAAAAATGGAAATGTCAGGGTTCAAATCCCTGAGCCCATTGTTATGAATTGCAAAGACTAGGCATCATCACTTCATGACCACATATACTTAATGGAAGATTTTCAAAACACCATTGAGTCTTCTTTGCTAAAACTAACAATGGAATGCTCAATAAAAATTACGTAATTTGTCACGTAAACTACCTCGATTGCATTAAACAAAACACTAATAATTTAATGGAGAAACGCGTAACAATTGGCTACTCATTTTTGCCTTCATAAATGGTACTGGTTTTAATGAAACAAACATTAGTTCTTATGAAAAGGTATAGATACTTTTATTAGAAAACCAGTTTCATTTACCAAAATTAGAGTGGTTTATAACCTATATTATTAATTAGACCACGTACTTAAAACACAACAATAAAGCATTATTAAGAACCAAACGAAATACCTACCATGGAGAACCATGATGGTGAACTATAGTAATAAATTAGCGTAATAAATCATCAATAAGAACCACACTATATAACTATTAGTAGTAAATCAATATATTAACCCACAAACTAACATTACTTTAAAATAGTAGTTTCATGTAAAAACTGTTGTGACAAACTGATAACGATTATTTTTTGGAGGTTGACTTTTTTGACCTTGAACCAGCTGAAGCAGAGCCTTCAAGAAACCTATTGAGGTTCTCTTGGAAATAGAAGCAAGAGGTACAGGCATGGTGGCCTCTCAAACTGAGAGTGCAAAGAGAGATAGAAAGTTCGACTGGGAGGGAGCACCACCTAAGGTATAAGTTTATATTGGCACGTCTGTATTCCTACTAATGGGTATAAATTTGTACCAAACCTCCTATGTTTTTTAGTTGCAGAACTTTGTCTGAACATTTTTTGCAACATATGCCAATATATATTTATTAGTTCAAGAAGTAGCTCTGTAACAATCCGTTGTAACATGTGTTAATATAACAACAACTTGATATGCTTCCTTGCAAACTAGTCATTCAAAAAGTTTGTTCAACTGCATATCAATGTGTTTCCATAATGGCTCGTTTACCCTGCCAAAATGGGACATTTCGTATGTTCCTCTTTAACATCGTGTCTTCCTAAAATGATCGTTCTCGAGAACAATTTCACATAATTTTGGATAATCATGGCCTCCTTTTTGGCTGAATTCTAGAATTGTGCGTTTTAAATAAGTGCGTTTTAATTTAAACATTGTTTTACACCAATTTCACTCCATTAAGTCTCTTTAATGAAGATGATGTAGAACTGAACCTCTATATTGAAGAGATTATTTTGTAATAGTACTATACTCTTAGTTTCACACCACACAAGCTACATAATGCTATCGAGCTTCTTTGTTGCTTTGAAATTGAAAAGCCTATTGTAAGTTTTAATTACCTTAGTCAATGAGTAACTTTACAATAAAACTCTAGGAGAATAAAATAATGATTTGGAACAAGGAAAGATGACCTCTTAGAAAAAGGCCGGCATCAAGTGATCTTGGGCTCCTTAAAAACTCATGCGTAGAGCTACCCATTGACATGTCATTTTTTATGTCTAGAGACTACCAATTAATATTTTATAGGGCTCCGATCAGGTCCAGGAAAGTACCGCCTTTTTTTGTAAATTTTTATTACTAGTTTCAGTTTTTCAAGATGGATTTATCTAGGGAGTGGGAAGATACCTTAAGACACTTCATTATCTAGATGCCATAGCTCATCTCTATCCAGTTAAGGTTTTAAGAAGATGCTTTTTAAAACCCTGGTCCAGACAGTAGTACTATATGGTGCTCCCATTTGGGGTCCTTCGATTCACACAAAAACATGGAATCAGATAGAATAGGTGTTGAAAATATTATCCAAGAGAAGCTACGTGTGCGAAGGCAGATACGGTACGCAGCAGAGACATGCCTCCTCCCTATAGAAGCATAGGCTTTATGCTTGACACTGAATTGTCAACAGACTTAGGGATATGGACGAAAGCAGGATGCCTAAAACAGCAATGGATCAATCATCTGGATGGCTCAACGAAGTGCATGAATGGGCTGGTCGATGCAGAGAACTGGCCGGATTCAGAGATTGGTATAAGGGAAATGGTACAAGAAAACTTTATCAAAAAGTTATGGGAGAAATGAGGCTCAAAGATGGCCTTTTATTAGGAAGAGGTAAATCCATTACTTGTTTATGCCAGTTCTGATTACTTGGATGCTTCCATCACAAAGCAGTTGAAAAGAATAATTGTAAATACAGAACTGGGTCACACTCATTGAAAATAGAGATGGATGAAACAGGCTTGGGAGGAAAGAATTTGAAACATTTGTAAATCCGGTCAGGTGGAAGATGAAGAGCATGTTTTCTTGCATTGTCAGAAATAGCAACACATACTATCGCAATATGGCATCTGCCAGACAAATTTTCATTCGCTATTATGATTAAACCCCAGACAATTAGGATGTTTCATCAAGTTAATAGAATCTCATAGAGAGTTTTTACTCAGCCTAACGAAATAATAGGCGCTACTTCATTGTAACTGCTGCTTCATGCCCCTTAGGATCCAACGAAGCATGATAATATCATTTCATTTGATGCTCACTACATATTCAAATTGGTTTGGATAGATTTGCTTTACCATATTTGATGCTTCATCATTTCAAGAAGAATTAGCAATAAGAAAATATGGTACGATGTTCAAGTACCCATTCTATAATTGAAGCATTTAAATGTTCCATTACTCTTTTACTTATATTGAAAATAGTGCCACCCAATTCTTGAAGGAAATCTGTAGGTGTATGGCTTGGGAGAACCAGACATCACCCTCATCAAGAGCATTTCGAACTACCTGACGATCTAGGATTCAAGTAGCTACTACTACCAAAATCATATCAGAGTTTCTAAAGTGGAAAGGCTACAACTTTACACCTTTCATTGCTCTTCTTGTCTAGAATCTTAGCAGTTGGGAACCATACGTGAATAATTATTGATAGATTCTAAGTTATTGAATCTAGTTTGTATTATTATCCTAGGGTCTTGGAGCCCTATTTGATTCTCTATTCTAACTATCGAACTTGCTTAACATTATGGTTAGATGGTCCGTCAATACGTTGTTATATCTTGGAACATTGTTATAGCCATTGCATTAAGTGTCTCTAGGTGCATTGTTGCTAGCCTTGATGGTCATTACTGGAGTTCAGGGTTGCTAATCCTACGAACCTTTTAAGTAGTGTGATTATAATTTGGGACCCTAGAGTTTCCTTGGTAGAGCTATAATCTTGTATGTGGGATATTCCATGCAACCTTTATGAATAAGAGCCAGCTTGATAACCGTACCATAGAAGGGTATATCCCCAGTACTTTTGTTAGAGTAATGTGTGGATTCTATGATGCTAGATGGATGGAGCATGAGTGTTGTATTATATGTTGCTAAGAATATAGTATGGCCTATCTAGTAGAGGTTCTGAGTGGTAGTCCATCTTGTGAGTTTAGACCTCAGGATGAAGTAGAATATGTGAATTGTCTCTAGGACGTTAGTGTAATTATGGTATTACATGGAAGTTATGGTTGCTTATATGTTAAGGGAGTTCATCTTCTTGCTTTGAGATGTGGCAATGAGATGTTGTCACTTGGTTATGAAATATCTTGGTATGAACCTTATTGTGTTGCATTGCTCTATGGTTGTTCTTGAAAGAAGGATGCATGAGGACTGCATGATATCTCGTATTGGACTAGTCTGCAGGGTTATTGATGATATTCTATCTTGTAAAGACGAGACGGATGATGTTGCATCTTGCATTGCAAACAGACCACCTTCGGAGGGGTGGAATCCGTGAGGCTCCGCACCCGTGCCAGATGGCTAGACAGATGGCATACTTCGGAGGGGTGGATGGCTGTGTAAACTTCGCATCTGGGCCAGATGGCCAGTCGGATGAGTTAAGGGCAGAGCCCTGTGAAAAGCCTATACCTACAGATGGAGTGGTCTCCTTGGGGTCGCAACCCAAAGATTACGTATGGTATATGTGCATACATACAGAAGATTGATGTAAATTAAAATATGCTTGTAGTATGAGTAGCTAAATCTACTGCCTTCTTATCTTGGATGTTATATGCTAGATTGTTTTGTAGTTAATGTTGTGAATGCTCCTGAAATGTTTCTTCCCCAACGTAGTCCTTGTGGACTAACTCCCTTGCATAGTTTGTGTATGCTTAAGAGGGTACGCCCTGAGGTGAGAATGCGTCATTCAGATGGAGAGTCCGGGGATGAAGTTGCGCCAGCGGAGCATTTTCTCGAGTCATCCTCAGTGACATGTAAGAAGGAATGACCTGTTGAGCTAGTTGGAGTTGTTAGCATGCCAAGCTCAGATGAGCTTGGTCTTGTATGTAATTATCTGATCAATGGGGCTATATTTTATTGAGCAAGTATACGAGTCTCTTGGATGTTTAACAGTTGTTATGTGTCGGTGCAATGGCCTAGGCCAAGGGGCTAGGTCCGTTTCAGTATTGGACAATCAGATGGCTCCCTAATGTCATATCACGACAACCAATGGCAATCAATCACCTGCTAACTCACGTAATGCAGAGAAAACTTTGATCTTAACAATCTAGATCTCAAAAATTTGTTTAGGCTTTAAAGTCGTTTTACATAGACTCCACCCAAATTACTATGCTTGGTTGAGTTCAATTTTGTATGTGCTCAGAGCAAAATAAGATCAAATGGCTTTCCAACAATCCTCAGAAGATATGCTCTATGAACAGATTGTCGCTCCTTTGTTAGTGTCGTTTGGGTTCCTTTGGCAGAGATTAACCATGAATCTCATCTTAAATGTGCAGAGAATTTAGCAACATACTTTGTTATTCAACCAGGAAATGTGTCAATGATGTTTAAGGAAATTGCATTGCTAGAGGTAAAAGTTGGCATAATGTTATTTAGAATTAAGAGGTAAGTTTAAAACATTATCGTTGGTGTTTGTGTGTGGGTCCATTTTTGGTCTTTAATGCTTGGAAATGGCAATTTAGTAGTTGGTTTTAGAGCCTGCGTGTGGATCACGTTACATCTGTGGAAGTGTCCATCGAACTAATTCAGCAATCTAAACTTGTACTTTGATTGACAACATAAGAGGATGGATGGATGGATGGATAGATAGATAGATTGTTGTTAGAGGACATTATATAAAAGCTTCATGCTATATCGTTGGAGTCTTTTATAAATTAAAAGACATGACCGATTCTAACTAATGACATTATAATAATAGCATGACTTTGTCAAACTTGAAGTGTTTATATTCTCCATTGTTTTAAGTTTTAGCTCATGCCATATGGCATATTACAGTTTGAAGCAAGCAACTATGATACATGTAGAATGCCTTCATAAATCTAGAAGGGGACTAAAGAAAAAAATAAAATGAAATGATGTTAGAGCTACATTATAATCGTCCATTTATGGGTCCATTTTTGGTCTTTAACGGTTGGAAATGGCAATTTATTGGTTGGTTTTAGAGCCTGCGTGTGGATCACATTACATCTGTGGAAGTGTCCATCGAACTAATTCAGCAATCTAAACTTGTACTTTGATCGACAACATAAGAGGATGGATGGATGGATGGATGGATGGATAGATAGATAGATAGATAGATAGATAGATAGATAGATAGATAGATAGATAGATAGATAGATAGATAGATAGATAGATAGATAGATAGATAGATAGATAGATAGATAGATAGATAGATAGATAGACATAAGAGGATGGATGGATGGATGGATGGATGGATGGATGGATGGATGGATAGATAGATAAGAGGATGGAAAAGCTTCATGTTATATCGTTGGAGTCTTTTATAAATTAAAAGACATGAAGCCAATTCTAACTAATGACATTATAATAATAGCATGACTTGTCAAACTTGAAGTTTATATTCTCCATTGTTTTAAGTTTCAGCTCATGCCATATGGCATATTACAATTTGAAGCAAGCAACTATGATACATGTAGAGTGCATTCAATCTAGAAGGGGAGTAAAGAAAAAAAATAAAATGAAATGATGTTAGAACCACATTATATTCGTCAAAAATTGAATGCACGTCAATTAAAAGTTTATAACTTATCCATTGGGATTGTCATATATGCATGTCTACAAAGGAAGCATAAGGCATTCCAATGGCATAGGCATTCATGATCAAGTGAGTGCCCTTTGGTATCTCAAATCCTGCCACCTTGCATTCTTGCGTGGACTCGTGAGGAATCAACAGTGGTCCAGGAGGATGCAACCGAAATGTTTCTTTGACCACTGCTTGTAAGTAGACTAGGCTTGGGATGTCATCCTCCACTACAACATAGTCTTTATCAACCACTCCATCTATCCCCTGTTGCAACTTCTCCATGATTTCGGGAGACCTCACGAGGTCGGATAAAGCCCATTGCACAGTGACAGGGCTCGTGTCACTTCCTCCACTTAGAATATCCTGCAAATAATAGGGTGAGAAACATTTTGGTAATAAAACATAAATGATTAAGGGCATGTAAATAGACTTTGAATGAAAAACTTACGAGAATGACGGCCTTGACATGTTTGCGGCTGAGCTCCTCTTTAGACAAGAGAATCTCAAGCAAGTTGGAAGGCTTTACAGAATCCCTATTAGGTGATCTTTCGGCAATATGTTCATCAATTATTGCTTCGAGAAAACTGTCCATGCTCTTGTGGCTAGCTTTCATTCTTCGTTCATAGCCTTGAACATCTAGCCAAGCAAGTGCAGGAAATGAATCACCCAAGTTATGGGCACTGAATAAATAGAACTCAACTGGTGTAAACTCTTGGCACAAGCAACATCGCATCCCTCTCCAAGGAACCTCTTTCCAAAAGCCATTCTAGTCAGCTCTAGCTCTAGAATGATAATTTCTCATTGGGGGGTTCAGTTTACGTTCGACGTTGTCTTATGAGTATATAAACCATATTCTTTATTCCATACTAACTACTAGTATAATGACCAGCAAAAGAGTGTGTTGTTAAATTCTCTGTACATTTAAGATGAGACCCATAGTTAATCTCCATCGAAGGGACCCTAGCAACACTGACAAACGAATTACAACCAGTTTTATAAAACATGTCTATTGAGGACAGTTGGAAATCCATTTGACCTTGTTTAGCTCTTAGCATATCTAATATCGAACTAAGTTCCTCTTTGCTGGCCGAGGATAAATGTATGAGGATAATATTGACTGGAGTCTATGTAAAACAGCTTTAGGGTCTAAACAACATTTTGAGATCTAGATTAGAAATGTTATGCACTTGTAATTCATGAACATCGTCCAAAAGCCATTCTAGTCACAAAATTGGTCGATAGTGTACATAGCCTTGCGCCCAAATCTACCGGTCTTCCAGCATTGCTCTCTTCCAATATAGAACGTAGACCCCAAGTAATTTCTTCCTTTCTTAGCTGTTGGCTTTCTTGTAGCCGCTTTTGGGTGAAACGTTTGAGAGTGCAAAGCTTCCTTGTCAGCCTCTAATATGTAGCATTATAACAGGGGGTCTTTTTTGTATTTTTGTACAGTTTTTGCTATGGTTTTCATATGATTTGATGGGCGTATTGTGCGAGGCATACTAATTAGTATATCTAGAGCGCACACTGTATTCTCATATTCGAATGCCATATTATCTATGATTTTGCAATGGTTTAGCTTTGAATATTTCTCCATGAAAAAACCAATTATTTTTTAGTCCCCAGAAAACACATGCAAGCATCGAGCTCTCTTATTTTAGGGTTTGTGGAAAAGAGGGCATGCTTTAGGGTTCTATAGTCCATTTTTTTTTCTCTGAATTCCAGATCTTGGTTTTCCGTTTGTTCTATCCTTCTGTTGGTGGACCGAGTTCTCTTGAGGCAGCCGACTTTCTAAAGCAGCGACGATCCTTGTGTGCGGGGATGCGTGTTTTATGCTTATTCAGCCGTCATCAAATCCTACACAAAACTAAACTTGCCGGATGTTGCTACTGGGATTTGAAAGGGTTCAGAATAGAGCCGCTGGAGTCCCAACAAGAAAAGGTAATCAATGCCTGAGCTTCGATTTCTCTTTTCGATTATTTCTTGAGCTTTTTCTCGTAATATGCGAGGAATTTCAAATGGAAATCAACGTTTTTTAACCTGATTTAGTGAATACGGTGGAGCAGAGAGCTCGCCGGATTTGAGGAAGAAGAGGATAGGATTTGCGGATTTGTGTTTTCTCAATTCCATCTGCTTGTCTTTGCTACATTCCTATTTTCATAGCAATTTTGTTATTTACAGCATGATGTTGGCGCATGCTGCCATTTCCAAAATTATGCTTTGTGAAGTATGTAATCATGAGCTATTTGTAGAAACCGCAGCCTTCAAGAATCAAAGGCGATGAGGTGTTATCGCCATGCTTGCATTGTAATTGTATCATAATCGGGTCCGGCATGACTATGGTGGTTGAAATGTTTATTGGGGTTTCTAACAAAGGGCGTGTTCTAATTTATATCAATTCTCGCTTTTGTTTGGGCAATAATTATGGACAACATATTTTAATTATTTGGAAGACAAGGTTCGATTTCTATTTGCAGATAAATAAAGAACATAGTGCTTTTATAGCACAGGTTTGGATATTTTTAAACCATATCGTTGACAATAGCAACAGCAAACCTAGTGGGCCTCCCAGAATAAGCTTCGGCCCAAGAGGTTCCATCGAGCACAAGGTCGACTCTTACTAATGCACAAGGTTTTCATGAGCGTAAATTTGGCGGTGGCATTTGGGGGCCTCATACTTGCACTTGGCATTGCTTTATGTTATTGTATCCGCTTTTCCTTGTTGCATGGTTGTTCATGTTAATCGACGGCGAGGGACCAAGCAGATGCAATTGATGGGCGTATGTCTTGCCGACATCAAGTTGGGGAGGATGGCATGCACAATGTGTTTGCCGGAATAGAAAGGAGGGCTTCTCTTCAAGGTTTGATCTCAAAAGTTATGGTGTTGCCTATGCTGGCAGGGGGTTCAAATCCCCTTATTTCCATCTACGTTGACCTATATATTGACTTCTTCCTATGGCTCTGAAATCTTATGCTGAGATGGAAATGTAGGTCCATCGGTGATTTAGTGGACGGCTTGGAATGCCCGTAGGGGAATATGTAAGAGAATATGCAGGAAATCAATGGATGAAAACAAGCAATAAGGGAAAACAAGCGAATAGATAGGAATCTAAGGCAATGCGTATGTGAAATACAACTCTACTTGGCTATTATGGCTTCTACATTTGGCTGTATATATGATTAATGCGTATGTGAAATACAACTCTACTTGGCTATTATGGCTTCTACATTTGGTCAGATATATGATTGCCATAGTAAATTATAAATGATTAGTTAGTTCATTCCATTGGTTAGTTTTCCAACAAGGGTGGCTTCAACGTAGCATAGTGGAAGAGCAATTGCAGTTATCTAGCATGCGAAACTACTAGGATATGATGGGTTTAAATCCCCTAAGATAAGGTGTGGTAACATCGAAGCTGAAGAGGCGCAATTAAATTACATTATCCTATAATATTATACTTATTCAGGCTTCTTTACAGATTTCCTTTATTTTTGTTATAATGTTAAATATTAGATTTCACATATCTGCTACATGTTTTGCATGTTTTTACGTATGTTTTTTTTCGGGCCCGAAGGGCCCAAAAATTTTTTTGGTATAACAACCAATACATAACTACCATTAACATTAATGAACACAACCATTGGGTTTAATATATTTAAATTAAAATCCCCCTTAAACCCCCTTTGGTTTGGGTGCTTATTCACACGGGGGGTGACGTAGGGCAGCGAGAGCCCTTGTGATTATATTTTCCACGTATAAAACCAACACCATATAGTATTTTGCTTAAAATCTTATAGTATTTTGCATATGTTGTTATACGGTATACCAATTTGTGTACTTGCATACCCCACAAACGAGGAACTTTACGTACGGTGTAGATTAAGGAATAAGGGGTGAATATGCCTATCTAACAGCTCTCGTTGCCCGGAGTCACCCCCCGTGTGAATAATGCTCTCCATATTCCACAAAACCCATGGTTAGAGGGCCAAAACCTATGATCCGGGCAGCTGCTGTGTTGGGCCTCGAAGCAAATGCAAGGTCTTGAGTCTTGAGAAAGTGCCTCGCCATTTCTTTTGAAGATACCACAACAGCATTGATTCTCCCTAGCCTAAGGGACATGAGCGGGCCATGAAGTTTGGCAAGGCGAGCTAGGGCTTGATGAGGCAGAGCTCCAAGTAAATGAAGGTGGTCGAGAATCGGAAGTTCCTTTGGAGATGGAGGTATCTTTGAATGACGCCTTCTCTTACCAAATAGATATATGCATGCAAAAGTAAGTGCAAAAGGATAATGCCACTCCATGATATTAAGAGGTGTTTTCTGTGTGTAAGGTATGCGCAGAGCACATGCAGATGCAGATGCAGATGCAGATATTTGATGGCCATACAATTGCATCAACAAGCATATGTATAGGTGCGGGAATGGAACTTTCAAATGGTCAGGAAATATGCGCACGCATTTAGCATGTCCTAAATATAGCGTGCCGATGTTGAATTTAATTTTAACAGGGCGGGTTCCCTTGTGATATCACGACTATGTCCAATATAACTATAAATCTCTTGGTTACTAGTTCATGAATATCGTCCAATAATAGCATCTAAAACTGAAAGTTTCTAATTGCGGGGTTCAAATCACATTTGACATTTCTTATAACATAAGTAAGATCTATATAAAGATCTTATTCTTTATTCTTCCTTTTCTAATTATGTACATGTGCAGTTGAATTGGTAATCAATTCCGGAGATAAACGAGGAGTGGGGACGAGCACTAATGGACTTGCTCGAAACGCATTTAGTCCAAAAGTTTCATCCATGTCCAAGGTTTGAGGTTTTTGGCCTCCAGGCAGAGCCCAATTGAAGCTTTGAACAAATCGCGCAAGGAAAATCTGCACCATGAGCAACCCCAATGGCATAGCCGGGCACATTCGCCTCCCAGAACCAAATGGAATAAGCTCAAAATCTCGACCCTTCACGTCTCTAGGGTCATTAATGAAACGTTCAGGCTTGAATTCAGTTGCATCTTCCCACATGTTAGGATCCCTTCCAATGGCATAGGCATTCACGATCAAGCGAGTGCCCTTTGGTATCTCAAATCCTGCCACCTTGCAATCTTGCGTGGACTCGTGAGGAATCAACAGTGGTCCGGGAGGATGCAACCGAAATGTTTCTTTGACCACTGCTTGTAAGTAGACTAGGCTTGGGATGTCATCCTCCACTACAACGCGGTCTTTACCAACCACTCCATCTATCTCCTGTTGCAGCTTCTCCATGATTTCGGGAGACCTCACGAGCTCGGATAAAGCCCATTGCACAGTGACAGGGCTCGTGTCACTCCCTCCACTTAGAATATCCTGCAAATAATATAGTGAGAAACATTTTGATAATAAAACATAAATGATTAAGCGCATGTAAATAGACTTTGAATGAAAAACTTACGAGAATGATGGCCTTGACATGTTTGCGACTGAGCTCCTCTTTAGACAAGAGAATCTCAAGCAGGTTGGAAGGCTTTGCAGAATCCCTATTAGGTGATCTTTCCGCAATATGTTCGTCAATTATTGCTTCGAGAAAACGGTCCATGCTTTTGTGGCTAGCTTTCATTCTTCGTTCATAGCCTTGAACATCTAGCCAAGCAAGTGCAGGAAACGAATCACCCAAGTTCTGGGCACCGAATAAAAAGAACTCCTCACGAATCAACTGGTGGAAACTCTTGGCACGAGCAGCATCGCATCCCTCCCCAAGGAACCTCTTTCCAAAAGCCATTCTAGTCACAAAATTAGTCGATAGTGTACATAGCCTTGCGCCCAGGTCTACCGGTCTTCCAGCATTGCTCTCTTCCAATATAGAACTTAGAGCCCAAGTAATTTCTTCCTTTCTTAGTTGTTGGCTTTCTTGTAGCCGCTTTTGGGTGAAAAGTTCGAGAGTACAAAGCTTCCTTGTCAGCCTCCAATGCTCTCCATATTCCACAAAACCCATGGTTAGAGGGCCAAAACCCATGATCCGGGCAGCTGCCGTTTTGGGCCTCGAAGCAAATAAGCAAGAATTAATTAATTAGAGAATTTCGAAATTCTCGTTTAGTATGAAATAGGTTGTTGGTTCTCTATAAAACGCCGTAATTGGTTGCAATTGAGTAGAAGTTGCCATTTATTTTTATGATTTTCACCCATAAAATCGCAGTGTATCCGAAATTGGCATTTGTAAGGCTAATCTGAGCTCCTTTTTGAGTAAGAGCTGACCATTAGAAAGCGTAAAAATGTTCAGACGAATCGCGGCCGCGAACATTTAGAGTTGCGTAGCTACTTCCATTGACATAATAATATTTTTATTTTAAAATTTTAAAGCTTATTCTACGTAATAAAACAAATACAATCTTTAAAAAAAAAACATATTTTCTGCTCAACACAATCGCTGTGGCGATTTGCTTGAGCAAGAATGCTCTGCTTTATTTAAATCCTCTCAACACAACACAATTGGGCGATTATTTTGCTGAGCAAAACCCATGTATTTCTCTGCCATTTTAAAGTGATGACTACAAAAGTATAACTTAAAAAAAAAAACATTTGCTCAGCATAATCGCCACAGCGATTTTGCTAAGCAAAACTTGTGTCTTTTAGTGCTCATCTATTTAGTGCTCATCTAAATTGCCTTGAGCAACATGGAGCTAAAATTTACCACAAAATTCTGTTTCCTGCTCCTCAACATCGCCATGGCGATTCTGTGGAGACAAATTTTACCGCAGAAAATCCTTTTTCATAATCCGTACAGCCATCACTACAAGAGAATGAGGTTTTTTTGTCAGAAAAATCGTCAGATGGACTTCACAGAATGGAGTATTGGCCAGGCTCTCCTGGCTGACGATTTGTCTGACGAATATTATCCGGACGATAAGTGTCGGGTTTAATCGCCGGATCGCCCCGACGCGACAAATGTCGTTAATCGTCAGATTCTCTGACGCACAGTGTCAGATTAATCGTCAGATTATGTGTCAGGAAAATCGTCAGAGTTTGTGTCAGGAAAATCGTCAAAGTTTGTGTCAGAAAAATCGTCAGATTATTCATCAAGCGTTTGTTCCACACTTTTTGTCAGAACTATCACACTTTTTGTCAGAACTATCGTCAGGTTTGTTGTCAGAAGTTTCGTCAAGAACCATTTTGTTGCTATTCTATTATTGCTATTGAGAGATATTGTTTATGGTTAGGCCAATAAAGAAATTTAAACTGTTTGTAAACGAGTTGATAAAATTTTTTGCCATTATCATTGAGATATTACTAATGTAAAGAAGTACAATTTGTGGGCCAAAAGTCAAAGAAGAATCTTTATTCTCTCTGCAATACAACTTTCAGACTTAAAAAGTTTCCAACATCTTCGATAGTTTTTGATAGTTTTTGACCGAGATACTATTCATTTACTGATTGTATCTCCCAGCACTTTGTCAATTCAATTCAATGCATGAAATTCAGCAGCCCAGTCTTCTTTGCAAGCTCGAGTTGCCACCATTAGCACTCTGATGCAGTAACCAGAAGCTGATCCAGCTGCTTGTGTTTCTTATGCTGAGCACTTCAAACTTTCTTGTTTCATAACCTGCATTCTCTAACTCTTTCGTTGACTCCCCAAGCTCGTGATAGAGTGCTGCTTAGATAATAGCACAAAGGCATTATATAGAAAATGGTCATTAAAAGCGAACTTTGAAATATGGGCAAAATGCTGCAGTTCACACCTGTTAGCTCAAAGAGAACAGCAATCTGAGTTGGCACATCATGTAGGGCTTTGGCCAATGTCAATGATGATTTCAGTATATCTCGCGCCTGTCCAGTATCATGCATGGCAAGAGCTAAACTGCCTAAGACAGTTAAATACTGAGATACAAGTTGGTAATTTCTCAATCGCTTATTGGTTAGCGTTAATCCATTTGCAAGTTTTATCCTGCAACAAAAGTTGAAGGTCAGATTAATAGATACAACAGTGACTAGTCATTCAATAATCATACCGTGCTTCCTGAAGATTTTGTTGTTTCATCTGCAAACAACCTGACGCAAATTGCACAAGTGTCTTTTCACGAACTCCAACGTATGTATCCATTGCCTTATAGACTGGATCTATCAAGTCCAAAGCCTGTTCTTTCAATGCCACACTATTAATATTTTCAAACTGCAAGAGAATTATGTGGACAGATTGTAGCTACCTGGGAAGAAGAATCAGTGCCACCCATGCAAATATAAGATATTGCAGCATAAACCTGGCACATGGCTTGCAAGCCCCTGCTTTCTGCCAACTGCAAAGTGTACACTGCATGAGGTTCTAAAATGATAATAGGGCTTATTTCGATTGACATCATTTGCTTACATGTCTTTACCATACTAGCCCATTAGTTTACTTATCATTAGGAGGGTGGGCAGAAGTAATGCTGCTATATGAAATTCAATCCTTTCTATAGGATTAATTAGACAAGTTCAATGATCAATGCCTTCCAAGACAAAAATAAATGCAAATCAACATCAAGTTCTAGTTGCACGCACATCGGGAATCTATTTGCAGGACTTGGATCATTCCTTCACTGATGTGCAAACCACATTAAAGCTAATTGTAGATTGAATAATAAAGTGGTTTGGTATAGAATATAACATATCATAGCAATTATTCCATAAAGAAACATTATCTCTCATTTACACGCATTGCAACCCCCTGTGTTTTGGATTTTAAAACTAAAGCAACAGAAATGGACAAAACAAACAACATCGTTCCAATGGTAATCGGACAAAGGAACATGCCATGCAAGAACAAAAAGAAATCATAATTCAGCTGACTTGCAAATAAAGCAAGCAAAAGTAAGATACTTTCTATACCTTACAAATTCATGAAGATGTCTGTGTCCTTACAAATTCATGAAGATGTCTGCCCACCACAACAGATGTACATATTTGCTAGCTATGTAGATCTATGTGACCAAAGCCTGCGGGTCAACAAACACGTTACTTCACAGTCAAATACAAATAAGAAATAGAATCATGCACCATAGCATATACAATCACGGCCTTGCGCTTTGAATCATGCAGTAGACATAAGTTCTTTGCCTCCTCTAAATTCAAACTATGTGTAGCAGATATTATAGACAAACTGATTCTGTGTAGATCTTTCACTGCTCCAAAATATAACGGAAAATGCCATGTATAAATACAATTTCAGATCTATATGTAAGAGATTTAATTTGCGAACTGAGAAAAGAACACAAGTGATCATTCATCAAATATGCAATTTCATACTTGGTCTGCTTCATTTTAATATGCATGCTCATTTATCTGCCTTTGCCATAACATCTTCTGCCTACAGAAATGATTTTCGCTGACACTAATTGACATGATAGTTCACTAATATATCCATGGTAGAAGTCCCTTTCAACTGTGGGAATAACAGCAATATTCAAGCAGGCCTACGATGACATCTCCAACAAAAATTAAAACAAATACAGTTTTTGTAGATGGCCAATTAAAGGTTCAACATGGAAATGTGACAAGCAATTCTAATGTCAATATTGCTGGAATCAACTTTCTGCTTGACTTGACTTTGATGTTGCAAACATCCTTATTTGCCATGCAAACAAAAATAGCTAGGAATGGCCCAACATGGAACTTCTTGTACATAAACAGCAAGAACATCTTAAAAGTAAACTTAGGGACTGTTTATGCTGCTGGTTTTCAGAAGGGCATATAAAGTGCTTATATGATCCTCAATTGTCAATGACTTTGAATGGCTCTTGTTCCAAATGGCCTTATCCTATAGCACTAGTTCACATACAACTAAAGGTATATTGTTAATAAGCTTCCTCTAATATTTCGTGTGATTCCAAACTGTGGAATGACATCAATATGGGCTTATAAAATAAAGCTAAAGAAATAGATGATGAACAGCCATTTACAAGTTTAAAATACAGATAATAACATTAATAGCACACCTTTTGTTTTGGATAGTGAAGATGGCTGGCGTTCGATGAGATTGAGTTGTGGATCAATGTACTAACGTAATGGGACATGTGACAGCTAGATACAATGCATAGAACCAAGGTTAATACACATAAGCATATGAAACATCTTGAAGTCATTTTCATCCAGATCCTTTCAGCAGTGCATTTGCCGTAACATGCTTCCAGTCTAACATGCTTGTAGTTTAAATTTTGAGTGCAAAGACTAGGACATCACCTTTGCACCTTCCATATAGTGCAAAGCGGCTTCCCGAAAGCAACCAACCGAATGAGCATAATGCCCTAGAAGAAGCTAACTAGGACTTTCACAGCCTTGAAGTATCAAAGGAAACCTTGCACAGAACTTGACAGCTTGTACCAGTGTCTGGAAACAAAAGAATATAAAGAGACAGATTCGTCTCCACCATGGCTATGGCTTACAACTTGCATGCCTGAATTTCTATATAAGGCTATGAAATTCTAAAATGGCACAAACCTGTCCTGAAAGAAAGAATGCGCTTGATCACCAGACAAGGGCGGCTAATCACAAGGCGCATCAGTTTTGCTCGTCGGACGTGAAACTGGGAAGCAGAAAGTGGCGGCAAAAAGAAAACAGAGGAAACTCGCGAGAGGTCGACCACAATTTTTTTGGACTTAAACAATATTATTGTGAAAAATAGAAAGTATTCCTGACGAAATATCTGACAAAAATTCTGACGTTTTCTCTGACACAAAACCTGACACAAAATCTGACGAATAATCTGACGCATAATCTGACAAAAACTCTGACGATAAATCTGACGCAAGACTTTTGACGAATAATGTGACGATTAATTTGACGTAAATTTCTGACGAATAAACTGACGAATTGTCTGACGTAACATCGTCAGAAAAAGCGTCAGAAAAGTATGCGTCAGAATAATCATCAGCGTAAACGTCAAGCAGAAATATCTCTAGACGGTCTGACGATTTTTCTGACAATTTTTAGCCATTCTCTTGTAGTGCATGGCTGAAAAAAATCTTGCAGCCATGCGATTTGGCAGAGGATTTCTTTCAAACATGCGGGTTTCTCCAGTCTGCAAATACAAAAATATTAAAAAGTTCAGTCTTTCTCAAGCTTACACATAGATTTGCGGGTCGGAAGCGGCCCGATTCGGGGCGAGGGTGTAGAAGTCAAGAAAAATCCAAGGGGTATTCTAGAGGGTGGGGTGCGGCGGACAAAATCTCAAGCATAACATGATCAGAGGTGGAAAGAAGGCCTGAGACGACTAAAAATCAACAAGAGGTAGAAGAGAACTTGAGCACGTAAATCCAAAGGCGCCAACGAATCATCCGTTCCAATCGGGGATATGGTGCGATTTGTTGCAAGGTTGAAACCATAGTTTTTTATGATAGCATCCGCAGAATCCGAGCCAACCCGAAAAAAGCAGAGCTTTTGAGCGAGGAAAAGATGCAACAGAGGTAGATCCGCATTGCATGCAATCTACCCGCAATAGAAGAATCGGTCCCTCCTTTTTCTATTTTTGGTCGAGGTCCAACCTTTAAGGGTATAATCGCTTGTCTCCCGCTTCAAATCGCTTGCATTAAGCCATCGAGCTTGCCAAGTCTTCTCAAACCTAAAGAACCCGAAAGGATCGTGGTGTAGGACGGAAGGGCAGCCTATGGCGACGCCCCTGGCTATGGCGTACTGGAGATTTGACCTTCTTATGGCGACTTTTCTAAGACCGGGCGCTTGATCTTGGACCTCCGCTGATGGCAAAACCTCGGCTATGGCGCTTTGAAGCTTGAGTTCTGGAGATGCTTGTCGACAACCAAAAGATGGTACCGCAGAGGGAAATAAAATTCTCTCTCTTGTTCAAATTTTAAATTATCCCGCCTATCTTGGGCGGGACAAATTTAATGGAGGATGATGACTTTTTGACTTGTGGTTGGGCGGGACAATTTCAAATTAAAGTTGAGTACTTTTGGCTTGTGGTGGACCTGAAGAGGTGCACTCGAAATTCTCAAAATCAGCTTATTTTCTCCAAATAATTAATTCGTGCTTAAATGCAAGGTCTTGAGTCTTGAGAAAGTGCATCGCCATTTCTTTTGAAGATACCACAATAGCATTGATTCTCCCTAACCTAAGGGACATGAGCGGGCCATGCAGTTTGGCAAGGCGAGCTAGGGCTTGATGAGGCAGAGCTCCAAGTAAATGAAGGTGGCCGAGAATCGGAAGTCCCTTTGGAGATGGAGGCATCTTTGAATAACGCCTTCTCTTACCAAATAGATATATGCATGCAAGAAGGAAAGTAAGTGCAAAAGTATAATGCCACTCCATGATATTAAGAGGTTTTTTGTGTGTAATGTATGCGCAGAGCAGATGCAGATGCAGATATTTGATAGCCATACAATTGCATCAACAAGCATATTTATAGGTGTGGGAATGGAACTTTGAAATGGTCAGGAAATATGCGCACGCATTTAGCATGTCCAAAATATAGCATGCCGATGTTGAATTTTATTTTAACAGGGGGGTTCCTGTGATATAACTGTGATATAACGACTATGTCCAATATAACTATAAATCTCTTGGTTACTGATTTCATGGGTAGTTTAACTAACGTATTATATTAGGACCATTGTTCTTAAGAAAAAACCAAGAACTTTCTAAGAGTTTTACATTGATTGTGCTCCGCCTTTTCTAGCCCCAAACGTCCACATCAGATTTTGAGAACATATAGCCAGATGCTTTTTCTGTACATCAGATTTTGAGAACATATAGCCAAATGCTTTTTCTGTACATATATGTACATCCGTTGTGTACATATAGCCAGATGCTTTCTCTGTTTCGCCTTTGCTCAGAACGTAGTTTAGCTATGAATTTCTGCCTTTTTTTTATCTGTTTTAAGAAGCTTCAAAAGCGTACTGTCTTCAAAAGCGTACAGTCCGTGTTTTAAGAATCAATCATTGGTAAGATGGCAAGTAAGTATGCCAGATTAGATTTCTGTAAATCAATTTGGTAGTAGAAAAGGTACCAGGCTGCTTCTTCCGTCAAAGCAGCTGCTTCTTTATTTCAGGCTGAATAAAAGTAAGTACATGCTCATTTGCAGACTAAAACACAGTGAAATTACAGCCAAAGAAGAATAAGCTATGGATATTGAAGCTTCAGGAGCCCATTTCCCCAAAGTAAGGCCGGAGGATTTGTCTTCATAACCTGAGTTTGGCTTTGAAAAGAAATACCAACCCAATTCAAGCAAGCGATTTACACTTACAGATATTGAAACCAATGCTGCATCATTTCATTAAACTCTACAATCCTTTTGCCAAGGAAATCCCAAAATGACGCCCTGCCTGGCCCCGATGCCCTTCGTGTTTTCCACTGCACCGCTTGGTCAGATAACACTAACTAAACATAAAAATATTCAAAGATCGTATATCAAATTCGAGTTTTGGCTGCATCAAATGCTGCAGTGCAATTCCATTCCACGACGTTCCTGACCAGAAATTGCTTAAAGTTCTATTATTTTCCATGCCGAAAACAACGCCAACGGCAATGTTTTATTTTTCCTTACATTTGGTTTGGTGGAAGCTCAATATCATAAATTATGATATTGTTCGAAAAAAGTGAGGTTAACCTTACGTTTTGTCCTAAAAAATTTGCGAATGTCCAGATGTTGTTGACATAAGTAGGACATGCTGTCCTAAAAAAAAAAAAAGGGTTGAATTGGACTTTGTCCTATTTCTGAGGAGGAGGACTTTGTCCTACTCGTTTTAAGTGGAGGAGGATTTTTTTTACTATGTATATTTTATCTCATGTTACTTATCTCTTATCTCAATATACATAGAAATTAACCTTTTTAAATATTAGCCAAACAAAAAACGTTAAGTTACCTTTGCTTTTTCATAAAATAATTAAAATCAACTTTTTTTTTTTTACTTTGGAGCATTTTCCCTTTTTTTTTTTTGAAGAACTGTGTCAGCAATATATTAAAAGAATGATAATGTTACAAAGCAAGTGAGGAGGAAGGAGAATCGCCCAAAGAGACAAGGTGATACCTCGACACTCCACAACAATAAAGAACTCTCTCTATCATTGCATAAACCGCCATCACCATCTACCACACCCAAGAAGTCCCGCCAAATGGAAAACTTCCGCTCTACTAATCCAGGGAACACCAAAAGCTTTGAAATAGCTTGTACCGAGTCGAGGAATCGGAGAGGCTGCAGTCTTTGAATCCCGAAGATCCACAACCGCCCGCTTCCAAATCAACCACACCAACCAAGCCACGCCACGGATGCAAGGCTTCTTTGCCCGTCTGGCGGCCAAGCACCGAGGATATACATGAAGCGGCAATTGTTGGCTATTCAATCTCACCCGAAACAGAGCCACGACCCAATCCGGGCAACCCGCAAGTGAGGGCATAAAACCGGACAATGCTCCACGGTCTCCACGATGAAGGCCACAACAAGGGCAAAGAGGGCTCACACCGCCTAAAACCGACTCACAAGGACATTCACCCCGATCAGCCGGTTGCACCACCCGCCACGAAGCACCAGAACCGATTGGGGAAGTGAGCTCCATGTCCACGCCCAAACCGAAGCCATCGAGAACCCGAGAAGCCGCGAGACCACTTGCACGGGGGCAGTGTCATGAATAGCCAACACCCGGTAACAAGACCGCACAAAACAAGAAGATACAACATCCGGATGAACCTTCAAAACCTGCACCACCACATCACCCCGAGGGACTATAGGTATGTGTAGCGGAATACCCCGCCACTTGTTCCCGTGAGATAGCCCTGTCCATCGTCCTTCAGCGAAAGCGAGCTCGAAAGAACTCCCCACGAAGCTAGCCGACCATCCCAATACCAATCCTCCAAGGTGAGCACAGCAGCGGCGGCAACGGGCCCAGCGGCCCGCGTCAGAGCATGGTGGCGACCAAGGGCAAGTAATGCTAGGGGTAGAGGAACCCACGAGTGAAAGGGAGAAGAGTGGTGATAAACCGAGGCATAATCTAGTTGGAAGAGCACACGCGACGTGATCCCAAGCCCGCAACACCCCCGTGAGAAAAAGGGGATGCATGTGGGAAAGGCCGGAGACCATACAATACAAATTGCCCGTGGCAACTCTACATGCATGCATTCGACTTTCCAAATGCCACACAATGGCTAAGAGATTGCCACAATAGTGCCGCACTGTGAGAAGATGCTCCATCCCCGAATGCTCCAAATAAACTTAGAGACCAACACCTTACTATGCGGTGCCAAATCCGAATGGCCAAGCCCCCATCCTCCCGGGGGGAGACACTTCCACCAAGCCACTTTAACAACCGCCCCTTCATCATCCCCGCCCCCACACAAAATTTGAACAATCTTATCCAAAGCCTATATCTTACCCTCAGGAGCTAACATCGCAGATCTTTGTATACACATGAGTGCTACAAAGCACCGACTTGGCAATAGTGATCCTACCCGCCATGGACAACTTGCTACCCTTCCACCAATTGAGGTGTTTACGCAACCCCCAAAATCTCATCCCACACCCTCCCCATGGAAACATCCCCTCAAAGGGAATACCCAACGACTTAGTACACACATTACACGGAAGCACCTTCCAAGGGAATAGAGCCAAACAAGGGGGAGGCGGAGTCAATCGGGCCCATAATGCGGACATTTGCCCCAATTGTAAGAATGCCCGAGGCCAAGGAGAAAGTATCCAAAGCAAACCCTTCACATTCCAAAATTCCTCTCTTACGCCACCAAGAAGAGAAAAGTGTCATCGGTGAACCGGTTAATAATCTGGCGGCGACCATCCCGCATCCGAAGCCCATCCACCACCCCCTCCTCCACTGCAGCCAAAAACAAGCGGGGCGGTGCCTCGCCACAATCGAACAAAAATGGTGCCAAAGGGCACCCCCGGCGCACCCTACGCCTAAGGAGAAAAAGGGGAGGGGTTCACCCGCACACCACCATAGCCCGCGGCCGACCTATGCGACTTCATGGATCTCGTAAAAGCGTGGACCACAGCCTCAACGCTAACATCATGGCGGCACAAGAACTCCCAACGGACACTATCATAAGCTTTGGCAAAGTCAAGCTTAAGATAGGCAATGCCTTGACCTGTTCTCCTGGGCATTTTCCCTTTTTTGCCTTTTCGAAATTCGACCTCTGTTTCTACGTGGGCGGCGGTGGGCGGGAAGAGCAGAGAACAGAACAGCAGAGAAGAGAGAGAAGGGGACTCTATTCCGTTCCATTCCGTCCAGCCGATAAGGCATGCCATGCCACCACACAATCTAACCCAAAGGTACAAAACATTCCCAATTTTTTTGCTTTCGAGTTTAGGGTGTAAATATGGTAATGCTACCCAAAAAAACGCGAAAGCACTTAGCACTTAAAGCACTTAAAGCACTTGGCTGCGCACGGCCAAAAGTCATGCCGTAAATGCTTCCTGCCTGTACTTTGTTCTCGGCTAAGTTAGATTAATAATTATCACCTCTGATACTCTCCAATCTTTGCATTTTGATGCCATGTAATGTCAATTTTTTTTTTTGCTGAGATACATTACATGGCAGTTTCGATGTTGGATTGGTTTCAATAGAGTATGGAGAAAGTTAGAGAGAAAATAACAAACAAAGAAGACTGGTTGTCTGTTCAAAAAGAAGTAATGGAATTGCAAGGATAAAACTAAGAAGTAATGGAATTGCATGAATAGTATTAAGATTGTTTTAATATAGAGACGGAATTGCAAGAATGTATTAAGATTGCTTTGATACAAAAGGATCTCAAAACTCTGATTAACAAAGCTTGATCAATAATGTAAATGACGAAATATGAATGCACGCAAGACTACTCACAACAATATAGAACAACAATGATCATATAAAAGACAATGTTAACCCACTATTAGTGAAAATTGACCAACTTTGAGAGGTCATTTCTCCCGCATCCAAGCTCAGATTTAATTGATTTAAACTGCAAGAGAAAGGCCATAGTGTCTATTTTTTAGATGCAGGTAAAATCATCAAAAATTATTCATTAAAACTCAAGATATCAAATTCTGAGTTTTGGTATATTTCTGTGACAAAAAATCAGAACCTCAGAATAAAAAATCAGAACTTTGAGAGACTGTTTCTCACTCCTCATAGCTCAGATTTGAGTGATTTAAATTGCAAGAGAAAGTGCTAAGTGTCTAGTTTTAAATGCATGTGAGATCACTCAAACCGATCAGCACCACTCAAGATATTAAAGTCTGAATTTTGTATATTCTTGTGACATCAATTTCTGCACCCACCGTGTAACAGAAAATCAGCCAAGTTTGAGAGGCTATTTCTCACTCCTCGAGATCGGATTTGTGTGATTTTGATTGCAAAAAGAAAGAGACCAAGATACTTCTAGATCAAAATGAAATCGCTCCAAATAGATTGGTAGAACTCAAGATATCAATGTCCGAGTGCTCGTCAATTTTCCCATTTGGGAAAAAAAAAATAACGTAGATCTAGGATACAACATTAGAGATGCATAATACATTGAAAGAATGGAACAAAAATACTCTTAAGAAAAACAAAGAGTAATCAGATTGTCTCTTCTCACTTGATTTGAATCCTAAAAAGCTTCTTCCGGTTAAATGGATGCTTTCAAGAGAGCTGCCCACAATTCAATCTCAATGCATGTAGATTGAATTATCAATCTAAATCAAATTGCAATAAAACATTGTTAATTCACTTATGATTTCTATGCCGATTTGAACTCTAATTTGTGTTCTTATACTGCATTGAAAAAGAGAAACTCCATCAATCTTGTCCCGCCAATGGAGTTCCCGCCAATGGAGTTCCCGCCCTTGAAGATCCTCGTCAGCGATCCTTACCATTTCGGAGATCTCCCACCGCGGGATCATCCATCTCATCGATCCTTACCTCCACGGAATGATCCATCCTATTTCTGGAGTAACAACCCCCGAGGTCGTTGAATGAAAAAGCACTCGAGGGTAAAGCACCTAAAGCACTTAAAGCACTTGTCCGGATAGTGCTTTTTGGGTAGCATTACCATATTTACACCCTTTATATGTTTCAATAGGAAAGAAGAAAAGGACAAGCAATGACACATTCCCTCGTGCTTGCAATATTTTATAAGGTTTATGCATCGATTGGGAATTTGATGGATGACGATGGATACATGGAGGAGGCGGCCCGCCCGCGGCTTTTGCTTTCGGGAGACAAGCAGCAATTGCAGCTGCACTAGATCGTGGCGGGGCTCCTGGTGGCCCCAAACTAGCTGGTCGGGTCCAGGAGGGGCCGACTCTGGTACCCAAGGCAAAAGCCCCTTTTTTCTGGCATTTACGCTCTTTGCCGGAAGAAGGAACCGACACAGAGGCAGGCATGTATTCCCACGAAATTTCGCCCACCCTTAATTTCTGGATCGGAGATGGGTTTGGAGGCAGAAGCCCCAATTTCTGATGTAGATTTAGGTGGAGATGAGCTAGCGGTGGTCCAAGTTCTTTGTAAATCGTCAGCAGGAGCAGACAAGGCTCTAAACCGATGCATTAATGCTTTGGAGGCTATACCAAAGCAGGGAGATAATAAGGAGGGGGATCAGCAACCAAGGAAAAATCTAGATGAAAACAGTGTTGGTTTGAGGGTAAATCTTTTGCAAGAATAGACTCAATACTAGCACAGCATAACAAGATTCAAATGGAATCAACAAGGAAAGCACCTAAGGATCAACAAATAAGCGCTACAAGTAAGCCCTTTGTTCATTCGGATAGTCCAATGTCTAAAATGCAAAACTCAAAAGCGTTAGAGATGGATAGCTCATTGTCTAAAATGCTAAACTCAAAGGCCGGAAATCAGGAAGCCAGTGGCTCTCCAAATGATGTAGAAAAGTCCACCAAGGAACAAACACCCAATGAGACAGTTAATCTAGATAAATCTGTTGACTACTCATCTCTAGAAAGCAGGCTAGTAAACAAGGGAAAGAATGCTGGATCAGAGCATCATAACGATGAGAATGTTGCTAGCCTAGGGAACTCTACACAAAACAGGGGGACTCTCCCAAAAGGTTTAGCTTGGAAAGGCGGGGATTCAAGGTGAATATAGTGAACAAGCCGAGATTCTCGGAGTGGATTCAAAAGCAAACCCATGCTACTAACAGAAGCACAAGAGTCTCGGAGGCTCTCCAAGCATTACAGAAAGGTCTCGTTCAGAACCCTGGGGCAGTAACTACAAATATTGAGCCTGGATTGGTCAATGGCAGTAATGTGGAGACAGGAGATAATTTCCCAGTGGCTGAAATTGATCACGAGATGCACAAGAGGTATCTCGAAAGTTTGATCTCGCTCGCCAAAAGTGGGCTTCTTTTGGGGGGGCTTCACGGACTTGGCGCGAGGTTAAACTCATGGCTATCGGCTCACCAAGAAGGTTAGGGTTTGCCCCAACACCAATCGCTAAAGGCTTTGGGTAACAACTTTTTCTCATCATGTTTGACGATTGAAGCGGTTGTGGATAGATTAGTTGCCCGCAAGCCAGCACCCATTTGCGGGGAGGCTTCATTTTGTACCAATTTTACACGCCCGGGCTTTCTCCTAATAAGCTTTCCGCTATCAAAATCCCTTGCTGGTTTGAAATAGAGTATCTTCCACCAGACTTATTAGTCCCGGAGTTCCTAAAATCTATTGCCAACACGTTAGGCTCATATGTATCTCACTCCATTGCCAAAGGGCCTAGAATCTGTGTTGCTATCGCAGCCAACACGCAGATCCCCAAAGGATTGACTGTGAAAAGTGGAATGTGTTGCTTTAAGTTTCTACTCAAGCTATTAAATGGATGGGAAATAAGGAGGATGTTCCCCAATGTGGAACTTGAAGAAGTGATCAAAGTCAAACCAAGCCATGCAAACGTCAACGATAAAAATGCCTCCGAGGGTAATGACAGAGAGCATGTGCATGTGATTGAAGACGATACACAGAGAGAAGCCCCTCAAGGGACACATGTTCCCCTCCAAAGGCGGTCACTCCCCATTTACTCCCGGCTCCGGGAAGCTTCCGCTACCCCTTCTTCGTCCGGTGTGCACGGAAACGCTGACCCCCGAAAGTGTGCCAAGCTCTAAAGTGGACACCTTGGGTGGGGAGAATCAATGGCAAGTGGTGGCCTCCAAACATGGTATAAGAGCTAGAAACCTGGCCGTGAAATCTAGAGGCTCTCATGATATGGTGAACTCAAAGTGTGCGAGACTCCCCACAACCAATGTCACTACGTCTAAATATATCTCGAGGTTTACGCACATCGAGAAGGGGTTCTCGCAGTACGATAACCAAGAATACACCCAGGAGCAAAGCTCCTTGAATCGCCCCGGAAATCATAAAGGCTACTCTAACCGGGCAGATATCGATATGTATACAAAGAGATGACATGGAGATGCTAGAGAACCCATTTGCTTTTTAATAGGTAAGAAAAAATAATTTTGGATGCAAATATGAGTCCAGATAACTTAGGTGAGATGAAAAGGAAGAAAGCTCGACCTCTTCCTTTAGCAACTCACTGATGCCAATGATATAGTTGGTCGTCCCACAACTTTCAACTTATGATTATTGTCTCATGGAATTTGCGTGGCATCAAGGGTGTTCTTAAAGCGTGGGCAGTGTTAGCAGACTATCAGGTCTATGAAGGCGGATGTCATCCTTCTGAGAGCATAGACTTCCGGACTTTGAGGCGAGATCTATTGGCGCTTGGATTGAGGTAACTACTCCTCCTTTAGTTGTCGCTACTGGAAGGAACTAAAGGAGGCACTTGTATCCTATGGAAGGGACAAGTCCAAAAAGTATCAATATCTGTGCGGAAGTGGTAGATGGCGGGTTGTAATTTTGAAACAAATAACTGTATGTGGGGCTCATCAACATTTATGCCTCTAATATACCTGCAGAGAGGGCAGCTATGTGGAGAGAGATTGAGCTCTGGATAACTCATCATGGTTTTGGAGTTGAAAACTGGATCCTTGGAGGGGATTTGAATATGACAGATGTATGGGATCAAAAATTGGGCCGCAGTGAATTTGCTACATGATGAAGAAGTTACGTGGAACTCTCTTTTAAACGGCAGTTGGTTTCTCCCTAATTCCTCCATCTAACGCGCATTTTCCTGGTCTAATAAATGAGGGGGGGCATGGTAGTATAATTGCTTACTAGGCAGGTTCTACATGGCTAATAGGACGGCCCCTTCATGGGATGTGATGTTATGTTGAAGGAGAGCTTGCTTTCTCGCATTCAGACCATGTGCCACAAAAGCTAGTGTTGGAGAGTATCCCTACTAAAAGGAGAGGGGGGAATGTGCCTTTCAAGTTTAATACCTCCCTACTAGGGAAGGAGGCATTTTGCAGACCCTTTAGGACTTTCCTGGCTTCTCTAACCAATAAGGAATGCCTCCCTTCCATGAAGGCTTGGGTTAAAAAGATCAGCCTTATGAAGATGTGGATCAAGAAATGGGGCAAGGAGAAGAGCTTGAAATTCAAGAAAGAAAAAAATGTCGTGTATAACCTTCTAAGGGCAGTCAAGCAGGATCTGTTACTTGATCCCCATAACAGCGACAAACAATCCTTAGAGGAGGAACTGGAAACAAAAGCTAAAGCTATTGAGGAGGAGGAAGCTAGGGGGGCTGCGGTTCGTTCTAAAACAAAGTGGTACGCGGAGTCAGATCATGAAAACTCTAAGTGCTTCTTTAGAATGGCAGGGGCCAGATTAGCAGAGAACAGTATCACTTCAATTAAAGATAACTGTCAAAAAATACTTACTGATCCCGGGGATATCAAGGCGTTTATTCGGGACAGCTTCCAGGCTCAATTCAAAGCAGACAATCTCCCATCTTCTTATCAATCCCAAATCTCTCTTTGGTTGGCCCAGATTGATTGGGCACACAAGATTACTGCGGATGACAATCAAACTTTACTGCGTCAGCCGAGTGAAGAGGAGATATTTAAAGTACTATGCTCTCTGGCCTCTGGTAAGTCCCCAGGCCCTGATGGCTTCCCTCCTGAATTCTTTGTGGAGTTTTGGGACGCTCTTGGACCAGACTTTGTGAAGGCTGTTTGGGGGGCTTGGTCCTCTTGCTCGTTACATCCATCCCTAGCGGCAGGATTCGTCACCATGGTCCCAAAAGTCTCTAGACCTCAATCACTTGGGGAGTGGCGTCCTATTGCACTAACAAATGTTTTATATAAGGTAATCATGAAAGGCATCGCCAACCGTCTTAAGCCTATTTTGAACAGAGTTATTGGAAGAGAGCAATCAGCTTTTCTGCCTGGTAGATATATTTTGGACAATTACTTAGCGGCTAGAGAAGGTATGCATTGGTGCAGGGCAAAATTGTGTACTTGTTAAGATGGATTTTAGAAAGGCCTATGATTCCCTCAGGTGGGATGGCCTGCGAGAAGTGATGAGCCACATGGGATTCAATAAGCGGTTCATCGACATTTCAATGGGTATGAACAAATTTGCCTCTGATCTGTCTTGGTTAATGGAGAACCTCTTCCGCCTCTTTGACCTCAAGAAGGGTATCAGGCAGGGCTACCCGCTTGCCCCATACCTTTTTTTAATTATGGCCAACGTTCTCACAAGGATGGTTAATCTCAAAGTATTGGAAGGGGGCATCAATGGTCTGGTTTTACCGGATCAAGCCGAAAAACTCACAATTATGCAATATGCGGATGACACCTTTATGTTCCTCGGTATGACGATGTGGCTGCTTTCATTCCTTTTCGTGAGATATTGATTGCTTTTGAGGTTATATCAGGCATAGGGCTAAATGCCACCAAATGTACCGTTTTATGGGCTTTAGAGGGTGATATTGATCCTCGTGCTAATGGATTGGGCTTCCTAGTCGTGGCTGCAGGGGAAACAGTTAAGCTATTGGGTTTGCCCCTTTCTGTCTCAGATAATATGAAGGGTCTCTGGGCTCCTATTTTAGACAAACTTAGAAAAAGGTTGGGTTATGGTCCTCTAAAAGGATTATCTCAGTAGCGGGGAAGAATGTAGATTACTAATCTTTGTTACGGCCAGCTCTCACATATATATTCCTGGAATTAAGTCTTTGGTAGCCCGAGAAAGGAATATATAATCAAATACAAAAGTTATCATTAGAAAAGTTCATCCGGGGGTATGGCTAACGTTGCTGTTTGGTCCGAGCTATGTAGGGATAAAAGGGATGGAGGGATTGGATGTAAGGACCCTTTCACACGGGCTCAAACTCGGGCGGCAGATTTGTCTGGGCGAGTTTTACAAGGGGATACATCTCCTGCTCGGCATTTGTTAAGTTAATCGGGTTTGATCGTGCAAGATTCAAGGTAAACCATCTCTTCTAGGGATGAACTAGGAGCATTTTTTTTTTGTAACTTTTAAGGTGGCCCCCGGCACTTCCCGAGTCATGAGGCGTGTTCTTCATGCTTGGAGGGAGGTGCAAGCAAGATGCTCCCCATGACTATACCTCGAGAGGTGGGAAAGTCAGTATATTTGGAATACTCATGTATGGGAAGAGAATGGACGTCCCTTGGCATTAGTTCATCCTCGCATCTTTAAGAAATGGCGAGACCATGGGATCTTAAAATTACATCATCTTTGGGAAAACGATAGCTGGATCTCTTGGATGGAATTCAGACTCAAAGTGCAAAGGGCAGGGGAGGGTGATAGAAAGATACTACGGAAAATTCTAGGCAATGTGAAGCTTCTCTCAGGGTCTACTGGTCCTGAGGAAAAGTGGTCCTGTGCAGGTAAGGAGGTATACAATGTTGCTAGTATATATCGGGCCCTCTGTGATGACTCCCCTCTTAAAGCAGAGGCTAGGCTTCAAGTGAGTGGATCAGTGGCTAAGCTCCTCTTGGCAAACTCCTGGAAAACCTTATGCTCTAGGAGAATACAATTTTTTAGATGGGAGGCCCTCCAAGGAGGTCTCAACACTAAAGTGAAGCTGGTCCATAGAGGAATTGTGTCTTCAGATTTATGTCCTCTTGGGTGCCAGACTAGCGAATCTCTTTCACATCTCTTCTTCTGTCCAAGAATTATTGAGTTCTGGTATTGGGTATGCCCTGTTGTAAGACTGCATATGCATCAACTTGGATGGCCGAATGTTGTTATGGTCTCAGACAGAGATTGTATTGAAGCCTCCCTAGTTAGTTTGGCTCTGCATCGGTGCGATGTCACTTTGGGGGGGCAATCTATCTCTATTGAGAAACTCAAAAGTCTTTTTAATAAGGAAGTTGCTTTAATGGCATTGTCCCACCACAGGAAGATGGGGATGAGCTATAATAAGGGATTGGACAGAATTGGTAAGATTGAAGGATTTTATAACTACTTCAAGTGCCATTGGATGAGCTCTGAGGACCTAGAACTTCATGATAGGTCTAATGGTGGATCAATCTGAGTTCAGTGGAGAAGGTAATCTGAGTAACTGACCAGATAGGGTCTCTCTACCATTATGTTGTTGTGGAATAGGACTTCCTTTAGTACGCACATCATGATGCATAGAGAACCCATATAAAAGCCCTAATGCTTCCTATTTGTCCCATTGGGGAATCTTTGTATCTTTACTATTTTTATTAATAACAAAAAACACACTCTTACCCTCAAAAAAAAAAAAAAAAAAAAAAAAATTTATAAAGCTATGGGACCCGGCCGGATAGTTGCATGCTTTGCACAATGTGAAATGTCATTGTCCAATTTATTATTTCAAGCATCCGTTGCTTTGCTACACTTCTAAAAGGTGAGTCTCCTACCTAAAGTTCTTTTGAATAAAATAATTCAAGTAAACGTCCTTATCTATATCTATAATCTATTGCTTTTTCCTTTCTTGGTAATTTGGTAATGATTGCTTTGCATTTTGTTTATAAATAAGATTATCTTCATCAAAATGAAGAGGAAAAAGGACAAGTTCTTTGGACCCATGGATTTCTTTGCAAAAAGAACACCTACTGCTGTCACTGAATCTATAGCTAGTGAAGGACCAGAATCGGTAGCTAGTAAAGGACCAGAAACAGAAGATGTAAATGCTGCTTCAAAACAAATATTTGACAAAGATGAAGAAGAGCCAAGTGATGGGTACCGTTATTATAATCGTTTATGGGAAAAAACATGGAAGTGGTTGCGTTATGACGAAGACAAAAATCTTGTGTTTTGTAAAATGTGTGAAAATTTCTCTTTCTCAGGTAACACACTATCCATCATAATCTAAATCATTCCAATACTTAATTTATTATTAATGCTTTGAATCTTGTATTTAATTACAGGTAATAGGCAATTTGCAAGTGGAGGTTCCTGCAATTTTAGGACTTCAAGCTTTCGCTTGCAGCACGGACAGACCACCCACAAAAAGCAATGGAGCGGCATGAAAACGTGGCTAAGAAGGACAAGCAAATAGTGGCGCTATTCAAAAGATGCATGGCAAAACATTGATGGCGTTGTTCTCAACTTGTTTAGAAGCGCTTACATGAGTAGCACGAAGGAATTTGTCAATGCTGGATTTTCCTTATCGATCGGACTTCTTCAAGTGGTCGAGTGTCCATCTATTACAAAACCATGTATCGGAATGACCACGCATGTAGAGAATTTGTTTTATGTATCAATGTGAGTATACATCAAACTTTATTGAAGAAGATCAAAGCAAGTCCTTTCTTTGGTATATCGGTTGATGAGTCCAATCGACATTGCTACTCAACAACATATTGTGTTATGGGTCTCCTACATCGAGCATGGTGAGTGCCATCGCACTTTCTTGGGGTTGTTAAGAGTGCATGATCTTCGATGCGACCCACTTTGCATAAATCCATAGTTGAATATCTATGCGGGGCTGATTTGGATATGTCTAAGATGGTGGGATTTGGATCGGATGGTGCTTAGTTATGACGGTCATAAAAATGGTGTGGCTGCCGCGGTTGAAGAAGAGTTTTCCATTCCCGACTTCTTTACATTGTATTGCTCATAGAGCAAATTTACTTGATTCGGATGCTACAGTATGATGGAATGGATTGGGCACTAGAAATTGATGCTCTTGTGAATGGCATTGCATCTCATTTTTTCGTAGCGACCAAAGGCTAGAGAAGTTCAAGAGTTACCGCCAGAAATGGCTTGCAATGTATTACGTCTTGAACACATCAATGCCACGAGATGGTTAAGCGGTGCATAATGCCGGTGAGTAAACTATGTGAAGACTTTCTTCTTTGTTCTAAGATACACGGAGCTTGAATCATATGAAGTGTTTAAGCAGGTGACAAACTTTAAGTTTATTTATCTATTACATTTTCTTGGTGATATTCTTGGTGGCCTTTCTATATTGAGTAAAGTTTTCCAAGCCAAAGCAGTTGATGTGACATGTGTAGAAAGCATTGTGAGAACACAAATAGGTGCCATCAAGCAATATTATATTGCTGATCCAGGGCCATACTTGAATGCATATCAAGAGGATAGCCGACACTTCCCTATAATTCCAGATTATGGTCCTCCAAATGGCAAGATGGAAGGATTAAGGAGTTGTATTCATGGAAATGAATATCAAGGTTTTAAGATTGAAAGAGATCTAGATGGGGCTGATTTAGATGATGCCATTCAAAAGCAAAAGGCCTATGCATCAGCTATTTGCAAGTGCTTGGAATCCAGGTTTGAAGATAGCTCTATCCTTAAGAATTTCAGAATTTTTTCTCCTTTGCATATGCCTAAAAGTGCTAACAGTTGCAAAAGGTTTGGTGAGCAAGAGTTGGCTGATTTAATATCATTCTATGGAACATCAAAAACAGTTGGAAAAGGAAAGAGTAAAGAAATTGTTTCAGCTTTGGTTGATGGAGAAGCTTTGAGAAGAGAGTATGCTGAATTTAAATTGCATGTTCAAGCAAATTGGCCACACATGAAGCTTGAAGAGTTAGGAGCTGCTATTGCATGTAATGAGGTACACGCTAACTCTTATAAAAATGTGCTGAAATTGATACAGGTTGCGCTTGTTCAATGTGCAAGTAATGCCATATGCGAGACTGTGTTTAGTCATCGAACTGCTATAAAAGATAAGTTTGCGAACAGGATGGAAAGCAAAATGTTGGATGCACGGCTGAATGTCACTATAAATGGTTCTGACGATTGTGCTGATTTTGACTTCGGGGATAGTGTTGAAATTTGGAAAAAGATGTCAAGTCGGCAAATATATAATGCTACGCAGGACCATCTTGTATAAATGTTTATGAGAGCTTTTACTTCGTCAAAACATTGTGTTTGTTCTTTATAAAAACTCATTATTTTACCAGGATTTTTTTTGTTTTAAGGGAATTGGACTTTGTCCTACTACTTTTGTATCGGATTGGACATGTCCTGCTGAAATTTCAGATGTCCTATTTATTTTCAAACTAAAAGGATTTTTGTTTACCTCATTTTCCATAAAATTTCGAACCCTGATCATAAAGGTCTAGTTTTAAGACCATCTTCTTTTTCTAGTGTTTGGGTGTTTGGTCTACTAGTAACACACTAGTTCTAGCAAATACAGGTCTCGAGTTCGAGACGGCGTAGACACTTTGAACTGTTGGGCATGAACTCGAGACTGCGCAGAATCGCACTCTGAACTCTTGAGCATCAAATCCCAAAGATGCAACGTAAAGTGGTTGGGGGCAGGGAATGTCGTGTGGTGTGTCGTCACATGTCCAGTTGGATGTAAAAGTCGTTGGGGCGTCACATCCCAAAGATGCAATGTAAAGTGGCGTCCAGTTGGATGTAAAAGTTGTTGGGGCGTCACATCCCAAAGATGCAATGTAAAGTGGTTTCGCCAGGGAATGTAGTGTGGAATGTTATAGTGTGGTGTGTGGTCATATGTCCCGTTGGATGTAGGTGGGGAGTCAAATTCCACATATACAATGTTAAAGTGGCTGGGGGCAAGGCCCAACCGAGCAATAGTGTAGTGTGTGGTTACATGACTAGTTGGATGTTGCCTAGTGGCGTGACGTTAAAACAACTATCTATCTTTCTTTCCTAGGTTAAAACCTATAGAACTTCAAAACAACAAGCACTTCATTGCATTATCCCTTTATGAACTGATACATCATTCATCCCAGGCACATGAACAAATGAATGCATATGGAAGTTTACATTGAATATTTGCATTTTGTCAAAAATTGCTAGAAGAATCTCACTATGTAGCCTGCCCTCCTTCACCTCACTGGCAATGTTCAGTTCCAAATGCCAATCACCGATTTGTTTGGTCCAGGGTTTGGGACAAGAACATCTCTCCAAAGCAGTCCATTTTTCTTTGGCAAATTGTAGCCATATGTTTGGACAAATACTAGTTTCAAGCAAGTTCGTTATGATGCCATTTATGAGCAAGTTCACAGCACGGCCGATCCAAATGCATTACCTAGCTATAATATTTCTGGACTTTTGCATCTAGGTATTCCTTCGCAATTATTATGGCTCATCAAATCTTAAACATAAGATGCATGATCCACGCATCTTTTTACTCCAGAACATTGACATATCTAATGCACATCTCGCTTCTTATCTCGTTTATGATCCGCTATAAACTTACATTATCTTTCGTGATATAAGGGGGACGGGCTGAACTTCATAGCCATGGATATGGATTTCATTTTGATTACAGAAATATGGGAACATGCTATAGAAGGATAATATTTCTGCCAAGCTATCAGCATTATTTGTTCAATGATTACACAAGCGAGTGGGAACATGACAAAATAGCCTGCTACTATATGACAAGATTAATCATTTTTCTTACACAATATAGACATACACAATTGTTGCATATAAATAAGGGTGCAGAGCCAGTGTGGAAATCCCCTTTTTGTGGCCGCATGTTACTTCCCATATGCAGACTCAAACTTTATCATGTGCACTCAGATGTAGACATGTTAGACCCATATGTTGATCTATATGATGACATTCAGCAGGATAGATAGCTAGAACATGTGATGCTAGTTGGAAATTTCAATGCACGCACAGGTATAGAGCAACTAACAAATTTCAGCCCTCTAGCAAAGGACATGTTGCAGCTCTAGACAACAGAACACTTTTGGCTGCACACATCTACTGATGGGGGTCATTATACCACACGTTTGAAAAGACAGTTGCTTCAGATGTGCACTACATTGACTTGTTGTTTATAATGGCTATCCTCCTCCATCTACACTTATTGACAGGAGAATTAGAGGGGCAGATCCAGCATTATGTGCTTATGGCCGAGCAAGATTTGCACCTTGTCATGCATCTGCTGGTAGGAACAAACAATAGAGATGAGAAGGTGGATTTAGATGATCAACCTTGCTTTTTTCAGTTAGACTGATAACTTATGCAGCTCCACCACTAAGCTACCTCCACATGTCTGATCTCTCCTTGGTATGCGACCAATAGAGTCTTATGCCCAGTTGTTAATAGAAGAGTTATTGGGAATTTTACAGCTTCCTACATTAGAGAAATAGACTAACAAGCCTGTAACAGTCCTTTTGAATGCCACAAAATGATGTTTTGGAAGGAGATGCATAAGAAGGCCTTCGTTTTCAACAAGCTTTTCTCAAAACATGTGGTTTGCTATTGAGTGCAAGGAGCTTAAATGCTAACTCGAGCTGGTAATTGATCTCACTCTTCAAGTTGCAGGCGATATGCAACCTACTAGAGATATCTCTTTAGAACAATGGGAGCAGTACTTGATGCATCTTTACGACCTAACGTGGTCTGTAGTGAGGTGCTAACATAAGCAGGCCTAGCATTAGTTGTAACAGAGGTAGATATCACTAAAGGCTTGCAACATCTCGCAATTGGACAAAGATGTAAATTTAGATGGCATGCAGGAAGAACCGTTAAAGTAGATTGGACCACAGACGGAAACCCATCCTAGAAGGCTTTTCCTCACAATGGATTGTCATTAGAGTGTTCTAATATATAAGGCATGCGATCCTCACTGCCTAGTCAACTGTCGCATAATCATTGGGTCAGCTCATTGTTGGAAAAACTGTTGAGCAGCAATTGGTAGCATGGGCATAGGAAACAGAGGACACGCACTTGCACAGGCACGGTTTAGACCTAAACACTGACCAATATAAACCATACTTTCACATTGCCTACCTTGATAGCGAACATCAGAAACAAACACAAAAATTTGTATTGTTGCTTTATAAGCTCTGCCAAAGTCTTTGACACCATCTCTAGGAAGAAGATGTGGAAAAGATTGATGTGGTTGGAAATTCCCCAAGAGTAAAAAAATGCAGTATACATACTCTATGAAACATGTTCAGCTCGAATGCCACCATCAGGACGAGTTACCAACAGTAGTATTGGAGTCCGCCAAGGGTTCCCATTCTCTTCTATACTGTTTGGATTGTACATTGATCAGCTCAAGAATTGGATACATTGTACATTGATCAGCTCAAGAATTGGCTTACACAACACAGGGGTGGAGAGGCCAAGCTTGCTCACCAAATCATCTGGCAGCTGATATATATGCAGATGACATAGACCTCTTAGCTTATACTCTAGCCAATAGCAGCATCTAGACGCATTGAGTACTTTCCGTCAGGCCTCTAAAGTGTGCGTTAATTTGACAAAAACCAAGGTGCTCTTAGTGTCATCTTCAAGGCAACAGAGGCAGCGCTGCTTCATATACCAAGGTCAAAAGGTGGAAGTAGTGCAAGCATATAAATACCCGAGAGTGGAGTTCATTACTACCACGTATTGGGATACTTGTATTAGGCAATGAGTGAGGTAGGCTGGAAGGCTCTTTATGCCATGCAAAACAACTGTCACAGAGCAAAGCTTTACGACTGGTCACATCAATCGCATTTGTCCAGGGTGGTGATGGCACGTGTGCTTCCATATGGAGTGGAAGTATGAAGGCCAGTGATATCATTTTCCACTCGAAAAACTTGAAATGGGTACAGAAAGCCTTCACTTGGAGTCAAATCCAATGTTCCATATAAAATCCTTCTGTAAGAGATCAGGTTCCTACCTCTTCAAAGAGCTACTCTGAAACGTCACACGATATACTATTAGAAAGTGGGGAGACTCGCGCCATTGATCCACGATGCCTTAAGACCTTTTGGAAGGAGAGATGAGCCATCTGGTTCTCTATATAGATGTAGGAATAGGGTGCATACAAGTGCATAACAATGAGAAGCACAATCACTTGAAACAATATTTGGACACATGCTTTCTAAGCAAGCTTTGAGATAGCAGTGCTTTGGAGCTCAATAAGACATCACACTACAAAAACCATTTGGAGGAGTTGGTGTCCATGAATGATAAAAGACAATTCAATTTAATTCAATTCTATCACTTTATTTAGCAGGCTTGCCTCCCTCCCCCTCCAACCCCCTGCCCTCCCTCCCCCCAAAACAACAATCCTTGCAATTCTAGCCTATCCACGTATTTGCCAAGTCATGCAGAAAATGAGGTGGCCTTATCTTTACCTGCAGATATCACCATACAGTGGAATTAATTAGAAAAAACCTTCATTTTTGTTGTTGCTCGCATGAATGGATCTCGATAGAGAATGAGCTCGCATGGATGGATGGAAAATGAGCTTGACCGGTCAAGCAAAAATGAGTATGTTGGATATATTCTCCATTGGCAAAGAGCTTTGAAGGAGACGTTTCTGTACACTTCTTTTTTACAGGCTGGTAAGATTTAATAGATTAACGAGAAGTTTCTATTTTTTATTTTGAATCCATATTTCTTTTTATAACAACCCATTCAATTGTTTTAGGGATGTATGGTCTATGGTTTCAGGAATTGATATTTTTACATCCATATCAAATCCCCCTGGAACCCCCCTGTTATTTTGCTACATATTCTAAACGAGGTGCACCTGGACTACCACAGTCGTCGAATTCGTCGATCCTACGACCCAAATTGTATGTTGGAGCCTCTGGGCACCTCTCATTTCACTTATAGTCATTTATGATTGGAGGCGCCTATGCTTTTGAAATATGACATACGATTTCACTTAAAGTTTTGAGGGAATATCGAACCTCTATACAGCCTTTCCTAAGATTTTAGAATATGAAATACGGGGGCTTGAACCTCTACTAAAATAACTCAATATCCTAATAAAACTACTTTAACCAATGTACCTAGTAAGCTAATGTGATTATTTTTTATCTTGAATCTATGTTTTTTCTTTAAAACAACCCATTCTATTTTAGGGATATATGGTCTATGGTTTCAGAAATTGTTATTTTTACATCCATATCAAATCCGACTGAAACCCCCTGTTATTTTGTACATATTCAGAATGGGGGATGACCATATTCAACATCTGTGGTGTTTGTTACAGTCAGCATTATGATCAGGAATTCTATCAAAGCTATTCCAGGGGTATTGCATGTTCCAGGCATTTCGAAGAATTTGATCTTTGTTTCAAAACTCACAGATGCTGGTTTGAAGGTAAAGTTTTCAAATAGAGCTTTTAATATTGTTAAGAATGATCATCATCTTTTTGGTGCTATATGAGTTGGAAACCTTTATAGAATCCAAGGGATTGCCAAGTTTGAGCATGCCAAAGTTTGCTTCAGAACCACCTAATGCAAACACTCTGTGGCATTATAGGCTGAGATATAATGCTTTCAAAAAGATCAATGTTCTGATGGACAGGAAATTTATCAAGGCAACCAAAAAGCAACATGCTCCATGCAATATTTGTCTCCAAACCTAGGCCACTAGAGCACACTTTGGAGCATCTGATTCCCATGCCACTAAGAGACTTGCTTTGATTCATACAGACCTTTTGTGGTCCCATCAAGGCACCAACATCTGCAGGTGCACAGTATTTCTTAGTCTTCTTGGATGATTTCTCGAGGAAATTATTTGTCTATCTGCTCAAAATCAAAGGTCGGGCTTTTGAATATTTTCAACATTTCAAAACTTTTGTTGAGAAGTCTACTGGAGATCACATATTAAGTCTGAGGTCGGATAATAGAGGGGAGTTTTGTTCAAGTATTTTTGAAGGGTTCTGCATGCACCATGGCATTGAACATCAACTAAGTGCACCTGCAACATCCGAGCAAAATGATTCGGCTGAGAGAGTCAACAAGACACCCATTGAAATGGCAAGGAGTCTCCTTATAGCCATGCATGTATCTGCTAAATTCTGGGGAGAAGCAATCCTTACAGCTACCTGATAAATCAAGCTCCACATTCAAGTCTCAAATTCCAGATCCCTAAAGTTTTGTGAACAGGTAAGGCTATTCTTTTAAAATAATTAAAAAACTTTAGATGCAAAGCTTTTGTTCGTATGCCAAAATCTATTCCAAAGATGGAAGTTTTGACCAATCAGTGTGTGTTCATTGGATACTGTTCCAACAGAAAGGCCTTCAGATTTGTTGACTTGGACACCAATAAATTGATCATTATCTGTCATGCACAATTTAATGAATATGAACCTTGTTTTCCCTTATTACCTACTGAAATTTCCACTTTTATAATCCTACCTGAAGAAAATCCTTTACCATCTCTTCCTCTTTATATGCTATCACCTTCCACTTCCATACCATCTCCACTTCCCTCTCTTATTGCAAATCATACCATCTCTGATTTAGTTACCTTTTCATCAATCTCCTCAGATCACCACGAGCCTTATCTTCCTCATCCCTCCACCTTTGAAACACCTATTGCTGTCTCTCGACCTACACGCACTCGAAAACTTCCTACTATTTGCAAGACTATGTTATGCGTGCTGAAGAACATGTTCCTGGACTGAACCTGATACATATCAAGAAGCCATGAATTGCCTGGCCAAACCACACTAGGAGGAAGCTATGCGCACAGAATTGAGATTTATTCGAGAAGCAGGAACTTGGATTTTAGTTCCAAGCTAGTTGACAGGACTATTATTTGATCCAGGTGGGTATACAAAGTCAAGTATAGGAGCAATGGAACTATTGAAGATATAAAGCTTATCTTGTAGCAAGAGACTTTACACAGGTGCTAGGAATTGACTTCGACAGAACATTTGCACCAGTTGTGGGGATGCCTTCAATCAAAACACTTCTGGCATATGCTTGTCAGAAAAAAAAATTTATTCATCAAATGAATGTCACTAATGCTTTTTTGCATGGAGATCTGCAGGAAGAGTTATATCTTCAACAACCTACAGGTTTTGAAGAGGGAATCAATCTAGTGTGCATATTACACAAAGCTTTGTATGGATTATGCCAAGCCTCTCGAACCCGGTACTCCAAACTAAACGCTACTCTCTTATCTCTGAATTTTTAAACGAGTGCTTTAGATCCTAGTGTTTATTTTCGTTTACATCCTAGTCCTTTGTTCATCCTATGCTATGTTGATGATTTGGTCATTGCCTCAACCTCTGAATCTGATCTTAACACTCTTAAGTTGCAGCTACATCAGCAATTTCGTATGAAAGACCTTGGGTCAATTCACCACTTTCTAGGCATTGCAATTCAATATGATCAAGACCTAGGCTCCCTATATTTGCATCAAGAAAAATATCTTTTTGACTTAATCCAAATTGCCAATGGTCCATGTGATCATAAGAGAATGAGAATGAGAATGAGAATGAGAATAATTTTTTATCGTCCACTGAGGCCAATCGGCCTATGGGACCCACAAGGAGCGCAGCAAACTTATTACTGTCTAGGTTAAAGAACCCCCGCCCCGAAGGGTTTTCGAGGGAAAAACCGTGGCAGTAATAAGAATGCTGTCAAACTGTACAAGTATACATCAATGTATATATACATGTCAAGTGTGTGCCCGAGGACATAGCTGATCTCGCATGTCCATAACCTCCTGAAGGTATGATCCCAGCACCCGTACGGATGTTGTGCTCAATGTCACATGTAATGGCTGGCCAGGCCTGACCAACTCAGTATAGCGCGTCCGAATTTGATCATATGCTGGGCAACTTTGAAGGGTATGAGATTAATCCTCAATGACTCCCATTTGGCAGCATTGACAGAGCCTGTCCTGGCGTGGCTCACCAATCCATCTGCCCGTCTCAATTCGAAGATGATGTGCCCCTGTGCGAATGGAGGCAATGAGTCTGCGCCTTTTCATGGGCAAGTGGGTACGCAGGTAGCATTGCGGGCCTCGTTAAATATCATTTTATTCGACACATTGTATCACAAGGATCACTCACTCTCAGGTACTGTCCAACGAAATGGCAGCAGACATGATGACAAAAGCTCTTGAAAAGCCAAAGTTTGAGGCCAATTTAAAGATGATGGGACTCATAGGGATTGAAGAACTCAGTTAAATTTGACAAAAAGGTCTGTAAAGTTTTTTTGAATCCTTTTTGCTATTTTTGTAACAAAGGGGCTTGATTTGGGGAGGAGTGTTGGGCATTCTAAATCAAGCCTTAGACATTTATGGTTATTACTTAAATAGTTGTTGCTTAAGTTATGGAGCTTAATTTAAGGAACTGCCATGATATCAGGATCGAGAAGGTTAAGCCTTAAGTTCAGGCATAGACCTTGCTTTGTAGGAGTATTTAACTTGTGATTTGTCAATAAAATATCATCATTTGCAGTTCTACTTTCGTGTTATCTTGTTGGTGATCATTGTTCATTTAATATTGCTTAAAATACTGTTCATTTGGGAACACTATTGTTTGATTCTATAATCCTAACAGTTTCTCTAGATTTGGCACATCAACACTAAAATAGAGACCAGGCTCTGAAATTTGCATTTTGGGCTTTACATAGGTGAAGGATCAAGCAAAATCAAAGTGAAAATTCGTGATGATCAAGCAAAAATATGAAGGTCAAGTAGGCTGTGTAAGACAATGCCTCCAATTTTTAAAGGTAGATAGCTCTTTTTGAGGTAATTATTTTGTCTGTGCATGTCATCATTAATGCTTGCACTTACAGAAGAGGGTTTTTACATCCGGGGTGCAGCATTGGTTATAGTCTATCAATGTAAGATCTTTAGGCTGCCAAATAAGGATCCTATATTGGGTTGAAAAGAAGAACTATAGATAATGATTTTTTTTGCGTTAATTTTATTTAAGCCCAATTCTCGAATTTCAAACTAGTTCCTGATTCATTGTTGTTGAGAAAAGGAAAAATTATATTAACACTAGACCTGTCCCTGGGACCATTCCTGATCCATGGACCAGAACTGGCCGACATGACCTTTGCCACTTAAACCCACGTAACTCACGAAAGAAATTTCAATTTTATAATATACCACTGTCATTTGAGTCTTCACTTATTTCTTAATAACCTCTGAGAATTTCAAGACCAATGGGGTCACCTATACCTTGTGGTGATTGCTCAAACATTGGAGATTTTGGTAGTTTCTGCACCAGTCCAGAACTGCCTTCTTCGATATTTCTAGCATAAAGTGACGTAAATCTTGCTAAAGTTGGAGGTATTTGCCTGTTTATCATAGAATACATTGAGTTTTATGTTCCCATATTTTCTTGCCATCATTTGAAATCGGTGGAAGCCGCCAAACCCTATTTTGGTCAAAAAAGCTGCTTGAGGTTTAAGAATTGTTACTCTCTCATTATAACAAGTTTTGATTTGATTCTTGTGGCCATGAGTTGTTAACTATACGACCTATAGTTTTATGATTTTTTGGAGTTTAAATAAGTCATGTTAACCTTAATATTTACTAAAAGAATCTACTATACAGAATTCTGGACAAAAGTATATGTTAAAATGCTCCAATAACAACCATCCATAATGCCATGTGGGCAATAAATGATGCGTTCTATTTATATCTACATAGAACATAACTTTTATCAACTTACATATATTATAACTATGGTGTAACCATGCAATTTTTGGAATTCAAACATGATGTACAACAGCCGGATTAACACATTAGAGCATAAGAAGTTGGGTCAACTCCATAATTATAGGTCCAAAACTCCACAAGGATTAAGCTAGTGATGTTTATTGATGAATTCAAGTGGATGTTGTGAAGTTTAGCCATGGCAATATATATAAAGAGACCACATAACATTTCATATATGCTTCTTTGGTTCATAGAAAGAGACACTACTTTTCCCCAAATATGCCTTTAAAATGGTTTAAAATTTGAGAAATGATATATATAGAGATCTCTTATATAGGTTGGATGGTCTTATTGAAAAAAATACCATGAAATCTGCTTATTTCTTACTAGCATAAACATCATATCCGTGTTACTGTTATAAAGCATTGTCATACAAATAGAATAACATTATATGTAAGTTATCTTTCATGTATATTATATTTTTTATGGATGCAAACCTTTCTTGGTAAAGTTGTTAAAGTTTACCTTGAAAAGGTCCCGTTGCATACATTGAAGCCATTCTTAACATCATGGCTTTGTCTTGCTGCATATTGCGAATGACGCAATAGCTTGCATAAATGAAAGAATGGCGATACTTAGTGCATAATTGTTTTCAAAATATCATTTTTACTGTGTCCATGAGCCGGGTGTATAACAATCAATTTGGCATTCAATGTGTGTTAACTTAAGGCATGCTTAGAGGATGTTATTGCGCTTGATATACAAAGTGTTGCTAAAGCATTGACGGCAATTGACTTAGACACATCTAAACTGTGAATACCCTTTGTCACAAAGGGGTCCTATAAGGCTCTTATCGTTTCTGGATTTTCAACATTCCAACATGTCTTATGCTTATCTTTTCAAAAACGTCATTGTCGAGGACACAATATATCATATCCAATATTTGCTCAATATTTGTTTCAACATTTAATGATTCTCAATATTTTTCTATTTTTTTGCTTTCAAACATAGATTTCCAATCTGAGGGTGTATTTAAAGATGGATAAGGGCTACATAAATTTGCAATATGAGGGTATATTCAAAGATGGATAATAGCAACTCAAATTAGATACTCAATTGCGAGGGCTTAAATGACGATACACTAAGTTGTTTATCAGCATGAGACGATCACCCTATGAATGGCACTTCTCCTATAAAATCAGTTGTGAGTATAGACATGGAGATATATTGACCCCTAATTTACTTCAATGAAGCATTTAGCAGATTTTTGTAACTTTTCCTTTACACCTTTGAACATAGCTCCAAAAACAATTTATGAGCTTTGTCTCAAAATTTAAATTCCTCCTCTCTCTTGAATTAAAATTAATCAAAACTTTTAAGACCTTTTTCAAGATAGTGTCTACAGAGCACATAAAGTTCATAATGTAAATCTGTAATGCGCTATGAATAAAGATACGGAGAGAGAAAAATTCAAAAATAAGGAATTGTTGAGAAAGTTTGGGATATATAAAAATTGAAGATTGCTAGGGTGGGTAAAATGAAAAGAAGCTAGCCTCCAAATCTTCATACTGGCCTTACAACGTGTCGTGCCCTCATATTTAGAGTGCTCACACTTTCTCAGAAAGAAAAATTGCCTTATCAAGACATATATAATCGATAATGTCCGATAGGGACGTCCACGTGGCCGAAAATGCTAAGCTCTAAAGCTTAACGAATGTTTTTCCCGGACTTTTTCCTTTTTGCATCAGAATGAAAAAAAACTAGGGCAACTCTACGGCGGTCTCACTGCGGCAAACGAGCGCCGTAAATGTCGGACACTGACATGTTATACCCAGCCTTAAATGGCAAAAAATTGGCTAAGTCCACAAAAACGCCGTGTATTTTTTTTTCGGCGTGGCTATAACATGTCAAACACACGGATATACCACGGATATGCCCGTGGGTATAACATGTCAGTGTCCGACATTTACGGCGCTCGTGCGGCAAACAGGTATGGCGATGTGATGTAATATGAGGAGGAACTTTGGTATTTACTCTTGCCATATCTGTGATGTGATGAGGGCGAGCTTTCGAAGCAGCAATGGCTACGGCGTCAACGAGAGATAACAGCAAGGCCTTCAAAAGGGCTGGGAAATGACTGGAAACATGAGAAAGAAGCTTGCAGGTTTCTTATCGCTATTGCTTACTGCTTGCAAGGTAAGCTCGAAATTGTGGCTTGCAGGACTCTTATCGCTATTTGCTTTGTGGTTTGCAAGGTGAGCTCGAAATTGAGTATGAGACTTCTGCAGGTAGATGCAGTATGCAGGGAAGGTGATGATTTGTCAAGTCCGATTTACCAAGACCAAATGCCCTGCAATCGATCTGCTTTCTTCATATGCTCTCCTGAAGCAGGTCTTCCAAAGCATACTCAAAAGGACTGACAGAGCAGGTCTTCTCTTACAATTTCCTTCTTTTCTTTTTGCTTGGAGATGCAAATGAAGAGATCCAGATGTATGTATGGCAGGACAAGGCAAGCTTACATCAGTTAGAGTTTGCTTTGGAATTGTTACATTGTGCAGTACGGTTGAAATTCAAAGAAGTATCTCTAAATAGTTTCTTTAGGGGTAAAAGCTCCAGCTGCTGTCCTAAAAGGTATAGGGTTTTGATCATTTGTTATTCTGTAGCTTTGTACTTTGGCCTTCATTTTAATTCCACTAGATTAGAAAGTAAGTATGCTTCAAATTTTTGCAAGAACAGTATTATTCAATTTGGGATTTGTTGTTTTGGTTTGATTGGTGGGTTCAAATCCCATTGGCACCATAGCCATAGTTAAGCAGCCACAACGTTTCCTATCCAATATACAGAGATCTGGAAGCTAACAAGGGTCCATGCTTATCTTGGTGATCCTCAAAATAAATCTTCAGATTTTTGTAAGTTTGCTAATGCATGCAATATAAAAGCTTGAACTTCTTATTAGGAGTTTGTAACATGCAATTAGAGCTGAAAGTAAACCTGCTGAACATCTGAGGGCGATGTCAACAAGTGTTCTTTGCTACATTATCGCTTGTGTTTTTCTTGCATTGACATCGCATTCCGTGTCATTGCATGTTACCAGGGATGTCCATGAATGATGGGTACACGAGAGTGACGAAGTCGCTTCACTAAACCAGGAAGAATCGGATTGAGCGGATGTGGTAGCGGGGCGGCCCAAAATAAATCTGAAGTTTTTTCAGATTTTTGTTAAGTTTGCTAATGCATGCAAGGTAAAAGCTTGAACTTCTTATTAGGAGAATTAGAGCTGAAAGTAAACCTGCTGAACATCTGAGGGCGATGTCAACAAGTGTTGCTGCTACATTACTGCTTCCATGTTTTGCTACTGCATTACTGCTTCGAGGTCATTGCATGTTAGTAGGGATGTCCAAACACATTAGCAAGCATTGTAACTTTTATGCCAGCTCAAGTTCAAACCGCCTGTTGTTCCCCATTTTCTAATATAGTTGCTAGATATTTATCATGTAGAAATTCTCTCCTCTAACATAGGCAATAATTTTCATTGTGGTTTCGCCCTATTGCTAAGTTGCAACATATGAACAAAGTTGCTAAACACATTTAAAACAAGATCGTAGTGCTTCAATGTAAAAACATTTTTGTGAAAAATCTTGGGTTCAATCTAGCATGTTTAGGAACATATTTCATATTGTTTCAATTGATACTAATTCATTATCAAGCAAAGAATCACTATCAAATCTTGGAGGCCGCCGCGATAAATTTCTTGTATATCTAAAGCAATTAGGTGACGTAAAGAAATAACCACATGTGCAAAACAATCTCCACGATTCCCCTAGAATGGCAATGTTGGTGAACCACACAATTAGGCTACATGAAATACAACCACTTCCTTTTCAATATTGACACCCACATTTTCACATCATATTAAGCCCAATGCATGTCAATGATCACAATAAGGTCTACAAAATTTTGGGTATGTATATATATTTATCCTTTTCCATCCAAAATGACGCTAATAGAGCACCCTGGCGCATTGCAGTTTGAGGCAAGAGAGAAACTTTGTTCTTAACTCGCTTTACTATTCTTTAGAGCGCAGTGCAAGTAATGTTGTTTTTTTTTATGAAACAATGGGACAAGTCCAACCTTTTTTTTTGTTACAATTTGAATTGAATTTTTTTATTCTGAAATGTCCTCCATGATACTCGGGTTTAGAACAGACACCAGGTTGGTAAGGAGAAATGTTAGCGGCGGCCAATACTTCTAGATGCAGGTCGGATATAACACAACCACAATAATACATAGAAACGATGTAGTTTTCATCCTTAACACCTAGTTAGAGCAAACACCAAAAGTAGGCATACGCCGTGAGATTAAATAGGTGATTTTTATGAAAAAGCGCCACATTGAACAATTAAAATATCTTGTTCCTTAACAACGTGATCCTCGCGTTTATAGGCTGAGATCAAATCTCAGCCGCTGGATCAAAGTCTGTTATCAGCTATAACACATTGTGGCCCAAAAGTTATGCATTGAATGCATAAGAACCTAGGATATTATGCCATCGCCAAGCTGTTGTGGCGGAAACAAGAGACGCAGTTGCTGCAGAGCCTGCATTCTTCGCCGGATCTGAGATAAATGCATGGGTCACGTTTTTAAGGCGGATAACACACTGATCCCGCGGGTATTATGCAAAAAAAAATTCGGGCCATTTTGTGTATGGCCAAATTGTCTCACCTCCGTCCTCGACAAGTTCAAAATTCTAAATCACGAGAAGCACTAAAGGACTATAGATATTGACGCACTCCATCTTAACAAACCATCAGGCTTGCAAAGGAACTAAATATACTTAGAATCAAGAAGCAAAATATTCATTCTACAATACGAAAATAAGAGGTCAAGTAAAGTAACAGACATAGGCCATACCTGTTATTATTCGCATAATGATTTTAGCATGCATAAACACATGCAGGCAGCACATACCTAAGAGGCCTCCATCTGGGTTCCTACCCTATTGACTTGAAGAGCAAAGTCCTTTAACAATCCTAAAATACATGATTCAGATATGAAAATATTATCTTCCAAATGGCACCACGGCTTTTCCATGTAGTTCCTAAAATGCAGAATGGGCTTACATCTAGCAAACGTTTGCCTGCTGCAACTGCATTATACTTCAAAGCAGTAAATCTTGCAGTAATCGTATGAAACAACTGGTTGTACAAAAGTTATTTGGAGGTTTTGTCTCATCCATTGTTGGTGAAATATTAGTCAAGTACATAAAAGCTCCAAAGTGTGACGTTTTCTTTGCAGCAATCACCAGTGCTTATGCCACTGTAAAATATAAAGTTGGAAAGGAAGTATTAATCAATTTGCATCTTAGTGACAGATAAACATGTCTGCATAATATTCACATCATGCCAGAGTGCCTGATTCAAATTCGAAGTTAAATACATGATGGCAAGCTTGAGTAGCAAATGAGCAGTAAGATGAATGATAGCTCCAGCCATGGGATCTTCGACGATAAATTGTACAACTTGCACAAATCTTATTTCCAATAGATATAGAGGTGTTTGCTTTCCAGGAAATGCATTTCCACACAAGACTATGAATTTAAACCAGCCTGGCATAATATCTATATTCCATTATTCAATTTGTAAAAGAACTGAGTTAACCAAGCTGAGTGCTCGGAATGGAGAGAAAGCAACCATAATTAGAACGGTTCTATCATTGCTGTTCTCCAGATTATTATAATATTTGGTTGAATGCCTTTCTCCGTTTTGTGGCACCTACCTAATAAGGCATTCTCATAGTAAAGGAAGTCCCAAGGAGTAGGCTTGGTCTTAAAAACTAGGATCCTGCTCTCTTCTTTTGCAATTGCCAGCAAAACACTTCTTCTATCAACTAAAAAATCATAATCCTAACCATGCCTAAAGCATGCGGGTAGACTGAACCTTAAGAAGAATAGAAACAAAATGTGTACCTTGACAGAAGCAGAAGGCCAGGCCCAGGTCTAGGAGCAAATTCATGTTGCCATTTTAAGTGCCTGAAATAAGTACTTATAAAGATTCTGAAACAATTTCACAATATTAGCAGACCTGATTCAAAGGGTTTCCTAGAAGATAAGTAACCAAAATCCAGATATGTTACCGTATGGAGAAGGAGCAATAGTATTCTGCATTTTCCTTGTCCCAAGCACAAACAGAGTGAAGAAAAGAAAATAGATAGTGAAGGGGGAATTATCTCTCCCCTCTCTGCTGCAGACATCAAGGATAGAGGTTAAAAGATAAAATGATTAATAATAATAATAACAAAAAATGCTCATACGGTATTGGCAGATTCTCTTGCATTATATAAAAGTTACATTGTTTTTGTCATTTGTGCATGTACCTGAGATGAATGATTGTCAGTTCATAAAAGGACAATGCATGGAGTTCCTAATGCTTTAAAGGTTACGAACCTAACAAAAAGAAAAAGCAAAGTGGTCTTTGAAAACTAGACGTTTCTCTGACTTTATGATATTAAGCTTCCACCAAACCAAACGTAAGTTAAAGAAATAGACCACCACCCTTGGCGTTGTTTTCAGCATGAAATATAGATACAACGTTAAGCATTCTATAGGCATTCTTGTATAGGCATTCTATAGAGTGTCAGAATTTTGCGTGCACCATTTGCATGCAGCCAAAACTCGGATTTGATATATGGTCTTTGAATATTTTTATGTTTAGCTTCAGCCCTACTTTACAACAGGGCCTACACTTGCTTGCCAAAGTCAAGCCAAATGGTGATGGAAGAGTTCAAAATTCTAAATCACGAGAAGCAGCAGACGTGCACAAACAAGGGATCTGGCCAGGATTTTAAGTAAAAGGACTATACTATATTTAGATATCATAAAAAAGAAATGACAAATGTGGAAACCAATTCTGAGTTGATTTGCCTCTGAACAATTTCAATTTGAAACGTCTTTTGAAATACGACCACTTATCAACACTATATAAGCTCACAACCAGCCTTGTGTATCTCACCAAATCACCAGCTTGCTCTTCAAATTGTCGAAGAAAATGGCAAGTTTCAAATATGGAATCTGCTTCGTTTTTCTTGCTGTGATGGCATTAGGATGCCATGCTAAGTTTACACATCTTGAATTTTATTTCATGGGTGGAGCGCCCAATACCTCGAATGAGATTGTAGCAGGGCCAAAGAACGATGTGAGCAAGGCTCAGTTTGGCACAATCTTTGTGTTTGATGACAAGATCACAAACGGCCCCAACAATCAGACTTCCAAAATTCTGGGCAGAGCACAAGGGATTGTGGCAGTGACAGATGTGGCCACTACAAGTGCCACTTACTATTTCACCGTTTTGTACCAGCATAAGGGTCTGAAAGGGCAGCTGATTTTTGTGGGCAGAGATACCATTGGAACTGGTGGAGTTAGCGAACTAGCTATTTCTGGTGGAACCGGGTCTTTCCGATTTGCTTCCGGCTATGCCAACTTCACATATACCACATTCTTGAAGCTGTCTCTTACTGCTCATGTCTCTGCTACTATTTACCAGCCAGGGCCTCCTAGGCATTGAGCTTTGTTTAGACAATACCTAAAACGCAGTGTGCGTTATATCTTTGGATGTGCCTTTCACAATAAATTATATATACACTAGAAAAAGTGCCCAGCGTTGCTGCGCTTTTGTCGGGATTAAACTAAAAAATTAAGATAAAAAAAGGTTGACAACATTGGGTATTATGTACCTCAAGCAATGGTTTCCTTGGGTTTTAGTTCAATCATGTTATTTTTAGATTGCACAAACGTTGCATTAGGAAACAACCATAGAATCATGATAAATCTATCACATAATTGCAAATTAGAGCATCACAATGCATGGCACAATTCTTATAATCCTCATTAGCTAGGGACAATTTATAATCCTTATTAGCTAAGGATTATTATTAGACAGTCAAGAACTTGCATGAAGTAAACACTAATGTACGTATATCTCAGCATGCACATAGCAAAGACATACTACAACTCAACTCGTGGCAAAAGGTTTGTCATTATTGTCATCTAACGAAAAACGCTTTCTAATACAAAACATCTAGGATAAATTGTCACATGTTTGTATGGTTTGCTGCTACAATCTATGTTTCAGTTAATATATGTTGTCAATTGCTTAAAACTTGTTCATGTTATCTAATTCTTCTTGTTGATATGATTAATAATATCATATACATGTTACAACATTTTCTTCTTGCATATGTAAAATACTTGCAATGCAACTTCTAAACTTGCATACTTGTACAATACATGTGAATTAGCTTATCCTCAGCTAAAGCAAATGAAGTAAAACGTGCATTCAATGTTGTGATGAGATATTGTTCGGCTTCATATGCTTCCCAACCCTAACCAACTCATGAGCAGATCTTGGGACATCTTTGAAGACTTTAGAGAAATAGTCCTTTGCAATGAGTGCATATAAATAGGATCTGTAGTCAATTGTCATCCTTTAAAGCCAAAATAGGAGGGGCCATGTTTTGCCCTTTGAGGGCTTCATAATGCGCATGAGAGAGCATCTTTTCGTTTAGAAGCCAGGACATGCCACTCTTTTCCATGTAATTTTGAATTTTCTTCTGCTCATGAGCTACCAGCTCTTCTTTCAGGCTAGCTTCCTCCACTATCGACCCTTGCTTATCACCCACCACCGAACAACATCCCTTCTGCCACACTAAGCACAATGTAGTAAGCCAGCAATTCTAAAACATACCATACGGAATCTTCCCGACCATAGCTCCCCCTGTTGTCAAGGAAATATAAAGACATCAATCTAAAGTACTCTCAGCTGAGCATCCCTTATCTTACAAAGACAGGAAGATCCATCTGTGTAAGCAAAGCCATGTCATGTATACACTGCTGCAACGGGGTGCCAAGAACGCTGGAACATCTACACATGCAAAAGGAAAAACCTTCAAAATACAAAACAGAAGCATTCTGGGAGCACTACATTCACGTACCAAGATTCTTAAGAGGAAACATGACATACGAAAAATGCAACCACCTTCATAGTTGGACATGAAGAGTAGGACACTAATGCTTCGTGGACCTGAACAACCTGCAACCACCTTCATAGTTGGACATGAAGAGTAGGACACTAATGCTTCGTGGACCTGAACAACCTGCTCTAACCTGAACTCCTGCTAAATGCTCTAACTCCTAAATGTATGACAAAGACATTTACATAATTTTGCAGGACTGAGAAAATGGTATGTATGCTAGAGAACTGGAAGGGCTAAAGTAGAGAAAACATGTCCACAAACATCACTTGTGCAGAACTTACAAATGGATTCAGCAGATGATCAGCATTAATAGCCACATCCAAAATATTTTGTTTCAAATCTGTAATGTTATAGCCAGACATGAAGCCCACGAAAAACTCCATGAAAATATTCCACAAATGATTTCATAATTATAGGCTCCCCTTCAAGATATTCCCATGATATTTGATTAAGATTCGTTCCCACATAATGTGACACCTGAAAATGAATTCCAAATGAATTCCAATTTACCTCGAAGGAGCATAGCAAGGATCCCGCTAAAGACCCCAACAAGGCAAGAGGAGTCAAGAATCTACAGTTAATTGCCTGCAACACCGTTTGGAGAGATCAACATTCCTAAAATGCCCATTTCAATAAATGAAAGAACACAAGCATCAGGTAAGGCTAAAAATGGTTTCAACACATTCTTCAAGGTGTTGATTCTGTGGGTTCCAACATCGTTGTTCCGAACAAGTAGTGAAACACTGCTCTTTTGCAAATGGGCTTGCACTGTCAAAAGCAGCAACACCATTGCCAAGACATCTGAAGAAGCCAAAACGTCCACGAAATTGTCTGTATATCTGTAAGCAGGGACTATAAGTCTATTTGCCTGCATGAATTATTAGTTGCAAGTTAATTTGATTGGCATGTACCTTCCAAGTGCAAAGTGTGCTTCATCTTCGGAAATGAGCTCCACAGAAAGCAATAAATTAGCCAGCTGCATAATGTTCCACATCCCAATATCTGGCTTGTTAGCAAAGGAGTACCTTTGACCAGACAAATCTGTCGTATTTGGCATATACTTGGGATCAAAGGCATCCAAAAAACTAAATGGACCATAATCTATTCAACCAAGGATACTCATGTTCTCAGTGTTAAGAATACCTGGCAAAATGGAGAGTTCTCAGTGTTCTCATGCAAGCAGTACCTGGCCAAATGGAGAGCCCCTTTAGGAGCAACCAATTTTGCCTGGAACTGCTCTGCATGCCAGAAAGCAATCATGGACGGTTCTTAAAACTGAAAGAGGTAGTAGGAACTACCTGGAACAACAGGTAAATCAAGAATGGACAAGCCCAACTATTCTAAGATGCCCTGCCGGTGTGCAAAGATTGCATAGCTGGCATCCATCACATATTTTGATATATTCCTGCTGCAGCTAAGCTTCCACCTCTGGCAAAGAGAGATTCTTAACCTGATAATTATCGTTATTGTCTATTTTTCTCCTGCTCCATGTCCAGTTTTAGACATTAATACACGATAACGATTTCGTGATTATCTACTTTCAAACAATCAATGAACCATCATCAAGACTACTAAAACTGGATGAAAACTTACCCCATGATTGTTGTTGTTCCGTAGCTTCTCGAATCCATAGTCGAGAGCCTGGTGCAAGTAAGCCAGACACATTAAGTATTTAAAATAACAATAACACAAGCAAGCCAAGTTGCCAGACTTAGAGAGCTTTGAAAAGCACGGAACAGGAAATGATCTGGATTGAACAGATTGGCTTCTTCCAGGCCTGGATATCGGCCGATCTCTAGCATAATCGGCAAGGAGCACCAAAAACAGAACATGAAAAAAAAAGGGGGACAAAAAAAAAAGTTGCATAACCTAAGCCTTTTAATGCTCCATGGCTAAGTTTTCCCTTGAAATTCAAGCATTGGAGCATCCAAGCACCGGCACTCCACCGTTTATAAGAAACGTAAGAGCAAAAAATAGCTCATGATTTTCTTCGTTTTGGGCAAAATTGTTCACGGTCATTTCGGGTAAAGAAAAAAAAGGGGCCTTGAAATTTCGCCCCAAAACACCCTGTTCTTTCAAACCGAAAATTTCACTTGATCTCCACCTGATTGCAACGCCTGATCTGCCGTCTCAGGTTAAGCGGAGCATCTGAGCAGCCGTCCCAGGTTCAGCGGCGCCACCAGCAGAGTCTACCGGAAAACTGCCGGAAAGAGAAAAATGGGGGCAAATTTCAAGCCCCCTTTTTTTTCGTTGTAGAATTTTCGTGAGCAGGAAAATTTCGCTTGAAATTTCTGGCGGCCGCCAGAAAATTTCTTCGCGAAATTTTCTGCTCACGAAAATTACTACTTCCATAATAACTAACTATTATTATTAAACGGCCCAGAATGAAATTATGAAAAAAACAAAATGAAAGATCAAGATTGCGCACAGACTATCACAAAACGCCTTTATTATTATATATAGATAGATATAGATGTTCACTTTTCTATGGCACTCATCCTAAAATCGTTTTGAAATTTCAAGCCCATATGCATAAGCATAAGGGAATGCCATGAGCATGCCAAATGCAAATCTAACTAAATGAGTTGCAATCAGAATGAACATTTAAAACTCAAGGAAGCCTTACTCCAAATTTCATGCTTTTCCTATAAGCATTTTCATATTCTGCCTCCACCTAGAAAAAATTGTTGCTTTGCAAATTCTAAGAAGATAATGATCATGTGGAGTTCCAAGTTATAGTACATAGTAAGACAATTCATAGCCTTCAAGACAACTGTCGTCGCTTTGACACCAATTATTGGAATCTTGAACAATCTTGCATGGGTTCTATGTATGCTGTACTCTTTAGAATCTTAATGTATGATTTTTTTTTAATTTTTTTTTTTTTGCAAACATATGCATAGGTGGAATTTTTGTTGTTGCCTTTCTTAGTAGGCTACTTAGATGCTGCATTTCCAAGCTCATCTAGAAAATAGAAGATCTTGCACGAAGTGATTATCCTTTATTTGAAATATGATAGAAAATGATAAACAGCAATATGCCATAACCATATTTTTACTTTTTGGGTTTTCCGAAGGGCAATCCCTAGGCATGGTGGTAAGGAACGATGATCCCTTGAATATCCGTAATGTGTGGCTGAGATACGTGCTTAGGCTGGAATATGTAATGAATATGCTTTTTTGATGGCCAGAGATATGGAAAAAGAAAAGATGCCGATCTCCCAATAGTTGCTAATCGTAGTTCAATTGAATATGCGTTCAAGCTTTATGAGAGATTAGGTATTGGCATGCACGCACCTAGCCTCTGATTCCCAAGCTCGCCTTTGCTAGAATGATGATGTACGAGATGCAAGATTTTTATGAGAAGAGAAAAGAAACAAGAAAGAGGAGACAGGAGAAAACTCCGGATGATGTTCTGCCGGTGGAGGAGGAGGTGAATAGAATCCAAGCAGAGGCCTTGGATATACTATAAGAGGTAGCAGAGGCTCATTTAGTTAGCCTCTTTGAGGACAATGTTCGTTATTGTGTGCATAAAGGACGTGTTACTGTGCAGCATTCATGAGGACCACTCTTTATGCTAAATGCTTTCCGACTATCTGAAACTATTCAAGATATGCCAATAACACAGTTTTAAAGATTCCGAGGTGACTCGGGTTCAGGCTCATGACCATATTGGATGAGATGGAAATAGTGGATAATGATGGCACAGTTGCATGGGACACCATTTGTGCTCGACACTCACCCTGGTCATACATTGGATTTGCTTTTATTTTTTGGAGGTAGAAGGTACTTAGCAAACTTGAATCACATTGATGACAAAATAGTTTTTTAAAATTTCCTAGATTCTATTGAATTTGTTCTACTGCTGTAGGGAATTGATCCTTGCATTGCAAGGAGATGTGCGAAATCTGGAATAGCATTTTTCAATGCACTTCTGGTAATTCTTTATTTGCTTGCACTTGATGTACAATTTGGGGTTTGAAAACTGTTGAATATGGCTCATAAATTTGGTCCTTGGTCTTTGTAGTTACCGGACGTCTATCCTATCCTTGCAGCAGCATGTCAGATGCTTTCGGCTCAAGCTAGACAAAGTCTGGTCATGAGAACCATACAATCAAAGCTTGTCTACAACTACTCTCGATCAGAATACATATGTTTCTTGCTCTCCTCATCTAGGTCTTTAAGCCCCTAAGGAAATGTTGTATAAGGATACACTGTAGCCAAACCTGGATGTCCTCTTTGAGTTTAGCATGCTGCTCTTCTTGAAGCTCAACAATCCACATAATTTAAGATCCTTTCACTTAGACAAACAGACTATAACTTATGCACTACTGAATGTCCTCTTGCATTTAGCATAGACAAATAACAGAGTTGCTCTTGCATATTATCTAGAAGCACTATCACTGCATGGTTGACTAGAGTGTAATTTATTAAATGAATCAGCATACATCATTGTTGTATGTTGTATGCAAGCTTGTGTAGGCCTATGAAAAAGTATGCTACTAAGTGTTTTCCTTCTAATCTTTGGGAGTATATTTGGTCTAGAATGTAGAAGCTTGCAAATGGCTTCCAGCAGCCATTGCAGAAGAATCAGATTACTAATATAGTTTGGCATTATAGCATGGAATGCGTACAATGGGCTCTAGTATGCTTATTATATTTGCATTAGGTAGAAGTTTGATTGAAGAAATACAATTATCTGAGTTAGAGCAAAGAGCTGATAATGCTGAAAATTCAAAATATGTGGAATTCTCATTGGGTTTTCCTTGTTAGCAACTCTACAAGACATGCTCTCTCAAGTTAGAAAATTACCATACTAGCAGATGCTATTACTTTCTAATTGGTGAAAGAGATGTACTATAGCAGTTTTTAAGATCATGACCCATTACTCCTTGATTGAAAGTGTAAAATGACCTGATTACACGGGAATGGCATTAATTATTAAATGCACATGGTCTCTTGCTAGATGGGGATGAATGGCTTGAGTTTTTTTGCCAGTATTGTAAGCTTGTTGTCAGATTTGTGAGGCTTTGTGTTAGTTTTAACAAAATATTCTCAGGGCATCTCCCAGTCATCACAGCCATTCTAGTGGCCTGTCTTTTATTGTTTAGGCTTAGAAGCTATTTTGCATGTTATGTGCAGATTCTCTAGGCATCAATAGATTGATGACCACCTCAATTTATTTGGTGATCCTTAAGCTGGAATAAGGATATTTGAGGAGTACCATTCAAACCTATTCTTTTGCATGGGCCATATATGTTAGAAAGGCTGTTATAACATGATGAGGAGAGAAATTGTGTAAAACAAATTGTATAAAACATCTACCCAGAGAAGCTAACATGCATGATGTCTATGAACAAGGTTGCATATTAAACGAGAGCAAATCATCTAGATGGGAGCAAAAGGAATATTTTCCAGAGATTCCTTTTTTTGTCACAAAAAAACGGCTAAAATGAGGTAAAATTCAAAATTAAGAGATGTTGTTGTATTTTGACCCACCCAAAAAATGGTCAGTTTTTTTCGCGAAGAGAGTAGTTGCTACAGCAAAAATATACATTTCCAAAGACAATTAAAATTTGCCTCAATTGTGTTGTGTAGAGAACAACTATTTTCAGAGGATGGCTCAAAAATTTTGACCCCTCAAAAATTGATATTTTGGATGTGAATATTGAAGATAAAATCTTCAAGTTTTGGAGTGTTGAGCGAGGGATCAATCACATCTTCTTCCTCGTTTATTCCATCTTCATCACCTTCAATTCTTTTGCTACCACCTTTCAAAACGTCGTTATTGTCATCTTTACTCTTGACCTTGACAACATCTTTGCTTTCCAGAACATGAAAAGATACTGGTAAAAAGCAGATACTAGATTTGCGTAATAGAACCCCTTTTATATCCTTGAATACATTTTCTACTCCAGAGTAGTGAAAGGATGAACAAAAACAACGTTTTAAGTTCTTTGATCCAAAATGCCCCAAAAATATGTGCTTTTCCATGTGTCTTAGAAAACTAGCAAATTTCTCTTGTTTAAAATGTGGAGATAGTAGCCAAAAAGGGATACCGTTCTCGAACAAATGAAATTCTTTTTGTATTTTGGAATATACTTCGTATTTCGGAATAGCGAAAGGGAAAAAAAAAAAAGCAAACCCTTTGTGTATTCTGGAATACACTTCGTATTTCGGAATAGCAAAAGGGGAAAAAAAAGAAGCAAACCCTTTGCGTATTCCAGAATACACTTCCTATTCTGGAATAGGGTGTAAATATGGCAATGCTACTCAAAATAGCGCGAAAGCACTCAGCACCTTAAGCACTTGTGGTCGAGCAAAAACATGACCACCCATAATTAATTCATCGTACTATCTCGACCTCGGTTCCCCCACGTAGAGCTTCTCCTCAATCATTCAACATCCCAAATTTTATCTACTTTTCTATAGCAGAGTATCCCAATTCCTAAAACCTTTGCCTGCCCACAATATAGATCGTTTATCCAGAACTGATATTCTTCAATCAAGCAAAAATGGTAGAAGAGGCAGTAACAGTGGAGGATTTTGTTGAGATGCATGGTTTGTCAAACGAGGGTCTGCAACCCCATTTGAAGTACAATTGGCTAGCAAGTCAAGTTACAAAGGAACAATGGGACTCCATTTGCCAGGAACCTTTCAACTCAAAGTTTGCAATCATAGTTCATTTTGTTCAACCACATTTGAGGGAAAAATTGGAAATTTGGCTCAGTGGTAACGCACTAGCCCTAGAATAATTATGTCTTGAGCTCAAGATCGCCTAAAGTTGGATCAATCTGGTCTGCCTCAAAAAACTAGGAAAAGGATCTGGTGTCGGATTTTGGCGTGCTTGGGCTCGTTGGAAAGCTTGCTCTGAGCTCTTTCCAGCGGTGTATAGCATCAGCTGTTTTGCATGTGATTTGTTGCTGCAAACAGCTGATTTCCGGACTGGTCCGGATGACATGGCTCCCCTGCCAGACAGTGATGGGGGCTCGATTGAGCCTCATGGCTTGGGGCTGAAGCCAAGGGAGATGGCGAGGAGAAAGAATCCTCCAAGTAAAGGGGAAGGGGCTGGTCTCGGCATGCATGAAGAGGCGCGGGCTGTAGGGAAGTGGCATGCAATTGGTAGGAGATGAGGGAGCTCTTGGAATCCCCTCCGGTTGAGAGGTATGTGGATTGCTCTTCCTCTCAATATAATTCTGAGACCCAAGTAGATTGTGTTTTGGAGACTCGGTCTTGATTCCATCAAGCATGCCCCTTTGGAGGCCCCGGATGCGTGATGCCCTGCCCTTTGTGCTTGGGAAGGGATCACTTTCGGTGATCGCCCTCTTCTAGGGTGCATGTAGCTGATGTGTCTCTGGGGTGCCTCTGGATACCTCTCGGGGGGTGCAGGCGGCAGCCCTAAAATCTGCGCCCGGCACTGGCGGAACAATGACACTTTGTTGCTCGCATCACTTTCGGCGGGGTTTTCAGATTGGATTAAAGCGCAAGGCTCGAGTGTAGAAGCTGCCGTGTTCAAAAGCCACGAAGTTTGTGGAGGATCATCACTCTGTTGACTTGCGGCGGCTCTTCCGGAGACTCCATGGATAGATATTGATCATACCGGGCATGTTCGGACCATTGAGAATCTAGTTTCATTTTGCGGTGTTGGGCTATTTCACGGGTTCGTATTGGACCACGAGGAGGTTTAGCTCTTGGCTTCTTTGGACATCGAGGCGGATTGGTTTGCCGGTGTCGGTCTACGAAATTCTTACCAAATAATTTCTTCCCTAATCATGTTTGAGGCTGAGTCTTAAATGCGGCAATTGGTTAGTCGGGGGTGGATCGTTGGGTGATTCATATGTGTTGTATCGAGTATTATACTCCAGCAATGTCCACCAGTTCTTTGGCAGTGGTTAAAATCCGTGTTGGTTCAGTTGAGGATCTTCCTCGACTGATGGTGCACTGATTTCTTGGTTTCTATGGCCAATGGCTGGGTGTATATTTGGCTCATTCTATTGTATGCGGGTCCCCAAGATCTGTGTTGCTCTACTGCTGCTGCGGCTGTGCCTACTTCTCTTCAGTCGCGTAGTGGTCCCTGGCATTTTTCTTTTCGATTGAAGCTTTTAAATGGCTCACGAGATCCGGCGGATGTTTCCATCTATTGTGCTACCATTTGACCACTGTTGATGATCCTGCTAGTCCTATTTGGTGCTTGTGATGTGGTAGGGGTTGCGGTGTTGATCGAGGGGCGGGATTCCTCGGTTCACGAGGTCACAGGCGAGGACTCCGTGTGGTGCGATGAAGTGGCGTTGGATGAGGTGGTGTGGTTGGGAGAGGTGGTGTGGGGCCGAGGCGGGCTTCTTTGGGCCATGCTGATGGCGGGGCTAGGGGCGTGGTGGCTCGAGGGGGGGCTCGGATGATTTGGTTGTGGCTAGATCACGAGGGACAGGGGTTGTGGGGGTGGTGATCTGCTTTGGGGATGTCCCAAAATAGCGGTATGTGCTGAGCATGAGGTGGCTGGCGCAACCCGGTTGGAGGTAGAGACTAGTGTGGCCCATGACTCTATGGAGGTGCCTGGGGGACTTCCAACACGTGTTGGAAGTGGAATATCACGAGTTGTGGCCCATGACTCTGTGGAGGTGCCTGGGGGACTTCCAACACGTGTTGGAAGTGGAATATCACGTAGAGCGGCTGTGGGTCACATTGCTGTGATTAATCCTCTGGCTCTAGATCTGACTCGTGGAGTGGGCTGATGGCACAGTGGGTAGGCATGTGGGGCTGGACACTTCTCCTCACAGGATGAATAGGTCGATCCTCGGTTGGAATAATGGGAAGTGCGGTCCTCTAGTAGTAAGAGGGCCGTATTTCTTTAGCACTTGGCGATTTCGCGTCGATATTATTTGCATTCGGGGAGCATAAGTGTCATAGGGTGATATGTCCGAGCTCATGAATATGGTTGGTAGGCAGTTTGGCTTTATTGCTTCTTCTTCTGGGCGGACTAGTGGGGGTACTCTTATTGCTTGGAAGATGGATGTGCAGGTCACATACTCTGCAGCAGACAGGTTTGGTCGGTGGGCAATAATTAAGTGGTTGGAGGGCGGGCAAGAGTGGGGGATTGTTAATGTTTATGCCCTAATCGACCTTCTCTCAGGGGGTGCTTTGTGGGCCTGATCCGGAATAAGTTCTGCGAGCCCTTGGTGGGTTGCGAGGTTGCTTGGTTGTTGTTAGGGGATTTCAATATGGTAGGCGAGTAGAAGATCGCTCACAGTTGCGCACCCGGCTTGTGCGAGGGATTTGAGAGGGACCGGTGGTCGTTTGTTGCGAGGATTTGGCCTTGGTTGAGGTCCACAGGGGACTTGTCTTTCACCTATTGTAATGGGCGGTTTAGTGGTAGGCGTATGCTAGGCATGGCCGGTGCTATGCTTCCCCATCGCGCATTGGATGGTGTGCCCTCTTTCGCGCCCGGAGTAACATTCTGTCTACCTCCATTTCTGATCATTACCCTCGGTTTTGTCGGTCGAGTGCGGTTGCCTCTCGGCCTTCTCGGCCGGTGTTCCGTTTGAACACCCGGCCACAGGCGATCGGATTTCTCGCCCGGTGCGGGGAGTTGTGGCTTGATACCTTTTCATCTCACGAAGGGTATATGCGGTATGGTGGCTGCGTTGGCGAGGGTGAAGCGTTTTGCTAAGGTCTTTGGTAGGCGGCGTGTGCGGCGAGGAGGCGGCGAGGTTGCATAGTCTTTATCGGGGAGTTGGAGATGATTGGTATGACCTTCGATGGCATTAGGGGGAGAATGCGGTGTTGCGGCGTATTGTTGCTTTGGAGCAGGTTAAAGTGCATGGCGGCGTGTGAAGGCAGCCCTTACCTGGTTGAAGGAGGGGGATACAAGTTCGTCGGTGTTCTTGAGCAGCCTAGGAAGCGTGGCGATATCACGACATCTATGGCGTCCCTTGCTTTGCACGATGGCGGACTTTGGAGGATCCGCTGAGTTGCGAGAGGTATGTGCATGCTCATTTTCGAGGGTTTTTTAGCGCGCACTCTTCCCTATGAGCAGGAGATCGGGAGCTTGTTTTGGGGGTACATTAAGCCATCTATTTTTACCTCACCAAGCGTGAGAGCTTGGGCGAGGAGCTCTCGAGAGGATTTAAGCGGAGGCATGTATGTGCATGGCCAAGGATAAATGTCTGGGCTGGATGGCATCCTGTGGAGTTCTTTCGGACTTATTGGGAGTGGGCTGGTGAGTCGTGTACCAGGTGTATCTTGAGTTCTTTGCAGTCTTCTCACATGGATAGGATCTTGAATACCGCATGCATTTCCTTGATTCCTAAGGTTAAGCGACCTTCTACTATTAATGATTGGAGGCCTATATCCTTGTTGTCCTCTGTGTACAAGATTATTTGCTAAAAGCCACGGTAGAAGTTGAAGCCGGTGTTGACTTCTTCCATTAGTAAGGTGCGATCTGGGTTTGTTCTGGGAGGAACATTTTGACTAATGTTGCATGACTTATGAGGGCCTTTATTGGGCCGGAGAGAGCAGTCAAGGCATTGCCTATCTTAAGCTTGACTTTGCCAAAGCTTATGATAGTGTCCGTTGGGAGTTCTTATGCGCCATGATGTTAGCGTTGGGCTGTGGTCCACGCTTTCTGAGAAACGATCATGAAGCTGCATAGGTCGGCCGCAGACTACGGTGGTGTGCGAGGTGAACCCTCGCCTTTTTGTCCTTAGGCGAGGAGAGTGCGTCGGGGGTGCCCTTTGGCACCATTTTGTTCTGATTGTGGCGGAGGCCTTTGTCTCGATTGTTTTTGGCTGCGGTGGAGGAGGGGTGGTGGATGGGCGGATGCGGGGATGGTAGTCGTGATTATTAACCGATTCGCCCGATGACACTTTTCTCTTCTTGGTGGCGAGAAGAAGAGGAATTTTGCGGAATGTGAAGGGTTTCTTTGGATACTTTCTCCTTGGCCTCGGGCATTCTTTCGAATTGGGGCAAATGCTCCGCATTATGGGCCCGATTGACTCCGCCTCCCCTTGTTTGGCTCTATTCCCTTGGAAGGTGCTTCGGGTAATGTGTGTACTAAGGCATTTGGGTATTCCCTTTGGAGGGGATGTTTCCATGGGGAGGGTGTGGGATGAGATTTTGCAGGGGTTGCAGAAACACCTCAATTGGTGGAAGGGTAGCAAGTTGTCCATGGCAGGTAGGATCACTATTGCCAAGTCAGTACTTTGTAGCACTCATGTGTATCTGACATCTGCGATGTTAGCTCGAGGGTAAGATCGGGCTTTGGATAAGATTGTTGAAATTTTGTGTGGGGGGGGGGATGATGAAGGGGCGGTTGTTAAAGTGGCTTGGTGGAAGTGTCTCCGCCCCCGGGAGGATGGGGGCTTGGCCATTCTGGATTTGGCACTGCATAGTAAGGTGTTGGTCTCTAAGTTTATTTGGAGCATTACGCAGGATGGAGCATCTTCTCACAGTGCGGCACTATTGTGGCAATCTCTTCGCCATTGTGTGGCATTTGGAAAGTAAATGCATTGCATGTAGAGTTGCCACAGGCTTTGTTGTATGGTCTCCGGCCTTTCCCACATGCATCCCCTTTTCTCCACGGGGGGGTGTTGCGGGCTTGGGATCGCGTCGTGTGCTCTTTCGGCTAGATTATGCCTCGGTTTATCACCACTCTTCTCCTTTTCTGTGGGTTCCTCTACCCCTGCGTACTTGCCCTTAGGCTGCGCCTTGTGCATGCTCGGGCCTTGCGGCCCGTTGGAAGCCCTGCTGTGCTCACCTTGGAGGATTGGTATTGGGATGGTCAGCTAGCCGTGGGAGTTCTTCGAGCTCGCTTTCGCTGAAGGGCGATGGCCCAGGGCTATCACGGGAACAAGTGGCGGGGAGTATTAAGCTACACATACCTATAGTCCCTCGGGGTGATGTGGTGGTGCGAGGTTTGGAAGGTTCATCCGGATGTTGTATCTTCTTGTTTTGTGCGGTCTTGTTCTGGGGTGTTGGCTATTCATGACACTCGCCCCCAGGCAAGTGGTCTCTGCGGCTTCAGGGTTCTCGATGGCGCTCGGTTTGGGCGTGGACATGGAGCTCACTTCCCCACCGAAGGGTTCGGTTATACGTGGCCGGTGGTGCACCGGGTATGTCGAGGGTGAATGTCCTTGTGAGTGGAGTTTAGGCGGGGTGTGAGCCCTCTTTGCCCTTGTTGTGGCCTTCATCGCCATTGAGGCGTGGAGCATTATGCGGTTTTATGCCCTCACTTGCGGGTTGCACGGGATTGGGTCGGGGGCTCTGTTTCGAGGTGAGATTGAATAGCCAACAATTCTTCGCTTCATGTATATCACGGTGCTTGGCCGCTCGTGCGGCAGACAAGCCTTGCATCTGTGCGTGGCTTGGTTGGTGTGGTTGATTTGGAAGCGGCGGTTGTGGATCTTCGGGGGATTGAAAGACTGCTGCCTCTCTCGATTCCTCGACTTCGGTACAAGCTATTTCAAAGCTTTTTGGTGTTCGGGATTAGTAGAGCGGAAGTTTTCCATTTGGCGGGACTTCTTGGGTGTGGTAGATGGTGATGGCGGTTTATGCAATGATAGAGTTGCGATTGTTGTGGAGTGTCGAGGTATCCTTTGTCTCTCTTTGGGGCAGTTCTCCTTCCTCCTCACTTGCTTTGTAACATTATCATTCTTTTAATATATTGCTGACACAGTTCTTCAAAAAAAAAAATTGGAAAGCTTATTGAGAGTGTTTTACCCAGATGGCGTTTGTAACAATGAAGTAAGAAAACAGGTTGCTTATGTCTTTGTTTGGAAAAATTACCCTGAAAAATTTCTCGATCTCGAAGGTCATAAGATAAATTGGGCTTCATTTGGCGCACAGGTTATGATGTACAAGAAATGCAGGCCGAGAAAAAAGGAACAAAAAACAAAAGCTGAAATTGATACCAAACCAGATATTTCTGCAAAAGAAATTCCTAAGCCTATTCTAGATCAGACCAATTTGAAGCATAATCTGGATTTAGTGACAGAAAACTTAAAGAAGCTTGAGATAAAAAAAAAGGCAGAGATGGGAAAGGAAATGCAAGATATTGTTGTTAGCCTGGCTGCTGAAGATTTATCAAATGATAAGCTTTTCAAAAGGTTGTCTGAAAAAAGAAGTAATATGGAAAAGCTAAAGTCTAGTATTGTCGAGAAGAGAGCTTTGATCAGTATAAAGGAATTGGAGTTAGAAATCACAGACTTAAAAAAACAATTGATGTTTGAAGAGTATGCATGTGAACCTTTGGAGTTGCAAACCTAGAGATCCACTTATGGTTGTGAAGAAAAAGTCATTGGAAGCTCAAATAAATGAAAATGATTCTAAGATAAATGCAGCAAAAGAACATGTGAGCCACCTTGAAACTCTGAGGCAGGTGATCAACTCTCCTTTCTGCATCAACAACATCAAAAGAAGGCTACCAGGTTTTTTGCAAAGTGCTTGTGGTTTAAGTTTTCATGATAAATACAAGATGTCCATACTTCTTGATTGTGAACATGAATATCATCATGTGATGTGTGCTGCATTGTTGAAGGAAGGGAGATGTTTGAAATGTGACTGTCATATTCCTGAAGACCTTTATGTTGAACTTGGTATGAGTACTCCAACAGGAATAGAGGAGATTGCTTCTTTTGATCCTAAATTAACTAATAAGAAATCTGATGTGGAATCAAAGACAGCTCGGCCTGATGTGGGATAAAAGATAGCTCGATCTGATTTGGCCTGATTTGGGATCAAAGATAGCTTGATCTGATGTTGAGCCAATAGATGTTCTGTTTGAGCAGTTGAGTCCCCCTTCTACTAGCAGAAAGAGGAGGCTCAGACATGGAACGGATGATGCTGATTTTGAGTCAGATCTTGCAGAGTTAGGTGATCAATCTAAGATGTTTAGCCCAAGGCACTGGTAAAATTGGGGATGAGAAGGCAAATGTTTCAGAGACAGGTCTTAATGAGAGTAAGGTTGAATGTGTCTTGGACACTCCAAACAGGAAGAAACAAAAGCAGGATATGCCAAAGAAGGAAGATTTAGTTGAGAAGAAGAAAGCGAAGGGCAGTAGCAAGACCAAAGTGAAAGAAGTTGTGACTAGAAAAAAAAAAAAGGAACAGAACAAGAATTTTTTTTGGAGAAACTAGAAAGTATCCATTGAGAAGGAAAGTGCACATAGATCTGAACGAAGAAGGGGAAGAAGAGGGTATTGAGAAGACTATTATGGAGAATATAAGGTCCACCCTTGAAGATATTGCAAATATAGATCCCAGTGGTGCAGATACAGGTTTTGAACAAGAGGATAATGCTGCAGCAAAATCTGTACACAATGAAGGTACAAATAGTAATTTTGCTGAAATTATGGAAGCTCGTAGAGGAAATTCAAACATTTCTTTGTGAGCACTAATTCATAAATGATATTTTAATGTTCAAGGATTGACAAAGTAGTCCCATTTGATGAGGACTTAACTGTTTTTAATTTAACTTCCAGGTTTAATTTGAATTAAAGTTTCTGTGGACCTTTGATCCTGTATTCACTTAATTAATTGTCTGAACATAAAGTCTACCGAGTTACAAAGTACAATTGTAACTGATTTGCAACTCAGCAATGTAACTTCGAGATTATTACTCCTATATTTCAATTGTACTCTTTTCTTGAATTATTCACTGAATTGTATGTTATTTAACTTATTAGGTGTTCTGATATACAAGTTTTACCTATGAAAAAGAAGTTGTTGATACTAGATCTCAATATCGTGCTGGTAAAGAGTTATAGAAGAACCAATCAATATAGAGAAGACCTAAGACGGCTTAGCACTCAATTATTGAGATCATCAACCACTAACACATTGGTTGTGTTGACGCCAGGTGTTCACACATTTTTCTAGGAAGCCTCCAGAACCTTCGACCTTGCAATTTGGTCCTCCATGAATGCATTCAATGTTGCAGAAGTTCTTGATGTTGTCTGTCCTATTACCAAAGGTAATCTTGTCTTCGTTTGGGACCAGAAGTATTGCGAAAAGATGCCTTTCAAATGGCCACTGGAATCTGCAAATCTAGTATTCATGAAGCCACTTCATAAGGTGTATGAAGCTTTTCCACAGTATGGAAACAATATGGTTCTTGCAGCTGATGAAGTGTACAAGACTTACATGTCCCCATCATTCACATCCATCATGGTGCCTACTTTTATGAGTGATCCTACTGATGACATTCTGAATTCTTACTTGCTTCCAATAATTAGACAAGTTGCATAGGTTGAAGACCTTTTTGGTATCTTGAAGAGAAATTCTAGGGTAGAGGCTTTTACAAGAACATCCCTAGGTGTTCTGGATGCACTTTTCCAGCATCAAATTGGTGAGGAGAAAAAAATATTAGTCAAAGCCTAATGCAAGGGTCAAATTAAATGGTTAGTGGATGGTTTTGGTAAACATTTCAGTGTTGATTAGTTGGAGCAGATGAAGAAATATCTGACTATTGCCTAGAAGAATACTTCTTGTACATACATGTATATGCCTTGATTTTGGATTGAGGCAAAATCTGACATAGAGGCTGAGACCTCAATTTTGTGAAAAATTTGGCACAGAGCCTGAGGCCTCAATTTTGTGAAAACTTTGACATAGGGGCTAAGACCTCAATTTTGTGAAAACTTTGAATAGATGCTGAGAGCTCAATTTTGTGAAACTTTTTATATACGAGTGCAGATATACCTCAATTTTGTTCTCTTATTATCTTGTTATTTTGTTATTTCTTGCTTCAACTTTGTCCAATACTTTAAAGACATTGCAGGTCTCAAGATAAAGATATATGGGATGCTCAAGTTTGTGTGTCTTGCTCTTTTAAACATTGCAGATATGTGTATTGCAGAATGTGCACTTTCTAGCTTCAAGTTTGTCAGATACTTAGAATATATCGCAGCTGCCAATATATTGAGTTAAAACATATTGAGATTTCCATATTGAGTTCATTGCAAGATAGCAGATATGTGGGATGTTCAATTTTGTGTGTCTTACTCTTTTAAACAGATTGTTGTACAATTACCTTCTATGAAGCAGGTGGAAGACTAATGATCTGCTGGCAAGTGTCTTCTGCCATGATATACAAGTTTGAGCCATCTGCATCTGCAATCATGCCAAATTTAGAAAGTCTAACAAGATGGCTATGTACACTGGCCACTGGTTTGTTCTGCAATAGTTGAAATCTTAGACCACCATCAATTTGTTTGTAATAATGTCCTGTCAAAATAACTTCTTCGACTCCGAAAACATTTTCCCATCCATCTTTATAGTTTTCCAACAAAGTATTTTTTGCTTCAGTGCATTTGAGTACATAAAAGTATACCCCTTCTTCATTCCCTTCTTTCAGCATTTACATCAAAATTGTCACCCACTTCTATCATAGAAGTCATTAGATGATGTTCCTCCGCTTCTTCTTCCTCACCATCAAACTCGACATCTTCTTGCAAATCATTGCTAATACCTGCAATCTTAGGATCCTTCAACCTCAATTTACTATTTTTCCAACCATCAATTCGACTCATACTGATGCATTTATCCCACTTAAATTGAATGCAGTAGTTGCAAAAGCAAGACAAAGTTCTGTAAGCTACCTTCAAAGAGTTCTCCTTGTCACATGGCCTTATGCATTGGATTTTTGTTGTTCCCTTTAAAGTATGACATTCAATTCTCTCCGATCTATCTATCTTTGAAGACTTTACCTCCCAGAAATACCTGTAACAGTATGAAATGTAAGTGCTTTAAGAGCTTTAAGTGCTTTAACCTAAATTCAGCACAGGCAAGAAAACTGCAGAGTTACCTTTTGATGTTATTGTCAGATGGATGATTTTCAAAGTACCATTGGAGAAAAGCAACCACCTCCTTTGCGCATGCAGTTTCCAACCATTATACTTCATTTGCTCTTGAGTTAGTATCCTCTTTATAATTGCTCCAGCATCATCATGCTCACCTTTGCCATGTGAACTAGCAAAAACAATTCCATAGAAGATCCTTTCCCATTTTCCCATAAAACCTCCCAGGAAAGTGGAACGGTCTAGAACAGGGATAGGTTCAATACTGGCAGACGCTTTTATCACGAATCACATTATGAATTGTATGATACGGCACATATTTCTTGGTATAAAGCGTAAAAAAATACTGCAAAAAAATTTCGGCGTCGGAAGATTTTCGGCGTCTGTGAAACCTTCTAATCCAGTCTGTCGAAGTTTTTAGCCCAGCGTGAAAGCAGATTGAAAATCAGCGTCTGCGAAAAAATATATATATATATTTTTTGAAATTCAAATTCGGCGTCTGCGAAAACCTTGTTTCAGCGTCGCGAAAGGTTTTTCAGCGTCGTAAAAAGCGGAAGGTTCGGCGTCTGTTGGCTTCAAAAAAAAAAAAATATATATATATATAATATATATATATATATAATATATATATATATTTTTTAAATTCAAATTTAAGCGTCTGTGAAACCTTACATTTGGCGTCTGTGAAAGTTTTTTTCAGCGACGGCTAAGCGGAAGGTTTACAGACAAAAAAAAAAAAAAAAAAAAATTTTTTCGGCGTGCCTTTTTTTCTTTGCCGGCGTGAAAAAAAATTTCGGCGTCGCTTTTCACGAAGCTTTGGCGTCTGTGAAATTTTTCCGGCCGGCGAGGTTTTTATACGTTAAATACGTATTTTATTAAAAAATACGTATTTTTTGACTTTATACGTCAGGAATTTTAATTTTGTACGTATAGAACCTATCCCTGGTCTAGAAGACTTGAATTGTGCAAAACATCCATCACTCCAAAATACATGTTTTTCATATTCAACTCCAATACTTTGAAGTCAATCAGCATGCAATTGTCATCACTAATATAGAAATATGTTTTCTTTACAATACCTTTGAGAGTTTGTTTCCTTTTCTCTTTGGCTGAGTCCTTTTTCTTCTTGCAGATGCTCTCTTCCTCTTTCTTTTTTCTTTCTTCTTCTTTCTTTATCCTCCTATAAGTTACATGCACTAAAATTGACACCTGGTCAGTATGCCAATGACAGGATTGAGCTTCCTGTTGGATCTTAAATGCATAATTTTCAGCAAAATCTATAACAGAAATAATGGTATTATCTTGAAGTGTTGCCAAGCATTTCCTAAATTCCTTGGCTTGCCAATGAGCTCTATAATTATGTGGCACAAACGCTTTCTAGTCTTTGTAGCATGCTCGTTAAACTCATAAGGACTACCTGACTTGTAACATTTGCAGGTTTCTTACATAGCTTCAATGTATTCTTTCTTTGAACTTCTTGCTGCCATGTTTAGGTCAATTGATCAGCTCATCATATGTAAGTCATATTTCAGAAACATACCTATTGAAGTTACTAAATGCACTTTGCAATATAATTTAAAAATCATTACCTTTTCAAATACTTTCCAATTCACATTGTAAGTATTCTTCTTATTCCTCTCTTTAGGACATGTTGGCAATCTGCCATATACATTACAACAAATGTATCAAATAGAAAGAAAAATATCAAATTTGAAATAAAGGAACCATGTACTCACTTCTTTATACTACGCTTTGTACAAGTCTGCATCAGACAAAGATGCTTATACCACTTGTCACTCTCATCCTTTTGGTAGACTACCATTCTCTAGTAATCACTTGTTTATTTAATGGTGCTCTCCTTAGCCATGCAGATTGGACGTGGTCCACAAACTTTTGCACTTACAGTTACAATCCCTATGAACACCATGAGGACATTGTTGATGGCCTGCCTTGCGAATTCTAGGTGCAAGTGTTATTGGCAACAATAAGTCTCCCTTTCTTGAAGTTTTCTTACGTAACTTGGCTTCAGTTTCTCAAAAGCCTGCTGAGACATCTTTATATTAGGATGTTCTTTTTTGAAAGCAAGGTACAATTGAACCTGAACACAATGATAATCACAAATGTAGTTGTTAGCTCACAAAGTAAAGAACTAGTGTACAGCTTTGTAATTTTTTGGTTGAAACTATTTCCTGTGTGATCTCTAGCAGATGAATAGGATAATCAATTTTCTCACCATTTTCAGTCAAATGCTTCCTCACATACTTCTTGTAAGTTGAAACTCTAGTATTTTCATCCCAAAACTTCCTCACAGTGGCTATTTCTTCAGGTAAGAATGCATCACTTCTTTTCTTCCTTCCAAATATTGACCAAGGCCCGGCTTCAGACTCTGGAAATATACGTCTTCTAAATGCCATGGCAATAGTTTTTCTTGGAACAGATAGAACCCTTGAAATTGCAGATTGATTAATCCCTCCTGTCGAAGATGCTACCATTTCAAGGGTGCTCTTTCTTGCTTGCAGAACATCAGTTGTTCTTTGCATTTTTGGTGCTTGCATTGTCTCTCTAACATTCACAATCATGCTTTTCATTACAACAATACCTCTGGGATCTGGTACATCTGCTTGCATTGGCAAATGTTTGTTTTTCTTAAAAAGTCTTTGAAGAACTCTCCCTTTATCCAAATCCTCAGAAACATTCCTGACAATTTGATTAAAAGAATAATCTAGCCCTTTTGAGAGTTCATGCAATCTCCTTTCACTGAGCTATTGTCTTCTCTTCTTCTCATTTAATAGAATGTTTTCTTTCTCCCTTTGTTTCATTCTCTTTCTCGACTCTCTTTTTCTCCTGGCTTCGAATTCCAGGTAAATTCTTCTATTGTGATCATCAGTGCTTTCGGAATTGCCCGTAAAATGAAGGTACAATGGAGAATTGGAATTGGGATTGGGGTTAGAATTGGAATTGACAATTGCCACTGAATTCTCAGCCACGACAATGGAGCTTGAGAAGAATGACAATCCAAGAAAGAAATTTTTTCTCCAGAATCCCGCCATCCAGAGATCCCGCCAAACATGAGAATTACTCTCACAGTTTGCCCGGGGGGGAGGGGGGGGGAAGACATGCATACTATTTCTGGAGTAACAACCCCCCGAGGTCGTTGAGTGAAAGTTCGTCGAGTGCGCACCACCTAGAGCACCTAAAGCACTTATGCGGACGGTGCTTTTTTGGTAGCATTACTATATTTACACCGAATAGCTAAAGGGACAAAAAAAATCAAACCCTTTGTGTATTCTGGAATACACTTCGTATTTCGGAATAGCGAGAGGGAAAAAAAAAAAAAGCAAACCTTTGTGTATTTTAAAATACATTTCTTTATCCAGAATTGCAAAATGAAAAAAAAACAAACTCATGGGTTGAACTAGGCATTGCGGGTTCTTGTTTGAATTTCCTTGAACTAGGCATTTACATGAATTTTATGACCTTGTGAATTTAGTTTTGTGGAGTACTGAACTTTTTGCACTCGAGATACTATATAAGGAAGCATCCGGTATTATATAGATAACCTCTTCCTCCATTCTTGTTATTCCGAGTTCTTCAATCTGCAGAGAAGCGTGTGGTCCCGAGCCCTATTTGGGACATGACGATTCGGGGCATGTCCTTGCTCTTCTGGGGCATGGTATTTGAGAGCCTACTGTTAGGGTTTTTCCTCCCAAGTGGGGGTTTTTTCATCCCGGTAGTAGGGTTCTACTGTACAGTTACATTGTTTGTTTTTGGTGTTGGGGTTTTTGGCTTTTTTGCCTGTTCTGTGCCGTCTCATAGGCCTCTGGCCTCCGTGGACGTTAAAATAAACTTCCTTCCTTCCTTCCTTCCTTCCTATTCTGCTGATTTGTGTTGTCAATACTAAGATCTATCTCCTCCATTTTTTTTAGTTTCCAACAGATTTCCCACATTTGCATCAAATAACTTACTTGGTTGCTCTTTGATCCATTTATCCTATCTATATCTGCACCTGTTACCACAGCTTGAAAATCGGATTCTGCATAAAATATTTCTACCAACAGGGCAAATACTAATTGGGTTTTGATTCAAGCAATTTTATCAAATGGGGCATGCACCTTGCATCGCCCAATTGCTTTTTGATCTTCGAATACATTGTAAGTTGGGAAACTGCTGCAACAGCATTGGCGAGTCCATTATTATTGAAAGGAATAGAAAAATTTTGCTCACGGATTCCGGAGGGGTTCATTCCATTGTGGAGCTTTTAAATACGAATAACCAAGAAATTTCTACCATATCTGTGCTGTATGCGCTTATTCTGAGTTCTATAAATAAGGAAAATCTGCTCCGCCATAGCCTAGGCAAGATCCTAGATAAGGAAGCTCCTTCAGGATGTAAGATATTGCTCGATTAGACCGAAGGAAGCAAATTGAGCAAATTATTTTCGTCCATATATTGGCCCCTTCTACTTCTTAAATTTTGCATGTAGGTTCTGTGTTATTTTGATGGGCAGATGCATATAACCAAAAAAAACTTATAGCAAACTTATAAATGTTGCGTCAAGTTGTGTTGTTGTGTTATAACAGGAAAAATGCACAAATCCATTTTGGACCAGGTCGTTTTAACAAGTGGCTGGGCTGATCAAAATGCAAGAAAGCATAAGCTATTTTGTCAGGGCTAGTAGATCCGATTATCCTCACATCCTGTTTTGATTTGCAGAGAGCACGTTTAGCATGCAAGATTCAGAGCTTTGCCTTTGATTAAAAAATTTAGCTTCCAAATAAAGTATCTTGAGACCTTTGATAATTGCATGTCGTTAGTCCCTTTTGATTTTTTATTGGCACACTGAGAACCATGCAAGTATAAAGCAGCAAGCGTTGAATGGTCATATCTTTGGTCCTACTAGATTTCTTGTTTTAATTTTGGGTCTTGGATTCCGGCAAAATAGCCAAGTGACTGAAGATTTTAATACTTTGAACTATAGTTTAGCCAAACGTAAGAAACTTTAGGCAGCTACTTTAAAAAATATGGCTTTTGATTTGTATTCCAGAAAAGGGTAAGAATGCAAGGTCCTATTCCGAAATAGCTTAGTAAAATATGGCTTTTGATTTGTATTCCGAAATACGGTAAAAGTGCAAGGGATTTGTATTCCGGAATGCCATAAGCGTGCAAGTTTATATTCCGGAATATAATAAGAGTGCACATTTGTATTCCGGAATACACTAAGCAACGTTCTATTCCGCAATAGCATAAGAGTGCGCAAGGTTCTATTCTAGAAAAACATAAACATAAGAGTGCACGGGCAACCTCCCTAGATAGATTTGACATGTGCTGGTGATTTACTTCTTCACCACACCACAAAGCTTTATTACTTCGTTTTCACACTTTGCACTTTCTGTTTAATGTTCGTAATTTGACCACATCTTGCACTTTTTGTTTAATGTTCGAAATTCAACCTATGATTCACTACAAATTAAACCTCTTTTTTCTCGTGAGTTCACAACAACCCGGTGGGAAAAAATATAAATGTAGTTGAAATAGCATATAATAAATTCTCGAAGGGCTCGCATGAAAACAGACAAAAGCTCCGACTAGCTAGGCTTTTCATTCATCTCAACAGTGGGTAGCTGCATATTTGCAAGCTACCCACAATGAAAAAACACAGGGGATATCCAGTTATATCATCTGGACTTCAAAAAAATTCTACAGATGTCGGTTAAGTGTACCTGCAGAGAGCTTATTACCGGGATTAAAAAACCTCGCCCTTTTGGGTTTTCGAGGAAAAACCCTAGTGATAAGCCCTCTGCAAGGGGCTTGGACACAACGTAAGGCTGCAAAAACAAACGCGCCCACAAAGAAACCCCCGAAGCCTGAAGAAGACGGAGTCGTGCATCCCACTATACCTGCACATCAACAAACTAGAACACAAATATAAGAAAACAACAACCTCGAAAAGCGAGGGGCTGGTCACGCGTGCCACGCGACAAAAAACAACCTCGAAAAGTGAGGGGCTGGTCATGCATGCCACGCAACAAAAACAACATTTACAATAATATACACATTAAGGGAGGGAGGGTGGGAGTCAAGGGAACTGCTGAGAGAGGAGAAAACGCCAATGAGAAGTCGATGAAGAAGCTGCAAGAAATAGCGATCAGAAAATGCATGCAAGATATGCATGCTCGCCCATTCGAGAATGCTGATCCGATGGCTCAGATCGATGGGATCATAATCACCTTAATGTTTTGAACTTAATCCCTAAAATTGTCATTTCAGATCGATGGGATCATACCTTAATGTTTTGAATTGAATCCCTAAAATTGTCATTTCGAGTGTTTGATATGTTGACCCAGCAGTAAAAAAAAAAAAATGGGGGCTAAAAGAGCACGTATTAAGTTGTAATCACCACGAGTTTGTGGACGAAACCCACAAATGGCCGTTAGAAGAGAATCTTCAAACGGGAGTGTTGCAACACTGCCATTTAATATGCAAGCTTGTTTATGAAGATGGAACACTAAAAGACAACTGTTTGCATGAACCAAGGGTTTTATCTCTTGTTATTTGTGCATCTATTTTTTGACTTCTTCAGGTAGCATTGGAACATGCTAATGAGCTTTAATAGAAAATATAATACATTGCATGATCTTTATCACAAAAGAATGAGAATGAGAATGATGTTTTATCGTCCACTGAGGCCAATCGGCCTATGGGACCCACAAGGAGCGCAGCAAACTTATTACTGTCCGGGTTAAAAAACCCCCGCCCCGAAGGGTTTTCGAGGGAAAAACCGTGGCAGTAATAAGAATGCTGTTAAACTGTACAAGTATACATCAATGTATATATACATGTCAAGTGTGTGCCCGAGGACATAGCTGATCTCGCATGTCCATAACCTCCTGAAGGTATGATCCCAGCACCCGTACGGATGCTGTGCTCAATGTCACATGTAATGGTTGGCCAGGCCTGACCAACTCAGCATAGCGCGTCCGAATTTGATCATATGCTGGGCAACTTTGAAGGGTATGAGATTCATCCTCAATGACTTCCATTTGGCAGCATTGACAAAGCCTGTCCTGGCGTGGCTCACCAATCCATCTGCCCGTCTCAATTCGAAGATGATGTGCCCCTGTGCGAATGGAGGCAATGAGTCTGCGCCTTTTCATGGGCAAAAGAAGTTTGAGAACTTCAATTGTTGAGAAGAAATGATTTCTGTTTCACTTGTTCTTCATTTTGTACATTTGCAGTTTGAAGCATATTGATGTTTATCTACATATTCAACGAGGTGCACCTTGGACTACCATAATCGTCGGATCCGTCGATCATACGACTCAGATCGTATGTTGGAAGCTTTGGGTGTCTCTTGTTTTGCTTATGGTCATTTATGATTGGGGGCTCTTATGATTTTGAAGTATGAAATACGAGTTCGCCTAAGGTTTTGATGTAATATCGAGCCTCTATACGACTTTTCCTAAGGTTTTAGAATATGAAATACAGGGGCTCGAACCTCTACCAAAATAATTTAATGTTCTAATAAGACTACTTTGACCAATATAACCGTGAGCTAACGTGATTATTTTTTTATGTTAGATCTATGTTTTTTTTTGTAACAACCCATTCAATTCTTTCAGGGATCTGGTCTATGGTTTCAAGAATTGTTATTTTTACATCCATATCAAATCTCTCCGGAACCCCCTGTTATTGCGCTACATATTGCTATTGCTATTGCTATTGCTATTGCTATTGCTATTGCTATTGCTATTGCTATTGCTATTGCTACTTTATATCTTTAATTCACTCATTATTGTTGTTATAGAGGAAGCAGTGTTCTTTGCTCTCCCATGATGTTTTCATGGATGAAGTTGCTGCTTTTTGATGTTTCAAGTGCATGACGCATCGTGTGATATGTTTATTAGCATTGCCTACTAGCAGTATTAAAGAAGTCAACATAATTGGCAGGAATTGTAAAAGTATTCTGCTATTTTATATTGATTCAAAATTTTCACTAACTTGCAGAAATATAGATGGTTTTTCCATCCCATCTATATTATATGCCTTGTCCTTGCACAAGTTGCATTTGTATCCATGATCCAGTGGGCTGGGTTTTCTATCACATACCTTATGTATGTCGCATGTTGCAGGAATGCTCTTGTGGCTTATCCTATGTTATGGCCATGTTTATGTGCAATTGAAGATAGTATCGGAATACCTTCATACTCCAAAATTTCTGATGCTCCTTGCTGCTTCAAAAAGTTAAATTAAAGTTGACACTAAATGTTATGCCTGAAGGATTATCAGCATATAAGTCATGTGAGGATCTATATTTGAAGGAAGGAAGGAAGGAAGGAAGGTACTTTTATCGTCCACGGAGACCAATCGGTCTATGGGCAAACCTATAAGTTGTTGAGCAAGTGTGTAAGGACTTAAATTATATTCATGAGTACGTTGGGATGTTGGTTACACAAGCATTGGATATTGATTGAAATATCATTAAAGTTTGACAATGGTTCGAATAACTGGAGATGGCTTAACATCTGTGGGATAAATGGAAGATAAGAAAAGCTCAAAGTGGAAATCTTATCTGGTCACGAAACCGCCGGCCGTCCCAAGATATATAGACGAATTTGTTTAACAAAGCTAAACGAATGCATTACAGGTTGATTGAGAAGTGAAGACGATGAAATTCGTGTGCAGATGAGTCGGTCAATGCTAGCTACAGTGTTTGGGTCAATACCTGAACTACAGTAGTTTTGATACAGTGAATTTGAATTGATTCAATGGTTATATTGACAAATGACATGAATGAACTATAGAAAATTAGTGACCAAAATTATGGCTATTTTGGAGGATGAAGTTATTCCCCAAAGTTTTGAGGAAGTTCAACAAAGTAATTAAGGATAAGTGGATAGCTGCCATGAATGATGAGCTTAAATCTTTTGAAGAGACCAAAACGTATGAGCTAGTTAAGTCTGATGGTAAGCAGAACATAATTGGAAGTAAATGGCTGTATAAAATTAAATTAAACCCTGATGGAAGTAAGAAGTTTAAATCAAGATTGGTTGCTCAAGGATATACACAGAAAAAAAGAAGAGATTATGATGAAACCTACTTCCCTATAGTCAAACTTACAAGCATTAGAGTTTTGCTAGCTATGGCCAATGCTATGAATTTAGAGCTACACCATATGGACGTAAAAACTGCATTTTTAAATGCTACTCTTGAGGAGGAGGCTTATATGAAACAGGCTCCAGGACATTCACATGGTAAGGATATGGTCTGGAAGCTTAACAGGGCTGTATATGGGCTAAAATACTCACAAAGAGAATGGTACTTATGTATGAATTATTTCTTGCAAGAACAGGATTTGAAAAATTGCAAAATGATGGGAATCTTTATAGGTTTGAGCAAAATGGAGAATATTGCATTATTGCACTTTATGTAGATGATTGTATCATGGTTGCAAGCTCTTTGAAAATTTTGAACATATGCAAAGGTATTTTAAAATCCAGGTTCCAAATGTCAGACGTAGGTGAGCTCAAGAAGTTTCTTGGGAATGAGGTTGTCAGAAACAGAGAGTTGAAATGGATAAAGTTACATCAAAGTACACACATGTAAAAAATATGCTGAAAAGGTTCAAGCAACTGAAGCCAAACCATCAAAGATTCCTATAATAGCTGGACATAGACTGACAGAAGTACATGATGTTACTAATGATGAGGTTACTGAAATGCAAAATGTCCCTTACAGAGACCTGGTTGGTTGTCTATTATTTTTGGCAAACAGTACTCGACCTGACATAGCCTATGCAGTCAACATTTTGAGCAGAAGAAATCATGATGCTACCAAAGAACATTGGGAGGCAGCTAAACGAGTTCTTAAATATCTAAAGGGGACTCAAAATCATGGTATTTGCTTTGACTCAGAAAATCTAACTATGATGTGTTATAGTGATGCAGATTGGGGAGGAGATCTGCACACTAGAAGATCAACTTCTGGCTAAGCAATATTCTTAGGAGGAGGTGTGGTAACCTGGAGATGCAAAAAGCAAGTAGCAGTAGCAATGAGCTCAGCTGAAGCTGAATATGCTACATCCTCTCTAGTTGCCAAAGAATTAGTGTGGTTGAGAAGGTTACTGAATGAATTAGGATGTGCTCAACAAGAACCTACAGAAATCTGGACTGACAGTCAGAGTTGTATAGCAATCGTTAAGAATCTGGTATATCATGATAGAACCAAGCACATTGAGCTAAACATGCATTTTATACGAGACTTAGCTGAGAAAAAACTCATACATATGACATATGTTGATACAAATGATCAGGTAGCTGATGTGTTCACCAAAGCCCTGCCAGAGACTAAATTTACAAAATTCAGAAGGGAACTGAATGTTGCAGAGGTACAGACTTATAAGCTGAAGGAGGAGTGAAGGATTATCAGCATATAAGTCATGTGAGGATCTATATTTGAAGGCAAACCTATAAGTTATTGAGCAAGTGTGTAAGGACTTAAATTATATTCATGAGTATATTGGGATGTTGGTTACACAAGCATTGGATATTGATTGAAATATCATTAAAGGTTGACAATGGTTCGAATAACTGGAGATGGCTTAACATCTGTGGGATAAATGGAAGATAATAAAAGCTCAAAGTGGAAATCTTATCTGGTCACGAATCCGCCGGCCGTCCCAAGATATATAGACGAATTTGTTTAACAAAGCTAGACGAATGCATTATAGGTCGATTGAGAAGTGAAGACGATGAAATTCGTGTGCAGATGAGCCGGTCAATGCTAACTACAGTGTTTGGGTCAATACCTGAACTACAGTAGTTTTGGTACAATGAATTTGAATTGATTCAATGGTTATATTGACAAATGACATGAATGAACTATAGAAAATTAGTGACCAAATTGTGGGTTTTCTATTAGTTCATGTTGTTGAAGATTGTGAAAATACAGTGACTCTTATGTTATATGCAAGTTTGATTTAAGACTAGCAAATCTTACTAGACATTGTCGGAAGTGATTGAGCAAGTTATTTTAAACTTCTAAATACTCTTCAATGCCTGAGTGTGATGTTGCAATGGTACTTTTAAATGTGTTTTTAAAGCCTCATTGTTGCACTCAATCAAGAATATTACTAGCATTCTAGAAGTTGATGAATATGATAGGTTTCAGGGAATGCAAAGGGTACGATAGATGTTGTAGTTTCAATATTGCTTTTTCGAAATATTGCACATATTGTTGCCATGGCAGTGGCTAGACATGGTCCGTCAGTGGCTGCATGTATACATATAACTCCGTAAAAAATTAGCAGGAGCTTGAGGAACTACTATACAGCCATATGTTATTGTAGCACTATAATATCTTAGGCACAGGTAATAGTTGCAAATCAAGGCAATTTCTTCTTCATGCAAATGATTCCAGAGCTCGAGTTCCATAGTTAAAAAGACTGTTATCAACAAGTATCCAATCCTCTATTTTTAATATGGGGATATTGCCATTTTTGTAGCTGCTTCGAAGTTGGTTTATCAGAAATTTATGTTTTAAAGTCATTGTATGGAATCTGATATAGTGGGTTTCTAATGATAGGCTATAAATGTTACCTGGTTCAATGGTACATGCCCCTGTGGATCTCTAAAGTGAATTAGAAGCGATAGAGCAATTGGATTTAATAAAGTATTTTTCAGGATTCTAACTATTTTAACAGAGTCATTTAGCATCAGACAATATATTCGGTAGAAAACCCGTGACAGAAATAAGAGTGCTCAAAACTATACAAACATACATCATGAGAAAATATATATACGTCAGGCGAGTGCGCAAGGACATAGCTGATTTGTCGATCCATGACCTCTTGAAGGTATGATCCCAACATCTATACCGAGGCGATAGCAGCTGGCTGGGCCTGACCAATTCAACGTAGCATACCTGGATTTAATCATACGTTGGACATCTTTGAATGATGTGGCATTCGCCTTCCACTACTCCAACTTGGCAAGTTGACAAAGTCTGTCCTAATGCGGCTCCCCAATCCATGTCCCCAACTCAATTCGGAGGTGGCATGCAAGGGAAAATTTCAGAGACCATGAGAATCTCAATCTTCTTTTTCTTTTCTGCTTTGTTAATCCTTTTAATGCTAGCTTCCTTTACAATGTCCCAACTTGCCATCGGCCTAAACTTATATCATAAGCCATTTTTACATGCATAAAGAAGTTGGAAAGCAGTTGTTTTACTTTAATAACGCAATAATTTTGCTAAATTGATGTCACTTGAATGAAATTAAGCAAAAAGGATTTCCGATTGCCACCATAAATCATGGGTACGAAACGTAAATACCTTGAATCACATATACATAGTAACATGCACTCCTAGATTGCCACTCTTGGTCCCACCCATGCATCGGCTCAAACTTACAACATAGGTGTCTGTTTTTAGACAACCATCTTTGGAATTTTCGAATTTCTATAGTTTTATCCATGCAACTTTTCCTTTATGGAAGATTCATTTCATACTCAGATTTGCACCTAAAAGAAAAAGTCGATGATAGAGGATACATGCATGCCTATGTTCTGGATGGACATTGATGAACCTCTTCTAGTTATAATTGGCTTCAATAGCTTCTTGCACATCAATTTCTAGTTCCATGGCTACCCATGTTTATCTTGGGAATTCACATATAGATCCAAGATCATGGCATGGCTATGCCATCAAATCAATCTTGCAAGCATGATTTGCACAATTGTTAAGGAAAACCAAATGCATTGCTCCCTCGGTTATATATATCCTAAACAAAGATGACATGCATATGTGGTTGCGAAAAAACTATTCCTCCATCTGGCATTTACTTCCCATTCAAGATGCCACGAAAAGTGTAATCTGTCTTTTGCTTTAAAAAACAAATAAAAAAGCAAAAAGGCATTGGTGACAACCATTAAACAACCACACTACAAAAAATAGTTTTTTTTTTTTCAAAACAACCATAGTCATAGCCAAAACCACTGGCCATGGCTGTAAACTTGGCCTGAATGGGCCAGTTTCTGCTCTGGTTGCTGCTATTGTCCCCCCCCCATCTCTGCTCCAGTTGCGGAAAATAAAACAGGGTTGGAATACAAAAAACCAGCAATGAAATGCAGAGTAAGGAAGAGATGAAAGAAGAGGGTAGATGGAAAATATAGGGCAACGATAAATGGGAATGAAGAGGGTGGAGTCAGGCTTCTCGATTAGTACACAATAGGAAGACTCAGCGAGTTCTTCCTCTGAATTGGCAAAGCTCTGTTGTAAATCCAAGCCCTGATGTAAATCAGGCGGAAAGGGCTATCCCATTTTCTTATGAAGAATGCACTGCAGATTTGCGAGGGCTTCATTTTAAATTTTTTCTAACCTCGTATTCTTGCCTTGGAAAGAGATCCTCTGAAGAGAGGTGGGATGAAAGCCCCCCACCCTCTGATTAGAGTCCAACCCGTTGTTGCGGATCTAGTGGTCTTGATATATGCCAAGGACGTGGCAAAAGGCTTTAGGCATTTTTGGGCCATGTGAGCCTTTGGACATTTGGGCTTTTGTCCAAAGGAGGTTTTGGTCCAAAGGGGGACCAAAGTCGGGGGAGAGTTCTGGGGCAGCTGTGTCTTGGCTGAGGGCTCGTGGTTGGGTGGTGAGATATGTGCCACGTCAAGAGTCCATTTTAGTGGTATCAGAGCAACAAGTTTCGATGGCCGGTTCTCCTGCCAATGTTAACTTTGAAGATGAGGAACTCAAGGAAAAACCTTTTGAGTTAGAGCATGATAATTCGCTCATGAGAGAAAAACTTGCAGTTGTCGAGGCTCGAATTGCTGAACTGCAGAATTGGATTCTCTGCGAGTGCAGGTGGCACAGTTGCAGCAAGCTGCAAGGCATCCGCGTAGTGGCATCACAATGGGTGCCAATGTCAAAATTGAATTCAAAACCTATTCGGCTGCTACTAGTGATGCGGATGAGCTTTTCACATGGCTACAGGTTGAATTCATATTTTGCTAAAACTAAGGATGACGAAGACACTCAGTTATATTTTGCTGAGCGTCGTCTAGACGGGGTTGCAAAGGACTGGTGGCTGGATATCCAGAAGAACTAGCCAGTCAATCAACCCATTGCTACCTTTGCGGAATTTGGAAAGCAAATTAAAAATCGTTTTTTGGGTCATAATTGGGAGTGAGATCTTATCGCTGAATGGAATAAGTTGACCCAACAAAACGTGGAAACTGTTCAAGCCTTCGCCGCACAAGTTTTAAAGAAAGGACTTTAGCTTAGTAAAAATGATACTGAGAAGTCCAAAAAACTCGTGGGTGGGGTTCATCGTTGTGTAAGGGCGAAACTCGATCTGCAAGTTGCCAATCTTTGTTTTGGCGAGCTCTGTAAGATGGCAGAGAAAGTAGAAGAGGAAGGTCTGGCTCTCACGGAAGCTATTAATGCTCAACGTGGCCGCAAGGTTATTTATGAAAGAGGTGAGTGATTTTTGGGAGAAACCAATGGGACTTGCTCCAGGATCTGTTCAAACGGCCGCATACAGGTGTTGTAGACACTGAACCTGTTGGGGCCAAAGAGCCAAAGGAATCTTATCAAGCATGCAAGAAGCGGCTAATGCGGGAGAATAAGTGTGTTTGTTATTCAAGACCATAAGTTTTATGAATGTCCTACTTATCTTGAGAAGAAAAAAAGGGAAAGAAAGGAAGCTACACCTATTCTTAAGTCTGGGACTAAGAAAGAGGACAAAAGTAAGAAAGTAGCTTCTGTTCGAGGAGATGGGAAAGGAAAAAGGTGGCCACTGTTCGAGAGAAATCGGATAAGGATTCTGTTGAGAATAGTAGTCTCTTACGATTTTGGGCTACTATTCAAGATCAAAAAGTACATATCGTATTCGATCCGGGTAGTGAGTTTGATTTCATTTCTGCTCAATTGGTAAAGGAACTAAAATTAATTTCTATTCCTTTATCAAGTGATGTAGAATTGTCTTCTGCTTTCTTGAATGTTGGCCCTCCGCCTTCTTCATTTATGGTCAAGGACGTTGAATTTCAATTGCAGGGATACGTCTGTAAACGTTCTTTCATGGTTTCTGACCTTGGAGGTATGGATATTATTCTAGGCATGCCCTGACATAAGGCTATCAATCCTCTTATAGATTGGAAGGCGGGAATTGTTATGTTATCCTTGGAAGGGGGTAAAAAGACCTTCAAGTTTGTGAAGGATGATATTGTGTTCCCAATTCCAACAGTTTCTGTTGTATAGTTTAAGCGTTTGGCAATGAAAACTCATTTTGTGTATTTGGTGGTTTTGCGCCTAAGTCTGGTGTATCTCATTAGATGAACGTCAAACTATCTTTTTGCAATATTATGATGATGTTTTTTCAAATGAAATTCCACAAACTTTGCCACCCCAACGTACTTCCTGGGAAAGAACTTCCTAATCAAGCTCGTCATTGGAGAATGCATGGCCAACAAGTTGAGATTAAGTGCCAACTTGATGAATTACTTCAAGCTGGAGTGATTCGCCATAGTTCTTCACCTTTTGGTGCTCCTGTCTTGTTGGTTAAGAAAAAAGATCATTCCTGATGCATGTGTATAGATTACCGTGCTTTGCATAAGATAACCATAAAGAATCGATTTCCTATGCCAAGGGCGGATGATTTGTTTGATCAACTCCAAGGTGCCACAATTTTTAGCCGTCTTGATCTTAAATCAGGGTATTGGCAACTTAAGGTTGCGCCTGAAGATGTTCATAAGACTGCATTTCGAACAACCTTTGGACATTATGAGTTTTTAGTCATGCCATTTGGACTTATAAATGCGCCAGCTTCTTTTGCGAGGCTAACGGGGCGAATATTTAAAGATGTGCATGGCGCTTATGTTGTCGTTTTCTTTGATGACATATTGGTTTTTAATAAGTCCCAGGAACATCATTACTTGCATTTGCGGGAGGTTTTCCGTCGGTTAAGGAGGAGTCCATTACTCTTAATCCTAAGAAAAGTATATTTTCCAATCGAAAATTGAATATTTGGGTCATATTGTTTGCGCTGAGGATCTTAAAGTTGATCCCCGTAAGGTACAAGCAATTGTGGATTGGCCAGTACTTACTTCAGTCGTTGCATTGCGTTCCTTTATGGGCTTATCCAGTTATTATAGGAAGTCTGTACAGAATTTTGCTCATTTAGCTTCAGATTTACATTTGTTGCTATGAAAAGATGTTCCTTTCCAATGGAATCATAATCGTCAGTTCGCTTTCCAAGTTTTAAAGGATGCCATGGTTAATCCTCCTGTTCTGAGTCTGCCAAAGTTTGGTCTACCTTACTTGTTATGTGTTGATCCAAGTGGTATGGCTTTGGGCGCAGTTTTGATGCAGGATGGTCATCCTATTGCTTATGAAAGTCGGAAGTTTTCTGACACGGAAAGTAGATATAGTGTTTATGATAAAGAATTTCTGGCTGTCATTCATGCTTTGAAACTGTGGCGGCACTATCTTTTAGGGTTGAGGGTTCATATTTTGACTGACCACCAAAGCATTAGGCACATTATTTCACAGAAAACATTATCGGCAAGGCAAATGAAATGGGTTGCTTTTATGCAGCAATATGATTTCTCTGTGGATTATCGTCCTGGTAAAGAGAATGTTGTGGCAGATGCTTTAAATAGGTGTTATGCAGTTTGTTCTCTTTCTGTAACACAATCCAACCATTTTGAGGAAATGAAGCCGTTGTATGCCACTGACCATGATTATAAGGATATTTGGTTATTGGCTCAAAGTGGCAATGCATATGGATATAAGATCGTTAATGGGTTCTTATATAAAGGTCCAAAGCTATGCATTGTTCGTGACTTTAAGCCACTTATTCTTAGAAGGAAGGAAGGTATTTTTATCGTCCACGGAGACCAATCGGTCTATGGGACCCAATACAAAAGCGCAGCAAGCGGATTACTACCCGGATTAAAAAACCCCCGCCCCAAAGGGTTTTCGAGGGATTAGAGAGGTCCATGATGCACCTACTACTAGTCATCGTGGCATGGGGGCGACTTTAGCTAAGCTTGAACCATATTCTATTTGGCCCGGATTGCGAAGAGATGCCTTGGTTCATATTCGTCATTGTGTTACTTGTCAACGGATAAAGAAAGTGAACAAGAAACCGCATGGTGTTCCTTTAAATCCTTGCCTATTTCGGAAGCAAAGTGGGAGCAGATCACTATGGATTTTATTGTTGGTCTTCCTGCAAGTTCTCGCAAGAACACTGTCATTTGAAAAATTGTTGATTGTTTAACTAAACACGCACATTTTATTCCTTGTTCGCATAAGTTGACAGCTTATAGTGTGCCTACGCTCTTTATCAAAGAGATACTTAGGCTACATGGGTTGCAAAAGATTAATGTACCTGATCGTGATACAAAGTTTACCAATAAATGCTGGAAGGTATTGTTTATGCAATTGGGAACAGAGTTAAGGTTCTCCACTGCTTTTCACCCAGAAATTGATGGACAATCCAAGGTGGTAAATAAAGATATTTGCTCCATCTTAAGGGGGTTTGTCAATGAGCATCAAGGTCATTGGGAAGAGTATTTGCTTATTGCTGAATTTGTATATAATAATACCTATTAGTCTACCATAAAGATGACCCCTTTTCAGGCGGTCTATGGTCAGCCTGTATGGTTGCCACTCTTTCGAGTGTATGAGGATGTTCCAGCTGCTGATGATTTGGTTAATGAGCATAAGGATCTTATAGACGTGCTTCGGGCTTGTATTCGAGATGCTCAGGCGTCTTTTGAAAATAAATTATCTAAGTTGCGGCAACCAATGGTTTCTAAAGAAGGAGATTGGGTATGGATGAGGATCCATAAAGGCCACTTTAAGAAAGATGCGCGCAAGAAGGATCTTAAGTTGGCGGCACCCCATTTCGATGGACCATTTCAAATTAATAAAGTGGTCAATGAGAATGCATATCAATTAAGATTGCCTCAAGGTTGGAAAATGCATGATGTAGTGAATGTGTCATTCCTAAAGGCTTATCATGGTAAGGAGTTACCTCAACTTGGGAGGTTACGTGAGCCAGAATTGATTGATGATTCCGAAGTTCTAGAGCCGAAAACAATTTTGGCGGATAAATCCACTAGTGGTTCAAGATAGTATTTGGTAAAGTTTGCTAACAAACCTTTGGAGGACGCTTCATGGATGCGTGGCAATGTTTTAGAAGCTTATCCAGATATTCTTAGGGAATATCGGAGAGCAAAGGAAGCCGAGAGACAAGAAGAAGTTCAAGGACAGGCTTCGATTCGCCGGCCTAAGCGAGGGCCAAGGAAGGACTATGCTCGGATGGCTAAAGGTATTTAAACACCCTTTTGCAGTAGAGGACTGCTGCGATGTCAAGAGGGAGGGAATGATCTATGCCAAGGATGTGGCAAGAGGCTTTAGGCCTTTTTGGGCCATGTGGGCCTTTGGACCTTTGGGCTTTTGTCCAAAGGAGGTTTTGGTCCAAAGGGGGACAAAAGGGACGTGCATGCTATATAGTTGCTAGGGGGAGAGCTCTGGGGCAGCTGCGTCTTGGCTGAGGGCTCGTGGTTGGGTGGTGAGATAGTGTGCCACGTCAAGAGTCCATTTTAGGTCTGGTCTAGTTGCACATGAAGTTTGATGTCTTGCTATGCCATGGAATCCTAAATGAACAAAATCTAAGCAACTAAAGCTCAAACTACTCTCAAAATTTTATCTTTACATTCATATCTATCAAGATATTATTTTCTTTCGGTGATGTAAAGCTCTGCTGATTCAACTCATGATTAACCGTTTCAAACTACAACATCAACTCCTGCCAATTGAATCTACACAGGATTCGATACCATTAACTCAATAAGATCTGCTCACTATCTCTACAAACATGTTGCCGTTGGCCATTGTTTTAAATTCCACTTACAACTACAGTTCTCGAAACTGCTAGGACCACAATTCTGTAAAAGTCAAAGTTCTTAATGTGTTTCGGTGGCCTTTGCTACAAACTTCCCCCTTTGGGTGCGGCGCTGGCTCTTTGGTGCTGCTCGGAGGAACTCAGAAAAGGTTGCTCCCTTTTCTTAATTAGGCTTATATTTTTTATACAATGGTTTGAAAAATAAAAAATAAAAAAGATTAACCTCTTATACATCTACTTTTTTATTGACGCTTGTAAACATTGAGTATTCCTTGTTTCAAGATATAAAGAATAAGATGAATGCATAAGTTTTCAATTCATAGAAAAATGGTACAAGAAATGAGGCAAGAACAGTGAAGATGCTGCACTTGATACAACAATGAAAATGTTGCATAGATCAAGGGAGTACATAACTGCATGTCCTCAAGATAGAACTAGGTAACAAATTGTCTTACAAATGACAAAAAACTTCAAAGGATATAATTATTAACAGTAGAGTTGTTCCTTGATAAACCATAATGGGTCCACTCATATACCTTCTTTAAAATTCTATTATAGCTCCAAGATAAAGAATTTGTTTAGACGTCAGGACTATGCTGTCTTTTCTGAGTGTATATATAAGGGAAAAATATGCAAAAGGTAGAAAGCGTCTACTACCAAACACAAGGTAGAGTCAAATGCAAAGGGGTCAAGTTTATTCTCATAGCGTTTAATTTTTCTCACATTATTTTGCAAATATGATTATTTTCTATAAATTTCAGTTATCCCATCTTGTAAACCATGAGATAGAAATCTATCACAAGAAGTCCTAGAGAAGGCTATGATAGAACTTTTGAGAAATAGTTCCTAAAAGTTTGAAGTTCAACCGTGTTGTAGAAATTCCCCACGTAGAGGCAATGTTGGGAAAATTTTTGGGTAAAGAAGGTTTTTGGCTGAAATTATAAACCTTTTTCCATCCTTGAAATATATACTAACATATATATGTTCTTATATTTGTCCCACCCAATCCGCCCGTTGATCCGAAATCCTCCGGCTCACGTGGCTTTGGGACGTATCGTACGGCCCAGATGGCTTGGGACGGTCCAGGTTGATTTGATCTTGATTGTCGATCCGAGATCCTACAGCTCACGTTGCTTTGGGACACATCCTACGGTGCACATGGCTTTGGGAATTATATGTAATAGATCCTACGGTCCAGATTGTTCTTGATCCTGATCGTCGATCCAGGATCTTACGGCTCATGTGACGTAGCACATATCCTACGGTGCACATGACTTTGGGAATTATATGTAATAGATCCTATGGCTCATGTTGCTTTAATTATTGTCACGTAATGAAATCTCGACCCTTGATCGGGTCCAAGATCCTACGGCCCATGTTGAATGCTCATCCCTTAAGAAACGGCTTTTAAAATTTTTAGATTTGAACCCTAGTCATTGACCCCTCAGCCCTCCATTCTAACCACTAGACCAAGCATTAATTCCATGAATAATTTATGTTTCAAATATACTTAAGGGCAATACTCTGATTAAGATAAAGTAGAGTATAACATTCTAGCTAGTTCAAAAGATTTCTAGAATGTTCTGGAAGGCTCTAGAAAGTTCTAGAATCTTCTAGAAAGTTCCAAAATATTCTAGAAAATTTTAGAACATAAGAGAATCTGGGAGGAATCTAAGAAAATTCTTCCAGAAAGTTCCAAATTGTTCTAATAAGTTATAGAATGTAGGAGAATCTATGGGAATGTGAGAGAATCTAGGGAAATACTACCATAAAGTTCTAGGATATTTTGAAAGTCTTAGAATGTTCCAGAAAGTCTTAGAATGTTCTAAAACGTTCTAGAATGTAAAGGAATCCAGGAGAATCTAACGGAATCTAAGAAAATCTCATAAAATGTAAGAGAATCTAGGAAAATATTGACAAGCCTAAGGGAATCTCTTAAAATCTACGGGATCTAAGGGAATCTTCATAAAATCTAAGGGAATCTAAGATAATGTTGATGAAATCTTAGAGTATCTAGGGGAATCTTTATAGAATCTCTTTGAATCTCATATAATGTAAGGGAACCTAGGGCAATCTCATAAAATCTAAAGGGATCTAAGGGGATCTAAGGGGATCTAAGGGGATCTTCATAGAATCTTGGAGAATCTACGAAAATCTAATGGAATCTAGGGGAATCTTATAAAATTTAGAGGAATCTCCACGAAATCTCCAAGAGAACCTTGGTAGAATCTTAGAAAATCTATGAATTTAGAGTATTCTCAAGAGATTCTTTTAGAATGTAGGGCACGACAAGAACTTGCAGCATAGGATCATGATAAAATTTGAACATGCACCATAAGACGCATTAAATTTCTTGTATCATCACATATATGTTCTTATGTTTGTCGCGCTTATCCGACCGTTGATCCGAGATCCGACGGCTCTCGTAGCTTTGGGAAGTATCCTGTGGTCCAGATGGGCTGGGAGTTCCTATATATATTCTATATAAACGATCCTACGGTCTAGGTTGATTTGATTCTATATAAATTCTATATAGCCTTTGATTTGATCAAATATATATCTAACATATATATGTTCTTATGTTTGTCCCATTGAATCCGACCGTTGATCCGAGATCCTACGGCTCACGTGGGCTTGGGAGTTTGTTTGTAAACTATATATAATCGATCCTATGGCCCAGGTTGCTCTTGATCCTGACCGTCGATCCGAGATCCTACGGCTCACGTTGCTTGGCACATATCTTACGATCCACGTGGCTTTGGGAATTATATGTAATAGATCCTACAGCTCATATTGCTTTTATATGGTGAGATCTTGATCGTTGATCGAGTCTAAGATCCTAAGGCTCATGTTGAATGCTCGTCCCTTAAGGAAAGGCTTTTAAAATTTTTTATGTTATTGGGGGGATTCGAACCCTGGTCCTCAACCCCCCAAACCCCCCACTCTAACCACTAGACCAAGCATTAATTCCATGAAAAATTTATGTTTCAAATATACTTAAGGGTAATGTTCCCATTAAGATAAAATAGACTATAACATTCTAACTAGTTCAAGAAAGTTCTAGAATGTTCTGGAAGGCTCTAGAAAGTTCTAGAATCTTCTAGCAAGTTCTAGAACATAAGAGAATCTAGGGGGGATCTAGAAAAATTCTTCCAGAAAGTCCCAAATTATTCTACTAAGTTTTAGAATGTTCTAGAATGTAGGGGAATCTATGGGAATGTAAAGGAAATACTTCCAGAAAGTTCTAGAATATTTTGAAAATCTTAGAATGTTTCAGAAAGTCTTACAATGTTTTAAAAAGTTCTAGAATGTAAAGGAATCCAGAAGAATCTAATAGAATGTAAGAAAATCTTATAAAATGTAAGAGAATCTAGGGAGGATCTAGGAAAATTCTTCCAGAAAGTCCAAATTGTTCTAATAAGTTTTAGAATGTTCTAGAATGTAGGGGAATCTATGTGAATTTAAGGAAATCTAGGGAAATACTTCCAGAAAGTTCTAAAATATTTTGAAAGTCTTAGAATACTTCAGAAAGTCTTAGAATATTCTAAAAAGTTCTAGAATGTAAAGGAATCCAGAGGAATCTAATAGAATGTAAGAAAATCTTATAAAATGTAAGAGAATCTAGGAAAATATTTAGTTACAATGTTCTAAAAAGTTCTAGAATGTAAAGGAATCCAGAAGAATCTAATAGAATGTAAGAAAATCTTATAAAATGTAAGAGAATCTAGGGGGGATCTAGGAAAATTCTTCCAGAAAGTCCAAATTGTTCTAATAAGTTTTAGAATGTTCTAGAATGTAGGGGAATCTATGTGAATTTAAGGAAATCTAGGGAAACACTTCCAGAAAGTTCTAAAATATTTTGAAAGTCTTAGAATATTTCAGAAAGTCTTAAACCAGAGGAATCTAATAAAATGTAAGAAAATCTTATAAAATGTAAGAGAATCTAGGAAAATATTTACAAGCCTAAGGGAATCTCTTAAAATCTGGGGGATCTAAAGGAATCTTCATAAAATCTAAGAGAATCTAAGAAAATGTTGATGAAATCTTAGAGTATCTAAGGGAATCTTTATAGAATCTCTTTGAATCTCATGTAATGTAAGGGAACCTAGGGCAACCTCATAAAATCTAAAGGGATCTAAGGGGATCTTCATAGAATCTTGGAGAATCTAGGGAAATCTAATGGAATTTAGAGGGCTAAAATTTAAAGGAATGCTCACGAAACCTCCAAGAGAACCTTGGTAGAATCTAGAATCTATGAATTTAGAGTATTCTCAAGAGATTCTTTTAGAATGTAGGGCACGATAAGAACTTGCAGCATAGGAACATGCTAAAACTCGAACATGCACCGTAGGACGCATTAAATTTCTTGTATATATGTATATATATTGCTTTAATAGCAATCTTCCCAGACATAACTCAAGCAAAACTCAAGGGATAATAAAACTAACCCCCAAAACATGCATAATTCACATAATTTTAACAAACTACTAGTAGTTTCAAAGGATCACTATAGTATATGATACAACTCTCATAAACCACAAATAATTCTAACAAACCAATATAACCGTTGATAAACAATGTCGACAACCATGTCACAATCATTATCTGTTTCAAAAAAGTACTACATAGTGTGGTTTTCTTCTATCAAATAAACTCATGCATAAGAAACCACGGTTTTTACATGATTAGATAATAGTTAAATATAGTAGTTCATTTTTTGGGACCTTGATTCTAAGAGTGGCCTATTAAGGTTAGGGTTTGAACCATATATATGTCGAGGACCTTAGATCGATTTAGATATGTGGCAATATTTTGAAGATAGCTATGCGGATGTAGAAACACTAGATGGTCTGGTCATTGGTCGAAAGCAGTTGTAGCGCACCCTAAGGAAAGTCCAAAATGCCAAGTTGAAAAGGAAAGCGGTCTTGAAAAACTAGCCGTTTCTCTGACTTTTATGATATAATTGAGCTTCCAGAAACCAAACGACTCCACTTGCTTGCTAGCTTCAGGCCAAATGGTGATGTAAGAGTTCAAAATTCTAAATCACACCGCCTTCACATGACCCAAACAAGCAAAGGCATATCTCGTCAAGATTCTAAATAAAAGACAGAGTATAGATATGACCAAAAAGGGAACGACAAACATGGAAACCAATTGTGACTTGATCTTATCTCAACAATTTCAATTCTATACGTCCTTAGAAATTGAACCATGCCGTGTTATTGTTGTCCGCATGAATGCACGTCAGAGACAACTCTGGCAACCCAATTTTGACTAAATGTAATTTAATATAATTTAATATACCTCACGTTAATTCAATATAACACAATTGGAAACAGAATTTGATCTTAAAGATGTGCATGCAACAGAAGCCGTGCCGTGAACGTGAGGCTCTTTTCCATAGAAGCTGCTATATAAGCAACCAGCAGAAAGCAGTCTGCATAAACTGAAGCAAGCAAGCAATCATGGCTGCATGGAAAACGCTGAAACTGGCTACGATATTTGCCGTTATGCTCTTCGCCCAAGGTAAATACAGTCTACCACAGAACAGACCAAGTTTGTTCAATTCTCAATTTTATTCAATCAAGGCATTGAATTAATGTAGATAAGTAGTAATAAGCCATGGCTTGTGGGTGTTATGCAGGAGGATCTGCAACAGTGTTCAACGTGAGGCACTACTGCGGTGGAAATCTGAACATCGACATTAGCAGCGTAACATCCTTCAGCCTCGGAAATGGTGAGACCAAGGCCGTTACGATGCCTTCTGGCCAGTGGATTGGGCGCGTAAAGGCCACCAATTGTGGCAGCAGTGCCAACAGCCTGGCCGAATTCAACCTTCACAATTCTGGCGATGGCCTCGACTGGTACAACCTCAGCAACGTGGATGCCTATGATTATCCCATTTGCATCTTCCCCTCCAAGAGCAGCTGCAAATCCCTTTGCTGCAGCCTTGAACCAAGCACTTGCCCAGGCTACAGCGGTTGTACCTGTGTTAATCCTAATCGGGACAGTGGTGATACTGATTATGCCAAGTTTATTCGTTCCAAATGCTCCCAGACTTATAGCTGGTCTAAGGATGACAGTAACCATGTCTTTACCTGCCAGAACACTGATTATACCATCCAATTCTGCTAGAGCTAATCTAAACACTCAAGCTCTAGCTATTTATTTATGCATATCCAGAAATAAACCCATGCTGTAAAATGTACCAGTTTGGTGGTAAAAAAGATGTTGTGCTTCAAATATATTGAAGGAATTGAATTGAATTTGTAGTGTTAAGAAAAGGATGGCTTCAAGTCATTGGCTATGTGATTTTAATGATCATAGTTGCACATGGATCTATGTCACAACTAGCGACTGAGTTCAACTTAACATTTCTGGCAATGTCCAGAATTACTAAAACATCAATAATCATGATCTTTATAGGAGATTCAAACCTGCCCCTAACCACATAGCCAAACCAATCTCTTTACCTCAAAGTGTAGATGTATTTCGGATGTTGCTGAGTATATTTATTTGGTTACACTGGGCTGAAAAGTCTTGCCACGACATTGTTCTTCCTCAAGCTATGAAGTCCTTCATAATCAAATGCAGCAAACATTCTGTGGGTGATGTAATCAACAGTCTTGCAATTTTTAAGAACTTCAGATCTTTTCTGCCCAAATAATGGTGAGTACCTTTGGGACCAAAATGGTTATAAAGCTCTGGGCAACAAGCTTATTGCACCAAAGGACAGACCCAGCCATTGAATTGCTCATTCTTTCTACCAATCATTAGGTAGGTTAGATCTTAGCGACGTCAGTTGTTATCCATGTCAAAGCTAAAATATAAATATGAGCAAAAATAGAACCTTAAGAATGATGGTACCACAAGTTCTTAGGAACATACTTTTCAAAACAACTCTCTCAAATATTTTCTAAAACATCTTTCCAAACCTTCTCTACTCTCTTGTAGCTAGATGTCATATGTATATCAACCTATTGTGGATTTCACTAGGCAGGCAGAAATAATCTCATACTGTATTCTGAAATAAACCCATACTGTAAAATGTATCAATTTGGTGGTATCTTATATCAGACTGAGATGTTGGAAATTTCATCAAAAAAAATGTTGTTCTTCAAATATATTCAACGAATTGAATTGAATTGACAATTGTAGTTTTAAGAAAAAGATGAACGTTAAGTCATAGGCTATGTAATTCTAATGATCATAAATGCACATGGGTCGATATCACATGGGTCCATAATGAATCATCTCTTACTACTGCATTTCAGAATTCTAGGAGCATTGTGTGTATTCCACAAGGTAACTGCTACTATCAGCCTGCAGTGAAGTGACAAAGGCACAAAAAGGATACACTAAAGTAAGATCAGCAAGTACATTCACACAATTTGAGAAATAGCTCAAATAATCCAGCAAAAACAAGATGAAAGGACAAAGGAAAGATGCACTATGTTTCCAGTTGGAGATAGCAATTGCATATGAACAAGCAAAGAATGAATGGAACAAGGTCTAAAGGAAAACTTGATCAACACCTGCAAGAAAGGTACTAAAAAATGAACAGTCCAGGTAAAAGGTTGCAAGAGGAAGGTTACAGCAGCCTAAAAAGTACAAGGGAATCACTGACTTGCAAGAAATAAAGGCAGTGGAGCAAAGCACAAGCAAAGGACAAGTTTGAGCATAAATGAGATTATGCATGCATAAACTGTTTATGCATGCATAATCTCAACAAATTGTTAACTCCCAGCAAAACGAAGGCCAAAGAAGAGGAAAAAAGGTGCACCTTGAACTGAACTTTCCGGAAGTGCTGGTAAATAAGATCAAGAACATGTACATATTGAATATTCAGATAGACAAGGAAATTCAAGGGGAGCACCATTTGTAAGCAAGCTACATAGAAATGCAAAAAACCAGAAAACAGGTTGCTACAATGGCCTGCTATATCAGCTATAAATATGTATATCAAGAAGCTAGGAGGATTAACGATTTGAAGTACAATACAGGGAATACATTTGCTGAATACAAATGCAACATAGAAGAACCTAAAAATGCAAAAGGTATGGCACAAGAAAAATCAGCAATTTGCAAGAAAACGAGCCCACTAGAAACAAAAGCATACCTTAGAAACGTCCAAGTTGGAAAAAAAAGATTCGTTGAAGAAAGGAAATCGATTGCCACAAACACCAAAAGACTCACGGAATGCAATAACTTAAAAGGCTGGAAAGGGAGTAGTAGAGGGAAACCTAAAATTAGTAGAATGGGTCCTCGCTAGAAACAAAGCATGGGCAAACAAAAAAGCTCTTGGCCATGCAAACAATAAAATAAAAAATAAAAAAGCATTTGAAAAGGACGTATCAAAAAGGCTCACACAAAGATTGCACTTGCACCAAGGGAAAAAATTAAAAAGTTCCTGAAAAAAAAAATAATGCTTTCCTTTGTCCACAACTACAAAGCTAATATTGGGCCAAAGCATATCTCTAGCCACTAGAGAATTAGTAGTTATTGAGAATTAAATTGAATTATATTATTTTCGTCTACTAGACCGCCAAGTATATAAGGCGATCATTCAATGCATCTGTAAATAGAAGTGCATTGGGCTCCTCCACTTTTAACATCTTGCTGGTCATATACTTTAACACTAGTGTCCCTAAATGGACCAAAAATAGTTTTTTCGCAAAAATCAACAACTCAATCTTCCGCCAAACCTTTTCTACAACTTAATATGTGGCAGTCATGTTACATAAGAAAAATACCTAAAAATCCATCAGTTCATATACTTGAAAACTGTCTCATGTTTACAAAAGATAAAATTGTATGCATGCTTAAAAAGGATAAGGGAACTACTGACATGCAAGAAACAAAGGCAGCAGAGCAAAGGGCAAGGATTATGCATGCATAATCTCAACAAATTGTTAAATTCCAGCAAAACAAAGGCCAAAGAAGAGGGATAAAAGTGCATCATTTCTGGTGAATAAGACCAAGAATATATGCATATTCAGATAGACAAGGAAATTCAAGTGGAGCACCATTTGCAAGCAAGCTACGGAGAAATGCAGCTACAAGGAAGTGCTCGTATACTCACTAATTATTGCCTAATAAAAAAAGGTAAATGTGCAATGTATCCCCATTTTTTTGTAGACCCTATCTTGCTTCTACCTACCAGTCATAGGCAGACACATGTGACCAGTTACCTGTGCAAATTCGGTCCAAGTATAACCACGAATTTGGGTTGTCTATGTGTTGAAGGTATTCCTGGCAAATCCTTTAACCTCAATGGTTTAAAACCTCCAGGTTGCTTAAAGCAACCACTCTGTGTGGAAAAATCCCAAGTAGAAAGCTCAACTAATAATTTTTAACCACTTTCCCAAAAGAGAAAAAAGTCTGCCTTGCAAGAATAGATGCCAAATGCAAACCAAAGTGAGTCTACTTGTGATTTTTGATGCTAGAGCTACTTAAGGCCCTGAAGGATGCTAGGCATAAAGTCAGACAACTTTTGATCAGTGCAAATCACTCAAAAATGCACTCCTGACTAGGTCAAAATTTTTTCAATATCCCTTCCTTTTTGGGATTTGATGCTTGGATCCTCTCTCAGTATGTCTGCACACAATGGTCAAGCATGCCCTTTGCAAAGAGATGTGCATACTACAATTATTGCCAAAGCAGGGTTAGGCGCGTGAAGCTGCCGCTGCTGCTTCTTCATCTAAAAAATATAGTAGATATGTGGACTCCGTGTATTATTTTTCCTTAGGTTATGAATTATTGATGTGTGTGCACAAAAAAAAAAAGATTAATTCCTAAATCGGACAATGTAGCGTTGCGTTGTAGCCGTTTTCGTCTAAATACTATTGTCTGGTCTTTTAGCGCACACGAAACGAGACCAGAAATGGAATCTGGGAATAGGAAGGAGAAAGAAAAGCCTCCACGGACGCAGCAAGTCTGCCAGCGAGGAAAATGAGTAAGGTAGGTAATTTACTCTGTGGGTCTTGACAAAAAGAGATTCTACACGGCGCTCCCGGATTCTGCAGGTCAGGGGGAAGCAAGAATGGCTTCCCCCATTACATTCTACGACGTCAAGGTAAGTTTCTAACTGGCTTCTACAGGTTTGTTGAACCCATTTGCCATTCTTGAGAAGAATGAATCAAGAAAATGACGGAATGGTGATCCACTGACCTTGACGAATAGGGCACCTCTATTGAGAACACTTTTTGGTCTTCGAGAATCATTTCTGTATACAAGAATTGCTTTTTAGGTGCAATTCTGCTGTGTCGGATGTGCCTGTGGAAGGTGTGCCGACGCGCGTCAGCGCGGAGGCACATCTGACACAGCAGAATTGCACTTAAAAAGCAATTATTGAAACGTAAAGATTTGGGTACTTTTCATTCTGACGTGGCAGATAAAGGGTTTTTTGGAGCGTGCTCCTCTCTCTCTCTCTCTCTGCGCTTCATCTCGGCAGCGATGGCATTTCCAGCCGAAACATTGGCGTTGCTGTTTTAGATCCTCGCTTGGAGTTAGATATGGCAGTTTAGGACTGTCGGGATCTTTCTGGAGTTATTTTGGTAAGATCGGCCAAATATCAGCTTTTATTTTGCAAGATCGGCTTAAAGATTGTGGTTTCTTGAGGTTTCTTGAGCTTTTTTTGTAAATCCGACGTCGGAGAATGGCTACCTATGAACTTCTAACCTGATTTAAAGCGTTGCATATTATCGGCCTTAGATTATAAAAGAAGAGGGCCCATCTAGCAGATTCGTTGATGCAGATCCATTGATTCATGGAAGCTAGACTTGGATCTGTCGACATGGTAAGTCTCCTCAATAAACGGCCTCTTCCATTTTTCTGTAAAAATTTCAATCGAGTTCACTCTGTTTACTTCAAAGCAGACCATTCCGGCCCTTAGAACCAATCTTAGAACCAATCTTTGGCATAGATCTGGACCTCCAGAATGAAGGTAACTATGGATTTGGGATTCAAGGTGCGATCTATAGATTCCAAAGCTATTCTTATATTTAATTTTATTCTTTTGCTCCATCTAATCACTGTCGCTACTCCTTTTGCATGTCGAATCTATGGCAATCAGTCTCACAGACCTGCAGGATATGGTGTTCGTAGCACAGGTGTAACGTTCCTAACCGACATGCCCTTAACCAACTGGGCAAGACCGTCTAGACGTTTTATGAGTAGTCGCTTCTACCCATTTATGCCGGTGTCTCGGGAACGCCCCACAGGCACATTCAAGGTTCGAATACTCGAGCAGTCTACCATGGGCCCGTTACAGTCTCTCCCACTAGAACTATGCTCGAGGACGAGCATCTAAGGCTATATCATGTCTATGTCATACCATGTCACAATGATTACCAAGTCTTTGCAAATTACCCATGCATATAGGTACCCATGGAGACTCGAACTCGAGACCTGCTCTGATACCAACTATGACATTCCTAACCGACATGCCCTTAACCAACTGGGCAAGACCGTCTAGACGTTTTTATGAGTAGTCGCTTCTACCCATTTATGCCGGTGTCTCGGGAACGCCCCACAGGCACATTCAAGGTTCGAATACTCGAGCGGTCTACCATGGGCCCGTTACAACAGGCCACCAGGATATGGTTTTTGTGGCACAGGCTGGTATCTGCGAGCACTCCGGCAGATGTTTGAGATGTCAGCACAAGCCGGCAATTTGTTGCACAGGCCCTGTTTTTTGTCGAGCAAATAAAGAATGCAATTAAAAAAATGTTAGAATGCAAAGAATGCACGTAATATTAAAGAATGTAACTAACACTACAATTCCGGAAAAGAATGTTGTACACGTGACGCTCTAGGATTGAACAATAACTCAGAATGGAAAGTACCCAATCTTTACGTAAATCAACAACGTAATTGTGTTCCTTTCTCCTGCTATATCCACATCTTTTTCCACTCTTGGAAACCCAATTCATGAATGAATCGGGCAAACAAAAGAAGATAGAGACTTATTCACCTCTAAGCAACAATTTTGGCAAAGAAGAAATGTAAAAGCAACAAATTGACGAGGTAATCTACTTGAAGTTCTCTTTTTCTTTCACTATATACCTTCGATCTTCGATGGCATGCGTTAGAGATTCTATTATATATAATATTGTCAATAATTCATTATGGGAGGACAGTTACTATATCATTCCCCTCCAAACTTCTGGATGCAATCCAATTGCGTCCTGATGCAAATGACTAGGCTTCTGAACATTCTAGATATTAGCAATTGTTTTTCAAGATTATTCCTAATGGATGAGCAAGATGTTTACTTTTTGGCTTTAGTTTGAAAGGCCATGGGACGTTACAGAAGCAAGCTCAATGCTCCTTTGGCTATGGTTTTTTCTAAGCATTAAATGTGCAGCCTAACCCGTGATGCCAAGATCTTCATACTTTGGCTCCTGGACAATGGCATGCACTGGTTTAAAAATGTGAGGAGCACAAACGATGGGATGGAAAAGTTTTCGAATATTTGAATAGTCTGGATCTATCATGGATGCAACAACAGAAAGCTTCTGATTTGTTTCTCCTTCTCATGCGCAATCTAAAGAAATGTTTCTTGACAAGATTAAATTTGGAAGCTTTCTCATGCACGATCTAAAGGAAGACAAGATGAAATTTGGAACCGCAGATGTGTTGCTTACTTTGACGGCAGAGGAATCTAACGAGCTAGTTGGTACTTTATATATGTACTCCGAGGTACTTCGCAAATCAAATTACTTCAAAGCTCGGCTTTCTGAAACATGGAACTCTGGATCTCAAAAAAAGCTGGTTAAGATATATCTTAAAAACTGCAAGGATCTAGCAAAATATGTCAGATGTCTTGAGATACTGTACAAGCTAGAGAAGGGGAGGAATTTCTCAAGCATAGAAGAAGCCCTTGGCATATTGGAGGTAGCAGCTCAGTTATTATGCCAAGAATGCATAGAGTGCTGCATAAATTATTTGGAGGCTGTGCCTTGGAATTCTGAGCAGGAATTTGTAATTAGGTCATGCATTTCTACACTCCAACTCACACCATCTTCCGACTTGGCTCTCAGATTACTTCCCTCTGGATGGAACCCTGCTCATGAAGCCCTAGACATGTCACCCCAACTTATCAGCTCCCATCATTTCAGATTGTCGAAAACTCGATCTCTATCCAGTAACATGATCCAAAACCTTCGAGATGCTGGATTTGTCGAGTTCATCGAGTCCGTTCTCTTGCAGGAACTCCAGCAGCATGCGCAACATTTCAAGAAAATCCGTTTAGAAACATGTTCCCTTCAATCTTCTCGCGGATCTTGCTTTAAGTTGACATGATTGTTACATCAGTTTAATAGATGTGGTATTTGCTGCTACAACTATCAAAGTATTTGCAGAGGATGATGAGTTTGTCAAAAGGGTTTTGAAGGACACTAGGACATGCTAGAAAAGACATGGATTTTTTTTACTTGCCATCACCCTGATTTTGTGAAAGAACTCAGTTGCTTGTTCGAAAATGTTAGTAGTGGAAAAGTGGTTTTATCCAGAGCATTTATTTATGTGAACATGCTTAGGTTGACATATTCATATATAAAATCAAGCACATGTATTTATGTGAACATGTGCCCTTCTTTGAAATGAAGTCCAACTCACCATACTTGCATTGCAGCAAGCCTTTGCTATTTTTTAATGATGAAAAATTGTGATAATAATTTTTCTATCGTTGCTTTGTGCACCATATTTTGCTTTGCTTCTGCCTTTGGTTAGTATACTTTTGCATTTTCTACCACATTTTTTTGCTTATGCCTTGGTTAATATACATGTATCTTGGCCAAATCTCATCTTCATGACATTGACACTTAAGACTTTTGAGATGACCATCATGATGTCTGGTTTAATGCAGAAGAAGAAATATGATCTATATGGCATTTTCAAACATTTCGGAAACATCAAGATTTAGTTTCCAAAAGTGTATATGCACATGGTTTGAGGGAGGAAATCTACTGACAAGGAAGGCTACTGATAATGTTTTGGTATGCTTATTGATTGCATTTCCCATCTGCAAGGTTCAGTCGGCGACATTTGGGGAACGTCTGAAGTCTTTTGATGTTGGGCATATCTCCCATGCTTAATCCCGGTTTCACTCATTTTTGCTGTAAGCTTCATAATCCGGTCTTCGTTTGTCTTTTTATTTTTGCATTTTTGTTGCGAGATAGATGAATCTCAGGCATTTTTTATGCAGATATATTGTTGCGATATTGTCGTTTGGAAGCAATATCAATCATTAGGGTTTTTTTGAGATTAAAAAAGGGCCTTCAAAACATGCCAACTAAGCCAAATGAAGATAAATGAACTACCAATAAAAAATCAGAGCCTGACGGGTCCAGTCAGCAAAACTACTATAACTAACTTACTGGATCACATTTTCTAGCATAACTGTTGATAGAAAAGTCCAAATGAGCTTTCGTTTAGTGCAATAGATAGATCTCGTTGAGATCTTTCCAACCTTAGGTGCTTTACACATATTGTAACCACTTATGATTGTGAAAACTCAAAAAATATGGTTTTTACCATTTTTTACTATCCTATGGGGCTAAAAGATATGCAAACCACCCAAGGTTAGTAAGATCTCAATGAGATCTATCTATTGCACCAAACAAAAGCTCATTTGGACTTTTCTATCAACACTTATGCTAGAAAATGTGATCCAGTGGGTTAGTTATAACTGTTTTGTTGACTAGATTACTAGTTCTGTTTTCTGATTGGTAGTTCATATAGCTTAGTCAACAGTTCTTAGAAGGCCCTTTTATGATCTCAAAAAATTCCTAATGTGTCACTGGATCACATTTTCTAGCATAAGTGTTGATAGAAAAGTCCAAATGAGCTTTTGTTTGGTGCAATAGATAGATCTCATTGAGATCTTACTAACCTTGGGTGGTTTGCATATCTTTTAGCCCCATAGGATAGTAAAAAATGGTAAAAACCATATTTTTTGAGTTTTCACAATCATAAGTGGTTAAAATATGTGTAAAACACCTAAGGTTGAAAAGATCTCAACGAGATCTATCTATTGCACTAAACGAAAGCTCATTTGGACTTTTCTATCAACAGTTATGCTAGAAAATGTGATCCAGTAAGTTAGTTATAATAGTTTTGCTGACTGGACCCGTCAGACTCTGATTTCTGATTGGTAGTTCATTTATCTTCATTTGGCTTAGTTGGCATGTTTTGAAGGCCCATTTTTTAATCTCAAAAAAATCCTAATGGCTAGTTATAACTGTTTTGCTGACTGGATTACCAGTTCTGTTTTCTGATTGGTAGTTCACATAGCTTAGTCAGCAATTCTTAGAAGGCCCTTTTATGATCTCAAAAAATCCCTAATGGGAGTAGCTCTGAAAATCTTATGCCGCTTTCATTCAGTTCAGAAATAAGGGATTAACTATGGCAGGTTGTACCAGGTCTTGTAAAGCTTTTTTGTATGCTAAAATTTGATAGGCACGCAACCTCGCAGGGAAATGCATCCTGGGGATAATGCCCTTTTTACAACAGAGCTAGGAGAAAACGACTCCATTCTTTTCCAAGTTTTTGTTGTCGATGTTGCTCTTTACCAAGTGAAGGTATGCCGCCATTGTATCTTTCAAGAAGTTTATCCACTATGACATTGTATTATCTTTATGCTTCAGGTGGAAAGCATCATATATGAGGATCCATAAGTTGAAAGCTTTGGTTTGTAAAACTATCTACGTTCTAAATGATACATTACTTATTGTTAATCACCACTTCCTTGGCTAACAAAACCTACAGGAATCAGAAGAGTCTTTCAAGGTGGAAAGTTCTCTGTATTTTATCTGCTTCAAATTTATCTGCTTCAGAACTTTTACGCTTTCTTAGTGAGTTCTCTCTTTCTACCAGCTACCAAGTGACAGATTTCTGGTGCCAAAGCTGGAACCACTTAGGTCTCCATTCATGATAGACTAGGTTGAATTTTGTATCTGCTTTTGGACTGCTTCAATTCAATTGCTGTACACAAAGATGCATCTAGGGTGGTGGTGGAACTCGTGCTTCCATATGGCACAGAAGTATAAAGGGCAGTGATATCATTTTCCACTCGAAGAACTTGAAATGGGTACAGAAAGCCTTCACTTGAATCCAATGTTCCATATAAAATCCTTCTGCAAGAGATCAGGTTCCTACCTCTTCAAAGAGCTACTCTGAAACGTCACACGATATACTATTAGAAAGTGGTGAGCATGGCCATTGATCCACGCCTTAAAGCCTGCTGGAAGGAGAGATGAGCCATCTGGTTCTCTATATAGATGTAGGAATAGGGTGCATACAAGTGCATAACAATGAGGATCACAATCACTTGAAACAATATCTGGACACATGCTTCCTAAGCAAGCTTTGGGATAGCAGTGCTTCGGAGCTCAATAAGACATCGCACTATAAAAACCATTTGGCGGCTATTTGATCTCCATGGCTGATAGAAGACAATTTAATTTAATTCAATTTTTCACATCACTTTATTTAGCAGCTCCTCCCCCAAAACCAAAACAATTTTTGCAATTCTAGCCTATCCACATGTTTGCCAAGTCATGCAGAAAATGAAGTGGCCTTATCTTTACCTGTAGATATCACCATACAGTGGAATTAATTAGAAAAAACCTTCATTTTTGTTGTTGCTTGCATGGATGGATCTCGATAAAGAATGAGCTCGCATGGATGGATGGAAAATGAGCTTGACCGGTTAAGCAAAAAATGAGTATATATGTTGGATATATTCTCCATTGACAAAGAGCTTTGAAGGAGACGTTTCTGTACTTCCTTTTTGCAGGCTGGTTAACGAGGAGTTTCTATCCTTCTTTTAGTTCTTGCTTTCCTTTCAAACATAGAGATCCCAATACAATCTGCTAAAATATATACAATCAGGATCTCATTCTGCTAAGATTTTAGACAAGAAGAGCAATGAAAGGTGTAAAGTTGTAGCCTTTCCACTTTAGGAACTCTTATATGATTTTGGTAGTAGGAGCTACTTGAATCCTAGATCGTCGGGGTTCAAAATGCTCTTGATGAGGGTGATGTCTGGTTCTCCAAAGCCATACACCTACAGATTTCCTTCAAGAATTGGGTGGCACTATTTTCAATATAAGTAAAAGAGTAATGGAACCTTTAAATGCTTCAATTATGGAATGGATATGTGACGTTCCACATATTTATACGCTTATTTAAGTATAAATACATGATACGTCACCATGAATAATTAATGTGCCATTAATTATTCATAAGCTAAGGTTAGCTATGTTAATAATTAAATTATAAAGGTGGAAACCTAACCCAAAACCCTAATTCGAATTTAGGGCTTATCCTAATATTAAAAAGGGCTAAAATACCAAATTAGCTAATATAAACCAATCTAGAGCATGCCACCTGGCCCAAATCGATTGGGCAAGGTAGGGTTTCCATTTTGGACACCCAAATTAGGGCTTTTGTGCCCCAATTCGAATTAGGAGCAATTGGAGATGGAGGAGGAGGAGCGGCCGCTTGGGCTTTCCAACAGAACGTCGAGATGGAGCCATCCCAAGCCGATTGGATTGGTTAGTCCGTAGCTTAGGCTGTGTTATTATCGTAGGGTGGCGCCCTGTTGGGCACTTGTTGTGTGTATTTCTTCTGTTTCTCTGTGTTCTCTATGCTTTACCTGTAGGAACTAACCCTTGATTGCAAAGGTGAGTTCTCCTTATCTCTGATTCTGTACTTGCTCTTAAATGATGGATTGATAGTTCTTTGCATAGTATTACCCTTGAAATGGGGGAATTAAGGGGGTAGAGACCTCCCGAGCCATGTTTATTAGTATGCTCCTAGGTAGGATCCCTGTAATTCCCATTATATGCCTGTGCACAAGAGACCACCATAGAAGTCGTGGATGCTATGGCATGACTTAGCACCAAACAAGGGACACAGTGGTGAAGCGGGGTGGGGTCTTGCACGAACATAAAAGGCTCCCCGAGACTCCTACAGTGGACTAGGGCTAATAGCCGGCCCGGTGAGCTAGGCGCCGATCCGTGCGGGTATGGTCGACACTCCCCAGCGGTAGAGGAAGGTGTGACCCGCGATGGGGCATCCCGTACTTTGAGTAGATTTAGGGCGAGTAAGCCGGGTAACGGATCACGGGGGGTCGCTGATGCGGCACGTATTCTCTAGTCCACCCATGGAACCACCGTGGATCCCGAAGGGGACGCTTCCGACCTGCCTCATCGGGCCGGGCTTCATGAACCCTGTAGTAGGCTCGAAGGGTGATACCTTGAGTTAGCAAGGCGGTCGGGAAGGCTATAGTGACGCCATAGCATGATTCGACTCATCTGCCGCAGTGTGCATGTGAGGGGCGGATGGAGTGGACAACCCTAGCCGATGTTCTATGCCAGCCAACGCCATGCCAAGATTGATCCCGGCTAACCTCTTGAGACCTAGCCATTGGTCGATCCTCACCGAGTCTCGAGCGGGGTAGAACCTAGGGTTTGGGGTGTTTTCCTTAGGATTAGATGCATATTCTTTGCCATTAGTACTTGGATGGATGTGCCACCCTTCGTGGTGGTTATTTATATATGATTTATGTTGTGTGCTAACATGTATTCACGCTTCCGCGACTTAGGAGCCCCATTGAAGGCGTGGGCCGAATGACACCTCCGTGTCCTTCACCCGGGCATCTTTCTATAGATGGTCCGAGTTAGACGGAGGGCCCTGCTCATGGTGAGCTGATTGCCATGGGAGGGGGAAGTCCCCGTATGTATACGTCTGGAGCCCCGTATATATTCAGGGAGCGTCACAGTGGTATCAGAGCCATGATTTTGGTTGACCGGAATCATAGCACTGACCAAATCTTTAACCCGTTAGTTCGGTAGTTGAGTGGGAGTTTAGGCTAGTTGGACTGCTTAACTTTTTGGTGATTTAATTTTTTGTTAGGTGGATGTAATAAATTGTGAGTTTTAGGAAGTTTAGGGCGATTTTGGAGGGAAAAAGTTGTGATTGGAGGACCCAAGTTTGGAAGGGCTATAACTTTTTGTAGGTAGTTCGGATGAAGGCAAAAACGGCTCCAATGGATCGGGCACCTCCCAAATACCCTAAGGGGCCCGTCTCCCGAGGTCAAAAAGACAACAGGCCGCCGAAAAATCAAAAGGGGCGCTGCTGTCTTTGGAGGTGTTTTTCTCGACGAACTGAAGCCGTATAAGGATCGCAGCGCCCCATACGGTCCGCCGTATAAAATCTGGCGTCTTTTTTTTTTTTTTTTTTTTTTTTTTTTTCCTTTTCCACCCACATTTTGAACCCGTGACCTCCTACCTCCAACCCAACACTCTTTCCATTTTGCCAACTCTCTTTATGTAGCATTGTATGTTCTATTCCCTTGTTATACAACCATCATTCAATTAAATTGGGTTTATGTCTTAATTTTGGGACAAATTTCATATTGCATGTTTTTAGTAGCATATTCAAATTCACACATTTCACCTCAAAATTATGAAAACGTAATATCATGTTATTTACAAAATAGTCAATATTTCACAATATAGCACCATATCATAAAAGCGTGATAACAAAAATTTACATAGTTATTCAACTTTCTTTCAAGCACCCCCAATGATATCATAGCCTTCTTCACGACATCACGAGGTATTGTAATTCTCGCATTTCTAGCTGGAATAGTGTTTGGAGTCCATGAGTACAAAAACACTTTCATAGTCTAGCCAAAGATCGGGATCACTTTCGGTTTCTCCTCCATCTCTTTGTCCAACAATCGAGTACCTTTCTTTATCCGATCATCGTTGGTCAAGCTGATGCCTTTGGACACCACCATTCCACCCCGCACATGGTTGAAGTTAATATTACCTTCTTCTTTGCAAATATCGGAGAGATAGTGAACCCCAACCACCTTTGGATATGTATCTAAATCTGATGGCTTTACTACCACAAATTGGTGGCATTCTAAGTCGGTGGAAGGTTCATAAGCATCCATGCCTAGAAACTTTGGCCTATTGTTCTTAGGACCAACATAGTGTTTGTCAGAAGGAGGAGGAGCATATTGCTTGCGAATGCTACTTACAGTGTCATCAAAATCCTCGGCCTGCTAAGGTCTTCCACCTAGTCTTAGGCAACCACCCTTCTTTCAATTCATCGAGGATGTGTCTATCTCCCCCAACAGGTTAATCACCTTCTTCCAGTAAGCCACCAAGGCACGGTTGGTGTCATCTGGATTGGTTTGCCAATGCTTTATATAGTCTTGGATTCCTTCCTTAGTCAATCCCAATTGCTTCACTTCTTGATGGGTTTTAAAGCTTTTGGTTGACCTAGAGGTATCATAGGCTTGCCATTCTCATCTCTCGCCATATTTCCTCCCTCCTCTCCACTCATCCTCCTCGAAGGTCTCATCTTCCATTGGAAGATTGGAATCCCATCTCTCATCCAAAAAGTGAACTGCAGAGGCACTGGAATGACCTTCAAGATCAATGTATAACCATCCACAAAGCTCTTCAATCGGGCACTTCTTCTATGAGAGAAGCTATATGGTTTGGAGTAGTGCATTCATGCAAGATTTCCATTAGCCTAGGAAAGTTGGTCCTTTTTTCTTTGCTTGGTATACAACTATATTTGCCAAATAATGCATCCACATCCTCATGGGTATGCCCGGGCATAGAAACCCTAAATTAACTCTTTCAAATATCCCCCAATTTGTTAAGTAGGATAGGAAAGAAAACATCCACTGTTCTTATTTTTTGGCGACAATTATCAAGTTGCAAGAGAAACCTTTTGGGTAGATCTTGAGGTTTATACGTGAAGTTGAAGCTCCAACATGTTCATTAGACCCATGCTTCCTAAACCTTGCCTCTTTGAACTTTTCAATATTGTTAGGGTTTCCATCTAACAATGCTCTATGTAGTGCACAGCTGGCATGTAAGGTCACGGAGGTGACCATTGTATCCATTTTCATAGTTTCTCAAACACCTCATGATACTCCCAATATGAAAATCACGGACCATCACTCCACAACTCCAAACTAAAATGGCCATAGTAGGTTTGATTACGCCCATGCAAGATTGCCCCCTGATCATTGAGATCACGTAAAGGGTATGATCTTCCACATGACTTTGGTATGTACTTGAATTGTGGAAGACAAGTCTTTTGCTGGTCCATCTTGTCATGTATAATACATAAATAGTTATTGGGTTCCAATGCGGATAAAGTCCTCCACATCCAATAACATGATCTACATGATAGTTGGTCAGTCATATGGTCCTTCATATGCTCCCTTATCCTAGCCCTTTGACTAGGTTGCAGTCTTATCAAGAGTCTCCTTCAACTTAGCACATAAATTGCACTTTTGCAAAGTTGTTTAAAGTTGCTATGGTGACATGATTGAAATACTTCTTCCATAACCTACTAAAGCTAGGTTGGGATATTGGAAGAATTCCCAATTCTCAGTAGGGAATTCACTTCTTCAAAAATACTCTTTTGAGTACAATGTGATGGCAACCTTTTCTCAACAACTGCTCTTCCCTTTTCATCCCATACGCTTTTGTGTGGCATAGACTCTGCATTGAAATCAATATATTTTTCAAATATCTCCTGGCAGCCCGGGGTCCCTAGCTATTGGTCTCAACAAACCATTATTTCCATGTAAAGCAATCCTATTCCCCTCTGCTTTTTTTTTTGCCAATTATGCCATGAAGAAGTTGGAATTGCATGGATACTACTGCCATGCTTTTGCACATATCCATTTGCCTAGCAAAGGGTATCTTTTTCTGTTTGGGTTTCTTTCATCTTGAAGTGCATGCTTTCGAAGATTGTGTACATGTAGGTCCTCCTCTCATCAACAGTGTACTCTTGAAAAGTGGCTCTTGCTTCCACCAATTGTTCTATTGTGAAGAATTGCATACAATCACTCAACAACAATCGGGCCCCTAACCTTCACCATTGTCTCACGTTTGGTGTCACTAATCAACTTGGCTCTTTTGCTAGGATAATGTCGGCAAAGCGATACTTCTCCCCTTTTGCCTAGGGTTTAGAGTTCCAAGCGCCAATGGATCAATATCAAGACAATCATTGTCCCCAACAACCTCGAGGCTCTGGAAAAATATAATCCTCCACAAATTGAACACTACTTATAGGCCATGCCATGATGCAAGGAACCTCAATTGCTTGACACAACCAAAACATTCCTTGTCACCCAAACCTTTACCTTTCGGTTGTCTTCCAACATCGAAATTGCAATACCAATATTGTCTTCCCCTAGCCTTTCATCATTAGCTTGACCGGGATCTGCGCTAGCACAATGACTCCTTGGCCTACTATTTCCTTGTTGCACTTGTGCATGATTCTCACCTTCTTGTTCCTCCATTGCACCCTACTATAGAGGACTAATTGTTTTCTTCAACATTCTTGCTAGGAGTTGGTTTTTCATTGATATTGCTCTTTTCACCATCTTGAGTTGGAGGGGCACCATTGACCTAGGCAAATTGCACCTTTTAGTCAATGAGTAAGAAAAAATTATTACACCATAAGATAAAAAAAAGTACGTACATTTATGGAATATGTAGAGGTAAATCAAATTTTTTAAAAGCAAGAAATTCCTTGGAAATAGGTTTAATATAATAATAACAATGGAAAAAAGCGAAATCATTTAAAACAAAATTTTCATGGCAACAACAAGGAAATGACATTTATATAAATATATCCAAATTTTAATTATCGAAAATTTGGATATATGATTCTGAAAAAGACATATAACTAATAGGCGTGAGAATTTATTATCCATAATAATATACCCTAGATAATATAGGCCGGCGGAATTTAAATGCGCTGGCGTGTTATTTGAGGCAATAAATTATTCACGCTAATTTCTAATTAACCCTATATAAATCCGGTTCACGCTCTCAAGACCATTTGTCCCAATTTTTTTTTTACGCCGCCATACATAGGCGTTGAGCCTCGGTAGCTCGAACTTCATGAAGAACCGAGGTCTCGTCAAAGGCGTCGGGTTGAAAAACCCCTCTCTTCCCCCCTCATAGATTTTCTTGCCCAATTCTCCTCGATTCCGATTCGGAGGATGATGCTGATTTTGACATGGAAGAGGAGGAGTTGAGCTCCTCGATTCCTCGATTCGAAGAGGAGGAAGAGGAGGAAGAGGAGGAGTTGGAGGAAAGGAGGAGATGTCCTCCCAAGAGCATGAAACGCTGCGCCCGGGGTTGGCTTGACCACGAAGCGAGAGAATGAAATCTCGAAGAAGAGGAGGAGGAGGAGGAGGAGGGAGGGGAGGGAGGAAGAGGATGAGGAGGAAGGTCGAGAATTGTCGACCGGTTTTAGAATTTGAGAGATGAGCCAGGTTTGCATGTCGATTTTTTTTTTTTTTTTCACCTTTCTTTCTTTTCTAACACCTTTCTTCCTTCTTTGTTGCGGGGCGTGGAAGATCAATGATCACGAGATCCGGCCCCTTTTTTTTTTTTGGTTGCTTCGGAAGCTTTGGACACGCCTCGGGCATTTTTTTTCTGTAATTTTTGTGAAAAGCCTTGGGCATCGTACATTCTCCTCTTATGAATGAAATCAAACAGTTTTCGTCATAAAATTTTCTTCAAATAGTGTTCTTGAGCGACTTTTACGTACATAAAATTATTTGAATTAAATCCAATTGTTTTCTCCAATTATTTTGTCTCAAAATTTTGTTATCTCTAAAATTTTGTATCGCAAATTTTGTCTCAACAAAGTCTCGGGAACACTATAAATCAACCACATGAAATCTACGATTCGTCCACGGTAACCATAGGAAATTTTCCTATCGACCTAAAACAATTCCCCAACCTTACAAGTCATTTTTTTTAGCCTTCATAATTTTGCCTTTAAAATCATTTTTAATGTAGCCTATATAAAATTTCTAAATTCTATTTTTTGAATGCAATAAATGGAATAAAATGCGTGAGAATTTATTGCATGAAATGCAATATTCTCCATATATACCATATACATGTCATAATGCGGCGGGAAGGGCAAATGCGCCATGGCGTGTTAATTCAAGCAATCAATTATTCACGCTAACTTTTTCTAATTGTGCCTATATAAATCCATTTTACGCTCTCAAAGTTCCTACATTTTCTTCCTTCCTTCATCACGATTTGCGGTTAAACTACCTTTGTGTTTGGATCCGCCCGTCCGAAATCTTGGTGAGCAGATTTATATTCATCAATGTTAGATGTTTGGTTTTGACAATTCCTAACTTACTAAAAGACTCGCCTTTTGTTACGTAGCATCTGCATGCTTGAGAGGAAATGGAGACTTCGAATTAAAACCAAAGCGAGAGGACTAAGGTCTGCGAATCGAAAACCTCGAATTAAAACCACAAGCATAGTCCTCAGTTCTTGAATCCTTCCGACCTCGGAACTCAAGGTTAGTTTTTCATTTAGTTTTAAGTTGCATCTCAATGGCGGGTTTAATCCAAGAAGACAAGCTTTTGCATTTGCTTTCGGCGAGAGGAAGCGGATGATGTTTATGAAAACCAGGGAATAGTTTTTATAAACTTCATACGCTTCTTTGTTCAGTAAATTCTTGAGTTTCTCTTCTGAATTAATCATGCTATTGCATGCAAGTTTCTATTATGAATAAGTGTAGTAGAAAGCATTAGAAAAATCTGAAAGATAATATTTGAAAGGCGCTAAAAAGCGTGTTTTATGGTAACCTTGGCCTTCAACATGAATACGCTCGGCGTGCATTATTGAGGAGGGTAAAAAAACACAATACGGATAGATAATTAAATAGATAAAGGCGGGCAATTATTTACCGCGGCCTTTATCTGCTTGAATGCCTGCGCCCGGCGTGTAGTTTTTCCTATATAGCGGTTTACGGCGTGCAAACAGTGTATCCCTACTTTCAACTTTTTCGCTAAACACGGCCGGGCGTGTCTCTTGAATTTCTAAGTTTATAAATAAAAAATAAATACGCATGGCGTGAATCGCGATACTAAAGCTCACTTCCTATTGATAGATGCAGGTTACATTAATCACCGGTTGGTGGCGAAGATGGATTGGAATTACATTTGGGCCAGCAATCACCACGACCCGGCTCCGGTTTCGGCTCCAATCTCAATCCAGTTGAACGCCGGTGAGCACCGATTCGGTGGAGCACCGGTCTTGCAACCCACAGGTACTTGGATCAAGTAATGATGATGGCGGCCAGGCCTTGAGGGCAATGATAGATCGGGCTCACGGGGCCCTTGCAATCCTTACGGGCTCGCCCTCTTATCTAATCGCCGAGAGAATCACGGTACATGCATTGTCGAGAGTGAATCTCGCATCCGTCATTTCGAGATTCAAAATGAGGGCTGCGTTTCTTAGTGGTTAGCCTCTATGCGGATGCCCCAACACGAACCACTACCACACGGTATCACGATGCAATGGAGATGGCTCAACCAATGGAACCACTACGGGAGCTATCGATGCATTGGAGGTTCAACGGGAGGCGGGGAGGGCGAGGAGGCGAGGGAGGAGGTGGAGGTGGAGGCGGGTGGGGGGTGGTGGAGCTAGAGCACGGTGTTTTTCTTTGGGGTTTTACGAGAAGAATTCACTATGCCCTGCAATGGAAATGGGAGTATCGATAGCCCGGCTACTCGGTGGCGGGCTTGAAGCAAATAGTCACGGGATTTTTATGCGGTTTTATCGGTTTATCAGATTATATACAATTGTAAATTTTTTCCAATGAATACAACAAATTTTGTCTACTTCTATATTTCTACAATGTAATACATGTTACATACCTTTTTTAAGCGGTTTCTTGGCCATGCAACAAATGTTCCAACACTTTCTCCAACCCGTATCCCCATAGGGGTGTCTGCGAGTAAAGCTTCATCCATAGCGGCTTGATTAATCACCGTAACTTCGGACATACTTATCCCGGCGAATTCCATGGCGGTTTCTGATCGGATCGATGGAGTCGATCTTGCATAATCCTACTTTCCTTTTTGATTTGTAGTTAACATGAAACATTCATCTTCGACCGCTGAGAAAATTGCTATTGAACACCTACTATTGGAAATTAATGTTCAAGCTATTGGAATGAGATGAGTACCAAATTCTTGTAGCCATTCTTGAGAAGCTGATTTGAGTCTCTGAAGCTGATTTGAGAAAGCTGAAGGCGCTATGGAAACTTCTGGCGGTCGGGAAAATTGAATTAGAAGAAAGATTAGGTTAACTTCGTTTAGGCGGGATAAATTTGGCGGGATACTTTTGGGTAGATTGGTTTTAAAAACTTAATGAAAAAGTCGTGGACGGGTCTTCGTCATTATTATTTTTATATGTCAAGAATATTTGAAAGCGCATTTTGTGTTTTCTTGAAATTCAAATTTCTCTATTTCTAAATGAGGTAGAAAAAGCTATTTCTTGACTCGCAGCTTCGGTATCCGAAGCGACCTTCGACTCTGTTACTAAGCGACTCGGGAGATGTCTTCTAAAAGCGAATCGAGGTCGGAGGGCGGGAGGAGAGGAAGCGGTGGAAGAGGAATCTCTAAACCCGGCTCTTCTCAAGTTTGAGGGCGTTGATCGAGAATACCGAGAATACCACAGAACCCTATTCAAGGTATTTAATTTGCCCGAATAGAATACACCTTTGTGTGGAGAGTATTATGCTTGCATGAATTTGAGATATTTCCTTGCCTTGAGATAATATGCTTTGCATGAGTTTGAGTTATTATGCTTTGCATGAATTTTAAAAGTATTAACATCAGTTAATGCTCGATTATCCGTTTGTAGAACATAATTTTGCTCTGTTTTATATATAGAATATAGCGGTGTTAGGCGGTTGGAGATAGCAATGTTCAATGAGGTTAAATAGTGTGAAATATGGATTCATGAAGGGTATGTAGCTTAAAATGTGGATGCAAAATAATTTAGTTTCAAATTAGCATAGCATGGTCAATAATAGGAGATACCAACCAAGCGTGATTTGTACTAATTTAGGTTTAAATGCCAAGCGTGATCTCTTGATACGAAAAGTACTCTAAAAAGTGCTCATCTTCATTTTGCGGTGCTCAAGAGGAAGAAAACCCCTACTATTCGGGTTCTAATCCTGCCAAGAAAGCAAGAGGCGGGACGACCCGGATCACGGTACCATATGATCTCACCTTAGATGATGAAGGGCCGATTCTTATAGCAACCACGACCTGCACTGAAGAGGAAATGGGCGAGGGTCTTAGAGAGTGAGTGCGTTGACCTTGCCAAGACAAATGGCAAGCTCGACTTAACTCTCTTCGAGGAAAAGGAAAGCGGACAAGATGGCCAAACAAAGGGATCCTAATCTCTTGTGAGGAAGAGGATGACACCAAGCGCAAATTGCTCTTGGAGATTACGAAGCCGAAGAAAGATCTGCTCGGACTTACTCTGTAGAAACTCGCATACAAGGATCGTTCATGAAGGCGGATGTGAGCGGTGAGACATGTTTTAAAAGTATGGTTGGCCAACCAATGTAGCGATTACGCCAATATCTATTTGCCAAGGGTTACGGTATGCGTAGAGGCATGTTCACTAAACCAGACACCAAGTCACTATTTGCAGCAAGCTAGGGAATTAGGCGACTTGAAAGCTTCTAAAAGGGTCCTAGATCTAGGGAAGAATGTTCAACCTGCGGTTGTCGAAGGCATGGAGGCTTGTTTTTGAGAATGAAGCGGGGCCAGTGGTAAGCTGACTAGAGGCCATGAACAAATTTGAATAAATGCGACCATTATCCATTGGGTCTTAAAGGACTTTTTGCGATCCATGTGAAGTCCCTCATCCAGTTCACCAAGCTCCATTTATGTTAGCGGGGAGATATGATCCGGCACATGCCATGGAGATTGTTGAGCATGATTAGTAATCCAGGTCAAATGCCTATGCGGCGGATGTGCTACCTTGGGATATGATCTCGAACAAGCTTCTTTGTGTGGAATGACGTCCAGGCTATTATCAAGTGATGATATTAAATATGTCATCATCGGCCGGGCAACATTCGTTGAGGCACAAAAGGCCATCATCGGCCGAGAACAAAGCAGGCCAAAAAGTGTTCTACAATCACTATGCATTATAGGAGGTGTCATTATCTTGGATGCCAATACTTCACTGCCGATTTGGCTGAGATTAGTGCAACTTTGAATGAAATGGGGAAGACATTTCTATACAAAAGGTAATCAACTTTGGTTTCATAAATTGTATTCACGCCCGGTGCTTTTCAAATCAAACCAATTCCGCCCGGTGTTTTGAAATCAATGAATTCACGCCCGAGCGTGTTTTCAAGTCAACCAATTGATTTGAAAACGCTGGCGTTCGTGAATTGATTTGATTAGCTGCGCTGGCGTGGATAATTTGAATTAACTGCGCTGGCGTGAATTGCATTAATAACTTTATTCATTTCCGCCGGCATGATTTTCTCTTCATCAATTCTATTCAAATCGGCCGGCGTGTTTCTATTCTATGATCTTGATTCAATAATACGTACTATTGCAGTCCATACGTTGAACAAGCTGCGCCACGCCCGAAATCAGCGATTGGGTGGAATATGGCTGCCCATTGCCCACAGACGAGGCGAGGGTCAAAGTGCGAGGCATTCAAGCTCTTTGGGCCGGACTTCATCATGGAACAATTATCGGGAGGAAAAGAAGAAGAGCGCAAGAAAATCAAAAGAAAAAGGTGGTGATGACATTGCGAGATCCTTAAAGCTCATCAGCAAAGAGGTCGGGACCAACGGACTCGTATAAGATTGTGTTTTGTAAGGAGGCAGTATGGCTCAAGTGGAATGAATACGGGGCGGCTTATGCACAAGGGGAAATTTGCCGGATACTATGGGTAAGTGCCTCTGTTGATGTAAGCATCTTTGACTTGAATGTGTGAGGAGATGAGAAAGACTCGGGGGGCTAGAGCGGTATTTGAGACCATTTGGGTTTTAGACCCGATTGCTTAAGAAGGAAGTCTTATACAAGAAGGGTGCTTTCACCAAGGATAGGATGTCCGCCGTTGAGTCTTTGCGATCATGTAAAGGATGTGCGTACAATGAAGTCATTTGTAGAATTTGAGTTACAAAGGCTATCGGGGGATGTGGCATTATCACGAAATTGGATTCTTTGGACAAATACAAGGTCGATAATGATGACATCAAGTTTGTATTACGGTCAAAGGACTTCCTAAAAGAATTGGAAGGCTAAAAATACAAAACATAAGGAGACTCTACCCCTAAAGGTGCTTGGTTGAGTTGAGAAAAAAGTGGCCCTTGTGAAGAAGATTCTTGGAGAAGGCGACAGCATCCGATTATTGATCTCCATTGGGTACAAAGGTCTCTTACCCGATTCAACCGGCCTTAAAAATATATCACTCTTTGTGTTGGGGGCGAGGGGTGGGAGAGGAGATATGGGCATGAACGAGAAGGACTACGGTAGCTTCTTTACCAATTTGTATAGGATTGACAAGCTGAGGTCCTTCACTATTGTCATCGTTTGTCCTTGGTGAGTCACATCTGCATGCACTATCCGCTGCTCATGATCTGGAGTGCCTCAAAGTTATTAGGGAGGGATGCCTAATATATGATGTTAAGGATAATGAGCTGCGAACAGAACGGAAGATGGCACATGTGATCTTTATTATGATATCCATCTTTGTCGGGGCGAGGAATATGATATTGCTAAGGCCAAGGGTGACAATAGCGATTGCATGGGAATGTTTTTTCTTCTAGATGATCGGACTTAAGAACTATATTCTTTCATACGGATCGGGGATCGGTCGAAACGGGATGAGTCGAGGAAGAGGATGAGGATCGGGACCCCTCCTAAGTGGGGAAATCAAGTACGAGCTACAAACTAAGGAGAAGGGCCCCTTAAATAAAAATGGATTTCCCCCGTCTATGGCTGCTTACCTCGTCGAGGCATTTGCTCCAATTGATACAACCTGCTTGGAGCTTCATGTTGGAGGTTATATTGCGAGAGAGGCTCTTATGGGTGCAAGAAGATGTCCTTTGCTTTGTGTGGTGATGAGCGAGGCCAAAGACTTTCTTGAACCATTCCTCATGCATGTGCTTGCCAAGTCTCCTAAAGGCCCTTATGGCAACTGAAATCATCAGCAATCAAAGTCTCAGTAGACTTGTCCAATTCGAAAGTGGGCGTTGCTCTGGAGAGGGAACTAGTAATCTAGACGATAAGGAAAGCGATAATGAACAAATAGCTGCTAAACTGGTTGCTCAAAGAAATCTTGTGATGGCGGCGAACTTAGGGAATATCCTTGCCCACATTGCGGGTGATGCAAGCAACAATAGAGTAGATTCACAGGTTAACAAATAATTGGGGAAAACCGAAAATGAAGGCAGCGAAGGCGGCTCTAGTGATTCACGAGGTTTGCCAAATCAATAGTAAAAATAATGTCGGTTGTGAAGGATCTTGTGGAACTAATAGAAAATAACAATTCTAACGGTCGGAAAGAAGGCGAAGATTAAGGGTGGTGGAGGGGAGAATGCGCCGATGGTTGATGAAACCGAAGATGATAGGTATGGCCTTGCCTACGAAATAGCCCCAGCGTGATTTAATTTGTATTACCTTTGAATTAAATCGCCAAGCGTGCTGATTATTTTTCGTTGTCAAACTAAATCGCGCCCGGTAGCGATTTGGTTATGACTATTTCAAAACGCAATGCGGCGTTTGTATTGTTTGTGTTATCGTATCTTGCTGACCGGATACATGTTTGATGTTTTGACTTCCATTGCATTTCTAAGAAGGTTGTGGTGTTCGACCTAAACGGAGTCCTTTGCAAGACTTTTCCGAAAAATAAAGTGGCTAGAAACGGTTTCATCGGACACCGGTAGAATCAAACACCAAGTGGATCTATCCGCGGCCGCGACTTTCTGAAGGAGATGCTAGGCGAGGCATTCAGGTTATTTCGAGTTGGTATTTGGTCATCCATGGAACTAAGGAACATCAAGGATACTTTGGAGGCAGGGGAAATCGTAGAAGATTGGTTGACCCTTTGGGATCGGGAACAAATGTGTGAAGTTCACTAATCCCAAGGATCCGACAAGCCTATCTTCATCAAACACTTGAGTAACATGATGGACCGAACTTGGTATCGAGAATAAGGATGATATAATCATAGTGGATGATGATGCTCTCAAATGCTTCTACAATCAAAACACGGGCCACGAATCCACCATCTTACGATCCAAAAAACTTTGGGACGGATGATTTTTACGGTGAAGTTTGTGTCTATTATGCATAATTTGGCTATGGGGATGACGATTGGGTGAAGTGTTAGATTCGGTACCTTTAGCTGGATAGAGCGGTGACATGGAACCACACCTTGTTAAATACATTGGAAAAACATGGATTGATCCCTTAATGTTTTATTGGAATATATGATATTTTTGTATGATATTTGTGCCATGTATCGATAATTTCGAAGTGCAGGAATTGCCTATAAATAATGCAATTTGTTATTATCAAACCTAATATTATCATCTATTGAGCAAGCAATATTTGTCTCATCTATGTTAGCAACTTGCTCTTCATTTCTGCATATTTCAATTCGCATATGAAAAGTCACACGTGAATCGCAACCTTATGTTATTTTTGAAGTCCAAAAAAAAAGATTAAAAAAAACAAAAACCCCCTAGAAGACAATAGCAGGTTGGCGTGATTTTGGAGTTGACATAATCCCAATTTAATTGGATGATGGTTATACATATCTAATGTTCTGTTTTGTCTAGTAGCAGTTCTTTTAAGAAAAAGGTACATCATGGGATTGAACCCCTGACCTTCTGCACCCAAGCCAACACCTTTACCAACAAGCCAACATTTTTTCTTCAAGGGATATAACCCTTTTTCTAGTATTTATAGTCCATATATAAATTAGAGGCGTGCCTTTGATAAACCCACGTTGGGGAGGCAACAACTCCACCGGAGCAAGCTCTTCTCGCCATAGCCGCCGGAGCAAGCTCTTCTCGCCATAGCCGCCGGAGCAAGCTCTTTTCGCCATAGCCGCCGGAGCAAGCTCTTCTCGCCATAGCCCGGGAGCAAGCTCTTTTAAGCCATAGCGGAGCAATCTCTTCATCGCCATGGCCGAGCAAGCTCTTCTCGCCATAGCCGCTCGGGCAAGCTCTCTCTCGCCGGGAGTAAGCCGATCTTGCCATAGCCATGGGAGTCGACCTCTCTCTGCCATAGTCAACCGGATAACTGTTAACCATATATAAAGCTAGTATCCCCTAGGAATAAACCGACCAAATGACACGATGTAACCTAGCAAGTCCGGCCAACTTGTTATGACAACATCAACTCATTTGGTGGGACTAATTCCGGAATTTAATTAACGTCATTTGGTGGGACATTATTACGCGACGATAATAATGTCCAGTTATCGGCGTTCCTCAATCTATAACTCTAATTATTTTTTTCCTTTGGTAGATGCCTTGATAACACAATTTCTTCGGGCCTTTGCCATGACTCAATCCATACTACATTCATATGCTTTATATTAGACCTTATTCGACGTTATATAAGTAACTAGAAAAGGTGCCCAGCGTTGCTGGGCTTTTCATTGGAATTAACTTCAAAAAGTAATATACTAATGGTTAAGAATTGAATTGGATTGAACAGTTAAGAACGTCTAGTTATAATCATTGAGCTCGATATTGTTCTTATAAAATGTTTTATTTATTGAGCTTAGATTCGAATACAACTTGTGAAATGTTAAGAGCGATCATCTTGCATTCATGCAGGTTAATTTGTTAAGTGAACATCGACATGTGTGGATGATTTTTTGTAAATTGACATCAACAATTCTTGGAAGGTAATGGTCGAAGGCTTATATGGCAGGTCATTTTTTTTTTGGATTTTCAAAAACATCATCCAGACATCCGGAGCTTGCTAATGTGCCAGTCAGATTCCTGCCAGTCAGATTAATAGCTGAGATCACTGCTAGTCGGATTCCTATAATGCTAGATATTAATGGGAGAGCAGGCATGACGTTCGTTTAATGATATGGTAGAAAAACGGAAGCACGGACATGGCGGATGCCAAGGAGAAACAGGGCGAAGGGGCTGTTTTGGATGGCGAAAGGAGGGGCGGCCCAGTTCTTAATTCTCGCCTTATGCATCGTTGTACTGAAGGAAAGCATCAGCGCTCCTCATTCTGCTCCCCTTTCTTCTAACGGTTCCACTATGAGCGCCGCTTCTTCTCCCTGTCGGATCTTCTCCGCCTCTTTTCTTCCTCACATTAAATGCTAAACCCTAAACTCCTTTCTTCCACGAACCCTAAAGTAAAGGGTCTCGATACTTGCATGTATTTTTGGGAGTAAAAGAGATCATTCTTTGCTTCTTCTTCTCCAAGCTGGAGATGTGACAGAGAAGAGAATGTAAGATGAACTTCATAAATTAACTTGGATGAGAACACAAAGTTGTACGCATGCTTGCCATTTGCAACTACAATGAAGACCATGAAAAAACATCCTTCTATATTCCTGTGAAGCATTCCATTAGCTAATTAGATGGCCTTTTCAGATAACGCATGATCAGCATAAGAAGACATTATAGCATTCTACGAAACTGTGTTTCTTCATGAATCTACATTAGTTTTAGACATCTATTATTTAAAGAGATAAAAAGCTTCCTTCAAGTGCCCTTTCTGGACAAATAAATACAGAGAGTGCAACTTCTACTTACAAAGCTGCATTTATCATCATTACAGGGCAATGACTTGATAAAATACTTAATTGTTCTGCATATCGTTCTGACCTGTCGTGCATGTCTAATGTGCATGAACAGAATATCATTTTATCAAATATAAATGAAGACTTGAAGGCAAAGGCTTCTAGAAAACTAACCACTGTACTTGAAACTGCATCATGATAATGATACAAACAAAACAGGCTGCATGTTGTGATTTACCTTACACAATTTTAAAACAACAATTTTGCAAGTCGTGCATGTTGATTCTTTTCAGAACAAAACCCTGATGTAGTACAGTTGAAAAATGAAGATGGAGACAATCTGGCTTGGGTGGTCGTAATTTAAAAATACTCAATATTGAAGGCCAAGCAAGCAAATATACACCTTTGGTGTCTGCATGTATATAAACATTGGTGCTATATTCGTCTCGCATAACTAAATGTTGGTTTTAAATCTTTCTGGTAGCATATCCTGAAAACTTGGCAGAACAATGACACCTGCAGAACAATGACACAGCTAATGATACCTATCTTATTGTGATTTGATCCTTTTACCAAGGAACCAGAGTCAAAAGCCTGTAAGTTCTCTTTTTTCTCTTGCAGCTACTCAGATATGAGATTACACATGAATCAAAGTCTGCTTGTAAGTTATCTTCTTTCTCTTGCAGCTACTCAGATATGCGATTGGATATGATCATGCAGTACTATCCGTCAACATGTCTTATGTGTGAACCATGTGTAAGAGAGCAACTGACCTGAATATGGGCGATGCGCACCATGTATAAGACAACAACTGGGCCTGCAATGAATATAAACATGAGCATGATTGAACGTGCACAGACATCTGAACCCCCTATCTTGGATGACAATCAATAACAGGTTCATCCTAAAACAAAGTAATAGAGATGCTATAATCCACATGACTTTCACTGTATGCACACAACTAAGATGTTTTCTCAATATCTTCCCTCAAACAAACCTGGCAAAAGACACCATTTTTTCTGATATTTTTGCATCAAACAAACCTGCCAATATATTTCTCACCGTTTCTTGTTTCTGTAGACCTTTTCATAGATGGATAAACAGTGCATCTCTGCCATAAAATGAGTAGACACGAAGGAAAAAACTGTTATGTGCAAACATGCTCGTGAAGTGTTTGCAAATGTTTAGTTATTATTGTATTTTCATTCTTAATTCTTCTTGATCATTCAAACTTATGTTCTTGCTATTGAATATTAGATATCATTCACTTCACCTCAATTGGAACATAGACAGCTTCCTTCGGTATGTCTGATAGAGATAGGCAAGGAACGGCTTTTAATGCTTCAGGTGGGTCTGGAGTCTCTTGTCTTCTATGAAGATCTTCTGTTGCACGAGCAAGTTCTGCGAGATCCTCCTTAGTCATGCTTCTTTTGACATTCTCCAAGCAATTCCGTTCAAAGGACTCTGTGTTTGTTGCCTTTTCACCATCAGGCTGATAAGTTTTTGTTAATACTGGAAACTGGACTGTATACATTATAAGTAATAGAACCAGACCTGAAGTTCCACAGTGACACGGTGTGAGTATTGCAACATATATTTTTGAATGGTAGGAGAGAAAACTCCTTTTGCACCTTCATCTACTAACCGTTTCTTTAAAGCTGCCAACGGCATGGCAGAGGAAACCAGAATGGCAGAGAAGGCCGGAATGAGCGAACCGGAACTGCAAATCTTTGGCCAACAAAAACTCTGACCTACTCCAAAGAAAAATCCCCTTTCTTCTTCAGCAGTTGCCGGATTTCATAGATGGATAAATAGTGCATCTCTGCCATAAAATGAGTAGACACGAACGAAAAAAATGTTATGAGCAAACAGGAATGAGCAAATCGTTGGCCATGGCGAGGAGCATTGTCGGAGAGACTATGGCATCTACAACAGAAATAGGAAGCGGGGGGGTTGTGGAAAAGAAACGGTCAATCGAAGGGATAAAATTAAAGTAAGAAAATCTACAGCTAAGATTGCGCACAGACTATCATAAAACGCCTTTATTATTATATATAGATATAGATGTTTTATAGACATAACTATAATTAACGTTGTCTCTCTCTAGTCTCTAAACCTTGCCTCATCTCAACCCCCAGAGAAAGGATTTCTTTTCGCCCAACCAACTAGGGACTGCCATGCAGCACCCCCCTAGACCATGGGTAGCTTTAATCCTACCACCCCTCACTACTTCTTCTCAATGGTCGTGTTTTTTTTTTATGGACCATTTTCCCAGACCACGGTACAAACTTTGTAATACGTAGTGAGTGTTTGTGTTAGAACCCACAATAATGTCAACACTTTGTGCCAAACTTTACCATCTATATGGATGTGATTAATTATCTATGCCACACGCCTGTCAAAGTGACAGCAGTCTACCCTCTTTTGGAGTTGTTCTCCCGTACATTCCAATGCCACCCAACCATTGTCGATTACTCACCCCCTTCTAGGGTACCTAGATAAGGTCCGAGCAAAATGTTTCCAACCATTATTTTAATACCTAAACGTCTTTAGGTTCTGCAAATGAACTTACATATTCCAAGGGATTATATGAATATCCCAAAGGACAGTAGCACCCAAAGACCTCTCAAGATAGGCCTCCTCTATTCAGAGATCTTGTGTTCAAGTCTCTGGGGATCCGTCATATGTCCTCATGGGCGCTGCCAATATGGCATGACGTATAAATGCTATCTACCTATCTATCTATTTATAAAAAAGGTCCCTGATGAACTCAATTCACCATGTTGTCCTAAGACATGGACGTCTTCTTCCCTAAGCCATACACCAAATCTTTAAAGAGTTTTTCGGCTCTTGCTGCCTTTCAAGCTGCAGGTATATCTTTGCATGTTAGCAAAGACTAACCTTCATGTTAGGAAATAACCTTCCTATATCCAGATTGCTAAATATCATGCATCAGGGTCCTTTATTCCTTCTCTTCTTCAATATAAGTCTATGATAGATTTTCAGTATTCCGACCCTTACGCCTGCCACAGCTACATATTTCACTCTTTGGCTGTGACCTCTATTCAGTAGAGTCACCAATCCAATTACTCCTTTACGTATCCGGTAACCGTCTTGTAGCTTCTAAGCCATTATTATATGCTCCTTCTGTTGTCAACCCACCTATCATTGGGGGTTATGATTCAATATTATCCTATATCCTGGAATTGTTAGTCATTACGTTTCTCTGTCATAATGCTATAACGCTGTTCTGGCATTCCAAATAACTTGGCATCCTCATTTAAGCCATAGTCATGGCCTGAGAGTGAGTGAGCCTTCGTAAGTTACCTGGAGTCATCAAGGTGCTTGCCTTGTATTTAGTGAGCCTTTCTACAATTACCTACGTTTAATATAACCCGGGCTTGTATCAATGTTCGAGTCCTGTATATGTTAACTTGCACCCCCATATAACCCATGGCGTTACCTCTGCCTGATCCAGGTATGGATCATGTGGGAAAGCTAGTCTTAGGTGTCTATGCAAGACACATTCGAACATTTAACAGGTAACTGCTATTCGCTACTTATCCTGGAATTGTACTATTGTACTACTCAACCCCACTACCTTCAACTTTATTCTATTGGCCGTTGACATTTATTTCAAGTGCCAACTGCCACCTCATACCCTAGCATGCAACGGATTGACGGTCCTTTGCACATTTCAAACGTATCTCCAGATCCTTCATCAGTAACTTTAGGATACCCTCGTCTTTCTCTCCTTGCGTCGCCACCTAAATTACCTCCCTAAGATGTTTATCGTATCTGTACATGATATGTACATAATAAACATATATCCACATCCCACAATGCTAGAGCTTTGCTCTAACTTAGCTAAAGTGTAAGCTTGGTAGTTCCTTGAAACAAAATCCATCGCCTATGTACCTTTATGATGTGGCTTCGCCACCTATTTCCCAAATCGACAGGGGCGGATTCTATATGCTGCCTATATTTTGATAGGGTCCCTAGTTATTTCAACCATTCCTTTAGTGCCTTATGGTACTTTAACCCCGTACATAACCTATAATTGTTCCCCCATGAGATTATGCCATAATTTCGAGGGATATTACCTCACATGCAGAGCTTTTCTAAAGGCTTCTTTCACTAAGGATCTTTTGTGTCCTCCATATTACCCATGCTTAGTTACACTTAACCTATTTTTCTTAAGTTATCAGGTCGACTTCAGCTTTTGATCAGCTTCAAATGCTGCCGTCTTTGACTCCCTCATAATGAAGTGGAGGCACTCAAACCTCCTGGTCTTCTAATAGGAAAACCCAATGTTTCAATCCTCGTTAGTAACCGCCATATGATTATCCAATTCCTTACCCTCTTAAGAGTTTCAAAGTCATAACCTCTAACGGGTCTATGCCTCAAGGCAACGGATCCTCTACCTTCTACTTCAGTACCTACAATTGTTCCCCGCGCATAGCGTAACTCTTAAGATATATGGACTACTAGTCTATATAATCTCACTCCTTGTAATCTACACACCTCGTCTTGATTTTTATCGGGACTTGGATTGCTATGTATTGCCCTCTTCTCGGTTATCCCTAACAGTATAATCATCAAAGTCATTGTACTCCTTCTTTTCTTCCATCAGGGGGATGCAATATTTTATATATCTTTTTATCCCCAAAACCGAATAAATGCTCTCAGCTTAACGCTGAAGTAATTCATTGGTATCTAGAACCTTTGAGTAGTCAAGCTCTCAATATCGGTTATTCCAATACCGTTCCAACCATCCTCGGGATGTTTTTGAATGTGACATCACCGTATATGCTAGACTTACTCTAGCTATTCTCACTGATTTAAACTCTTTTCATCTCCCTTAGTACGACGTATCTAAGATAGTCAACTCCAACTATTGGGATAACTTGAATGCTTATCTCTGGTAAAGCATACCTAACCCAATATCTTCGTATATAAGCATATCATTACGCTCATTCTTTAAACCTTGTCAAATAATATTTCACTTGCCTTGTACGAATATTCTTCTATCTTTTAATATGACATACATCTGGATGTCACAATCGACATCCTTGATACCCTCGCTAGTGTAGTATTTGATACTACTAAGTCCTTCCAACATCCAAGACCGCTACGTTGTTATTATATGATATAGTAACATGTGTGCACCAACCTTAAGTCTACACTCATATGTAACTCGTTGACATAGGCATCTAGCTATATTCATACTTCCGACCAACTTATTTCCTCAACTTGGTTATCTAGTACCATACACATGTTGTAGTTTCGACACCACTAGCCTTAGTTGCCTTCGTCCTCAAGCTCTAGTCATTACTTCCGTATTCATATGGAATGTGAACTAAAACTTCTAGTATATATACTATTTTCTTTTAGTTATGTTTTACTATTAAATGGTCCTAGTACATATATACCAATGCGGAATTACTCCTCGGGATACACACACGATATTTGATCAATGTCATTAAACGTATCCACGTGGTTATGTGGTCTTCTTAGTCGTCTATAATCTTGCGTCTTTATTTCACGCCTCAGGAACATCAATCTCTTTACCAAACACAATATATGTGTAATTTTCTAATTCATAGTTTATGGATCAACAGCCTCATACGACATTATTATCTACCGTTCCGCGAATCATACCTCAACTCAAGTAAGTCGACATTCTATACCTTCACCACCATTGTCGAAACCTACACTTCTAAAGTGATCTCCCTTTCATGAGCTGGGTATTTATAATCCAGTTTCCCACCTTACTATAGTACCTCTTTAACGTGGACTACGGTAGATAATCATATATGGTGCTATATCCAGTCTCCTTCTACGTTGAATGGCAACATAGATGCCGCATGGTAAATTCATCCTCATAATTATTAGGTAACTATCGTTATATCAATTTTCTCCAGTATCCATCCAAAATAAGGATACATTACCACTCCTTATTCCCAGCGTTTAGCACTTCTACTTCGAGTATGAGCCCGGGACTTCCTCAGTCATCACCATCTAACAGGCTCAGGGCAGACCAGGCATGATTTCGATGCTTCCGTCGTGGACACCATCGTCACAACTGGCCTTCTGTGATACAGGACGATTGCATAGCCATAGCACTGCCGAAAAGCAACCGGGGCGGTACCAATTACGTCGAATGTATATGTCAGTTGTATCTATGCCCTGTAAATATAAGAGTCTCTGTATGTGTGATAAATTTACGAAAATAGCAATAGAATAAATAAGTAATCCAAATGTAAGAATATCGGGAGTAAATGTATAAACATAACCAATGAATTAATATGTGTCCTCATGTGATTATAATCTATGCTAAAGATAGAGAGTGTGAGTGTGGAAACATTAACGATAATCCAAAGGAGCAAACTATTTAAACATATAATCAAATATAATAGAAGGACATAAGTATATATGTCTTACACAAACTTCTGAGGGAATAACGAGACTTAGATAATGTTATAACAAGGTTATGAATAATAAATGAAGAACGTCTGTCTGTAATTAATATTAAAGTATATAGGTCAAAATGGCAAATACAGTATAATATATAATTCTATTAAAGGGTAGCTATAAATGTCAGGGGCATCTAAACACTCACGATAGCAATATATGAGTTGTTAAAATTATAACAAAATAGGAAAACCAAATTTAGATGCAAAATTACATTAAGTAACTGAACTCGTCACCACGAATGAAACGGTGAGACTTCCACAAACCTTGACTGTTGACTTTTGACAGTCCTAACCCATGATCATGTCTGATCTATACCTCTACTCTTATATCCCAGAGTTATAAATGCACATTACGAGTCATTTCAAGCTTAATCACTTTGAACATGACAACGTCTGTGTCACTTATAATCTCACGCTATCTCTTTAAGGAGGGGAGACTTCCTTCCAATGTATGATGTGTTGCTCTGCAACAAGAGTAGTCTTGATGCTGAGGACAGCATCATTTTTAAGGTGGGGAGAATGTGACGTTCCACATATTTATACGCTTATTTAAGTATAAATACATGACACGTCACCATGAATAATTAATGTGCCATTAATTATTCATAAGCTAAGGTTAGCTATGTTAATAATTAAATTATAAAGGTGGAAACCTAACCCAAAACCCTAATTCGAATTTAGGGCTTATCCTAATATTAAAAAGGGCTAAAATACCAAATTAGCTAATATAAACCAATCTAGAGCATGCCACCTGGCCCAAATCGATTGGGCAAGGTAGGGTTTCCATTTTGGACACCCAAATTAGGGCTTTTGTGCCCCAATTCGAATTAGGAGCAATTGGAGATGGAGGAGGAGGAGCAGCCGCCAGGCACCCTTCAGCAAATCGAGATGGAGCCATCCCAAGCCCGATTCGACGGTTAGTCTGTAGCTTAGCTGTGTTATCTGTAGGGTAGCGCCCCTGTTGGGCACTTGTTGTGTGTATTTCTTCTGTTTCTCTGTGTTCTCTATGCTTTACCTGTAGGAACTAACCCTTGATTGCAAAGGTGAGTTCTCCTTATCTCTGATTCTGTACTTGCTCTTAAATGATGGATTGATAGTTCTTTGCATAGTATTACCCTTGAAATGGGGGAATTAAGGGGGGTAGAGACCTCTGAGCCATGTTTATTAGTATGCTCCTAGGTAGGATCCCTGTAATTCCCATTATATGCGGCCTGTGCACAAGAGACCACCGAGTCGTGGATGCTATGGCATGACTTAGCACCAAACAAGGGACACAGTGGTGAAGCGGGGGTGGGGTCTTGCACGAACATAAAAGGCTCCTGAGACTCCTACAGTGGACTAGGCCTAATAGCCGGCCAGTGAGCTAGGCGCGATCCAGGCCGGGTATGGGTCTGACACTCCCTGGGTACAGAGGTGTGACCCGCATGGGGCATCCTGTACATTGAGTAGATTTAGGGCGAGTAAGTCGGGTACGGATGCGGGGGTCGCTGATGCGGCACGTATTCTCTAGTCCACCCATGGAACCACTGTGATCCTGGAAGGGGACGCTTCCCCGACCTGCCTCATCGGACGGGGCTTCATGAACCCTGTAGTAGGCTCGAAGGGTGATACCTTGAGTCTGCGTGTCCGGAAGGCTATAGTGACGCCATAGCATGATTCGACTCATCTGCAAAGTGTGCACAGGAGGGGCGGATGGAGTGGACAACCCTAGCCGATGTTCTATGCCAGCCAACGCCATGCCAAGATTCGGTCTGCTAACCTCTTGAGACCTAGCCGTCAGTCGATCCTCACTGGAGTCTGAGCCGGGGTAGAACCTAGGGTTTGGGGTGTTTTCCTTAGGATTAGATGCATATTCTTTGCCATTAGTACTTGGATGGATGTGCCACCCTTCGTGGTGGTTATTTATATATGATTTATGTTGTGTGCTAACATGTATTCACGCTTCCGCGACTTAGGAGCCCCATTGAAGGCGTGGGCCGAATGACACCTCCGTGTCCTTCACCCGGGCATCTTTCTATAGATGGTCCGAGTTAGACGGAGGGCCCTGCTCATGGTGAGCTGATTGCCATGGGAGGGGGAAGTCCCCGTATGTATACATCCGGAGCGCCGTATATATTCAGGGAGCGTCACAGGATACTTGAACATCGTACCATATTTTGTGACACAACAGGAATGACGGTGAACCTGCAGAAAACTAAGCTCCTGGCAGTCCTCTCCTCGCAGCATGATATCCCAGATCTCTATTACAGAGGACAGAAGGTGGATGTTGTAAGGACCTTCAAGTATCTAGGAATCGACTTTTGGCGCTTAGCATGTTATGGGATGACATTGTGTGGAAAGACGGGTCAGTGGGATGGAAAGCCCTCGTATGCTATGCGAGAATAGCCGCTTCTGAGAATAGACCTATGTGGATGGGGCGAGAGCACACCTCGCTCGTGAGCACTCGTTGAACCCGGTATTGATTTGTATGGGGTAGAGGTCTGGGGGTCAGGCCGATTAGCAAGAACACGGGGATAAGCTAGAGAGGGTGCAAAAGGCCTTCTTAACATACTGATCTAGGTATCAAGGACCGGTGCCTTATCGATTTTGCTATATGAGACCTGGGTTCGCCCCGCAACATTCCGCTATGCGCAGACATCTTGCATATTTCCACAAGGTCACCAGCATGGATGCACAACGTCTTCCCCCGAGGGCTTTGTTATTGGCACAAGAGCCACAACGACTGAAGAGGGTATGGCAGGAGCACTGTCAGGGGTGGTTCGCAACGTGGTCTATAGACTACCGGCCAGATTGTGGCTATGCGATGCCCAGGGACAGTCGCACACCTAAATGAGCTTTGCCACCACTGCGTGGGATGCACCCACCGTGCAAAGCCTAAAACAGCGAGCACTACCACACGCAAGTTAATCCAACACTTGGAACATGGCCCACACCAAGGTTTTGAAAGCGATATATCTATGAAGAAACGGAGAGCTATTGCCTGAGGAGGACGGGTCCCATCATCTCGAATTGAAACAGTGTCGTTGGACTACGATGGAGGGCAGAGAATCCCCCGGCATGAGAGAATATGCCAGTGTTGCCACATGCGGACAGTAGAGGATGAGCACCATGCTCTGCAAGAGTGTCCGGCATATACGCATATCCGAGCAACACATGCTGATCTTAGATGCTCTGAGGCACCGCTGCATCAATTGCTGGCATCGCCAATGGTTGCACGTCTCGCATCCTACATTTTGCAAGTCTCTACCGTCAGAGAATCCCTTACAGGACAAGGGATATGAGAGCCTACTACCAGGGTTTTTCCTCCCATGTGGGGTTTTTTTCATCCCAGTAGTAGGGACACATTGTATAGTAGCATTTGTCTTTTTGGTGTGGTTTTATCTGCTTTGTGTACTGCATGTACCGTCTCATAGGTCAAGTTTGGCCTCCGCGGACGTTGAAATATACTTCCTTCCTTCCTTCCTATTGCTAATTCTTCTTGAAATGATGAAGCACCAAATATGATAAAGCAAAATAATCCAACCCAAATTTGAATATGTAGTGAGTACCAATGAAATGAAATGATATTATCATGCTTCGCAGTTACAATGAAGTAGCACCTATTTCTTCGTTAGGCTGAGCAAAAACTCTCTATGAGATTCTACTGATTTCATGAAACATCCTAACTGTTTGGGATTTAATGATAATAGAGAATGAAAATTTGTTTGACAGATGCCATATTGTTCTCGTATGTGTTAATATTCCTAACAATGCAAGAAAACATGCTCTTCATCTTCCAGTTGACCGTGTCGCAAATTCTTTCCTTCCGGGCCTGTTTCATCCATCGCCTTGTCTCTATTTTCAATGAGTGTGACCCAGTTTTGTATCTTGCAATTGTTCTTTTCAGCTACTTTATGATGGGAGCATTCAAGTAATCATAACTCGCATAAACAAGTAATGGATTTACCTTTTCCTGATAAAAGGCCATCTTTGAGCCCCGTTTCTCCCATAACTTTCGGATAAAGTTTTCTTGTACCATTTTCTTTATACCAATCTCTGAACCCGGCCAGTCCTCTGCCACAATTCCCCACCAATCAGCCCATTCATGCACTTCGTTGAGCCATCCAGATGATTGATCCATTGTTATTTTAGGCATCCTGCCTGTTGCCAAAATCCAGTGTCAAGCATAAAGCCTCTGCTCTAAAAGGAGGAGGCATATCTCTGCTAATAATATTGCGTATGGTATCTGCCTTTGCACATGCAGCTCCTCTTGGATAAATATTTTCAGCATCTATTCTATCTGATTCCATGTTTTTTTGTGAATCGAAGGACTCCAAATCAGAGCACCATATAGTACTATTGTTTGGGTTTTGAAAAGCATCTTCTTAAGTCCCCAACTAGATAGAGATGAGCTATGGCATCTAGACAATGAAGTGTGTTAAGGTATCTTTTCCCTCCCTAGATAAATCCATCTTGATAAACTGAAACTAGAATAAAAATTTACAAAAAAGGCGGTACTTTCTTGGACCTGATCGGAGCCCTATCAAATATAATGCATAGTCTCTAGACATAAAAAATGCCATGTCAATGGGTAGCCATACGGCATGAGCTTTTTAAGGAGCCTAAGATCACTTGATGCCGGCCTTTTTCTAAGAGATCATCTTTCCTTGCTCCAAATCATTATTTTATTCTCCTAGAGTACTTTTACTCATTGACTAATGTAATTAAAACTTACAATAGGCTTTTCAATTTCAAAGCAAGAACTACAATGCATGGAGTCCGAAAAATGGGAGCGCCATCTTTCTTGGTCTTTTTGTCTTTTTCCGCCCTTTTCTGTTCAAACTCGTTTCTTGATAGAAGCCACCCCTGAACTACAGAATTGGTGTTGGATCTGAAGGCAATTCAAGCAATTGAAGAGGCTATCCCTGTAGAGGGATAGCATTTTAGAACTGTAGACATTCTGCTCTCTCATGGAAACCAAAATTTTTGCAATTATAAAGCAGGGACAAAAGTTAATTTGTGGTTTTCTTCGTGGCTCTCCTGAAGAACTTTGGAATTCTTTCCTAATTGAAAATTTCTTCCCGGATAATCTCTTCTTGCAAGAATACAGTTTTGTACCAAGCTGTGTGGAATTTGAGACTGAGATCATTGACTCCTGGTTAGAAGAATTTGTTGGAAGCAAAAGAATTCAAGCTACTGCCATCTTCAGAATTCACTGTGACTGGTCGGAAGATAAAATTGTTGTCAAATTATACTCTCCTTGCTGAATTTGCTCAGTTTTTAGTGTTCCAGACATGACTAATCTCTATAGCTTAGCTTTTGTAGGTAAATTATTCCACCCTTTTCGTCCAATTCGATCCTCTACTACCATTTAACCACCTATTTTCTCCTATTTAGCCTCCCCCTGTTTTTCCCTTGCTTAATTTCCCCTTTGTTGAATTCGCCTGAAGTTATCATGGTACTAAATACCTTCCAAAACCTAAATTCCTCTACTCTGCCTTTCCTTCACTGCTTTTCCGCGCTCAAGAAAGAGGATCAAGGTGCTCTCCTCACACATCTTCATAAAATCGCAGCTGATCCGTCAAATTTCATTCCGTTTGGGAATTTTAAGGACTTTTCTCTGCTCCAAAATAGCAACATGACTCCATTATCAGATAAGACTCCAATTTGGGATAACCTTTCCAAGGATCCGAGTGCTACTGGCAACCGCCCTCAGATCAATCCTGCTACAGGTGTTCCTTTTCCTTATGGGGTCGCGAGGCCAGCAAATGAAGTACGCTCTGATGAAGCTTGGGATAACATTCTTCAACAAGAGAGACCAGACATTGCTTCAAATCTCGCCACTGTCCATGGTATTCATCTGAAATCCCCTATGGTTCATGAAAAACTGAAATGCCTCTCAAATACTGCTGTCATTGTTAAAGTCAATAAAGTTGGCATGAGCATTGAAAAATTATGGTCTTTCTTGTTATCCCTTCAAAAAGATCTATCAATCAAAGCTGTATACTGGCTAAATTATCCATATATTATGGTTGAGTGTGGCTGTCAAAGATCTGCAAATTTCCTGTTACATAGTGGTGTCCTTGTTTTGGAAAATTTCCACTGCTCATTTATAAAATGGAATCCCAGGCTTTCAATTGCTGATCTCAATAATTTCCATGTAGCTTCAGTTTCCTTATTTGGCTTAAATCCAATTTACTGGAATGAGGAATCGATCAGAAGTCTTTTCAACTCCATTGGAAATTATGTATCCACTGTTTATGCTCCCTATAAACCTCCTGTTGTTTATGTCCAAATTGACCTCTCTAAAGACATCCCAATTTCCATTCCCTATACAGACTTTTTTGGCCAAAAAATCTCACTGGATCTTAGGTGGAATGGATTACCTCCAATTTGCTCTGCTTGTGATCTTAGGCATTTCTGGTTCACTAACTGCAAGGAGAGCTATAAGGGAAAAGAAATTCCAGATTCAAATGTCAAGGAGAACAATTCTAACATTCCTAAATTGCTTACTCAAAGCATGACTATTCCAGAAAAACACCAAGAAGAAAAGGCTTTCTTATGGAATAAGGTAAATGGTAGCTCGAGAAGAATTGCAAAAAAAAGATTGGAGAAAGGAATCCAAATTGGTACAAATTCTCAATTTGTTGCTAATCATAAGGATTCTTCCAGTACATATACCAATAATTCTACAATCATGACTGCATCAGAAAGGTATATGGCAAAAGGGAAAGCTAAAGTTGGCATGGAAAATTCTAACACCAAGAATCTTCACTCTACTTTATCTCAAATTGCTAAAGATTCTAATGCTTTAGCTAACAGAAATCAAAGTTATATCTCCAATGCAAAATGGAATCTATCCAACTGGATTCCTTCCAAAGGTACGAGAGATTCATTAACTAAGGAAATCCAAACAAAATATTCTTTGCAGAAAAAGGTGACAGGGAATAATTTAAAAGGGCAAACTGTGGATATTGGTGGCACATCTCAACATACCAACAGCAAGAGAAATATTGCAGAAACCTCTAAAAAGGTTTCCTTTTATCATCATCATGAAGAACCTGAAAAAAGTATGATGGAAAATCCTGCTGAAGATTCAAGCAAGCAAGAAAATGATGAGGTAATTCATTGTTCTAATCAATTTGCTATCTTTACTAATTCACATGCAGAACAAATGGATTTACTGCATTCAGATGTTGAGGAGCCAATTCCTGTTCAGTCTATTTTACCTTCACCAAAAACTCAGCCTATTTCTAAGCCCTCTCAAAAGGATTTCCTTGATCTCATAGACCTATCCTCCCCTGATGACTCCTTGAACTGCCATGACCATCATGCTATTATCTCTGATAAATTTGTAAAACAGCTGGCTTCAATTGACTTCAATAAGGTTCAGATATCCTCGAGTCAGACAAGTCAAGACACAAATAAATTGGAAAATGAGATGTGTTCACAAGGTTCGGATTCAAGTCAAGATTTAAATACAGATATAGAGTGTGGCATTGATTATGTCCCAGAGACTCCAGAGTGTGCTGATTTGCAGATCCTTGAACCTGCAAAGGCTTCACAAAGGCAAGTTCTCGAACCAATAAATAATAATAATTCTCCTAATTCTGATTTAAATAAAATGGCTATTAATGACATGTCTGTTAATAAGCTATTTGAGTTTATTCCTGGAGGGATTTCATCTGATGAGTGTGACAGTGATAAAGAAAATTCTGGCACTAGGGAGAAAGATAACAATTGGGATTTGGAATATTACCTTAACTCTTCCACTATAGCTACTTCTGATAAGAGACAGATCAGTAAGTCTAGGGCTAATAGGAAAAAAACTATCCCAAACATTTCTAATACCCCTGCCAATAACACCAGAAGTAAAAACAAAAAGGAAAAAAAAGGGAAAGCTAAGGGCAAGTGCAGATAGATTCCTCTTATTTACTTTTTACCTACCTTAATCCATGAAGATCCTATCTTGGAATCTAAGGGGTATTAAGGGAGCTCTAAAAAGAAGGAGAGCTATTTCCCAAATTAGGTCCTACAAAGCTGACATAATTCTTCTCCAAGAATTAAAACTTCAAAAATTTGAATGTGCTAATTTAGGGGAATGGATATTGCCTGGTAGTTCTTCTATATGGATTGAGGCTGAGGGTACTTCTGGGGGTTTATGCATGATTTGGAGTAATTTAAACACGATTTCTTCTATATATCCAAGCGTAGAATGTGGCGATTGTACTACTTTTATGATCAAGGATAAACCCTTTGGTCTCATAAATGTCTATGCTTCAACTAATCCTAAAGAAAGAGAAGTTCTATGGTTGGAAATCAATAATTGGATGAGAGCTCAAAACATTATTGATTGGATTGTTGCTGGGGACTTTAATAACACTCCAAATTGGGATCAAAAATTGGGAAACAAGATTAACATGACCAGATTTGGAAAAACTAGATGGAATAACCTTATTGATGATAACTCTTTGCTTCAAATTCCTTCCTCTTACGCTAAATTTACCGGTCAAACAAAAGAAAAGGAGATGCAAGAGTTTTCTCAGGTTTTGATAGATTTTATCTCAATATCTCTAGCTCAAATTTGGGATAATGCCTATGTTTTCAATGATGAGTCCGTTGTTATTTCAGATCATCAACCTCAACCCCTGCCCACTCAAAGATCAAATATCCGTCCCTAGATGGAAATATCCCTTACAAATTTAACTCTAGTTTGCTTCATAATAATTCTTTTCAGAATGAATTCGAGAGAATTTTATTCTAAGCTAAATAGAGTTTCTGATCATATGTCCATGAAGAGCTTTTACTCCAACCTTAAGGCTTCCAAATCTTGGATAAAGGAGTGGACTAAAAAGGTTAATACTGAAAGAATCAAGGAGAAAAAAATTCTTCTCCAACATATGAGAGATATTAGATTGGCTTTGCTTGATGATCCCCTTAATCCTAATTTACATCTTCAAGAAGAAAACCTTGAGAGGAAAATCAGAACAATTGAGGAAATTGAAGCCAAAGGGGCTGCCATTAGGTGCAAGGTTAAATACTCGAATGATATGGATTCTGGTAGTACCAAATTCTTTTTTAGAGTTGCTAAAGCTAGGCAGATAAAAAACTCTATCTCTGAAATCAAAAGTGACTCTGGGGAAATTCTAAATAACCCCTCAGATATCTCAAATTTCTTCTACTCTAAATATTACGCTCGTTCTCTAAGCAAAATAATTTGATGCTACTCTTTGCCAACAATGCTAAGGCTTTCACTGATTTGATTGATGCCATTATCCCAAATGATCACTGCCAAATGGATATTTCTCTATCTAATGTTCCAAGCTCTGATGAAGTCTTATCTGTCTTAAAAAGTTTCAAACATGAAAAATCTCCAGGGCCAGATGGTTTTCCCCCTGAATTCTTTCTTATGTTCTGGGATTTAATGCAAAATGACATTATGCATTTTATGAAGGGATTTTGGGAATCTAATCATCTTCATCCCTCGATTGCTAGTGGTTTTATTTCCCTGATTCCCAAAGTTGAGAGACCTTCTGATTTCTCTAATTGGAGGCCTATTTCCTTAACAAATTCTACATATAAGATTTGTGCTAAAATCATTGCCTCAAGAATTAAGGATTATCTGCAAAAATGTATTAGTGGAAATCAGTGTGCTTTTCTTCCAAACAGATTCATTTTAGAAAATTACATTGCTGCCATGGAAGGATTGCATTGGAATAAAATATCAAGCCAAACTCAGATTCTCGCTTAAATTGATTTCAAAAGGGCATTTGACAATATCAGATGGGATTTTATTGAGTTTGCTATGAAAAAGCTAGGCTTCCATGATAGAATGATTCAGCTAATTATGGGTTTAAATCTCAGATCTAACTCTGTTGTTCTCATCAATGGCTCTCCTAGTCCCTTTTTTCCTCTAGAGAGAGGGGTTAGACAAGGTTGTCCACTGGCACCTTATCTATTTATTGTGGTGGCTGAATTGCTCACTAAAGCAATTAAGTACCATCAAAATATTGGCAATATTTCTGGTCTTAAACTCCGAACTCCCCCGAAACTCTCTCAGATTCAACAATATCTTCGATGATACCTTCTCCTTTCTTGAAAATAATGCTAAAAACATTGCTTTCTTCATGGATCTTTTAAGTCAATTCAGGTGCGCAAAATTCCAGGAGTGGATTTAAATTTATCTAAGTGTGTTATGATAAGTGACAGTGACAACTCATATGTGGCAGGGATTAAAATTATCAAAACTTCAGAGGTTACCAAACTTCTTGGCATGCCTTTGTCTCTCGAATCCAAATCTCTCCTACGGGTCTATGGTCCCCAATCATTGAAAAGATCAGAGCTAAGCTTCATATCTATAAAAATACTTTATCTTTGGCGGGCCGAGTTGTAATTGCCAATCAAGTTCTTACCAGCTCTCATATCTATTTCTCTACTGCTTTAGTTGCTCCACCTTCTTGCTTACAAGCTGATTGAGAAAATTATTAGGAACTTCATTTGAATGGTAATAATCTAGTCAATTGGAATACTATCACCAGGCATAAAAAAGAGGGTGGTCTTGCTTGTAAAAATATTCATAAACAGGCCCAAGCCCTAGCAGGGAAATTTGTTTGGAAAGCTTTAAATGGCTCAGGCAGTGTAGCATCTAAATTCATCGATCTTGGCTCACAAAAAGCTCTCTCCTTCGGGTCATCCCTCAATTCCTCATGACTTACCAAATTCTCGCTTTTTGTGAAGTCTCCTTAGCAACCAATATGTCCGCTCTTATGAGAAACATTATTAAGGCCTGGAATAATATCTATTTAGCTTTCAAATTTGATCAGAGCCAAAATTTTCATTCGGACATGTCTATTTTCTGGTCTCCTACTTTCAAGGATCATCCGAACCATGTGATGGCCTTGAAACATCCTCAGATTTACAAGAAATGGTACCTCAAGGGCTTTAATAATTTGGGTGATCTGTGGCATAATGGTAGATGGATTACTTGGTCAAATCTCAAGATCAAAATAAGGGGAACACATATCGACAAAAGGTTTACAAGCACATCAGGAACATTGTTGGAAATTCTGTCCCTTCTCGGTTGCCCAATAGTGGCCTTAGCTGGATGCTTAATAAGAAATCAAATTACAAGGTCAAAGATATTTACAATTTCTTAGATCAAAGGCCTGATCTTCCTAAGTCATCCATTGCTTGGAACATAAACTCTGCTGTTACTAAATCTCTAATCAGAAATGTATGGAGCTCCTATGCTTCAAGAAAGGTTTCCTTCTTTGCTTGGTTGATTGCAAATAAAAGTGTTCCCTGTCTTCAAGTGGTGGCCAGTAGAAATCCTAATGTCTCACCAAACTGTCCTCTTAACTGCAATAATGTTGAGGATTTGGAACATATTTTCTTTTGCTCAAAATTAGATCCCCTTTGGTTGTGGTTTAATAGATACTTTGACAATTATGATACCTCTTCCATTCTTAATTTCATGCAAGGAAATGATAATTACAAGAATACCATTGCATTTCTAACTCTGTGGAATATTTGGAAATCGAGAAATAGGTGTCTATATGGTAAGAAAAGGTTTTCTATTACTTGGATTAAGCTACATATTAAATATGACATTGAGCTACGTACTCGCACATAGGAGAACTTTTTTGTCGACAATTATGACAGTCCGGGATCAAATTGGTGAATTTGTGGGGTATTATAAATTATTTATCTCAACACTTTCATTTACAAATACTAATTAAGTTCCTTTTCATAGGATACATGGAGTTGTGCAGAGGGCCTTACACGAACAGATACTTTGTCTCCAAGGATGGAGAGTCTCTGAGAAATGAAGTTGATAGATATGGGGTGGAGAGATTGCATGAACATCAGGTCTGCTATCCCCCTACTAATCGATTGGTCACCGGCAAAGAAGAAAAGATGAAGAGGTCAAGAAAACAAAAACAAAGGTTTTGGGGCGTAAATATTTTCAAGGGAAGTTATGCAAATGGTCTTCATGTTCAGATTCATTGAGAAGTACAATCAAAATTTCACTGAAAGGCAGTTTCTAAGATATAGAGAATTATACTACACTCACAGAATGCTTGCTGATAGTTATGGTACACTTATACTGCTTATGGTACAGTCAGATTACTACAGATTGATCAGAGATGAGCTATGGCATGCACCTTCCTATATTCTTGGCACTACCTCAAATTTCACAAACCGTTTTAATCTGCTCTTCTTCTCCAATGATCCACATGACACAAAAATTCCTACTATCCCTTCCACTACCATCATATCAGAAATTGACACCATTGGCTCCTTTTGAATGCAGTAACTTCTTTTGTGAATGCAGGTCAATTAGTACTTTTAGCAAAAGGATTGGCATGAAGAATTCGTGGAGAACTGTTTTCAAGACTCTTTTTGGGATTCTCACACCGGAAAACGTTGACATTTGCCCTCAATTATCACATATCTGGAAACTATTGAAGATCTTCTACATCAGATGTCACATTCTGATGGAGTTAAGTTGCTGCTTACTCTTAACATCATATCCACTGGATTTTCGGGACTACTTCTGCTACAGAAACTTGTTAACATAATTTCCTATTCATCAGTTCACATTTTCTATTGTTAAGTCTTCATGAGACTTAACTATATTTTGTATGTTTTTCCTTAATTAATGAAAAAATCATCTCGTACCTTAAAAAAAAAAAAAAAAAAAAAAAAAATCAAAGCAACAAAGAAGCTTTATAGCATTATGTAGCTTGTGTGTTGTGAAATTAAGCGTATAGTACTATTACAGAATAAACTCTTCAATATAGAGGTTCACATCTTGGTAGTTTTTCTACATGATTTTCATTAAAGAGACTTAACAGATTGAAATTGGTGTAAAACAATGTTCAAATTAAAACGCACTTATTTAAGAAGTGTCTTTGAAAAGTTCCTCTAAAACGTTTGGAAAATTCTAGAATTCAGCAAAAAAGCAGGCTATGATTGTCCAAAATTATGTGAAATTGTTCTCAAGAACGGTCATTTTAGGAAGACACGATGTTAAAGAGGAACATAAAAAAGGTCCCATTTTGGCGTGGTAAATAAACCATTATGGCAACACATTGATATGCAGTTGAACAAACTTCTTGAATGACTAGTTTGACGATGCTTACCCTAGGCCCTTACGGCGATGGCGGCGGCCGCCTATTTCTTGCAGGCCGAGGCATGAGAGCTCGATGCTGGAAGAGCAGCGAAGTTTCTGCTGCTTTACTGGAATCCATGGCATCTTCATCGCCCCTTCTTTCTTGTTTTCACAAGGCTTCTGCAACAGAGAATGCTAATTGAGGTATGGCCGATACCTTTGTGATCTTACTCCAGGGTAGGGCTTAAACATAGTCAGGAAAGTGTCTATAAATCTGTTTGGATTCGAGTAAGCACCAGCATATGCTAGCAGCTAGCTAAGCAACCACGGCTTTGGGACATCATACCCTGCAGCAATGCGGCCTTGGTGTCCTAGGTTTTCCTATTTCGCTGATGCTAGCAAGGATCTTGAATACTGTCAAAGCACAATCTTTCATCTCTGGACAATGCTATATGCTAAGGACGTGGAGTCCAAAGAGGGCTTTTAGTCCAAAAGAGGGCCTATGGTCCAAAGGGGGCCTTTGGTCCAAAGAAGGACCAAAAGGGGTGTGCACGCTATATCGTAGCTCAGGGGAGAGCTCTGGGGCAGCTGTGTCTTAGCTGAGGGCTCGTGGTTGGGTGGTGAGATAGCGTGCCACGTCAAGAGTCCATTTTAGTGGTATCAGAGCAACAAGTTCCGATGGCCGGTTCTCCTGCCAATGTTAACTTTGAGGATGAAGAGCTCAAGGAAAAGCTTTTTGAGTTAGAGCATGATAATTCGCTCATGAGAGAAAAACTTGCGGCTGCCGAGGCTCGCATTGCGGAGCTGCAGGAACTGGATTCTCTGCGAGCGCAGGTGGCGCAGTTGCAGCAAGCTGCCGGGCGTCCACGTAGTGGCATCAAAACGGGTGCCACTGTCAAAATTGAATTCAAAAAGTATTCTGCTGCTACTAGTGATGCGGATGAACTTTTCGCATGGCTCTGGGATTTGAATTCATATTTTGCTAAGACTAAGGATGACGAAGACACTCAGTTGTATTTTGCTGAGCGTCATCTGGATGGGGTTGTAAAGGACTGGTGGCTGGATATCCAGAAGAACCAGCCAGTCGATCAACCTATTGTTACCTTTGCGGAATTTGAAAAGCAAATCAAAAATCGTTTTTTGGGTCATAATTGGGAGCAAGATCTTATCGCTGAATGGAATAAGTTGATCCAACAAAACATGGAAACTGTTCAAGCCTTTGCTGCACGAGTTTTAAAGAAAGGACTTCAGCTTAGTAAAAAATGATACTGAGAAGTCTGAAAAACTCATGGGTGGGGTTCATCGTTGGGTAAGGGCGAAGCTCGACCTGCAAGTTGCCAATCTTTCTTTTGGTGAGCTCTGTAAAATGGCAGAGAAAGTAGAGGAGGAAGGTTTGGCCCTCATGGAAGCCATTAATGCTCAATGTGGTCTCAAAGTTTCTATGAAAGAGGCGAGTGGTTTTCGGGACAAATCAATGGGATCTGCTCCGGAGTCTGGGCCATTCAAACGGCCGCACACAGACGTTGCAGATAATGAACCTGTTGGGGCCAAAGCGCCTAAGGAATCTTATCAAGCACGCAAGAAGCGGCTTATGCGGGAGAATAAGTGTTTTGTTTGGTATTCAACCGATCATAAGTTTTATGAATGCCCTACTTATCTGGAAAAGAAGAAAGGGGAAAGAAAGGAAGCTACATCTCTTCTTAAGTCTGGGACTAAGAAAGAGGACAAAAGTAAGAAAGTAGCTTCTGTTCGCGGAGATGGAAAAGGGAAGAAGGTGGCTACGGTCCGGGAAAAATCGGATATGGATTCTGTTGAGAATAGTAGTCTCTTGCGATTTTGGGCTACTATTCAAGATCAAAAAGTACATATCTTATTCGATCCGGGTAGTGAGTTTGATTTTATTTCTGCTCGATTGGTAAAAGAATTAAAACTAACTTCTGTTCCTTTATCAAGTGATGTAGAATTGTCTTCTGCTTTCTTGAATGTAGCCCCTCCGCCTTCTTCATTTATGGTCAAGGACGTTGAATTTCAATTGCAGGGCTATATCTGTAAACGTTCTTTCATGGTTTCTGACCTTGGAGGTATGGATATTATTCTCGGCATGCCATGGCATAAGGCTATCAATCCTCTTATAGATTGGAAAGCGGGTATTGTTATGTTATCCTTGTAAGGGGGTAAAAAGACCTTCAAGTTTGCGAAGGATGATATTGTTTCCCCAATTCCAACAGTTTTTGTTGTACAGTTTAAACGTTTGGCAATGAAAACTCATTTTGTGTATTTGGTGGTTTTGCGTCCTAAGTCTGATGTATCCCCATTAAATGAGCGTCAAACAATCTTTTTGCATTATTATGATGATGTCTTTTCAAATGAAATTCCACAAACTTTGCCACCCCAACATTTGGAGGACCACAGGATTGATCTTCTTCCTGGGAAAGAACCTCCTAATCAAGCTCCCTATCGGAGAATGCATCGCCAACAAGTTGAGATTAGGCGCCAGCTTGATGAGTTACTTCAAGGGATTGATCCGCCATAGTTCTTCACCTTTTGGTGCTCCTGTCTTGTTGGTTACGAAAAAAGATAATTCCTGGTGCATGTTATAGATTATCGTGCTTTGAATAAGATAACCATAAAGAATCGGTTTCCTATACCAAGGGCGGATGATTTGTTTGATCAACTCCAAGGTGCCACAGTTTTTAGCCGTCTTGATCTTAAGTCAGGGTATTGGCAACTTAAGGTTGCGCCTGAAGATATTCATAAGACTGCGTTTAGGACAACCTTTGGACATTATGAGTTTTTGGTCATGCCATTTGGACTTACAAATGCGCCAGCTTCTTTTGCGAGGCTAATGGGGCGAATATTTGAAGATGTGCATGGCGTTTATGTTGTCGTGTTCTTTGATGACATATTAGTTTTTAGTAAGTCCGAGGAAGACCATTACTTGCATTTGCGGGAGGTTTTTCGTCGGTTAAGGGATGAGTCTATTACTCTTAATCCTAAGAAAAGTATCTTTTTCCAATCGGAAATTGAATATTTGGGTCATATTGTTTGCGCCGAGGGTCTTAAAATTGATCCCCGTAAGGTACAAGCAATTGTGGATTGGCCAGTACCTACTTCAGTTGCTGCGTTGCGTTCCTTTTTGGGTTTACGCAGTTATTATAGGAAGCTTGTACAGAATTTTGCTCGTTTAGCTTCAGATTTATATTTGTTGCTACGAAAAGATGTTCCTTTTCAATGGAATCATAAACATCAGTTTGCTTTCCAAGTTTTGAAGGATGCCATGGTTAATCCTCCTGTTCTGCGTTTGCCAAAGTTTGGTCTACCTTTCCTGTTATGTGTTGATGCAAGTGGTATGGCTTTGGGCACAGTTTTGATGCAGGATGGTCATCCTATTGCTTATGAAAGTCGGAAGTTTTCTGACACGGAAAGTAGATATAGTGTTTATGATAAGGAATTTTCGGGTCATCATTCATGCTTTGAAAGTGTGGCGACACTATCTTTTAGGGTCGACGGTTCATATTTTGACCGACCACCAAAGCATTAGGCACATTGTTTCACGTAAAACCATTATCGAAAAAAGGTTGCTTTTGAAATGGGTTGCTTTTATATGCAAAGAATATGATTTCTCGTGGCGCTTTGTTCTCTTTGTATAGCACAATCCAACCATTTGGAGGGAATGAAGCCGTTGTATGCCACTGACCATGATTATAAGGATATTTGGTTGTTGGCTCAAAGTGGCAATGCATATGGGTATAAGATCGTTAATGGGTTCTTATATAAAGGTCTAAAGCTATGCATTGTTCGAGACTTTCTGGTCACTTATTCTTAGAGAAGTCCATGATGCACCCCATCATGGGTCATCTGGGCGTATAGGCGATTTTGGCAAAGCTTGAACCATACTTTATTTGGCCTGGATTGCGGAGAGATGTCTTGGTTCATATTCGTCATTGTGTTACTTGTTAACGGATAAAGAAAGCGAACAAGAAACCTCATGGTATTCCTTTATCCTTGCCTATTCCGGAGGCAAAGTGGGAGCAGATCACTATGGATTTTATTGTTGGTCTTCCTCCAAGTTCTCGCAAGAACACTGTCATTTGGACAATTGTTGATTGTTTAACTAAGCACGCTCATTTTATTCCTTATTCGGATAAGTTGACGGCTTATAGTGCGACTACGCTCTTTATCAAAGAGATATTTAGGCTACATGGATTGCCAAAGATTATTGTATCCGATCGAGACACAAAGTTTACAAGTAAATTCTAAAAGGCATTGTTTATGCAATTGGGAACAGAGTTAAGGTTCTCCACTGCTTTTCATCCAGAAACTGATGGACAATCCGAGGTGGTGAATAAAGTTATTTGTGCCATCTTAAGGGGGTTTGTCAATGAGCATCAAGGTCATTGGGAAGAGTATTTGCCTATTGCTGAATTTGTGTATAATAATACCTATCAGTCTACCATAAAGATGACCCCTTTTCAGGCGATTTATGGCCAGCCTGTATGGGAGCCACTCTTTCGAGTGTGTGAGGATGTTCCAGCTGCTGATGATGTGGTTATTGAGCATAAGGATCTCATAGACTTGCTACAAGCTCGTATTCGAGATGCTCAAGCATCCTTTGCAAATAAATCATCTAAGTTGCGGCAACCAATGGTTTTTAAGGAAGGAGATTGGGTATGGATGAGGATCTATAAAGGCCACTTTAAGAAAGATGCACGCAAGAAGGATCTTAAGTTGGCACCCCGTTTCCATGGACCATTTCAAGTTATTAAAGTGGTCAATAAGAATGCATATCAATTAAGGTTGCCTCAAGGTTGGAAAATGCATGATGTAGTGAATGTGTCATTCCTAAAGGCTTATCATGGTAAGGAGTTACCTCAACTTGGGAGGTTAACTGAGCCAGAATTGATTGATGATTCTGAAGTTCTAGAGCCGGAAACAATTTTGGCGGATAAATCCACTAGTGGTTCAAGACAATATTTGGTTAAGTTCGCTCACAAACCTTTGGAGGACGCTTCATGGATGCGTCGCAATGTTTTAGAAGCTTATCCGGATATTCTTAGGGAATATAAAGATCAGAAAGCAAAGGAAGCCGAGAGACAAGAGGAAGTCCAAGCACAGGCTTCTCCTAGCCGGCCTAAGCGAGGGCCAAGGAAGGATTATGCTCGGATGGCTAAAGGTATTTAGACACCCTTTTGCAGCAGAGGACTGTTGCAATGTCAAGAGGGGGGAATGCTATATGCTAAGGACGTGGAGTCCAAAGAGGGCTTTTAGTCCAAAAGAGGGCCTATGATCCAAAGGGGGCCTTTGGTCCAAAGAAGGACCAAAAGGGGCGTGCACACTATATAGTAGCTCGGGGGAGAGCTCTGTGTCTTAGCTGAGGGCTCGTGGTTGTGTGGTGAGATAGCGTGCCACGTCAAGAGTCCATTTTAGACAAGCAGACTGGGCTTTTGTATTGTGTGCTCTGATAATGTTCTTGAGCCTCATAAACAGTGCTGACCACCCAGAGTGTTATATACTCTAGAGGTATATATGTGGCTATGGCGACCTATTGCACTTTGGGTTTACAAAGGCTGTAATAGGGAAAGACTAGATTCAACAAGCTAGTGCAAGAACAGGCAGATCGAAACTTAGAGATTCCAGCAAACCTTGGACGGGGGACCAGGTAACAATTGGATCACTATGGAATTTGGGCCTATACTAGCAGGTCACGGTGTGCAGAAGGAGCGAACAGACCACCGTCGGGGGTAGTCTTGTGGATTCCATAGCAGTACGAGATAGTGCAAGCCAAATTAACGCATGGGATGAAGTAAGCTATCTCCATACCCTCATCTGTAGACAAGGGCCCTAGTTCCAACGTAGTGTTTCCTCCATTTGATTTGATTGTGATAAGCACCTATGGTAGGCTCTTATCTCGGGTTGTGTCTGACACCCAAATTGCAGGATGATTGAAGTGCTGCTAATGGACGGAAAAATAAGGGAAGCCCCTTTAGTATGTTATGTTCATGGGAAGAAGCAGAGGGCTATTGGCAGGCTCGCCATAGTACTAGAAACATCACAGAAGATGGAGAGCCATATAATTTCATAGTCTTTCTCCTAACATATAGTTGGATCTCCAAGAAGTGTAAAGGTGCAGAATAATTTGAAAGTTTGATGAGAATAATGCTAAAAAATTGTTTTGGCCAGGTGCTCCCTTGACTGTCGGTAGTACAAAGGCAATAGCACTTAATTCGAGGTTCTGCATTGCTAGGAACCTGGAAGAAAAAAGTCGACCCATAGAGTGCCTGATTACATTCATAAGACTCCATGAGGTCCTCCCAAATTTGCAACATCATCTTCTGCACAAATATCTTTATGACAAATTTAAAACACTCATATATTAAATTTCTAGGTATAGTTACAAAATTGTGTAGCACTTAGCATTGAACTTTAACATATTATTTTGCATTTTGAACTTTAACCTTGCCATATCATTTTGACGTAAGCATAAGAAATGCATGCTTCCTCCAACAAGCAATTTTGTCTGTGCATGCACAGGCAACTAGGCAACTTTGTGTCTGTGTATGCATTTTTGCTATTGCTTCAAGCACAAACATAGATCATCAACGAAAAAATCTAAAATATTTTGTAGCATTTAGCATTGAAGTAAGTTTAAACTTTAATTGATATGACATGACTCCACTTAATCTTAAAAGGTTAAATTTTGCTCCTAGCAGAAATTGTATGAGAAATGTTTTAGCCACTTCTTTTCCTTGTAATGTTGTTATTCATTTGCAAATAAGCATGCAGAAAACATTAGGAGACTTGTAATTGGTTTAAAAGAATATTTGCATCAATTTCTGTAATATCTAATGAGAAGGATAGTATATAGAGGCTCGCAGTTCCTCGTGAAGCTCTAATCCGATATCTTTGACAGATCGTGTTGGAGCTAAGTTTTATAGTTGAGAACGAAAACAAGGAGTATTCAAATGAACTGCCAATGAGCTATGCCTTTTGAGTTGTCACCTAAGTATTGGTCCCAGAAGAATATAAGTTGGTTATGTATCCTACAATTTTTGCATTCCATAAAATTTGTTCATGACCTGTGCTCTCAATGCTTGAAACTAACGTCTACTTAATATTATATAGCGACAACCATCTAAAAAAGGTGCACATCAAATTGATTAGCTGCAAATACCACAAATTGGCAAGACATTGAAGAAAGCAAGCTCCAGTTGCTAAACTTGCAAGATTCACAATGTTTATAATGGCTCTAGTTGCTAAATTAGCAAGATGCAAATTGTTTATACATTGTTTCATTATGACTTATGCAAACTATGCATCCAAAAAACACATCACAAATCTTTGACTTTGCCCTTGCCCTGATATGTTTCCACATTAGGAACATTCTATGTACATTTGCGAGTTAATCTCAACCATATCATTTTTTACGTAAGCTTAAGAAATGCATGCTTCCTCTAACAAGCAACTTTGTGATTTGTGTATGCATTTTGCTGCAAGCGCAAACATGGTTCATGGAATAGAAAATTGTGTAGCACTTAGCATTGAATAACATATCATTTTGCACTTTAAACTTTAACCTTGCCATATCATTTTCACGTAAACATAAGAAATGCATGCTTCCTCCAACAAGCAATTTTCTGTCTGTGTATGCACAAGCAACTTTGTGTTTGTGTATGCATTTTTGCTACTGCTTCAAGCACAAGCATAGATCATGGAAAAAATCTAGAATATTTGGTAGCATTTAGCATTGAAGTAAGTTTAAACTTTAATTGATATAACATGACTCCACTTACTTAAAAGGTTAAATTTTGCTCCTAGCAGAAATTGTATGAGAAATGTTTGAGCCATTTTTTTTCCTTGTAGTGTTATTATTCATTTGAAATAAGACTGCAGAAAATTTTAGAAGACTTGTAGTTGGCTTAAAAGACAAAACCTTGCTAAAGTCTTCTGGTGTGCCTTTTGCTAGTTTTCTTTTTTTAAACTCGCAAACATAGTTAATCAAACAACTAAAAACTCTAGAACTATATCGACATGATGTTTATATGGTTGTGATTGCAATGTTTTTCTGCCTCAATGTATCATGTTGATTTTATAAGAAAAATTTAAGTTTTATGCTTGATTGACTTTGGTATTGCTATGCCAAGAACCTCATAACCAAATTTGAGTACTGCTATATGCTTGAATTGGTTATGCTCATGCATTATTATGTTTTGAGTGAGAGCTTGCTCAAACTTGAACTTTCATTCTTTTGCAACTGGCAGACTGATTGCTAGATCTTACACAGTAACGTGAGATATTTCTATCCTTTATTCAGTATTACAGGAACTTTCACAGGATTCTGCTACATGATTTGATTCATTCAGGGGCCTCTTGGGGTTTTCTTTGTATCATCACCACCGTTACTGTGTGTGAAGATTCATGAGAACTATCATGACTATCGCCTATCGAGCAAAGATTTGGGCTTCATGTATATCAGTAAGTTTGTGTTAGTAGAGAATGAAGATGTCAAGATTACTCCTGTAGTAATTCTCTATTAACATCAAGCATTGTACTTCTTTATTTATATATGATATAAAAAAAACGCCATACCAAAAAAAAAAAGGGGGGGGGGAAATTATAAGAAAACTGAGCGTATGTTATTTTATGTGTCTTTTGATTGCATTAGTTGTTTCTCCATGTTTCTTTCACACTCGTGTCAAAAACCAATCCTTTGTCCCTATAAGATTGTGTATACGTAGATAATACAAAATATCCATAAGCAAGGTGCCAAGGTCTTCTATTCCTAAGGGTCGCATGAGAATATAATGTTTGTAGTAAATGCCAAAGTTCTTTATTGTTGTTGTGTTTTTAAGGGCACTTTATCTTTATCTCAAGGAACATAGTTTATGTGCATCTTCACTTTTTGAGTTCCTTCATACAGCTTGAACAACGATAATATATTCCAATGCAAATTGTAAAGAGTGAATAAGAAGCCTATCTTCACCACTTTAGTAGTCACCTATAGCAAGAAATAGTTTTCTTTGATGTAAGTTGAACAGTGAAACAAATTTTGAGCAAGGTACTCACTCCATGTTAGTGACATGCACCTAGAAAGACTTTTAAGGTAGTTATCAATTTTCATATTTTTCTTGGCATAGTATTCATCAATAACTTCCTTAGCAAGTTGATCAACACGGAGCTTTTCAACTGCCAGATGAACGGGCAATAGATTTGGATAGAAAGCTTATTAACTGAGACGGAAAGAACATACGGAGGAGTGTTATTATGCATATGAAACGTTAAACATGAAATTGCATAAATACTCTACACGACTATGCATGCGAAACATTAAACATGGAATATCATAAATACTTTATAGAGCCATGCATGCGTACTGGCATTTCAGAGTTCGTTTCATCATCCCCATTAAAATTGTTAAACATGCCAATGCTATTGCAAATAATCTGTATTCTATGAAGTGGTTAATATCAAATGAGCATTGCTCAACTCAAAGCAAACATACCCAAATTAAAAAGTATAAAACCATTATCTATAATATTCTATCTCATCTACAAAATATAATTTTGAAAAATGCTTGACATTGCTAAACACGCGTTTCAAGCATTTTATAAAGACAATTTCAAACATCAATTTACAACATTCCCATAGGCTCTGAACAGCATTTTATAAAGACAATTTCAAACATCAATTTACAACATTCCCATAGGCTCTAAACTTATGACGAACAGCCTCTAAACTTATGCTGGACATCATTACTAGTTCTAACTAAAGGACTAGGAAAAGATAGGAACGACAAATGGGGAAACCAATTTATGGTTTGACCTCATCTCAACAATTTCAATTCTATACGTCGTTTTGGAAGTGGACCATTGATTTCCGTTCCATGGACCCAACTTCACAAAAGTGCAACCCAACTTCTCTTGTTATATGACACTCACGCGCAACATGTGGTATGCATGCTAATATTTGGATTTGGTCATAGACGCAACGTGAGGCTCTTTTCTAGAGAAAGCTGCTATATAAGCAACCAGCAGAAAGCAGTGTTCATAAACTGAAGCAAGCAAGCAATCATGGCTGCATGGAAAACGCTGACACTGGCTACGATATTTGTCGTTATGCTCTTAGGCCAAGGTAAATCGAACTCCGTATATCTCAAGCGGGATGTGGGTTAATGTGGCCAAAAAATTTTGGGTTAATATGGCCATGCCACATTAACCACTGGTTAATGTGGCCATCCGATATCAGCCAGGTGGTTAATGTGGCCAAAAAAGTGGTTAATGTGGCCAAAAAACTGAGCTTCAAATACTTGTGCAGGGCAAAAATTTCAATCGATTGGTTCTTTTCGCTCTATGGGCGCTTTGATTCGATCTAAAAACCATGCCAATCGCTTCATCTACCTCTTTTATGCTAGATCGTTGAAGAGAGGAAGAGATTTGAAGCAAAATGGAGCCGGATCGACCAAAAACACCAAAAACGCCCAAAATGATTTGGTTTTTGGGCTTCAAACCGCTACTGTTTCTTCATGGTCGATACAGCGCCCACATTAACCACATCCCGCTTGAGATATACGGCGTTCCAAGGTAAATATCGGTCTACCACGTAACGTACCAAGTTTGTTCAATTCTCAATTTTATTCAATCAAGGCATTGAATTAATGTAGATAAGTAGTAATAAGCCATGGCTTGTGGGTGTTATGCAGAGGATGCGAAAGTTGTTCAACGTGAGGCACTACCGCGGTGGAAATGAACATCGACATTAGCAACAGAACATCCTTCAAATTTCGAAATGGTGAGACCAAGGCGTTCTACGATGCCTTTCGCCGCTGGATTGGCGGGTAAAGGCCACCAATTGTGGCAAAGAAGTGCCAACGATGCCTGGGCCGAATTTAACCTTCACAATTCCGGCGATGGCCTCGACCGGGTACAACCTCGGCAATGTGGATGCCTATGATTATCCCATTTGCATCTTCCCTCCAAGAGCAAAAACCAAATCCCTTTGTCGCGGCCTTGAACCAAGCACTTGCCCAAAGAAATCGGCGGTTGTCTTTGTGTTAAAGTCGGGACAGATGGTGATAATCGATTATGCCAAGTTTATTCGTTCCAAATGCTCCCGGACTTATAGCTGGTCTAAGGATGACAAGAACCATGTCTTTACCGCCGAACACCGATTATACCATCCAATTCTGCTAGAGCTAATCTAAACACTCAAGCTCTAGCTATTTATTTATGCATATCCAGAAATAAACCCATGCTGTAAAATGTACCAGTTTGGTGGTAAAAAAGATGTTGTGCTTCAAATATATTGAACGAATTGAACTGAATTTGTAGTTTTAAGAAAAGAATGGCTTCAAATCATTGGCTATGTGATTTTAATGATCATAGTTGCACATGGATCTATATCACAACTAGCAACTGAGTTCAACTTAACATTTCTGGCAATGGCCAGAATTACAAAAACATCAATAATCATGATCTTTATAGGAGACTCAAACCTGCCCCTAACCACATAGCCAAACCAATCTCTTTACCTCAAACTATAGATTTTATGTTGGATGTTGCTGACTATAGCTATTTGGTTACACTGGGCTAAAAAGTCTTGCCGCGACATTGTTTTTCCTCAAGCTATGAAGTCCCCTAGCATACTTAGGCTTACCTTCATAATCAAATGCAACAAACATTCTGTGGGTGACGTAATCAACAGTTTTGCAATTTTTAACTTCAGATCTTCTCTGCCCAGATAATGGAGAATGCCTTTAGGACCAAAATAGTTATAAAGCTCTGGGCAACAAGCTTATTGGACCAAAGGACAGACCCAGCCATTGAATTATTAATAGTTTCCATTAGATATTAGCGAGGTCAGCTGTTATCCATGTCAAAATTAAAATATAGATATGAGCAAAAATAGAACCTTAAGAATGATGGTACCACAAGTTCTTAGAAACATACTTTTCAAAACAACTCTCTCAAATATTTTCTAAAACATCTTTCCAAACCTTCTCTACTCTCTTGTAGCTAGATGTCAGATGTTTATCAACCTAGAGTGTGGGTTTCAATGGTTTTTATTATGAATCATCTCTTACTACTGCATTTTAGAATTCTAGCAGCCTTGTGTGTATTCCACAAGGTAACTGCTACTATCAGCCAGTCAACAGTGAAGTGACAAAGGAGCACAAAAAAGACACACCAAAGTAAGATCAGCAAATACATTCACACAATTTACAATTTGAGAAATAGCTCAAATAATCCAGCAAAAACAAGATGAAAGGACAAAGGAAAGATGCACTATGCTTCCACAACTTTGGAGATAGCAATTACATATGAACAAGCAAAGACTGAATGGAACAAGATCTAAAGGAAAACTTGGTCAACACCTGCAAGAAACGTACTAAAAGATGAACAGTCCAGGTAAAAGATTGCAAGAGGAAGGTTACAGCAGCCTAAAAAGTACAAGGGAATTACTGAGCAAGAAACAAAGGCAGTAGAGCAAAGCACAAGCAAAGGACAAGTTTATGCATGCATAATCTTAAAAAATTGTTCACTCCCTGCAAAAGGAAGGCCAAAGAAGAGGGAAAAAGGTGCATCTTGAACTGAAATTTCCAAAAAGTGCTGATAAATAAGATCAAGAATGTGTACAGATTCAGATAGACAAAAAAAATTCAAGGGGAGCACCATTTGCAAGCAAGCTACAGAGAAATGCAAAAAACCAGAAAACAGGTTGCTGCAATGGCCTGCTATATTGTCAACTATAAATATGTATATCAAGAAGCTAGGAGGATTAACGATTTGAAGTACAGTGCAGGGAATACATTTGGGCAATACAAATGCAAGATAGAAGAACCTAAAAATGCAAAAGGTATGGCAGAAGAAAAATCAGCTATTTGCAAGAAAACAAGTTAAATGAGAGCCCACTATTAGAAATAAAAGCATACCTTAGAAACTTCCAAGAGGAAATCGATTGCCACACACGAAAAGGCTCACGGAATGCAATAACTTAACTCAAAAGAGTGGAAAGGGAGTAGAGGGAAACAACCTAAAATTAGTAGAATGGGTCTTCTTCGCTAGAAAGAAAGCATGGGCAAATAAAAAGCTATGGATAATAGCTTGGCCGTGCAACCAATAAAATGAAAGAGAATAAAAAAGCATTTGAAAAGGACGTATCATTGGACTTGGAAAGTAAGTTGACGTATGGCCACAACAATCAAAGTACAAGGGAAAAAATTGAAAAGTTTATGAAAAGAAAACAGTGCTTTCTTTTGCCGAAAGCAAATATTGGGCCAAAATCTCTAGCCACTAGAGAATTAGTAGTAGATGAGAATTGAATTATCTTATTTTCGTCTACTAAACCACCAAGTCCATAAGGCAATCACAATAACGTAAATGCAAGGTAAAAACAATTCTGCCCATAGAGCCAATGGCGTGCTGCCATGTGGCAAGAGTTCTTTTAAAGAATGTGAAACACAATCTTGTCTTCTGCGACAAAAAATTTTACCACAGAGTTCTTCTCTTTTACTTACGATTCTGCCTATTCTACCCACGATTCTTGCTGTTTTACGCACCATTCTGCCTAATTTCACCCGTCAGAATTGTTTTTACCTTACATTCACGTTGCAGGAATGACCTGCTGCTTCAGATTCCGGGGTGACAGCAGTGCCTCCGCGCTTCGCGCGTTCACCCCGGAATCTGAAGCAGCAGGTCATTCCTGTATACAGTTTTTGACATTCTATATTATAAAATTAGTGTATGTCCATATCATTGGACGAAATTGGGCGCCCTAATTTGAAGGGCTTAGATTTCACCAAAATATCGGCCTAACTTGGCCGAAACTTGTCGAAACATGACCCAACTTCTCTGCCCATTCAACTTCCTGATCCGATGCTATAGCTCGAGAAAAGATGTCATAGGTAAGATCCGAGCTCAGTTTTTTTTTCTGCTAAACGTTTTTGGCAGGGACCACTCTAATTGTGATAATATTTTTTTTGCGGGGATCTTGCTGATTTGTAGAGATAAAGCTTGAGGACCGACGAATTTCGCACTCTAGAATGGTTCGAGCTGAATCAAGACCATCATTTTTCGATGTCTTAGCCATTAGGAGGTGCTTCTGCTTTCTTATCTATCTGTTGCAAATCTTGGACCGATTCCACAGATATAGGTGAATGAACATGGGATGATGTACATGAAAGACATTCGAAGCTGTAGATTTTAGAACAGGGGAAGTAATTACAAGAGTAGCAGAGGGATTAAAGGAAGATGTTGATATTGCTGTTAAATCTGCTCATATAGTATTGACGCCATGGCCTAGGATATCTGAATATGTGCATCTTCCCTTTTTTAATGCTGATAAAATTTAATCAAAGAGGGCGCTTACTTTTTAAATTTGCAAATCTGTGGAGCAGAACACAGATGAACTTACTGCGCTTGACACCCTAGACAATGGAAAATCGCGCTTGACACCCTGGACAATGGAAAACCAATCGGCATCGTCAAGCATTTAGACCTTCCAGGCTTCATTAAACGACCATGCACATTTGCAGGTCCTTCTTTAACATACTATTTTCAAATTTATAAGTTCATGTATGTGTCTTTTGTGTTTATCATATGCAGGTATATGCAGGTTATGCTGATAGGTGTGTGGTTCCATTGTAAGAATTGAGGGACCATTTGATGTTCAAGAACCAATTGGAGTAGCCAGTCAAATAATACCATAGAACTTCCCACTTTTAATGCCGCAGATAAAAATCAACCCAGCTCTTGGAAAGAGTATGATATTGAAAATAGCAGAACAATCCCCCCTTGAGTGCACTTTATGCTGCTCATCTGGCCAAAGGGTTGTTGATAATCTTTGTCCAAAGACAAAATTATGCATGCTGTTATTCAAAAAATGCTAGCAGTGCTTCTGAGGATGATAGTTTTGCAAATGATGTATTGCAGATGATGATAGAAAAAAATACTTTGGTGGATCTATGTAAATTTACATCTTTTGAATGCATACCGCTGCAATCCTCAGAAGAATGTGAATTCTAATTGAGTGCACTTGAAAATGCAAGTGCAGATGGGGGTACTTCCATGTGTTTGTCAATAATTATACCCAGTCGGACATGGACGCAGTGGGAGGTAGTTCAAACCCTCCAACAAATGTAAATGCAAGAAGCATGCATTGCGTCTTTAACATTTAATATCACAAATTTGAATCATCTAAGCTTTCATATTACTAATCATTTGTCAAAATGATCAGCCAGCCTTGATTCATAGCTTCATCTTGTTTTCCAAATCCCTGGATCGGTCCTTTTCTGAACATGGTGAGAATATTATGAAACTGCAGGGAACTGCAAATTAGACAATAGGAGAGACTGCTAAAACAGTTTGCAAGTGGATCACGAGACACTCTTAATCTAATGGCTGCAACGTTCGGAGGAATTGTTGGAGAAGTTGTGAAAGCCTGCTCTTCAAAGTTTCATCCTCTTTTGCAAGTTCAATTTTTCAATTGATGTTTACATCATGTCAGTATTTGTAGTTCACAAAGTTCCTTATTCAAAGCTTTTACCACCATCTTTTGCAATTTTTCTATTTTGATTCAGTGGAATCTCTTCTTGTGGAACCATTGTCTCCTAGGATGTTAAACCGTTGGGTAGCCGGTATGATGCACAGATATCAGTCTTTGGAAGACAGTTGCAGTAGAATCTTCTTGATGCTAAAGTATTTGTTGTGGGGGCCAATGCTCTTGGGTGTAAGTTTCTTAAAAATTTTGCTTTGATAGGTGCTGCTTGTGGAGATAATGGGAAGTTGACGGTGTAAAAGCTTGCTGATGCTATATTGTCTTTGAAACCGAGTGTGGTCTTGCAAGACATTTGATATCCTTCTGGTACTTGCCATTTGAATTCTCAGATGGCTAACAAATGCAAAGCTATAAAGTGGTATCTAATAAGCTAGGCCTATATCATTAAGCGAGGCCTATATCATTTTTGAGGTGGTACTGCTTTGGTTCGTCTATGGCAACCTTGAACTGTAACCTTTTCATTTTGTGATCCTATCAAGGAACCATAACACGATGTTTATGTACCTTTTTTTTATCTTCCTTATAGTTCTGTCTGCTCAAATGCGTTATTCTTTGTGTCTTCAAATGTTAGAAGTGAGCAGCAATCTAGAATGTTCTCATACAAACAAGTAATGCCATTTGATGTTCAAATAATATGGATGTATCAAGTTTCTAGAGGGGATAAACAAAGTAATAAGCCGCATTACTTATCAAGCTATTTCTCTGGAGGTGTACTAGAGATGGAGGTTGCAAACTCTTGCTTAATGCTAATTTGGTCCTCACTCACTAAATAACAATGAACTCTAATGTTCAAATGTTGCTTATAATTTGCAATGCCAAGGAAATATTTAATGCTTGGGAATTAACAAATGTTGTCATACACAATGAACTTTAATTGTCAAATGTTGCTTATAATTTGCAATGCCGAGGAAATATTTGATAAATGTTGTCATACATTAGACATTCTAGACATGATATGAGATACTTTATATGGACAATATATTATCGTATGCCACCTTAGACATTTATAAATTATTCTGTGTACAAACTACCTCTATGCCCTTATCTGTCGGCGACACCTGCATGTAGGAAAATCAGGGAGGCATTTCCAGTGTTGTGGATTACGTGCTGGTGGCTAAACAAGATTTGCACCTCATCGCTCAGCTCCGAGTGGGCACAAACAATAGAGATGAAGAGACTGACTCGGATGACGAGCCACTTTTTCTCCAAGTGGATTGGCAGTCTGCTCATACCACATGCGATCCAAACCCCCCGCTTGCCTTAGCTGCAGCTGGATTATGATCGTGCGATGATTTATGCCTAGATGCTAGTAGCTGACCTAACAAAAATTCTGCACTGCAACTCCCCACGCGAAGAGATGCTTTGGTAGAAGTCGCCCCGAAAGGTCCCGGGAACTATAACCTTTCCCCTTAATCAGTGGTTTGACGCTAAATGTAGGGACCTTAAGTGTTGGCTTCGACAAGCCACTGACCCCCCCTGCACCCCCTCGCGATCAGACAGTACCGTCTTTTCATGAAAGGGAAGAAAGCCATACATTGCAGAGCATCAGAGGGAAATGTTTTACCCACTCGAGAGGCATCCCAGAACATTTTGGAGAAAGGTGTTGAGTCCGGACCAATGGGTCAGAGGGAAATGTTTTACCCACTGGAGAGGCATCCCAGAACATTTTGGAGAAAGGTGAACTCATTTCCGGACCAATGGGTCCAGAGTCCGAAATTATCTGTCCGGACCAATGGGTATAATACTTGCACCAGCTCTATGATCCACCTAGGGTCTGGCTAGAGGTAGCTCCCCAAAGGGGCCCAGTCTTGGAAATCACAGAGGCAGATATCACGCAGAGCGTGTCGCATCTCGCCAATGGCAAGGTTGCATACTACCATCAAGAATATGGTATGCTTAGCTTGGTGAGTGTATATCCTTCGAAGAGGAGGCTACTGAGAAGTTAGCAAAAGAGATCACTGCTAATGCCATCAAAGGCATGGAGAAGATTGCAATGGAGGATTACACTGACATAGCCAATGTCTAATATTATTGGGATAACAGCTACTGTAGCTTTTATAAAAACAAATATGAGCTCCACAAAAGTCGCAAAGATGCTCTATTGGACGAAATAAAGATAGTTATTTCGATTGATATGATAGTCCACCCTAAATAAAGTTAGTTATTTCCATTGAAATGGTAGTCCACCCTAAGCACTCACATATAATTGTATATAAGAGGATACACACAAGGGATGTAAAAGCACCAAGCTAAACAACACCAATATAATAATTGTATATAAGAGGATACATGCAATCATGTAATTGTATAAGAGGAAACACACAAGGGATGTAAAAGCACCAAGCTAAACAACACCAACATGACAATGAAAGTGCAGCATCTAGATTCAAGGCACCTAGATCCGAGCCGAACGAACAACATTTACAATCAACAAGTTTCAATGTTACTTTGGCTGGGGGATGAAAAACAAAAACACATGCAATCCTAAAAGGCATATAAGGATTGTAGCGAACTCGGAGAAAAGAGAGGAGAGAAACTAGTGTTATTTTGGTAAATTTCCCTAATTTATAATACAGAATTGGCTAGCAACTTTCATTCTACAATGTAAGGGAATGTCAGTGTAATGTGTAACAGCATTACAGCTCATCAAAAACAAAATGCCACCTGATTTCTATATTGTTCAATTACAAAAGCCCATCTCATGTAACAACGGAGCAGCATGTATTGTATATATTAAGCCAACTTAAACAACTTAAAATTTGCGAGAACTTAAACGAGCAAAAGTCGCAAGTAACATTCGTGAAAGAGCTCTAAGGTCTATCTCGACTCAAGTGCGGCAGTTCAGAAGCTATGCATAGTAAATTTCAATACGGCTCCACTGAACTGCAATTATGGGAAGCCTTGGGCGTTCTCTTAAACATCTTCCATAAACATTACTGTCAATCTCACAATTTACCAGTCACAATTCGCAATTTCACAATTTGTTCCACAATTGCAGAGTCACAATTTACCAAAAGGCAGTTACAAAGCTATGCAAGATACCGACTCTGCATGCATGAGCAATGAGCCTTCCTATGCACAGTGACTGCATAAAAAGCTGAATAAGATTTCTAAAGTGAATATGTTACCTTGCTAAACTGCCTATGATATTACTTTTAGAAAGTCTATTGAAGACGTCATCCTCAAGAAATTACTTACAGGAACTGAAAAGCTGCAGAGAAAATATATTACTTTTAGAAAGTCTTATTGAAGACCTTATCCTCAAGAAATTACTTAACATGAACTGAAAAGCTGCAGAGAAAAAGTTAAAAAGCCAGTCTGTACAACTTCTCTTTGGTGATGATCATGCTTTGAATTTCCACAACACAACAGAAACAGCAAAATCAAACGCAGCATCATAAAAAGCTAAGCAAATAACTGCCAATAAGGAAGCAATACAGAGGACACTTTCATGACTTCCAACAAGCTACATTTGCATGGAATGTAATGGGTGCTCTTCTCAGTATGCATGTTGATGGAAGTAAACAAATGCCCTTCTTGGTCGCAAGACTCATCAAAGGCAATGAAATTGCAGTTTTAAGCAAAAACATACAATCCTCACCTAGTTAAGCTTGTGAAAGCTCTATACACGCATTTATTCTTTATTTAAACATTAGCAGAAACATACAACCCTCACCTAGTTAGCTTGCCAAAGCACTACACATGCATATATTTTTTATTTCATTAGAACATCCACAACAGACATTTCTATTGAATAACATCCAAAGAACACAGTACAGATGCAACAAGGCGCGTTCCATACTATTCCAGCAAATCCCTTACTGTAAGTGTAGATCTACCCAATCCAGCAGTTCCATTTGATGCATAAGGGCCACAAGCCCATCTTCCTACTATAATCGGCATCCAATACAGATTCTCTTAAGCCATAGTAAAAACGACTGCCGGATCGGATAGAGCTGCACTTACAGCGAGGGATTTGTTGGAGGCGCTATTGTTGTATTCGATACGCATCACCGCTAAAACTCAAACCTAATGAAATCGGTTAGAAAACAACATTTTTAAAGGAGGAGGCTGGAAGACACTAGAATATTACCGCCAAATAAAGGACGGCTGGGCCTAAGGCCCTTTTTCCACGGTTGGCTTAAAATATGGCTGTCTTAAAATTATAAGACAGCATTTGAGGTGCCACATCATTATTGTGACATGTCTTAAAAAAATTAATTTTCCATGGCTTAATTATAAGAGATGTCTTATAATATAAGACATGTCTCAAAAATTTCCTTTTCCACTACTCATCAATCTCTCCGTTTGCATATCTTGCAGCATGAAATTCTGTCAATCTAGAGTTTTGCAGCATGAAATTCTGTCAATCTAGAGTTCTCGGCAGTCCGCGCGGTTTTCTTCCGTCCATAGACTGCGCACCATCGCCATCCCGCCTCGCTTAGCACGCACATAAAGACCAGCACCGGCTTCCCGGAAGGCAAGACCATGCGGCCGACCTCCCAAAACTTCGGATAAAACTTTGCCACGGGGGCCTTGGAAGCAGGCCGATTTCTCTGCCGTAGCTCCTCACTGAAGGCCGTCCATGCGAGGAAGGTAGCTCCGGCCGTCCATGCGAAGCATGGCAAAAGCTTGGCAATGGCGGACAAGATTTTAAAAAGAAGCAAAAAAAAACCCAAGAAAAGGCATCGGGGAAGCAATCGAGCTCCAAACTCCGGATCGACATGCTGGCGACCCTAGACACTGCCTTCCTCTACAAATCCACACCTAGACCGCTTCTTGACTCTTCTTCTTACATACCGCGATTCTTCTTCGACTCTTTTTGAGACTCCACGAATTTTAGGCAACGAAGGCCTCCCATTGGATAGGTGTGGCTGTCGCATTTTTTGGCGGGGGTTTCCCGGGAAGAAAATAAGGCTCCACAATTTGACGGGCCTTCATATGCGACATGTCCTAAATTTTTAAGTGGAAAAACGATGAAGACTTTTATGCTTATGTGGCCCAATTAGATCTTCAGAAATATAAGACAGCACTACCGTGGAAAAAGGGCCTAATCCAGCCAATCCAATGAATAAATGAGACGTGTCACCTTTTTTAAGTCTGAAAATGCATCTTACCCTGCGTTCCCGCATTTTTACACCACTTTCTGACTTTTTTTTACCTGCTGTTCTAAAATTTTCACCTTCACACGGACACTTGGCATGCCTGGATTGGACCCAGCCGTCCTTTACTTTATGCCAAAGTCCGTCCGGGCTTGATTCCGGAGGGTCCCCAGCCTCCCCACTCTGCAGGTCGGCTGGGTTTCCCCTCCAGAATCAAGCCGGGAGGGACTTTCCCTTATACTGAAATTAGAAGTGGCTGAAGTTTACCTAATCGGTTCAACGGTTTGGCAAACTTTGGAGATTGGAAGCTCAAAACTTTACAAGGTAGGGTATGGCAAGAAAATTCCTACCCATGTATTCAGTTTGCCCGAAGTGGGTTGGTGGAATATGCCATCTCATGCTGCTTGATGTGCCATTTAGACAGTTGAGATTGAAAAATAGAGCCGCGTTATTTAGCATGAGTATGTGGGCCAGTTGTCGTCGATCTCTGTGATGCATCACTCATTAAGAATTTATCACAAGTCCATAACTTAAGCTCAAGCATTTCTGTTTGGAAATCATAATTGAAAAATGCTTGTGCATAATGCCAATGAGATGAGTGCTGCAACTTGTAATAGAGCTCGTGTTTAGATCTACATCAACGTGTTTACCAAGTCAATTGCAGCTTATCCTTCCTATCTAATTCTTTTGCCTTTTCTGTTCTCAATTCTATTTCTTCCTTACTAATTCGGTGCAATTGACAAGTGCATTCTAAATGAAAAGCCATAAGCACTTTTGTGTCAGACACATTTATGATGGCTAAATAAAAATGTAATCAGTCATTTCTTCCTCCGCAAGCAAGTTTTTGAATTTTTTTCCTACATTTACAGCGTTGCTTTCTTGAAAAAACAGGAAAAATGGACGGCACTCTGATCAGTTTGGGTCGCACTAGTTGTGGCGGCTCCGGCATGATCAAGGTTGCATGGGATGATTTGAGGAGAAACGCCAGGGAGCACTGAGGTGGGCATTGAGAAGCGGCACGGCTACATATTCTAAACGAAGCGCATCTTGGATTCCCACACTCGTCGGATTTGTCGATCCTACGACCCAGATCGTATGTTGGAGCCTCTGGGCATCTCTCATTTCGCTTATAGTCATTTATGATTGGAGGCGCCTATGATTTTGAAATATGAAATACGATTTCGCCTAAGATTTTGAGGGAATATCGAACCTCTATACAGCTTTACCTAAGATTTTAAAATATGAAATACGAGGGCTTGAACCTCTACCAAAATAACTCAATGTCCTAATAAGACTATTTTAACCAATGTACCCAGTAAGTTAATGTCATTATGTTTTATCTTGACTTTATGTTTTTTTTTTATAACAACCCATTCAATTGTTTTAGGGATATATGGTCTATGGTTTCAGGAATTGTTATTTTTATATCCATATCAAATCTCCCTGGAACCCCCTGTTATTTTGCTACATATGGAGCTTAGGTTCCTTTAGTTTTGGCAAGAATCTTGGAGTGATTTTTCTCTGTTGGCTATGGTTCAGAGCTAAATCTCCACCCTATGTTTTTCGTATCCAAGGTCGCCAGATCTGATATAATGCTTAATCCGGTTTGTATAATGAAACCAGATGCAGTTTGGCAAAAATCCTCATCAAATTGAGTTGGGAACCACATTTCTGCTACGTAGCCTCTTGAAAAGGTCATGTTCCATGGTTTCACATATTCCTTCTTCTCTCAGGCAAAATTCTAGTTCAAAATACTATTAGTATGTTATACTATTTGATGCTGCAAGATATTTGTAAGGTTGATTTGAGTAGACATTGGATTGTCAAATGTTGGACATTAATAATAGGCCCAGCTGCACAAGTTTGAACTAAAGAAATGTTCGTGGCGGCCTTGGCCGCCGCAATAAATTTGTTGTACTATTAAGTATTCAAAGTCAACTGCTAGGAACAATTTTTTTTTTTTTTGAGGGATAAAAAATAGACTTTATTTACTTTAAGGGAGTGTTACACAGCCACATGGCAGGGGTGCACCCATCTGCAAATCTGAGATGAGGATAGCTACATGGCTCCTTCTTGAACTACTCTCTTGGACGTTCTAGTGTAGATTTAGGTAGGTGCCCCATATTTCAACCTTTACTTCTTCTTCGCTCTCAAACACTAGCTTGAATTTTTTTTAGCCTTTCCTGTATCGTATGTAGAAGCTGATTCGGTGATATGACCTCTTGATTCCCATTGAAGACTAAGGCGTTTCTCCTTTTCCATATTGACCAGATTGTCCAGGCTCTAGCTATATGGAAGGCCACCTTCTTCGTGGTGCCCCAATCTAGGGAAAGGATACCCAACAACAGTTCCTTGGTACCTAACGGGTATTCAAAGCAATCCAGACTCCATGCCCAAACTACTTGCAGCTTCTCACATTCCACCAGACAATGTTCAATGGATTCCTGTTCAACCTCACAAATGGGGCATAGTGGGCTGACTTTATTGTCCCATTTGGAGACTAGTTGGTTGACCCTTGGAACCCTGTGTATCACTTGCCAAAGGAAAGCGTTTATCCGTGGGGGCAGATATTTCTGCCATGCATCTCTCCAGATGTTCTTTACGTTTTCCTCTGTGATCACTAGTTCCCATTTGGTAGATATTGGGAGTACACCCTTAGTCCTCAAGCTTCTGTAACTTGATTTAACAAACATGTTAGGCTGAATCGCGGGGTGCAGAACCCATGGATTTTGATCTCCTGTTGTTATAGTGTTTGGGAGTACTGTAGCCACACTTTCCCATATTATTTTGTCAGCGTCCTTTAAGGCAAAACAAACCTGAAATTCTGCCCAACTTACTAATTGCTCTCCCTTGTACCACTGGGCACAGGAATCAATTCCACAATTTTTCCACCTCTTTACGATCCTTGCATCCACCATGCCTAAGGGGCCTTGTTTGTTATGCAGTTGCACTGGTACCCACCATGGAGGAGAAGTCTCTGCTTCGAACTTGTTGATGTCAAGTGCAAAAAGTTTTTTTATGACTTGCCAAGCCGAAATTAAACCCTTTAGGAATGGAGATGCTTCTCTACATGGCTTAAGATCAAAAAAGAGTGACCATAGAAGTGAGACTTTAACGGAGGGCTTACTATACTTACATGAAACTAATAGGGCCTGGTTGATGAGGTGCATACCTGGAGACTTCACCCTTTTCTGTAGGATCATCCATATGAATTTGGCAATTAATACTTTGCTCTCTAATGATATGTCGACCATTCCAATTCCTCCTTCTGTCTTATCTCTCTTGCACTTCCACCAAGCGATTTGATGACTGCCCCTTCTTCGTTCCCTCCCCAGACAAAGTTGCGGATTAACCCTTCTAGCTCTTGTGCCTTCTCCTTTGGGGCTAGTAAAATTGATGACGTATAGACATGAGTATTGCTTAACACGTGTTTTGCCACTGTGATCCGACCTACAAGTGATAGCTTTGCCACCTTCCACCAATTTAAGTGTTTCTGAAGGCCTAGCAGTATTTCGTCCCATATTTGTGCATTAGCGATATTAATGCCCACTGGAATACCTAACAAGTTGGAATGCTCACCCTCTGGGATTATTTTCTATGGTAGGATTGTCAAGCATGCAGGATGCGGGTCTTCCAAAGGCCACTGTACTGCGCATTTTTTCCAATTTATAAGACAACCTAAGGCTATTGAGAAGGATGCTAGCAATTTACCTGCACATGCCAGGTTATCTTCCTCAAGCCTCTATGAATAGAAATGTGTCGTCTGCGTATTGGTTACATATTTGTTGAGAGCCATCCAACATTTGTAGTCCCTGAATCATACCGTCTACAGAGGCTTGCATGAATATTTGTGACAGTGCTTCTGCTGCAATATTGAAGAGGAATGGGGCAAGGGGGCACCCTTGCCTGATGCCCCTCTTTATATCAAATATTGGAGAGGGTTCACCTTGGAATAAGACTGAAGCTCGAGCAGATCGCAGAAGTTTCATGACCCCTTCTGTAAAAATATTTCCACAACCCAGCTTGAGCTTGCATAAAGTCTGTATATGTAGAGAAGATATCCTTCTTGACCCATTCCCAATTGCTTTGATAGAATTCTATGGGAATTCCATCCATACCCGGACATTTATTTTTAGCCAGTAGAAAGGTGTCCTTTTGAAGGTCCTCTATAGAGAGGGGAAGACTTAGTCTGTCTTGCTGACTAGAGTCTATTATCGGTGAGACTGTTGAGACCACCAGCTCTTCAAAGGTCTATTGAAATGGTAAATTGTGTTCTCCAAAGAAAGCTTTGAAATGGTTATATAAATACCTTTTGAGATCTCCTGGAGAATTGAGAATTGACCTATCGTTATGAGTGATGGACGATAATGTAGAGGATTTCTTCTTTTCTTTAGCTGTCTTAAAGAAGAACTTTGTGCATTTATCAGCTTCTTTTATCCAAGTCAATCCTGCTTTACATCTATTTTCAGCTATCTTGACCTCTTCTATTGTCTTTATCTGTTCTATTATCCTTTTCTCCTCCGTCCCATCATTGGGGCCCAATGCTCTAAGAGAGAGGAGTTGGCCATAAAGGATATCCAATTCTTCCCTTTCTTTTTGCACTTTTGCTCTACCCCAGCTTTTGGCATAGTTTTTTATATTTGACAAAGCTGTTATCATGGTTTCCATACCAGAACCCGTACTAAAAGCCGTTTGCCATATGCTTTTGCAAGACTGCACAAAATCTGGGTCTTTCAAATATCTGGTGAATACTGTTTTAGAAGTGCTAAACTAACATTTCTTAGTAGATATCACCTGTGGATTATGATCGGAGATAGCATTCTTTAATTGATTGGACCTTTGAAGGTTTGGGAGGATGGAGAAAGCCACGTCATTCATATAGCATCTATCGTGCCTTGCATACGTCCTCTCCATTCCCAGCCATCCATTGCACCATGTAAATCCCTTATCTCCATCCAGCTCCATGAAGCCCATATCCCTACCAACTTACTCCACTGAACTTTCTCAAACCCGTGTACTATTTCTGACGACACCCCTTGTCTATCCTCGACTGCCTCCACCATATTAAAATCCCCTGCCATGAGCCAAGCTTCCTGACTTCCAAAGCTTTTCAATCTATATCTGAGAGTGGCCCATAAAGCACCTCTGCCCCTGGGGTTGTTATAGGCGTAAATATTCGCCAAACCCCATATTCTACCTTCATGTTGCCATAGAATTATAGCCCACCTACCAAACCTGTCTACCTGTGAATCACATACTTTTACATCCTTCTTCCAGGCGATCAGAGTGCCTGCACTAGAGGTATCTTTTACTGCAGCGATACCCACATATTCTTTACCTATTGTGTTGAACAATTCATGTATCTCCCCCTGTTTGCACTTATGCTCCTGTAGGCATATTACGTCTGGATTTATCTCCTTGATTGCGTTTGATAATCTGTTTTTCTTGTATTCCGAGGATTTTACTCCCCTGATATTCCAGCTAAGGATCTTTTGATTCATTGGGAGATGTTTGGAGACCCTTTCTTCCTTTTCATGTTCCCCGTCCCTTCTGTTTCTTTTTCGATTTCCTTTTTATTTTTTTTCCATGTTACGTTGGGAGGATCTTCGTCCACCCCATTCTCATCTTCCATTGGGATGTCTGCCCACAGATCTTGTGTGGTGGGAGGGCACTCTCTATAACAGCCAACTCTCCACAAACTACAATATTTCCTCGATTTTCTTTCACCTTTTCTGGCAATGCCTCCTCTGAATTCATTACTTCTTTAATGTACTGAGAGAAAGGATTGTTTACCTCAGAGACAATTTGAGTGCTGAGAGGCATCTGAAGAAGGGACTTTGGGCGAGGCCCTCCGCGTTTTCGAGCAATATTTCTGGTTCTCCCTTTTTGTCTGGCCCCTCCCACTTCCCAAGTTTGACCTGCTATTTTTGACGAGCCCTCAGCAGTTGTAGAGATGATAGGATACGATATAGGTCTCTTGGTTGGAGGTGCCGCGTTGCTGGTGTTAGTGGTTCCTACTCCCCGACTTGGAGCACATGGGGTAATTGTTACAGGAGCAGTGGAGTGGCTCGTTGGGACCCCCGCACTTGTGGGGGGATCTTGGGAATTATCGTTCTGTGCTTGATGCTGAGAGCTCATTTCTTCTTTAGATCTTGCCTGTGGGTTCTCTTCCAGCCCTTCAATTTTTAGATCTGGAAACATTCTGTATATTTCCCATTTGTTAATCAACTTCAAAGGAAATTTGAAAGAGCAATTGCCACTCTTAACTATCACCCCCTTAGGTATGCTCGCCTTTGCTGGAATTGCTACACAAATCCTTGGCCCTCTGGCTATGGAATGTGAGATGTAAGCGCCTATTGTGTTGGCAATAACCTTTAAAAACTCAGGTATCAACATGTCTGGAGGTAGGTGCTCGATCTCCAACCAGCATGGGATCTTGATTGCTGACATTTGATGGGGGGAGAATCCAGGAGAATAGTATTGATATAAGATGTATTCCCCCATGAAAGTATCCGATGCACGAGCGACCATCTTATCTACTGCGTCTTCACTATGGAATAAGATGAGGAAAAAGTTGGCTCCTAGTGCCTTTAGAGATTCATGCTGAGGCAAACCTAACCTTTTCAAGTGAGTTGACAGCCACGATTCTAGTTTACTTAAAAGTCCAGAATCCTCCCTCAGAAGAATCCAATAACCGATCGTGATACCAAATTCTCCACCACTTTTACATGCATTCCATGATCTATCTCGCTATTGGAAACTTAGCCTCCTCATCTACTTCCATGTTTCCAACACTTTCGGGTTCCATTTTTTCAGATCGCCTTTTATTTAATTTGCCCGGATCTTGGGCAAAACCCGCTTCATCGCTTTTAAGTCTTTTGATCTACTCAAAAACTCCCGGTTGTCTCGGTTGGCACCGTTCTTTTATCCACTCTGAAAATCTAGGCTTGTTGATCCTTGCTATTGTGTCATTGTTTTTCCAAGCTTCCCTTGCATTACTCCTTGCACCGCCACTAATTAGTCAAGATTTGCAGTGTTGTTATGCCCTTCTTCAGTTGAAATTTTTGTAGTATCAGTAGTTTGTGGAGATTGTTCTTTGGCCTCTATGCTTTGATGAGGTATCCCCCCTTTTGTGAAGCTCTCTGCTCTCCATTTCTCTTCCATTGTAGCACCTACCAATCCCACGGATTTGTGCATCGTCTCTGCTAGTTTTTTATTTGCATCTAATCCTTTTTCGTTTACTTCGGTTTTTGCTTCTTCCATCGGAGAAGCTTCCATGGATGAATCTGATCTGTTGCACTGTGTGGAGTTTTTCTGCCCACCTGCACTATCTCCTGTCCCTGCCCCTAACATTGTAGTTTTCAATTTTCGGATAGCACTGATGGCGCTCACACTTGCCTTAGAGGCCATATCTTCCCCTACTAATGCCTTACCTACTCCCTTGCCCTTTGGGGAATGATTTATACTATGTGGAGCAGGGGCGGCCGCGAAATGATCCTAGATTCTTATCCGATTTAAATGGCGGATGGTTTACCTTATGCGGGGCAAAAGCCCCAATTTTTTGGGTCGAATCGTTGGGAACTCCATCGGCGGGGACGATTTGCACCCTCAAGTCTCCACGGATAGTTGATGTCCAGCCCAGACGTTGGCGCTAAGGGGAGCGATTCGGGGCCATAGGGCCCGTTGTTTATATACCGGTCGACCTGTGTTGATTTCCGGCAGCCGGGCCCGCCTCAAGGCCCTCGTCCATCAAATTATCCTGAGTGCAATTCAAGTCTAGACATTATTCATGCCCTTCGGGGCATGGTCTAGTGGCAGGACCTTAAACCGCCACACCCGAGGCCATGGGTTCAAACCTGATCAATATCGGTCTAGTAATGAGAATCTTAAAAATTCATTGCACCGAGGTCACGTTTTCAAGTTACGATCGGTTGTAAAGACCTTAAACCTGCCATATGTACTCGATAATCACATGCAAAAGGCTCCTAGCATATCGCACCTGGTCCTGTGGTAGAGACCTTAAACCCGCCATATGTACTCGATAATCACATGCAAAGCAGCTCCTAGCATATCGCACCTAGGTAATGGATTGACTTCTATGTGATATATAGAATAAAGTGATGTGTAGAATGTACTCATGATGTGATGATGAATAGAACAATGTCCCTCAATTAAAAGAAAGAAAAAGATCTAGATATTATTCCTTGATTCTAGCTTTGCCTCTGACTTTGACCAAATTTATATGATTTCATCTGCAGATATATTACATTAATCTTGAAAGCTTGTAGAGACCAATGAGTTTTTGAAGACACGTTATCAATCAATTCACACTTCCTCACCAAAAGAAGTATAAAATTTGCTTAGGAGACTCAATATTTAAAAGAAAGAAATTAAAACCTAGATTTGCAGAGCAAAGGGCCATCATGTTCTTCTTTTCTTCAAGGTCTAAAATCCTTGAAACTTCAACCTCAGTATCCACATTTATGGGGTTAGAGATAAAGGCCTGCATATAAGATATGAGAGGGGGAAATGGGATGAGGCCAAAAAATTACAAAGCCAAAGATTGAGGTGGCATAAAACACATCAACTCTTAAGGGAACAACATTCCAATGCTTTATTCAACACAAGATGGATGTCTTGCTCTGGCTAATAGAGGACATTATCTATTGCTAGCATGACAACTCTAGATCTATAAGTATGAGAACAACAACTAATCCAGAAAATTACAAAGTCAACATTGAGGTGGAGTAAATGTCATCCAATCTTATGAGAACAACTTTCAATGCTTTCTTCAACATGAGATGGATGCATTTCTTTGGCTACTATATTTATTACATGTAATTATCATTGCTAGAGTAGCAACTCTACATGTATATGCATAAGGATATTCCATTAAATGACCAGATCTACTTTTCACTCCACATCTATTAGCCAATAAAAATAGAATCTACATGAGCTTTTTGAGAGGTGCAAATTTGGTTCGTCGTTTTACCGCTGTGACAGATGCTTCACCGAATTTTTACAATGGACTTTATTTATACCCTGGATAAAGCTTGTGGAGCTATTCAGTCTCATGGACATGAGAAGTTCTGAAATGCATATCCAAGCAAAGGAAATAGTGCAAGAAAATGGGTCAACTGATCACTAATGGAAAAATCAAATACATCAAGAATTATTTGGAATACTTAGAGTTCTTTATATTGCATTCTATGTTCATAAGCTTAACATATACAAGCCATAAATGTAAATATATTGAGAAAAAAATATGTAAGACCAAAACTCCGTGCATCTAGGCTCACCTTGAACTAATGGAAAATGTAGAAAAAAAATGCTCCTTATACTTAAGGTTAACCAAAATCCGAAAAATCGATTCAGATGCCAAAAGGCGTAATCTTCTCAATAACAAAACCTATTACTTGTAAGAAATATAAATTTGGCCAGCATCAAAGATAATGGGCATTGTGCCTATGTTATTGTTGCCTACATGCTTTAAGTCTGAGCATCACATTTACAGATTAACTATGTCCACATGTGCCATGTGAAGGAAAACCAAGCAATAAGAAAACTTGTAAGATCAAATTTCTTAAATAGTGATGCAAGTCTGTAAATTTGGCCTTATTTTCTACAACTAGCTCCTTATACTTACAGATGTAGGGGAGGGTGGCCACATATGGCACCTGGCTCATTGGCACATGTGGAAAATCAATTTAGGGCTAATGAGGGTTCCAGTTTAGGCTGTGCTAAGGGTTCCAGTTAGTTTGCGTAGAGGAAGGTAGAGATTCTTCAAACAATCAACTGCAGACATGTGCCATATCTTGAGTTCCACGGATTGCAAATCGACGTTCTTCTTGAATGAACATTTTGTGGAAGTCGTTTGCCCCCTCGTAAGTTACTGCTTCTTGTGAACGATGCATGTGGTTTATAGATAACTCATGCAACGGTTGGCCAGGCACTAGTAATCGAACATATCGCTCCCTGATATGGGCAAACGCTGGGCAGATCTGGAGGGCATGACAATCATCCTCAATGGCGCCCTGGTGGCAACATTGGCAAAGCCTTTGCTTTGTGCTTCCCGAGCCCAACGCCCCGCCTCAATGCGGAGATGATGTGCACCCGCAAATGGAAGCTATGAGTCCGCTTCTTCATGGGCAACGGGTGTACAAGCATCGATGTGGGCCTCGTGAGCCCGGGATTGACTTTGCCGAGATATTGTGCCTAACATGCGCCGAGCATCCGTGATCCCGAAGCCATGGCGAAGGTAGCATCTAGGTACAACTTAAGTGCCTTGTGATCTTTCTTTGTCCCGACATGCATGCGACTGCTTGCCCGCACTCCCCGCGGGGAGAACCATTGAGCTTGCTTGTCCTTCCAAAGAAGCTTTCATGCGTTGAGGACCCATCGCCATGGCCAAAGCAAGATTGGGCAAACATGTATCACCCATAGCGATCACCTTTCGGAAGTAAATGACATGTATGCTCCAATGCAGCCCGCTGAAGGGGTAGAAAACCCGCCTTCCCGAGTAGGATCCGGAATGGAACCAGACTTTACCCCAAGGGCTCGTGCCAAGAAGGCTTTCTCGCGACCGCCGAGGTCATTTCAGGTGTTGAGGGATATCACCGGACCCCACACCTCTCGCCCCATATATAAAGGACCGCTCAACCAATGCCCAAACAAGTGTGATCGGTGGTCCTGTGCATATAACTCGCCTTTGTGGTCGTTTGTTCTCGCGATGGCATATAGTGCTTTCCATCCTGCCGTGACATCCCAACGGGTGGTAGTAGAAAACTCAATCCCCAAGTACTTGTAGGTCGGAGCCACCTCTACATCATGTCCCCGGTAAGTTTAATGAGGGAAGCCTTTTGGTCGACGGATGTCGAAACTAGCAAAGACCCTAGTTTTGGCCAAGTTAACCCGCATGCCTGAATCGGGCAAAAGTGTCAAGAGCATCCGTGACGCTGCATGTCCTCCGGAGTATAGGCCAGAGGTTGACATCGCCGGCATATATGAGTTGCCGGATTGTGTGATGCATGAGATGGGCTCGCGACTTCCATGCTCGAGAGCCAATCTTCCACCGGTCAATGTACGTGCCAAAGAGTGTGGGGGAGAGGGGGCAACCTTGACGACTCCAATACTATCGACACGGGCTGTCCCGACGATGTGATACGGCCCGAAAGCATACCTCGATAGCCTATACAATCGTGATTTTGCAAGTCAAGGGGAGTCCCTACCGCCGCAGCTTCCGTCCCATAACTTGTCCCCGGCACCGCGGTCAAAAGCTTTTTATAAATCCACGAAACAACAGTATAGGTTTCGTCGGTGATTCCTGCTACCCTCAATCAATGTGCGCAGAGTGAAGATATGATCAATGGTGGAATGCCTGGGCCAAAAACCTTCCTGTATGAGAGCTCGCACATCTGCCTCCTCTGCCCATATTGTCAGCCTCTGCTCAAGGATGCCAGCCAACAGTTTTGCAAAGAGAGAGCTGACCATAATAGTACGATAATTGGCCGGGCATTGAGGGTCCCCTGCCTTGTATGGCACAACTCTACTAGTGGTCCACTATGGAGGGAAGCCTTCTTGCAATGCTTTGTTGAATAGCCGCGGAGAATGTGCACTGGAGGCCAGGCCCATTTCGAAGTTCCACCGCATGCCATCTAAAAATGCTCGCCTTCCCATTAGCTAGACGTTGGAGGCCCATGATGACATCCCCCTGCGGATGACCCGGCCATGCCTATCTGCGTGGAGGGACTGGTGTCCGCCCCCCGAAGCTGGTCGTGAAGTTGCTGCAGGTACCGATGTTCCCCGTGGGCTGTGCAGCTTTTGCTCAAGACCCTTCTCCGTATCGTCTTGGGGTGCCGATCCAGAGACCAAACATCTCAAGGTCGATGCTCGGGCGAGGTATCCGGGCTTTCTTGTTCTTGAGGAAGGAGCGGTATTGACCGATGACCTATGGGCGGGAGGTGGGATCAGTGACTTGCCTGAGTGTGCTTTGAGCTCCCCGACACTCATCATCGAACCACCTGCTATGGGGAATGTGGTAATTTCATGGTCCGCCATGAGCCGCCTCTCCCAAAGCATCTCTCGGCCATCGGGTAGGCGAAGTTAGCTCGCCAGATTGCCGTTGAAGTGTGGGGAGTTGCAGCCGTCCCCGCCAGTCATGCCTGCTAACCGGGCATAGGTCCTCGTGACGGGCGGTAGTCCAGCGCAAACTGGGGCATCCGGGGTGTTGAGAAGATAGATGCACGGGAGCTTGCCAATGAAGATGCACAAACAAAGGGTCGGTGGTCCAAGTCCACTTCCTCGCCCCCAAAGGTTCCTGCTCCAATGGAAAAATGGGTAACAGTGCAGATCATGTTCCTCAACCGCCAGATAATCCACTACACCGACCTCGCCCCTTGGTTCTCCCCGACTACAAGTAAAAAGAGCTAGAAGATGGCCATTGTGCCAACCCATTACAAATGACTGTGTCAAAGATACTACCCAAAGAAGAATAACCGCCGCCGCCATAGCACGTAAATATGGTTGTCGCCCCGACACCCTTTGACCAAGCCACCTCAGGGGTTCAGCCGCAAGACGCCCTTCCGCCAGGGGCTCAAATTTTGGGACTTGCTCGACTCCTGTGCGTGCATTAAAGTCGCCAAGCAACATCACCTTACCCAACCATTTGTGCTGCTGGATGTCATCATATAGATCGACATAAGGCTCCAATCTATCCACATCCAATGAGTGTTATAAAAGTTGCTCTCAAGATGTGGAAAGTAGCATGTTGCTATGAAGAGAATGCTGCCACTATCATGCTCCCGCGACCCACAAGTATCGATTGTACTGCTCTGCTTTTGTGCACGTGCGAGACCTAATGCCCTAAGGTTGCACGATAGTAGTAGCAACCCCGCCATGCCCTCGCTGTTCTGCGGCACTCATTGAACACCGAAATGCAGATAGCTCGAGGTTCGGGAAGCCTCAGGTCCCTCGTGATGTTTCCATGTTTCCATGAGGAAAAAATGAGATCTATATCTAGTGCAATAGAGTTGAGACTCTCCCCTTTCTCGCCAAGGGAAGCCCCGACAGCCCAAGATACCATCCGGAGGCACAATTCCTATTTGTTGGCATTCGATGTAGATGCTCGATGATCTATTCCCGGCTGGGGGGAGCAAGCAGGCGGCGCTCGAGCGTGCCAGCTTGCAGGAGCAAGGTTGAAGCAGCTGGAGCAAGAGGTGCAAGAAGGGTACCGGCAAAGAAGGTGGAGTGGCGGCAGCCTGACGATTGGCGCCGGTGACCTCGAGGGCCACCTAAAATGGGGCTGGGCTTGCCTCGACTGTGCCCGGCAAGACTTCGGGCGGGACGCCCCTGACTTGAGCTACCGTTGCACACGGGACCCTCGCTGCAGACGGAGTAAGATCTCGATCGACATACGCAGTAGTCCCCTTCAATTGCCGACACTCGGGACGAAAATTGCCTCAAGCAGACTCAAGATGTTCGCCACCGCGAAGGCGACAACGCTACGGGCGACAGGCGTTGAGCTCTAAGGCGGCTTTGCTTGTTTCGAACAATGTGCAACCGTGATTCAAATGCCATGCGAGATAGGATCTGATCCTCGATGCGCTGGAGAGATCCTCTCCTCGCTTTCTCCCGAGTCCACGCATTCACCACATTATGATGCCGGGCGCCCCGCCCCGCCGCCACCGAAGTTGTGGGCAACACTAGCCGCCCCAGCGTGTGATGCCCGCTGTCCGAGCGTAGGGGCTATTCATAGGAAGGGCTGCGGTGTGTGGATGGAGCAGTGTGGTGTCCCCGTCGCCCGCTTGGCGGCCGGTGGGCTGTGGGACATGTGTGCTTGTTCCGCCCCTGCTGCGGCCCCCGCCGCTCGAACCGGAGCCTAGCTCCCCGCTGGAAATCTCACGCTTGGCCAACTCATCGCACCGCTGTAATTGTTCATGGACCTCGCATGGAGGCCCCCGCTTTGCCGGATAATGGTTGCTCTGAGCTCCTCAGATCTCCCCGTGGCTCAGGTTCCCGCCCTACTATGTAGGGTTCTTAGCTCACCGGGCCGGGCTTCGGGGCTGCCTCTGACGCTGCGGATTATGGTGGCGACCCTTCAGCTTTCGACTTGTGGCGGAGATAGTTGCCGCTGCATCCCGCTTCAACACCCCGCTTTGTCCCGCGCTATAGTCTCCGTGGGTGGTGATGAGGGAATCCACGCCAGCTCGCAAGTCGCCAGGCCCCCGCTTATCCCGCTGCTCTCAAAGTGTGCAAGCTGGCCTCTTCTAATTGCTGCGACGCTGGTATCCATCTCTCGCAATCCATTGCCTTTCCACCGCCAACCGCCTTTTGAGTACGTGGGACGCCGAGGATTGTATCTCTCGCCGCCAGCTCGCAATCCGGTCCATTTGTTTCAACTGCTCCTCCATTTGTTTCATGGCCCTCACCGCTACTGCGGTTCGGGCTGGAGCATCCTTCATCCATCTCCGGTCAACCTCATAGATTGGGCCTTCGCCTCGGCCTCCTTCCTCATGGAAGAGGTTTCTCCCTTGTCCTTGGCATCCGACCGGGGTCGTTTTCGCGGCGGTCCCTCCTCCTGGTTCTCCCAGGTGTGCCTGGGCTGAGGCTGGGGCTGGGGCTGGGGAGAGATTGTAATGGACCCATGGGATATCGCTTGAGTATAGTTCTAGTGGGAGAGATTGTAACGGACCCATGGGATACCGCTTGAGTAGATCTGCATGTCAGGTTTCCGAGACACCGGCATAAAATGGGTAGAAACGACTACTCATAAACGTCTAGACGGTTTTTCCCAGTTGGTTAAGGGCATGCCGGTTAGGAACGTAATGGACCCATGGGGACCATTCGAGTAGATCTAGGTGTCGCGGTTATCGAGACACCCGCATAAATGGGTAGAAGCGATTATTCATAAAATGTCTAGACAGCTTTGCTCGGGCTTGGCTAAGGGCCCCGTCTGCTAGGAACGCCACATTTGGTATCGTGAGCATGTTGGATCTTTGGTCGTTGACATTGATTTACAAATTACAGAGACAATTGGAGATGGTGTCCTCAGGAGGAAGAAGAACATCTAAAGGCTTCGAAGTTAGCATGAAACTGATAAGGGAAGCAATTTTTTTACGATGTTGAAGGTAAAAATTTTTTATGGCATGTCCAGTAAGATGATTGGTAGAGTAAGTTGCCATACAATGAAGTTTTGTGATGACCTATGTTGGCTCGAGACTATAACGACCCATGAGGATATGCGTAAGATTTTAGAAGAGGAGATAGTAACGGTCCTCGGCACTTGATGGGCCAATATACTTTTTTTATATTTACTTGTGTATCATGCTTGACATGCATACAATATAGGCCTCATATAAGCAAGGGTTTTGCCTTTTATTAGAAAAAGATTTTTGAAGGTTGTGCTAATTAAAGAGGATACTTGGAAAAGCTTTTTGAAACATGGGGTAATTGTTACAGAGCAGTGGAGTGGCTCGTTGGGACCCCCGCACTTGTGGGGGGATCTTGGGAATTATCGTTCTGTGCTTGATGCTGAGGGCTCATTTCTTCTTTAGATCTTGCCTCGTGGGTTCTCTTCCAATTCTTCAATTTTTAGATCCGAAACATTCTCAGATATTTCCCATTTGTTAATCAACTTCAAAGGAAATTTGAAAGAGCAATTGCCACTCTTAACTATCACCCCTTAGGTATGCTCGCCTTTTGCTGGAATTGCTACACAAATCCTTGGCCCTCCGGCTATGGAATGAGATGTAAGCTTATTGTGTTGGCAATAACCTTTAAAACTCAGGTATCAACATGTCCGAGGTAGGTGCTCGATCTCCAACCAAAGATGGGATCTTGATTGCCGACATTTGATGGGGAGAATCCAGAGAATAGTATTGATATAAGATGTATTCCCCATGAAAGTATCCGATGCACGAGTTTAACCATCTTATCTATCTGGGCCTTCACTATGGAATAAGATGAGGAAAAAAGTTGGCTCCTAGTGCCTTTAGAGATTCATGCCGAGGCAAACCTAACCTTTTCAAGTGAGTTGACAGCCACTTCCATTCTAGTTTACTTAAAGTCCGTGAATCCTCCTCGTAAAAGAATCCAATAACCGATCGCGGATACCAAATTCTCCACCACTTTTACATGCATTCCATGATCTATCTCTCGCTATTGGAAACTTAGCCTCCTCATCTACTTCCATGTTTCCAACACTTTCAGTTCCATTTTTTCGGATCGCCTTTTATTTAATTTGCCCGCATCTTGGGCAAAACCTTGCTTCTACTGCTTTAAGTGTCGTGATCTACTCTCAAACTCCCCGGGTCTGTCTCGGGGCTTGGCACTTCGCTCTTTATCCACTGAAAATCTAGGCTTGTTGATCCTTGCTATTGTGTCATTGTTTTTCCAAGCTTCCCTTGCATTACTCCTTGCACCGCCACTAATTAGTCAAGATTTGCAAGTGTTGTTATGCCCTTCTTCAGCTTGAAATTTTTGTAGTATCGTGAGTTTGTGGAGATTGTTCTTTGGCCTCTATGCTTTGATGAGGTATCCCCCTTTTGTGAAGCTCTCTCGCTTCTCCATTTCTCTTCCATTGTAGCACCTACCAATCCTACGGATTTGTGCATCGCTCTCGCTAGTTTTTTATTTGCATCTAATCTTTTTTCGTTTACTTCGGTTTTTGCTTCTTCCATCGGAGAAGCTTCCATGGATGAATCTGACCGCTGTAATCGCGGTGGAGTTTTTCCGCCCACCGCACTATCTCCCTCGCCCCCGCCCCTAACATTGCAGTTTTTCAATTTTCTTGATAGCACCGATGGCGCCACACTTGCCTTAGAGGCCATATCTTCCCTACTAATGCCTTACCTACTCCCTTTGCCCTTTGGGGAATGATTTATACTATGTGGAGCGGTGGGCGGCCGCGAAATGATCCTAGATTCTTATCCGAATTTAAATGGCGGGGATGGTTTACCTTATGCAGGGCAAAAGCCCCAATTTTTGGGTCGAATCATGGGAACTCCATCGGGTGGGGACGACGGCGCACTTCAAGTCCGCCGGATAGCTGATGTTCAAAACCGACGGGCGCTATAGGCGATTCGGGGCCATAGGGGCCCTTGTTTATACCGGTCGGACCTGTGTTGATTTCCCAGCCGCCCCCCGCCTCCCCGCCCTCGTCCATCAAATTATCCTGAGTGCAATTCAAGTCTAGACATTATTCATGCCCTTCGGGGCATGGTCTAGTGGCAGGACCTTAAACCGCCACACCCGAGGCCATGGGTTCAAACCTGATCAATATCGGTCTAGTAATGAGAATCTTAAAAATTCATTGCACCGAGGTCACGTTTTCAAGTTACGATCGGTTGTAGAGACCTTAAACCCGCCATATGTACTCGATAATCACATGCAAAGCAGCTCCTAGCATATCGCACCTGGTCCTGTGGTAGAGACCTTAAACCCGCCATATGTACTCGATAATCACATGCAAAGCAGCTCCTAGCATATCGCACCTAGGTAATGGATTGACTTCTATGTGATATATAGAATAAAGTGATGTGTAGAATGTACTCATGATGTGATGATGAATAGAACAACGTCCCTCAATTAAAAGAAAGAAAAAGATCTAGATATTATTCCTTGATTCTAGCTTTGCCTCTGACTTTGACCAAATTTATATGATTTCATCTGCAGATATATTACATTAATCTTGAAAGCTTGTAGAGACCAATGAGTTTTTGAAGACACGTTATCAATCAATTCACACTTCCTCACCAAAAGAAGTATAAAATTTGCTTAGGAGACTCAATATTTAAAAGAAAGAAATTAAAACCTAGATTTGCAGAGCAAAGGGCCATCATGTTCTTCTTTTCTTCAAGGTCTAAAATCCTTGAAACTTCAACCTCAAGAGATCCACATTTATGGGGTTAGAGATAAAGGCCTGCATATAAGATATGAGAGGGGAAATGGGATGAGGCCAAAAATTACAAAGCCAAAGATTGAGGTGGCATAAAACACATCAACTCTTAAGGGAACAACATTCCAATGCTTTATTCAACACAAGATGGATGTCTTGCTCTGGCTAATAGAGGACATTATCTATTGCTAGCATGGCAACTCTAGATCTATAAGTATGAGAACAACAACTAATCCAGAAAATTACAAAGTCAACATTGAGGTGGAGTAAATGTCATCCAATCTTATGAGAACAACTTTCAATGCTTTCTTCAACATGAGATGGATGCATTTCTTTGGCTACTATATTTATTACATGTAATTATCATTGCTAGAGTAGCAACTCTACATGTATATGCATAAGGATATTCCATTAAATGACCAGCATCTACTTTTCACTCCACATCTATTAGCCAATAAAAATAGAATCTACATGAGCTTTTTGAGAGGTGCAAATTTGGTCTGTCGTTTTTACCACAGGATGATGCTTCAATCAATTTTTACAATGGACTTTATTTATACCTCGATAAAGCTTGTGGAGCTATTCACCTCATGGACATGAGAAGTTCTCAAATGCATATCTGAAGCAAAGGAAATAGTGCAAGAAAAAATGGGTCCACTCGATCACTAATGGAAAAATCAAATACATCAAGAATTATTTGGAATACTTAGAGTTCTTTATATTGCATTCTGTGTTCATAAGCTTAACATATACAAGCCACAAATGTAAATATATTGAGAAAAAATATGTAAGACCAAAAAACTGCATCTAGGCTCACCTTGAACTAATGGAAAATGTAGGAAAAAATGCTCCTTATACTTAAGGTTAACCAAGAGGATCACCGAAAAATCAGCCCGATGCCAAAAGGCGTAATCTTCTCAATAACAAAAAACCTATTACTTGTAAGAAATATAAACCCCACAAGATCAAAGATAATGGGCATTGTGCTTATGTTATTGTTGCCTACATGCTTTAAGTCTGAGCATCACATTTACAGATTAACTATGTCCACATGTGCCATGTGAAGGAAAACCAAGCAATAAGAAAACTTGTAAGATCAAATTTCTTAAATAGTGATGCAAGTTCAGAATTTGGCCTGATTTTCTACAACTAGCTCCTTATACTTTTACGATGTAGGGAGGGTGGCTACATATGGCACCGCGCTCATTGGCACATGTGGAAAATCAATTTAGGGCTAATGAGGGTTCCAGTTTTAGGTCGTGCTAAGGGTTCCGCTTAGTTTGGCGAGAGGAAGGTAGAGATTCTTCAAACAATCAATCGCAGACATGTGCCATATCTTGAGTTCCACTGATTGCAAATCGACGCTCTTCTTGAATGAACATTTTGTGGAAGTCGCTTGCCCCCGTAGTTATCGCTTTTTGTGAATCCATGCATGTGGTTTATAGATAACTCATGCAACGGGCTGGCGTGCACTAGTAATCTAACATATCACCCCCGATATGGGCAAACGCCGGGCAGATCCGGAGGGCATGACAATCATCCTCAATGGCTCTGTGGCAACATTGGCAAAGCCTTTGCTCGCGGCTTCCCTTTGCCCAACGCCCCGCCTCAATGCGATATGTATGTGCACCCGCGCAAATGGAAGCTATGAGTCCAAGGCTTTTCATGGGCAACGGGTGTACAAGTAATCGATGTGGGCCCTCGTGAGCCTCGATTGACTTGTTGCTGATATTGTGCCTAATACGCGCCGAAAGCATCTCGCGATCCCGTGAGCCTAAGGAAGGTAGCATCTAGGTACAACTTAAGTGCCTTGTGATCTTTCTTTTGTCCCGACATGTACGACCTGCTTGCCTGCATTCCCCAAATAAGGAGAACCATTGAGCTTGCTTGTCCTTCCAAACAGCTTTCATGCGCTGAGGACCCATCGCCATGGCCAAAGCAAGATTGGGCAAACATGTATCACCCATAGCGATCACCTTCCGGAAGTAAATGACATGGCGTTCCAATGCAGCCCGCGTTGAAGGGTAGAAACCCGTTTCGAGTAGCATCCGGAATGGAACAGTAGACTTTACCCCAAGGGCTCGTGCCAAGAAGGCTTTCTCAGACCCGCCGAGGTCATTTCTGTGTGTTGAGGATATCACCGACCCCACACCGCCCCATATAAAAGGACCGGCTCAACCAATGCCCCAAACAAGTGTGACTGGGTGGTCCTGTGCATATAACTCGCCTTTGTGGTCGCTTGTTCCGCATGGCATATAGTGCTTTCCATCCCGCCGGACATCCCAACGTGGTGGTAGTAGAAAACTCAATCCCCTAAGTACTTGTAGGTCGGAGCCACCTCTACATCATGTCCCCGGTAAGTTTAATGAGGGAAGTTTTGGTCGACGGGATGTCAAAACTAGCAAAGACCCTAGTTTTGGCCATTAACCCGCATGCCTGAATCGCAAAAGTGTCAAGAGCATCCAGGGTGACGCTGCATGTCCCTCCGGAGTATAGGCCAGAGGTTGACATCGCCGCATATATGAGTTGCCGGATTGTGTGATGCATGAGATGGGGCTCGCACCTCCATGCTCAGAGAGCCAATCTTCCACCGGTCAATGTATGTGCCAAAGAGTGTGGGGAGAGGGGCAACCTTGACGACTCCAATACTACTCGATTACCGGGCTGTCCCGACGATGTGATATGGCCCGAGCATACCTCGTGATAGCCTATACATCGTGATTTTGCAAGTCAAGGGGAGTCCCCAAACCGCTAGCCCCGGTCCCATAACTTGTCCCAAGGTAATCGCGGTCAAAAGCTTTTATAAATCCACTAAAACAATGCGATAGGTTTTGTTTGTGATTCCCGCTACCCTCAATCAATGTGCGCAGAGTGAAGATATGATCAATGGTGGAATGCCTGGGCAAAAAACCTTCCTGAGATGAGAGCTTCGACATCCGCCTCCTCCGCCCATATTGTCACCTCTTGCTCAAGGATGCCAGCCAACAGTTTTGCAAAGAGAGAGCTGACCATAATAGTACGATAATTGGCCGGGCATTGAGGGTCCCCTGCCTTGTATGGCACAACTCTACTAGTGGTCCACTATGGAGGGAAGCCTTCTTGCAATGCTTTGTTGAATAGCGCCGTGAGAACAGGCACCAGTGGAGGCCCAGCCCATTTCAGAAGTTCCTTTTGCATGCCATCTAAATCTGCTGCCTTCCCATTAGCTAGACGTTGGAGGCCCATGATGACATCCCTCCGTGGATGACCAAGCCATGCCTATCCGTGGAGGGACTGGTGTCAAATCCCCGAGCGGGTCGTGAAGCTGTTGCAGGGGCACTGATGTTCCCGTGGGCTGTGGGCGGTTTTGCTCAAGACCCTTCTCGAGAATGTCTTGGGGTGCCGATCCAGAGACCAAACATCATTCGATGCTCATGAGGTATCCGGGCTTTTTGTTCTTGAGGAAGGAGCGGTATTGACCGATGACCTATGGGCGGGGAGGTGGGATCGGTGACTTGCCGAGTGTGCGCTTGAGCTCCGACACTCATCATCGAACCACATTTGCGGGGAATGTGGTAGCGCCCGCTGTCCGCCATGAGCGACCTCTCCCAAAGCATCTCTCAGCGCCATCGGGCGTAGGCGAAGTTAGCTCTCGCCAGATTGCCGTTGAAGTGGGGGGAGTTCTGTGGTCCCGCCGTGTCATGCTCAAACAAACCGGGCATAGGTCCCCTGACGGCAGAAGTCCAGCGCAACCGGGCATCCGGGTGTTGAGAAGATAGATGCGGGGAGCTTGCCAATGAAGATGCACAAACGTTGGTCGGTGGTCCAAGTCCACTTCCTCGTCCAAAGGTCCGTTCCAATGGAAAAATGGGTAACCAGTGTGCGATCATGTTCCTCAACCAGCCAGGATAATCCACCACACCGACCTCCGCCCCTTGGTTCTCCGACTACAAGCAAAGAGCTAGAAGATGGCCATTGTGCCAACCCATTACAAATGACCCGAGGTCAAAGATACTACCCCAAGCAACAATAATTTGCCGCCATAGCACGAAATATGGTTGTCGTCTGACACCCTTGACCAAGCCACCTCTGCGGGTTCAGTGCAAGGCGCCCTCCGCCAGGGGCTCAAATTTTGGGACTTGCTCGACTCGTATGCGTGCATTAAAGTCGCCAAGCAACATCACCTTACCCAACCATTTGTGCTGCTGGATGTCATCATATAGATCGACATAAGGCTCCAATCTATCCACATCCGAATGAGTGTTATAAAGTTGCTCGGCATGTGGAAAGTAGCATGTTGCTATGAAGAGAATGCCGCCACTATCATGCTCCCGCACCCACAAGTATCGATTGTACACCATGCTTTTGTGCGCGAGACCAATGCCCCAAGGTTGCACGATAGTAGCAGGCAACCCCGCCATGCCCTCGCTTGCCTGTGCACTCATTGAACGAAAGAAATGCAGATAGCTCGGGGAGGTTCGATAGCCACGTGCCTGCATGTTTCCATGTTTCCATGAGGAAAATGAGATCCATATCGGTGCAATAGAGTTGAGACTCTCCCTTTACGCCAAGGGAAGCCCCGAGCGGTTCAAGATACCATCCGGGAGGCACAATTCCTATTTGTTGGCATTCGATGTAGATGCTCGATGATCTATTCGGTTGTGGGGAGGAAAGGTGTGCGGCGCTGAAAGCGATTGCGAGGGGAGCAGTTGAAGCGGCGGGGAGCAAGAGGTGCGATAAAATGCTGGGCGTATGCGGGAGTGGCGGCAACAGCGCGTGCGTCGGTGACCTCAGCGCCCGACCTAAAATACGAAGCTTGCCACCGGACGGGCCTGCGGCACCCCTCGGCGGGCGTCTCGACTTGAGCAATTTGTTGCCCGGTAAGGACTCTGTTACGATCGGAGTAAGATCCCGATCGACATACGAGTAGTCCCCTTCAATTGCCGGCCTCGGCGCCAAAATTGCCTCGCGCACTCGCATGTCTGCCACCGTGAAGGCGACAACGCGCGGGCGATCTGTGCGTTGAGCTCTAAGGCGGCTTGCTCGAACAATGTGCACTGCATTCTGAAATGCCATGCGAGATAGGATCTGATCCTGGATGCGCTTGGTGAGATCCTCTCCTGCCTTCTCCGAGAGTCCACGTACCACCACATTATGATGCCGGCGGCCCTGCTCCTGCTGCTCACTGAGTTGCGGGGCAACACTAGCCGTCCTAGCAGGTGATGCCTGTTGTCTGGAGCGTGTGGGCTGTTCATAGGAAGGGCGGTGTGGTGTGCGAGATGGAGCAGGTGGTGTCTGTCTGCCCGTTTGGCGGCTGGTGGGCTGTGGAACATGTGTGCTTGTGCGGCCCGGGTTCTGCGCCCCCCGCCTTTGGAATCGGGAGCCTAGCTCTGGTTGAAATCTCTGCTGCTTGGCCAACTCATCGTGCACTGCTGTAATTGTTCATGGACCTCGGCATGGAGGCCCCTGCCTTGCTGGATAATGGTTGCTTTCGAGCTCTCGTATCTCCTCGTGCGGTGCGTCGTCTCGCCCTACTATGTAGGGTTCTTAGCCTCCTACTCGGGCTTCGGGCGGCTCTGACGCTGCCCGGATTATGGTGGCGGACCTTCACCGACTTGTGGCATGGAGATAGTTGCCGCGCATCTGCTCAACACCCCGCTTGTCCCGCGCCATAGTCTACGTGGTGGTGATGAGGGAATCCACGCGAAAGCTTCAGTAAGTCAGCAAGGCCCCGCTTTATCCACATTTGCCTCTCAAAGTGTGCTGCTAAGCCCTCTTCTAATTGCTGCACGCGGGTATCCATCTCTGCAATCCATTGCCTTTCCACTGCCAACTGTCTTTTGAGTACGTGGGACGCTGAGGATTGTATCTCCGATTGCCAGTTCTGCAATCCGGGTCCTGTTGCTCTCAATCTGTTCCTCCATTTGTTTCATGGCCCTCACCGCCGTGGTCGGGCTGGAGCATCCTTCATCCATCTCCCGGGTCAACCTCATAGATTGGGCCTTCGCCCGGGCCTCCTTCCTCATGGAAGAGGTTTCTCCCTTGTCCTTGGCATCCGGTAGGGTCAGTTTGGGCAGGTCCCTCCTCCCCGTTCTCCTGTGTGCCTGGCCGAGGCCGGGCTGGGGCCGGGAGAGATTGTAATGGACCCATGGGATATCGCTTGAGTATAGTTCTAGTGGGAGAGATTGTAACGGACCCATGGGATACAGCCAGTAGATCTGCATGTCGGTTCCGAGACACCGGCATAAAATGGGTAGAAACGACTACTCATAAACGTCTAGACGGTTTTTCCCAGTTGGTTAAGGGCATGCCGGTTAGGAACGTAATGGACCCATGGGGACCATTCGAGTAGATCTAGGTGTCGTGTTCCCGAGACACCGGCATAAATGGGTAGAAGCGATTATTCATAAAATGTCTAGACAGTTTGCTCAGTTGGCTAAGGGCCTGTCTGTTAGGAACGTCACATTTGGTATCAGAGCATGTTGGATCTTTGGCTGTTGACATTGATTTACAAATTACAGAGACAATTGGAGATGGTGTCCTCAGGAGGAAGAAGAACATCTAAAGGCTTCGAAGTTAGCATGAAACTGATAAGGGAAGCAATTTTTTTACGATGTTGAAGGTAAAAATTTTTTATGGCATGTCCAGTAAGATGATTGGTAGAGTAAGTTGCCATACAATGAAGTTTTGTGATGACCTATGTTGGCTCTGAGACTATAACGACCCATGAGGATATGCGTAAGATTTTAGAAGAGGAGATAGTAACGGTCCTGGGCACTTGATGGGCCAATATACTTTTTTTATATTTACTTGTGTATCATGCTTGACATGCATACAATATAGGCCTCATATAAGCAAGGGTTTTGCCTTTTATTAGAAAAAGATTTTTGAAGGTTGTGCTAATTAAAGAGGATACTTGGAAAAGCTTTTTGAAACATGGGGTAATTGTTACAGGAGCAGTGGAGTGGCTCGTTGGGACCCCCGCACTTGTGGGGGGATCTTGGGAATTATCGTTCTGTGCTTGATGCTGAGGGCTCATTTCTTCTTTAGATCTTGCCTGTGGGTTCTCTTCCAGCCCTTCAATTTTTAGATCTGGAAACATTCTGTATATTTCCCATTTGTTAATCAACTTCAAAGGAAATTTGAAAGAGCAATTGCCACTCTTAACTATCACCCCCTTAGGTATGCTCGCCTTTGCTGGAATTGCTACACAAATCCTTGGCCCTCTGGCTATGGAATGTGAGATGTAAGCGCCTATTGTGTTGGCAATAACCTTTAAAAACTCAGGTATCAACATGTCTGGAGGTAGGTGCTCGATCTCCAACCAGCATGGGATCTTGATTGCTGACATTTGATGGGGGGAGAATCCAGGAGAATAGTATTGATATAAGATGTATTCCCCCATGAAAGTATCCGATGCACGAGCGACCATCTTATCTACTGCGTCTTCACTATGGAATAAGATGAGGAAAAAGTTGGCTCCTAGTGCCTTTAGAGATTCATGCTGAGGCAAACCTAACCTTTTCAAGTGAGTTGACAGCCACGATTCTAGTTTACGAAAGTCCAGGAATCCTCCTGTAAAGAATCCAATAACTGATCGTGATACCAAATTCTCCACCACTTTTACATGCATTCCATGATCTATCTCTGCTATTGGAAACTTAGCCTCCTCATCTACTTCCATGTTTCCAACACTTTCAGTTCCATTTTTTTCAGACTGGCCTTTATTTAATTTGCCCAGATCTTGGGCAAAACCTGCTTCTACTGTTTTAAGTGCTGCATCTACTCTCAAACTCCTGGCTGTCTCAGTTGGCACTTCGTTCTTTATCCACTCTGAAAATCTAGGCTTGTTGATCCTTGCTATTGTGTCATTGTTTTTCCAAGCTTCCCTTGCATTACTCCTTGCACCGCCACTAATTAGTCAAGATTTGCAGTGTTGTTATGCCCTTCTTCAGTTGAAATTTTTGTAGTATCAGTAGTTTGTGGAGATTGTTCTTTGGCCTCTATGCTTTGATGAGGTATCCCCCCTTTTGTGAAGCTCTCTGCTCTCCATTTCTCTTCCATTGTAGCACCTACCAATCCCACGGATTTGTGCATCGTCTCTGCTAGTTTTTTATTTGCATCTAATCTTTTTTCGTTTACTTCGGTTTTTGCTTCTTCCATCGGAGAAGCTTCCATGGATGAATCTGATCTGTTGCACTGTGTGGAGTTTTTCTGCCCACCTGCACTATCTCCTGTCCCTGCCCCTAACATTGCAGTTTTCAATTTTCGGATAGCACTGATGGCGCTCACACTTGCCTTAGAGGCCATATCTTCCCCTACTAATGCCTTACCTACTCCCTTGCCCTTTGGGGAATGATTTATACTATGTGGAGCAGGGGCGGCTGCAAATGATCCTAGATTCTTATCTGACGAAATGGCGGGATGGTTTACCTTATGCAGGGCAAAAGCCCCAATTTTTGGGTCAGAACTGTTGGGAACTCCATCGGCAGGGGACGATTTGCAGACCCCTGAAGTCTGCGGATAGGCGATGTCAGCTTTGCCTTGGCGTTGGCGAGGCGGTCGAGAACCATAGGGCCCCGTTGTTTATACCTGGGTCGGACCCAGGTTGATTTCCGGCAGCCGCCTCCGCTTCTCCTGCATCCTCGTCCATCAAATTATCCTGAGTGCAATTCAAGTCTAGACATTATTCATGCCCTTCGGGGCATGGTCTAGTGGCAGGACCTTAAACCGCCACACCCGAGGCCATGGGTTCAAACCTGATCAATATCGGTCTAGTAATGAGAATCTTAAAATTCATTTGCAGGAGTCACGTTTTCAAATTCACGATCGGTTGTAGAGACCTTAAACCTGCCATATGTACTCGATAATCACATGCAAAGCAGCTCCTAGCATATCGCACCTGGTCCTGTGGTAGAGACCTTAAACCCGCCATATGTACTCGATAATCACATGCAAAGCAGCTCCTAGCATATCGCACCTAGGTAATGGATTGACTTCTATGTGATATATAGAATAAAATGATGTGTAGAATGTACTCATGATGTGATGATGAATAGAACAACGTCCCTCAATTAAAAGAAAGAAAAAGATCTAGATATTATTCCTTGATTCTAGCTTTGCCTCTGACTTTGACCAAATTTATATGATTTCATCTGCAGATATATTACATTAATCTTGAAAGCTTGTAGAGACCAATGAGTTTTTGAAGACACGTTATCAATCAATTCACACTTCCTCACCAAAAGAAGTATAAAATTTGCTTAGGAGACTCAATATTTAAAAGAAAGAAATTAAAACCTAGATTTGCAGAGCAAAGGGCCATCATGTTCTTCTTTTCTTCAAGGTCTAAAATCCTTGAAACTTCAACCTCAGTATCCACATTTATGGGGTTAGAGATAAAGGCCTGCATATAAGATATGAGAGGGGGAAATGGGATGAGGCCAAAAAATTACAAAGCCAGCATTGAGGTGGCATAAAACACATCAACTCTTAAGGGAACAACATTCCAATGCTTTATTCAACACAAGATGGATGTCTTGCTCTGGCTAATAGAGGACATTATCTATTGCTAGCATGGCAACTCTAGATCTATAAGTATGAGAACAACAACTAATCCAGAAAATTACAAAGTCAACATTGAGGTGGAGTAAATGTCATCCAATCTTATGAGAACAACTTTCAATGCTTTCTTCAACATGAGATGGATGCATTTCTTTGGCTACTATATTTATTACATGTAATTATCATTGCTAGAGTAGCAACTCTACATGTATATGCATAAGGATATTCCATTAAATGACCAGCATCTACTTTTCACTCCACATCTATTAGCCAATAAAAATAGAATCTACATGAGCTTTTTGAGAGGTGCAAATTTGGTTCGTCGTTTTACCGCTGTGACAGATGCTTCACCGAATTTTTACAATGGACTTTATTTATACCCTGGATAAAGCTTGTGGAGCTATTCAGTCTCATGGACATGAGAAGTTCTGAAATGCATATCTGAAGCAAAGGAAATAGTGCAAGAAAATGGGTCCAATTCTGGATCACTAATGGAAAAATCAAATACATCAGTAATTATTTGGAATACTTAGAGTTCTTTATATTGCATTCTATGTTCATAAGCTTAACATATACAAGCCACAAATGTAAATATATTGAGAAAAAATATGTAAGACCAAAAAACTGCATCTAGGCTCACCTTGAACTAATGGAAAATGTAGGAAAAAATGCTCCTTATACTTAAGGTTAACCAAGAGGATCACTGAAAATCAGTTCAGATGCCAAAAGGCAGAATCTTCTCAATAACAAAAAACCTATTACTTGTAAGAAATATAAATTTGGCCAGCATCAAAGATAATGGGCATTGTGCCTATGTTATTGTTGCCTACATGCTTTAAGTCTGAGCATCACATTTACAGATTAACTATGTCCACATGTGCCATGTGAAGGAAAACCAAGCAATAAGAAAACTTGTAAGATCAAATTTCTTAAATAGTGATGCAAGTCTGTAAATTTGGCCTGATTTTCTACAACTAGCTCCTTATACTTACAGATGTAGGGGAGGGTGGCCACATATATTTTTGGCTCATTGGCACATGTGGAAAATCAATTTAGGGCTAATGAGAGTTCCAGTTTAGGCTGTGCTAAGGGTTCCAGTTAGTTTGCGTAGAGGAAGGTAGAGATTCTTCAAACAATCAACTGCAGACATGTGCCATATCTTGAGTTCCACAGATTGCAAATCGACGTTCTTCTTGAATGAACATTTTGTGGAAGTCGTTCTTGCCCTGTAAGATTCTTGCTTCTTGTGAGCGATGCATGTGGTTTATAGATAACTCATGCAGCGGTTGGCCGAGGCACTAATGTCGAACATATCACTCCACGATATGGGCAACGCCGAAGGCGATCTGGAGGGGCATGACAATCATCCTCAATGGCGCCGGTGGCAACATTGGCAAAGCCTTTGCTCTCGTGCTTCCCGAGCCCAACGTCCTATCTCAATGCGGAGGCGATGTGCACCCGTGCAAATGGAAGCTATGAGTCTGTGCTTCTTCATGGGCAACGGGGTATACAAGTACTGATGTGGGCCTCTCGTGAGCCTGGGATTGACTTGCTGCTGATATTGTGCCTAACATGCGTTAGTGCATCTGCATCCCAGAGCTTGCGAAGGAAGGTAGCATCTAGGTACAACTTAAGTGCCTTGTGATCTTTCTTTGTCCTGACATGTACGCATCTGTTTGCCTGTACTCCCCAGCGTGAGAACCATTGAGCTTGCTTGTCCTTCCAGCAGGCTTTCATGCGTTGAGGACCCATCGCCATGGCCAAAGCAAGATTGGGCAAACATGTATCACCCATAGCGATCACCTTCTGGAAGTAAATGACATGGCGTTCCAATGCAGCCCGTTGAAGGGGTAGAAAACATCTTACGGGTAGGATCTGGAATGGAACTGTAGACTTTACCCCAAGGGCTCGTGCCAAGAAGGCTTTCTGCACCTGCTCGAGGTCATTTCAGGTGTTGAGGGATATCACCGGACCCCACACCTCTGCCCCATATAAAAGGACCGGCTCAACCAATGCCCGAAACAAGTGTGACTGGTGGTCCCAGGCATATAACTCTGCCTTGTGGCTGTTGTTCTGCATGGCATATAGTGCTTTCCATCTGTGACACGAAACGATGGACATCCCAGCGGTGGTAGTAGAAAACTCAATCCCCAAGTACTTGTAGGTGGAGCCACCTCTACATCATGTCCACGGTAGCGAATGAGGGAAGCCTTGGCGACGGGATCTTTGAAACTAGCAAAGACACCCTAGTTTTGACCAAGTTAACCCGCATCTTAGGTGAATCGGCAAAAAGTGTCAAGAGCATCCGGTGGCGTTGCATGTCCTCACGGAGTATAGGCGAGGAGGTTGACATCGTCGGCATATATGAGTTGCGGATTGTGTGATGCATGAGATGGGGCCCGCACCTCCATGCTCGAAGAAGAGCCAATCTTCGGTGGTCAATGTACATGCCAAGAGTGTGGGGAGAGGGGGCAACCTTGGCGACTCCAATACTACCGATTACCGGCTGTCCGGCGATGTGATACTGACCGAGCATACCTCATTATAGCCTATACTTTGCATTTTGCAAGTCAAGGGGAGTCCCCAGCTGCGCCGATCGTGTCCCATAACTTGTCAGGGCAGCGTGTGTCAAAAGCTTTTTGCGAAATCCCATCAAACAACAAAGGTATAGGTTTAGGTCGGTGATTCTGCTACCCTCAATCAATGTCGCTTGAGTGAAGATATGATCAATGGTGGAATGCCTGGGCCAAAAACCTGCCTGTGTGAGAGCTCGCACATCTGCCTCCTCTGCCCATATTGTCAGCCTCTGCTCAAGGATGCCAGCCAACAGTTTTGCAAAGAGAGAGCTGACCATAATAGTACGATAATTGGCCGGGCATTGAGGGTCCCCTGCCAACTCTACTAGTGGTCCACTATGGAGGGAAGCCTTCTTGCAATGCTTTGTTGAATAGCGCCGTGAGAACAGGCACCAGTGGAGGCCCAGCCCATTTCAGAAGTTCCGCCTGCATGCCATCTAAATCAGCTGCCTTCCCATTAGCTAGACGTTGGAGGCTCATGATGACATCTCCCTCTGTGATGACCGAAGCCATGCCCTAGCGTGGGTGGAGGGACTGGTGTCCGCCCCGGCGGAGTCGTAAAAGCTGTTGCAAATCTTGATGTTCCACGTGGGGCTGTGCGGTTTTGCTCAAGACCCTTCTCGAGAATGTCTTGGGGTGCCGATCCGGGGAGATCAAACATGCATTGGCTGATGCTGCGAGGTATCGGCTTTCTTGTTCTTGAGGAAGGGCGGTATTGTGATGACCTATGGCGGGAGGTGGGATCGATGACTTCTTGGGAGTGTCGCGCTTGAGCTCCCGACACTCATCATCGAACCACCTGTTGCGGGGGAATGTGGTAGCGCCCGCGGTCCGCCATGAGCGGCCTCTCCCAAAGCATCTCTCAGCGGCTGTCAGAAGTAGGCGAGTTAGCTCAGCAGATTGCTGTTGAAGTGTGGGGAGTTGCAGCGGTCCTGCCAGGTCATGCTCAAGCAACTGGGCATAGGTCCCTGCACGGCGGTAGTCCAGGCGCAGCTGGGGCACCTGGGGTGTTGAGAAGATAGATGCACGGGGAGCTTGCCAATGAAGATGCACAAACAGTGGCTGGTGGTCCAAGTCCACTTCCTCGTCCCCGATTAATGCGTTCCAATGGAAAAATGGGTAACCAGGTGCAGATCATGTTCCTCAACCAGCAGATAATCCACCACACTGGACCTGCCCCCTTGGTTCTCCTGACTACAAGTGCAGCAGCTAGAAGATGGCCATTGTGCCAACCCATTACAAATGACCAGGTCAAAGATACTACCCAGCAGCAACAACTGCCTGCCATAGCACGAAATATGGTTGTCGTCTGACACCCTTGACCAAGCCACCTCTGCGGGGTTCAGCTGCAAGACGTCCTCTGCCAGGGGCTCAAATTTTGGGACTTGCTTTCGACTCATGCGTGCATTAAAAGTAAGCCAAGCAACATCACCTTACCCAACCATTTGTCTTTGGCTTTGGATGTCATCATATAGATCGACATAAGGCTCCAATCTATCCACATCCGAATGAGTGTTATAAAAGTTGCTCTCGGCATGTGGAAAGTAGCATGTTGCTATGAAGAGAATGCTGCCACTATCATGCTCCCGCACCCACAAGTATCGATTGTACACAATGCGTTTTGTGCAAAAATAGGCAGAATGCCCCAAGGTTAACCGCGATAGTAGCGAGCAACCCCCGCCATGCCCCGCTTGCACTGTGCACTCATTGAAACCAGAAATGCGGAATGCTTCGGGAGGTTGGCGATGCATTGCCTGCATGTTTCCATGTTTCCATGAGGAAAATGAGATCCATATCTGGTGCAATAGAGTTGAGACTCTCCCCTTTACGCCAAGGGAAGCCTGAAGCAGTTCAAGATACCATCAGGGAGGCACAATTCCCTATTTGTTGGCATTCATTGTAGATGCACCGATGATCTATTCGGTTGCGGGGGCGATTAATGCGGCGCTGGCGGCGGATGCGAGGGAAGCGGTTAGGCGGCGGGGAGCAAGAGGTGCGATAAAGAATGCTGGCGATAGCTTGAGGAGTGGCGGCGGCTTGGCGCATTGCGTCCGGTGACCTCGGTAAGCGGCCTAAAATCGCAGCTTGCGCAGGACGAGGCCTCGGCACCCTTTCGGCGGGCGTCCACGACTTGAGCCGGCTATTTGCCGGGACTCTGTTGCATCGGAGTAAGATCCGTCGACATACGAGTAGTCCCCTTCAATTGCCGGACTTCGGACCAAAATTGCCCTGGCGCACTTCGCATGTCTGCCGTGAAGGCGACTTATGGCGGAAGCGTAATCGCGTTGAAGCTCTAAAGGCGGCTTACTTTCGAACAATATGCCTTTTCACGAAATGCCATGCGAGATAGGATCGATCACGGATGCGCTTGGTGAGATCCTCTCCCGCCTTCTCAGAGAGTCCACATTACCACCACATTATGATGCGGTGACCCACTCCTGCTGCTCTCGAGTTGCGGGGCAACACTGCCGATCCTAGCGGTGATACACATTTATGCGGGCGTGTGGGCTGTTCATAGGAAGAGGCGGTGTGGTGTCGCGAGATGGAGCGGTGGTGTAATACATGCGCCGTTTGGCGGCTGGTGGGCTGTGGAACATGTGTGCTTATGCGGCCCGAGGGGTTGCGGCCCTGGCACACACGGAATCGGGAGCCTAGCTCTGTTGAAATCTCTTGCCGCTTGGCCAACTCATGCGTTACCTTTGCCGTAATTGTTCATGGACCTCGGCATGGAGGCCCCTGCCTTGCTGGATAATGGTTGCTCGGAGCTCCTGTATCTCCTGTGCCTGTGTCTCGGCCCTACTATGTAGGGTTCTTAGCTCTGCCTGGCTGGCTTCGAAGGCGGCTCGGACGTTGCGGATTATGGTGGCAGACCCTTCAGCTTCTGACTTGTGGCGGGAGATAGTTGCCGCTGCATCCTGCTCAACACCCTGCTTGTCCCGTGCCATAGTCTCTGTGGTGGTGATGAGGGAATCCACGCGAGCTCGCAAGTCAGCAAGGCCCTGCTTATCCTGTTGCCTCTCAAAGTGTGCCAAGCGAAGCCCTCTTCTAATTGCTGCACGCGGGTATCCATCTCTGCAATCCATTGCCTTTCCACTGCCAACTGTCTTTTGAGTACGTGGGACGCTGAGGATTGTATCTCTGCTGCCAGTTCTGCAATCCGGGTCCTGTTGCTCTCAATCTGTTCCTCCATTTGTTTCATGGCCCTCACCTGCGCCTGTGTCGGGCTGGAGCATCCTTCATCCATCTCCCGGGTCAACCTCATAGATTGGGCCTTCGCCCGGGCCTCCTTCCTCATGGAAGAGGTTTCTCCCTTGTCCTTGGCATCCGACCGGGGTCGTTTTCGCGGCGGTCCCTCCTCCTGGTTCTCCGGGTGTGCACAGGGCTGAAATTTGGGGCTGGGGCTGGGAGAGATTGTAACGGACCCATGGGATATCGCTTGAGTATAGTTCTAGTGGGAGAGATTGTAACGGACCCATGGGATACCGCTTGAGTAGATCTGCATGTGGTTTCAGAGACCAGGCATAAAATGGGTAAAGCGACTACTCATAAGCGTCTAGAGCGGTTTTCCCAGTTGGTTAAGGGCATGCCGGTTAGGAACGTAACGGACCCATGGGGACCATTTGAGTAGATCTAGGTGTCGTGTTCCCGAGACACCGGCATAAATGGGTAGAAGCGACTATTCATAAAATGTCTAGACAGTTTGCTCAGTTGGCTAAGGGCCTGTCTGTTAGGAACGTCACATTTGGTATCAGAGCACTCTTAAACCTTATAGTATTTTGCAAACTTTAATATACAGTATACAAAAACTTGTACGTGCATACCCCACAAACGAGGATCGCTATGTACAGTCCAGATCTTGGAATAAAGGGCAAATATGCCCATCCGACAGCTCTCGTTGCCCAGAGTAACCCCCCGTGTGAATATGCACCCAAACCAAAGGGGGTTTAAGGGGGATTTTAATTTAAATGTGTTAAATGCAATGATTTGTGTTAATAATGTTGATGGTAGTTGTGTGTTAATTGTTATATTAAAAAAATTTTTGGGCCCTTCGGGCCCTAAGTAATTCGGGCCCTAAGTAAAGCAAAGATAGGTAAACTTTATGGCCCTAAATATTAATTACTAAAAAGCACAATAACATCAAGACAAACAAATTATTTCCGCAAAGCATTCATAAGGTATTACAACATAGGGTATTACAACATGAGTGGCACGAGAACAGGCCGAGGCTTTCTTTCCTAATCACATGTTTCTCAATCTCCCTTATATAATGTTCAGCTAATGTGCCATGTCTCAAAGCAAATGCTGCAATGATTGGTGGCAAATTCCAACACAAACCCTCTTTTCATCTCCAATGACCTAGCAAATATTTCTCAACTTCATCTTTCATTCTCAACGTCCATTTAGAATCACTAAGGCCTGGCGGATGCTAGATCTTTGCTGATTCTTCCCACCATCCATCAAAAGTAACGTGACAATTGGTTTTGTCATGATAAAACCGGATAAGAATGTAAGAAATTAAGTAACTTGTTTTGCATTTGTCTCCAGCTTTATGATGAGCTTTCGATGCATACACAACCAATGAGCTCGCAATATCAACCCATGTATTGATTTACGAGTGCTTATTACTTTCAGCTAGGATGCGTTCAAAAACATTTGTCCAATGTGCGTTTCAGGACTTAAAATGATCATCCCTCCCATGAGCTTGTACATTGTCTCCGCAGAAGTGATATACAACAAACTCTCTCCAGCCCATTGTTCACAGTGATATACAGCAAACTCTCTCTAAGCCCATTGTTCACAGTGACAGACAAGAAATGTCTCAGAATTGTTTCGCTCCAAGAAATGTCGAAATTGTTTTCGCTCCAAGTCTGATCTCTTCCAAATATCCATAGAATCCTTAACACTTGTTCCGCATTTGGCAAGAGAACTTCCAGTTATTTCTAAGTCCCGACTAAGGGGCTCCACCAATGTCTTACAAGAATATCTACCCTTCAATTGTTGCACTACCAAGAAGAATAACTTGCCCTTTTATTCCTTCTTCAAATTTATCAACCATTACCCTAGCTGGTAGATTCTCTGGCCTTTGGTCTTCCATTTCATCAAAAGACCGCTTCCTGCTCCGCATTTGGTTTGCATGTGGACATTCTACAGAAGTGCTCTCTTTGTCTAATTCTGAGGCTAGCACAATAACAGGAACAAGCTGTCCATTGCCAATTCCAAATGCACCAGTAAGAGCACTTACAAGAAGTTTCCGGGCCTCGGCGAGTAGGGAAGATGATAAGACTGGCAATCCTGGAGGGTGAGGAGTGGCATCCATGAGATCTAAGAGAGCCAGACCAGATCAAAGGCTTCCTTAGATGTTTCACCCTCTTTGGTTGCAAGAAATTTTGCCATGAGATCTTCAAACATGGTGGCCCATTCAAATGCCCTTTTCACGCTTTGAGGCTGCCATAAAACTGGATCTCCAGTAGATTGATAACCTGATGCTAGTATGAGCATATCTAAAAAAGCACCTGCAAGGCAATCTGAGCATAAACGACAGAAAAGGATCTACCAGCCTAAGTCTGCTAAAAAGATGAGATAACAAAATTTTCGAGCCTGCAACATTGGCGAAATCGTTATGAGCAGCAGAACGAATTCGACAATCAAACCCATCCATTATTTGCACAGTTGGAGCTCCAAAAGTATTCTTCCCAGCAGGTTTTCATCGCCCAGAAGCCGCAGATCCGCATTTTTGGCGTAGAAAAATTGACGCAGGTGCAGGAGAGGCTAACACGGGAGGATTTGTTGAGCCATAGCTGCGCCCAGCAAGACACCGTCGTCATGGAAAGAACAGTGTTACAAAAGGAAAGCACCCTAAAATCTATTCGGGGTTTCGGTTTCATCCATCCGTCAGAGGCACATGAATCATGCACAAATCCGAGCACAGCCAAGCAAGAATCGTTGCTCTGTTCTCTTTTTAGATCTGACTAGACCCTAAAATATTTTCTTCCACGAACCCTAAAGTAAAGGGTCTCGATACTTGCATGTATTTTTGGGAGTAAAAAGATAAGTTATTTGTGAAGGAATAAATATGCAATGCAAAACCATTGTAAAACCATAGATAATATGCCATTGAAATATGCATGCACTCTAGATATACTGATTAGTATGCCTCGTGTAATACGCCCATGAAATCATATGAAAACCATGCAAAAAAGCGTATAAAATCACAAAAAAACCCCCTGTTATAATGCTACATATTGGATCTTTGGCTGTTGACATTGATTTACAAATTACAGAGACAATTGGAGATGGTGTCCTCAGGAGGAAGAAGAACATCTAAAGGCTTCGAAGTTAGCATGAAACTGATAAGGGAAGCAAATTTTTTACGATGTTAAAGGTAAAATTTTTTTATAGCATGTCCAGTAAGATGATTGGTAGAGTAAGTTGCCATACAATGAAGTTTTGTGATGACCTATGTTGGCTCTGAGACTATAACGACCCATGAGGATATGCGTAAGATTTTAGAAGAGGAGATAGTAACGGTCCTGGGCACTTGATGGGCCAATATACTTTTTTTATATTTACTTGTGTATCATGCTTGACATGCATACAATATAGGCCTCATATAAGCAAGGGTTTTGCCTTTTATTAGAAAAAGATTTTTGAAGGTTGTGCTAATTAAAGAGGATACTTGGAAAAGCTTTTTGAAACATGGGGTAATTGTTACAGGAGCAGTGGAGTGGCTCGTTGGGACCCCCGCACTTGTGGGGGGATCTTGGGAATTATCGTTCTGTGCTTGATGCTGAGGGCTCATTTCTTCTTTAGATCTTGCCTGTGGGTTCTCTTCCAGCCCTTCAATTTTTAGATCTGGAAACATTCTGTATATTTCCCATTTGTTAATCAACTTCAAAGGAAATTTGAAAGAGCAATTGCCACTCTTAACTATCACCCCCTTAGGTATGCTTGCCTTTGCTGGAATTGCTACACAAATCCTTGGCCCCTCGGCTATGGAATGTGAGATGTAAGCGCCTATTGTGTTGGCAATAACCTTTAAAAACTCAGGTATCAACATGTCTGGAGGTAGGTGCTCGATCTCCAACCAGCATGGGATCTTGATTGCTGACATTTGATGGGGGGAGAATCCAGGAGAATAGTATTGATATAAGATGTATTCCCCCATGAAAGTATCCGATGCACGAGCGACCATCTTATCTACTGCGTCTTCACTATGGAATAAGATGAGGAAAAAGTTGGCTCCTAGTGCCTTTAGAGATTCATGCTGAGGCAAACCTAACCTTTTCAATTGAGTTGACAGCCACGATTCTAGTTTACGAAAGTCCAGGAATCCTCCTGGAAAGAATCCAATAACTGATCGTGATACCAAATTCTCCACCACTTTTACATGCATTCCATGATCTATCTCTGCTATTGGAAACTTAGCCTCCTCATCTACTTCCATGTTTCCAACACTTTCAGTTCCATTTTTTTCAGACTGGCCTTTATTTAATTTGCCCAGATCTTGGGCAAAACCTGCTTCTACTATTTTAAGTGCTGCATCTACTCTCAAACTCCTGGCTGTCTCAGTTGGCACTTCGTTCTTTATCCACTCTGAAAATCTAGGCTTGTTGATCCTTGCTATTGTGTCATTGTTTTTCCAAGCTTCCCTTGCATTACTCCTTGCACCGCCACTAATTAGTCAAGATTTGCAGTGTTGTTATGCCCTTCTTCAGTTGAAATTTTGTAGTATCGAGAGTTTGTGGAGATTGTTCTTTGGCCTCTATGCTTTGATGAGGTATCCCCCCTTTTGTGAAGCTCTCTGCTCTCCATTTCTCTTCCATTGTAGCACCTACCAATCCCACGGATTTGTGCATCGTCTCTGCTAGTTTTTTATTTGCATCTAATCTTTTTTCGTTTACTTCGGTTTTTGCTTTTTCCATCGGAGAAGCTTCCATGGATGAATCTGACCGCTGTAACCTTTGTGTGGAGTTTTTACGCCCCACTGCGCACTATCTCCCCCCCCCCGCCTCTAACATTGCAGTTTTCAATTTTCGGATAGCACTGATGGCGCTCACACTTGCCTTAGAGGCCATATCTTCCCCTACTAATGCCTTACCTACTCCCTTGCCCTTTGGGGAATGATTTATACTATGTGGAGCAGGGGCGGCTGCAAATGATCCTAGATTCTTATCTGACGAAATGGCGGGATGGTTTACCTTATGCAGGGCAAAAGCCCCAATTTTTGGGTCAGAACTGTTGGGAACTCCATCGGCAGGGGACGATTTGCAGACCCCTGAAGTCTGCCGGATAGCTGATGTCCAGCCTGCACTGGCGTTGGCAGGGCGATTCGGGGGCCATAGGGCCCCGTTGTTTATACCTGGGTCGGACCCAGGTTGATTTCCGGCAGCCGCCTCCGCTTCTCCTGCGTCCTCGTCCATCAAATTATCCTGAGTGCAATTCAAGTCTAGACATTATTCATGCCCTTCGGGGCATGGTCTAGTGGCAGGACCTTAAACCGCCACACCCGAGGCCATGGGTTCAAACCTGATCAATATCGGTCTAGTAATGAGAATCTTAAAAATTCATTGCACCGAGGTCACGTTTTCAAGTTACGATCGGTTGTAGAGACCTTAAACCTGCCATATGTACTCGATAATCACATGCAAAGCAGCTCCTAGCATATCGCACCTGGTCCTGTGGTAGAATGTACTCATGATGTGATGATGAATAGAACAACGTCCCTCAATTAAAAGAAAGAAAAAGATCTAGATATTATTCCTTGATCCTAGCTTTGCCTCTGACTTTGACCAAATTTATATGATTTCATCTGCAGATATATTACATTAATCTTGAAAGCTTGTAGAGACCAATGAGTTTTTGAAGACACGTTATCAATCAATTCACACTTCCTCACCAAAAGAAGTATAAAATTTGCTTAGGAGACTCAATATTTAAAAGAAAGAAATTAAAACCTAGATTTGCAGAGCAAAGGGCCATCATGTTCTTCTTTTCTTCAAGGTCTAAAATCCTTGAAACTTCAACCTCAGTATCCACATTTATGGGGTTAGAGATAAAGGCCTGCATATAAGATATGAGAGGGGGAAATGGGATGAGGCCAAAAAATTACAAAGCCAGCATTGAGGTGGCATAAAACACATCAACTCTTAAGGGAACAACATTCCAATGCTTTATTCAACACAAGATGGATGTCTTGCTCTGGCTAATAGAGGACATTATCTATTGCTAGCATGGCAACTCTAGATCTATAAGTATGAGAACAACAACTAATCCATAAAATTACAAAGTCAACATTGAGGTGGAGTAAATGTCATCCAATCTTATGAGAACAACTTTCAATGCTTTCTTCAACATGAGATGGATGCATTTCTTTGGCTACTATATTTATTACATGTAATTATCATTGCTAGAGTAGCAACTCTACATGTATATGCATAAGGATATTCCATTAAATGACCAGCATCTACTTTTCACTCCACATCTATTAGCCAATAAAATAGAATCTACATGAGCTTTTTGAGAGGTGCAAATTTGGTTCGTCGTTTTACCGCTGTGACAGATGCTTCACCGAATTTTTACAATGGACTTTATTTATACCCTGGATAAAGCTTGTGGAGCTATTCAGTCTCATGGACATGAGAAGTTCTGAAATGCATATCTGAAGCAAAGGAAATAGTGCAAGAAAATGGGTCCAATTCTGGATCACTAATGGAAAAATCAAATACATCAGTAATTATTTGGAATACTTAGAGTTCTTTATATTGCATTCTATGTTCATAAGCTTAACATATACAAGCCACAAATGTAAATATATTGAGAAAAAATATGTAAGACCAAAAAACTGCATCTAGGCTCACCTTGAACTAATGGAAAATGTAGGAAAAAATGCTCCTTATACTTAAGGTTAACCAAGAGGATCACTGAAAATCAGTTCAGATGCCAAAAGGCAGAATCTTCTCAATAACAAAAAACCTATTACTTGTAAGAAATATAAATTTGGCCAGCATCAAAGATAATGGGCATTGTGCCTATGTTATTGTTGCCTACATGCTTTAAGTCTGAGCATCACATTTACAGATTAACTATGTCCACATGTGCCATGTGAAGGAAAACCAAACAATAAGAAAACTTGTAAGATCAAATTTCTTAAATAGTGATGCAAGTCTGTAAATTTGGCCTGATTTTCTACAACTAGCTCCTTATACTTACAGATGTAGGGGAGGGTGGCCACATATGGCACCTGGCTCATTGGCACATGTGGAAAATCAATTTAGGGCTAATGAGGGTTCCAGTTTAGGCTGTGCTAAGGGTTCCAGTTAGTTTGCGTAGAGGAAGGTAGAGATTCTTCAAACAATCAACTGCAGACATGTGCCATATCTTGAGTTCCACGGATTGCAAATCGACGTTCTTCTTGAATGAACATTTTGTGGAAGTCGTTCTTGCCCCTGTAAGTTACTGCTTCTTGTGAACGATGCATGTGGTTTATAGATAACTCATGCAACGGTTGGCCAGGCACTAGTAATCGAACATATCGCTCCCTGATATGGGCAAACGCTGGGCAGATCTGGAGGGCATGACAATCATCCTCAATGGCGCCCTGGTGGCAACATTGGCAAAGCCTTTGCTCTCGTGCTTCCCGAGCCCAACGTCCTGTCTCAATGCGGAGGCGATGTGCACCCGTGCAAATGGAAGCTATGAGTCTGCGCTTCTTCATGGGCAACGGGGTGTACAAGTACTGATGTGGGCCTCTCGTGAGCCTGGGATTGACTTGCTGCTGATATTGTGCCTAACATGCGTCAGAGCATCTGCATCCCAGAGCTTGCGAAGGAAGGTAGCATCTAGGTACAACTTAAGTGCCTTGTGATCTTTCTTTGTCCTGACATGTACGCATCTGTTTGCCTGTACTCCCCAGCGTGAGAACCATTGAGCTTGCTTGTCCTTCCAGCAGGCTTTCATGCGTTGAGGACCCATCGCCATGGCCAAAGCAAGATTGGGCAAACATGTATCACCCATAGCGATCACCTTCTGGAAGTAAATGACATGGCGTTCCAATGCAGCCCGTTGAAGGGGTAGAAAACCTGTCTTCTGGAGTAGGATCTGGAATGGAACTGTAGACTTTACCCCAAGGGCTCGTGCCAAGAAGGCTTTCTGCACCTGCTCGAGGTCATTTCAGGTGTTGAGGGATATCACCGGACCCCACACCTCTGCCCCATATAAAAGGACCGGCTCAACCAATGCCCGAAACAAGTGTGACTGGTGGTCCCAGGCATATAACTCTGCCTTGTGGCTGTTGTTCTGCATGGCATATAGTGCTTTCCATCCTGCCGTGACATCCCAACGGGTGGTAGTAGAAAACTCAATCCCCAAGTACTTGTAGGTCGGAGCCACCTCTACATCATGTCCCTGGTAAGCGAATGAGGGAAGCCTTGGCTGACGGGATGCTGAAACTAGCAGCACCCTAGTTTTGGCCAAGTTAACCCGCATGCCGGTGAATCGGCAAAAAGTGTCAAGAGCATCCAGGTGACGTTGCATGTCCTCTGGAGTATAGGCCAGGAGGTTGACATCGTCGGCATATATGAGTTGCCGGATTGTGTGATGCATGAGATGGGCGCCCGCACCTCCATGCTCAGAGAGCCAATCTTCCAGCTGGTCAATGTACAGGCCAAAGAGTGTGGGGGAGAGGGGGCAACCTTGACGCACTCCAATACTACTGATTACCGGCTGTCCTGACGATGTGATACGGCCTGAGCATACCTCGTATAGCCTATACACTGCATTTTGCAAGTCAAGGGGAGTCCCCAGCTGCCGCAGTCTGTCCCATAACTTGTCCCGGGGCACTGTGTCAAAAGCTTTTGCGAAATCCACGAAACAACAGTATAGGTTTCGTCGGTGATTCCTGCTACCCTCAATCAATGTGCGCAGAGTGAAGATATGATCAATGGTGGAATGCCTGGGCCAAAAACCTTCCTGTATGAGAGCTCGCACATCTGCCGCCTCCCGCGCCCATATTGTCGACCTACGCCAAGGATGCCGACCAACGCTTTTGCAAAAGAGAGAGCTGACCATAATAGTACGATAATTGGCCGGGCATTGAGGGTCCCCTGCCTTGTATGGCACAACTCTACTAGTGGTCCACTATGGAGGGAAGCCTTCTTGCAATGCTTTGTTGAATAGCGCCGTGAGAACAGGCACCAGTGGAGGCCCAGCCCATTTCAGAAGTTCCGCCTGCATGCCATCTAAATCTGCTGCCTTCCCATTAGCTAGACGTTGGAGGCCCATGATGACATCCCCCTCTGTGATGACCGAAGCCATGCCTATCTGTGGAGGGACTGGTGTCCGTCCCCCGAGCGGGTCGTAAAGCTGTTGCAAGTACTGATGTTCCCTGTGGGCTGTGCAGTTTTGCTCAAGACCCTTCTCCAGAATGTCTTGGGGTGCCGATCCAGGAGACCAAACATCTGTTGCTGATGCTCTGCGAGGTATCTGGCTTTCTTGTTCTTGAGGAAGGAGCGGTATTGACTGATGACCTATGGGCGGGAGGTGGGATCAGTGACTTGCCGGAGTGTGCGCTTGAGCTCCCGACACTCATCATCGAACCACCTGTTGCGGGGGAATGTGGTAGCGCCCGCGGTCCGCCATGAGCGGCCTCTCCCAAAGCATCTCTCAGCGGCTGTCAGAAGTAGGCGAGTTAGCTCAGCAGATTGCTGTTGAAGTGTGGGGAGTTGCAGCGGTCCTGCCAGGTCATGCTCAAGCAACTGGGCATAGGTCCCTGCACGGCGGTAGTCCAGGCGCAGCTGGGGCACCTGGGGTGTTGAGAAGATAGATGCACGGGGAGCTTGCCAATGAAGATGCACAAACAGTGGCTGGTGGTCCAAGTCCACTTCCTCGTCCCCAGTGTCTGTTCCAATGGAAAAATGGGTAACCAGGTGCAGATCATGTTCCTCAACCAGCAGATAATCCACCACACTGGACCTGCCCCCTTGGTTCTCCTGACTACAAGTGCAGCAGCTAGAAGATGGCCATTGTGCCAACCCATTACAAATGACCAGGTCAAAGATACTACCCAGCAGCAACAACTGCCTGCCATAGCACGAAATATGGTTGTCGTCTGACACCCTTGACCAAGCCACCTCTGCGGGGTTCAGCTGCAAGACGTCCTCTGCCAGGGGCTCAAATTTTGGGACTTGCTCGACTCCTGTGCGTGCATTAAAGTCGCCAAGCAACATCACCTTACCCAACCATTTGTGCTGCTGGATGTCATCATATAGATCGACATAAGGCTCCAATCTATCCACATCCGAATGAGTGTTATAAAAGTTGCTCTCGGCATGTGGAAAGTAGCATGTTGCTATGAAGAGAATGCTGCCACTATCATGCTCCCGCACCCACAAGTATCGATTGTACCTGTCTGTTTTGTGCAGCGAGACTGAATGCCCCAAGGTTGCACGATAGTAGCAGGCAACCCCGCCATGCCCTCGCTTGCCTGTGCACTCATTGAACACCGAGAAATGCAGATAGCTCGGGAGGTTCGGCAGTCTGTGCCCTGCATGTTTCCATGTTTCCATGAGGAAAATGAGATCCATATCTGGTGCAATAGAGTTGAGACTCTCCCCTTTCTGCCAAGGGAAGCCCCGACAGTTCCAAGATACCATCCGGAGGCACAATTCCTATTTGTTGGCATTCGATGTAGATGCTCGATGATCTATTCCGGTTGCAGGGGGAGCAGTGTGCGGCGCCTGAGCAGCAGTTGCAGGAGCAGTTGAAGCAGCGGGAGCAAGAGGTGCAGTAAGGGTACTGGCAGTAGCAGGAGTGGCAGCAGCTTGACGCATTGCGTCGGTGACCTCAGCAGGCGCCGACCTAAAAATGCGAAGCTTGCCTCGGACCAGGCCTGCAGCACCCCCTCGGCGACGGACGTCCCTGACTTGAGCCAGCTGTTGCCAGCGGGACTCCTGTTGCATCGGAGTAAGATCCTGATCGACATACAGAGTAGTCCCCTTCAATTGCCTACTCTGACGCAAAATTGCCTCGCGCACTCGCATGTCTGCCACCGTGAAGGCGACAACGCGCGGGCGATCTGTGCGTTGAGCTCTAAGGCGGCTTGCTCGAACAATGTGCACTGCATTCTGAAATGCCATGCGAGATAGGATCTGATCCTGGATGCGCTTGGTGAGATCCTCTCCTGCCTTCTCCGAGAGTCCACGTACCACCACATTATGATGCGGGCTGGCCCCGCCTCCCCTTTGCCACCGAAGGCGGGCAACACTAGCCGCCCCAGCGGTGATGCCTGTTGTGCGGGCGTGTGGGCTGTTCACGGGAAGGGCGGTGTGGTGTGCGAGATGGAGCGGTGGTGTCCAAATGCCTGCTTTGGCTGGTGGGCTGTGGAACATGTGTGCTTGTCTGGCCCCGGGTTGCGGCCCCTGCTGCCTGGAATCGGGAGCCTAGCTCCTGTTGAAATCTCTGCTGCTTGGCCAACTCATCGTGCACTGCCGTAATTGTTCATGGACCTCGGCATGGAGGCCCCCCTTCTTTGGATAATGGTTGCTTTCGGAGCTCCCCGTGATCTCTTGTGCTGTGTCACCGACCCCTACTATGTAGGGTTCTTAGCTCCGGCTGGCTGGCCGAAGGCGGCTCGGACGTTGCGGATTATGGTGGCAGACCCTTCAGCTTCTGACTTGTGGCGGGAGATAGTTGCCGCTGCATCCTGCTCAACACTCTGCTTGTCCCGTGCCATAGTCTCTGTGGTGGTGATGAGGGAATCCACGCGAGCTCGCAAGTCAGCAAGGCCCTGCTTATCCTGTTGCCTCTCAAAGTGTGCCAAGCGAAGCCCTCTTCTAATTGCTGCACGCGGGTATCCATCTCTGCAATCCATTGCCTTTCCACTGCCAACTGTCTTTTGAGTACGTGGGACGCTGAGGATTGTATCTCTGCTGCCAGTTCTGCAATCCGGGTCCTGTTGCTCTCAATCTGTTCCTCCATTTGTTTCATGGCCCTCACCTGCGCCTGTGTCGGGCTGGAGCATCCTTCATCCATCTCCCGGGTCAACCTCATAGATTGGGCCTTCGCCCGGGCCTCCTTCCTCATGGAAGAGGTTTCTCCCTTGTCCTTGGCATCCGACCGGGGTCGTTTTCGCGGCGGTCCCTCCTCCTGGTTCTCCCAGGTGTGCCTGGGCTGAGGCTGGGGCTGGGGCTGGGGAGAGATTGTAACGGACCCATGGGATATCGCTTGAGTATAGTTCTAGTGGGAGAGATTGTAACGGACCCATGGGATACCGCTTGAGTAGATCTGCATGTCGGGTTTCCGAGACACCGGCATAAAATGGGTAGAAACGACTACTCATAAACGTCTAGACGGTTTTTCCCAGTTGGTTAAGGGCATGCCGGTTAGGAACGTAACGGACCCATGGGGACCATTCGAGTAGATCTAGGTGTCGTGTTCCCGAGACACCGGCATAAATGGGTAGAAGCGACTATTCATAAAATGTCTAGACAGTTTGCTCAGTTGGCTAAGGGCCTGTCTGTTAGGAACGTCACATTTGGTATCAGAGCATGTTGGATCTTTGGCTGTTGACATTGATTTACAAATTACAGAGACAATTGGAGATGGTGTCCTCAGGAGGAAGAAGAACATCTAAAGGCTTCGAAGTTAGCATGAAACTGATAAGGGAAGCAAATTTTTTACGATGTTGAGGGTAAAATTTTTTTATGGCATGTCCAGTAAGATGATTGGTAGAGTAAGTTGCCATACAATGAAGTTTTATGATGACCTATGTTGGCTCTGAGACTATAACGACCCATGAGGATATGCGTAAGATTTTAGAAGAGGAGATAGTAACGGTCCTGGGCACTTGATGGGCCAATATACTTTTTTTATATTTACTTGTGTATCATGCTTGACATGCATACAATATAGGCCTCATATAAGCAAGGGTTTTGCCTTTTATTAGAAAAAGATTTTTGAAGGTTGTGCTAATTAAAGAGGATACTTGGAAAAGCTTTTTGAAAGTTTTGAAGCTTTTTAAGAGCAAACTTTTGCATAGGAGAGAGAGTTTTTTGGGAAGCGAGTTTTTGCAGAGAAGGATTAGATTGGAGACACCGAGCATGTAAGGCCTTGGAGATCGCATGAAGATCAGCATCAAGTGTTTTCTTTCAGGTGAGTGGGGGTTTTCACTGATCTATTTGTAATTTCATAGGCTGTCATCAGATTCAAGCATGCTATTGGATTGAATTGAAAAGAGGATCAAAGGTTAAGTTTCCTATGACGTATTAGTATTTGTATGTAAGCTTTTGAGCTATGGTTGAGATACTTGAAAGGAAGTGAAGAAGCATGAATCTTGTGGGGAACATGCCGAATTTGGGCTGGATGTGGTTGAAATTGCAGGGAAAAGGCTGATTTGCGGTTGATTTGGTTGTGAATATGAACAATCGATGCCTTGAGAATCTTCTCGATGATACCGAATTTGGAATGATTTGCTTTTTGTTGGTTATATTTGCTCTTGTCTTATTTGTGTTTTTTTTCCATTGTCTTGTTAACACATTGATATTTAAGTGTAAATGAATCAACCCTTTTAATTTGGGATTATCCGGTATGACAAAAAACTTTTTTGGATTTTTTTTGTAGCTCGATTTTCTAAGGTTTTGGCCCCGGGGGGAGGGCTGCCGGTAAAACTTCCCGATTCACCAAAAATCGAGAAGGATTTGTTCGATATGGTTTTTTTTTTTGCAAAAATTTTCCCCTTCGAGCGTGGCGGTATGCATGTCACGGTTGCATTCCTATCATTCTATGCTGATGCAAATCGACCAGTTTGCAGTCCATAAGGCAGAGATATGGAGGCTTCGGTTTGGAGAAAGCTAGATGTAGATTCAGGCCGGAATGGAAGCATTATTGGATCGGAGAGGTTGAAGGATATGCCCGGACTGTTTGTTCTATATCCATTTAGGTTTTTGTTTTCTATTGAATTGGTTCTGTAAAAGTTGCATCTCCTGTTGTAACTATTTTGTGGAGTATATTTGTGTAGTTTGACAGCTTCATGAAGGTTGATCTTTGGTGTCAAATGTGTAATCTCTGCTCCTGGACTATAACTCTGCATATTTTGATTAGAAAAACATGTACTCTACATATTTTGATTAGAAAAACATGTATTGCAGCACGAATGGCATAGTAGGATAAGTTGTTTTTTGGGCAAGTAGAAGCCTTTACTTTAATCTTCTTTCAACTATGGGTTCGTAATCCACTTGGGTATTTGTTTTGTTTCAACAAGTTTGCTCCTTTTAAAAACTATTTTGATGTTATTAATAGCCCATAAGTTCCAGGGATAGGTTCAATACTGTTTGACGCTTTTTATCGGAATAATGATGAATTGAATGATCTGACACAAATTTTGCCGTATAAAACATAAAAAATCGGGCGAAAAACAATTCGGCGTCGAGAAAATTTTCGGCGTCAAATTAAAAACAACAAAAAACAAAAGCGTTTTGTTTTTTGAAAATATTTTTTTGGAAGCGTCTTTAAAAGCGAAGATTAAAAAGCGTCGCAAAATCTTTAAAACCAATTTTTTCAGCAGACGCGAAAAACAACTTATTTATCCACAGATAACCTCTATAATAATTTTTCGCGTCACGCGGTTTAGACAACTATGATATTTTATTTGAACGTCACGCGAAATAATTTGAACAGCGTGTTGGTATGCTTACGCAAAAAAATAATCTTCAAGCGACGCAATTTTTTTTTTTTGAAAATATTTTTCGCGAGACGCGGTTTAGTTGCTTTCGTCGTGCATCGTAAATTTTTTCTAAGCTGTTTTTTGCCCGATTTACTAAGCAAAAAAAATATTTGCGCCTAATTGTTTGGCCTCGTTTTGTGGCAATCGTTAATAGTATATATATAGAAAAAACGTGATTAGCCCTAGAATTCACCGAACGAGCGTGACCGCCAAAGTTGAGTCAAAATACTCCTTGGGAAACGGTTTGCCTTTGAGGTGTCGTTTTTTGAGTCACGAGCTCGACGTTGGATCTTTGGAACGTGAGTTTACTCCGGCCCCAGTGGTTTCCAGCTTTTGGGTTGGCATCCGCTTCCATAGAATATCCTATAGGGTCCCGTCTCAACCCCCTTGATTCTTTCAAGACGAACGCCGACGTAACATATGCATTGTGAGCTTGCTCCTTTGCATATATACGCCTTCCTTTAGTTCGTGTAATCAAGGAGTCGATTAAGAGACATTGTCACCGGTCCGAAAGCAATGGTGGCTACCGGTCATGCATCTACCGGAGGTGCAGCAGTGGGTCATGCATCTACCTCTAGAGGTGCGAGGATCGCGTGTGCGCGGGGGTGGCCACGGGACCGCAACTCGCGGCACATGGTCGCGGTGATCGGAGTTGCGGGTCGGAAAAGAGGCCCGTAATGGGAGTTTGTGAAAGAGTTTGGCGAAATGAGTGGGAATGTGTGTTTTGTGGATACACATCGGTAAATGGTTCGCGCAACAAGAATTCGAGCTCACATCTTACGTGAACGAGACGCCGGTGTCGCAACTTGTACCGTGATCTGCCGACTTGCGAAAGGATGCCATCGAGATTGTCTCGATGGATGGGATACGCAAAACTAAGAATAATATGAGAAAAAGACGAAGTTACTTAATACTCAAGAGCGGGGCGAGGCGCAAGCGCAGGCGAAGATAACTATACCACCCACGCTGGGGACAAAGATACCAATCGAGAGGGCGGACTAGGGTCAATAGGTATAAGCACGGGAGAACAGAGAATGATAGAGACAATTGAAATAGTGGAAAGATGCACTAAGCAACAGAGGGTTGATCATTGCTTAACATCGAGCAATTGAAGAAGACACAACCGAAGGTTGTAGAGGCATTTTATATGCCGGGCTGTCTCCACATATTCGAGCATAAAGCAATGAAAGAAGCCTTCCAAGAAGTTGCCAAAGCAGGACCGCTTTTAGACCGCCTTCATACAAGCATGCCAACAATAAAATGGTTGATGAAATACATGGAAAAATGGTTGAGAGGGTGGAGATGAAGTTGTGTCAGGACTGAAGCGCCACTTCATTAGTGACCGATGGTTGGAGCAATGTAAACAAGGACCATCTTATTAATTTCATGATCGTGGTATCCAGGGGGTGAAGTATTTTTGAAAACCGTGAGAAACCAAAACTCACCAAGTGACCGGAGATTGGATTTTTCAGAAAACAAAGGCCGGATAGAGAGTTTTGGACCAAGAGAATATTTCAAGTTGTAATGGATAACGCGTCTAATTGCAAGCTAGCGGGTCAATTCATCGGAGTCCAATTTCCGTGGTTGCATGCTACTAGTTGCCAATGCCATTGCCTGAACCTATTCTTTGAAGGACCTGGTTCTCACAAAGACACGTGGTTCAAAGATCCCATTCGTAAAGCGCCGCCGGGCTTGTAAAATTCATCACAAAGAAGCCGCAATTTATGCCATTTACAAGTCATTGCGCCGAAGAGCCTAGCACTCATGAATCCCGGCAAACTCGGTTTGGTTCCAATTATATCCGCCTTGAAAGAGTGCTGAAGTGTCGCGGATTGGATTATCTCAACCTTTAATCATACGAGTTTTTGATTGGGAAAGAAGGCAGAAAGGGAAAAATGCCGCCAAACACCGACAGCAAGCTGCTGCCCTTCGAGAAATGCTTGGGCGGGAGACATTTTGGAAAGGTGTAAAAAATGTTGTGAGGTGCATGCAACCTGTTTGTCATGCCATCAAAACCCTTGATTCTTCAAGGCAAGCTAATCGGAAAGGTCTGGAGGTGTTGGCACTCCATTCAATCCTTCCTAGAACGTGATGGTCCCAATGCGCCATTTGACAATGCTAAGCCAAGCAAAGACTACTCGTGAGACTTCAATGAACGATGGAAGAAGTCATACAATGATCTTCATGGCGCCGCAAGATGCCTTAGACCCACACAACCACGATATGGACCAGCATACGATAAAGAAGTGATGGGCTCGTTGAAGAAGGTTGCAAAAATGTTCTATCCCAACAGCTCGGACTACAAGCTTTTCATTGCCGAGTTAACTGAATACCAGAACCTGAGTGGAAGGTGGGCAGATGAAGAGCTTCACGACGCACTGGAGAGTCATAAGAAGGAACCAAATATGGAATCATATGCATGGTGGCAAGCCCATGGGCAAGTTTATCGATACCTTGCGAGGCAATTGCAATGACTATCCTCTCTTTGGTATCTTCCAATAGTGCAAGTGAGAGGAATTGGAGTGCCTATAAGTACATACACGTTGTCACCCCAATCGCTTGCTACATAAGAAGGCGCACAAACTTGTATACAACTTCTCAAACCGGGCGGCTATTGAATCAACAGCTGGTACATCCGCAATCGATAAGCTACGATTTCCTTTCATGGATGCAGATTCAAGTGGAAGAGGGGCCTTCAAGACATTGAGGACGAGATGCTTGCAATAAATGCCGCAAGCCATGTTGATGAAGACATTCAACGCACTCCACTTCGCTGATGACTAAGATGATATAGACCAAGCCATATTCTCGCATCGGATCACCGACGGCGAGGATACCGAGGAGTCCGATACGTAAAAAGGCCGTGTTCGAGCAATGCGCTTGATGACGGATCGGGCTTACGCGGATCCAACGGACTCACCTTTGGCGCTTTACCTTGACAAACAGAGAACGGGCTAGGAAAAACACGCCTCGAGGACGCTTTCACTAAAGGAAAGGGTCATCGGAGGTTGAACCTAGGTCCCCAAAGAAGAAGAGGATGGAACCGCAAATGATGAAATCGATGAAGAAGGCGGCGCCTAGAAAAATGATGTGATGAGTATCTTCACTGTTGTAATTGGTCTTGAGGATTTTCATACTATTGTAACCGGCCCCTCGCACTATTAATAAAAAAGAAGTTTTTGGTTATAATTTTTGTCACAAATGTTTCGTTAATGTATGATAGTTCTTTCTATGTTTCTTTCTATGTTTCTTTTTCATGTAACCGATAGTGTTCTCGAAAACCTTCGTTGGATCAGACCCGCCTCGACCTCCGTTGTTGCTTGCCTCTTCGCATGCGCTTTAATCTTGCCGATGAGAAGTAATCCACGCATGGAAGGGGCCAAAATGTTCTCGACCAGCCCTACCTTAACCGATCCATCGAAGGTTCACAAGGTACTTCTGGTACCCAAGTCGAATAACTTCGGTATGCCAAATTGGGCTTTGAATGTTATTCGACCTATAATTGCATTCTATTCCTCGGGTGGCACATGCTCAATACCCAAATGGGTTTGCATGGCATGTGCCACCCAAAGGAATGGAGGTACAAATTATAGGTCCGTGATGGCATCCAAATGGCGCATTTGGCATGCCATCGGCGCAAGGCAACCACGTAATCGCAAGCAACCACTAGGCTGATATCATCCGCCGCCACAATAAAAATAGAGTACTCAAAAACCTTGTTACCTACAATCCACCACCTTGCCAAAGGGGACGCCAGACTCTAATTTGAAGTCATAGTGATGCTCAAGGTTCTCCATCAATAAAGGAGGAGTTAGGATGTTCCATGATTTGGTGTCTAACAACCGCTATATAGATGGACAACACCCGTGCACCACTTTGGCTTGAAATTAGAGTGCGCCTCACCTCCGGACGCCATAGCAAGTTCAACCTCTAGAACGAACGATTTTTGCTCCGACCCCCATTGTGAGCCTCTTTGTGTAATATAACCTAGCAAAGTGACTAAGCTACATTGACAGAGAGACTACACAAGAGAGTCGAACAAAGCCCGCCTTTGTAGAGGAGGTAACAAGAATTTCGAGAAGTCTATATTGTTTGTAGCTTAACAATATCAAGCCCGGTGAGTTGACAACCATTCAAGAGGATCACGCCGTGCCGGGATGAAAGAGACTGAGTACAAGCATCGAGACTTCCTAAACCTTGCTTTCACCCCTCTTTGAACAATGGAACTTAGCATGTAAACTAAGCTACATTGCCCAAAGAGGAGGGGAAAGAAAGATTGGGAAGTCTCGATGCTTGAACTCATCAATCACTAACATCCAATTAACCCTCAAGGAGGTAACAAGAATTTCGGAGAAGTCTATATTGTTTGCCATGGAGAATATAAAGCCCGTGACCCGACAACCATTCAAGAGGGTTGTTGCGCTCTTGGCTTACTCCTTTTCGAAGTTTCTCTTGACGATCTAACCCGCCACCGAGTGAGCGATGTCATCCTAGGGGCAAATTAGATACATCAAACAAAAACGAAAAGAGACTAAGCCGTGGAGAGCAAAGTTGGAAGTCTCGAGAAGTCTCGAGAAAGAGAGGAGGGGTGAGCGAAGTTGGAAGTCTCGAAAGTAGGAAGTCCACTAATCCTAATTGGCATCTGTCCCTAATTAGGATGTTCAAAAATCACTAACATACTTACTTTACTTAACTACAACACAAACAACTCAATGCGGCCGGCAACCCCCAAAATGTTATGTAGACACTTCGGTATGCCAAATTGGGCTTTGAATGTTATTCGACCTATAATTGCATTTATTCCTCTGGGTGGCACATGCGCTGAATACCCAAATGGGTTTGCATGGCATGTGCCACCCAAAGGAATGGAGGTACAAATTATAGGTCCCGATGGCATCCAAATGCCGATTTGGCGTACCAAAGTTAACGTGACGCGTCCTCCAATTTCAAGTCATAGTGATGCTCAAGGTTCTCCATCAATAGAAGGAGTTAGGATGTTCCATGATTTGGTGCCTAATGCCCACTATATAGATGGACAACGCCTGTGCACCACTTTGGCTTGAAATTAGAGTGCGCCTCACCCGACGCCCGAGACTGGGTCGTGCATCGAGCGTCCCCCCTTTCTTTCCCCGGCTCTTTGGACAATGGAACTTAGCATGTAAACTAAGCTACATTGCCCAAAGAGCCGGGGAAAGAAAAAAACGGGAAGTCTCGATGCTTGAATTCAGGAGTCAAAGCTTGCTTCAATCACTAACATCTAATGAACCCACAGAATCGCAAGCAACCACTAGGCCTTATATCCTCCGTGGCCACAATAAAAATAGAGTACTCAAAAACCTTGTAACCTCCTCTAGAACGAACGATTTCTGCTCCGACCCCCATTTTGCGCTGCCTTTGTGTAATATAACCTAGCAAAGTATCTAAGATACATTGACACGTAGACACTAAAAGAGAGTGAGAGCAAAGCTCGCTTCCTTCTAAAGGAGGTAACAAGAATTTCGAGAAGTCTATATTGTTTGCCATGGAGAATATAAGGCCTGGTGACCTGACAACCATTCAAGAGGGTTGCGTGTGCAGATGTTTTGACTCACTCACCATCCAACCATGACCATCCAAGAGGGTGCCTTTGGCTTACTCCTTTTGAAGTTTCTGCTTAACGTATCTAATTCGCCACCTGAGTGAGCGATGTCATCCTAGGGGGCAAATTAGATACGATAAACAGGAAACGAAGGAGACTCAGCAAAGTGGTGAGCCGTGGTGAGCAAAGAGGACAAACAAAAGAGACTAAGCCAGATAAAAGAGATTGGGAAGTCTCAATGCCTTTACTCGTCAAACGTAAAACTTAAAGAGCGATTTGGAAGTCTCGATGCTTTTACTATGAGCACTACTCGATCCTTTGATAACATCATTACACCTTGTTTGAAATAACGCCATTATACCCGCCATTCACAAAATGATACAGTCAAAATTTGGCATGTCTAAAAATGTAATATCTCATTTTCATTGGTCATTTGGATCAATATAATCACCCCAAGGCCCTCGAGGTGGTGGTAAGAACTGGTTAATAATGTCCGGGCATCGCTCTCCTTCACGCGGCTCCTCCACCCTCCACAATTCCATCTCGCAAAGGTTTGAAAAGTGTGCATCCGCCCATCCCTCCCGCGCGAGCGGTCAAATGTGGCAACGCCGGCATGCGACCTTGCATATTAAATATGGCATATTGTAACTCGGGGAAAAATCCATCCGCCTTGCAAGGTTGGACGTAAGCGGCTTTGCAACATCCAATCAAGAACACATCGCATGTGCATACGATGCCCACACCCTAGAGTGTACCAGCCCACCCTCGCGTGGGGTTGTCACCACAAAATTGGCAATGTCTGTAATCAACAACCTTTAGCTCTTCCCAATCGACTCTCATACAAATACCGCTGAGGGAGATAGGATATCGACCTCTCAAGTCACCCTAAAAGGGTCGAGTCTAACGATCTGGTCAAATTGCGCAAGTGCTCGTTGTTTTTCTAAGGACCGTTGCCTCCCTCGTTTAATGCCGCTAGTTGCCGTTTAGCGCCCTCTAATTCAGCCGCCATCTTGTCATACCCATCGGCACGGGTCCTTCAAGCGAATATTCTCTTCGAGAAAGTGTTAGGTTCGACTTCTCTCATTCTCTAGTTGGGCAGGAATATCCACAAGGTCATTCACGGCTCCACCGCGGCCCCCCCCTGCCACCTCAAAAGTTGGATAGCCAAAGAACAAGGTATGTAATGGTGATGGGCTCACCATGTGGCCCACTCTCGCTATCTTCCAATAGCTTGACCCTCTTCGTGGCCGCCACTACCGCTTCCTTGCCTCCATTTCCTACTCCCATAATTTACGGGCACTTCCTTCACAAGCTCGTAGTATACTTTGTCGCCAAAAAACTCTTACTAAACTCGGATTTGTGGGGTAAATGTCCCTTCACTTGGACATGACGCCGACCGCTTTTTGCTCGAACCACAAAGATTCTTGCACTCGTGAGCCTTATACTTACCCCGCCTACTAGGCCACTCACTTTCAAACTCATTCTTGTCCAAATTTGTGATTACATCGTCGTAGTCCGCTCCACTTGGACAATAGCCGTGCCCCCGCCCGCCAGCCTACATTATGCACCCTCGTGATGGTGCAATTATCCCTCTTTGAAACTTCATCCATCGCCGACGCAACCTTTCTTAACTCGCTGCGGCGAAAACTCATTCGCCCTTGCATGTGCCGCCGCTCTCTCCATTTGCCGAAAGCAAATGACATCTCAAGCTCGTTTCTCCAACCCTTCATGCCAAGGAGATCGAGTAGAGGGGGTCCTCAAATTAGAGGGAACCCAAAAATCCATGCTGATCCGCTGCTCGACGACGCACCCACATTCCGTGGGTCGATTCAATTCTTCGGCCCCGCTCGTGGGACATAATTTGGACCGCTGACTTCTATAGGTGCACCGGACCGACTTGTATAGGTGTGTTTTGACTTCTTGTCTTTATAATGTTCGATAGTCGCGACATATAAAAAGCATAGAATAAATAACACAAAAACACACTAAAAAGGAAAACTAAGCTACACAACACACATAGACAATAATCTTTCAAATAGCATCGATAAGTGTTTAATGAATTTAGTTGGAATATTATGTAATACAAGGATGTTTGAATGTAAGTGAATATGCACGCTTAGGCGTGACTAGGACCAGCTTGGTCTAATGCATCGCCGCCACCTCGCCAAGTTGAAGAATCCAACTGATTCCAATTGTGGCCTCGCACGGAATTGGAGAGCAATGAAAATCGCCCCCGATTGTGTCAAGTAGTCGGGCCATATCAAATTTTCGTGTTTTGTCCCTCATTGGCGACTCAACGCAATGTTTCAAATAGTCGCACATTCTCCGATGCTTGCCTTGCTGCTCCAAGTTTCCTATTGACTCCATGTAGGAGTGCTTACTAGCAAAGTCGCCTAAGTAGTAGACAATGTACGCTGCCCGTGTAAATCAAAGTCAACCCTTGCGTGCACCGCCTTCGAGCCACTACCAAAAAAAGATCATCATGCATATATGGATGCCTGGCCCTTTCCATCTCAATTCTTTTCTTACCTTCGCCATCCATACCCTTGTAATGCCATCGCTTTTACCTCCACCGCCTCGTGGATCAACCCGATTCACCCCAATCACAAATGCCAATGTATACGTACTGAGGATTAATACATCCCTTCTCCTTTCCATAATCAAAATGGAGCAATATATTGCCCGGATGCAAGTCCATATGCAAATATCTTTCTTGATGGAGCTTTTGTGAGTCCGCCATGTAATGACATTGCTAAGTCCCCAACCCTAGATGCAACAAATAATTCTTTTCTTTCTCAAGGCTCCTCAAGCAGCCTCAAGTCCGTCTCAACTCGGGGACAGCTCCCAACTTCTTAAATGCAAGCTCAAGAAAGGCATTGGACCCATGACTTGTGAAGAAGGTTGCCAACTAACCTCCATTCCAAAATGGGAAAATTAAGCCTTGTCTTTCTAGGCGGTTGTGCTACCAATGCAAACAGATGATACACCCATGCCTAACTTGCATTCCCCGACTCCCTCATGTTCTTCAAAGATAGCTTCCACTAACTTATTGGGTTCTCAGACTAGACTGAAAATTATTATGTTGAAGTTTTACACAATAAGGTTCATCCTTAATAAAACTAGACCCTAAAATATTGCACTTGTACATCGCGCCATATGAACCGTAACCAATTGTTGTCCTGCTTATTATTTGTGATGAGTCTACCATGGCAAACCAAGTAGTCTTAGCATCCGCTCTTCTACGAGCTTCCCACTCCCCTATCCTGCCTCACCAGACGTTTAGCTTTTATGGTTTGTGCCAACACTTTCTTAACAAGATGGGGGTTGATGGGCTTCTTTCTTCAATTTTCTGTTGGTCCATGCCGCATTCCATGTGTTTGGCTTTTTCTTTCAGCTCTAGCCTCAAGCGATGACTACTCAAATTTGCAACTTCGCGGATCATATTGCCGGTAGTGCGGCTGATATTACCCACTATCCATGTATACCTCTCTTGCTCACTCTTTGCAGGCTCTAGCTCCATCATTCGAAGCTTAAAAGCCCTCTCGGCATCTTTTACCAGCCCTGCATGGTAGTCTAGCCATCCTTCCTCGGCGCCGGTAATCAATTCCAAATCTTGAGTGAGGCATTGCATAGCCGATTACACAACCAGTTCATAAAATCTGGTCTCAAAGTAGACCATGCTTGTTGTGGTCTACTTCTTTTTTCTACGCCGGGCAAATCTTTGCGAAGATGACTCAAAGTTGCAGCTCAGAGTCTGTGGTTTGAGACGCTTTGGCTCTATCCGAGACACTAATGCCACATTTGGTTGCAAGTTAACTTCCGCTCTCTCTTGAAGTCATATCGCTTGTTTTAAAGGATTGTCTAGCGACTAGCAAAATGCGATCAAGGCGATAATACACAACCGACAACAAAGAACACCTACAAGTCAAGCAAAGATAAAACTTTGAATTTAGTGCTTAGCACATGAGGGTAAATCAACTCACTCTAACCAAAACAAAACGCTAATTTTACGCTTCCTATTCCTACACTAAGACCCTAACATGAGTATGTATGTGCAAGGCCAATTATAGGGTAACAAATAAAAGGACCAAAACACGATTTATGATCTATAGCCCAGCCCATCGCCAAAATGCAAGGCTAGCAAGTTTTAAATGCATTGCACTTGTCCCCGTGTCATGCTTTTTTTTCAAAAGACGAGACCAATCGAATGCTTATCAAAACATACGCCAGTTCCTATATTAGTGTCGGACTTTCATCAACAACACCATCAGGAACTAGGGTGTGAATTAATAAAACATTCTTCTAACCCTTAATAAAAGTACAACGCACACCTTTCGACACCGCGTGACCAAGGCCAACAACGGCGTCAGGCGAGGGTTATACTCCTAATAAAGGATGACCCTAGTTGCCTTAAGCTTCAGCAGTGCCACCCACCCTCGGCATGGCGCAAATAAATGCGGCAATACCAGGCAAGGGGCATGCCTATGCTCTTAGCAACACGCGACCCTAAAAAAGCCCTCTCAGTTGTCGTTTAAGGGAAGGCAACCAATTTCTTTTCTTCTTTGGTTTTCTTTTTTTTTACTTTACTCTTGAATTATTATTTGCTTAAATTGTTATTATTATTTTTTTTTTCTAAAATAGGCCAAGCTCAGCCCACAGAACAAGGCACTCACCATCGTTACGCCCCTTACACAGGGGGGCAACAGGCGGGGGCCTAACTGCGGACCTAACCTGGCCTACCTATCAAAAAACAACAAAAAAAACCTAAAAACTAAGAAAAACAAAAAAAAAAAGGTTTTGGGTGGCAAATTGCAAGGTTGGGCGCAGCAAATTACCTTTTGGCGGTATAAAAACTGAATCCGCTACCAAGAAATATAAAAAAATTTCGCGACGCCGAAAACTTGATTCAGCGTCACAGACGCTGAAAACTTTTTCAGCGTCTGTGAACGCGTGAAAAATCGCAGGCGTCGAACATCGCCCCGGTTTCGCGTGACGCCGAAAGCTGCTTAAAGCCGCGTCGTGAAAAAACTTCGCGTCTGGCGCTGAATCAAGTTTTTCGGCGTCGAAAAGTCAGGTCTGTACTTTTGCGACGCAAAAAGTCGATATTCAGACGCTGGTTTTTTCACAGACGCTTTTCGAATCTTTGGCGTCAGACGCGAAATTTTTTTTTTTTTTCCTACGGGAGAGGTTTTATATCGTTAAATACGTATTTTATTAAAAAATACGTATTTTTTGACTTTATACGTCAGGAATTTTAATTTTGTACGTATAGAACCTATCCCTGATAAGTTCAGACCAATGTGAAGGAGTCAGACTGCCATCCTCACTTTAGCATAGCGATCATGTCCAGGAATTTATTAATTTAAGTCATTTGCATTGATGTGCATCCTTAAGATAAAACTCTGCTTGCTCTTGATTTACTTAGGTTAGTGAAGATGTGTATTCTGCTGCAACTTTTTCTCCCGTATCCTGAGACTTTATGGATATGTTTCTATGTGGCCACGACTATTTGTCCACTGTGTTGGCTTATATTAGCGCTTATGCATTTTCAGATAACATTGAATTAGTATGACATAGCTTTTTTTTGTTATTTCAAACAACCTATTACTCTTGCAGGTCATTGGAATAAGGAGTACATGTGTTGAAGAGGCAGGTTTGGGTTCTCATTGACACCCATTCAAGTGGAGCTGCATATTCATGTGAGTCCCTTAGAAATTTATGTCAATGCGATTTTTTGACAAAATCCCATTATGTCAATGCTATCTTTTGTATGGTGTTTTCTCTGTTTTAGTCGCCGGAATCCACCTGAAAGTCCCGGCCCTCTATGGCGACCCCTGACAGCATGCATGTGTTGAAGAAAAGAGCCCGCAATTTGGATACCTCGTCCCCATCAGAGCAGGTATCACAGGCTGAGGCAATGGGGTTTGGCCAGAACGGCCGGTTCCCCGTGCTGCGGGCAAGCTTGGAGGCATCACGGGACCATCTGCCAGGGGCTGCGCTCAAGAAGCAGCTCCTCCAACAGAAGGAGCGAATTTCCCTTGTGGAAGTTCGGCTCGGGTATTATGATTGCAGGGGAGCCCAAAAGGCTAATGACCAGATAAGAGGGGAGATACAAACAACAACGCAGCTAGTCATGGAGACGGGGCACCGCTTGGATAAGGTCCACCAGCAGTGGATGGAAGACATGGCGCAAGCACGGGCTGACATGAAGGGGTTCCGCGAATGATTGTACAAGTCACAAGCATGGCTGGTGGGATAGATGCTAAGGAAAAGGATGTGGAAGTGGTGCGGGCAGCTCTCAATTCCTTGATGAAGCAAAGGCAGATAGGCAGGAGATGTCAGGAAGATGCTCACATATAGAGAACCATATGGCCCACTTACAGCAAGAGATGCAGGACCTCCGAATGGAGGTGCAACGAGTCCGGAGTGCACCATAGTCGTCTGCACCAGCACCCCCCATACCAGAGGCCGAGGTGGCTCGAGGGGAATCGCGGTGCCGTGAGGAGCAAGACATCCGTGCACGCCGCCTCAACCTTATTGTCTTGCGGGGATTGCCGGAGGAGCAAGGCGAGGATTTGCTGTAGGTAAGCTTACCACCCGGTACTTGCAAAGCTCCACTGAGTATTTGGTTATCAAGAGTCCAATCAGGGTCGGAGGACCGAGCATGAGACCTCGGCTAGTTAAGTTTGCAGTCTTGGATTGGGAGGCAAAATCTTTGTTGTTGCACCGCACCAGTCGCTTGAAAGGTACGTCCATATACCTGGATCTGGATCTCACGCCACTGCAACAACGGGAAAGAAGCCAAGAGTTGGTCAAGATAAGAGAGATTCGACAAGCTGGAGGGGCTGCTGGTTTGGTTAATGGCAAGATGAAGGTATATGTGCCTCCTCGTCAGACAGTTGCGGAGGCAGCACTCCCACGAACAGCTGCGTCGCAGGGGCAGAGCGGTCCAGGGGCATCAGGCCAGGCAGGCCAGGGAGAGGGCGGATTGAGGCCTTCCACAACTGCAGCACATCCATCAGGGTCCCATCAGCAGGCTGCCCAAGTTATTCCAACCACAACATCGTCCTCGGGCACTTTCGGATGGGTCCACGACCGCAAAAGATAGGGAAAGTGTCTTCGCATTGTTTCGGAATTGTAGGGGCTTCCCCGTGGCGTAAGGGCGGTGGCTTGAATGGGATCGCGGCAGACATGGACATCGCCTTCCTCCGCAGGAGACATGGGAGTATGAAGGGCATCGATTGCCATACATTCGAGGATATCGCAGATTTCTCACTTGCTAATGGCGCCATGGCGACGCTGGTACAAAGTGGAGTGGCTTTGCTACTTTAGGGGACGCCTTTAGCATGCAAGATCAACACTTCAGAAGTTTGATGCATTTAACCGCTACATGTGGGTAATGGTATTAGAGTCCGGTCATGTCCCATTGTTTCTTGCTAGTCGCTACATTCCCCATGCAGGGCTCTAAGTTCTACCAGTACATGATGCGAACCACGGATGTCCGGATGCCGTATAGGGAAGCGTATGATGACATAGACCGCTATAGACAAGCGAGGGGACAGGTGTTTTTGCTAGGAGATTTCAATGCTCAGACGGCGCGTAGCTTGCGGTCGGTGACCTTCAAGGTGACGCTTAATGTTGATCCGCTTTGGCTTGAGAGCGGCCGCTATTCAAAGATACACGGCACTCCCCGGGATATGGTGGCTAGACCATTTGGCGTGCATCCTGGTCCAGCTCTGCCGGTTTTTGACATGGTAATTGTAATGGTATGCAGCGATGGCCACACTCAGGGGGTGTTACTTGCAGGAGTGATAGGCAGGATGGGGGAGTTAGTGTGTTGGATTACCTTGAGCACTCAATAGTGGAGACACCGCAAAGGGGGCGTGGAGGGTTACCATACATCCCACGCTATCGGGCGAGGGACAAAGATGAATCTGTGTTGGTGCGGGGAGTTCTGTGGGTTTGATAGCTTTACGCGACTTGCAAAGACAGGTGTGCATGGCTGGTGAGGGCGCTGCTTGCAGCGGCTGGGGCTTCCTTTGTAGTGAAGGGCCCTCCAAGGAGGGACACCGCGCATTTTCCTGAGAACCCGTGGTTTGATGCTGATTGCAAGGCTCTAAAGAGCCAGCTGCGCTTGGTCATAGATCCACAGTTGCGGCCATAGGCCCTGCAAGACTATAAGCTCTTCCTAAAAGCCAAGAAGGGGAGCGTAAGGTGTTATACCAGAAGCGCCAGGTGGCTGGTAATGTAAGTGTGGAGCAATGGATGCACCACTTGCAGGAGTTATATGGACCCCCAAAAGCTAATGCTAGGGTCCCGGATCAAGTAGGAGAAGTGCTGCAGCTCACGCGGGAGGATGTCCAGCAGGGTCTCAGGCATCCGGCAAATGGCAAGGCAAAAGGATTTCTGGGGGCCGCAGGCGAAGCTGTTGAAATGGGGTGGCCCATCCGTGGTAGGGCCCCCGGCGGTGATCATTAACCGGGCTCGGCGAGGGGCTCCCGGGAGTTGATGGTTAGTAAGGTTGTTCACATGCATAAAGCTGGTAATACGGATGAGCCGGCCGAATTACGGATGATTATGGTAAGCTTCGCTGTTTGCAAAGCTCCCTGGCGGGGTGGTGGAGAAGAAACTCACTAAGTGGGCGAGGAGGGGGGTGCGAGCAATTGGCCAGCGGGCTTTCGCCCCACTCACTCCCGACCCGACCATATCTTCACTTTGAGAGTGTTGATGGAGGCAAGCCGAATCGTGATGAGACTTGTATTCTTTGCTTTGTAGATTTTAAGAAGGCGATATGATAATCGTCCCCGAGACATCTTTGTGGCGGAGGTTGCAAGACTTTGCGAAGTTCCACAGGAGTTGCGGGAATGGGGTGCACCAGCTTTATGATGGGATTCATCTTTGACCGCCTTATGAAGATCGGGTAGCTAGCACTATGGGAGTTAAGCAAGGCTGCCCGTTGTCTCCAACACTTTTGGGTTGTACATTGATAGCTTGGAGATGTGGATGCAGCACCATGGGGAGCCGGTGCAATTATCCGAGGCGACCTCGTGAGCCGATTACTATATCGCGGATGATGTAGCTTTGCTAGCCCACACACGGCCAGCGGTATGCAGCGGCATTTGGATGCCCTCGGTTGGGTTCGTGGGGCAACGGAATGATGATGAACTTGCACAAAACTAAGCTTCTCGCGATCTGTCCGCGCAACACCCTATCCCAGAAAGTTATATTACGGGGGTGAGAAAGTGGAGATGGTGCGGAGCTTCAAGTATCCGGGAATTGATTTCACTATTAACATCTTTGTGGGATGAGTGTGTGGAGAGGGAGAGCCGCGCGGTGTTGGAAGGCTTTATATGCGTGCAAAGCGCGTGTTGCCGGATAGATCTCGCGGATCGGGCGAGGAGAGCACACACTGTTTAGGGCTTTGGTCGAGCGGTGCTGCTATATGGGGTGGAGGTTTGGGGCCAGAAGTTAGCAAAACACGTGGGATAGGTTGGAAAGGGTGTAAAGCTTTCTTGACATATAGCTTGGGAGTGAAGGACACCGCACTGTATCAGATTTTGTTGTATGAGACGGGGTTTTGGCCTTTACAAAGATTACGCTATCTTGCAGCATCTTACTTGCTTCCATAAGGAGGATGGGATGGATGAGCATCGCTTGCCCCCACAAGCCGTGTTGTTAACGCAGGGGCCCCAGTGAAGAGGGTATGGCACGAAAGTAATCGTAAAGGGATGGTTTAGGAGGTGGTCTATGGATTACCAACGGATGGTGGCAACCGCGCATTCGATGCTGCGAATGGGCAATTGGATGCGGGCTATTTGCCACCCCGTGGGATGCCTCTACTCTTGCAAAGCCCAAAGACGAGCACTATCACGCCAGATTAATCCCATCCTTGAGCATGGACCCCATCCGGTTTTGAAAGCACACATCTCACGTGCGTAAAGCGGAGAGCTATTGCTGCCATAAGGACGGGTTCCCATTACCTCGAATTGAAATAGGTCTTTGGGGGTGAATGGGTGCACGGGATCCCCCGGGGAGGAGAGGATATGTCGGTGTTGTGAGATACACGTGATAGAGGATGAGCACCATACCCTCAGCGGTGCCCAAAGATATGCCCATGTCAGCGGTGTACACCGATCTTAGATGCTCGACACACGCTACATCCGCAGTTACTTTCGATCACCTATGGTAGCCTTGACCGGGAGCTTACATCCCGCAGATTTGGCCGTCCGGACTTGCTCTTCGGGGGCATGGTATTTGAGAGCCTACTGTTAGGGTTTTTCCTCCCAAGTGGGGGTTTTTTCATCGGCCGGTAGTAGGGTTCTACTGTACAGTTACATTGTTTGTTTTTCGTGTTGGGGTTTTTGGCTTTTTTGCCTGTTCTCTGCATGTACCGTCTCATAGGCCTCTGGCCTCCGTGGACGTTAAAATAAACTTCCTTCCTTCCTTCCTTCCTTTTGACAAAAGCAAATGTTTAAGAAGTGTTCTTCTCTAACTAAGTAACTTGGCATGAATCTATGGTGATTGAGCAAATATTATGAGATCAATCTCTTATGCTTATCTACAAGTAATGGCAGCATTCATCCCAGGTAATGCTGTTATTTTGGCCTTCCCTAAGTCTGAGGTAGAATATGAGCTATACATCGCAGATCTCATAAGGAACATCTGTTAATTCCTTGCTTTATTTGAATATCTTTCTCCAAAAAATATCATCTCAACTTCCTCTTCATTGTGCTAAAGCTCAACATTCCCAGAGTTGCATGAATCTTGCAGTGGGATTGGATACAAAGCATATCGGGAAAAGATGCACATGGATAGTACATTTCGTCTGCCATCTAAAATTCATGCATACAGATTTATACAAAACAGGCAAAGGACATCTTCCCAAGTACTCCGTTCTCATTTTCATGTTATCCTCTGTCAAAGCTTTTAACATTGCTTATTCTCCTCCCAATTGGTAGTGAAGATCATTCTCATATTACTCTCTATCAAAGTTGTTAAGGTGTTTTCTCCTTCCAATTGGTAGTGAAGATCCCTTCAAATCGATCTTTAATACTGGAATGTGCCTACAGTTCATGCTCAAGGTTTTCAAGGTTATTTTCTTTCACCACAGCATGGTTGCTTAGGTTTATGTGCTGTTGGGATTTGCAATGATGATCATGAGTTCAGAAACAAGAATATCAACATTATTCTTTATTTTCTTTATTTGGGTCATAGATAAATAGAGGATTTATCTTAGTAAATGCATCCTCTACAGCCTTCATTGGCATTAGATTTGAGCAGGACAGACCCTTGAAGTCTTTGGATTTGGCATTTAGGCATGCAAATATATTCTCAAGAAAGTATATATTGACTATAGAAGCCTCTATAGGAATGTTCTGAGTTGTCCTCCTTATTGGAATAGAACGACGATGTTTGAAGGTATGTTCATTCTTTTGTAATGTGCTAAATGGTAATCATGTTTAGCATTTTAAATTATCACCTGCAGATCTTGATGTTTAAACCAAGAATGGGCACATTCATGCCCATGGTTTTAATGCTCTAAGGATGATGGGATATTGCTGTCTATGCAAATTTATTTGCACGTGAGCTACTGCATTAATGCATTGCATCGTAGGAATGCAAATCAGAAAGTTGCCCATGGTATCATTGTGACAAGAATCTATCTACAGAGATTCACTTGCATTAACTTATATGTTGTGGTAGATACAACTTATCTGTCCACGAACATACAAAGAGCTTTTTTGTAACATTGCAACAGGTATAACAACTTATTCTTTCATCTGTTTGATGGCGCTAATTTAAGTTATCATGTCTTTCTAGGAGTTTTGAAGAGCAAGGTGAATTGAAAAGCTCATACTTAAGAGTTGGTAGAGGCAGAAAAGGCATGTTGATGTGGCTGAACTAGAAAAGGATCCCCAATTTTCTTTTCCCATACATAAAGCCAATGCGGCCACTTGATAAATGCCAAGTGGTTGTTGACATGTTGAACCCCCTCATGGCCAAATAATGTCTTCATGCTAGAATAGCAACTTCATAAAATGCCAAATGGGTACCCTCTAATGTGATGTCAACACGCAGAATATGATTGGCCTCCTGTTTAAAAGATATAATCTGTATTACATATTGAAAATATCTTCTCAGATACAACTTATGTTGTGTTTCCAGAGGGGGGCTTGTAACCTAGAATAACGCAAAAATCACAAGTGCCCTGTAAGTATAACAGAAGTCACACACTTCTACTGCTCATTACATTACTTTTAATAAACTTCTAATATATTGGCAGGTTTTGATCTATTATGTACTCATAATGGTCAGACAAATGAAACATTCCTAGGGCGTTTAACACTTGAAAATCAAACGGAGAAATAATTGAGACTAAAATCTATTGTTTAAATTTGATTTTCTTGATTATCCAGAAATTTTTTGGATTTTCATTTACGGATGATTTCCTAAGGTTTTAACTGCCGAAAAAATTTCCAGTATTCCAAAAATCGAGTTTGTGCCTTTTTGCAACAAAGAGGGACTCGGGTTACTCCACGCGGAACTCGTCTGCATTCGCGACGCAGGGGCCATCAGTGCGGAGTGACCCGAGTGTATCAATTTTGACCTAAAAAGTCAATTTCAAAGAAAAATAACAAGAAGATTTTGATTATATTAATAATAGCTTTAAACTTGTCTCCATATCTTTAGAAACCAAAAAGGCATAGATTCTTTGTTTTTCGTGCGTGCCCTCTTGAAGATGGATGGATGGATGGATGGATGGAATTTTTATCTCCACTGGAACCCAAGGGGATTATGGGACGGGTACATGCAAATGGCGAATGCCCGAACAGGGGACTAAGCCCCATCACCAAACACAACTAAATATAAGATAAAAATAAATAAACACAAAATAACAAAAAAGGGCAAAGGTTGGAGATAGGAAAGCGGTGGTCTTATTTAAGGTGGAGTGCCAAGGGGTGAAATTCTGACCTATTTTACGATAATAACATGTCATGAGAATTTTCCACTTCATACCCACATGTACACTTCTTTTTGCCCAATACATATGTTTAGCATTGTAAACCATTTAATATTTCCTAGTATAAAACAAATATGTAGCATAATAACAGGGGGTTTTCTTTGTGTTTTTGTACACTTTTCACTAAGGTTTTCCTATGATTTCGTGATGTATTCAAATGGATGTACTAATGCGTACATCTAGAGTGCACCATTTCTGAGCCATTGATTTTAGACTTTTTTTTTTTCAATGGTCAACAACCAATGGCTCACAACAAAAGCCCTTTTTTTGTGTGTGTGGTGCATAATGGGCACATGAAGGGCCATTGATTTTAGCCTTTTTTTTCAATGGTCAACAACCAATGGCTCACAACAAAAGCCCATAATGGGCACACGAAGGGTTTGAAGGGCGCATGTAGTGCAGTTTCCCCGCCGGCAACACATTTCTTATCATAACTTTTGATCTAGAGCTCTGTTTGAGATGATTTTTATTGCGTTGGAAAGCTCTCTCCGAAATCTTTTTGATAGTGTATGATATGGATATGTTTGGTTAAGTTATCTATGCTAAAACAGCAATTTTTCGGCCGGGTTTGGTAGGCTTTCACATCCTACCAGCTGATTAATACAGGATTGCGCTATTGGATATTGTTTTATGGCTCATTCCGAATGAAGCTTGCAAAAAATTACCATGCATTTTTAGATTTTGAGACAGTTATTAAGCAAATTCCAAGGCTTCTAGATCCTTGTGCTAACAAGAAGAAAAGTTTCCCACTTTGGTTTCTCACCACAAGAATCCATGGAGGCCAAAGGCTGCTGTTAAATTCTAGTTGAAAAATGTTTGTGTATGGGTGTTGCAAATTTTATGACTTTTAGAATAATGGGATCAATCTGCTCTATCTTTATGGTAACTTTTACTTATGTTCTATTTGTTTTATTGTGATCAAATTCAAAAGCTACAGGTGATGAAAGCCTCAAATGGAATTCTAGTTTTTTTCTGGTTTGAATTCTAATGCAACACAAACCATTAACATCCAACATATAAAAATTAAATCCCCCAACACATAACAATCATTGACATTAACAACCAACACGTAACTACCATTGACATTAATTAACACAACCATTGGGTCTAACACATTTAAATTAAAATCCCCCTTAAACCCCCTTTGGTTTGGGTGCATATTCACATGGGGGGTGACGTAGGGCAGCGAGAGCCCTCATAATTGTATTTTGCACGTACGAAATCAACACCATATAGTATTCCGCTTGAAATCTTATAGTATTTTGTGAATCTTGTTATACAGTATAGCAAATTTTGTACTTGCATACCCCACAAACGAGGAACTTTACCTACGGTGTAGATTAAGGAATAAGGGGTGAATATGCCTATCCAACAGCTCTCGTTGGCCGGAGTCACAATAACAGGGGGTTGTTTTTGTATTTTTATACTTTTTTCCCTAAGGTTTTTATATGATTTGGTGGTGTAATCTCGTGGATGTACTAATGCGTACATCTAGAGTGCGCATACAGTTTCATGTTTTTTTAGTGGCAATTGCCAATGGTTTGACCCATGCCAAAAAAAAAAAAACCCCAAAAAAAAAAAAAAAAAACAAAATCTAGAGGCATGCAGGGCTCGATAGCTTAACTTTAGGGTTGATTTTCGCTTGGTCGGTCGGAAGGCATGGAAGGCATCTAGGCTTCCTCGATTTGCAGTCATCCAAATCGGCCAGAGTTATAGTTTTGCCAGAGTTATAGTTCAAGATGCAAGTTGCAGATTCCATTTCTAGCATTAGTTCTGATTCACAAAAGCTCTCAAACATTAGTTCTTGGGCGAGATTGAGAGCTCTGTTCTATCATCTTTTTGATCCGTGCGCGAGAATATCGCCCTGCGAGTATGTTTTAACAAAAGTGCAATCCAATTTGCTGCCGAAGAGGCCGAGCTCATATTTTCTGAAGAATCATTAAATTCTGAACTTCTTGATTTCTTTGCCGTGGGAAGAATTTGGGCTGCATTTTTTCGCCGGTGTTCGGTTTGCGGTATGTCTTTTTCTCGCAATTCTAGACCGTATTTCATGTTTTTGACAATCGGGTTCTTTTAAAATGGTCATACGACGTATGCGTGCTTGCAAATCCACCTACTGAGGAAGGAGAGAGAAGAGCAAGATCGGCAAATTGTTTTCTTTTGGTAATAGGCAAAAAATGCCCCCGATTTGGGATTGTCATATATCTGGATATTGCCGTCGATGCACAAATGTCTCTAAGGTCGCAAAGCATTCAAGTAGGCTACAAATTCTGCGCATACCGGACCGCTATAAAAAGCGGGCACCATGAAAATCCCCTGTATTCCTTGTACAAAGTCACCGATTCCATGTGGGTGATGGCTATATTAATGATTTCCCAAAACGTATTGAGAACTAAAGTCCGCTGCCAAGCTTGTTGCATTTAATCCTTTGCCATCTAGTTTTCCAAAAAGAGCTTCAGATCTCAACATTTGGATTCCTGAGATTACAAGATCGAGAATGGACCAAAAGCCTCCTAGTTTGGGAACAGAAATACTACTCCATCCAGCTCCTTCCCCTTCCAATATGCCCAGATCTGTGATTATCAAGAAACAAGAGATCAACGTCCAATCTAAATACACATCAAGTGATGTTTGCACAACTTTTGTAAAGCACTTACCTAATATGGAGACTATGGATGTCATCCATGTGAACCTGCTCACAGATCTGCCAGCAGAAAATTGCATCAAGATGGGTAGAAACAGAATCTGCAAATTGGGTTGTGGGCATGGTTAGACTTAGAACCTTATAGTTTTCATTGTTTATAAAAATGGCAGTAGACTTTGAGAGATTTGCCTACCGTGAGTCCAAATATAAGAGAAACTTCATTTGAGACACCAGCATTTGCCTTATAGGTTCCAAGTACATTGTGCAATAATCCCCAAAATCCAAGCTCCAAACCAGCCAAGACAACGCTTTGATCTCTGAGAGCAGTTGGAAGAACAGGCAAAAACACAGGCAGTGCAAAGAGGGATCTGACAAGAGAGTTTAAGCTCTCTGGCACCTCTAAAGAACCATGATCACTCATCTCAGACACAGCAGTTCCTGATCCATACAAGGCAACCAATATGTGAAGCATTGTTAGTTTGAGTTCTTGGCATACACCCTGCAGCAGCAGTCCATGACTGCCGGATGCTACAAAGCTGCCATGCTCATGATCACAAAACAAGAACAAGACAAAGAAATATGCACAAAAGAATGAGGGAAACGTGCCAAGTGAGGCTCTCCAAATTTGAGATAAAACCTAAGTACAAATGAAGAGGCTCCGGTCTAATATAGTGTAGACCGCAAATCTGAGCCGTACATCTAACTAAATCTAATCCCTACACTTATGTTAACCTAATCATGCCAAGTGTCAGTCTGCCACCACTGACACCTAACATGTGCATGCGCCTAACATGTGCATGCACAATGTTAACCACTAGGTGGTTAACACTGCCTCCCCCTAAAAGTTTTTAGCACAAAAATATGTACAGACTTTTATAAGACAAGTCCGACAATTACAACATGGTGCCAAAAATTTTAGGGGCAGAAAGGATAGTACTGGTAATGGTTTGTTGTGTCGCTGAAAGATGAGCGTGAGCGCGTGATGTCGAAATTGAGGGCCCAAATATTGTCGATGTTGAGGGCCATAAGTAAGTGGGCTAAAAAATATAATAACTTACCCTCATATCATCATGGATAAGTCAAACAATGACAAAAATGCCACTTTAATAGGAATGGGGGCCTTAAAATATAAACATGAGAATGCAGACCCCGTGATCAGCCATGGAAAACTTGCACAAAATCTGGAAGAACGTGACGGTAGCGTGGGGCATGAGAACAGAGCGTGGCCCTGGGCGTCAACATGAACGTGGCCCGTGGCCCGTCAGCGTGGCCGTGGGCCCTAGCCCGTGAGCGTGGCTTCTGAAGGCTTGAGTTGAGCGTCAGCGTGGGTCAGCGTGGGGCCCGTGAGGCGTGGCCGTGGGCGGTTATCAGCCAGCGTGGAGCGTGGCGTTCTGGAGTTCCACGAGCGTGAGCAAGAACGGTTGACCCACGGCGTGACCCGTGATCAGCCTGCATAACAAGGCCTTAAACCCTAAAAATTTCGAAACCTAAAAGGGTTTTGCGGCGGCTAGGCATGGCGGTGAAGCTCTCTGAGCTGCCAAGATATACTGCTATTGCTATTTCCAGAAAATAGGGTGTCGAATGGAGCTTAATATCTGCCTGGAAGTGCGCATGCTAAAGAGAGATCTGCAGAAGGAAAGTCTGATGTGATGCCGAAATTGTAGTGCTATAGATAGGAACTGGCCGAATGTTTGCTGGAACAGAGCCATTTGGTTGCCTGGAGCGGTGCTGCATCCTGCTATGTCAAGAAGAAATCAATGCAACAGGGATACACAGAGTGCAAAGCCCATTCTGCTGCTATAGATAAGTAGGGCCGGTTTTTCCTGTGTCGAAGATGCAGACAGGAAACTCTGCTTGCGGAACAAAATCTTGCTTGCTGACCATTTGTTGGATAAACGCGAAGAGAGAAAATAGACTGTAGAAACTGTGCGGGAAAGAAAAAAATCTGACTCTGCTCAACAAAGATGTTTGAATTGAATCTTCTAGCCTTGACTGATGCAAAGATTTTGTTTATTTGCAGATGATCGAGACCAAGGAACCGAATAAATCCGACCTGAGACTTCGAAAATTTCCTCACAGATAGCTGACTTGAAAATTGCTTTGCAACCTGTATATCTGCGGCAGATGGGTGGGGGCTAGCCACAGTGCTGGCCCTCTTGAAAAACTTGAATAAGAATAGATACTGGAAGCAGACAAGTTTATGTGTTGCAGATGCTTAAGGTGCAGGAATAACTCCCGTAAACCAGTTAACAAGCTGCCGGAGGATGTGCTGGCTTCCTGTTCTGGATATGATGCCTAGAAAAATGATTCTCGCTTGAACTGTTGCTTGAACTGTGCTTTCTTGCAGGTGATGCCGATAGAAAAAGAACGAATATCCTGCAGAGATAGTTGAGGACTTATAGGGGGCTAGCCAAGTCTTTGGTCCTCTCGCAAATTTTTGAAACGTAATATCGAGCCACGCTACGGTGCGTGCTCTTGGAAATCAGGAAAGACTGCAGAGGAGTAATATTTTTGGTGTGCAACAACAACAAGCACCGCCGCTAATTTTACGAAGAAATAATGGCAGAGAATGACGTCCTGCCTCTTGAGACAAATTTTTTTGGGGTGCAAAGGCACAATTTCTGATAAGCCAAGAGAAACAGAAGATGATAAAAATGATCAAAGACAGGATTTTTTCTGATAGCTTTTTCAGCAGAGAAAAGATAAAAACCACTTGATTTTTTTTTTTATTTTGTTGCAGAGGAGAGTCTTTGTCACCACTCGAGAAATCCCCCTATTTGTAAAACTCGTACTTCTTTGCGGCATGAAAAGCGAGTTTTTGAAAACAATTTTCATAACTAAACTAAGTGCTAAGGAATTGATTGACAAAGGGGCCTCCAGCCGGACCATTTCAACAACTGGTTGGGCCAAATAAAGGGATTGAAGGGTGAGAATAGTGTACAAGAAGTATTCAAGAACTGAGTAGAATAAGAGCAGCAAAGACAACAACAAAACAGCAAGGCTGAAGAAGGTGATCACGAGCGAACCCGGCATAACGGCGCCAGTGTTAGTTTGAGTTCTTGGCATACACCCTGCAGCAGCAGTCCATGACTGCCGGATGCTACAAAGCTGCCATGCTCATGATCACAAAACAAGAACAAGACAAAGAAATATGCACAAAAGAATGAGGGAAACGTGCCAAGTGAGGCTCTCCAAATTTGAGATAAAACCTGAGTACAAATGAAGAGGCTCCGGTCTAATATAGTGTAGACCTTAAATCCGGAGCCATTACATCTAACTAAATCTAATCCCTACACTTATGTTAACCTAATCATGCCAAGTGTCAGTCTGCCACCACTGACACCTAACATGTGCATGCACCTAACATGTGCATGCACAATGTTAACCACTAGGTGGTTAACAAGCATGAACAAAAATTTGCCTTTATGTGGCAGGTGCAGAGGAATTTTTAGAGCAAGAAGCTGGTGATGGTGATGGTGATGGTGATGGTGATGGTGAAGGGTCTGACTCTGAGGCATTGGCAGGAACTTTAATTTCTTTGATGCTTTGAATAGATTCTTGCACCCGAGTCTAGAGACAGCTCTTGTGGGGATGATCTGCATCATTGTGGTATGATCGAGAGCGAACCTTTGTCTGGTGATGCAAGAGAGTTTGTGAAGCTGCATCTTGACAGGCACTCTAGATTAAATTTTGCACCCTAGACCAAATTTTGAAATGGCTACTTTAGGATTCCAGTGAGGAAAACCTTTCTGGCAAGCTACAGCTGAAGGTGGTATGGTTATTATATGTGAGAAATAGGGTCTACCGCTGCAGCAAGAACAATGCAAAGGGAAGTTGGTATTATATAAGGAATTGGGTGGTGACGCTCAAACAAAGGTGGCTCTCTTAGAACTCAGAACCTACATGTTCTTTTCCTGGCAAAAACAAAGCAGAAGGGCTCCAACAACTGTTGCCACTGTTTAATGACGTCACAAAAAGCTGAGGGCCCAACTCTTTTTGTAGTTGTGTTGATCCGAGATGCTGCTTGTCCATTCCGCAGCCTCCTTTACATATTATATGTTGATAAATAACTTCTTTTCTTGTTTGCATTGGGAGTTAGCCCAATAACAATAATGAAATTAGTTATTACTGTATGCAGGACCAACAGGAAAAATCATCAAGGATGAGATTATTAACTTTATTCCTGGCATGGCCTTGAAGCCTACAGTGTTACGCACTAGCACCTCTAGTGGTAACCAACACATTAAAAGGGCGGATCCTTCAAGGAAATCGTTATCCAATGGGCCCCAACCTTTCCAGGCTTTATCCCATACCCCACAGACCATATCAATTCCTCCCCTCCTCGAGATGCTTGCCCTCAAGCATGTGGAACACACCAATGTTGTCACGAGGAATTGAACCTTGGCTCTGATACCAAATGTTATACACTAGCACCTCTAGTGGTAACCAACACATTAAAAGGGCGGATCCTTCAAGGAAATCGTTATCCAATGGGCCCCAACCTTTCCAGGCTTTATCCCATACCCCACAGACCATATCATACAGACTTGGCTGTCTTGTTCTTCACTCAATCAGGAAAACTAGCAGGGATCAATAAGGGATATAAAATATTGTTCCGACAAAAATATGTTCTATCAAGTAATTTTGACGAGCTTGAACTAGTAAAAACAAGGACAATAAGAGATATTCTAATGCAGAGTTCAAGTTATTTAGCAGTGAGACCATTATTGCCATCTTCATTTTTGGGCTTAGGAGATAATGAAGAACAAATGAGAATATCAAACAAAAGGTACCTAGAGTGGTTAGATAAATAAAAAACAATGTCAGTATTGCATGTGTCATTTGGATTGTGAGGTTGTTGCGGGATTTTTAAGTCATTGTGGTTGGAATCCGACGTTGGAAAGTATACGTGCGAATGTGCCCATGATTGGTAGCGTTGCATTCCTTCTGCAAGGGCGAGAAGGAGAGATTTGTTGGAAGAGAAGGGATAGAGGAGGCTTTGTAAATGTGTTAAGATGTCCTACCATGAAAACCATGTTGTGTTGCATATTCGAATTTGTTAGGGCCCGAAGGGCCAAAAAATACACATTACCTCATTTAACAGTCTCTCTCATTGTTTTTAACATTTAGTATAGTTCATAGTTCTTAAATTTCTTTTATAAAATCATTATAATTTAAACGGCCTGTTTATATGCAATACCTTTTCTAAGGCATTGAATGTGCATTGCTCTTTCGATTGCTTTGTTAGGGCCCGAAGGGCCCAAATTTTTTTTTGGGAAAATTCTAAAATTACCCCTATATTTTAATATAATTATGAAATTACCCCTGTATTTACAAAAAATATCAAATTACCCTTGTTTTTTCGGCAAACGGCTACTCCATTTCGCGCCAGAAGCAGACCGGGCTAAATCCGATTCTTCTTGTTGTTTCACCAAAGCATGTATGATCTTAATCTGGAAGTTGCAGGAGATTACACTTTGCTCTTTAGAATGATGAGGAATGATGCTGCAGGTTTGAGCTAAAGGCATCATAAGATTTGTTAAATGCAGGTTCTCAGTTTGTGGCATCATTGAAATGCTGTTAAATGCTGTTAAAGATTTGTTAAATGCTGTTCCAGTTTACTGTTGCAGTTCGAGTTTGCTGTTGCCCCTTTCCAGTTTACTGTGCTGGCAGCATTCAACCCTGCGTAAACAAGCAAATTGCCCATTTGGATGGATCCTTCTTTCCAAATTTTCATAGAATGCAGCAATGATAATTGAATACTCGAATTTTCTAGCTTATGCTGCAAAATTTCTCTGGCCTGAGCATATATGTCCTGGTTTTTGTTTCGTCTCTGGCCATAAAACGGAGGTAACCTGCTCCAGGAGCTCTGTTTATTCCATACACAGTTACAGTTCGAAATCCAGACATGAACCCTTTTTATCAAACTTAGGAGCGCGAGGAACCGTGGAATGGCAAAACCAACTAGCCTGGCACTTTCTCTGATTGTTTAGATGCTTCTTACTGGCTTTCTCAGCAGATCCGATGGCTTTCTCAGCAGATCCGAAGACAAAGAACGATCCTATTTTCGTTTCGTATTTAGTTGTATGTGACGTAAGGGCATTTAAACAATTAAAATAAATACAAGGGCATATTCATAATTTCTAAGAAATATTGGGGTAATTTTAGAATTTTCCCTTTTTTTTTCATATAACAAACAACACACAACTACCATTAATATTAATTAACACAAACCATTGCATTTAACACATTTAAATTGAATCCCCCTGAAACCCCCTTTGGTTTGAGTGCATATTCACACGGGGGTGACTCGATTTGCAAAATACTATAAGATTTGAGGTAATATACCACATGGTGTTGATTTCGTACATGTGGGGTTTGAATGTGTTTTTATCGTCCACGGAGACCAAATAGCCTATGGGAGCCAAACAAAGACAACAACAAGCATATTACTGTCGAGATTTAGAAACCCCTGCTCTGAAGGGTTTTCGAGGAAAAAACCTTCGCAGTAACAAGTATGCTGGTAGACTGTACAATTATATAAGATAATTCAATATTGCCATGAAAGACACAACTGAGTCCGTGCATCCATAACCTCCTGGTATGATCCCAACAAGCCCACAGAGATCGTGTTCAACAGCACATGCAACGGCTAGTCAGGCATAACTAACTGAACATACCGTGCCCGAATATGATTGAATGTCGGGCAGGTCTGAAGGGCATGGCGTTCATCCTCAACGGCGCCCTATTGACAACACTGATAGATCCTATCCTCACGTGCCTCCCAAATCCATCGGCCTATCTCAATGAGGAGGCGATGTGCACCCGTGCGAATGGAAGCTATCAATCTACGCTTCTTCATGGGTAAGTGGATGTGTAAATAGTGTTGTGGGCCTCATGCATGCCTAGGATTGACTTGCTGTCAATAATGTGCCATCTTGACATGCGTCAAAGCATCTGCATCCCAGTACTACCTCAATGCATTGTAGTCCTTCTCTGTCTGTACCTGCATGCATCTATGTGCCTGTACATTCCATCGTGAGAACCATTGAGCTTGCTTGTCCTTCCAGCAAACTTTGAGGTGCTGTGGACCACCCATTACTGCGGTCAAAGCAAGATTGGGCAAGCGGGTATCTCCCATAATAACTACCATTTGAAAGTAAATGATATGATGGTCTACCATTTGAAAGTAAATGATATGATGGTCTAGTGCAGCCCTCTGAAAGGGCAAGAAACCTATCTCCTGAAGCAGGATCTGATATGGAACTGTGGACTCTACCCCGAGTGCTTATGCTAGGAAGGCCTTCTGTACCTGCTCCAGGTCATTACAGGTGGCGAGGGATATCACCGAATCCCATACCTCTGCCCCATACAGGAGAATTAGCTCGATCAAGGCCCTAAACAAGTGCGATTGATGCAAGGATTGATGAAACCCAGGCATATAGCTCTGCATTGTGGCTATTGTTTTGCATGACATATGGTGCTTTCACCCTGTTGTGACACACAACCTGATGGAAGCATCCTAGTGTATTGTAGCAGAAAACTCAATCCCCAGATATAGGTCAGAGCCACATCCACATTTTATCCTTGGAAAGTGAAGGAGGGCGACCTTGGCTGAGGGGAGGATGAAACAAACAACACTCTAGTTTTGGCCAAGTTAACTCACATGCCAATGAACCGGCAGAAAGTGTCTAGAGCATCCAGGCGACGTTGCATATCTTCTGGAGTAGAGCGTATATGAGTTGTCAAATTATATGGTCGTGCATGAGTTAAGCGCCTGCCCCTCCATGCTCAGCGAGCCAGTCTTCTAACTGATCAATATAAAGGCTAAAGAGCATTGGGGAGAGTGGAAATCCTAGCGCACACCAATACTACTGGTGACAGGCTGTCCTATTAGTGTGAGACGGCCTTATCATTCCTCATATAACTGGTATATTGCATTTTGCAAGCCGACAGAGGTCTCCAGTTGCTTCAATCTGTCCCACAACTTGTCCACGGGTGCTTTGTCAAAAGCCTTTGCGAAATCCAAAAAACAACAGTACCAGTTTTGCTTGTGATTCCTGCTATCTTCAATCAGTGTTCTCAGGTGAAAATATGGTCAATGGTAGAATGTCTGAGCCAGATTCTTATAATAATATATCATTAATCTTCGCTTCAGTATCAATAAATAAAATAGCATGCACTCCCCGCTTTTTATTTTCGCCTATATCGTCAATCGATTTTGCTCAAGATGCCAATCAACAATTTTGCAAAAAGGGAGCTGACCATGATTGTGCAAAGTATATATGAGTTGAAGCTACATAGCATCTTCTCTTCCCATTGATAGAGGTTAATGCTAGATGTACGCAGTTCTTATAATAATATATCATTAATCTTCATCTTCATCTGTACAATAAATAAAATATCACATGCCATCATTATATTCACACGATTCCATTCCACCTACACACTCCATTCTACTCTACCATATAACATATGAATTTCTTTGTATCTTTATATGTTTATTAATATGGTCTTCATATGATTTTGAGAGCCTATTCCATGAGATATACTAAACACCTAGAGTGTTGCATTGTATTTTAATTTTAATCTTTATATGTTTATTAAAATGGTCTTCATATGATTTTGAGAGCCTATTCCATGAGATATACTAAACACCTAGAGTGTTGCATTGTATTTTAATGTTTAATTCCACATTCTTAATGGTTTTTGCTCCCCCTATCCATCTCAAGGCCAAGATTATCACTACATTTTTAATCTAAGGGTCTACAAAATAGAAGCATTTTTTCATGAGAATCATAATAAGAGTTATCTTCATATACCTGTAGAAGTCGAGGGATGTCAAAATAGGATTTGGTGAAGCTGGAATGGGGCTGTTTGAAATGGCGAGGGCATAAGGGTAGAATACGACTATTTGAGATGATGGTGGTTGAGGACAAGGTGCAAGAGCAAATATTGCACTTTTTCTCTGAGTAGCACATTGCAATTTGTGTTACTCAAAGAGGTATTTTTTCCTCCCTTTTCTGTCCAAGCTTCTCTCAGGGTAGAATACGACTATTTGAGATGATGGTGGTTGAGGACAAGGTGCAAGAGCAAATATTGCACTTTTTCTCTGAGTAGCACATTGCAATTTGTGTTACTCAAAGAGGTATTTTTTCCTCCCTTTTCTGTCCAAGCTTCTCTCATTCCCTTGTTCCTAGCTTTCTTATAGTGTCCAAAGCTAGGGAAACCTCTGGCGTTGTAACCGAGATGGTCCATTCAGTTTATTTTGTTGAAGGCATAGCTGATTGAGATGGGTATAGAGTCCAAGTGCCTGTGGAATTGGACCCCCAAAGTTGTTTGTATCTAAGCTTCAAAATTTATACTACATTTTAGTGCAGTTTCCAAGACTCGCAAGAATATAACCACTCAGCTGATTGTTGCCAGATGCAGCAAATCAAGATTGGCTTAATGACCTAGTTGAGGAAGGATGGTGCCTATGATACTGTTGTCTCCCAAATCCAGATAAAGGTTTAAAAGCTTCAAAAGATGGGCTGAAGCAGGCACATCACAAGCTAGCCATGACTCTGAATGACAAAGAGGCAAGAGGCTAAACCTAAGCACATCTTAGAAGCATCCAAAATTAGAATCTTTTATATTTTGTAACTTTTTTTTGTTTGTAACTTTATAATTGTTAATTTACTTGCTTCTTGTTTCTCAAGCTGAAATTTAACTAGTTCTTCACAATTCTACAATTGTGTATATGTTTATGTGATTCAAAGAATTAGAAGCTACATATGTTTTGCCATATATTTAGAAGCTGCGCATGATAGCCGTATATTTTGCTAGTCGTGTAATTGGTCTGCAAATGGATAGCAATTATGGGTTCAATGTCTAGCATATCACCAATTCGCTCATATGTTTCTAGTTTTTTCCTGTGGTCAATTTTGCAATCAAGATGTAGACATCAGTTCATAAGAAGGGTAGATAACCAGACTTGAATATTCTTTGATATCTGTTAATGTCAGATGTCTGGCAGATGATGATTACATATTCAACTCTTACACAATGCTATTGGTTATCTTCCTATGTGTTATTTCAAATGTGCAAGAGTTACAACGAAAGAATAGAATAGAATAGAATAGTTTTTTTAACGTCCACTGAGACCAATAGGTCATGGGACCCATACAATGGGCTAGTACAATATTACTACTAGGATTAAAAAACCCCTGCGTCGAAAGGTTTTCAAGGGAAAAACCTTTGCAGTAATGATGATACTAGACAAGCTTAGATAATGACTACTGAGGGGCTCCGAATTGCGACGTTTATCTAGAATCTCAAGTATGTATAATGCCAAGTCATGCACAGATGGTGCGCTGAGAAGTTGTGGAAGCGTGGAATGGAATGCTAAGGTCGAAAAATGATTCCGGACTATCTCAAAAGCAAGGCAACTCAGAAGAGTATGGCTTTCATCTTCAATAGCCTGTAACTGGCAACAGGCACATAGTCTCGCTTCTCGCGGCAATTGCGGCCGCTCCCATCTACCTGTCTCAATCCGTAGCCTGTGGGACCCCGTGCGAATTGATGCAATAGCTACAAGCTTGTTCCTGGACAATGAAGCAAGCAAATAAGCTTGGGGCCCTGGTGCCAAAGTGGGATTTATGTGTGCATGATAATGACCAGTTTTCACTTGGGCCAAAGTAACTGCGTCCCATATCTTTTGAGAAAAACGACCATTAAGATATTGTTGCAAAAGCTCAGGATCAGAACTGGCAAGCATCAGGCAGTGCTCTGGTTGAAGCTAATGGTTAGAAGAGCATGTTTCAATGGTTTGCTTGTCTCATTACAGTATACATTCAGCAACGAATAAACGCAATTGCAGCTATTCTTGTTCTTGATTTGTTTGAAGCAATGTTCCATAACCGAATGCATCACATGTATTTATGTTCTCAATGCATATGTTAATTCTAGTTTTATTGACAAAAGGAAGCAGTCCCTTTGTTATATAAGCCTCTATAAATAGTTTGACTTATGTAAGCTATTTTGCCATTATTGTCAAAAAGATTACGGATGACTTGCAGTGAAAATGGTAGTTCGTCTTTAGTTCTTCGTAAGCAAAGCTATCAACTTAATTGTCTTTGTTTATTGCCGCCCTCATATTTCATTGCTTCTATGTTCTAAAATATTGTATTTAATAGTGCCTTCACTACTTCTTATTTGTCTTTCTTTATTGCCAATTATATATTCCATCGCTTCTATATTCTAAAATATTGTATTCAACAGTGTATTTTAGTTTTCCAAGGCCCCAATAGGCTACAAAAATTCTAAGTTGACACCATTTAAAATTTTAAAATCAAAATTCTATTGAAACCCCCTCTGGTTTGGGTGCATATTCACACGGGGGTATACTGTATAATGTGGTATTTTGGAATAACTTGCAAATATGCCCATCCAATAGCTCTCGATGACCTGAGTCACCCCCTGTGTGAGTATGCACCTAAACCAAAGGGTGTTTAAGGGGGTATTAAGTTTTTAAAGTGTTGGATTGCCAACACAAAGTCCCGGCATCACCGATTAGTCTCGCGTATTTAGTACATATTTTATTTTTAAGACATTTAGTTTTATATACTTCATATATTATGATTGACCAAGGGCTTGACAATTGATAAACTCATGGTAACTTTCTCATCAATGGGTCTAATTGTAAAGTCATATTTGTAGTTTTTCCAATATTTAATTTAATTTAGTAGTTTAATGGCAGGTGAAAATAAAGTTAGCCTTGATGTCTGGCAATGGTATACTTTGTTTCGCCGTTATATATCATTGAACCATAAACAAAGGTTCTTTAAAGAAAAATTGCTTATATAGAAATTGAGAAGTTACAAATATTGGCCCCATTTTTAGTTGAAATGTCAAACTATAACTCAAGTTCGAGGTTTCCATACTTAAAGACTAAATTCACACTACTTATTATGTCAACTAGAAGAAAAGACGACAAGATTTGTTTTAGGCATGCTCTTAATGACAAAATAGAAGGAAATTGGGAGATGTCAAGTACATCCTTTTCCACACCTCTTGCATGTGACAAGTAGATTGCTTCCAATGGTTAACTTATTCCCGTCTCTTTTTCACGATCTGTTTCCTTAGGATAATACTAAAAATACTGGAGACATTTGGCATTATAGCTCCTCAAATCCCATGCTCTGAACTACTATTTTAGGAGGATTTGAATCATACAGACAATTTGCAGCTTGAGCTGATCAATTGCATTATATCCAATTTCAGTTGTAAAAGCACTTTCCGAATTACCACTTGGAAGTTGAGCACACAAGACCACAATCTTTTTATTTTGCTTAGATTTCACTTTGCATTTAAGCTAGTATATAGGAAATATATAAACAAGTGTTGGATAACAATGATAATGCATATTTTCCAAGTCACAATAATGCCACAAATCTTATAATTTTGGAGAATAGAGCTCCAGAAATGTAGATCCTCAATGAATTACGCTATATATGGACTTCTTAAGAAGATGGATGATACGAATTTAATCAAAGTAAGCACCAATTGCAATTTTTAAATGCAAAAGGTTACAATTATGAGGCTCAAATTGAGGCATTTGTTATTGAAAAGAAGTGAAAGAAAAAATCAGTGGATAGGCTGGTAAATAGTAGCAGAGATATGAGCAGTGAGAGAGAGCTGTAAGAATGTGGTATATGTGAAATTGGCGTAGCCGGTAGCAAATCGGAAAGAACCAGTTCCACCGGCAATAGCCAGTTCACTAACGCCACCAGTTCCAATTGTATCTCTGCCCAGCAAAATAAGCTGGCCTTTCAGACCCTTATGTTCATACAAAACTGTGAAATAGTAAGTTGAACTTGTAGTCGCCACATCTGTCACTGCCACGATCCCCTGTGCTCTTCCCAATATTTTAGAAGTCTGATTGTTGGGGCCATCTGTGATCTTATCATCAAACACAAAAATTGTGCCAAACTGAGCCTTGCTCACATCGTTGTTTGGCCCTGCTACAATCTCATTCGAGGTATTGGGCGCTCCACCCATGAAATAAAATTCAAGGTGTGTAAACTTGGCCTGGCATCCTAATGCTAACATAGCTAGGAAAACGAAACAGATGCCATATTTGAAGCTCGCCATTTTGCTTCAGAGATTCGCTCAAAGGAATAGTTGAGGTGATGAATAGCAAGGTCTTAGGTGATTTGATGAGAAATACAAAGGAGCTTGGGCCCTTATATAGAGTTTATATTTGCAGTAGTTTGAATTCTTCAAACTCTGCATTAAGTTATTAGCTCATGTTGCGTATCGATTTGAAATTGGCTGTTTCATCCATCCGCGTGAGTCCTGTGCTCTTTTGGTCCGAAGTTTTGAATTTGTTCTGGTGGACTTTGTTGGCGTAAGATTTTTGACCAGGATCATATATTTGGTACTTAAGAAGACGACAAGTAAGTATGTGGGACATGCTTAATCTTTAGTCTTCTGTTCAGAAACAACCTTTTCATACCCTTTGCATAGAAAGAGAAATTATTTCATGTCAGAGTGATCAACTTGTCTTCGTCCTCTTTTTGACGGTCCCAAATTTGTCCTAGATTTGTCAACTTGTTGGGTAAGAACTTCCACCAAGATATATTTACCAGAAGTATGTGGGACATATTTTCCAGTTTATTCTTACAAGGGACAAAAGGATCAAGATCAAAGCACGTTGTTTTGCTGTTGGGGAAGAACTTTGAAATAAATATTTCAAGGAATTTCTAACCTTTTGCATAAAAAATCAGTTTCTAAGTAGTTCATTTCTGAATTCGGTGTGCATGCATGCCCAAGTCCAAGAGACCATCTGGCCCATCTGAGTGCATTTACAGAATCAGTGGTTCATTCCCAGAATCAATGGTTCAATTTGTTCTGCTACCTCTCTCATTCTCTTACTCGATATACTAATCATGTTTTTACCTGTCTGGCTATCGAATTGATTGACCTACAGATGAAAATCAAGTTACTGTATCTAGTCCTCTCAAGATCTGTCACTAATTATCTCATGTCATAAACAAAACATAGGACCTTATTCCTTACTAGGACATATCGACCTTAATCATAGTACTTTCTATTGTCTGAGATGTTGTCCAGGTTGTAACAAGCAGCTGATCTTAGCTGTACTATATTCTTTATGCTTGTAAGATGGTTGTAAGCTTTAATTGCCTTTTTGCTTTAGATTCAACATCACACTATAATAATAAAAATGGGTAGCTCTAACACCAAGGATAATGCTATCCTTGCATAGTGCTCAAGGTTCGGCAGTTTCTATTATTAATGTACCCCTATGGTGAACAAATCTGCTGGTCCAGAAGCATCTCTGCCCTGCTCTGCAATACTTGGGTAAATTGCAGGTGTGATGCAATGAAGAGACTTGTATTATAAAGTTTATAACATAAACATTCCTAAACAGAACACACACAGATTCTTCAAGTAAAACAGGTATAATTAGTTATAGTTTTCCAAAATCAAGCTTATTATTGAACGTGGAAGGTTACAATGCACAGGCTCAATGATCGTGGAAGGCTCAATGCACAGGCTGGTAAATAGTTGCAGAAACATAAGCAGTCAAGGATAGCTGTAAGAATGTGGTATATGTGAAATTGGCATATCCTGAAGCAAATCTGAAATCGCCAGTTCCTCCAGCAATAGCCAATTCACTAACTCCGCCAGTTCCAATTGTATCTCTGCCCAACAAAATCAGTTGCCCTTTGAGACCATTATGATCATACAGAACAGTGATATAGTAAGTAGAGCTGGTAGTGGCAACATCTGTCACTGCCACAATTCCCTGTGCTCTGCCCAAAATGTTGGAGGTCTGATTGTTAGGGCCGTCTGTGATTTTATCATCAAACACAAAAATTGTACCAAATTGAGCCTTGCTCACATCGTTGTTTGGCCCAGCCACTATCTCATTGGAAGTGTTTGGAGCTCCACCCATAAAATAGAACTCAAGGTTTGTGAACTTAGCCTGGCATCCTAATGCAAATACAGCTAGAAAAATGAAGCAGATTCCATATTTGAAGCTTGCCATTTTTGTTTCAAAATTACACAGTGGAATAGATACTTAGAATATGCAGCGGCGAGCGAAAGCTTTGCGATTTGATGAAAAATAAGTTACAAGACATGCTTATATAGAGTTTATATCTGCAGGTCCCATGCATTCGATGGTTCAAAATGTTCAGGCTTAAATGAAGTTATGTCTGACATTGGAAAGGTTCAAGTCAAGCTATGGTTGATTTATCCACGTTCCTGTTGAATGGGTCCGTTTTTTATTTTGCTGTCTTCTTCTGCATCTTCTTGTGTGTGCAAACTCGTTTGTTGGTGTGAAAGTTTGACAGAGGAAGAAGATGACATGCATATGTGGGGCATGGTTATGGCGGTGGTGTTTATGATCTAGAATTTTGAAATCTGCATCACTTTCTTGTCGCTTGCATAACTTACTTCAACAAAGATGCAAAGTAACTTAGACTTTTTATCCAAACGTGGGCCTACATCCTCTTGTCTAATTTATCCTTGATATGTCACTTGGCTGCATGGACCAGGACATCAAAATGTTTAATATCCTATTCGATTGATTTTTATGGTCTGATCTTCTTGATAAGTCATGACATTACTACGATCGATTATCCAACTTCGAAGAGATATGGTTAATTATCTCTTCCTGTATCTACTGATGGTGTAAATGGAAAAGCTCCACCCGCATCTATTTTTAAACATGGATGATTACATTTCCAGTAAGTACTACACAATTCCTTAAAACTTAAATTGTACCATCTGATGCAAGAGTAATGTAATTTACACCTGTATACACCTTAACTGACAAACTAGTCCAAATATGTCTAAAATCATATATCTCTCATAAATTGAGATTTTTTAAAACAATCCACCGTCTTTTACAATACAGAAAATTACAGAGTTCCTCTCCTTTCTTCTTATTGTGTGTTTATCATTTATATGATCATCTCTGCTTCCTGGTGAAGCCTGGCATAATTACATGTATGGCATGAAAGTTCAAGAATTAAGAACAGAGTATAATGCATGTAGCAGCATAAATTTACAAAACAATGGGGGAAATTTTATTTCTTAGAACTGTTACAAGTTTATGGACAAGTTAAGTGGTTCAACTATACTTGAGTCCTTGGTTAAGTTAACCAATGTAAACTAGCTCAGACAGGCCAGTGAATAGTTGCAATGACATAAGTAGTGAGACTGCGTGCAAGAAATGAGATGTAAAAAAGAAATTGCACAGCCAGTGCCCAGCAAAATAAGCTCACCTTTGAGGCCACCATGATCATATAGAACAGTGAAACGATATAAAATGTTTGCCACGCCTAAAATATAGACTCTCAATGAATTATGCTACTCTCACAATATGGAATTCCCATTCTGGAAACCTGAATCAACAGATGAATTACAGTTGGGTTGAATCTAACAAGCAGCAATTTGAATTATCTCATTGAAAGGTTACAATTGCCACATTTATTTGGCTTAATTTGTGCCAGCTATTATTTAAAACAAATATATTATTTAAAACAAATCAATGAAAAGCTCAATGCATAGGCTGGTAGATGGTAGCAGAGACATAAGCAGTGAGGGAGAGCTGTAAGAATGTGGTATATGTGAAATTGGCATATCCTGAAGCAAATCTGAAATCGCCAGTTCCTCCAGCAATAGCCAATTCACTAACTCCGCCAGTTCCAATTGTATCTCTGCCCAACAAAATCAGTTGCCCTTTGAGACCATTATGATCATACAGAACAGTGAAATAGTAAGTAGAGCTGGTAGTGGCAACATCTGTCACTGCCACAATGCCTTGTGCTCTGCCCAAAATTTTGGAGGTCTGATTGTTGGGGCCGTCTGTGATTTTATCATCAAACACAAAAATTGTGCCAAATTGAGCCTTGCTCACATCGTTGTTTGGCCCAGCAACAATCTCATTCGAAGTGTTTGGAGCTCCTCCCATAAAATAGAACTCAAGATTTGTAAATTTGGCCTGGCATTCTAATGCAAACAGAGCTAGGAAAATGAAGCAGATTCCATATTTGAAGCTTGCCATTTTGCTTCAGAAGTTCAGAGACAAGGAATATTAACTTGATGAGGAGCAACTCGGGGATTTGATGAGAAATTTGGGTGCTTATATACAGAGTCTATAGTTATTTAGAGAGTTCAAGTTCATGTTGCATAAGACCGCTTGCTTCTTCCGAGTTAGTTCAGCGATGTTCTGAGTTAAAAAAATTGCCATGTTGCCAGAGACAAAACGTGTGCCGACCGGGTCTTCCCTACCTTGGATATAACATTCCTTGGCACCTTTTGCATAAAAATCGACGGCAAGTGATCAACTTGTTTTCATCATCAGCTGTGTGTTCGGTTATGTAAAGACGAGAAAAAGACAAGATGCATCCTTCCTAAGAACTCAAGTCCAAATGAATCTCACTTTCTAACTTTTTTATTATCCAGTAGCATATTCCAATGTATGGGGATTTACGCGTGAAGATATCCAGTAGCATATTCCAATGTATGGGGATTTCCCTTCCGGCAAAGCACCAAAATCGCGCAGTCACGTTGATTGCGTCTACCCCTTAACCATTTTTTCCTCAGATCTTTGAGCTTGAATACCCCGACCGATCGAGCTCCAAATAGATTCGGATCACTTCTATGTGGGTTGGAATGAGACGGATTAGAGGAGGCCATCCATGCAAACCAAAAATCAGATCAAGCGCCGCCGGATTCAGCTAATTTCATAAGGGCAAAAAATTGCCCTCAAAATGCACACTTACTGCATTACTGCGCAGTTTGGGCGAGTGATTGCATGCGTCAAAATTTTTTGGTGGTAATTTCGTCGGAAGGGATATCTCTGCCGCGGAATCACCAAAACTGGGGTAACTTTATCTTCACCCGGCTTTTATATCCTTATAAACATATTTTAATGCTACTTGCACATAGAGTAAATGGGGAATAACAAAGATAACAAATATGACACATGGCAACCACTAAGGATGTGTTTGTTTCAAATCACATTTAATATGATCTTACGTCATATATAACCATTGGGATTTCTAGAAAATAAGAACGTTAAGCAATGTGAGAGACTTTGTACTTGTTTGTGTTAATTGGGAACAATAGCAGTGTGAAGCAAATTGTAAGGGAAATTTGCATCCCCATTTTATTTGGGTATTATATGCTACAAGTTTGTTTTCTATTGTTTAAATTAGGATTTTTCGATTTGGAGGAAAACCTTTTTGGTTTTTTCCCTACATGATTTTCCTAAGGTTTGGGCCCTTTTGGCTGCTGGAAAAAAATACCGATTTCCAAAAAATCAGAATATGTATTGTTTAAATATGATTTGGATTTCAATTTCTCCAATCCAATTTTCGCAGATCGATTTGCTCCGTTTCAATTTTCGGCATGCATGTCCTTACTGTTATCGGATTGCAGCTGTTATGCATGCCGCCATTTACTGCGCCGTAATTTGCAGCCTGGAATCAAAACCGTTGCTAAAAACTGTGCCTGTGGGTTGTAAGCTTTCTTTTGCCTTTCGGCTCTCAAAGTTGACATCTCGAAAGCTAGAAAAGGGTAAGCATTAGAAACGGATTTGCCTGAGTTTGCTTGACATATTTTTCTTCTGGATACTCTTTACGTAATCATATTGGCGGTTGATTTTTTCAGGTTTAAGAAGACACATGCAAGCTGCAGAAGCTGCCATGACGTCCTACAGATTCATGCATTTAATCGACCATGTCCTTGAAAATTTCTCTTCATCGTCTGCGGTTTGGTTCTGTCAAAATAGAATGAACTATCCTATTCAGATGAAATAATGTGAACTCCAGTTGAATATTTGTAAGCATCATATATTTGATCTAATTTTGAAACTAGAGCAATTGCAAGTCGTAACTCTTTGCTTTTGGCATCTTCCTGATAAAGACCATAGTTATTCATGCCTTTCTTCTCTGCATGATTCTCTATTTCCTTCTTTATCTCTCTTTATGAATTGTTCTTGCATATTCATGATTGCTATCAGCAAAAACATATCTGATGGTACTACTTATATTATTTCCCTTACTCCCCTGCCTCCAGAGCATAAATCTATTATTTCAGGTTTGTTGCCATTCTTATTCATTCATGTCCGTGTTGTAGGATGTAAGAGATTGTTCATGTGAATTTATAGCTAGGTTTCAGTATAGGAATGTTGGATGAATAGTTTAACTTTATCTTGCGTTTTCTGACATGCTGTAGGGTGGAGCTTGTTTGTGCAGGGCCTTTTATTTTTCTGAGGCCTTCAGTCATATTATCCATAGATCATGTCGGTGCTTCGATCGGCTCCCGAAATTAACTCCAGGAGCCAACCAGGTTCGCCCAAGCGAACCCCATGAATTCGCCCAGGCGAACCCGCCAGATTCGCCCAAGTGAACCCAAGCCCCTGACGTGGCGGGAGCGTCGCGGGGGTAAGATTTTGCGTGGCAACAGCTACCAGGTTCGCCCAAGCGAACCCAAACCCCGGTTCGGCCACCCGTGTGATGGCATTGATTGCAGTGGCTATGGCTGCCCTGCCGGGTTCGCCCAGGCGAACCCACCGGCGGGGGCATTATTACCGATGTGGTAGCAGGTCGTCCGGAGGTTGTCAGGTCGTCAGATTCGCCCTCACGTGGGTTGGCTGGCCATTGCAGGGTTGTCGGGGTTGTCGGCGCCGTAAACCGTGCCCTGCCGGGTTCGCCCAAGCGAACCCACCGGCGGGCCAGGGCAGGAGAAATCGGCAGGGGAAATCGGAAATAGCACCAGAAATAGAAGGAACTGTTACAAAATAAGAAATAGAACAGGACATACAAGTAAATCTGCAACCAAGCAGAAAGTGATCAAAGAATTGATCAGAAGTAACTGTTAAAAATACAAAATTTGACACCATGTTGTTGACAGGATTCAATTTTGGGAACATCCAGTTCAAACCAGCCACAAGGAAAATAAGTGTGGTTCACAGTGTTTTATTTAGGTTCTTATGGCTGGTGCTGTAATAATTTGTTATAACTTCGAGGTGAGTCTTGCCAAATTTTTGAAACTTTTGATAAAGATGGTGGTCCATGCACTGTTAGCGTGGAATCTTCAAGCGACTAGACGTAAACAAATAACACATTTTCTTTTGCTTTTTCTTAGTAGCTGTGTCTGAGTTTAAAGCAATGATTCAAGAATGCACATGTAGCAGATACATATGATGCATTTCTCTACTATGTGTTTACTCGTTAGATTGTTAAATTGGTGAACAGAGATGGACATAGCCAGAGGCCTCTGCTCAGACTCTTTAACACAATGTTCTTGATACAAGGCCTCTTGATCGGGATGGTAACAGAGCTCTCTGGTAACTACTTGATTCTTCAATAGATCTTTAAATGGGTGCATGAAGCGGTAGAAAATGGTAAATAATGGGGCATAAAATTGTAAATAATGTCATGTGCATAGCTGAAAGGCATTGAGTGTATATTTTTGTTTTGAGCAGGATACATATCAACGTTTGATTCTTGTGAAGGAAGCTTTATAATCCATGTAATAATTGAGTTGTTGTAATATGTAGCACAATAACAGGGGGTTGTTTTTGTATTTTTATACTTTTTTCCCTAAGGTTTTTATATAATTTGGTTGTGTAATCTCGTGGATGTACTAATGCGTACATCTAGAGTGCGCATACAGTTTCATATTTTTTTTATGGCAATTGCCAATGGTTTGACCCATGTTTAAAAAAGAAAAAAAGGAAAAAAAAAACAAAAAAAAAATCTAAAGGCATGCAGGGCTCGATAGCTTAGCTTTAGGGTTTGTTTGCAGCCTATATTAGGGTCTTGGTCGATCGCTGCACTACTTTCCGAGGATGAAGCAGCTGCAATATCAGGTAATGGGATATGAATTATTTTCTGCGAACTAAGGAATTCTCTTTTCGTTTTGCGTTATTGAGGAGTAGTATGTTTTTCGGTAGAATCTGAATCATTTTTTCTGATAAACAGAGATGCCCGAAGTGGTCTCGGTCTTTCCCAGCAGAGCTAGGTCCTTGGATACAACCGTGAACCCGATTTTCCGGGGCTTGAAACCAGAATACCTGCGTTTAGCAAAGATGGATGGACACATGCCTTAGGTTTTGTTACTGACTTTGACGTAAAAACAAAAGGCAATCTCGTGGAATTTTAGAGTTCTTGGGCGATTGAAGAAACCCCCGCAGGTGAGTTTATCAATCGAAAAAAACCAGTTTGTGCTTGATGCATTCCGCCTGCTTCACACAGTTATCGTTTTTGTCCTATTATTTCTTTGAAGCAATACCTTGCTCAGAATGTGACCAAACTCGGCCCAAAGATCCTCTCCTATCATTCATCCCGTCATTACTTTTGTTGATATTTTAGATGCCAAATTCTGATTCAGTAGAGCCAGTTGTAGAAGCTGAATATACATGGCAGAAGAATTCCGATTATGTAGAGCCGGTTCAGAAGTTATAGATGTAGCACTACTCATATTCACGGCCAAGTGTTGATCCGAGATGCTGTTTGTCCATTCTGCAGCCTCCTTTACATAGGTCGAGGACCTTTTCTTCCTTTACATAGGTCGAGGACCTTTTCTTGTTACAGGTAATATATTATATGTTGATAATAACTTCTTTTCTTGTTTGCATTGGAAGTTAGCCCAATAACAATAATGAAATTAGTTATTACTGTATGCAGGATCAACAGGAAAAATATCAAGGATGAGATTATTAACTTTATTCCTAGCATGCTTTTGAAGCCTACAGACTTGCCTGTATTGTTCTTCACTCAATCAGAAAAACTAGCAGTGATCAATAAGGGATATGAAACATTATCCCGAGTAAAACATGTTCTATCAAGTAATTTTGACGAGGTGAACCAGTAAAAACAAGGGCAATGAGAGATATTCTAATGCAGAGCTCAAGTTATTTAGCAGTGGGACCATTATTGCCATCTTTATTTTGGGCTTAGGAGATAATGAAGAAGAAATACGCATAGCATATCAAACAAAAGGTACCTAGAGTGGTTAGACAAATAGAAAACAATGTCAGTATTACAGTATTACATGTATCATTTGGATCATGAGGCTGTTGCAGGATTTTTAAGCCATTGTGGTTGGAATCCTACGTTGAAAAGTATATGTGCAGCAGATGTGCCCATGATTGGTTGCGTTGCGTTCGCTCTGGAAGGACAAGAAGGAGAGATTTGTTGGAAGAGAAGGGATAGAGGAGGCTTGGAGTATCCAGATTCGATTCCCAAGGGGAGGTTTTACTAAGGGGAGGTTTTACTGCTTGTATATTTTTTGTGAATGTGTGTAAGAGATGCTTGTACAATATTGTAAATGTGTTAAGAGGCCCAAACCATGTTGTATTGCATGTTCGAATTTTATAATATACACATTGCCTCATTTAATATAGTCTCTCTCATTGTTTCTAACATTTAGTATAATTTGTATCATTGTTTCTAACATGTGACTAAAAGCGCGAAGGGCCCAAAATTTTTGTTAATATAGCAATTAACATATAACTACCACTAACATTAATTAATACAAACCATTGCATCTTAACACATTTAAATTAAAATCCCCCTGAAACCCCCTTTGGTTTGGGTGCATATTCACACGGGGGTGACTCCGGGCAACGAGAGTTGTTGGATAGGCATATTCACCCCTTATTCCTTAATCTAGACCGTACACAAAGTTCCTCGTTTGTGGGGTATGGATGTATAAAAATTTTTATACTGTATAACAAGATTTGCAAAATACTATAGGATTTCAGGCAATATACTATATGGTATTGATTTGGTACGTGCAAACATAATTATAGTGGCTCTCGCTGCCCTGCATCACCCCCCGTGTGAATATGCACCCAAACCAAAGGGGGTTTCAGGGGGATTTTAATTTAAATGTGTTAGATGCAATGGTTTGTATTAATTAATGTTAGTGGTTGTTATGTGGTAGTTAATGATGGATCTCTTCTTTCTTAGTTATGTATTTGGATGGTGTACTGTGTATTAGTTGCACAGGCGTAGTCATGAAGAATTAGCAAGACACATCAATATGGATTCCCACCCTTGCTATTCTAAGATTTATTTGTGGAAGATTTGTTTGCAAGCTGTTGCCGGTAAGAGAAACTCCATGCTTCAAAGCTCCATGCAACAAAGATTTAACAACGGCTTCTTGCAAGTTCATATACTGTGTAGACTATAGCAAGAGTGAAGTCCCTCCGTGGGAGTTCTCTATTCCTCATGCTGCATCTGTAGAGTGGTCAACATAGAATCAGTGCAATAGGTAATGTAGAATCAATGCAACAATTTGTGTATCATTGAAATGCCTAGAGCAAGAAAAGTGGTGGTACTGCACCAGGGTTAATGTTTTAGTATCAGATACATGTCTCTATAAACTAATCTAATTGGATTACCTCGATGTTGTGCAGCTTCTGTGCTTTTGCATATATGCTTTCACAAGGCTTCTATTTCACGAGCCTTTTCTTATCATTCTCGCTCATCATTTGCATATATAGTTGAGACATTATAAAAACCGAATTTGCTATGTTCTCTGAACTACTCATCATTTGGAGATTTTGGAAACTCTTGTTGTATATCTTTTTGGATTTGAAACGGCCTGGAGTTGTTGAATATGCTGTTGAATGTTGATCTATTCTCTTGATTATTGACCCATGCCATCTTGATATTTTAACTGGTAGAACTTGGAGCTTCATTCAGAGCTGTTAGAAGCTTGCAAGACAAGACAGATAATGCAGATCTATTCTCATATTTGCAAACTGGCTTTGTGGTTGTTGGAATTGATATTAAATGCGTAGACGATATCTAAACACATTAGATTTCAACAAATCAGACTTCATGGGTTATATATCTGTACTTTTGAACACATTATTTCAAGGAATTTAACTCGTGAGATCTCACAGTTCCATAAATAAAAGTTAATACTTTCTTAGGAAGTTAGATCTTTTAAGTTTATCATATATATGGAAAGGATGAAGTCATCTTTAGTATCTATTGTAAGTTTTATGGTGGGAAAAAAGTAGTCATATGACATATGACGTGATTGCAGTTTGAAACATTCACTATAACCCCAAAGTTGGCTCTATGTGTTGTTTTTTGCTGTCTTTTTCACAAAAAAACAACACTTAAAAATCACCCATAGTAATGTTCCGAAAATGCTAGAAACAATGTGTAGTTTTTTAGTGCAGTTTCTCACACAAAAAGAACGTGTAGTTTTCATGCGTGGTTTTTAGACAAAAACGACCCGTAATTTTTATGTGTAGTTTTTGCCATGGTTCTCAAGAAAAACAACATGTAAATTCTATGTGTGATTTTTGCTCAAAAACAAAAACTGCACATGATTTTTAGGTGTGGTATTCACATAAAAACAATGCATGGTCTTCATTTGTAAGACTTTTTAGCATGGGTTTCCTTCATATGTCCACGTGTTGTTTTCATTGTTTGAAGTGCAACCATGCATTGTTTTTTTTATATAATAACACGTTTTTTTTTTCTAGTGTAGTTTTAAAAACAAAACAACAAATATATAAAACTTAAGAACAACGTTGTTTTCAGTTGTCATCAAGAAAGGGTAATAACTGTAGAAAAATTAATAACCATAGGTTAACATGTTATTGAATAGTCAATACATTCATATTTTATTTCCTATACAACTTTGTACATTTTAAATATTTTAAATTCTTGATTGTAAACAAAGGCATTGAGAAAAATAAGATGATCATTCTTGGTATTATTGAATGAAAAGTAAACATTTTCTGCATGCTTGCAAGTTTGCAACCCAGCCACATGCATTTTTGTGGCGGATCTCCATGAAATTGACGGTAAAACAGGTAATGTGGGTCATATTGTTCTCGAATTGCATTCAACTTCGGAGGATGTCGCCATAGTGACACATTACTTAATATTTTCAGCTTTCTAAAATCGATCACTTCTCCCTTCCGTCTTTTACCGTCGGGATCATCTTTGTTCCATCTTTAACTGCCAGATCGTCTCTTTGATAGCAGAGAGAAGATTAGAAAAAAAAATAAACTGCCAGCAACTGCTGTCGTGTAACCTTACCACTATTGTGTAACCTTTACAACATTAGGGTGCAGAAAATATAGCATAAAGAGATAAATCTGATACCAGGGAAGGGCTATCTGAGATCCATTATGCCGCCAACACGTTTATCTATTCTATAGTTGGGATTTAAAAGATTCAACAAGATACAACAGCTGTAACAAAACAAAAACAAACTCGGGTTAGAAAAATAGAGCAAAAAAGATAAATAAAAAACTGGAAAACAGAGTACCTGTTTGGGTGTTAGAGATTATTTAGACAATCCTTGCAGGCCCAACTATGCTACAAAGATTCCAACCTACAGAAGCCTACCAAAACCTGCATAAGCACAACCTGCAAAAACAATATTATACTGATAATAATAGATCTATGCTTTATATGGAGCTAAAAATAAATAAGACAATCGACTTCCGTGCGTAGGTGCAAAATCCTTTACCCACATCCTCAAGCAAATAACAAATACTTACAGAAATGTAGCTGCAGTCTGGACGCTCAGCTTTTGCAAAGACAGCACATGGAGAATGGTCTATGAACAGTGACGAATTCAAATGAACAGTGTTTTGTTCATATGTATTTTCTGGATGTTTGATCCCTTGTACACTGCAGTAGCTCAGTTCTTTACACTGCTTTATCGCCAATCTCGCTCAGGCTTTTGTGAACTAGCGAGCCAGATTACCTCAACCTCCATCGAGCTAAATCCCCGCAGTTTATGGAATAATCTTAGAAGCCAAGATCTTTTACGGAGGAAAAGGCGATCCGTCCCCGAAGATCGGGCATTTAGCATATTTGCCCGTGAAGTTATACAAATAGAAATGGCTGAAAGAAGATGGATTGGAACAGAGTTATACAAACGGGGACGGGGAGATACCGGAATCTTCATCTTGTATCCAAAGCCGATCTTTTTCCTAACTGGGAGCCAGCCGGTATCGAGGTCGGAGTTGATCCGCCAAGAGGTCGGAGTTGGACCGGAGTGGGACGTGGAGAATAGGGTTTCAACATGAAGAATAGGGTTTCGAATAAGGGTTTGAAGAATAAAGACAATATTTATCCCGCCTGTTGCATGGGAGGGCGGGATAATTTGAATTCAAGTTCTTGAATGTTTATCGCTTATGCTTGCTTAAAAATCATTTTGTTTTTCAAACTAATTTTTCTAGCATTGAATTTGCCAAAACCTATAGAGAACAAATTCACCGCCATCGCTCCTCTTCAACAAAGCCCCCTCTGGCCATGGAATCCCAGTTATCAACGTCGCACTGCAAGAAAAATGTTTGGTCAAAAAGGAAGCCCATGTGACACGCATGGACTTTCCAAAAATAAACATTTGAAACTACCTAGAATATTAAAAACCCTTCTCAACCTTTTTAAAAACGGATGAAAACGTGTAGTGGAAACCTTATGGCATCTAGTCAAATTTTCAACTACACTTCAATTCTACATGCTTTGAGTTTTGGATACACCGAGATGTCATGCTTAAGGTAATTGCTTCTTTTAGCATAACCTATAGGTTTTGATATTCCATAAGGTCATATGTTAATGCCCCCCACCCCCAAAAAAAAAAAAAAAAAAAAAAACAAAACCCAAACGCGTGATGACATGGTGCCCAATTCTGGTCGAATCCAACGTTGCCTTAGGTTTGGGGAGGTTGTTAAAATCGCTTCGTTGGTGCAAAGTGGAATAGTGGCACACAAGGTGACATGGCAATGATATGGCACTAGAAATAATGAGGTGGCATAAAAAAGAGCAAGCAAACTTTTTTTTTTGGGAGAAAGTGACTATATGCAATGGGTGATGACATGGCATGAGTATGATGAGGTGGCAAAGATGAGTGATGAGATGGCAAAATATGAAGGTGTAGAAAATGAAGAATGTGCATAGGACAAATTGACAACTTTTAAAAAACATATTTCTCCATGGTGACATGGCATTTTTTTGATGGTGTGACATGTCACATGATGACCAAGCATTTTATGCACTTTAGATAGAAAATGACTAGGCTTTTTTTTTTTTGAAAAAGGGTTTTTAGTGAGATAAGAGGTTTTTCTTAGTGCCCCTAAATTCCCTTGCCAATTCCTTTATGAAACGTTAAAAGTTGTCATATTTTTGTAAAATGCTTAGTCATCATGTTCACATCATCTTATCTTGATATATCGCCCAAACATTGCCACACCACCCCATGAAAGACCAAGATTGTACTTCATTCTTGTTTGCCCTTGCTTATTTTGCATGACATGTCACCTACTTGGAGTGCCATGTCATCATATTTCGCGGTCAACTTTTGTAAATTTTATTTCTTCCACTTATCTTGTAGAAATTGCAAGAATAACACTTTGCCAAATCATCATGCCACTTTTGCCATGTCATCACAACAATTTGTTAAGTCATTGGCATATGTCAACTATTTCTCATATAAGTTGCATTTGCCTTGAATCCTTTTTTTGAAAAGTCCATAAATGCCTTTGGGATTTGACAGTACATTAATTTGCTTCCTTCTAGTACTATAAGCCTACTATAAGCACCTAAAGTTTAGGTATAATATCACACAACTCAAATCACAAAAACTTCATGATGTAGCCAAGGTATTTCTTGCTACTGCTCAAGAACACCCTATGCCAATAAATCTATTACTGTAGTTTCAATATCTGATGTTGTATGGAGTTGATTCACACTGATTTCAATAAGTAGCAAAGTAAGAGCCTTCCTTATGTTGGTGATATTTCCTATGGGAAGATATTCATTTATGGTTGTTGAGCTTAGCTCTCATGGTCACGATGTTAAGTTTAGAGTTTCTTCCTGGGATGTGAGATCAAGAGTTCGAATTCTCATATTGTATTGAGCTCATGTTGGATGCATGAGTCCCCCTCGTTTGCTTGTATGTCTATTTGGAGATGAGGTTCGCTTGGTCTCATCTAGAAGGAGGGATGGTGTTCTTAGTGTGCCATTCGAGATTATTTAAGCTCTATGATAGATGTGTTTTTTCACATGGTGGGGTTATTAGTCCCTCCTTGTGTCTGATACTTAGGTACTTTCTCATATTGTATTGAGCTCATGTTGGATGCATGAGTCCCCCCGTTTGTTTGTATGTCTATTTGGAGATGAGGTTCGCTTGGTCTCATCTAGAAGGAGGGATGGTGTTCTTAGTGTGCCATTCGAGATTATTTAAGCTCTATGATAGATGTGTTTTTTCACATGGTGGGGTTATTAGTCCCTCCTTGTGTCTGATACTTAGGTACTTTCTTGGTCTCATCTAGATGGAGGGATGGTGTTCTTAGGGTGTGCCATTCGAGATTATTTAAGCTCTATGATAGATGTGTTTTTTCACATGGTGGGGTTATTAGTTCCCTCCTTGTGTCTGATACTTAGGTACTTTCTTGGTCTCATCTAGAGGGAGGGATGGTGTTCTTAGGGCTGTGCCATTCGAGATTATTTAAGCTCTATGATAGATGTGTTTTTTCACATGGTGGGGTTATTAGTCCCTCCTTGTGTCCGTGATACTTAGGTACTTTCTTGGTCTCATCTAGAGGGAGGGATGGTGTTCTTAGGGTTGTGCCATTCGAGATTATTTAAGCTCTACGATAGATGTGTTTTTTCACATGGTGGGGGTATTAGTCCCTCCTTGTGTTTGATACTTAGGTACCTTCTTCTTTCTTTTTATAGCATAATGTCCAACATTATTGGTTGTGGCATATAGCTAAGGGCATGCCCCAAGGCTAGACGGTCAAGGGTTCCTACCCTTTGTCACGTATTTCACACTTGATGGAGGTACGAGTCCCCCCATGTTAGTGGTCATGTTCTTACTATAGGTATGTTTCGACTCAAACTTCGACTTGATTAAGGAGGGGAGAGCCATTTGTGTCCTCTTTTTTGGGGACCCTTGTATGATATTATGTATTTTCCATGGTGCATGTATGACTCCCCCCATTGTGTGCTTAGCTATATCCTATTTTATTATTATTTATCATGGTACCCGGCCTTATTGGTTGCGGTGTATAGCTAAGGGGCATGCTTTATTAAGGCTAGTTTGCGATGCAAGCTTGGTATAGTTACGAGTTCTCTCATGTTTACAACTTGGTATGGGGATGAGGCTCCTCATGTTGGAGCCAAGGTCGCCCAACATGCCAACGGGGGCTCAAACATGCCACCTAGGCTCCAACATGACAAGATGGCTCAAACATGTCAAGGTGGCTCAAACATGCCCGTGGGCTCCAACATGCCAAGGTGGCTCAAACATACCACGTGGGCTCCCAAGATGCCATGTGGCTCCAACATGCCAAGGTGGCTCAAACATGCCACACTCCAGCTTCCCAACATGCCACCTAGGCTCCAACATGCCAAGGTGGCTCAAGCATGCCACCTAGGCTCAAGCATGCCATCTAGGCACTCCAAATGGTGACGTGGCATGCCAAGTAAGCAAGGCCAAGTTTTGACTAGGCCAAAAATGAAAAGATGTCCATCTTTGGTCTTTTCATTGGGCGATGTTGGCAAATTTTGGGTGACATGGCTAGATGATGGTGACATAGACATGATGACTAGGACTTTATGCAAGGAATATGATAACCTTTGGAATTTTTGGTAGAGGAGTTTGGCAATGGATAGAATAGAGGGATCTTGCGCTGACACCCTTCCCCAAATCGAACCAGGCCAGAACTTTGCGCGACTTCCTCTCGGAGCTCAATTTCTCTATCCGACTGTTGAATCCACCGTTCAAGTAACCTGCTTCGAGCAGGTTCAAAAAAATCCAAGATCCGTCCGGAGAAACTTATCAAGTCGCGTGAAGCGCCCTTTCGACCATGTAGAAACCCAAGTGTTTTGTCGCTCGAAAAATTACAAAGGCCCAAATGGAGATTCGACTTCGCCATGTCATCCGGAATAGTGACATTACCCTAGGGGCCAAGTTATATGGTCATTTTTTGCAACGAAAGAAACACGAACCCTCTACATGACAATATTCTGCAGCCATCTCTTACGCCAATTGACTAGGAACGTATTGGACATGAGCTACTTTGGCGCTTCTTGGAGAAAGGGTGGTCTTCTGCCCACAAACCTTGGTCCCAGGGTAATCTCGATGTTTTGAGTCCATTGGCATGGTCAGTTTAAAATTTCGGGAGTGGGAGAGTTGTCCGCCCGTGGCCAAGGGCCTTTGGGAGAAAACCTTTGGGATGAACCGCTTTTGAAAGGTTTTAAGGGTCCATCTTCCGCATCAACCCCCTCCCTCACGTGATGACATTGTGCAAGATCCCGGTCTAATCGGGACAGGGATATGGTCTCGAAAAAACCGTGGTGTTGCTTGAATGGTGGATTCAATAGTCGGATAGGAAACCGAGCTCCAGGAGGCGGGCATTGGCATTTGCCTTCCAGGAGGATCGCGTTGGCAGGAAAGGCTACCTCCGCGAACCTTTTGAGGTCCGCCCGCCCGGGTCTCACTCTCTCCTCCGGGTGAGGAAGCCGGGCAAAGTCCCGCCTCGGTTCGATTTGGGGAAGGGTGTCGCCGTTTAAGTTCTTCAAGATCCCTCTATTCTATCCCTTGCCAAACTCCTCTACCAAAATTTTTAAAGGTTATCATATTTCTTGCATAAAGTCCTAGTCATCATGTCCACATCACCACCATCTAGCCATGTCAACCAAAATTTGCCAACATCACCCAATGAAAAGACCAAAGATGGACATCTTTTCATTTTTGGCCTAGTCAAAACTTGGCCTTGCTTAGTTGGCATGCCATGTCACCGCTTGGAGTGCCTAGGTGGCATATTGGTGCCTAGGTGGCATGCCCAGCCACCTTGGCATGTTGGAGCCTTGGTGGCATGTTGGAGCCCACATGGCATGTTTCAACCAAACTGGCATGTTTGAGCCTAGGTGGCATATTTGAGCCATCTTGGCGTGTTGGAGCTCCGGTGGCATGTTTGAGCCACCTTGGCATGTTTGAGCCACCTTAGCATGTTTGACATGGGTGGCATGTTTGAGCCACCTTCGCATGTTGAAGCCTAGTGGCATGTTGGAGCCTGTGTGGCATGTTGGAGCCCACGTGGCATGTTTGAGCCACCTTGGCATGTTGGAGCCCATGTGGCATGTTTGAGCCTAGGTGGCATGTTTGAGCCTAGGTGGCATGTTTGAGCCATCTTGGCATGTTTAAGCGTTAGGTGGATATTGGACCCTAGGTGGCATGTTTGAGCTATGGCATGTTGGAGCCGAGGTGGCATTTTGGAGCCCACGTGACATGTTTGAGCCACCTTGATATGTTTGAGGCTAGGTGGATGTTGGAGCCAAGGTGGCATGTTGGAGACCACGTGGCATGTTTGAGCCACCTTGGCATGTTTGAGCCTAGTTGACATGTTGGAGCCTGCATGGCATGTTTGAGGCACCTTGGCATGTTTGAGCCTAGGTGGATTTTGGAGCCTGTGTGGCATGTTTGAGCCTACGTGGCATGTTTGAGCCACCTTGGCATGTTTGTAGCCTAGGTGGCACGTTGGAGCCTAGGTGGCATGTTGGAGCCACCTTGGCATATTGGAGCCTAGGTGGCATGTTAGAGCCTACATGGCATGTTTGAGCCACCTTGGCATGTTGGAGCCCGCGTGGCATGTTTGAGCCACCTTGGCATGTTTGAGCCTAGGTGGCATGTTGGAGCCCACGTGGCATCTTTGAGCCACCTTGGCATGTTTGAGCCTAGGTGGCATGTTGGAGCCCGGGTGGCATGTTTGAGCCATCTTGGCATGTTTGAGCCTAGGCGGCATGTTTAAGCCACCATGGCATGTTGGAGCCCATGTGGCATGTTTGAGCCACCTTGGCATGTTGGAGCCAAGGTGGCATCGTGGAGCGCGCATGGCATGTTTGAGCCTAGGTGGCATGTTCGAACCCGCGTGGCATGTTTGAGCCACCTTGGCATGTTGGAACCTAGGTGGAATGTTGGAGCCTGCGTGGCATGTTTGATCCACCTTGGCATGTTTGAGCCTAGGTGGCATGTTTGAGCCACCTTGGCATGATGGAGCCTAGGTGGCATGTTGGAGCCTACGTGGCATGTTTGAGCCGCCTTAGCATGTTAGAGCCTGCTGGCATGTTTGAGCCACCTTGGCATGTTTGATTCTGGGTGGCATGTTGGAGTCGAGGTGGCATGTTTGAGCCATCTTGGCATGTTGGAGACTAGGTGGCACGTTGGAGCCTAGGTGGCATGTTGGAGTCTAGGTGGCATGTTGGAGCCCACATGGCATATGTTGAAGCCTAGGTGGCATGTTTCAGCCACCTTGGCATGTTTGTACCTAGGTGGCATGTTGGAGCCACCTTGGCATGTTGGAGCCTAGGTGGCATGTTGGAGCCACCTTGGCATGTTGGATCTCGTGATGGCATGTTTGATCCACCTTGGCATGTTTGGGCTTAGGTGGCATGTTGGAGCTCGTATGGCATGTTTGAGTCACCTTGGAATGTTGGAGCCTAGGTGGCATGTTTGAGCCACCGTGGCATGTCGGAGCCTAGGTGCCATGTTGGAGCAACCTTGGCATGTTTGAGCCACCTTGGCATGTCGGAGCCTAGGTGTCATGTTTGAGCCACCTTGGCATGTTTGAGCCACCTTGGCATGTCGGAGCCTAGGTGGCATGTTTGAGCCACCTTGGCATATTGAAGCCTAGTTGCCATGTTGGAGACACCTTTGGCATGTCCGGGAGCCACCTTGCATGTTGGAGCCTAGGTAGCATGTTTGAAGTCAAATGCTAGTGAAGTGTGTCAAGCATATATAACTCTTGTATGCTGCCATTTTGTGGCAGTAATGGCATGTGGACAATTTGGTCATACACGGATTCTTAGAAAACCTTAAAAAACCACACCTCAAAAAAACACTACCTTAAAAAACAACACCTTAAAAAAAAAATCCCTTCAAAAAACCATACTGCCTGTGAAAACAACACATCCTTAAATAAGAGACTACACCTCCTTAAGAAACCACCCATTCTTTAAAAAAAAAACTACATATCCTTAAGAAAAACTACAGCATATCCTTGGAAAACCACACCCCCATATAACTACGTATAGGGTTTTTTCAAATCTTCAAAAAAAACAACTCGTATTTTGTTTTTACTGTTGTTTTCAGCTGTGGACCAAATGTTGGGGTGTGTGTGATTTAAAGGCATGTTTCTACAACATAAATAGATGGAAGTCAAGTTCGTAACTTCTTTCTTACGAGACTTTTCTATTTCTTGGATAGCACATTTGATACCCCATTTACCATTTAAAGAGTTATTTTGACAATCCATGTCCTCATCATTGTTGCAGTGGTATTTGGGCTAGGAAGACTTTCTATGTCAATCATTATTGCAGTGGTATCTGGGCTAAGAAGACTTAATGCTAGAAAGACTTGGTACCGTATCTAGGGTAGAGAAAGCCACGACAAGCCACCCACATAAAAACATCATCTACATCGTACCATAAAGCATTGCCTTCACTAAAAACTTCATGGGTTATGTATTTGGTACTTTCGAACACATTATTTCAAAGAATTAACTCGTGAGATCTCATACAGTTGCAATAAAAGTTATATTATTTTTAGGAAGTTTTTAAGTTTATCATGTATATGGAAAGGATGAAGTCATCTTTAGTATCTATTGTAAAAAGTAGTCATATGACGTGATTGCAGTCTGTAACATGCAAAGACATACATTTCTAAAACATAAGTAGATGGAAATTGAGTTTGTAGCTTCTTTCTTACAAGACTTTTCTAGATAGTACTTTCTTGAATAGCACATTTGGTACTCCATAAGAGTTGGTTGTGCTTACCATTTTAAAAAGAATCATTCTGATAATGTATATCCTCAATCATTGTTGTAGTAGTATCTGGGCTAGGAAGACTTAGCACTAGAAAGACTTGGTACTGTATCTAGGATAGAGAAAGCCACGATGAGCCATCTGCATAAATACATCCAGGCAATGTTCCGTACACAAAACTACCATTAAAATAGTTGCCATGCGTAAATTGATAAATTTGGATACAATATAAGTTATTGCCCTATTTTGAACAATTTTATACATCTAGCATCAGGATTTTTGATATATGTATTGTAAGTTTGTCTACAGCTTCATCATTGCCAACAATAGGCATGTATTTATGCATGGCAACGCTGGGCACCCGTAACTAGTCTTTTATATATCTTTTATGTTATCTTTTATATATCTGGCTTCCTTACGTTTTTCATCAGTGGATATTCATCGAACACCTCACCTACACAGTAGTCTAAAATTACTGGCAGCCAATTGAAATGCAACCAAATATATAATCATTTAGAAAATGAAAGACATCTATAGAAACTGATTTAACACTACAAGAAATTTATCGCGGCGGCAACATTTCTTTTTCTCGACCCTATGTGTGTTTGAGGGATTATATCATTTGCGTAAATTTATTTTATTTTTGTTGTTCATTACTCAAGGAATAGTACACGATATAATTCTTGTTTTATAACTTTTTTGCTTTGGAAAAAGGGGCGACCAATGTCTTCTAATTCTTTAGGCAGTCCTTTTTATGCAAAACTGCATACTCATTCTATGCTCAATTTCTATCATATATGTGAGGGTAATGAAGTGTAATGATGTCATTCTTCTTGCTAATCACTAGAAAATCACAAAGTAATTTATTCAGACCTTTTCCATTTGCTTCACTTGTAGCCAAAACATATAGAGCAAATAGTCCGCCAAAAGTGATGCCCCATAAGAACCTCAAGATAGAGTAGCTTCTGAAGTTTGTGATTTATCTTCTAATTGTTATCTCATTTTAGTACAGAAGCAACCCGAATTCAGAACCACAAAAGTACCACAGATGCTTGATTCTAGCTTCACAAACAAAGATCAACACAGGCTTAAGCAACAAACTATACTCAGAAATATGTATCACAATGTCACATATCTGATGCTACCTCAAATTCTAATTTGCACTGGCTCTCGTGGATGCAATGCATAGATCCCTTGGATCTGCCATCGCTATTGCCAGTACCGCAGAAAGCAATTGCCACCTACAGATAGAATCATCACCAGGCATCGTTATCATCATCGAAATGGCTTTGCCAAATTTACCAAAAGGAAGCAAAGCAATCAATGCTTAATTAGCTCTACTGGACTTCCTAAACAAAAGATGTCATGTTAAAGATATTTATACAGATTTGCTCATGCCTCTTCTTCTTTCCAAAGCAATGCCTTATAATTTCACATGAAACTGCGCTACCATAAAAAAAAAATAAAAAAATAAAAAATCAACTGTTTCAGGTGGGTACATTGCTCTTGTATAATATGCCATTGGCATGTATTATTGCATTACATGGCAGAACGTTGCCTAACTGTACTCTACGTTAAGGTAAAGCCCTTTTAATGGGCTTTCTGCGTTGTCAAGTGGGCCTCCGCATTGACGCGCGTCGGCCCGCTTTCCAACGCAGAAAGCCTACTAAAAGGGCTTTCTCTTATATGTTTTGTCTCTTTAAATTGGACACGTTTTTTCTCTTCTAAATTGGAACATATGCGGCAACATGATAGTCAAAATTTTACACGATCAAGACTCGGAACAGACGTTTCAGAAATGTCTATTTGTTTTACTGAGGAATCAGTTGCTCAGAGTAATGAGTATCTGCCAAAGGACCTCGAGAATGAGTTTGGATTCCTGCCATTGCACCAGGCATGCTTTGACAGCAATGTGGAAGAAATGTAGAATTTGCTAAAAAATGGAGCTGATATTCATGTTGTGGCTGGGGATAGGCTGATCACGCCTTTATATGCTGCTACAGCATATCATAAAGCAGATGTAGTGGATATACTACTGCAGAATTTTGCCGCTTCAGATTTGCTAAAGAGCGATCACGAAGGGGATACTCCTCTGCACATAGCTGGAGACAACTTCACAATTTTAGAACAAATGTTTGAAGAAATGTTGCAGACATTTCCAGACCACTCTGCCAACAAAATCCTCAATGGAAAGAAACAAAGCTTTTTGCATTACTCTGCAGGAAGGGGCAATCTATGTGCATAGTAGGCGGAAAAAGTAGCCATTATTTTGGTCCGCGATACGATTTTCGAAAAATGCGGGCCATTAATGTGGTTGCAATGAATGCACAAACATGTCCTATGAAATTTCGCCATGTGGATGCCAAGTAAGCCTGCTCCTCTTTCTACTTGCCAATTTGGAAAAAAATGCGCAAACATCATTGGTCGCGAGAAACATGACGTGGAATTCTAGCATCCAAGTTATGGGCCATTTTGAGATCCCAAATCCGCCCTAATGCTCTACCATAACCAAGAAGAAGGAATGTTCTGGATGCTACATTACGTCCCGTAATGCACGCCTGGAAAGATTCCGGCGTACAATTTTTCTCGGCGGCTGCCAGACTCGGCGGCGCACTTGCGGACTCGCGGCTCTGCCGTTCGTGCACCGCCTCGTCTGGCGGAGCCGCCTCGAAAAATTATATGCCAGAATCTTTTCCAGGCGTGCATTACATTAGAGGAAAAATGAGATCACATTTTGTCCCATTAAGGGATGCTTAAAATGCCATGTCAGCTTTTCAAACTGTCCAATAAGAGAAGAGCTCCAGTGTATCTCATTTCAGTATTATGTGGCAACCTGTAATTAATGCAACTGCAACTAACTTCTGTAGTATCTTTTTTCCATTATAACTTTTGATCCAGAACTCCGATTCAAAAACTTTTTGTAGCAATGGGTTCGTCTTCACAAGATCTATCTAGTGATAACCCATTCATACATCTTTTATGATATAAATGTACAAGAAATAAGCAAAAAATCATATTTTCTTAAGGTTAACGCATATGACCATATTGAAATACATCATAACCATATATCATTGGAAAGATCTTTTCATTCCGCATCTAATGCAACAAACGCCGCAGCATTTTGATAAGTGGATCAAAAGTTATGCGGGGAAAACAATAGCAATGAAGTTGTTGGTGCTGCATTAATTGCAGTTAATAGAGGGTAGGCATTCCATTGGAGGATTCTTATAGGGATGAAATGAGATCTCAAATTTCCTCTAATGCGTAGTACATAACACGGCATGGTTCAATTTCTAAAGACGTATAAAATTGAAATTGTGGAGACAAGATCAAGTCATAATTGGTTTCCACATTTGTCGTTCCTTTTTGGTCATATCTATACTCTGTCTTTCATCTAGAATCTTGACGAGATATGCCTTTGCTTGTTTGGGTCATGTGAAGACGGTAAATTCTCGTGATTTAGAATTTTGAACTCTTACATCACCATTTGGCCTGAAACTAGCAACAAGTGGAGTCGTTTGGTTTGGGGGAAGCTCAATACCATAAAGTCAGAGAAACGACTAGTTTTTCAAGACCGCTTTCCTTTTCAACATGGCATTTTGGACTTTCCTTAGGGTGAGCTACAACTGCTTTCGACCAATGACCTGACCATCTAGTGTTTCTACATCCACATAGCTATCTTCAAAATATTGCCACATATCTAAATCGATCTAAGGTCCTAGACATATATATGGTTCAAACCCTAACCTTAATAGGCCACTCTTAGATTCAAGGTCCCCAAAAATGAACTACTATATTTAACTATTATCTAATGATATAAAAACCGTGGTTTCTTATGCATGAGTTTATTTAATAAAAGAAAACCACACTATGTAGTAGTTTTTTGAAACAGATAATGATTGTGGCATGGTTGTCGACATTGTTTATCAATGTTATAGTGGTTTGTTAAAATTATTTGTGGTTTATGAGAGTTGTATCATATACTATAGTGATCCTTTGAAACTACTAGTAGTTTGTTAAAATTATTGTGTGAATTGTGCATGTTTTGGGATTTTCTTTATTATCTTTTGAGTTCTGCTTGAGTTATGAGATATAGACCTATAGTTATGTGCAATTGTTCTTGTATTTAATTGGAGTTTTAAGTCAATAGGAATAGGTAATCCGACCTATTTTGAACATGTGATAATTATTTCAAAATGTAAAAGGATAAGTTAGATCTTGTTTTAAGAATTGAAACTTATAAATCCATTAGATAATCTGTATATTTACTAGCTCGACAGTACAAATTGCTCCATATATGTATAGCTCCCATTGTTAGTCCCACTAACAAAAAGAATCTAATGAACCTGAGACTTCAAAACATTCTTATTGCCTCAAGTTACAAAATAGTATAACAATGGCATTGTTCTTGTGCAAGCTTACAATATGGTGCCATAATGATTTGACTAACAAATGAAGTTTCTAGCAATATAGAATCAAAAGCTCGATAATTCATGCTTGTCCAAGATAAAATGATCCAAAAATTGTTTATAAACAAAGCCAGGTTTGCATCTTGGCTGGACCAAGAGTAGTTGACTAAGCTTTCTAATAGAAATTTAGATTGAAGGCGGCCAAACAAAATGCAACACTAAAAGGTCAATTGTTTTTGAAACGCACGCAAGAGTCCACTTTCTATCTTTGCAAGTTCGTAGCAGTCGGTACACAAAAATCACCTCCTGTCCAAGTATATTGGTACAACAACGCTTCAATAGCATATCCACAATGACTAATTCAAAAAAAATCCATTTTTCATTAAATGAACACTTGCACTTTAATCATAAAACTTTGCAAAATTTAAGCTTAGCAGCTAAATTCATAGACCTGTCCGTAAGGCATTCAATAAGTATGTCTAACAATTTTAAGGCTTTGCAGAAATCAAGAGCCATTAATCAAAAGCAAGATTGGGAACTATCATCCGTAACCACGCCTCAAACACAATGCATGCATAAGATGTGTTAATCCCAATGTCTGAACCATAAAACGGTATGATAGAGACTTGGGAATATAACATAGTAATAAGTTGCACAAGCAGTATTCTATACTGGAACAATCTATTTAGGATAATTTAGAAAATGTGTTTCAGTGTCGGGCGCGTACATGAGGAATTCTAGAATGCAATAATTTAGGGGCTATGATATTCCAGCAATGAGTGAAGCAAGCATCAAGGATAAGAATTGCAATGCAAGCATGAGATAACTAAGTCAATTGTATAGACCCAATTTGCAGGCATCTTGGTGAAGTTCCATAATGATGATACGATAATATTAAACTCTAATCATTTGCAAAAAATGGTATAGTTTGGAACTTCCAGGTAGTTCCAAGTATAAAAGAGATAATTATCTTCCTCTCCTAAAAGCCATTTCCAAAATGCAGTGTATCTGCATTTACAAGAAGATTTTCTCACCTATTCCACTATTTATGGAATTATAAAGATTCCCTTCTACTCTCTCCAAGTCATATATTTGGACTATCTAAGCAAGTTGGTTATGGTGCCATTTATGAGCTTGTTGATAACAAGGGCAATTCAAACGTATTATGTATGCCCCCATGGATGATACAAATCATTCAATTCAATTGAATTCTTATTTTTCTATTACATTTTTGGACACTGTATTTCCCTTTTTTTTTTCTTTTTTTAGCAGGCATGCCTTTTTTAGATACAAGAATCTCTTTAATTCTAGCTTATCCACGTGGTTGCTATGTCATGTACAATATGGCATGGCATAATTTTATCCTTAGAATATGTTAACCTCGATCTCAGTATTTGGCCATGTTTCTTTCCTTTTCTTTATGGGAGTTATAACCCATTTTATACAAATGGTTTTGGCCATTAGACAATTTTTTGGTTACATTAGTTGTTTCTCCGTATTTCTTTCACACTCGTGTCAAAAGCCAATCCTTTGTCTCTATAAGATTGTGTATATGTAGATAATACAAAATATCCATAAGCAAAGTGCCAAGGTGTCCTGTTCCTAAGGATCGCATAAGAATATAATGTTTATAGTACAAGAAACTTATCGCGGCGGCCAAGGCCGCCGCGAACGTTTCTCTTCCCCAACTCGTCTATGCATGCTAGAACATGCAGAATTTAAACCTGCATTTTGTTGCCTTGTGTTGGCGGCCATGGAGCAGTATTTATAGGGCTCCTTAGGATGGAAAATCTCAACATAAGTAATTCTTTCCTCATGTAAACCTGGAAAATCAATGTCTGAGAAGCATTCTTATTTCATTCATATTATGATATCTACATTGGATATTAGTAGCTCTTTCACAATCTCAAGAGAATGAAGAAGTCCTGTTCTTCTCATGGTGTTTCATCTAATGCAGCGTACAATGATTGTCCATCCAATTGGGGACAACTAACTACTGGATGAAAACGCAGATTCTCTAAGCTTTTTGGATACCCAGAGCTTATGTGGCCAACAAAATGCCTGTGGATGTTAGAAACTAGAAAATACACTGAGAACTGCAAAATGAATTGTACACCTCTCAGATGCCTACTAGAATGATCAGTATACCAACAAGTTTGAATGGCTGATTCATTGCTTTGCAGCAGCAACTTTGTTCAATTTTTTATCCTTTTTAACTGGTTGATGCTGTTGTTTACATCTTTAAGGAAGGACTTGATCATGCACTTTATCAGAATATGAAAAAACAATGGCAGCATAATATTGGTATTAAAAGGAAAAAGCTTGGAACCTTAGAAAAAAGCTTCTGAGCATGGTTGCGTATCTGAACAGCAGTCTTGCTACCTATATGTTCTGCAAATTTCATTCAACCTTCAAACACACGGAACAAAGAATACAACCACTATATCAACAGAATTTAATTCAATACCTTCTATACGGCGCCAAGCTCGACCATACAGTTTAAGTGCTTCAAGAAACTTCATATGCATCTTCACTCCAGTGCTCCCGTTGCGTTGCATTGTCATCGTATACGGTTTCCTTACCTGGAAAAATGGACAAAAAAATCAGTTTACTTCATTAATAAAGTTTAACTTGGATTAGTACCTATTAAGACTTAGTAATCTTCTTAGTAATATGCAGATCCTACTTTTAACCAAGATGATCCTTTTAATAACATGCAGATACTACTCACTTCCGAAACAAGTTCATTTTCAGAGTCTTTACTAGCAACATCTATACATGGCTGAGTGAAGACATGCCAATATTCATTTCCATCTCTCACTTCATTACTTGCTAGTTCATTAGGCTGAAGATCTGATTGTTGCCCTCAATTAAGATTTTATTAAATATATCTTAATTTACCCAATACAAAGTATCCAAGCTTAGATTTCAAAGAAGGAAAGTTCAATAAAACCAACTCTATGGCAACAACATTCAAATTTTATATCTAATTTGAAGAAATTATAACTAAATCTAACAAAAGAAACAAAGTTTAGGAAGGCAAACTTGTTGCAATGCGACAGCAGGAGATACAACCATTGTGCAAAGTGAACTTCCTTTATCAAAACACATAACAGAAGGAACTTGGCAAAGCTCGAAGGCTCCACAAAAATTTCTACAATTGCAAGAACTACACACTCTTCTGGACAAATCTATTGCTCCTTGCAGAAGGATATGGGGATTTGACGAATCAAGACAGCCAAGAAAACTTAAAGGGTAAATATAAGGCTAAATTGGAGCAAGCAATTGAGGATTTTGGGGGACACTCTCGCACTTTGAAGCCGCTCAACCGTATGCATCTATTATGCAGACAGCCGAGAGAATCCATCAATCTGCCTAGGCATCGAGAAAAAAAACTAAGTATCGTCTGGATAAGGACTTATACGTCGGATTTACCACTACACAACGGCAAGAATGAGGTCGTTTTCTAACACCACCGCAGGTGCGCCTGCCTGCATGCACACGAAAAAAAGCGACAAATTTTCTTGAGGAAAAATCTCAGATGCAAATACCTGCATCAAATAACAAAATAAAAAACATCTGGCTATGGCTGGGACCAGAATCCGCAGCCCTGGCTTCCGGATTTACCACCGGATGTGTGGCACAGGAGTTCAGACGAAATGGAAGACAGAAGAAATGGAACCTGCATAAAATCGATGTCTTCCCTGTTGAAGACAGAACCCAAGCTCAGCTATGGTGCCTTTAGGACCTCCACCGCCGTTATTCCCACCCCTCTGAAACACCATGGCAGACCAGAACTAAATCTGCTCCACAAGCAAGTTCTTGCCCTGACAGAAAAAGCGTGTTAGCGCAGGCACAACTTATACCCAAACTCATATGGGTGTATACCTGATGGAGAAAATCAAGCAACAAATGGACCCAATGGCATTCCAAAACGACGCCTCTGCGCACCACAGCAGGGACCAAGCATCGGGCGAATTCATCCCTGTGCCAGGATAATCAGAACTCCAACAGCGAAAAATCAGGCACAGGGATTATAGCGGCAGAGGTCCATAGCGGCAAAGCAAGAAACAGGGGAAAAGGCCGTGGTGCAAGAATTTTGGGTCACTGTCGCCATCGAAGCAGAAGCCGGAGAGCTAAGAGGCGCCGGAAGACGGATTTGCCATAGCCAGAGCAGAGCAAGAGCAAGAAAGGGATTGCCACGGATTGCTTGCAGAGCAAGAAAGGACGTCACATTTCTTTTAGTTTTTCATTTATTCCTTTTTAAAGATACGCGTCTCTCTCAGGTTTTTAAGGACACGTGTCTCTCTCAGGTTTTTTTCTGGGAAAAAATATTAGCATCAAACAGAAAATGTAACTGCCTTATATATGTTGAGATATTGTAGTAAATGCCAAAGTTCTTTATTGTTGTTCTGTATTAAGGGCACTTTATCTTTATCTCAAGGACTTTTTGAGTTCCTTCATAAAGCTTGAACAATGATAATATATTCCAATGCAAATTGTAAAGAGTGAATTGTCAACAAGCCTATCTTCCAATTTCACGACTTTAGCAGTCACCTATAACAAGCAACAACTTTCTTTGATGTAAGTTGAATAGTGAAACAAATTTTGAGCAAGGTACTCACTCCATGTTAGTGACATGCACCTAGAAAGACTTTAAGGTAATTATCAATTTTCATATTTTTCTTGTCATAGTATTCATCGATAACCTCCTTAGCAAGTTGATAAACATGGAACTTTTCAACTGCCAGATGAACAGGCAATAGATTTGGATAGAAAGCTTATTAACCAAGTGATTTATTGATTTGATAACCTCCTTAGCAAGTTGATAAACATGGAACTTTTCAACTGCCAGATGAACAGGCAATAGATTTGGATAGAAAGCTTATTAACCAAGTGATTTATTGATTTGAAGACGTATCCCAAGCAAATAACATTTACTAATCTTAAGTAACTATTGCACAGGCATTCAGAGTGGTTAAGTGAAGATGTACCAGGAAATGGAACGGAATGAATTATTGGATACATACAGAGGAGTGTTATAGATTCTCCTCTAATTAACAATTTTTTGAGCACATCATGGACAGCTCTGCAATTTTAGCGTTAAACACAGAATTCCATAAATTCTTGATAGAACTATGCATATGAAACATTAAACATGAAATTGCATAAATACTCTACACGACTATGCATGTGAAACATTAAACGTGGAATATCTACTTTATAATAGGAAGGAAGGAAGGAAGTATATTTTAACGTCCACGAAGGCCAACCGGCCTATGAGACGGTCACAATACAATATATCGGATAGTATCCAAACACAATAGAAAATCACAAAAGCCCTATACAATGTGTCTCTACCACTGGGATTAAAAAACCCCCCATGTGGGAGGAAAAACCCTTGTAGTAGGCATTCAAATTCCCTATCTGGGCGCTCAAATTCCCTGTGCTGTGAGGGACTCTCTGACGGTGGAGACTTGCAGAATGTAGAATGCGAGACGTGCAACCATTGGCGAAGTCGGGTAAAAGCACGTTAGGGTGTCATACATTAGGGGGCAATTCATGTAAACTTTTGAACGGGTTGCTGAATTTTAAATGTACTTATTTCATGTATAAATTTTGTCTTATATATTTAAAAAGGGGCAAAATTCCCGTGTGTTTGTAATTATGACGAGTAGAGGCCGGCGGTTGATGCTGGAGGAAATTCCTCCCTCCAATTTCCTCCAGGAAAATTCCCTCCAGAAAAATTTTCTTCCAAGAAAATTCCCAAATCGAACCAAGAAAGTAGAACACAATTTGAATTTTTTTCCAGGATCAGGAAAACATGCAATCTGGTGATTTTGAAACCAAATGTGGCAAACATCAGATGGCATCTGGTGAATTCAAAATTGTGAAGAGTAAACAACAGGTGGCATGCAGTACTTTCGAAAGTGGGAGAGATGAGAAAGGGAAAAAGAAGATGGCAGAGCATGATAGCGAAATTGAAAAGGGTAGTACATCCTCAAGGTATGTTACCAAAAAAATAAGGACCAGTGTGCAAAATGTTGTTACTGTTATGAGAAAAGAAGCTGAATCTCTGGCTCCTAATCAAAGGTACTTATTTGCTTCTAGATTCTTGCAAGATCACAGGTTATTGGAGCTTTTTGAACCTGTGATTGGGTTGCCTTCACAAGCAGTGGTCAAGCATGCAATTTTAGAAAACCTTAAAGATGGACTGGAAAAGGTAAAGTGCTCTAATAGTGGTGATAAATTGGCTGCCAAGCATTCAGTTTTATCAATGGTTGTTGGGAAAAATGGTGATTTGAAGCAAAAGGGAATTGCTTGCAAGATGCTCAAATGCCATCTCCGAAATCTTTCATATGCTGCTTGCAGAAGAAAGAGAATGGCAATTGCTGGTTCAAACATTTGGGCATTAGCAGGCAGGAAGGCTAGATCTGATCGTTTGGATGAAGAAACTAAGCTAAAAGTCATCCGATTCGGCTTAACAACGAAAGGTTTCACCAAAGTACAGGGGATGTGAGGAAAAAAAAGCGAGGCAATCCAAAGATCTTGACATTCCTCGGATATTAAAGCTTTTGTCAAAGAAACTATTACATTTCAGTTTTTTTTAGTTTTCATGTACATTTTCATGCACATATGTGAACTCCTCTACCAATCTTAGTTTACTTGCTTTGATGTAGCCTTTTCATTCTGCTTTTGCTTACTGTATTATACATGTAAATGAGGTTTATGGGGTCATCTACTTGCTCTTGGAAGTATTTCATGTATATTATGTGATATATATGTATATAGTGTAAGGATGTAAGATTAAATGTGCCAGAAGTGAACTCCTTTGCCAATCTTAGTTTACTTGCTTTGATGTAGCCTTTTCGGTCTGTTTTGCTTACTGTATTATACATGTAAATGAGGCTTATGGGGTCATCTACTTGCTCTTGGAAGTATTTCATGTATATTATATGATATATATGTACATAGTGTAAGGATGTACGATTAAATGTGCTATAAATTGATACTATACATAATCTACTGAATATGTATAGATTTAATCAAATCTTTTTACATGTACAACTGATATGTACTGGTATACGTAGTATTTCTTACTTATGTACTGGATATGTAAGGTATTCAATGCACAGTCTTCTCCAACTTACCTATTTTCTTTTGCAATATGCAGGCTGAGCTGTATGAGCACTTTGTGGAGGAGAATCCAGATGCAGATGTTGGTATTAGAATGTTCGAATACCTGAAACCAAGTTGCATAAGGAAATTGCAGGAGAGAAACACTTGCTATTGTGTCAAGCATGAACAAGCAGAGAATTTCAGAAAAGCTTTCAACTCTATGAGGCTGAAGTTTCACATAAATTGCAGTTGAAATTGTGATGTATGTGCTGTTGGTCCACATAATGGGGTTTGTCAGGCACAAAAGCTTACATTTTGTAATGTTAGCACTCTTTGGAGAGAAATGATTTGCCAAAAAGAGGAAAGAGAAGAGTGGCACAATCTGAAGTGCATAAGGGGAGATTGTGAAGCAAAAGATTCCCTTATGTCCAAAAGAGACTAATCAGAATAATGAAGATGATGTTAAATGGCAGGCTTATTGTTATATGGACGAGAAGTCCCCCAGTGGGAAGAGTGAAGGTGTCATTCTACCCTGTCTCCCTCAGGGCCTACCTAGCTGCGGAAGCGTAAACATACATGTCAGTATACAACATAATCCTCCATCCACCCAGAAGGTGGTGCACCAACATCTGCATAGACAATGATCAGCATCATACATATGGAAACTCTACCCAAGGCTCAGACTCCAAGGAATGACTGACGGCTTGGGTCTCCAGAGTTCATTGCAGACAGAATTCATGGCGATGGATTTGGCTGGCATAAGAACATGGCATAGGGTTGTCCACTCCATCCGCCCCTCCTGTGCACACTTTGCAGAGTAGGCTGAAAAGTGTCGGGACCTGACTGTAGCCCGCCGGATGCATAGCCGAAGGGGCTATTCCTGGGTCTCATCCTCCCAGTTCCGATGGGGCAGGAAGGGATCACTCCCTCCAGAGATCTACATGCTGACTCAGGGTGACTAGAGGGCCACTGCCCGTAGTCGACTGAACCCACTGGAAAGTGTACACCACTTCACGGGTGTCGAGTCCATGCCTTACCCGCACTCAGTGGTAAGCCATTAGACCTAGTCACAATAATCCCTGGTAGGCTTTACACACCAGAGGGATCGTTCAAGAGTCAGGACATGAACCTCCTTCTTAGCCAGTCTGGCCCCTTCACCCACAACCAGGTGGGGTTCTTGTGCACAGGCCAAATCTACGGTGTGCTAGAGGGCTACGCTAGGAGCATCAACTACCAAGCTTTAGGGCCTCTACCCCCCTTCCCAATACAAGGAGTTCACAGAGATACATCATCCATATACATCACAGAAGAACTAAAGAACTAGATCTAATCTATCTCATAGAGTTAGGTTCTTTAGTTAGTGTCTAAGATCTAAAGATCTAGATAGCTGCTATGGGCAATTTAATAGTCTAAACTTACTGGTTCCATGACTAGAAGACGGTCTAAGCTATTAAATTGACCAAATACCTGATCCTTGGGTGGCTCCTCCTGACCTGAGTTCAACCATTCTGCTGAGCTGATCGAATTCGGGGAAACTGATGGCGCATATTCTGCTGCAATTCGGCAATTTGATGTATATTTATACCCACCAAAATTATTGATGGTATATATTGATGGTATATACTCACCAAAATTATTGATAGTATATACATAGAGATTATTGGATCATATACATGTATGGTACTCGTATAATGGCAATGAACACCAATAATTCACATCAATAATTTTACTTCACTATAAAAGCAGCTCCATTCGGTGGTAGAGGTCATTCATCTCCCATGGCTTCCTTGCCTGATCGTCCGGAGAACATCCAAACCATCAAGTGCTACATGAGCCACAATGATCTGTATGATTGCACAATAAAGGGTGTGAAGATGGATCCATGGCTGCAATCCAAAGCAGATGGTCCTGCGAGTGCTTGCAGGAAGCTCACTCGTGTTGTGATCCACCTATATTGGCTTCTTGATCAGGAGATCTATGAGTTGAATGCCATTACCTCATTCGGTGTTGATGATGAGTGAATCAATGATGATCTGTATACCTGTTAAGGATATAATAATATAAGCACTTATGATTTGTGTATCTGTTAAGGATATATATATAATATAAGCATAGTGAATATTAGGTGATGTATAGAATCCGAGTACATGATAGAATCATACCTGTACGAGTACATGATACTTGTATACGCTCAATGATGGCTTCTGATCCACCCCAATAATTCACATGAATAATTTTACTTCACTATAAAAAGCGGCTCCATTCGGGGCTAGAGGTCATTCATCTCCCATGGATTATTTGCCTTCTTCTATTCACCACATCGAGGCGATCAAGTGCTCAATGAGCCACTCGATCTTGTTGGTTGCCTAGACAGGCATCTTCTTCTTGATCCCTACCGCGAAGAAAAGCTTTTGGGCCGAGATTCATTGCCCTGCGTCAATTAGGTGTTATGATCCATCCGATTTGGCTTCCCGGCGCATGAGCTATGAGATATCGGGGATCACTACTACGAGATCCACGAAGATGAATGAATCACTGTTCAACATATAAGCACTTCGACCATCTTATCTATAAATCATGTATGGATTTATATATTAAAGATGTAAGCGGATTATATATGATCACAAATACAAGAATGTACAAGATCTTATGTATTAAGATGAAAGATATGTATTACAAGTACAAGATCTCATGTATTAAGATGAACAATGTGCTATGTCTTTCCACATGTCTACAATATATTTGAATTTGGACTGTTTTTAGGCCTCTTGCCATTGGCATCCTGCATAATGAATAGCATCTAAATTTTCATACCTTGAAGGATCGGAAGGATTAGGCCGCCAACGCTTTAGTCAAGCGGTCTTTTGTAGTACCCTCCAAAGAGGCTTCCACCCACGATATAAAAATATGGCCAAAATATGTAGATTCGGATCAAGAAAAAGGCATTCTCCTCCTCGCGATATCCTAACCAAGTGGCGGTGTTATCATCTCCGTGTCCCGACTAGAACAAACATACCCTTTGTCACATATGCGTGAGGATCAAACTCTTCAAGAGGCAACACCGACGCCATCCGACGGGCCACAATAAGATGGTAAAGGTCGTGTGACCAAGGCAGATACGTCGACCTCTGGAACAAATGTTGTTTGTTCTAGAGGAGCTTGTCTTGTTTGTGGCCAAAATACATCATTTTGAGGACGTCCTGGAGCAACATCCTCCAAAGAGATAAGAAGTCGGGCTCCAATACTCAACACTTGCCGTGTATTGCCTTGCAAACAAGCTACTTTCTTTGATTCTTACATATGTCCTTCCATAGGGAGATGTATTTGTTGATGCTATCCTTCAACCACGGAAGATCTTTCAATGTTGGTCTAGGAGGAATATTTTGTGGCACACCACTTGGTATCATTGGCTGACCATGTTCATCCTCTTTCCACATTCTAACTCCTGGAGAATCTGCTGGAAGCCACTCTTTATGTGTAGGACGCATTTTGTATTGCATAACAGGGGCCAATCTCCCCGCCATCTTAAATTTGAAGAGCAATGGTTCAGTATGCCCAACCAGGCGTTGGCCCTTATCAGGGATGAATCCCTTCACAAAAGCCTTCCAATTTGGAACTTCATCAATAAAGTATGGAATTGGAGATTTCGCATTGCACTTGCTGAACAAGTAAAGTAGCTCTGGTAGTGTCAAAGCATCCGATGAACTCATCAAGGTTGAAAAATTTCCAAATAAAGCATCAATATCATCATGGGTATGGCCGACCATCATAAAGCCCACTTGGATCTCATCAAAGACCTTAAGCCAAGTCAAATAAGATAAGTATGAGAAGACATACCTATTTTTGTTTTGCCCTGATGCATTATCAAGTTGCAAATAGAGATTTCGGGGGAGAGGGTTGAACACCTCAGGATTCGTTGTAGTTGAAGCATTTGGCAATACTTCTGCCATAGAAGCAAGTTTGTTCTTCAAAGGATTGGTATCCTTGATTTGCTTGCATCCATTTGCAATCTGCTGGGCTTACTTCCACATAAGTCACCTATCTTGTCCTCTTGTACCAATTCCAAGTTATGCAATATCCTAGAAAGTGAACCAATGTGGAAGTTTGAATCATCTTTCCATAAATCAAGTGAGAAATGACCATAGGCACGACCACCATGCCCATGAGTCGAGCTCTGTCACAAACCGCTCTTCAAGCGATCACCTCTCCATACAGATTTTGCTAGATGATGACTTCTAGGCACTAAAGTCTTAACCTGATCCATCTTATCATGTATTATACATAGATGATTTTCTGGAGACCGCTATGACAATGCTCTCCAATGCCAATATTGACTTCTGCAAGAACGTTGCTCTAGCATATGAGCCCGACGTTGAATTGCAAGATTTTGTCTCTCTCTTGTATCTTTTGTTTTTTCTAGCTTTTGCTTGATTACCACGCAGATGTTGCATTTAGAGAAGGCTGTATTTTTTGCAATGCTAACATCTGGAAATTCCCTTTTCCATATACTATAAAAAGAGTTCAAGGCTACAGTTGTTCCTGTAAGCTCTTCAACGACTGCACCAACTTCTTTATGTATAAGCTTCTTATTAAGAATGGAAGGAAGCTTGCGTACGTTTTCTCTTACATCATCTCTACCTCTTTTGCTCCTATGGGGAATACTTTCGACATTCTCTGAATGAATCTGTCTAGCACACATTCTGGGGCCGGTGTAGTGGATCTAGGCTTCTTAGAGCCAAGATTACCATGTTCAACTACCTTTGCACCCGCTTCAAATCTGTTTCTCCAATTGTAAAATGTTGGTCGACCGATACCTAAAGCCATCGCCACCCAAATTGCATTTAATTCTATCCCCTTGAGCACTACCCTATCCTCTCCTTCTCATGTAAGTCACACTCAAAGGCCAAAAAAAACGTAACCCTTGCATTGTATGGTTGGGATAAAACTTCTTTTCTTAATTCACGCATTTGATGCTTGGTAAGTTTCTTGTTGCAAGTATTTTTGCAAAGCGGAGCTTGACTTCATGAACTTATTGATTGAAGTTGTGGAGCATAGCCTTTCCTCTTTGCTTTTTCCCTTGGGCTCTCTTGGAATCCTATGTGTGTAAGTATACTTCCTCTTTCGTTTTGAATTGAGCCCGAGAATGTTGTCCTCAAATGATTCAAGCTCTATATCCTCATTTTCTTTAGCTTCTCGAGCTTGCAGATGTTGTGAGACAGTCCTTCCATCCAGCAGCATCACATCGCTATTTTCCCACCGAACAAGTGCATTCTCACTTGGCCTTTCTGCACAAGCATGACATCTCAGATCCTCTTTCATTAGTTCTGGAAGCACCTTTCCAACACAAAGGCCAACCTTTGTGTCTCCTAAGAATTCATCATCAACAAAGATCCCGAGGATCAGCGAATAGAATTATAGCTTCGTGATATTTAGTTCTAGTACAAGAATGGAGAATGTGGCAATCGCATTTCCAAGAGTTCTCGTTCTTGAGTAACTAGGTGGTGGCTCATCATCACCGATGGTATTCTCGCGAGCAAACCGAGTAGCTAAATCCACTGATGGATCAATCTCTTCATCTGATACTGCCTCCATAGATTCTATGTATGAGTTGTATGAGGTAGGTGTCCCCATGTCTGATCTTGGTGTCTCATCATAGGCTGCATCAATGCCATGAAAATGTATCGCTCGAGGCCATTCGATGAATGTGCCCACAACCTACCGCAATATTATCCGCACCCGCACATGCAATCGAAGCACCGAAGTTGGCACCACAAAATTTCGGTAACTTGCACAACCACGTTCGGCATCCACATCCTTCCCATGGATGCTACTTCTATTCAGCCAATGACCTCTCGCCAACAACAACATTGTCATCAAGATAAGTTCACCAAGTTCCCCGTGTTGCTCATTGGTCGAGATGAAGGAGAACGGGTGATGACGATGTAGAGGAACTACTAGGCGGTTGGGGGTTTCCGCCTCGATGATGATACTGCGTGAAGCATCCGACAGATTCTCACGCCACGCCTAGGCCATTCGATAAAATGTGCCCTACGGCGCCAAAGAACGTTATCCGTGACCGCACATGGAATGGGAAGCACATGGGATGGAATTATGGTCCACGACGACGTTCTTAAAGTAGTCAATGCTCTTTCCATGTAGGTGCCCTCTATGCAGTTCATGCCCCCTAGCAACAACCACGTCCCCACAGAGGAAGTTCTGCAAGGTCCTTTTCCCGCAAGCATGCAATGACACACATTGTTAGAAACCCCGCGGAAATGATCATAAAATATTCACAAAAGCAGGGCAAATGGCGCTGGTGCGCCATTTGTTCAAATAGCGCAGCCGCGCCATTTGCCACAAAATAGCGCAACCGCGCCATTTGAGTAAATAGCGCGGCTGCGCTATTTGATTTAATGGCACACCAGCGCCATTTGGCTTTCTTAGGAACAAAACAGGAAAACTTAGGACAGCTATTAGACACCATTTACATATTACTACTGATTACTACATATAACTACGTGGATACAAATGTGACATCAAGATTACAGATTACACATTAGTAGAGATTACTCTGAGACTACAAGATTATTACAGATTGTTACAAATTCTCGCAGATTACAACACACTACAGATTATTTCACGGATTGTTACAGGGTTACTACTGATTACTACGGGGTAGAAACATTATTCTCGCACTTATAGGAGAAATTGGCGACGATTAAACTAAAACGAATCATCACTAACCTTGGGATCATTGTAGATCGAGAATCGCCATTGAAAGAAGGGAAGATCCTGAATCAAGTAGGCGCCTTCAAAATAGAGGAAGCTACCAGCTATGAAATGAAGAAGTTACCGCTAACCAAGTGAAGTTTTTGCTATCAAATGAAGAAGCTACCGCTATGAAATGAAGAAGCGCGCTAACCAAGTGAAGCGCCGCAACCAACTAAAGCGCTTACAACCGAAGGTGTTTTTCAAAGAATTTGTTGAACCAATGCCTAAGGCGGAATAGACGCCCGACTTGGCGGCCAAGTCCTCTAAGCAAGTACCGCGGATGTTGAAGCGGGGCGGGGAGCGAAACGCATAACACAGGAATCTGAGGACGAAAAGCCTTTTTACCATATCGTACCCCAGCATTTTATAAACGGCTTTGAGGGGGACCGCACAATATATGCGAAAAGTGCGGGGGAATTCAAATTTTAAAATTCTAGTGGCAGTGGTGGCGGGAATTCAAATTTTAGAATTCAATTGGCGGCCGGCGGGAAATTCAAATTCAAAATTTAAAATTCAAGTGATGGATTGCGGAAGTGTTGGCGGTGGATTTGGCGGGCCAAATCTGTCGCGCCATTAATTTTGACGGGTTTATTTTCTCTCATTTCATTTCTTTCATTTCATTTCATCCGCCATTCTCCGGCCTTCATTTTCCGCCTTCAAATCGCCTTCTCTCTCTAAGCGCCTTAGCTTTTCTCTCTAAGCTTTGTTTCTCTCTCTAAGCGTAGCCGGTGGCGCCTGTTGATCCGGGAGCTCGAGGAAAAAGGTGGAGTAAATTTCTCGGTCCCCTATGCGTTCCATGTACGATTAGCATATCTGATGGCGTCGGGTTCAGTTAGTTCGCATCTTGTTTTTAACCTGTTTTTCGGGGTCATGGGTATTGAAAAGCGGCCGCTACTGTTTTCATGTACCCAGTGTCTAGGATAGTGAGTTTTCGTGGTCCGTCCGAAAAGAAGATGGCCGGCGCCCGATTTCATGTAGCCAGTGTCTAGGATAGTGAGTTTTTGTGGTTCCGGCTCGAAAGAAATATCATGGACTAGCGCCATTTTTGGGATGTGTTACTTTTGTAGTTTGTTTTAGATCGGATGTAGTGTAATGTAAATGGCACCATCGCGTCATTTCCATGCAAATGGTAATGCCGCCGCCATTTCTCCGGTCGCCTCTCCCCTCGGCTTGCCAACAATCACAGAAATACGGTGCCTTATTATCGACTTCGTCGCGTTGAGAATGCCTCGACTAGCGGCGAGAATAGGAGTGTACACTCACGGATTGTTGGTCATTTGAGGGATTCATTTCGCCCGTCGAGAATGGCGCTGATGCGATATTTTATGGGCTTGCCACTGGGCGCCTATTTGTATAGAAATGCGTTTTACCCGATCGGGAGAAATGGCGCACGGCCATGGTTGAAATAGAAATGGCGCCCGCTGGCCATTTCTATGCAAATGGCGGCCGCCGCCATTTTCGATCGCAAATGGCTCATTTATTTCGATACAAATGGCGCAGTTGGGCATTTCCATGCAAAATCACAACAAGAGAATGGACATTTAGCCACGGGCTTCAAGGACGTCAGGCACGCGACGCCAAATAACGCCACCATCACGGCGACGCCACGCCGATACACGCCGTCGATGCGACGGTGTGGTGCGGCGCCCCGACACCGCGACATGGCAGATCTGTCCACGCCAGATGTGTACCACCACGCCGCATCGCAGCGGCGCTTTCACTTTTGTAGCGTACGGTCGCGTCTGGCACGTGACGTCGGGGCAGGGACGCGGGACGCCTAGTGTACTTTTGTTCTTTTGGAAAACAAGGGTGGTCTTCCGCCACGCGAAAGTTGGTCCCCGTGGTAATGTCGATATTCCGAGTCCATTGGAAGAGCCAAATCATGGTTTTAGAGAGGGAAATTGCTCGCCCATCGCGGTGGCCTTCGTGAAGAGAACTTTTTGTGGCAAAAGATGTGAGCTCTGGAAGACTCGGAGCTATTTCATCGTGCACCAACACCGCATATCGTAGTGAAATGTTTTTCTCATGTCCGCACCGCCATGTTGCACCGCTTGTCAAAATTCCACCTTTTTTCGATGCAGAATTGTTTAGTTATGCGTTCTTTTGCATTCATGCTTCATAAATTCGTAATTAATGCATGGTATGGAATTAAATTCTGATTTTTTGTCGGTTGGCTTCCTAGGTCATCCCCAAAGATCTGAGGCAAATTTTTAGAATTTCCGGATAAAGTTCGATCAAATAGGTAGCATTGGAACGGTCCAAGGACTGTTGTTGGGCAAGAGTAAGACATTCATAAATTCGTAATTAATGCATAGCAAGGAATTAAATTCTGATTTTTTGTCAGCAGGCTTCCTAAGTCATCGCCAACGTACATGCCAGTTTTCAAAATTTCCAGACAAGGTTTAGATCAAAGTGTTTGCATTAGTACGGTCGGGCAACTGTTGTTGGGCGGTAGAGCCGCACATTTTTGCCCAAGTCAAACAAGGCCATGACCTTGCAAGGCTGCCTCATTAGAGGGGAGAGTCCGAACCCCAAGAGGCGAGCCACAAAAAGTTTCCCGAGGTGACCTTTCCGGCAAATCCCGCTCCCGGGAGGGTCAGACGCTTAAAGACCACACTCCGGGATCTGGTTCCCCTATCCAGGCCGTTGAATCCTTCGTTCAAGGGCCCCGGCTCGATAAGGTCCAAAAATCCAACATCCGTCTGGGGAGAACTTATCAAACGCACAAGCGCCCCGCGGTCGGCCGTGTAGAAACCAAAGTGTTTTGTCGTTCGGACATTGCGGAGGCTCACGGAATGGCGATTCGACTTCGCCACATCGCCCGGGAGGCGAAATTACCCTAGAGACCAAGTTGCGCGGTCATTTTTGCAAAAGAAAGAAACACTTACGCCCTACGTTGCAAAGATTCGACGTGACCACCTCCTAGGCCAATTGACTACGAAAGTGTGTTGGACATGAGATAGTTTGACGCTTCCTCGAGAAGGGGTGGTCTTCGCCATGAAACTTGGTTCGAGGGGCAATGTCGACGTTTCGAGTCCATTGGCGAGCCGAATCACGATTCGGGAGAGGGGAAGTTGCCCGATCCATCGCCCGGGGCCTTCCGGAGAGGACTTTGGGGCAAAAGCCTGCCTGTGGTTTTTAGGGTCCGTGCTCAAGGCGTCAACCACGACCCCTCTACGTCAAGACACGGTGCAAGGTCCTAGTCGAATCTGACAAGGATAGAGCCTCCGAAACGTAAACCCTATGAGTTGCCAGGTTCTAGCAGGGTTTGCGTTTTGGGTGTCGAGTTTTGGTCTTTTGCACTTGGGACTTGGCCGTTAATATGCGATTGAGAATGCGAAGCAAGGGGAACCGAGCGGAATGGAGTTTGGATCATACTCCCCGTTGTGGCGGTTAGAAGTAAAGGGCGGCTTTTGCAAGGTGGCAAGACATTCATAAATTCGTAATTAATGCATAGTACGGAATTAAATTTTGATTTTTTGTCAGCAGGCTTCCTAAGTCATCGCCAACATACATGCCAGTTTTCAAAATTTCTGGACAAGGTTTAGATCAAAGTGTTTGCATTAGAACGGTCCGGGCAGCCTGTTGTTGGGCAGCCGAGCTGGCACACTTGCCCAAGTCAAACAAGGCCAGGACCTTGCAAGGCCACCTCATTAGAGGGGAGAGTCCGGACCCCAAGAGGCGAGCCCCAAAAAGTTTCCCGAGGGCCTTTCACGGCGGCCTCCCGGGGCGTGACGCTAAAGACCACACTCGGGATCTCGGTTCCCCTATCCGACCGTTGAATCCTTTCGTTCAAGGACCCCGTCACCGATAAGGTCCAAAAAATCCAACATCCGTCGGGAGAACTTATCAAACCTTGAAGCGCCCGGTCGGCCTAATCGTAGAAACCAAAGTGTTTTGTCGTTCGGACATTGCGGAGGCTCCGGAATGGCGATTCGACTTTGCCACATCGTCCGGGAGGCCGAACTTACCCTAGAGACCAAGTTGCACGGTCATTTTTGCAAAAGAAAGAAACACTTACGCCCCACGTTTGTAAAGATTCGACGACCACCTCCTAGGCCAATTGACTCTGAGTGTGTTGGACATGAGATAGTTTGGCGCTTCCTCGAGAAGGGGTGGTCTTTCCGGCCACTAAACTTGGTTACCAGGACAATGTCGACATTCCGAGTCCATTGGCGAGCGAATCACGATTCGAGAGGGAAGTTGCCCGTCCGTCGCTGTGGCCTTCGCCGGAGAGGATTTTTGGGGCAAGCTGCTTCGGATGGTTTTAGGGTCCTGCCCAAGGCGTCAACACCCCCCCTCTACGTCAAGACGCCAGGCGCAAGGTCCTAGTCGAATCTGACAAGGATAGAGCCTCCGAAACGTAAACCCTATGAGTTGCCAGGTTCTAGCAGGGTTTGCATTTTGGGTGCCGAGTTTTGGTCCTTTGCACTTGGGACTTGGCCGATAAGATGCAGTTGAGAACGCTGAAGCAAGGGAACGGCGGAATGGAGTTTGGATCTGTACTCCTCCCGTTGTGGCGCTTAGAAGTAAAAGGCGACTTTTTGTAGCAAGACATTCATAATTCGTAATTAATGCATAGTACGGAATTAAATTCTGATTTTTTGTGCCAGGCTTCCTAAGTCATCGCCAACATCTGAGGCCAGTTTTCAAAATTTCCGGACAAGATTTAGATCAACGTGTTTGCATTAGAACGGTTAAGGCGCTGTTGTTGGGCACGGTAGCACACTTGCCCAAGTCAAACAAGGCCAGGACCTTGCAAGGCCACCTCATTAGAGGGGAGAGTCCGGACCCCAGGAGGCGAGCCCCAAAAAGTTTCCCGAGGCAGCCTTTCCTGGCAGCGCTCCCCCGGGGGGCCGTACGCTAAAGACCACACTCCAGGATCTCGGTTCCCCTATCCAACCGATTTGAATCCTTCGTTCAAGGGTCTGTCTCGATAAGGTCAAAAACTCCAACATCCGTCCGTGAGAACTTATCAAACCGCTGGCGTCTGCCTTCGGCGGGTGTAGAAACCAAAGTGTTTTGTCGTTCGGACATTGCGGAGGCTCGGAATGGCGATTCGACTTCTCCACATCGTCAAGGGAGGCGAAATTACCCTAGAGACCAAGTTGCGGTCCGTTTTGCAAAGAAAGAAACACTTCGCCCCTCGTTGCGGTGATTCGGCGTGACCACCTCCTAGGCCAATTGAATACGAGTGTGTTGGACATGAGATAGTTTGACGCTACCTCGAGAAGGGTGGTCTTTTGGCCACGAAACTTAGTCACCGGGACAATGTCGACATTCCGAGTCCATTGGCGAGCGAATCACGATTGGGAGAGGGAAGTTGCCCGTCCGTCGCCCGGGGCCGCCGGGAGAGGACTTTTGGGGTAAAGCTGCTTCGGATGGTTTTAGGGTCCGATTTCACGGCGTCAACACCCCCTCTCACGTCAAGACCGCGGCGCAAGGTCCTAGTCGAATCGACAAGGATAGAGCCTCAAAAGCGTAAACCCATGAGTTGCCGGGTTCTAGCGGGGGTTTGCGTTTTGGGTGCCGAAGTTTTGGTCCTTTGCACTTGGGACTTGGCCGATAAGATGCGATTGAACGCGAAGCAAGGGAACTGACGGAATGGAGTTTGGATCTGTACTCCTCCCGTTGTGGCGGTTAGAAGTAAAGGCGACTTTGCGGTAGCAAGACATTCATAAATTCGTAATTAATGCATAGTGCGGAATTAAATTCTGATTTTTGTCACAGGCTTCCTAAGTCATCGCCAACATACTGAGGCCAGTTTTCAAAATTTCCAGACAAGATTTAGATCAAGCGTGTTTGCATTAGAAGCGGTCCGGGCAGCTTTGTTGTTGGGCAGCCGGTAGCACACTTGCCCAAGTCAAACAAGGCCGGGACCTTGCAAGGCCACCTCATTAGAGGGGAGAGTCCGGACCCCAAGAGGCGAGCCCAAAAAGTTTCCGAGGCGGCCTTTCACGGCGGCTCCCAGGGGGCCGTGACGCTAAAGACCACACTCCGGATCTCGGTTCCCCTATCCGGCCGTTGAATCCTTCGTTCAAGGGTTACGTCTCGATAAGGTCCAAAAACTCCAACATCCGTCCCGTGAGAACTTATCAAACCTTGGCGTCCCTTCGGCCACGTGTAGAAACCAAAGTGTTTTGTCGTTCGACATTGCGGAGGCTCGGAATGGCGATTCGACTTCTCCACATCGTCGGGAGGCGAAATTACCCTAGAGACCAAGTTGCACGGTCCGTTTTGCAAAAGAAAAAGAAACACTTACGCCCTACGTTTGCGGTTTAAATGACCACCTCCTAGGCCAATTGACTCACGAGTGTGTTGGACATGAGATAGTTTGACGCTACCTCGAGAAGGGGTGGTCTTTTTGGCCATGAAACTTAGTCACCGGGACAATGTCGACATTCGAGTCCATTGGCAGAGCCGAATCCGATTCCGGAGGGGAAGTTGCCGCCGTCGCCGCGGTGGCCGGGGAGAGGACTTTTGGGGTAAGCCGCTTCCGGATGGTTTTAGGGTCCGTGCTTCAAGGCCACACACCCCCTCTACGTCAAGACACGGCGCCAAAGGTCCTAGTCGAATCGACAAGGATAGAGCCTCAAACGTAAACCCTATGAGTTGCCAGGTTCTAGCGGGGTTTTGCGTTTTGGGTGCCGAAGTTTTGGTCCTTTGCACTTGGGACTTGGCCGATAAGATGCAGATTGAGAACGCTGAAGCAAGGGGAGGCCCGGCGGAATGGAGTTTGGATCTGTACTCCTCCGTTGTGGCGTTAGAAGTAAAGGGCGACTTTTTGGTAGCAGCAAGACATTCATAAATTCGTAATTAATGCATAGTACGGAATTAAATTCTGATTTTTGTCAGCAGGCTTCCTAAGTCATCGCCAACATCTGTGCCGGTTTTCAAAATTTCCGGACAAGATTTAGATCAAAGTGTTTGCATTAGAACGGTCCGGGCACTCGTTGTTGGGCAGCCGAGCTGGGCATACTTGCCCAAGTCAAACAAGGCCAGGACCTTGCAAGGCCACCTCATTAGAGGGGAGAGTCAGGACCCGAGAGGCGAGCCCCAAAAAGTTTCCCGAGGCAGCCTTTCTGGCGGCGCTCCCAGGGGCCGTGACGCTAAAGACCACACTCGGGATCTCGGTTCCCTTATCCGGACCGTTGAATCCTTCGTTCAAGGGCCCTGCTCGATAAGGTCCAAAAAAAATCCAACATCCGTCCGTGAGAACTTATCAAACCGCTGGCGCCCTGGTCGGCGACCGTGTAGAAACCAAAGTGTTTTGTCGTTCGGACATTGCGGAGGCTCGGAATGGCGATTTGACTTCCCGCCACATCGTCCGGGAGGCCGAAATTACCCTAGAGACCAAGTTGCGGTCCGTTTTGCAAAAGAAAGAAACACTTCGCCCCCACGTTGGCAAGATTAAACTGACCACCTCCTAGGCCAATTGACTACGAAGTGTGTTGGACCGCGAGATAGTTTGACGCTACCTCGAAAGGGTGGTCTTCGGCCCGCGAAACTTGGTTACCGGGACAATGTCGACATTCCGAGTCCATTGGCGAGCCGAATCACGATTAGGGAGAGGGGAAGTTGCCCGCATGCATGTGAGACGCCGGGAGAGGACTTTTGGGGCAAAATTTGTTTCGAGGTTGTTTTTTAGGGTCGTGCTCGGCGTCAACACCACTCCTCTACGTCAAGACACGCACGCAAGGTCCTAGTCGAATCGACAAGGATAGAGCCTCCAAACGTAAACCCTATGAGTTGCCGGGTTCTAGCTTGGGGTTTGCGTTTTGGGTGCCGAAGTTTGGTCTTTTGCACTTGGGACTTGGCCGATAAGATGCAGATTGAGAACGCGAAGCAAAGGGAACTGACGGAATGGAGTTTGGATCGTACTCCTCCGTTGTGGCGTTAGAAGTAAAGGCGGCTTTTGCGGTAGCAAGACATTCATAAATTCGTAATTAATGCATAGTACGGAATTAAATTCTGATTTTTTGTCGCCAGGCTTTCTAAGTCATCGCCAACATCTGAGCCAGTTTTCAAAATTTCCGGACAAGGTTTAGATCAAAGTGTTTGCATTAGAACGGTCGGGGCAGCGTTGTTGGGGCGATTGAGCTGGCACACTTGCCCAAGTCAAACAAGGCGGGACCTTGCAAGGCCGTCTCATTAGAGGGGAGAGTCCGAACCCCCAGAGGCGAGCCCCAAAAAGTTTCCCAAGGTAGCCTTTCGCGGCGCTCCCAGGGGGCCAAACGCTAAAGACCACACTCCGGGATCTCGGTTCCCCTATCCGACCATTGAATCGCCGTTCAAGGGCCCTCGTTCGATAAGGGCCAAAAAAATCCAACATCCGTCCAGGAGAACTTATCAAACCGCCACCCGGGCTCAAACATGCCACCCGGGCTCAAACATTCGTAAGTAGTAGCAATAGAAGATTGGTTAAATCCGAATGCGATTTTGATCGCATATATGACTCGGGAATGTCCAAATTAGCATAAGGACAAACTTTCATGACCATCGGATGAAAAAAGGCACCAAAAAATTAAAAGTGTTAGACGTCGCTATAACAAAATAAATTCGGCGGACCGCCGCGATGCGACGTTAAACCGTATATACGATTTTGAAACAGATATACGATTTTTTGAAATCGTATATACGATTTCAAAATTACGTCGCATCTTGACGTCGCGACGTCGCATCGGACGCTGCAGGTTTTTTTTACTGAGTCCGTGGGCGTCTTTTAGGGACCATTCCTAGGCTTCCTTCTATCGACTATTTTGGGCGATCTTCGGCCTCTGACCTTGAGCGACTTGCAAGCACTCTTTTTAAGGTTAGTAGATCATGGTTTTGGATTGAATGGTTTTGGATTGAATGATTTAGTGTAGATTTCAAATTTTTTTTTCTATCTCTTTCCTTCTTTTTCTTCTTCTTGTTTCTTCATTCTTCTTCTTTTTCCTTCTTTCCTCATTTCTTTCTTCGATTCTTCCCTTATTTCACTCTTCCATTCTTCCATTCTTCTATCTTCTTCCATTTCATTCTCTTATTTCTTCCATTCTTCTCTTTCTTCCCCTAATTTCTTTTTCTCCTCTTTCCCTTCTCTTCTTTCTCCCACCCTTCTCTTCTTCTTTGATTCATTCATTTTTTTTCTTTCTTGTTTTACTATTTCTTCATCTTCTTCTTCTTTTTTTGTTTCTTCTTCGATCTTTTTTTCCGTTGTTCTTATTCTTCTAACTCTTTGTTGCTTTTTATTTCGATTTGGACCCGTCAGGATCTTGTTACACACGTCCTTCTTTTGGTAAGTTGATCGCTTGCATTTTATTTTTATAATTTTAAGCGAGGTTAAAAAAAATTGATGGAGTGGCTTGTTCAAGGGCGCGGGTTGGCTCCACCTAGAGTGGGGAGGACCATGTACCCGGGTTCAAGTCCACTTCACTCACGATCATATATTTTTCCTAGGTTAAGGAGTGGCTTGTTCAAGGGCGGTACCGGCTCCACCTAGAGTGGAGAGGGCCACGTGCAGGGTTCAAGTCCTGACCACTTGTTATTTTTTAGGTTTAAAATAAAATTGTAGTGGCTTGTTCAAGGGCACGGTAGGCTCCACTACGAGTGGAGATGACCAGGTGTTCGGGTCCAAGTCGACTTTTCTTGTAATTCTTAGGTAGAGGTGGCCAAATCTAGCTTATAACCCTAAAAGCGTATGTTAGCCAACTCTAGCTTTTAATCCGACTAATCCAGATTTGGAAGGGGCTCATTTCGATGATGGGGGAGTCGCTTGAAAAAGAAGGTACATGACCTAGTCATAGTCTTATTTTTATTCTTTTGTTTTTGTGTTAATCTATCGATTTATAGAAAAGGCAAAGAGTGATTGCAAAATTGAAGTCGAATGCCAAAAATTGGGAGGCGATTGGTCAAAGGTCCCTAAACCACTTAATGCGTCCATAAGGAAGATATCAAGGTATTTGTTATTTGTTGCCATTCGTTCAATTCAAATAAGACATTTAACTTGTCATGTTGTATTCCTTGCAATCGGATCACTTTCGAACGTGCAAAGGATTCCAGAAAAACATCGCCTCACCTGACCGCCAAGGCAACTTCAAGCAAACGAATTCCGTCTCACTTGGGTTCCGGCGGCCGAAAAGGCTTTTTACATAGATTCGTAAGTGCTATAAACTCTTAGTTCACGTTAACTTTCAATGTCATTGTCTAATATTGGTCGTATTGTTATAGAATTGGCTATACGGGTTTCCCCTAACAGGGAACACGTAAAGATAGCCACTACCGCCTCTTTGCCTCTTGTATATGATATTGTAACTAACTATTAAAATTTTTTTTTTTTTTTTTTTTTTTTTTTTTTTTTTTTTCAGACACCACGCCAAGACGCCGACGCCACGCCGATGCGACGCCCGAGCGACGCCCGAGTCACGCGTCGAAGTCCGCGTCGCTGACATTTGAGCGACGCCGCTAACGCCGCGCATGCGACGACGACGCCGATGCGCGGCGGTGTCCTAACGACGCCCGCGGCGACGCCGCCGACGTCGCGATAGGCGCCGCCGATATCGCTATAGACGTCGCTAAATGACCCTTTTCTTGTTGTGAATGGCGTAGTGGGTTGGGTTTGGGTTTCATGATTTGAATGTTGATTTGTTGTTTTCTTGTGCAGCTTCGTTGTCCAAGGCCCAAAACGCGACGGAGAAGACCCGTGGTCATGGTCGGAAGGCCATGGTGCATGGAAATTGTCAGGGCAATTCCCTTGGAGGAAGGGGTCGACCCCACAAAGGGGGACAAGAGGAGAGAACTTTGCCTCCTCACAAAGTCGAGAAGTGGTGAACAAGACATTGTGATGCAGCTTGGCATCATTGTCAACATGCGGGAGGTAAAAAAGCAGGGAAGATTAGACTTCCTTGGTTGCACAGTGGAGGATCCCTTGAATTGCAAAGATTGATCCAGATCGCATGGATCGACAGTTTTACGATCCACGATGATGATGGAATCCAAAGATCAAGGACCGCATAGCCGGCCAAAAAGAAAAGGTGGCCGCTGCCTTCATAATGAAAAGCGTAGAGGTACCGCTATTAATGGCATGGTCGAGCTACTTAGAGGATTTGGCATTCTCCGTTCAACTATGGACGGATCAAAGAACTCTGTGTCACATATTGTCGAGCCAAGACCTCTTGTAATATGCCCGCTTCTAATGGACAAAGACTTGGCTTCGACAGGAGATTTCAAGGAAAAGGCCAAACCTTAGGCAAGCCAAGCCAAGGGAAGAAAAAGGCAAACCAAAGGAAGTCCAAATGGAAGGGACGGAGCATGAGGAAGAGAATCAAAAGAAAGACGAGGAAAATCCCAGGTCTCCTCCCAAGTCAGCTCCCAAGTCTCCTCCTATCAGGATCGGTTCTCCTATCAAGTCCCCGGATAAATAGGATTCAGAGAGAACCATTAGTGATACTAAATCCTCTCCACATTTGAGAGGTAAAGGCGCTGGATCGACGGCTGAAAGCATTCCGCATAAAAGGAGGAGGGAAACAAAGAAGGAGATGAGGGTCAGAAAGCAGAGGAAAATGGAAAGTCTGGAGGTGCCCTCAGAGTTGAAGATGGACCGTTATACCGAGGAGGAGTTGGCAGAAGAAACTCTAAAAAAAATACAGCAGCACGGTCACATGTTTCCTCTAGGTGTGACATATGTAAGAAAAATATCCATCTGGGATATGGAAGAGGCACCTCCTAACATGACAGCACGAGTTGTAAATCTTGAACATGTTAGGAAACTATGCAAGTCATTTGCTGAAGATCCCCATCCAACCATCATTCAAAAAAATTGAGAATATGTCTTAATTTTGGTACTTTTTTTCGTCCGCGTTTTTTTTGTTTTTTATTCCCCGTCCGCCATTTTTTTTGTTTTTTCTCTCCATCCGCCTTTCTTGTTTTCGTTTTCAATTTTCAATTTTCAGATTCCTTGTCGTCCGCTTTCCCCCTTTTTTTCGGCTCTCCTATTCTTTTTGCTCCCTCTCCTTATTTTTTTTCCCTCCTCTAAATTCCCGCCCGTCCCTTTTCTTTTTACTCCTCCTCGCTTTTTAGTTGCTCCGCCCAGAGTTTTTTATTTTGTGTTTCTTCGTTTCTCAACAAAGAGGTCCACGCCTCTTTTACCATATCGGGTAGGTTTTCCACGGGCTTTCCACATCGAGCTTTTCCACGGGGTTTTCCATCGAGCTTTTCCACATCGAATCAGAAGGTGGGGCGCTTTGGACCTTTGGCGGGGATGGAACAACGGTGGATGAAGCACTTGGAGCACGGCCCGGGACGCAACAATACAATACTGTTATCTCTTCCGATATCGCTAGGTATACTACCAATATCTCATCCGTTATCTCTTCTAGATATTACTCATATTATTGCTAGGTAGACTTCGGCGGGATGGTAATAGTCCAGATTCTTTGGAGAGAAGCCCTTGTAATTTTGACTTGATTCACGGTTGCTTTGTCGCAATACAAATTTCGATGTTGAATCAGCCCAAAAATGCTCAAAATCACAATTATTGAAGGGGGCTTTGGGGTTGGGCATGATCTAACTGTCAAATCCGACCTACTTTGAAGTGTTACTAATTTGCTAATTTCAAGATCAAAGCAGGAAATTTGCTCAATTTTCGTGATGTTGCGGGATTAAAATTTTCTCAATTCGTGATGTTGGGGTTTTGTGAAGAGCTCATAGTTGAAATCGCTACCGGTAGCGATTTGAGGTGAGTGCCGAAAAAAAAAAAAAAAAAAAAAAAAAAAAAAAAGTGAAAATGAAACGCTGGCCTGGCGATTTGAGGTTAGCCTATTCCTTATTTTTTGTCATTTTTGGACATTTTTAAGGACATTTGAGAGTGATTGTCCTTGTTAAATCGCGCCAGGCGCGATTTTGTATTTACTTTTTCCATAAAAAGTTGTTCTTTTAACTGTTTTGTAGGATGTTTTTGTTATTATTTTTCTCTAAAACTGGTTTTTTTTTTAACTATTTTGTAGGACATTTTAAGTATTTTGGGCAGGATAAAATCGCATCAGGAGCATTATAAAGACTCTTCACGCTTGTAAAATCGTCCTGTTTTTGACCATTTTGTAGGACATAAATTTTATCGTTTGTATAAATATTTGAGTTGAATCTGTATAAATGCGCGATTTTCATTTCGAAAATAAGGACTTTCTTGCAGTTAGTTATTCAAATATACTTGTTATTTTACTCTACAAATTTCGCGGTTGCGGATAATTGTGTTTAAAATATGCAATTTTTTAGGTTTTTATGTTGCCAAAACATAAAAATTTTAGGTTAAATTCCATCATATTTTACAAGTTTCATCAAATTCAACACATGGTTATATAGCTAAAATGGCCTATAATAAGCCTATTCGGCGCGATTTTGGACCAGACATAATCCCAATTTAATTGAATGATGGTTATCCAGTCTTCACGCCGGCAGATGTGGTGCCCTTTGATCCAGATACGAAGCAGTTAGTACCCTGGTCGCAAGAATCTGACCTGGCTGGTATGAGGTTCTACATTATCAATGGCAACCATTCTGTCTCAGCCGCACAGCTCGTGTGTCAGAAGTTGGGGACAGAAGATGCCAGAATAGAACTCAGAAAGATTTACACTTATAGAATGAGCAGAGTTCTTTCTGGAGCATTGAGTGACTTGGACCTTCTTCAGCTCAGTGTGGATGTCAATGACATCGTGGCCAGGACAGTGTTTAAGGAACCCTACGCAGATCAGATACACCACCTACGTAGGCAATACCAGGAGTGCGGCAAGCCAGCACCAGCAGGAAAAGGCCAATCAAGAAGCGACGAATACAAGGTATGTACCATTGCGCCATTTGGCATCAAATGGCGCAGCGGCGCCATTTGACACTGCTTTGCTGCATTCAAGCTCTAACATATTTGGTTTGCCTTTCAGCATTACCTTGAAATGGTTGACAAGATTCTCAGGGGAAAGCATGCCAAGGATGTCAACAGGTTCGTTTTCATGCCAGACGACATTTACGCTCTCTTTCGCCAAATGTGGAATAAATGGAAAAAGGGGGAGCTGAAAGATAACAAGGGCCAACAAATAGCAGTCAATTGGGCAAAGGATAAGGACTATTTTAGCGAGAACTACCTCAGATGCATGAGAGGCCTGGATTACGAAGACTGCAGAACTGTCCTCCAGGAAGCCATCAGAGGGGACATTTACGTTAAGGTCACATCGGATTACAAGGGTGATAATTTTTTCAAGACGAGAGCCCAGAACTTGAGGATTCTTGCCTACATGAAGAAGGAGATTCTCAACTACATCCATGATGAACTTGGAATCAAGTACAGAAAGTTCGAGGACTTGAGAAAGGTGTCCGACGGATTCCCAGACTCAACCCTCCTATCGTGGGGTGTGGTGCATAATAAGTGGGTCTCAGACGGAATACTGAAAGAGGGCGTCCATGGTAATGTGCCCTTCTCATTAGGCAGATCCATCCGTAAGATTCTAAAGCCTGAGGCCGACGACGAGTTCAAAAGATTTTTTGTGGAGTGCGTTTCTAGTGGTGGGACTGTCCAGGATCGAATCGTGTTGCCTGCCAGTATGATCTGTTTGGATCGCGAGGCAAATTACTCCGATTTGGGATCCCGCCCACGGCCAAATTCTTTGATGTGCTTCTAAGATGACAGACGTTGAGACATCTTGGGTAATATGTTTTGCTAAGCGGAACATAATGAAGTCTCTTCGTGACCTTTGCCCTAGAGAGACTAGAATCCAGATCTAGAGTTTACTTAGGCATGTCTGAAGAGGAAAGTGGGTGGGCACCGGTGGTGGCATAAAAGAGCCAACACCGTGGTTCTAGCCACCGGGATCTCAGCCCAAGCTTTTACTGATGAACACCGGATCTCGAGGTTTTATGGTGATCATCCCCGGAAAGCACCAAGTTCCTAAGACCCATAAAGATGCACGGTTGGTGCGAGCGGAGAATCGGCTAACAAGCTCCCCGAAAGTGCGGGTTCAAATACTGATTGGCAAGGTATGGAAGGGGAATACTTGGTTCACAAGGGTTGGTCCGCTACAACAAAGATACCTTGTCGATAAGCTCGCCCTCCGTGTAACTTTGTTCGGACTTTTTTCCGGTGGGGCTTTTGCTGGGGCATCATTGCGGTTAAAAGGAGTAGTGTGGCCTATGAGCATGATGGAAAAAAAGATCCAATGTATGCTAGGGATTCTTGGAAGAATTGACAACGTCATTAATCCCTTGCTTGATCCGGCTGACCATGGACTCTCGTAAGGTTTGGCACCGACCGCACCTACTGCGGAGAGAGACATCACATGGTGGTGGAGGAGAGACATCACATGGTGGTGGAGGAGATGGGTCAGGGGCTAGTGGGGAGAGGCCACGGGATCCGGGAAAAAAGTGGTACAAGATCCCCAAACGCATTTGATGAAGTAAAGATTAACTTGGGATGATATTGATAAAGCGGATGATAATGTTTTTTGGTGATGAATATTGAAAACCGGTTTGCATTTCATACTTGTATATAAGATTTACCCTCGTGGTATTGATGATTCTTGATCGATTAATCTTTTGAATACTGATGACACATACGATCTTAATGTATTTGCCCCTTTTATATATCTTACTTGTAAAGCAAATAGCGCAGCAGCGCCATTTGCAATATGAATATATTGCAACAGATTGCGCGGCCGCGCTATTTGTTTGCTTTTTCCCGGGTATTGTCCTTATGATTCACTTCAAATGCAGCGACTTTATTGATGTTTTTCCACAATTTTTATTCAAATGGCGCAACCAGGTTGTTTTGCCCGTCGATTTCCGCCCCATTTCGTGTGAAATAGAGCGGTTTTCGGGCTAATCCTTGTGCATTTTTAAGTAAATAGCGCAGATTTGATTGCTGAATGTGTGAAAAAACAACGAACAATTTCATTTCGAGCGAAAATGGAATCACGAAATTTCCAACTTTAATGAAACTCTGCTTTTTATAGCTTAATGAATATTTGACATTATTTGAGATGTCTACTTGATCATAGTAAGGTTGTTTGAATTATAGAAGAATATTGATCAGTCTTTTTAGCTATGGCTGAAGAGATTGCCTTATGCATGAGAATCGCACTTGGACTCTTGTGGATCTTCTTCCAGGTAGAAAATCCATATGCACCAAATGGGTTTCTAAGCTCAAAGCATTTGACACTGACAAGTCTCCATTTCATGCTCTCTTGGTTGCCAAAGGGTACTTCCAACAAGCAGGAATTGACTGTGGCAAGACCTTTTGTCCAATCGCCAAATCCACATCCATCAAGGTGGTTCTTGCCTTGGCTACTCAAGAAAATTGGGAAATTGAAATTATAGATGTCAATGTTGCCTTCCTTCGTGGTGACCTTGATGAAGAATTGTACATGATCTAGCCTCTAGGCTTTGCAGTGATAGGGCAAAATCATGAAGCTTATAGATTGCTTCTTTCTCTCTACAGTCTGAAACAAAGTTCTCGCCAATGGTAGAAATGCATGGATCAGTTTCTGAGGTAGCATGGATCTCATAGGTGTATTATGGAATGGAAGCACAAGTGCTAGCACAATTTTAGTTATTGTTGTCTATGTAGATAATCTGATCCTCGCGTTCGCAGGTCTGTCCTTAATGAGGCCAAAGCTCTTCTGGCCTACACCTTTCGCACGACTGATTTTGAACACATTCGTCAATGCCATGGATTTCAAATTGAAGAGAATCGCCAGTATAGATTTTTCTTGATTAATTCAGCATCTACAATTCGAAAATTGTGTCGTCGACTAGGCATGCTCATGACCAAGAACACATCTGCAGCTTGTCATATGGTCAGAGTGTTGTAGGGAGTTTCATGCATATAATGGTAAGCACCAGGCCTAATACTAGCAGTGGGGGTTGTAAGTCCTTTCATGGCTGATCCGAGTGCTCTCCATTGGAGCGCCGTGAAACAAATCATTAGAAATTTGCGAGAAGCATGAGCACTGGTAAATTGTTTTGACCAGATTCTAATGATCTAGAGGTCACACTCTTGGGATCTGTCGAAGCAGATTGGACAGTAGGAGATCAGTGACATGATTTAGTGTTATGATGCATGACATTGCAATTACTTGGATTAGCTACAAGCAAACGAGAGTGGCATTATCTTTATCGGCAAAATACATGGCTACTGTTGTAGTAGTAAGAGAGATATTATGGATCAGATAGTTCTTAGCGAATTAGGATACACACAAATGAATCCTACTTTTACATACCAATCCACTGTATAAGCGACTTAAGCACATAAGAATGCATCATCACTTCACGAGGGAGAGAATTGAAGGTAAAACCATAGAGATGGAATATCTTCCAGCTGAAAAGATGTGTGCATATATTCTAACAAAATTAGTTAGTAAGGAATAGTTAGATGTGTGCAGTGTAAGATCTTGGGACTGGGTGATATAGTATAGAGACCTGATTACGTGGGAGCTGAAGCTTATAGCCAAATAGAGAAGTGTTGAGGAAGTAGTTCGGCTCCTTAAATTAAGGATGCCTAGATTAGGAGACAAAAAAAAAATTTGAGGATGCTCCCTTGTTAGAGGATGCTAGTTGCGTTGGAAGGTGCAAGGCAAATAAGACATTTTGTAAACTATCTTATCCATCTATAGAAAACTGAAAAATGGAATACCTTTGGATCATCCATCCCAACTTGTTTTGTATCTCTATTAAACATAAAAAAAAAGGGAAAATTATAAACATACTGGGTGAAAGCATGCTAGGGTGTACCATCTAAAGTACTTTTTAGGGAGTGCGAAACTACCCAGAAACGTACCCAGCACTGGGTACTGGGAACTTGCATAAATGCTGCAATAAATAATAAGTTTGAGAGTTAATCCATTTACATTAGTCTCTAATAGTATAGTTATCCTCTAATACTATAGATTGACATGTTATTGACCTTCAATTCAAAAAATTTCGATTGATTTTAATGGAAAGAAAAAACAGAAAGTACCAGTTTTAAAAGTACCCAGTGTAGGTACTTTTGAGGGTTCCAAAAGTGGTACACCATAGCATGCTTTTACCCGCCCTATTTTCTTGCAATTTTGTGAAAATGCCCCTTATTTCTGATAAAATGACCATAATTTCTTATTGATAATCCAAACAAAAATGTGTATTTCAGATGAATTATAGATGAGGATGATATCTTCCTATAAAATCATCTGAATCGGAGTCTGAAATCTTAAGTTATGGTTACGACATTTTTGTGTTGAAGTAACATAACTTGTGATTCCAAACTCTAATTCAAGTGATTTTAGTTTTGATGGAAAGATATCATTCTTATATACAATTCATCTGAAGGGCACATTTCTATTTGGATCATCCGAAGAAAGTTATGGTTATTTACTGGGGAATTTTCACAATTTTGCAAAAGAATAGGGGTATATTTACAATCTGCGCAAAAAGTAAACAAGGGGATGATGATAGCTTTGTGCAATTCAGAAACTATAGGGGCATAAAGCTAGCTGGTAGTTCCATGATTTACTCTTTCTACTTTGGAAATGAAAATAGAATAATATTGCAGTTTGAAAATGTGTGTTGGATCCACATCATATGGTTCAAGAATTATATGCTTTTTTGGGAACAAATCTCTGGTCCATCTTGGGCCCTGAATGCAATTGAAAGCTGCTTGATCCTATCCGTAGTTTCTTCATCCCTTCTCTGCCTCTCCAGAACTTTTCTTAACATAAGGCAAATCAAGACAAAATGGAAAAAGAGAAAGCACTTCAAACCTTGAACCATTTATATAACGGGTTTTAGCTCACATAAAGAAAAGGAAAGAAACATGGCCAAATACTGAGATTGAGGTTAAGATAGTTCAAGGATAAAATTATGCCATGACATATTGTACATGACATGGCAACCACATGGATAAGCTAGAATTAAAGAGATTGTTCTATCTAAAAAAGGCATGCCTGCTAAAAAAAGAAAAAAAAGAAGAGGGAAATATGGTGTCCAAAAGTATAATAGAAAAATAAGAATTGAATTGAATTGAATGATTTTTATCGTCCATGAAGGCATACATAATACGTCTGAATTTCCCTTGTTATCAACAAGCTCATAAGTGGTACCATACCCAACTTGCTTAGATAGTCCAAATATATGACTTGGAGAGAGTAGAAGGGAATCTTTATAATTCCATAAATGGTGGAATAGGTGAGAAAATCTTCCTGTAAATGCATATACACTGCACTTTGGGAATGGCTTTTAGTAGAGGAAGATAACTATCTCTTTTATACCTGGAAGTTCCAAACTATAGCATTTTTTGCAAATGATTAGGGTTTAATATTATCGTATCATCATTATGGAACTTCACTAAGATGCCTGCAAATTGGGTCTATACAATTGACTTAGTTATCTCATGCTTGCATTGCAATTCTTATCCTTGATGCTTGCTTCCTCATTTCAATCTGCTGGAATATCATAGCCCCTAAGTTATTGCATTCTAGAATTCCTCATGTGTAAGCGCCGCGACACTGAAACACATTTTCTAAATTATTTTAAATTGATTGTTCCAGTATGTTCTACATAGAATACGGCTTGTGCAACTTATTACTATGTTATATTCCCAAGTCTCTATCATACCGTTTTATGGTTCAGACCTTTGGATTAAACATGTTATACATGCATTGTGTTTGAGGCGTGGTTACGGGTGACAGTTCCCAATCTTGCTTTTGATTAATGGCTCTTGATTTCTGCAAAGTTTTAAAATTGTTATACTTATTGAATGCCTTACTGACAGGTCTATGAATTTAGCTGCTATGCTTAAGTTTTGCAATGTTGGATGATTAAAGTGCAAGTGTTCACTTAATGAAAAATGGAATTTGTTTGAATTAGTCATTGTGGAGATGCTATTGGAGCTTTGTTGTATCAATATACTTGGACAGGAGGTGATTTTTGTGCACCGACTGCTACAAACTTGCAAAGATAGAAAGTGGACTCTCACGTGTGTTTCATAAAGAATTGACCTTTTGGAGTTGCATGTTGTTTGGCCATTTTTCTTTGCAATCAAGTGATTGGGATAGCTCATTTCTACAATCTAAATTTCTATTAGAAAGCTTAATCAACTATTCTTGCTCCAGCCAAGATGCAAACATGGCTTTGTTTATAAACAATTTTTAGATCATTTTATCTCGGACATGTTCTTCCATTTATGGAGCCTTACAAGCATGAATTATCGAGCTTTTAATTCTATATTGCTAGAAACTTCATTTGTTAGTCAAAACATTATGGCACCATATGTAAGCTTGCACAAGAACAATGCCATTGTTATACTAAATTGCAACTTGTGGCAATAAGAATGTTTTGAAGTCTCAAGTTCATTAGATTCTTTTTGTTAGTGGGACTAACAATGGGAGCTATAAATATATGGAGCAATTTGCTGTCGAGCTAGTAAATATACAGATCATCTAATGGATTTATCAGTTTTGATTCTCAAATCATGATCTAACTTATCCTTTTACAATTTGAAATAATCATCACATGTTCAAAACAGGTCAGATTACCTATTCCTATTGACTTAAAACTCCAATTAAATATAAGAACAAAATAATGACATAACTCAAGCAGAACTCAAGGGATAATAAAACTAACCTCCAAAACATGCATAATTCACATAATTTTAACAAACTACTAGTAGTTTCAAAGGATCATTATAGTATCTCATAAACCACAAATAATTTAAACAAACCAGTGTGGTTTTCTTCTATCAAATGAACTCATGCATAAAAAACCATGGGTTTTACATGATTAGATAATAGTTAAATATAGTAGTTCATTTTTGGGGACCTTGAGTCTAAGAGTGGCCTATTAAGGTTAGGGCTTGAACCATATATATGTCCAGGACCTTAGATCGATTTAGATATGTGAAAATATTTTGAAGATAGCTATGTGGATGTAGAGACACTAGATGGTCTGGTCATTGGTCGAAAGCAGTTGTAGCGCACCCTAAGGGAAGTCCAAAATGCCAAGTTGAAAAGGCAAGCGGTCTTGAAAAACTAGCCGTTTCTCTGACTTTTATGATATAATTGAGCTTCCACCAAACCAAACGACTCCACTTGCTTGCTAGCTTCAGCCAAATGATGATGTAAGAGTTCAAAATTCTAAATCACGAGAATTTAGACTGCCTTCACATGACCCAAACAAGCAAAGGCATATATCGTCAAGATTCTAGATAAAAGACAGAGTATAGATATGACCAAAAAGGGAACGACAAATATGGAAACCAATTGTGACTTGATGTTCGACTGAACAGTTTCAATTCTATACGTCTTTAGAAATTGAACCGTGCCGTGCTATTGTTGACGGCCACATGTCAGCATGAATGCACGTCAGACAAAAGTGGCAACCCAATTTTGACTAAATGTAATTTAACACAATTTAATATACCCCAAGTTAATTCAATATAAGTTAACACAATTGGAAACAGAATTTGATCTTAAAAATGTGGCAAAACGTGCATGCAACAGAAGCCGTGCCGTGAACGTGAGGCTAGAAGCTGCTATATAAGCAACCAGCAGAAAGCAGTGTTCATAAACTGAAGCAAGCAAGCAAGCAATCATGGCTGCATGGAAAACGCTGACACTGGCTACGATATTTGCCGTTATGCTCTTCGCCCAAGGTAAGTAGAGTCTACCATAGAACAGACCAAGTTTGTTGAATTCTCAATTTTATTCAAGGCATTGAATTAATGTAGAGAAGTACTAATAAGCCATGGCTTGTGGGTGTTACGCAGGAGGATCTGCAACAGTGTTCAACGTGAGGCACTACTGCGGTGGAAATCTGAACATCGACATTAGCAGCGTAACATCCTTCAGCCTCGGAAATGGTGAGACCAAGGCCATTACGATGCCTTCAGGCCAGTGGATTGGGCGCGTAAAGGCCACCAATTGTGGCAGCAGTGCCAACAGCCTGGCCGAATTTAACCTTCACAATTCTGGCGATGGCCTCGACTGGTACAACCTCAGCAATGTGGATGCCTATGATTATCCCATTTGCATCTTCCCCTCCAAGAGCAGCTGCAAATCCCTTTGCTGCAGCCTTGAACCCAGCACTTGCCCAGGCTACAGCGGTTGTACCTGTGTTAATCCTAACCGGGACAGTGGTGACACTGATTATGCCAAGTTTATTCGTTCCAAATGCTCCCAGACTTATAGCTGGTCTAAGGATGACAGTAACCATGTCTTTACCTGCCAGAACACTGATTATACCATCCAATTCTGCTAGAGCTAATCTAAAACACTCAAGCTCTAGCTATTTATTTATGCATATTAATAAACCCATACTGTAAAATGTATCAGTTTGGTTGGTGGTATCTTATATCAGACTGAGATAAGTTATTGGAAATTTCATCAAAATAAAATAAAATATTGTTCTTCAAATATAGAATTGAATTGAATTTAGAGATCATTGCGTTCTGATAAAAACCTCACCTTTTCTCTCATTTTGTTTCTCTTCTTTTGTAAGTGTATGCTGGTGGAAGGCCGGAACCTTCAAATATGTTTTCGGACATGTATTTCCTTTGACCAACAGAATCATATTTGGCTCGGAGTTTTCTGTGGTAACAGTTGGTACCAGCCGATTTTTAGTAGCTGATCTAAAATTTCGCACTGCTAAAGTCGCATGGAATCTCGCTCAAACCTGTACATATTTCCAGAGCCCAAGCTAGGATTTCAAGTAGTAATGCCGCCTCCAGAATTTATTGGTATAAAAAATTGGCATTTCGTATGTTCATCTTCTTCTCTCACTTGCTTGCACAAACATCCTCCTCAGAACTTTTTTTGGTCAACCTTCAACTTGCAAACAACTCAGATAATTATGCTGGATCATTTAGGTTTAGAGTACAAGTAACTGCCCTTACTAACAGTAACCTTGCCTTAAAATGCATATTTAGTTTGTACATCTCTTGCAATTTCTGTCTTGTCTGTCTCAATTTTCCATTTGGTTTAACTGCAAACTAGCTTGCTAGTTGTGAATAAACAAGCTTCATCGTTTGTTAGATATACCTTTTTTTGCAACAAGTCCCTGCATTTAGCCATTTCCCAAAAATAGTGCCCGTTCTTATTTGTCTAAATGGACCTCATGTTAAGGCTGTTTCGGTAGCCATGCTCTGTATGAACTGTCATCATGACATTGCATGAGAACATCTGGCATGCAAAAAATATGGCAATCTGCATTTGTCTCACAAGCTACACGAGTGAACAAGTGTGGTATTCCTGAAATTATATCTTGGTCAGATATTTTATTAGATACCCTTTTCTGCAACAAGTCCTTGCATTTAGTCGTTTTCCAAAAATAGTAGATGCTCTTATCTTATCTGTATAAATGCACCTCATGATGAAGCTGAAGAGGCTTGTTTCCATAGCCATGCTCTGTATATGCTGAATTCTCCACTGCCTCTCATCAACAACCATGTTACAATCTCTAAACTCATTTTGAGATGGACAAGACAGCTTGCACATGGGAAGTTAGACTTTCCTTTCCCCTTTTACAATTGAATATATCTTGCTGTATCATTATAAAGTTGCAAAAGGCTTTTCTATGTTTGTATTGCAGAATACAATAGAGAGATGAAAGAATATAATAGTCACAATCAAGCTGCTGAAATAATACTTGTAGCATTTATAGATGGGTGAAATGTATAACAATCAAATAGATCCGTTCTTTGGGTCTCTGACTTGTTTGATTCAGATTATGTAGAAGGTGTTTCTGGACCATATGCACTAGTGATCTTTTCCTTCCTTATATACGTTTGGCTTAATCTTACCAACTATAAGCTTATTACTGCTCTTTTCCCTATGTTCTAGGTGCAAAATGAGCTTATGGTCAACCAATTTGGATTTGCCAAGTGACAAGCTAATATTCCAGCATCTATGCCATCACTGAGTACATTTGTCTACTGAAGTTATACAGAAAATGGGCATGCTACATTTATCTTATAGGCATGTTACATCTTGGAATCCTCTCTGTGCTATATAAAGAAAACAGTATGAGATGGATAAACCCATTGTTGATGCATTAGAATTGTAAACAACACAATTTCCAATGCCTTGGTGACATGCTAAGGGTTATGTGCATTAGATTCCAAAGGAAATATCAATGCTACATGCCTGTACTAGTGATTATGTTGCATCATCCCTATAGATTGTAGTATGACCTCATAAGAATTGGCACTGGCCTTGTAGCCACAACACTTATATGCCCTTCATCTGGTCATGTCAACAGACAAGGACAAGAAGGATGCACAATCTCACTTCTTAGCAATCACATGTGTCTATTTGAGATTATTTGAGGTTACAAAGAAGAAAATGGACATCCTACATTTATATTGTAGGGATGCTACATGTCTTGGAGTTTCCTCTTTGTATTGTACGCAGAAGAAAAAGACAAAGACGACCTGTGGCAAGCAGTATGGGCTGGAGAGATTATAAACACATTGTATGTAAATACTACAATTTTCAATGGCTTGGTGGCATGAGCTTTTGTTATGATAGATTCCAAATATAAACGTTAATGCTACATGCCTACATACCCAACATTTTATTTTGGAATTTGCAGTCTACTTCTATGAAGAAGCAAATGCTGTATACCTTACGTTTCTTGTCTGGCAGCATAACGGTGGAACTGATTTTTGATGGCCTCTTTTCTTCTATTCATTTTCTAGTCACCTAACACAGTGATAAGGCTCTGAAGTCGTGGATTTTGTTAGACGCATCGAGGAATACATGCCTGGATTTTTGGCATTGAGGTGAATTTCGAGATTCCTAACACAACAATACCTTAGATCTTAATTGTCCAGGTATTGGCGCATGCTCTCTTCTTTGCATTTTCCAACTAACAAACATGTATCATCAGGTTGTCTGGTGCTATAGTAGTCCAGCAGAAAAGGCTATCTATTCCTCACAATGTTAATTGCAAATATTATGCAGCGATGCTGGCACTCATAAGTTTGTAACCACTTTGTTTTGTACTATCGGGATAGAAGGTTTTATATTGTCAGAATTGGATTTCGTTCAGACAGACACTAAACTCTTCATAAAAGGGAAAATTCTATTAGAAAAAGAAAGATGTAAGAAGCACAGGAGCCTCTTAAGATGTTCATCTGATCCTTGGTAGTTAAGAAGAAAGACTTTAGCAACTGCAACTGAGCAAAAGTTCATTTCTGATCATTAATATGTTGGATACATCAGCTACTCTTGAAGTGGATTCAAATATACATTTTCGTTTTTTTTTTTTCCAATCTGACAAGCAATTCTATTGGCTGTTGGCAGGCAATTATATTATATGTGTGTTGAGCAGATATGTGCACTTCTTGTAGGTCTTCTTCAATAGAGTGTGAGAATTATGTCTTGTCTCCACTGCTCATTCATTTTATCTCTGCAAGCATTTTTCCATGTCTGCTCAAGTGTTACACTTTAGAGTTAAACAAAACATACGCGGTTTCAGATCTTGAGGATGCAAACTTCTAGTCCTTCTCTGCATCGAATTTGTGCTTTATGTCAAAGTTATAACTTACTTCATTATGTTGTCTGCTCTTAAGAATATTTTCTTTAAAGGCTCAAAGCTGTAGGCAGATTATATGTAGGTAAATGTCGCAGGTCCTGCATTCAAATTTCGTTTCTTATGGTTTGCAAGGTGTTGTTGGTAACCATTTTGAAGTTTTGTCGTTCACTGCAGATACAAGGTCTTCAAATTTTCATGCAGAAGTAAGGGCACCTATTCTTCATCTTAGTATGGAAAAACCTGGTTGGAGTTTCATGAACATCTCAGCATTTCATACACATTCGCCTCTAGGATCTTCTTTCAGAAAACGTTTCATATGGGATGCTTTGCAAAGAAAAGCATGGTATCTACTCTTTCCACTTGTAAAACTCTAGATTTTGTTTGAATCCAACTTCACATTTGGTGCATTCTATATGTTGTAGATTATTTCATCAGGATTTCTACTTCATAGTCGATCCATTCAGTATCCAAATTTTCCTCAAGTTCTACCTCCATGGATAGAGTGATTTCATGTTCTGAACTATTCTTAAGCCTGCGGCTTTAGATTTCTTTATAGGCGTCTCTGAAGTCAACAGTGTGCAGCAAAGGCACAACCTGCAGCAAAGGCAACTCTTGTGAAATTTCTACCAAAGAAGCATTATCTCTATTTCAGAGGCAGAATCCATGATCTTGGAGTACTCTCATCGATCCATCATCATGTATATTGATAACCTATGATGGAACAACTCAAGCCCATTGCTTGACTCTAAATTCACATTGATTACATGTTTTGAATTAGTCTGAAGCCTACAGATTTGAATCTTCAGATTCTTTTAGAGCTGAAATTAACACTTTTATTTCTTGGCATTTTTCTTGCAGCGAAGAAAATGTCTCTATGCTCTGCAAAAACCTTACCACATGAGACATCCCTATTGTGTTGTGATGTTCATGTAAGACTTTGGCATGGATTGCCTCCCTTATAGAAAGTGACAGATGGTTTTCGCTTATGTCTGAGACCTTGATCAATATGCAAATCAAGCAGGCTGTCCAGCCTGAGTTAGTAAAAAATTCACATCCTAAGAGGTATAAAGTGATCTCTTATGTCTTTCTTACTCTCATAAATATGACTGTCAATTGCAATAATGATCAAACTTAATAGGATAGGCTTGTAGCGTTTTAGAATGCCTTAGCTGGAGAACTTATATAAAATATAAATAAATATGAGCAAAGATAATAAATTTATTATGTCAAGTGAGGATATTTCAATATAAACCTTGGCAAATTTCCAATGGGTAGCTCAAAACTTTCTTCGACTTGTATAATAATGGTGATCTTAATTGAGATGGATTTGTACTTAGAAAAGTTGCAATTTATTTTTGTGTTAACCTTTTCATGACTTCTAAAATTTTGAAAAATTGGTGCCAAGCCTAACACAATTGATCCATCCATTGAGGCCTGCTTCCAAACAAATGAGCGTAGGGTGGTCTCCCATGAATGAGTACACAGACCTGGATGCAAGATTATGTGGACCTCAACATCAGTTCTTGGCACTTCTTGGTACGAAAGATCCATCAACATGAATTTGAGTTGGTGGAGAGAGAAGGAGCCTCACACCTGGGCTGGCTTGCCAACCACTGGGAAAACCAAGCATAGTATTCCCACCTCAATGGCCTAATAGTATCATATTTGGCCTTTGAAATTTAAAAATTTATACATAGCATGAATAAAGCTTTTGCATGACAGTAATATATTGTGCCCACTTTATGCCCACCTAAGTTGGAAGAAATACACTCGCCCATTGGAGTTGAGAGAATCTAGTGTCGAAAATTTTAAAAGGTTTAACAATGCTAATTTTTTTGGGCTTGGTTTTTCTTTATTTCTTTGGCTTATCAATTCTATAAATGTATTATGGCTTAGGAAATGCATTACATTGGAGAAAGATAGAATTGTAGACTTTGCATGTAGACCTTGGCATGAAGACAAGGGTGGTGTACTCAACCAATCAATCTATATTGTTGAATGAGATGTAGCTGATGCACAAGGGAATAGACACGATATGGCCAACCCTTCAATCCCTCCATAGACCATCGCTTAATGTAGAAAAGCCTAAATGGCAAGCATGAATACTAAAATGCGAATATGCATTCAGAGATGCAATTCAAGTTTCTATTCTTAGTTTTAATGATGTATCTATTTATTAGAAGCATGACCTTCAGAAGGAAGGAAGGAAGGAAGTTTATTTTAACGTCCACGGAGGCCAGAGGCCTATGAGACGGCACAGAACAGGCAAAAAAGCCAAAAACCCCAACACCAAAAACAAACAATGTAAGCATGCTGGTGGAACCCTACTAGGGATGAAAAAACCCCCACTTGGGAGGAAAAACCCTAATGATGAGGGCTCTCAAATACCATGCCCCGAAGAGCAAGTCCGACGGGCCGAAATCTGCGGGATGTAAGCTCCCGGTCAAGGCTACCATAGGTGATGCGAGTAAGCGATGTAGCGGTGTGTCGAGCATCTAAGATCGGTGTGCCTTTGCTTTCGGACATGGGCATATCTTTGGGCAATGCCATTTGGAGGGCATGGTGCTCATCCTCTATCATGTGCATCTCACAACACCGACATATCCTCTCCTCTCCACAGGGGATCCCGTGCCGCCATTCACCCCAGTGACTGTCTCAATTGCGAGGTAATGGGAACCCGTCCTTATGGCGGCAATAGCTCTCAGCTTCTTCCACGAGAGATGTGTGCTTTCAAGTACCGATGGGGTCCATGCTCAAGGTGGGATTAATCGGCGTGATAGTGCTCTCGTCTTGGGCTTTGCAAGAGTAGAGGCATCCAATGAGTGGCAAAGATAGCCCGCATCCAATTGCCCATTCAGCAAGATCGGAACTGCCGGTCACCGCCAAAGATCCGTTGGTAATCCATAGACCACCTCCTAAACCATCCCTTACGATTGCTCGTGCCATACCCTCTTCTTATTTGGGGCCCCTGCGTTAACAACCACGACACGTGGGGGCAGGCGATGCTCATCCATCCCATCCACCTTATGGAAGCAAGTAAGATGCCTTCGATAGCAGAATCTTTGTAAAGGCGAACCCCGTCTCATACAACAAAATCGTCTGATGCGGTGTGCGGTGTCCTTTACTCCCAAGCTATAGGTCAAGAAAGCTTTACGCACCCTTTCCAACCTATCCACGTATTTTTGCTAGCTCTTTGGGCCCCAAACCTCCACCCCATATAGCACAGGCTCAACCAAAGCTCTAAGCGGGAATGTGCTCTCCTCGCCCTTGATCCACGAGAGATCTATCCAAGCAACACGCGTTTTGCCGCGCATATAAAGCCTTCCGGCCTGACTAGCGGCTCTTCTCTCCACACACTCATCCCACGGCATGTTAGTAGTGAAATCAATTCCCGGATACTTGAAGCTCGCACCATCTCCACTTCCGTCCCCTCGTAATAGAACTCAGGGATAGGGTGTTGTTGAGGACGGGATCGTGAGAAGCTTAGTTTTGTGCAAGTTCTTTGTCATTCCGTTGCCCCACGAGAACCCAGCGAGGGCATCCAAATCTTCTTGATATTCTTTGCTGGCGTGTGAGCTAGCAAAGCTACATCATCCATATAGTAAGCGGCTCCACGAGAGGTCGCATCGAGATAATTGCACCCCGGCTCCCCATGGTGCTGCATCCATCTCCGGGCTATCAATATACAACCCAAAAAGCGTTGGAGACAACGGGCAGCCCCGCTTAACTCCCATAGTGCTAGCTACCCCGATCCTCATAAGGCGGTGCGGCATAAATCCCATCATAAAAGCTGGTGCACCACATTACGCAACTCTGTGGAACTTCGCAATTCTTGCAACCTTTTGCGCTGGTATATGTCTCGGGGGCGGTATCATATGCGATCTTAAAATCTACAAAGCGACAATACAAGTCACGTAAGCTCATTAGGCTTGCCTCCATCAACACTCTCAAAGTGAAGATATGGTCGGATTGGGTAGGAGGAGTGAGGCGCAAAGCTTTGCTGCCAATTGCGCACCCCCGCCTCCTCGGCCCACTTAGTAAGTTTCTTCTCCACCACCCCCGCCGGGGAGCTTTGCAAGCGGCCGAGCTTACCATAATCATCCGGTAATTAGCGGGCTCATCCAGATATTACCGGCTTTATGAGCAGGAACAACCTTACTAACCATCCACCTCGGGGAGCCCCTCGCTTTCGAGCACGGTTAATGATCCGTCCGGGGCCCTACCCAGATGGGCCACCCCATTTCAACGGCTTCGGCTGCAGCCCCCTGTAAATCCTTTGCCTTGCCATTCGCCCGGATGCACGAGACCTTCTTTGAACATCCTCCGCGTGAGGCTGCGGCACCTCTCCTACGTCCGGGACCACGGCATTAGCTCTGGCGCGGGTCATATAACTCACGCAGCGGTGCATCCATTGCTCCACACTTACATTACCGGCCACTGGCGCTTCTTATATAACACCTTCGCCAAAAAGCTTTTGGCTCGCCATGAGCATGTCAAGCAGCTCACGGGTTTTCGCCATGTATCTCCCCTTCTTGGCTTTTAGGAAGAGCTTATAGTCTTGCGGGGCTGTGGCGAAGCGTGGATCTATGACCAAGCGCGGTGGCTCTTTAGAAACCTTGCAATCGGCATCAAACCACGGGTTCTCGGGGAAAATCGCGGTGTCCCTCCTTGGAGGCCCTTTCTTTGCAAAGGAAGCCTCGGCCGACTGCAAGCGGCGCCCTCACCGACCATGCACACTTGTCTTGCGGTGTGTAGAAGCTATCAAACCCCCGTAATTCCCCGCACCAACCTGATTCATCTTGTCCACGCCCGATGGCGTGGGATGTATGGTAACCCTCCACGCCCCTTTGCGGTGTCTCGCTATTGAGTGCTCCCAATTGGCGTGACATAAAGCGGGTAGTGATCGACAAAGCCTCCTCATCCCCTGTGCTTGTGCCAATGGAGAGGTGTGTAACCATGTCAAGTCTTTGCTGGGGCGAGAAGGTAATCCAACACACTAGCTCCCCATCCCGCCTATCACTCCTGCAAGTAACACCCCACGAGTGTGGCCATCGCTGCATACCATTACAAATTACCATGTCAAAACACGGCGAGCTGGACCCGGTGCACGCCAAATGGTCTAGCCACCATATCACAGGAGTGCCGGGTGTATTCGAATAGCGGTTTGTCTCAAGCCAAAGCGGATCGGCATTATCGTCACCTTGGAAGGTCACCGCTGCAAGCTACTTGGCCGTCACGAGCATTGAAATCTCCAAGCAAAAACACTTTTTGTCCTGCTGATTATAGCGGTCTATGTCATCATACAGTTCCTATCACGGCATCACGGACATCCGTAATACGCATCATGTACCGGTAGAACTTAGAGCCTGCATGGGGAATGTAGCGACTAGCAAGAAACAATGGGACATGACCGGGCTCTAATACCATTACCCACATGTAGCGGTTAAACACATCGGACTTACGAAGTGTGATCTTGCATGCTAAGGCATCCCTAAAGTAGCAAGCCACTCCACCGTACCAGCGTCGCCATGGCGCTCATTAGCAAGTGAGAAATCTTTGATATCCTCGAATGTCGGCAATCGATGCCCTTCATACTCCCATGTCTCCTGCCGCAGGAAGGCGATGTCCATGTCTGTCGCGATCCCATTCAAGCCACTGCCCACGCCGCCACGGAAGCCCCCCTACAATTCCGAGGAAACAATACGAAGACACTTTCCCTATCTTTTGCGGTTTGTGGATCCATCGAGTGCGAGGGGGCTGCTGTAGTTGGAATAACTCGGGCAGCCTGCTCACGGGACCACGATGGATGTCTTTGCGGTTGTGGAAGGCCTCAATCCGCCCTCTCCGGCTGCACGGCGGCGATGCCCCGGACCGCTCTGCCCCTGCGGCGACGGTTTGCTGCGTGGGAGTCTCGCCCTCAATCGCTGTCGGCGAGGAGGCACATATACCTTCATCTTGCCATTAACCAAACCAGCAGACCCCTCCGGCTTGTCGAATCTCTCTTATCTTGACCAACTCTTGGCTTCTTTCCGTTGTTGCGGTGGCGTGAGATCCACATCCGGTATATGGCGTACCTTTCAAGCGGCGGTGCGTTGCAACAACAAAGATTTTGCCTCCCAATCCAAGGCGCAAACTTAACTAGCCGAGGTCTCATGCTCGGTCCTCCGATCTGATTGGACTCTTGATAACCAAACTGTAATTGGAGCTTTGCAAGTACCGGGGTGGTAAGCTTACGGCAAATCCTCGCCTTGCTCCTCGGCAATCCCGCACAATAAGGTTGAGGCGGCGTGCACGGATGTCTTGCTCCTCAATGGTACCGCCTGATTCCCCGAGCCACCTCGGCCTGCGGTATGGGGGGTGCTGGTGCGAATGTTGTGGTGCACTCGGACTCGTTGCACCTCCATTCGGAGGTCCCGCATCTCTTCTTTGTAAGTGGGCCATATGGTTCTCTATATGTGAGCATCTTCCCGACATCTCTTTTGTCGCCTTTGCTTCATCAAGGAATTGGAGCCTGCCCGCACCGCTTCCACATCCTTTTCCTTAGCATCTATCCGACCAGCCATGCTTGTGACTTGTACAATCTGGCTTTGGAGCAACCCCTTCATGTCAGCCCGTGCTTGCGCCATGTCTTCCATCCACTTCTTTGGTGGACCTTATCAAGCGGTGCCCCATCTCGTGACTAGCTGGCGTTGTTGCTTGTATCTCCCCTCTTATCGGTCCTCGACCTTTTTGGGCTCCCCCCGCAATCATAATCCCCAAGCCGAACTTCCACAAGGGAAATTAGCTCCTTCATTGGAGCCGCTTCTTGGCCTTGACCTCTGGCGGATGGTCTCGTGATGCCTCAAGCTTGCCGGCTTAGCACGGAGGGAATCGGCCTGTTCTGTACAACCCCGATTGCCTCGGCTGAGATACACCTTTCACGATGGGGACGAGGTGTCCAGTGCAGGGCTCTTTTCTTCAACGCATCTTTGTCGGAGGTGGCCATAGAGGGGCGGACTGTCTGGGTGGATTAATGAACAACAAACGGATAATGTCTAGTTTCCAATTTCATTCAACTAATGCTGGTCCACAAGCACACCCGATATCTATTCACATTATATTAGACTTTTCTTATATGCATGCGTGATAGAGGATGAGCACCATGCCTCTCGGTGCCCAAAGATATGCCCATGTCCGAAAGCGGTACACCGATCTTAGATGCTCGACACACCGCTACATCGCTTCTGCATCACCTATGGTAGCGACCGGGAGCTTACATCCCGCAGATTTCGGCCCGTCCGGACTTGCTCTTGAGGGGCATGGTATTTGAGAGCCTCTTGTTAGGGTTTTTCCTCCCAAGTGGGGGTTTTTTCATCCGGTAGTAGGGTTCTACCGTCTGATTACATTGTTTGTTTTGGGTGTTGGGGTTTTTGGCTTTTTTGCCTGTTCTCTGCATGTACCGTCTCATAGGCCTCTGGCCTCCGTGGACGTTAAAATAAACTTCCTTCCTTCCTTCCTTCCTTCCTTCCTTATAAGGATAAACTGTATAGTTTTTTAGAGAATGAGGAGAATGAGCACTTAATATTGTAAAAATAATGGCTTCTAGAGGGACAACAAATGTAGTCAATGCCTAAATTTTCCAGACAAGCACAACCTTGTTAAAGCCTTCTGGTGTGCCTTTTGCTAGTTTGTTAACTGGTTCTTTTAACTTCCAGTAGTGGAATCTCACCCTAATTTTAGGTTGCTTCCTCTAGTCGTGCATTTCTTCCCTCTACGCCCTTTCCCTTCCCACCAATCTTTAAGCTATTGCATTCCGTGAGTCTTTGCGTGTTTGTGGCAATCGATTTCCTCTTCTATTTTCTTCAACAAATCTTTTTTTCCAACTTTGACGCTTCTAAGGTTATGCTTTTGTTTCTAGTGGGCTCTCATTTAACTTGATTTATTCAAATTGCTGATTTTTCTTGTGCCATACCTTTTGCATTTTTTAGCTTCTTCTATCTTGCTTGTATTGCCCAAATTGTATTCCCTGCATTGTATTTCAAATTGTTAACCCTCCTGGCTTCTTGAAATATAAATTAATAGCTGATATAGCATGCCATTTTTGCAGCAACCTGTTTTCTGGTTTATTGCACTTCTCTGTAACTTGCTTGCAGAGGGTGCTCCCCTTGAATTTCCTTGTCTATCCGAATATGTACATGTTCTTGATCTTATTTACGAGCACTTCCTTGTAGCTGCATTTCTCTGTAGCTTGCTTGCAAATGGTGCTCCCCTTAAATTTTCTTGTCTATCTGAATATGTACATGTTCTTGGTCTTATTCACCAGAAATGGTGCACCTTTTTCCCTCTTCTTTGGCCTTTGTTTTGCTGGAATTTAACAATTTGTTGAGATTATGCATGCATAAAACTTGCCCTTTGCTCTACTACCTTTGTTTCTTGCATGTCAGTAGTTCCCTTGTCCTTTTTAAACTGCCTCTTGCAACTTTTTACCTGGACTGTTTATGTTTTAGTACCTTTCTTGCAGGTGTTGACCCATTTTTTCTTTTGATTTTGTTACACTCATTCTTTGCTTGTTCATATGTAGTTGCCATCTCCAAAATTCTGAAATAATATTGCATCCTTTGATCTTGTTTTTGCTGGATCATCTGAGCTATTTCTCAAATTGTGCATAAATGTACTTGCGGATCTTACTTTAGTGTGTCTTTTTTGTGCTCCTTTGCCACTTCACTGCTGATAGTGGCAGTTACCTTGTGGAATACACACAAGGCTGCTAGAATTCTAAAATGCAGTAGTAAGAGATGATTCATAATAAAAACTGGCCAGTGAAACCCACACTCTAGGTTGATAAACATCTGACATCTAGCTACAAGAGAGTAGAGAAGGTTTGGAAAGATGTTTTAGAAAATATTTGAGAGAGTTATTTTGAAAAGTAGGTTCCTAAGAACTTGTGGTACCATCATTCTTAAGGTTCTATTTTTGTTTATATCTCTATTTTGTTTGGGTCCCATAGAATAGGATAGGATAGGATAGGATAGGATAGGATAGGATAGGATAGGATAGGATAGGATAGGATAGGATAGGATAGGATAGGATAGGATAGGATAGGATAGGATAGGATAGGATAGGATAGGATAGGATAGGATAGGATAGGAGCATTTGGAACGAATAAACTTGGCATAATTAGTGTCACCACTGTCCCGATTAGGATTAGCATGTGTACAAGTGTTTGAGTCCGGCAAGTCTTTGGGTTCAAGGTGCGCTGACAAAGGGATTTGCAGCTGCTCTTGGAGGGGAAGATGCAAATGGGATAATCATAGGCATCCATATTGCTGAGGTTGTACCAGTCGAGGCCATCGCCAAAATTGTGAAGGTTCGACCAGGCTGTTAGCACTGTTGCCACAATTGGTGGCCTTTACGCGCCCAATCCACTGACCGGAAGGCATCGTAACGGCCTTGGTCTGCCCATTTCCGAGGCTGAAGGATGTTACGCTGCTAATGTCGATGTTCGGATTTCCACCGCAGTAGTGCCTCACGTTGAACAATGTTGCAGATCCTCCTGCATAACACCTGCAAGCCATGGTTTATTAGTACTTATCCACACCACATTGATTCAATGCCTTGAATAAAATTGAGAATTGAACAAACTTGGTCTGTTCTGTGGTAGACTGTTACCTTGGGCGATGTGAGCATAACGGCAAATATCGTAGCCAGTGTCAGCGTTTTCCATGTAGCCATGATTGCTTGCTTGCATCAGTATATGAACATGACTTTCTGCTGGTTCCTTATATAAGCAGCTCTGGAAGAGATCCTCATGTTGCGTCTAAGACCAAATGCAAATATTAGCATGCATACCACATGTTGCGTGTGAGTGTGTGAATATATAACAAGAGAAGTTGGGTTGCACTTTTGTGTGAAGTGCATTTTCAAGAGAAGTTGGGTTGCACTTTTGTGTGAAGTGCATTTTCATGCTGCCATGTGGCAGTCATGGAATGGAAATCAATGGTCCACTTCCAAAACGACGTATAGAATTGAAATTGTCGAGATGAGGTAAACCATGATTGGTTTCCACATTTGTCGTTCCTATCTTTTCCTAGTCCTTTAGTTACACCATAAGTTTAGAGGTTGTTAGTCATAAGTTTAGGGCCTATGGGAATGTTGTAAATTGATGTTTGAAATTGTCTTTATAAAAAATGCTAGAAACCTGTGTCTAGCAATGTCAAGCATTTTTCAGAACTATATTTTGTAGATGAGATAGAATATTATAGATAGTGGTTTTATAATTTCGGTATATTTGCGTTGAGCTTTCATACGCGCCTAGTTGAATAGTTGCAATCAATATACAAAAATTTAAACATGTGATGATGCTAGTATTGCATGTTAAATTATAGTATGTCCAATATAGCTTTGTTGTCAGTATCTACTTATTAGGATAATATAATTTGCATTTGAGTAATGTAAATAAAGCACATTTCATTGCTGCACATCCCTTCTACTTTTCAAACATAATATGCTCATTTGATATTAACCACTTCATAGAATACCATATTATTTGCAATAGCATTGGCATGTTTAACAATTTTAATGGGGATGATGAAATGAACTCTGAAACGCTAGTACGCATGCATGGTGTATGGAATAGAGGTCTCGGGGATAAGCTAGAGAAAGTACAGAAGGCCTTCTTGACATCTGACCCCAGGCGTCAAGGACCTGATGCCTTATCCGATTTTCTTTGTATGAAATTTGGCTTTTGGCCCCTGAAGCATTCTGCTATGAGCAGGCACCTTGCGTATTTCCATAAGGTTGACAGAATGGATGCACAATGTCTCCCTCCCCGGGCTCTGTTATTGGCACAAGGGCCACAACGACTGAAGAGAGTGTGGCAGGAGCATTGTAAGGGGTGGTTCGCAAGATGGTCCATAGACTATCAACAGATTCTAGCTATGCCGGATATCGGGGAACAGGAGCTGCATTTGAATGAGCACTTTGCTGCCTCTCTGTGGGATGTGCTCACTCTTGCAAAGCCCAAAAAGCGAGCAATCGCCACATACTGAGTTAATCCGGCCGCCGAGCATGGCCCTCACCAATATTTGAAGGCACACATCTCTACCAAGAAGCGGAGAGCCATAGCTGCAATGAGGACGTGGTCCCACCATCTCGAAATTGAGACAGTGCATACGGGTAACGGATGGAGGCGGGAATCCCCGGCATGAGAGATTATGCAGTCTTTGTCACATGCAGGATAGTAGAAGATGAACACCATGCTCTCTGAGGAGTGTCCAGAAGCATGCACACATCCGAAAGCAAAATCATGCCGATCTCAGATGCTCTGAGATAGCAATTCATCAATTGTTGGCTGGGTAAAAGCACGTTAGGGTGATAAAATATTGGGTCATTTTAATACATATACATTTTTAGAAATGTATAATAATTACCGTGACTTTTGGTTTTTTTTTCGACCGAAAATAGGCAGTGGAAAATTCCCTCCAATTCTTTCTTCCCCGTTCTTGTTTCTTTGGTCCTTTGATCCCTTTGCTTTTACCCTGCGATCCAAAGACTCGATCTCGCGAAGTTTACTAAAAGCACGCTCTTCCAAAGTCGCTTGGTCATTCTCAACAAATCAAAGGTACAATCGTCTTCTTCCCTAGTTTTCTTCTTTCTGCTTTTAATTTATTACTTTAGGTTTTTGTTTACATGTGCAAGCTCAGATTGTTGCACCTTTAGGACAATTAAAAGATATTTGTTGTTGCATTGCAGGTATAGACAATGGCAAAGACACAAAAGAAGAGTGATGCCCCTGCATCAGTCCGAAAATCTCCCAGGGCTTCCAAAGCAGGGACACATTTGAAGTCTGGAAGTCCTGGTTGTAGCAAGGAGAACCGAAATGAGGACACAATATTTTCTGCAAGGGATCAGGCAAATATGAAATTCAAGGAAAAATTTGCAGAATACAACTCTTTAGTGACAGAAGTTTGGGGCTCTAAGGAACCTACCAGGTACGGGTACAAGGATGAGAAGACCAGGCATAATTTTTCAAGTGGTACGAGTTTGCATTCGGTAGGAAAGTGTATTTTGCTCGAGCATTTGCCTTACACTTAAAAGGTGAATCAGTTGATTGGGATGATGTGAAAAAAACAGCCACAGCTAAAAGCAAGGTCAAAGAATCCGAGGTTTTGACTGAAGTTGTAACAATTAAGTCGAGCAATGCCAAGGGCCACAAGTCCTATGATAATTTCTACAAAAAAGAAGATCAGGACAGTTTGAATGTATTTCTTGAGAGCAGATCCTCTTTGAAGGAAAGCATATGTAAGGAGATGCAGAATTTACAGGAGACAAGACTGCAGCTATATGAGACTTTGAAGCATAGGGAAGGGGAAAAGGCAGTATATTCTAAGCTAGTCCATGAGGCCGAGACTAATTACTTGAATCTGATGTCAAAGTTGCAAGAATTTCAACAGCAGATGGATGAAAGTGACGGTAGTGCTATGAAGTTTGAGCACATAAAATGGAAGGTGGAGGATCAAGCGGGGGCGGGATCTAGCTGAGCTTAGCAAGGAAGTGGAAGCAAAAGCATCTGAATTGAGGCAGCTAGATTCTGAACTTAATTTAAGAAAGCAATTGAGGAGGGGGACACAAAGATTTTGGAGTTGAGGGAGTTCTTAGATCACTCCTCAGTCCTTAGCTTGCAGCCTCCTCCTCTTTCTTTGGTTTCTGTTGCAGAGCAGCCAAATGCTGATTTTCAGTCCTGCACAAATTGCGAGCAGTGTTTTGGTTCCTCCCCAGTGGTATTGGCATCTTGCAGACATCCTTACTGCCTATTATGTATCTCCTATCCTGCTAGCACAAGGAACAACTGCGCGGTACCAGGCTGCACATGGGATGTGAATCTACCTCGTGCATTGGGGCTGATTGGAAAAGGTAAGCATGCACAATCGATTTCTTTCATATTTTTCTTGATTAGTTCAGGTGTAAGATTGGTAGATGGATATTAGTTAGAAGTTGTGCATTGGTTGTGCATTAATTGTTCTGTAGTATATTAATTACATTTGGGTTTTAAAATGTAGGCTGAAGTGAAGATTTGTAGGGTTGGATCGTTTTGCTTTTCTAGGCTGGTGTAAACATCATGTTAGTACTTGCATATTATTAATGTTCATGATGTACAGTGTTCCCAGATATTATTGAGGAGTTACTTTTATGTACTAAGAAAATAGGATAAGTAGGTAACTGCCTGTGTGTACATTTGTATAACATGTGGTCTTCTACTGGGGGGACATTTTGATACCTGCTGTACTCTATGATACATTTTAATGCAATTACAATTTTCCAGTAAGCTTTTCTACACTTGGCTCCAAATACATATATCTAATATATCTAATACAGCTACATGGAATGCATTTATGAATTCTTTTTTCTAGGAAGCTTTCTACATTTGGATGTGGGTACATAAAACTGTACATAGTTCTGCAATACAGATACATGGAGTACATTTGGAATTGGATTGTACATTGCTTTTCTGGTTTTAGTTTATAGTGGGCACTAATATTCTTTCAGTCATCTAGTTACTATTGGTAATGCTTTCATTCTTGCAGGTGACATGGGTAGTATAAAGAAGCCAGAGAAAGGTATGTGATATGTGGTTATGGTCTCTTCATATGTATTTCAATTTCACCTCGTATGCAGATGCCGGCAAGAACAGAGTAGATCCTCCTGCAAAGATACTTGATTTTTCAAGTTGTGTAGATAATTGAAGCATGATAAGTCAACCCCATCCACATCTAGGTCACCTCTGAACATATTGAACACATTTGTAGCAGAGCATGAGAGAGGAGGAAAAGGAACATCAAGTAAAAGCATGATTTCATTAATTGGATAAAATAACGCAATTTTGAGAATTTTCAGCACACCTTATTTGCTCAAGCACGAATACTTTCACCTAGTTCTCGAGCCCAACAAACATGAGGTAATTAACATACACATATACATACAAATTATGTGTTATACTTGTACGTGTACATGATACTTGTAGAAGCCCAATAATGGCCCTACATTCTACACCAATAATTCACATCAATAATTTTCACTTCACTATAAAACAGCTCGATTCGGGGTAGAGATCATTCATCTCCCATGGCTTCTCGATGCCGCGTCCCGCAGCACATCCGATCTTTCAAGTGCTACTTGAGCTACAACGATCCGAGCGAATGCGCAAGAAATGGTGTTAATCTTGATCCATGGCTCCAATCTAAGGCTGATGGTCTGCTAGTGCTGCAGGAAGCTCACTCGTGTTAAAGTCCACATTTTCGGCTTCCGATGGGGAGATCTATGGTGAATAGCATCACGAGCTTTGATGTTGATGATGAGTGAATCAATGTTATCAGTGATGACTACTGTATCTGTTTATGATATAATAATGGTATGAGCACCTATAAACTATGTAAGGATGTAATAGCACAATGAATATTGTTTGATGTATCATACCTGAGTGTAGTGTAGGGTTGTGCTCTTCTACTTCCACTATATCTGCAAGCTTTTCAATCACACTTGAATTACTAAAGCACACTTGTAATTCCTGTAGCAAGCAGTTCCTAATTTCAACCACACCTGAATTACTCAAGCACACATTTTAAAAGCATACATATATCCATACGAAAGATGTATTATACTTGTATTTATATAACGGTCTTATACACGAGCAATAATGGCGCCGAAGGCTACCCCAATAATTCACCTCAATAATTCTACTTCACTATAAAAGCTTCTCACTTCGGGGCTAAAGTTCATTCTTCTCCCATGGATTTTTCGCCTTCATCAATTCACCACATCGAGGCGATCAAGTGCTCAATGAGCCACTCTGATCTTGTTGGTTGCCTAGACAGGCATCTTCTTCTTGATCCCTACCGCTAAGAAAAGCTTTGGAAATTCGAGATTCGTTGTCTCGTCAATGGGCGGTAATGATCCATCTGATTTGGCTTCCGAGCTTAATGAGCTATGAGATATCGGGATCACTACTACAGATCCCGAAGATGAATGAATCACCATTTAGCATTGTATAGTGTAAGAGCTCTTGTGTTGAGATGAAAAACGCAGAGCGTAATGAATAATAACTAGTCTATTGTAACTTGCATGTTATGAATGATATAGTAATTATGTAAAAGAGCATTGCATACCTCAAGAGTTCTCATCATCGTCCTTAGCTTCTTTAGCCACTAATTCTTGCAACTGAGCCCCCACACTACTGGGGATCACCACTGACAATGGCCTGGTCTCTACGGCCCAACCATAGTCTATCGTTTTCAAATGTTGGTAGCGTGGCGGGTCATTAGGATTCGGTCTCCAATTCTTGCTCCAGCAATCCCTATACTGCATTGCATATGAGGTACCCTTTCTGGCAACAGGCTCAAACCAAGAAACAAACACCTCTTCATAGTGAGGGAGATTAGGGTCCTCTACTGGGTCCTCTTCGGCAAAAGCCATCCACGTCGGGCAGTTATCATGCGGTCTGATTAGCAAGAGCATTCCTTTCTTAACATCTTGGTAGGGGTCGAATATTTCAACTGGGTTCTTGGGTCTACCCGAGAAAGGCCCAACGTAATGAGATGCTTCAATGTGCTCATCCACAAACACACTTTCGGGTTCTTCCAATGCACTTTGCCTGGTGCTGGGCCAAAAATCCTGAATGACAGCTCTACCAGGCTGCACGTCCCCAAGCACTCGCAACAAGGTGGACCAGTAGTCAATAACTTCATTCATATATGTGTTGGACCATGACTTATCGCCAGCTCTAGAAATAGCTGCCCAGTGCATCATGTACTTGGCAATAGAAGCTCTTAATGCACCTATATCTTTCAAGCTCCCATATGGTCATAGGACCTTAGGTGACCCTCTCGGAATCATAGGTAAAACTTGGGCATCCTCCTTCCACATTCGATTCCCTTTTCGTGAGCCACTCCCCTATGCCCCGGCCTCATCTTGTAGAACATTAGTGGCCATCCATCCTTCATGCAAAACTTGAAGAGTAGAGGTTCCAAGTGACCACATAAACGGTCCTTCTTATCAGGGATAAAACCTTTCACGAATTCCTTCCAATTAGGAACCTCTGTCACAAGGTAAGGTGAAGGAGCCTTTGAACTACACTGCCTGAAGAGTTGCATAAGCTCCGGAATAGTCAATGCATTTGATCTTCTCATCAGAGTAGAGTAGTTTCCAAATAGGGCATCTATGTCATCGTGGGTGTGTCCAACCATCATGAATCCCGGTGCACACTTGATCAAAGACACCTAACCAAACCAAGTATGACAAGTAAGAGAACAGGATATCTATTCTTATTCGACTGAGCAATTATCTAGCTGCAAGTAAAGCCTCCTAGGCAACTTGTTCGCTACCATGGGGCCTTTGATAGGAGGCATAAAATCATTTCTATTGCCATTCATCATTTTTGTCCTAAGGTTATCTGTGTTTAAAATTGCTGCACTTTTTTGCTTTCAAGACGATCTCAGTATCTCTCAAATGGCCCCAATTATCCTCGATTTATTCTCCAAAGTGTCTTCAAGGTATGATTCAAGGATCCCACATGAAAATTAGAATCATCGGGCCGGAGGTCCAAAGTGAGAAGTGGCCCAAGGCACCTATACCATGGCCGTGCATGAGAGCACCTGTAACACTGACCTTCAGTCGTTCACCCCTCCATACAGACTTTGCTAGCTTCTCTAGACGAGGGACCATGGTCTTATTCTGATCCATTTTATCATGTATAATGGTTAAAGCGTGCTCAGGAGATCTATGAGACAAAGCTCTCCAGGACCAGTAAAGGCTCCTGCATGAAATCTGGGCCGTCATATGTGATTTTCTCTCTATTGCAAGTACCCTTCTTTCATTTGGATCTCTGGTCTTAGCAAGCTTTTCCTTTATGACAATGCAGGTGTTACACTTAGAAAATGCTATCCTCTTAGCTATTGCCACCTCTGAATGATTCTCTTTCCAAGCAGACAGAAAGGACGAAGGAGAAATATGCTTGCCTGTCATCTCTGTAACGGTAATATCTACTTCTTGGTGTATATCCTTCTTAGTCAAGACTGAAGGTAGCCTCTTAACATTCTGTCTGCTACCCTCGCTCGTAATTTTCGAGCGGTGTGGCATCGTCTCTGCATTTTCATCTATGAACATAGATAGCACAGCATTGCCAGCCAAAGTATGAGACCTTGGCTTCTTAGACCCAGTATTTCCGTGCTCAGCAATTCTGTGGCCGTCATTGAAGAGCTTCTTCCACTTGTAAAAAGTGGAAATGGGTATGCCATAGGCTTTATGCCATGCTTTCACGCACACCTGTTTGTTATTCAACATCAGGTTGTGAACTACACCATTTTCAGAGCAAAGATCTAGCATGTTATATGCAAAGGTTGTGCGCTCCGAGGACTTCATGTTCCAGTAAAAGGTTCTCATGCAAGCTATCTCCTGGGATGTAAAATTTGCACAACATCGTTTCATGCAGCAGAGTGATGACCTGAAGTCTAGAATAGCCTCAGCACTAGTTTTTCTTTCACATTTAGTCTGTGCTGGACGTGTCCTGGGTCTCCGATTGACCATGCTGTAAGGTCTCTTTTTGGTGATGCCAATTTCGGGTCTAATAGAGTAAGGTTCATTCTCCACATCCTTCTCCTTCACCGCGAAACCACGAGTAGAAACTGGAATGTTATCAACGAGCACGAAGGCTATTGGCCATCTGACAAGGTCATGCAGTTGGGGCATTTCTGCACAGGCTTGGCAGTGCATAGAGATCTTTTCAGGCATTGGAAATATGCTCATGATAGTAGCAGCTATCGAGCCTTCCCCTAACTTCACGTCGGACCAAAGCATGGTTTGGATCGGCAAAACGATAACACCATAGGCATAAGCCATGTGGCAGCATTCATGCATGAGTGTGCATGCCTTCTCAACTAACTCACTCTAGAAAGCCCTTGCACATGATTCGTCTCATTACTGGCTAACCCCTCATTGCCTCCGTCCCGCCCGGTTTATGCGTTTTATCTCGACCCGATTGGGGTGCAAGCTTCCTCCTCTCTAACAAGTGGAGCAACAATGTCCTTCTTGTACCACAAACACAAAGTCCCCACACTTCACCCATTTTTTCTATTTCCATTTTGGGAATTGGTAGCGGCAATTGTCCATCCAAAACATTCACAATTGAAACAACAACCATACCCTCCGGGACGGTTCGAATTGTGATGGCGCCGAAATTGTGGACTCTTCCCTCACGCCACCTTTTTCCCGGTAGATATAGCGGAATTACATCTGCCATCCCGCAAAGAAGAGGTCGTGAATATGGACGCGATCCTCGTAAGCAAAAAAAGCACCGTGATCATAAAATACTACGTAGAAAATAGCAACCGAGAAATTAAAAATGTTCAAGCACTTTCGCCACCGCGATCTTATCGAAGCATGGGCAAGAACGCTGACAAGCGCTTTTTGCAATCATTCAAACTAGTCGTTTCAATAAGAACTCATGTGCAAATCACATGTGGAGGTTAACAAGTGGTTTCAACTCATAGTTATCGATAGGCGGGAGTTCTTTGGTAAATAGCAAGTGTAGATGGTTGAAGGTATCATCGGACCGCGATCTCCCCTCGAAAGCACAAAAAGTTAAACGATTGACTTACGGACTAAAGCATGACTCATACCTCCACGTAATATGGTGGTGTCAACGCGTGTACTTGAAGCCAAGGACCCGTCGAAGTCTGAAGTGTCATAAAAACGGTGTTTTGTATCATCCTCATGGAGAAAGAAAGCATATACTTGAAACACGTTTACATTGTATAATAAACACACCAGAGTGCACAGGTTTGCTTACAACATCTATTTTTACATAGTTGCACCAAAGTATCAGGAGGTATCTTATCAATCCATGCAATACATATTGATGTTAGTGTAGAGACTTCGTCGGTTGTAGTTATAATTGAAATTGGTGCAAAGATAAACTTTGAGTTCACTTCACTGAGTGATATGCATCAGAATATGCCTTTTACCTCGTCCGAAACCCTGAATTCGATGCAGTTGAAGAATTCCAAATGTGCAGTGGCGGAGTGCAAGCGGATTATGAGCGCCCTCGTCAGCGCCTTCAATGGATGCGGGATTCTCAGAGCAAATCCTTGCCCGAACTTGGCCCAGCTTAAGCTCCAGCTCGCCTCAAGATCTTGCAAAACAATCAAATTTGAATTGGCTTTTCCGCTTTCACTTGAAATGTTTGTTATGGAATTCAAATTTTGCGATCCATCGTCCTTTCGTAATCCAAATTGTCTTTGGAGCATTTATGGTCGATAGTGCGTCATGTACCTTTAATGAATTGACATTACGGCGAGAAAATTGAACGCGGACGCCCAAGTCGATAAAGACCTTTTATACGGATTACTTGCTTTTGGTGGGCATAATCGCGACGAACGCATTTATGGCGGTAATAATTACGGTGGCCGCCGGTAATTAATATTCCGGCGTGCAATTAATAAGCCCCCGCGTGTGGCGCCATTATGGCGAGCCGCGATTTTTTCCGCACCATTATGATGGCGGGCATTTAAATTCGCGGCCGCGTTCTATAAATTGAAACTTCGTGACCCCTCGAGAACAAATTTCAAGCCCACGATTTCTTCAGCGCTGGCGCTACGACCTCGGGCGCCTTAGAAGCCTCTCAGAAAACGACGGATTTTTCAGACACACCACGCCCAGCGATCCCATGGCACCAAAGGACTCCCTCGAGAAGGTAATTTCTAACATTTTCAGTTTTCAGCAAGATCGCGGCCGCGATCTTGCCTACTAGAACTTCTAGTGTTTTCATAAGTATAGCTGCTCAGCAAGATCGCGGCCGCGATCTTGCTGGCTAGGTTTTGTAATGTCTTGAGTAGCTGTGGGTGCTCAACAAGATCACGGCCGCGGTCTTGCTGAGCATAGATTTTCTTTCTTGCGTTGCACAACATTATGCAGCCTATCAGGCTCTCACCACAGGCTTATGTTTACAGCACTTGCTCTATTTCGAGGACCGGATGTCGAACCCATCCGTATTATAACCCCTTCCAATGAAAGGAAATGGTGTATTGAGATTGCACAAGCCATACCGCACATTAAAGGTGATCGCAGAAAGGACACGCGCTGTTCTACTTGGGTTGGAAAGAAACCTGAGGACGTTGAGCAAGTTGGCATAGTGGTAGCAATGTGGGAAGGCACGAAGAACAATGTGCAAGATGGTATCATATGCAGCATTGAGGACACACAAGCATTGCAATTCCTCGAGTACATTTTGAAATGGCGCAATTATGATCCGCCCTTGATGACGGCCCAAACAAAATGAACAAGCCACCACGTGGAAAAAACGTCCCCACATCGGCTAAGGGTTATGGTCGGTTGTTGCCATCCTATGAATCTCTATCTTTGTCGAGGGAATAAAAAGGGAAACAGAGACATATTGGTAGGGTTCTCGGCATGCGAGAAATGGTTTTCTGGACAAGAAGCCTCCGATTCCGTGCTTTTGAAAGCGATTCGGGACGAGAAAATGCCCTCCGTGATGGACACCAATTGGCTAAGAGCGTGGCCAAGAAAAAAAAAGAGTGTGAAGCCTATTGCTACTTTGGGAGAGACGTCAACCATCAAAAAAGGTTGTTGAAGAACCACAATCCACGATAAACCCCTCCGGTATTATTAACCCTACTCTTCCTCTTGCTTTGAAGGCCCCAGATAGCACTACATCTGGTGGATTTATTTCAAAAAAACTCCCTCCTTTCAAAATTAACCTTAGAAATCGACACTGGCCGACGATAGCCCGCCCGCCATTCTCAAACCCCCCGCCTCCTCTAAACTAGCATTGACATGGCCCCATGCACCTGCCATTCCAGTGGAGTTGAAGTTCAATCCGGAAGAGGAACGCAAGATGGCAGAGCAAACCACTCAGAAGCTTGAACAGTTCAAAAGGTTTTACCCCTTAGGGGTTAATTGGTTTACAAAGATTTCTATTTTTGATTGTGAACTGTGACCAGCAAATTTGACATACGAATCGCGGTCAAATGACCATGTTCAAAACCGTTAAAAGCTTCAAGACATACCCCATTGAGAGGTCCTCACACCGCCGACGTGACGTCTTGGTTTGACCCTATTACCAGGTAACGATTTCTTTATCTTTTGGACACTCGTTATGTAGATTTGACTTGATGGTTGTCTATCTTTCAGAAAGAGGGTGACATAGAGCAATCCAGAAGATTTGAAGGGCAAGAAATTTTATATTATTTCTGGCAACCACAGTATTTGCGCTGCAAAACTCCTTTGTTTGGTCGTCGGCCAGTTGGAGCAGCAACTAGAATTTGCCAAAGTATATGCTAGAAGAAGATCGAGGGTGCTCAACGGAAATCTTACAGACAAGGAATATATAGAGTTGAGTATTCAATGCAACGAAGTAATTGCAAACACCGTGTACAGAGAGCCACTGATTGAAAAACTGCAACAACTTCACCATCAGCACAAGGCTTATGGCTGTCCTCCACAAGGACCTATAGGGACAGCTACAACTTCAGCTTGGAAGGTATTTATTTATTTTCTACTCGCCAACATCGCGGCCGCGATCTTGATGACCTTTGCTTCTGTAGGATTAACAAGATTGCAAATTAAACGGGAGTGTTGCAGCACTCCCGTTTTAAAGATTCCCTTTAAAAACACACCATGGTCTTAAAATTGGCCTTTTTTGGATAAACTTGAAAATTTCAGAAGGTTCAATTTTTTTTCCCCCTCATATTGGCCCCTCATTAAGTGACAAGTTTATTTTTTGCAAAGAAACACCCTTGAAAATGGCAAAATGTAGACATGTATACATAATCTCTGAAAGTGAGATATTAAAAGCATCAAAATAGAGAAAAAATAATAATTATTATTTCTTTAAAAAATTTCAATACATTAATTTGGCACCCTCCAAATTTGGTGCATATTGAACAATACGCTTATCAGACATTGCAACTGGGTATCTGTCCTAACTCTCCACGTTTAGCTGTTCCATCAAACATGTTTGACATGTTCTGACGATCTATTGGCTGAATAAAAAACAAGAAAATAATCAAGTAAACAAATGAATACTAAGGCACAAATTACAAAAAATGTAAAAAGAAAAGTGTATTCTGGAATACACTTTTGCTTTTCTAAAAAAGACACATGTATTCCAGAATACACTTTGGATTTTCAAAGAAAGCAAAAGTGTATTCCGGAATACACTTTTAATTTCCTAAGAAAGCAAATGCGTATTCTGGAATACACCTTTGCTTTCTAAGAAATCAAATATGTATTCTGGAACAACATGTTGCCTATATATTAAGGTTTAGAGCACCCCACAACTGTTAAAATTGTCATCCTGCATTCTGAAATCTTTGAAGAATGGATGGAGACTTGATGTGAATCTGAGATATTCAAAAGTGTGAACCTGAAGAAAATGTAGTAGTGGCCATTGACAAACAATCATGATGCAAACGAAGTATGATTTGTCCATACCTAGCCTAGCCTAGTGGCCATTGACAAGCAATCACCAAGGTAGTATTTCTTCAATACATATTAAAGCCTTCAACCAAGGATGAAGCTTCCTTCATTTTGCTTCGATGATTAATATCTTTGATGCCATTGACCGAGCTTTTGCTTCGGGTAATTGTTGTTATTTTAGGGATTTAACTTGGTCAATTAAGCAATGATAGAAAACCCAATTTAACATGGTAGTTGTCAATTAAGCAATGACAGGAAACACAGTTTTATATGGTAGTTGAAGTGTACATCTCACATGATCATTTACAAGTAGTCTCCATTAAGTAGTAGATTAATATTTTGCAAGGAGAAAAAATAATATTGTCAGTCATGAGTTTTATCTAGTTTGAAAGATCCCAAATTCTCAAGCCACGATCGACATGTGTTTTTCCTGTAGATTGAGAATATGGTACCGACTTAAAGAGTGTGGTGTGTACATGTCATAGAAGGCCCCAAATACTCAGCATCTGCCTATTAAGGTCCCCAAAAGATCCTTTGGGGTTAGTTCAATGATGTGGGGTTGCTTGCTATATATTTTTTGGTGGTTTTTTTTTTTTTTTTTTTTGGGTTATGGCACTTCTTTGGCAAATGTCCCCAAAAGTTCCTTTGGGGTTAGTTCAATGATGTGGGGGTTGCTTGCTATATTTTTTTTTGGTGGTTTTTTTTTTTTTTTTTTTTTTGGGTTATGGCACGCAAATGTATGGGCGTGACATGCAATGCCAATTGGGACCCGAAATTATGGGTTGCTTTTGTTTGGCAAACAAGAGGCTTTCTCGGGCGCAGACTGGTGGCTGCGAGCTGGAGCTAGATAAATTCTTTGCTACTATTGCTTCAATTTAAAGATTTAACTTCTTTAACTTTCATGATTCTAGAGCCATGATATATTTCATTAGCAAACCTGCTGGATGTTCTCTAATTGCACCCAGCATCATTCATGGAAAATGGGAGTAATAAAAACCTGAGAATGCACACGTTTTAGAGAGATCTCAAAGAGTACAAACTAGTTGCAACGTCCCTCTAACCATCAATGATAAATTAAGCCCTGTTACAAAAGCAAGCTTCAATGCACAGCAAACAGCCATCTTGCACTATTATTTAAAAGCCACACAGCATCAATATATCTATGAAATATGCAGAAAAGCCAAACATCTAGATCTAATCTCTATACTAACAAATGGGGCTGCAAGACCAAAGATATCCAAAAAGCTTTACTGACGTAGAATCAATCAAGTAATCTGATCTCAGCTAATCTAAGCAAATCACCATGTCTTCTGCTGGTTCAACTGCTGGACACTTTGAATAACCATGTAGAGTACGTTCAACCCTCTATGAAACATCCTGTAACCAGATTTTTAAGGTGCACCAGAAGAGAGAGAGAGAGCTTACAATGTCTGAAGTGTTGCCAAATTTGTGATAGCAACAGGTATTCAATTTCTATCAAATTTATTCATCCCTATGGCCCTGTTAAGTGTAAAGGTGATGAATTTATAAATTGTCCTTGAGTTTCTATTAAAAAAAAGTTAGTCAAACACTTGCAATAATTGAATACTTTGTATACTTGAAATGTTCACAAATGTTCCAGTAAAGCTGTTATTCCTTAGGCGGCTGCATAAACAGAACATATATACATGAACATAGGCACGTGAGGTCAAGTCTATAGCATGAACCCTCCTTACAGTTCTATGAGATGGGAGAGCTTGCTAATGGCTGAAGGAATGGAACCACTGAACATATTGTCATCCAGCCGCCTGGAAAAGGACTGGCATAGATTAGTAACATACTAGAGGCTTTGCCGGTCAAGAAAATTATCCACAAAGCATTACATTATTAGTAATTTAGAGAAGTTGCCAATTTCTGCCAAATAAAGAGTTGCCATCCACCAACCTGATTAATTATGGCAAAAAATAGATCAATCCAACATATTTGACACCGTTGAATTTCAAACTGCTTAAGTAACTGCCTCGACTCTGGTACTAACTTGATTGACCTACAAGAGCTTTCCTTTTCACACTTGATGGTTGGATAAACATCTGATGCTAAATTTCGAAGTCATGAAGCTGCTGCACAATGAGCAGTGTCCCTGTATCTGCAAACTCAAATTTGGTAGCACCTGCTTCGTACCATATTGGCAAGTCTTTTGATATTGTACTGCGTAGAAGCTGTCACAGAATTTCATGGGAGTCCCAGAAGAAGAAGAGGTAAATGTGGATACAAGATTGCAATACTTACATCAGTAGATAGAATTCCAGCTACCCCAGCCATTGCAAAGCGAGCATGGACAAGTTCTGCCTGAACATACCATCTCAAGCTCTTCGGTTCCTTCCCAAGCTCTAAAGGATCAAATCCAAAGTCACTAGCAAGACTGCAATTCAAAAACATTGTGAAAATAAGCATATACATGCTTTTAATTCTAATCCGTCAGGGTATTTTGGTGGCGACAAGCCAGGCAACCAAGTTTTTCCAGAGGATTGTTGTTCTGCCGAACATAAAACATGCAACTTAGAGGCACCTTTCCGGATTGGTTTGGAGGTCGGCCATGCCCCTGAGGACTTAGAAGTTAGAGAAATATGGATAAAGAGAGAAACAAGGGAAACCTTCATGATTCTTCAAAGTATTGTGAAACACAAGCCTGTAGGCAGAAGAAGCTCGGATGCTGCTTGTAGAAGCTCGGAAACTCAGAAGAAGCTGCTTGTAGGCAGAAGTAGTTCAGATGCCATTCTGAAATTTTGAAGGGCATCATGAGGCAGAGCAAAGCAACGCCAGCAACGCCAGCAAACTTCACATGCCATAGCACCACAGCAGACTTCACATGCATTTGGTGGTCGGACAGCCAGCACTGTTTGCATATGGAGTTCTTTACCCTAACCTAAATCGCGTCCTTGAACCTGCTCCAGGCAACCAGCGCAACATATCAGAGTCGCCATCAGCAGCCAGGGTTTCATAACCAACAATCTAGAGCCGAAATAGATCACCAAACAAGATTATCGCCAGATCAGACCAGAGGAAGCAGAAAAACAATTCGCCCCCTCTCCCGTCGTAAGCAAAATCCTATTCTGGAATACAAAGTGTATTCCAGAATACATTTCCCTGTTTCTTTTTGGACCACAATCCGGTATCCCTAGCCCCCACAAATCAAAGAAAGGAAGTCCCTTTATTATTTAGAACCATCTTCCTGTATCCCAAAGAAACAAACAAATAATTTATTGTATCTTCCTATGGTCATTCAAATAATTGGAAAAAAAAAAAAATTGTGAAGTCATGGAAAATGTCGAAAAGCCTATTTAATGTTGCTTTGTTTATCATATTGTTATTCTAGAATAGGAAATGTATTCCCACATAAAAAAACAAAATAAAATCGCACATAAAAAAAATAAAATTGCAAGCAATGCAAGGTCATTCAAATTAACTGAAACAGAGAAAATTGCAAGGTTATTGAAAATGCCAAAAACCCAAAAAACCTGGAAAATTGCAAGATCACTGTTGAGTCTCAAAAACTTGTACAGCAAAAGTGTATTCTGGAATACACTTTGAATTCGAGCAAGAACAAAAATGTATTCTGGAATACACTTTGACTTTTAAAAAAAGCAAAAGTGTATTCCGGAATACACTTTTGTTATCCTCGAATAGCAAAAGTATATTCCGGAATATAATTTTGGTACTTTAAAATATTATATCTTCAAAAAATGACTAATTGTAACCTAAAAGTACCTTTTCTGGAATACAATTCAAGCTAACAAAATGTTGTTGTAGGATGTACACTTAAATTAGTGTTCTCTAAAAACACACTCCTGGTAAATTCTAACTGTTAGGAAAAGTGTCACTTTGACATAGTCAATTTTCTCTTTGCACAAAAAAATGAGTGATTTTGGGGGGGTCAAAATGCAATTTTATGACCAAAATAATTTTTTTACTTCATTTTAGCTCATTTTTTGGAAAAAAAGGGGAATCTTTGAGGAATATTCCTTTTGCTCCCGTTTCAATGATTTGCTCCCGTTTAATACGCAACCTTGTTGATTTCCATGAAATTGCAACGACCACCTTGAAAGTGCAGGAGCTTAATGATGAAAAACAATTCATTTTTATGGATGAGAAGGTTTTTAAGAAGTTAATGGAAGTTGCCGGTCTGTGGGTGAGTCGTAAACTCAGTGACGACCATGGTGAGTTTCCGGAAAAGCCATCCAAAGAATTCTTTAACAAGACCTTGCTCCGGTTGCTACGAGGTATGTCGAATGCAGAGGTGTCACAGCTGCTCGATGAGATTATAGAAGGCAAGACGTATTTAAAGGTGCAGTCAGGTTATAGCGGGAGATTTGATTGCAAACAACGGGCAGCTGACATCAGAACCCTCACTTTTATGAGGCGCGAAATTTTATCTTATGCCACAAATTTGCTGCAGAAGGATTTCGATAGATGGGAGGAATTGCTTCAGGCTTTTCCTGATTTGAATGAACAGAGAATACTGGATATATCGGAATCCGATATGAGCACGTGAAGGCTAACTATAACAAGGATCATACACTAGGTAACCTACCGTAGCCTTTTCGGAGCCAATCGGGGAATATTCTAAAGCCGGAAGAGGCTAGAAAAAGAAAGGAAAAGAAAAAATATTGTCATAGCATTGTGGAAGGATGGCATCCCTACTTCCTCCCAAGTGTGGGAGAATGCGACATTGATATTCATTGACATCCGAGGGATAAACAAGGTATGGGATTGCAAGAAATACACAGATCTATTTACAAGGATAGCTACCATGACGAATGCCAAAATTTATCACTTGGTTATTATCATGCACTCAGTGAATTTACCCAATTGCTTGTACAGTCAGAAGCAAATTCAGGGCGGTGGCTACCTATCTTTAGGTTCTTATGAAGAAATGGGATGGGAGAGCAAACGGAGGGTGAAAGAACATCAGTACTTTATTAGTCATATGTGCATTAACAGGAGTGATGTTCGGGTAGCACCTGTGCAACCAGAGCTGGAGCTTCGCCTATCTCCACACGGCAAGGCTCCTAAGTCAATACCATTGCCTCCAATGCCGCTAACAGGTAATGAGGATGCCGATGAGAAGATAAAAAAGAAATTTCAGACTCTTTTTACAGGCAAACCAAGATTCAAATGGGCGGCAATGGAAGGAGATCTTGTATTGAAATGTCAGCTGAAAACCTCGTACGCCTACCATATTGTTGAACAGCTGGTGCCGACTGATGGTTGCGTTCTGGATTTCTTTTCGGCTGGGACAGCTTCTCGTGTTGCTCTTATGCAAGGCAAAAAGAGCGTGGCCTTCGAAAGTTCAGGTAAAGTGTGCCGTTTCCTGAGGGCGTTCTTGGAAACGCTTGAGAAAATGGCCAATCAAAGTACGGGGTTTGAAGAAGAAGAGAAAGGAGAATGTTGAGCCTGATCCATCCTCCGCCCAACATCAAGATATCACCCAAAACACAGATCTATCAAACCTGGATTCCATTTTAGAGAACCTCGATGCTAAGTCCCTAATTTAAGAGAGAATGCAAGAAACAAAGCGCTTGCTTGAAGAGACCGAAAAAGGTATAGAAGCCCCGAGCCCACTTTTCAAAAATTGAGTGCACTTAATGAGAAGCTTGATGGGTACATGCCTTTCTTGACAAAGTAACATAAGTTTGAATACGGGCAGAACACATGGAAACAGACCACACCAAGACATGGAAGCGCATCAACAAAGACATGGAAACCGAATTTAATATGAGGTTCTCGGGACACAAGAGCATCAGGTACACAGCAAGAAGCAGAAGCTCTCTCATCCACAGCAGATTGCTACTGAATCCGAGAAGGAACTTATTGGCGGGAGCAGTGCAGTGGACAGTGATAAATGGGAGCCTGATTCACATCTGCAGCGCATCGCAAACGCCATAGGTGTTGAGATTCCAGACGTCACAGGTTATTCAGAGATGGACACAACACAAGCTATGGAATTGGGTAGAGAGCATGTCATTCGCATGGCCAATGAAATGGGTGTGATACCTGATCAAGTATCTGAAACACAATCACAATAATGAATGTTGTATATTACTTCCTTCAATGAAAATTTTGGTTTCAGGAATATGTATTACCATATCTTTTTGTCTTCAACCATAGCTTTTACCATATGTTTAATGCTAAAAATAATCGTGACCGCGATCCTCCAGAGAGCAATTATATGGCTTTAAATCTTGAATTTTTGTGATATGCTTGCTCCTCGGTACCTTATTTTAACACAATGCTCTCATATGGTCTTAATAAAAGGCTCATAATTTTGTCTCCTTTCAACACGAAACACATCGGCTCAAGCGATTCTTGCGACAAGTTTGAGCATTCCCTCCTACTACATTCTACTGGCGATGGACCTTTGCATGAGCTGTAAAAATTATATTTCCGCAGAACACTGAATCATTTGCAGAATTTGTGCAAAAAACCGCCAACTTTTACTCAGTTGGTAGCAGTTTTTGCACTGTATGGCTACCCGCTAACCTATTTCATGCTAAATGAGAATTCCAAATTTCTCTAATTAATGAAATCATGCTTGTAAGTAATTAGTTTTAAATGAATTTGCTGGATTTTATAAGGAAGCAAATTGAGCTCATTATTTTAATAATAGATACAGTTGTCACTAGTAAAGCTACAATTGTAGCTTCATATGCACAACAAATTGAGCTCCTGAAGCAAAGGCTAAATGTGGCAACACAGGTATGTGTCCATATTAGTTTAATTTCTACATTTTCTTGATGTTTTGCTGCTGTTGACAATGAGTTATCTTGTAGTACTGGAACCAGCGAGCGAGGAGAACAATGAAGCCGTCTCTGACACTCTAAAGAAAAAAGATATTATTGTAGAGGTCTTCGACACTCCAAAGAAAACAGTTGTAGACAAGGTGCAGAAGGTACCAATTCTAAAGCCAATGCCACATCATCAGACCGAACTTGGATTGCTGTTTTCAAATTGGTAAGTCAAAAACTACTTATTGCATTTATTTATTGCATGTTCATACATTTTATTATTCGCAGAAACAGAGGAAACTAGTGGATCTTTGGCCTTAGTCGGTGCTACAATTGAAAAGATTGAAGAATCATGTAAGACAGGAACATATACAACTGGTACTGAAGAAATTTTAGTGGAGAATGTGGCTACAGATATGAAGCAGGTGGTTGTGGTAAAGCAAGAAAAGGAGGAATCTAAGGATAGAACAGATACAGATAGTGGTGTGAACGAGAAAGAGTCAAGAAAAAAAAAAGATACAAAGGTGTCGCGGCCAGCTAAGAGAACTAGAAGCCAGACATCAGTTGAGCAACTGTAAGTGTAATTGGATTAGTAAATATGTGTTTTATGCTAGTTACCATTGATGCTTGGTTTGCAGTGACATGGATAACCTTTAGACAATGGTTCCATTCTATCCGTTCCAAGCTGAACCTCTGATTAAGGTCACGAAATATTGTGTGGAGACATTGTTTAAAGATAGGCACATGTCTAACAGACATTTGGACATATTCGAAAGGTATGTGAGTAGCACATTGACATCCAAATGGCAAGATGTCTTCTTTTTCTTCCCTTCAGAAAACTTTTTGACTTATCGGGCAGCATTTAAAAGATTAGCCCTGGATGCTAATAGTATGGGACAATCAGGCAGGAGTGCAGTTGAGAAAGGGCTACAAGGCATTGTTGTTAGTAAATGCCAGTATATTATGGTTCCAGTTCAAGTTGAGGACCCTGCCCATCATGCTTTGGTGATTTTTGTTTTAGAGTCTGCAAAAAATTGCAGTACCACCTCAATGGCTTCTCCTACAATTATTATGTTGAACTCCATGACTAGTATAACAGTGGACAACAAACTCCTAAATATGTGAGCATGTTCTTTCAGTATATATACTTGTGCTTGCTTAAATCTTAGTTGCATGTTCTCATTTGTGTGTGCAGGCTTCATAAGGATGTCATCACATATCTAACCAACTCTAGCTCACGTAGAGTTGAATTATATGTGAAGAATGCAGTGAAGAAGGAAACTATTCCAGAGGTTCTACAACAACCAGATAGTGTAAGATGCGGTCTTTATGTGATGGCCTTTATGTAAGCCCAAGTGAATTCTAAAAGCATGGTGAGTTGTTCTTATATTTCACATAAATCCTTTGGGATGTTTTATTGTAGCGGATCTTAATTCTTGTGTTTGTTGCAGTTTTCATCAATCTGGTTCGACAAGGATTTTGCACTTGGCAAAAGCCATGGTTGAATATGGTTTGAGAAGAAGAGATGAGACAAAACAAGTTGTCACTGGCAGAATAGTGGTAGTTAAACTCATTCCAACTTATGAAATTTAAAGCTAATTGACTATTGTACTTTGAAATTTATTCAAATAAGAAATCGTTTGCAACACTTTAATTTCTATCAAGGGTTACAAACTAGAATTAGTTTAGACTTTCTGTCTTATCCTTAGGCTTGGTCCGGTTAGATGTATGGCTAACCTAACTGCCCTGGATTACTTACAGGGCTTATTATATTTGATCTCCAAGGCATTTTGGGTTACTATTGTCAATCAGCACCCAGTGACTATAATGGCACTTAAGTGCCAATCCAATTACCTGATGGAGTCTTCTTTTGTCGTCCATTGTCAAAATCATTATTGTATTGGTGTTCCAATCATTGGGATTTGGCTGTTTGGTCAGATCTTCCCTTGGATGTTCTGACAGCCATTGTAGACAAGTTGTATGAGCAAGGCATACCAAGATTTAAATTCATTTATGGTGGCAATAGATGTTGGACCCTCTTCTTAGAGGTCAATGATGGGACAGACATATTTCTTTTCGCTTTGGATATTCCACTCCTCAAGTATCCAGAATACGGAAATAGATGTGTTATGATTACTGACCTTCCTTTCAAATGTATCTTCAATGAGGGTTGCTCTTGCTGCATACGAGTATGGAATTGAATGATTTGTATCATCCATGGGGGCATACATAATACGTTTGAATTGCCCTTGTTATCAACAAGCTCATAAATGGCACCATAACCAACTTGCTTAGATAGTCCAAATATATGACTTGGAGAGAGCAGAAGGGAATCTTTATAATTCCATAAATAGTGGAATAGGTGAGAAAATCTTCTTGTAAATGCAGATACACTGCATTTTGGAAATGGCTTTTAGGAGAGGAAGATAATTATCTCTTTTATACTTGGAACTACCTGGAAGTTCCAAACTATACCATTTTTTGCAAATGATTAGAGTTTAATATTATCGTATCATCATTATGGAACTTCACTAAGATGCCTGCAAATTGGGTCTATACAATTGACTTAGTTATCTCATGCTTGCATTGCAATTCTTATCCTTGATGCTTGCTTCACTCATTGCTGGAATATCATAGCCCCTAAATTATTGCATTCTAGAATTCCTCATGTATGCTGGCGCCGACACGAAAACACATTTTCTAAATTATCCTAAATAGATTGTTCCAAAGATAGAATACTTGCTTGTGCAACTTATTACTATGTTATATTCCCAAGTCTCTATCATAATTTTTTTATGGTTCAGACATTGGGATTAACACATCTTACGCATGCATTGTGTTTGAGGCGTGGTTACGGATGATAGTTCCCAATCTTGCTTTTGATTAATGGCTCTTGATTTCTGCAAAGCCTTAAAATTGTTAGACATACTTATTGAATGCCTTACGGACAGGTCTATGAATTTAGCTGCTAAGCTTAAATTTTGCAAAGTTTTATGATTAAAGTGCAAGTGTTCATTTAATGAAAAATGGATTTTTTTTGAATTAGTCATTGTGGATATGCTATTGAAGCGTTGTTGTACCAATATACTTGGACAGGAGGTGATTTTTGTGTACCGACTGCTACGAACTTGCAAAGATAGAAAGTGGACTCTTGCGTGCGTTTCATAAACAATTGACCTTTTAGTGTTGCATTTTGTTTGGCCGCTTTTTTTTTTTTTTTTTTTTTTTTTTTTTTTGCAATCAAGTGCTTTACAATCTAAATTTCTATTAGAAAGCTTAGTCAACTACTCTTGGTCCAGCCAAGATGCAAACCTGGCTTTGTTTATAAACAATTTTTGGATCATTTTATCTTGGACAAGCATGAATTATCGAGCTTCTGATTCTATATTGCTAGAAACTTCATTTGTTAGTCAAATCATTATGGCACCATATTGTAAGCTTGCACAAGAACAATGCCATTGTTATACTATATTGTAACTTGAGGCAATAAGAATGTTTTGAAGTCTCAGGTTCATTAGATTCTTTTTGTTAGTGGGACTAACAATGGGAGCTATACATATATGGAGCAATTTGTACTGTCGAGCTAGTAAATATACAGATTATCTAATGGATTTATAAGTTTCAATTCTTAAAACAAGATCTAACTTATCCTTTTACATTTTGAAATAATTATCACATGTTCAAAATAGGTCGGATTACCTATTCCTATTGACTTAAAACTCCAATTAAATACAAGAACAATTGCACATAACTATAGGTCTATATCTCATAACTCAAGCAGAACTCAAAAGATAATAAAAGAAAATCCCAAAACATGCACAATTCACACAATAATTTTAACAAACTACTAGTAGTTTCAAAGGATCACTATAGTATATGATACAACTCTCATAAACCACAAATAATTTTAACAAACCACTATAACATTGATAAACAATGTCGACAACCATGCCACAATCATTATCTGTTTCAAAAAACTACTACATAGTGTGGTTTTCTTTTATTAAATAAACTCATGCATAAGAAACCACGGTTTTTATATCATTAGATAATAGTTAAATATAGTAGTTCATTTTTGGGGACCTTGAATCTAAGAGTGGCCTATTAAGGTTAGGGTTTGAACCATATATATGTCTAGGACCTTAGATCGATTTAGATATGTGGCAATATTTTGAAGATAGCTATGTGGATGTAGAAACACTAGATGGTCAGGTCATTGGTCGAAAGCAGTTGTAGCTCACCCTAAGGAAAGTCCAAAATGCCATGTTGAAAAGGAAAGCGGTCTTGAAAAACTAGTCGTTTCTCTGACTTTATGGTATTGAGCTTCCCCCAAACCAAACGACTCCACTTGTTGCTAGTTTCAGGCCAAATGGTGATGTAAGAGTTCAAAATTCTAAATCACGAGAATTTATCGTCTTCACATGACCCAAACAAGCAAAGGCATATCTCGTCAAGATTCTAGATGAAAGACAGAGTATAGATATGACAAAAAAGGGACGACAAATGTGGAAACCAATTATGGCTTGATCTCGTCTCCACAATTTCAATTTTATACGTCTTTAGAAATTGAACCATGCCGTGTTATGTACTACGTAATGCACGCTTGGAAAAGATTCTGGCATATAATTTTTCGAGGCGGCTCCGCCAGACGAGGCGGTGCACGAGCGGCAGAGCCGCGAGTCCACAAGTGCGCCGCCGAGTCTGGCAGCCGCCGAGAAAAATTGTACGCCAGAATCTTTCCAGGCGTGCATTATGGGACGTAATGAACGGTTGGCCGAAATTACGTCATTCTATGCCGACACGTGGCATCCAGAACATTCCTTCTTCTTGGTTATGGTAGAGCATTAGGGCGGATTTGGGATCTCAAAATGGCCCATAACTTGGATGCTAGAATTCCACGTCATGTTTCTCGCGACCAATGATGTTTGCGCATTTTTTTCCAAATTGGCAAGTAGAAAGAGGAGCAGGCTTACTTGGCATCCACATGGCGAAATTTCATAGGACATGTTTGTGCATTCATTGCAACCACATTAATGGGCCGCATTTTTCGAAAATCGTATCGCGGACCAAAATAATGGCTATTTTTTTTTCCCATGTGCACATAGATTGCCCCTTCCCCGCAGAGTAATGCAAAAAGCTTTGTTTCTTTCCATTGAGGATTTTGTTGGCAGAGTGGTCTCGAAATGTCTGCAACAATTCTTCAAACATTTGTTCTAAAATTGTGAAGTTGTCTCGCCTATGTGCGTGAGGAGTATCCCCTTCGTGGTCGCTCTTTAGCAAACTGGCGGCAAAATTCTGCAGTAGTATATCCACTACATCTGCTTTATGATATGCTGTAGCAGCATATAAAGGCGTGATCAGCCTATCCCCAGCCACAACATGAATATCAGCTCCATTTTTGAGCAAATTCTACATTTCTTCCACATTGCTGTCAAAGCATGCCTGGTGCAATGGCAGGAATCCAAACTCATTCTCGAGGTCCTTTGGCAGATACTCATTACTCTGAGCAACTGATTCCTCAGTAAAACAAATAGACATTTCAAACGTCGCTCCGAAGTCTTGATCGTGTAAAATTTTGACTATCATGTTGCCGCATATGTTCCAATTTAGAAGAGAAAAAACGTGTCCAATTTAAAGAGACAAAACATATAAGAGAAAGCCCTTTTAGTAGGCTTTCTGCGTTGGAAAGCGGGCCGACGCGCGTCAATGCGGAGGCCCACTTGACAACGCAGAAAGCCCATTAAAAGGGCTTTACCTTAACGTAGAGTACAGTTAGGCAACGTTCTGCCATGTAATGCAATAATACATGCCAATGGCATATTATACAAGAGCAATGTACCCACCTGAAACAGTTGATTTTTTATTTTTTTATTTTTTTTTTATGGTAGCGCAGTTTCATGTGAAATTATAAGGCATTGCTTTGGAAAGAAGAAGAGGCATGAGCAAATCTGTATAAATATCTTTAACATGACATCTTTTGTTTAGGAAGTCCAGTAGAGCTAATTAAGCATTGATTGCTTTGCTTCCTTTTGGTAAATTCGGCAAAGCCATTTCGATGATGATAAACGATGTCTGGTGATGATTCTATCTGTAGGTGGCAATTGCTTTCTGCGGTACTGGCAATAGCGATCCAAGGGATCATGGCAGATCCAAGGGACCTATGCATTGCATCCACGAGAGCCAGTGCAAATTAGAATTTGAGGTAGCATCAGATATGTGACATTGTGATACATATTTCTGAGTATAGTTTGTTGCTTAAGCCTGTGTTGATCTTTGTTTGTGAAGCTAGAATCAAGCATCTGTGGTACTTTTGTGGTTCTGAATTCGGGTTGCTTCTATACTAAAATGAGATAACAATTAGAAGATAAATCACAAACTTCAGAAGCTACTCTATGCGAGGTTCTTATGGGGCATATGCACCTGGCGGACTATTTGCTCTATATGTTTTGGCTACAAGTGAAGCAAATGGAAAAGGTCTGAATAAATTACTTTGTGATTTTCTAGTGATTAGCAAGAAGAATGACATCATTACACTTCATTACCCTCACATATATGATAGAAATTGAGCATAGAATGAGTATGCAGTTTTGCATAAAATGGACTGCCTAAAGAATTAGAAGACATTGGTCGCCCCTTTTTCCAAAGCAAAAAAGTTATAAAACAAGAATTATATCGTGTACTATTCCTTGAGTAATGAACAACAAAAATAAAATAAATTTACGCAAATGATATAATCCTCCAAACACACATAGGGTCGAGAAAAAGAAATGTTGCCGCCGCGATAAATTTCTTGTAGTGTTAAATCAGTTTCTATAGATGTCTTTCATTTTCTAAATGATTATATATTTGGTTGCATTTCAATTGGCTGCCAGTAATTTTAGACTACTGTGTAGGTGAGGTGTTCGATGAATATCCACTGATGAAAAACGTAAGGAAGCCAGATATATAAAAGATAACATAAAAGATATATAAAAGACTAGTTACGGGTGCCCAGCGTTGCCATGCATAAATACATGCCTATTGTTGGCAATGATGAAGCTGTAGACAAACTTACAATACATATATCAAAAATCCTGATGCTAGATGTATAAAATTGTTCAAAATAGGGCAATAACTTATATTGTATCCAAATTTATCAATTTACGCATGGCAACTATTTTAATGGTAGTTTTGTGTACGGAACATTGCCTGGATGTATTTATGCAGATGGCTCATCGTGGCTTTCTCTATCCTAGATACAATTTCAAGTGCTAAGTCTTCCTAGCCCAGATACTACTACAACAATGATTGAGGATATACATTATCAGAATGATTCTTTTTAAAATGGTAAGCACATCCAACTCTTATGGAGTACCAAATGTGCTATTCAAGAAAGTACTATCTAGAAAAGTCTTGTAAGAAAGAAGCTACAAACTCAATTTCCATCTACTTATGTTTTAGAAATGTATGTCTTTGCATGTTACAGACTGCAATCACGTCATATGACTACTTTTTACAATAGATACTAAAGATGACTTCATCCTTTCCATATACATGATAAACTTAAAAACTTCCTAAAAATAATATAACTTTTATTGCAACTGTATGAGATCTCACGAGTTAATTCTTTGAAATAATGTGTTCGAAAGTACCAAATACATAACCCATGAAGTTTTTAGTGAAGGCAATGCTTTATGGTACGATGTAGATGATGTTTTTATGTGGGTGGCTTGTCGTGGCTTTCTCTACCCTAGATACGGTACCAAGTCTTTCTAGCGTTAAGTCTTCTTAGCCCAGATACCACTGCAATAATGATTGACATAGAAAGTCTTCCTAGCCCAAATACCACTGCAACAATGATGAGGACATGGATTGTCAAAATAACTCTTTAAATGGTAAGCACAACCAACTCTTATGGGGTATCAAATGTGCTATCCAAGAAAGTAATATCTAGAAAAGTCTCGTAAGAAAGAAGTTACGAACTTGACTTCCATCTATTTATGTTGTAGAAACATGCCTTTAAATGTTTCAAACTGCAATCACGTCATATGTCATACGACTACTTTTTTCCCACCATAAAACTTACAATAGATACTAAAGATGACTTCATCCTTTCCATATATATGATAAACTTAAAAGATCTAACTTCCTAAGAAAGTATTAACTTTTATTTATGGAACTGTGAGATCTCACGAGTTAAATTCCTTGAAATAATGTGTTCAAAAGTACAGATATATAACCCATGAAGTCTGATTTGTTGAAATCTAATGTGTTTAGATATCGTCTACGCATTTAATATCAATTTCAACAACCACAAAGCCAGTTTGCAAATATGAGAATAGATCTACATTATCTGTCTTGTCTTGCAAGCTTCTAACAGCTCTGAATGAAACTCCAAGTTCTACCAGTTAAAATATCAAGATGGCATGGGTCAATAATCAAGAGAATAGATCAACATTCAAGAGCATATTCAACAACTCCAGGCCGTTTCAAATCCAAAAAGATATACAACAAGAGTTTCCAAAATCTCCAAATGATGAGTAGTTCAGAGAACATAGCAAATTTGGTTTTTATAATGTCTCAACTATATATGCAAATGATGAGCGAGAATGATAAGAAAAGGCTCGTGAAATAGAAGCCTTGTGAAAGCATATATGCAAAAGCACAGAAGCTGCACAACATCGAGGTAATCCAATTAGATTAGTTTATAGAGACATGTATCTGATACTAAAACATTAACCCTGCTGCAGTACCACCACTTTTCTTGCTCTAGGCATTTCAATGATACACAAATTGTTGCATTGATTCTACATTACCTATTGCACTGATTCTATGTTGACCACTCTACAGATGCAGCATGAGGAATAGAGAACTCCCACGGAGGGGCTTCACTCTTGCTATAGTCTACACAGTATATGAACTTGCAAGAAGCCGTTGTTGCATGGAGTTTTGAAGCATGGAGTTTCTCTTACCGGCAACAGCTTGCAAACAAATCTTCCACAAATAAATCTTAGAATAGCAAGGGTGGGAATCCATATTGATGTGTCTTGCTAATTCTTCATGAATACGCCTGTGCAACTAATACACAGTACACCATCCAAATACATAACTAAGAAAGAAGAGATCTATATTGTCACATCATCATTAACTACCACATAACAACCACTAACATTAATTAATACAAACCATTGCATCTAACACATTTAAATTAAAATCCCCCTGAAACCCCCTTTGGTTTGGGTGCATATTCACACGGGGGGGGTGACTCCGGGCAACGAGAGCTGTTGGATAGGCATATTCACCCCTTATTCCTTAATCTAGACCGTACACAAAGTTCCTCGTTTGTGGGGTATGGATGTATAAAAATTTTTATACTATATAACAAGATTTGCAAAATACTATAGGATTTCAGGCAATATACTATATGGTATTGATTTGGTACGTGCAAACATAATTATAGTGGCTCTCGCTGCCCTGCATCACCCCCCGTGTGAATATGCACCCAAACCAAAGGGGGTTTCAGGGGGATTTTAATTTAAATGTGTTAAGATGCAATGGTTTGTATTAATTAATGTTAGTGGTAGTTATGTGTTAATTGCTATATTAACAAAAATTTTGGGCCCTTCGCGCCCTTAGTCACATGTTAGAAACAATGATACAAATTATACTAAATGTTAGAAAAAATGAGAGAGACTATATTAAATGAGGCAATGTGTATATTATAAAATTCGAACATGCAATACAACATGGTTTTTATGGTAGGGCCTCTTAACACATTTACAATATTGTACAAGCATCTCTTACACACATTCACAAAAAATATACAAGCAGTAAAACCTCCCCTTAGTAAAACCTCCCCTTGGGAATCGAATCTGGATACTCCAAGCCTCCTCTATCCCTTCTCTTCCAACAAATCTCTCCTTCTTGTCCTTCCAGAGCGAACGCAACGCAACCAATCATGGGCACATCTGCTGCACATATACTTTTCAACGTAGGATTCCAACCACAATGGCTTAAAAATCTCCCGCAATGACCTCATGATCCAAATGATACATGTATAATCGTATACCGACATTGTTTTCTATTTGTCTAACCACTCTAGGTACCTTTTGTTTGATATGCTATGCGTATTTCTTCTTCATTATCTCCTAAGCCCAAAATAAAGATGGCAATAATGGTCCCACTGCTAAATAACTTGAGCTCTGCATTAGAATATCTCTCATTGCCCTTGTTTTTACTGGTTCACCTCGTCAAAATTACTTGATAGAACATGTTTTACTCGGGATAATGTTTCATATCCCTTATTGATCCGCTAGTTTTTCCTCGATTGAGTGAAGAACAATACAGCAAGTCTCAGAGGCTTCAAAAGCATGCTAGGAATAAAGTTAATAATCTCATCCTTGATATTTTTCTGATCTCAGATACAATAATAACTAATTTCATTATTGTTATTGGGCTAACTTCCAATGCAAACAAGAAAAGAAGTTATTATCAACATATAATATATTACCTGTAACAAGAAAAGGTCCTCGACCTATGTAAAGGAAGAAAAGGTCCTCGACCTATGTAAAGGAGGCTGCAGAATGGACAAACAGCATCTCGGATCAACACTTGGCCGTGAATATGAGTAGTGCTACATCTATAACTTCTGGACCGGCTCTACATAATCGGAATTCTTCTGCCATGTATATTCAGCTTCTGCAACTGGCTCTACTGAATCAGAATTTGGCATCTAAAATATCAATAAAAGTAATGACGGGATGAATGATAGGAGAGGATGCTGGACAGAATTTGGTCACATTACAGAATGAGAATGAGAATGAGCAAGGTATTGCTTCAAAGAAATAATAGGACAAAACTGATAACCTGTGAAGCAGCTTCAGTAAATCGCGCACAACTGGTTTTTTTCAGTGATCGCTCACAGCAGGGTTTCTTCAATCGCCCAAGAACTCTAAAATTCCACGAGATTGCCTTTTGTTTCTGTCAAGCTGTAACAAAACCTAAGGCATGTGTCCATCCATGCTGCTAAACAGAGGTATTCTGGTTTCAAGCCCCAGAAAATCCCAGGTTCTGGTTGTATCCAAGGACCTAGCTCTGCTGGAAAAGACCGAGACCACTTCGGGCATCTCTGTTTATCAGAAAAAATGATTCAGATTCTACCGAAAAACATACTACTCCTCAATAACGCAAAACGAAAAGAGAATTCCTTAGTTCGCAGAAAATAATTCATATCCCATTACCTGATATTGCAGCTGCTTCATCCTCGGAAAGTAGTGCAGCGATCGACCAAGACCCTAATATAGGCTGCAAACAAACCCTAAAGCTAAGCTATCGAGCCCTGCATGCCTTTAGATTTTTTTTTTGTTTTTTTTTTCCTTTTTTTCTTTTTTAAACATGGGTCAAACCATTGGCAATTGCCATAAAAAAAAATATGAAACTGTATGCGCACTCTAGATAACGATTAGTACATCCACGAGATTACACAACCAAATTATATAAAACCTTAGGGAAAAAAGTATAAAAATACAAAAAACAACCCCCATTATTGTGCTACATATTACAACAACTCAATTATTACATGGATTATAAAGCTTCCTTCACAAGAATCAAACGTTGATATGTATCCTGCTCAAAACAAAAATATACACTCAATGCCTTTCAGCTATGCACATGACATTATTTACAATTTTATGCCCCATTATTTACCATTTTCTACCGCTTCATGCACCCATTTAAAGATCTATTGAAGAATCAAGTAGTTACCGAGAGCTCATTTACCATCCCGATCAAGAGGCCTTGTATCAAGAACATTGTGTTAAAGAGTCCGAAAGCAGAGAGGCCTCGGCTATGTCCATCTCTCGTTCACCAATTTAACAATCTAACGAGTAAACACATAGTAGAGAAATGCATCATATGTATCTGCTACATGTGCATTCTTGAATCATTGCTTTAAACTCAGACACAGCTACTAAGAAAAAGCAAAAGAAAATGTGTTATTTGTTTACGTCTAGTCGCTTGAAGATTCCACGCTAACAGTGCATGGACCACCATCTTTATCAAAAGTTTCAAAAATTTGGCAAGACTCACCTCGAAGTTATAACAAATTATTACAGCACCAGCCATAAGAACCTAAATAAAACACTGTGAACCACATTTATTTTCCTTGTGGCTGGTTTGAACTGGATGTTCCCAAAATTGAATCCTGTCAACAACATGGTGTCAAGGTAAAATGTCTAAATATCAAATTCTACGTACTACACATTGGACTAATATTCTGTAGCTGCTACAATTTTACAAAGATTGCCAAGCAATCCATTACCAAGAAGCTCCAAAAGGAATGATGCATGGAAAAGCTTCAGACCTGGAACGAAGCTCTTTAACATGATCTACGCCTACTTTATTGGCTCCCAATAAAGTAGGTGTACTTTATTGCATGCATGTCAGGCCAAGCGGGTTCGGCCAGGCGAACCCCAAAAATTCGCCCAGGCGAACCCGCCGGATTCGCCCAGGCGAACCCGCAGAGGACGTGGCCGGACCGTTCGCGGGCGCATTTGCCTGCGTGGCATTGCTACCGGGTTCGCTTGGGCGAACCCAAACCGCGGTCAAGTGTCAGGCGTGTGGACTCGTGCGTGTGGCGTGGCATCAAGCGCGTGGCACGAAGCGACTCTACCGGGTTCGCTTGGACGAACCCATCGCCCACGCAGACCGCCGTCGGTCGGTCGGTTCGGTCGCCATAACAACTCAATGCGAAGCGTCGGCGGTTGGCCGGGTTCGGGCGAACCCACCGCATTCGCTATGTGGGAGGACAATGACGCAGGACCGGTGGTTCCGGACGCATGATTTGCGGCGACGCTCACCCTGGGTTCACTGGGGCATGAATACCCGGTGCTATTTATGATCATATACGGACAAATGCTTCCTGGCTATGGCAGAAATCTGAGCTCCAGAAATTATTTCGATCCCGAGCTCATAGCCACAATTGAGAGGGCCTTTGAACATATCACAGAAGAGGAATGGGATTTTAAGGATTCCCAGACAAATTCTGGTACTAAATCTGTCCAGATAAGTCCGGCGAGGACACAGAGCATCAAATTCGGACAAAGGGGATGCGGAATCGAAGGGCAACAAGATACCCAATTCATCCAAAGCTGCAAATTTGGCAAGAAACGAAGATGATCGAAAAAATTTACGGAAAAGAATTTGAAGATCCGTTTGAAGGATTCAAATATCAGATGCCCTGGGAGGGAAGAAAAGGTTGTGATTTATTACACAAGCTTAAAAGGGATCGTAAAACGCATCTGAAGAATGCAACAAGTCGCTCACTCGATCCGGAGCTTCCATATCAGTTATTGACGAGGGATATTTCGATGCATTCGGGATTCAAAGCAGAGAATTAAAAAGACCGCGAGGTGGATTGATTGCTCGGTGCTTGATTATTCATAAAAGGGCGATATATTGGGCGGATTGACAGAGGCCGCGCAATTCTCCCGACGACGGAAAGCTTGAAAAATTTGATCCAGGAATCGCCGAAGACCCCTTTTAAGATCTGCAATGGTCGCGGGCGGTGCCGATTCATCCTTTTGCCTTGATTGCGGCAGAAATGCAAAATCGACCCCAAAATGGCGATCTTCAAGAATGGCCGCTCGAATCTAACGAAAATGGGCTCGTCGGATGCCCCATTTTGCCGCTAAATCTTTTTTTTTTTCACTCCTCATCCATTTGTTCTTGACTTTTGCGATTTACTAACTCTTTTATGCTCATTTTGTATTTTTAACAAGATTACTCCGATCAATTCTTTGATCACTTTACTTATTGCAGATTTACATTTGTATGTCTGTTCTATTTCTTATTTTGTAGCAAGTTCCTTCTATTTCGGTGCTATTTCGATTTTCCCGCCGATTTCTCCCCTTTTCGTTCAGCCCGATTGGGTTAGGCTTTGAACTTAACCGGGGGAACGGTTTACGCGGTTCTGGCGCCGACAACCCCGAACAACCACGCGAATGGCAGTCACCCATCGTGCTTGTGGGGCCGGTGGGGCGGCGAACGGCCGAGGCGAATCGGCGACGGCGACCTCGGACGACCTGCCACGCATCGGTAATAATGCCCCTGCCGGTGGGTTCTTGCTGAGGCGAACCGCCAGCAGCCATAGCCACTGCAATCAATGCCATCACACGGGTGGCCGAACCTGGGTTTGGGTTCGCTTGGGCCAACCCGAGTCGCTGCCACGCGCTAAAATCTTACCCCTGGCGCTCCCCGCGTCGGGGGCTTGGGTTCACGGCGACCGGGCGGGTTCGCCGAAGGAGCCCATGGGGTTTTTGGGCGAACCCGTTGGCTCCTGGAGTTAATTTCGTGAGCCGATCGAAGCACCGACATGATCTATGGATAATATGACTGAAGGCCTCAGAAAAATAAAAGGCCTTGCACAAACAAGCTCCACCCTACAGCATGTCAGAAAACGCAAGATAAAGTTAAACTATTCATCCAACGTTCCTATACTGAAACCTAGCTATAAATTCACATGAACAATCTCTTACATCCTACAACACGGACATGAATGAATAAGAATGGCAACAAACCTGAAATAATAGATTTATGCTCTGGAGGCAGGGGAGTAAGGGAAATAATATAAGTAGTACCATAAGATATGTTTTTTGCTGATAGCAATCATGAATATGCAAGAACAATTCATAAAGAGAGATAAAGAAGGAAATAGAGAATCATGCAGAGAAGAAAGGCATGAATAACTATGGTCTTTATCAGGAAGATGCCAAAAGCAAAGAGTTACGACTTGCAATTGCTCTAGTTTCAAAATTAGATCAAATATATGATGCTTACAAATATTCAACTGGAGTTCACATTATTTCATCTGAATAGGATAGTTCATTCTATTTTGACAGAACCAAACCGCAGACGATGAAGAGAAATTTTCAAGGACATGGTCGATTAAATGCATGAAATCAGAGGGACGCCATGGCGTTCGGCACTTTGCATGTGTCTTCTTAAACCTGAAAAAATCAACCGCCAATATGATTACGTAAAGAGTATCCAGAAGAAAAATATGTCAAGCAAACTCAGGCAAATCCGTTTCTAATGCTTACCCTTTTCTAGCTTTCGAGATGTCAACTTTGAGAGCCGAAAGGCAAAAGAAAGCTTACAACCCACAGGCACAGTTTTTAGCAACGGTTTTGATTCCAGGCTGCAAATTACGGCGCAGTAAATGGCGGCATGCATAACAGCTGCAATCCGATAACAGGGACATGCATGCCGAAAATTGAAACGGAGCAAATCGATCTGCGAAAATTGGATTGGAGAAATTGAAATCCAAATCATATTTAAACAATACATATTCTGATTTTTTGGAAATCGGTATTTTTTTCCAGCAGCCAAAAGGGCCCAAACCTTAGGAAAATCATGTAGGGAAAAAACCAAAAAGGTTTTCCTCCAAATCGAAAAATCCTAATTTAAACAATAGAAAACAAACTTGTAGCATATAATACCCAAATAAAATGGGATGCAAATTTCCTTACAATTTGCTTCACACTGCTATTGTTCCCAATTAACACAAACAAGTACAAAGTCTCTCACATTGCTTAACGTTCTTATTTTCTAGAAATCCCAATGGTTATATATGACGTAAGATCATATTAAATGTGATTTGAAACAAACACATCCTTAGTGGTTGCCATGTGTCATATTTGTTATCTTTGTTATTCCCCATTTACTCTATGTGCAAGTAGCATTAAAATATGTTTATAAGGATATAAAAGCCGGGTGAAGATAAAGTTACCCCAGTTTTGGTGATTCCGCGGCAGAGATATCCCTTCCGACGAAATTACCACCAAAAAATTTTGACGCATGCAATCACTCGCCCAAACTGCGCAGTAATGCAGTAAGTGTGCATTTTGAGGGCAATTTTTTGCCCTTATGAAATTAGCTGAATCCGGCGGCGCTTGATCTGATTTTTGGTTTGCATGGATGGCCTCCTCTAATCCGTCTCATTCCAACCCACATAGAAGTGATCCGAATCTATTTGGAGCTCGATCGGTCGGGGTATTCAAGCTCAAAGATCTGAGGAAAAAATGGTTAAGGGGTAGACGCAATCAACGTGACTGCGCGATTTTGGTGCTTTGTCGGAAGGGAAATCCCCATACATTGGAATATGCTACTGGATATCTTCACGCGTAAATCCCCATACATTGGAATATGCTACTGGATAATAAAAAAGTTAGAAAGTGAGATTCATTTGGACTTGAGTTCTTAGGAAGGATGCATCTTGTCTTTTCTCGTCTTTACATAACCGAACACACAGCTGATGATGAAAACAAGTTGATCACTTGCCGTCGATTTTTATGCAAAAGGTGCCAAGGAATGTTATATCCAAGGTAGGGAAGACCCGGTCGGCACACGTTTTGTCTCTGGCAACATGGCAATTTTTTTAACTCAGAACATCGCTGAACTAACTCGGAAGAAGCAAGCGGTCTTATGCAACATGAACTTGAACTCTCTAAATAACTATAGACTCTGTATATAAGCACCCAAATTTCTCATCAAATCCCCGAGTTGCTCCTCATCAAGTTAATATTCCTTGTCTCTGAACTTCTGAAGCAAAATGGCAAGCTTCAAATATGGAATCTGCTTCATTTTCCTAGCTCTGTTTGCATTAGAATGCCAGGCCAAATTTACAAATCTTGAGTTCTATTTTATGGGAGGAGCTCCAAACACTTCGAATGAGATTGTTGCTGGGCCAAACAACGATGTGAGCAAGGCTCAATTTGGCACAATTTTTGTGTTTGATGATAAAATCACAGACGGCCCCAACAATCAGACCTCCAAAATTTTGGGCAGAGCACAAGGCATTGTGGCAGTGACAGATGTTGCCACTACCAGCTCTACTTACTATTTCACTGTTCTGTATGATCATAATGGTCTCAAAGGGCAACTGATTTTGTTGGGCAGAGATACAATTGGAACTGGCGGAGTTAGTGAATTGGCTATTGCTGGAGGAACTGGCGATTTCAGATTTGCTTCAGGATATGCCAATTTCACATATACCACATTCTTACAGCTCTCCCTCACTGCTTATGTCTCTGCTACCATCTACCAGCCTATGCATTGAGCTTTTCATTGATTTGTTTTAAATAATATATTTGTTTTAAATAATAGCTGGCACAAATTAAGCCAAATAAATGTGGCAATTGTAACCTTTCAATGAGATAATTCAAATTGCTGCTTGTTAGATTCAACCCAACTGTAATTCATCTGTTGATTCAGGTTTCCAGAATGGGAATTCCATATTGTGAGAGTAGCATAATTCATTGAGAGTCTATATTTTAGGCGTGGCAAACATTTTATATCGTTTCACTGTTCTATATGATCATGGTGGCCTCAAAGGTGAGCTTATTTTGCTGGGCACTGGCTGTGCAATTTCTTTTTTACATCTCATTTCTTGCACGCAGTCTCACTACTTATGTCATTGCAACTATTCACTGGCCTGTCTGAGCTAGTTTACATTGGTTAACTTAACCAAGGACTCAAGTATAGTTGAACCACTTAACTTGTCCATAAACTTGTAACAGTTCTAAGAAATAAAATTTCCCCCATTGTTTTGTAAATTTATGCTGCTACATGCATTATACTCTGTTCTTAATTCTTGAACTTTCATGCCATACATGTAATTATGCCAGGCTTCACCAGGAAGCAGAGATGATCATATAAATGATAAACACACAATAAGAAGAAAGGAGAGGAACTCTGTAATTTTCTGTATTGTAAAAGACGGTGGATTGTTTTAAAAAATCTCAATTTATGAGAGATATATGATTTTAGACATATTTGGACTAGTTTGTCAGTTAAGGTGTATACAGGTGTAAATTACATTACTCTTGCATCAGATGGTACAATTTAAGTTTTAAGGAATTGTGTAGTACTTACTGGAAATGTAATCATCCATGTTTAAAATAGATGCGGGTGGAGCTTTTCCATTTACACCATCAGTAGATACAGGAAGAGATAATTAACCATATCTCTTCGAAGTTGGATAATCGATCGTAGTAATGTCATGACTTATCAAGAAGATCAGACCATAAAAAATCAATCGAATAGGATATTAAACATTTTGATGTCCTGGTCCATGCAGCCAAGTGACATATCAAGGATAAATTAGACAAGAGGATGTAGGCCCACGTTTGGATAAAAAGTCTAAGTTACTTTGCATCTTTGTTGAAGTAAGTTATGCAAGCGACAAGAAAGTGATGCAGATTTCAAAATTCTAGATCATAAACACCACCGCCATAACCATGCCCCACATATGCATGTCATCTTCTTCCTCTGTCAAACTTTCACACCAACAAACGAGTTTGCACACACAAGAAGATGCAGAAGAAGACAACAAAATAAAAAACGGACCCATTCAACAGGAACGTGGATAAAATCAACCATAGCTTGACTTGAACCTTTCCAATGTCAGACATAACTTCATTTAAGCCTGAACATTTTGAACCATCGAATGCATGGGACCTGCAGATATAAACTCTATATAAGCATGTCTTGTAACTTATTTTTCATCAAATCGCAAAGCTTTCGCTCGCCGCTGCATATTCTAAGTATCTATTCCACTGTGTAATTTTGAAACAAAAATGGCAAGCTTCAAATATGGAATCTGCTTCATTTTTCTAGCTGTATTTGCATTAGGATGCCAGGCTAAGTTCACAAACCTTGAGTTCTATTTTATGGGTGGAGCTCCAAACACTTCCAATGAGATAGTGGCTGGGCCAAACAACGATGTGAGCAAGGCTCAATTTGGTACAATTTTTGTGTTTGATGATAAAATCACAGACGGCCCTAACAATCAGACCTCCAACATTTTGGGCAGAGCACAGGGAATTGTGGCAGTGACAGATGTTGCCACTACCAGCTCTACTTACTATATCACTGTTCTGTATGATCATAATGGTCTCAAAGGGCAACTGATTTTTGTTGGGCAGAGATACAATTGGAACTGGCGGAGTTAGTGAATTGGCTATTGCTGGAGGAACTGGCGATTTCAGATTTGCTTCAGGATATGCCAATTTCACATATACCACATTCTTTACAGCTATCCTTGACTGCTTATGTTTCTGCAACTATTTACCAGCCTGTGCATTGAGCCTTCCACGATCATTGAGCCTGTGCATTGTAACCTTCCACGTTCAATAATAAGCTTGATTTTGGAAAACTATAACTAATTATACCTGTTTTACTTGAAGAATCTGTGTGTGTTCTGTTTAGGAATGTTTATGTTATAAACTTTATAATACAAGTCTCTTCATTGCATCACACCTGCAATTTACCCAAGTATTGCAGAGCAGGGCAGAGATGCTTCTGGACCAGCAGATTTGTTCACCATAGGGGTACATTAATAATAGAAACTGCCGAACCTTGAGCACTATGCAAGGATAGCATTATCCTTGGTGTTAGAGCTACCCATTTTTATTATTATAGTGTGATGTTGAATCTAAAGCAAAAAGGCAATTAAAGCTTACAACCATCTTACAAGCATAAAGAATATAGTACAGCTAAGATCAGCTGCTTGTTACAACCTGGACAACATCTCAGACAATAGAAAGTACTATGATTAAGGTCGATATGTCCTAGTAAGGAATAAGGTCCTATGTTTTGTTTATGACATGAGATAATTAGTGACAGATCTTGAGAGGACTAGATACAGTAACTTGATTTTCATCTGTAGGTCAATCAATTCGATAGCCAGACAGGTAAAAACATGATTAGTATATCGAGTAAGAGAATGAGAGAGGTAGCAGAACAAATTGAACCATTGATTCTGGGAATGAACCACTGATTCTGTAAATGCACTCAGATGGGCCAGATGGTCTCTTGGACTTGGGCATGCATGCACACCGAATTCAGAAATGAACTACTTAGAAACTGATTTTTATGCAAAGGTTAGAAATTCCTTGAAATATTTATTTCAAAGTTCTTCCCCAACAGCAAAACAACGTGCTTTGATCTTGATCCTTTTGTCCCTTGTAAGAATAAACTGGAAAATATGTCCCACATACTTCTGGTAAATATATCTTGGTGGAAGTTCTTACCCAACAAGTTGACAAATCTAGGACAAATTTGGGACCGTCAAAAGAGGACGAAGACAAGTTGATCACTCTGACATGAAATAATTTCTCTTTCTATGCAAAGGGTATGAAAAGGTTGTTTCTGAACAGAAGACTAAAGATTAAGCATGTCCCACATACTTACTTGTCGTCTTCTTAAGTACCAAATATATGATCCTGGTCAAAAATCTTACGCCAACAAAGTCCACCAGAACAAATTCAAAACTTCGGACAAAAGAGCACAGGACTCACGCGGATGGATGAAACAGCCAATTTCAAATCGATACGCAACATGAGCTAATAACTTAATGCAGAGTTTGAAGAATTCAAACTACTGCAAATATAAACTCTATATAAGGGCCCAAGCTCCTTTGTATTTCTCATCAAATCACCTAAGACCTTGCTATTCATCACCTCAACTATTCCTTTGAGCGAATCTCTGAAGCAAAATGGCGAGCTTCAAATATGGCATCTGTTTCGTTTTCCTAGCTATGTTAGCATTAGGATGCCAGGCCAAGTTTACACACCTTGAATTTTATTTCATGGGTGGAGCGCCCAATACCTCGAATGAGATTGTAGCAGGGCCAAACAACGATGTGAGCAAGGCTCAGTTTGGCACAATTTTTGTGTTTGATGATAAGATCACAGATGGCCCCAACAATCAGACTTCTAAAATATTGGGAAGAGCACAGGGGATCGTGGCAGTGACAGATGTGGCGACTACAAGTTCAACTTACTATTTCACAGTTTTGTATGAACATAAGGGTCTGAAAGGCCAGCTTATTATGCTGGGCAGAGATACAATTGAACTGGTGGCGTTAGTGAACTGGCTATTGCCGGTGGAACTGGTTCTTTCCGATTTGCTACCGGCTACGCCAATTTCACATATACCACATTCTTACAGCTCTCTCTCACTGCTCATATCTCTGCTACTATTTACCAGCCTATCCACTGATTTTTTCTTTCACTTCTTTTCAATAACAAATGCCTCAATTTGAGCCTCATAATTGTAACCTTTGCATTTAAAAATTGCAATTGGTGCTTACTTTGATTAAATTCGTATCATCCATCTTCTTAAGAAGTCCATATATAGCGTAATTCATTGAGGATCTACATTTCTCTGGAGCTCTATTCTCCAAAAATTATAAGATTTGTGGCATTATTGTGACTTGGAAAATATGCATTATCATTGTTATCCAACACTTGTTTATATATTTCCTATATACTAGCTTAAATGCAAAGTGAAATCTAAGCAAAATAAAAAGATTGTGGTCTTGTGTGCTCAACTTCCAAGTGGTAATTCGGAAAGTGCTTTTACAACTGAAATTGGATATAATGCAATTGATCAGCTCAAGCTGCAAATTGTCTGTATGATTCAAATCCTCCTAAAATAGTAGTTCAGAGCATGGGATTTGAGGAGCTATAATGCCAAATGTCTCCAGTATTTTTAGTATTATCCTAAGGAAACAGATCGTGAAAAAGAGACGGGAATAAGTTAACCATTGGAAGCAATCTACTTGTCACATGCAAGAGGTGTGGAAAAGGATGTACTTGACATCTCCCAATTTCCTTCTATTTTGTCATTAAGAGCATGCCTAAAACAAATCTTGTCAGTTGACATAACAAGTAGTGTGAATTTAGTCTTTAAGTATGGAAACCTCGAACTTGAGTTATAGTTTGACATTTCAACTAAAAATGGGGCCAATATTTGTAACTTCTCAATTTCTATATAAGCAATTTTTCTTTAAAGAACCTTTGTTTATGGTTCAATGATATATAACGGTGAAAACAAAGTATACCATTGCCAGACATCAAGGCTAACTTTATTTTCACCTGCCATTAAACTACTAAATTAAATTAAATATTGGAAAAACTACAAATATGACTTTACAATTAGACCCATTGATGAGAAAGTTACCATGAGTTTATCAATTGTCAGAAAGCCCTTGGTCAATCATAATATATGAAGTATATAAAACTAAATGTCTTAAAAATAAAATATGTACTAAATACGCGAGACTAATCGGTGATGCCGGGACTTTGTGTTGGCAATCCAACACTTTAAAAACTTAATACCCCCCTTAAACACCCTTTGGTTTAGGTGCATACTCACACAGGGGGTGACTCAGGTCATCGAGAGCTATTGGATGGGCATATTTGCAAGTTATTCCAAAATACCACGTTATACAGTATACCCCCGTGTGAATATGCACCCAAACCAGAGGGGGTTTCAATAGAATTTTGATTTTAAAATTTTAAATGGTGTTAACTTAGAATTTTTGTAGCCTCTTTGGGGCCTTGGAAAACTAAAATACACTGTTGAATACAATATTTTAGAATATAGAAGCGATGGAATATATAATTGGCAATAAAGAAAGACAAATAAGAAGTAGTGAAGGCACTATTAAATACAATATTTTAGAACATAGAAGCAATGAAATATGAGGGCGGCAATAAACAAAGACAATTAAGTTGATAGCTTTGCTTACGAAGAACTAAAGACGAACTACCATTTTCACTGCAAGTCATCCGTAATCTTTTTGACAATAATGGCAAAATAGCTTACATAAGTCAAACTATTTATAGAGGCTTATATAACATGAAGGGACTGCTTCCTTTTGTCAATAAAACTAGAATTAACATATGCATTGAGAACATAAATACATGTGATGCATTCGGTTATGGAACATTGCTTCAAACAAATCAAGAACAAGAATAGCTGCAATTGCGTTTATTCGTTGTTGAATGTATACTGTAATGAGACAAGCAAACCATTGAAACATGCTCTTCTAACCATTGAGCTTCAACCAGAGCACTGCTTGATGCTTGCCAGTTCTGATCCTGAGCTTTTGCAACAATATCTTAATGGTCGTTTTTTCTCAAAAGATATGGGACGCAGTTACTTTGGCCCAAGTGAAAACTGGTCATTATCATGCACACATAGATCCCACTTTGGCACCAGGGCCCCAAGCTTATTTGCTTGCTTCATTGTCCAGGAACAAGCTTGTAGCTATTGCATCAATTCGCACGGGGTCCCACAGGCTACGGATTGAGACAGGTAGATGAGAGCGGCCGCAATTGCCGCGAGAAGCGAGACTACGTGCCTGTTGCCAGTTACAGGTTATTGAAGATGAAAGCCATACTCTTCTGAGTTGCCCTGCTTTTGAGATAGTCCGGAACATTTTTTGACCTTAGCATTCCATTCCACGCTTCCACAACTTCTCAGCGCACCATCTGTGCATGACTTGGCATTATACATACTTGAGATTCTAGATAAACGTCTGCAATTACTGAGCCCTCAGTAGTCATTATCTAAGCTTGTCTAGTATCATCATTACTACAAAGGTTTTTCCCTTGAAAACCTTTCGAGGCAGGGGTTTTTTAATCCTAGTAGTAATGATTGTACTAGCCCATTGTATGGGTCCCATGACCTATTGGTTTCCGTGGACGTTAAAAAAACTATTCTATTCTATTCTATTCTTTCGTTGTAACTCTTGCACATTTGAAATAACACATAGGAAGATAACCAATAGCATTGTGTAAGAGTTGAATATGTAATCATCATCTGCCAGACATCTGATATACGGTAACAGATATCAAAGAATATTCAAGTCTGGTTATCTACCCTTCTTATGAACTGATGTCTACATCTTGATTGCAAAATTGACCACAGGAAAAAACTAGAAACATATGAGCGAATTGGTGATATACTAGACATTGAACCCATAATTGCTATCCATTTGCAGACCAATTACACGACTAGCAAAATATATGGCTATCATGCGCAGCTTCTAAATATATGGCAAAACATATGTAGCTTCTAATTCTTTGAATCACATAAACATATACACAATTGTAGAATTGTGAAGAACTAGTTAAATTTCAGCTTGAGAAACAAGAAGCAAGTAAATTAACAATTATAAAGTTACAAACAAAAAAAAGTTACAAAATATAAAAGATTCTAATTTTGGATGCTTCTAAGATGTGCTTAGGTTTAGCCTCTTGCCTCTTTGTCATTCAGAGTCATGGCTAGCTTGTGATGTGCCTGCTTCAGCCCATCTTTTGAAGCTTTTAAACCTTTATCTGGATTTGGGAGACAACAGTATCATTGGGCACCATCCTTCCTCAACTAGGTCATTTAGCCAATCTTGATTTGCTGCATCTGGCAACAATCAGCTGAGTGGTTATATTCTTGCGAGTCTTGGAAACTGCACTAAAATGTAGTATAAATTTTGAAGCTTAGATACAAACAACTTTGGGGGTCCAAGTCCACAGGCACTTGGACTCTATACCCATCTCAATCAGCTATGCCTTCAACAAAATAAACTGAATGGACCATCTCGGTTACAACGCCAGAGGTTTCCCTAGCTTTGGACACTATAAGAAAGCTAGGAACAAGGGAATGAGAGAAGCTTGGACAGAAAAGGGAGGAAAAAATACCTCTTTGAGTAACACAAATTGCAATGTGCTACTCAGAGAAAAAGTGCAATATTTGCTCTTGCACCTTGTCCTCAACCACCATCATCTCAAATAGTCAGATTCTACCCCCGAGAGAAGCTTGGACGTAAAAAGGAGGAAAAAATACCTCTTTGAGTAACACAAATTGCAATGTGCTACTGTGAGAAAAAGTGCAATATTTGCTCTTGCACCTTGTCCTCAACCACCATCATCTCAAATAGTCGATTCTACCCTTATGCCCCTCGCCATTTCAAACAGCCCCATTCCAGCTTCACCAAATCCTATTTTGACATCCCTCGACTTCTACAGGTATATGAAGATAACTCTTATTATGATTCTCATGAAAAAATGCTTCTATTTTGTAGACCCTTAGATTAAAAACGTAGTGATAATCTTGGCCTTGAGATGGATAGGGGGACCAAAAACCATTAAGAATGTGGAATTAAACATTAAAATACAATGCAACACTCTAGGTGTTTAGTATATCTCATGGAATAGGCTCTCAAAATCATATGAAGTCCATTTTAATAAACATATAAAGATTAAAATTAAAATACAATGCAACACTCTAGGTGTTTAGTATATCTCATGGAATAGGCTCTCAAAATCATATGAAGACCATATTAATAAACATATAAAGATACAAAGAAATTCATATGTTATATGGTAGAGTAGAATGGAGTGTGTAGGTGGAATGGAATCGTGTGAATATAATGATGGCATGTGATATTTTATTTATTGTACAGATGAAGATGAAGATTAATGATATATTATTATAAGAACTGCGTACATCTAGCATTAACCTCTATCAATGGGAAGAGAAGATGCTATGTAGCTTCAACTCATATATACTTTGCACAATCATGGTCAGCTCCCTTTTTGCAAAATTGTTGATTGGCATCTTGAGCAGCGATTGACGATATAGGCAGAAGACACAGGAGTGCATGCTCTGATACAGGCAGGCTTCTGGCTCAGACATTCTACCATTGACCATATTTTCACCTGAGAACACTGATTGAAGATAGTAGGAATCACAAGCAAAACTGGTACTGTTGTTTTTTGGATTTCGCAAAGGCTTTTGACAAAGCACCCGTGGACAAGTTGTGGGACAGATTGAAGCTTGCAAAATGCAATATACCAGTTATATGAGGAATGATAAAGCCGTCTCACACTAATAGGACAGCCTGTCATCAGTAGTATTGGTGTGCGCTAGGATTTCCACTCTCCCCACCGCTCTTTAGCCTTTATATTGATCAGTTAGAAGACTGGCTCGCTGAGCATGGAGGGGCAGGCGCTTAACTCATGCACGACCATATAATTTGACAACTCATATACGCTCTACTCCAGAAGATATGCAACGTCGCCTGGATGCTCTAGACACTTTCTGCCGGTTCATTGGCATGTGAGTTAACTTGGCCAAAACTAGAGTGTTGTTTGTTTCATCCTCCCCTCAGCCAAGGTCGCCCTCCTTCACTTTCCAAGGATAAAATGTGGATGTGGCTCTGACCTATATCTGGGGATTGAGTTTTCTGCTACAATACACTAGGATGCTTCCATCAGGTTGTGTGTCACAACAGGGTGAAAGCACCATATGTCATGCAAAACAATAGCCACAATGCTGAGCTATATGCCTGGGTTTCATCAATCCTTGCATCAATTGCACTTGTTTAGGGCCTTGATCGAAGCCTGATTCTCCTCAGATAAAGGCGAGGTATGGGATTGGGTGATATCCCTCGCCACCAGAATGACCTAGAGCAGATACAGAAGGCCTTCCTAGCATAAGCACTCGGGGTAGAGTCCACAGTTCCATATCAGATCCTGCTTCAGAAGATAGGTTTCTTGCCCTTTCAGAGGGCTGCACTAGACCATCATATCATTTACTTTCAAATGGTAGTTATTATGGGAGATACCCGCTTGCCCAATCTTGCTTTGACCGTAGTAATGGGTGGCCCACACCACCTCAAAGTCTGCTGGAAGGACAAGCAAGCTCAATGGTTCTCACGGTGGAATGTACAGGCACATAGATGCATGCAGTACGCATGCAGAAGGACCGCAATGCATTGAGGTAGTCTTGGGATGCGATGCTTTGACGATGTCAAGATGGCACATTATTGACAAAGAAGTCAATCCTAGGCATGCATGAGGCCCACAACACTATTTACACATCCACTTACCCATGAAGAAGCGTAGATTGATAGCTTCCATTCAAGACGGGTGCACATCGCCTCCCTCATTGAGATAGGCCGATGGATTTGGGAGGCACGTGAGGATAGGATCTATCAGTGTTGTCAATAGGGCGCCGTTGAGGATGAACGCCATGCCCTTCAGACCTGCCCAACATTCAATCATATTCGGGCACGGTATGTTCAGTTAGTTATGCCTGACTAGCCGTTGCATGTGCTGTTGAACACGATCTCTGTGGGCTTGTTGGGATCATACCAGGAGGTTATGGATGCACGGACTCAGTTGTGTCTTTCATGGCAATATTGAATTATCTTATATGATTGTACAGTCTACCAGCATACTTGTTACTGCGAAGGTTTTTTCCTCGAAAACCCTTCAGAGCAGGGGTTTCTAAATCTCGACAGTAATATGCTTGTTGTTGTCTTTGTTTGGCTCCCATAGGCTATTTGGTCTCCGTGGACGATAAGAACACATTCTATTCTATTCTATTTGCTTTATACTAGGAAATATTAAATGGTTTACAATGCTAAACATATGTATTGGGCAAAAAGAAGTGTACATGTGGGTATGAAGTGGAAAATTCTCATGACATGTTATTATCGTAAAATAGGTCAGAATTTCACCCCGGTGGGATAGGAAGATAGCTAGGGCGGCGGTGTAGGAGAAATACTTGGTCCTGTCAACTGTCACGACTATGTAATCTGGCAACCTCTGTGCCTTGTTGGTCAAGTACTTGGCGATGTTCGGGACATCACCCAAGGCTGCTTGAAGGGATGGGCGGGGAACAAAATAACCTATGCAAGGGGGGAGCTGGACGAGTGAGGGTCCTACCCTAGCTTGGAACTCTGCTAAGACCTGTCTATATGCTGGGGTTGCATTCAGAGTGGCTTGGACATCTATTTCTTTCCCAAAGACGCGGAAGATGTCATTGACATCCGCCTCGGCAGCATGGGCAATGGCGCTATACCATCGCCTGAAGTCAGCAGTGGCCATTAATCTAGCGAAGAAGAGACTATCAAACAGATGCAGATGCGCCTTAGGGAGCTGGAAGATCGCCTAAGCAGTGGAGAGCAAACTTGTAGGGTGCTAAATGAGAAATGGGGGACGTATTTATAGAAAAAGGGAAAACCCTAGTTTTTGGATAACCTAGAATTTACTGGAATTGGGCGATTCTGACCTGTTAAGAGGTGTAATTGAGAATTTGAAGACTACTTTTAGGGTTTGAGTAGGCTACTAACAACTAAAGGACCTATTGCAATAACTGGATCATGGTGAAGAAAAAGCTGCGAGGTCTCACACGTTGCGCCCAGACCGATAATAAAAAATTCATTTTCTGCCCTGGCGCGACGTGTGAGACATGGGCTCTAAATGGGCTAAGCTCGATCAATTTGGGTGATCTAAGGGTCTAATCTTACTGGACTCGTCGAGTTAGGCAGAATTGACCCCTTATTTGGTCAATTTGGAGCTGTTTTGGGCATATTTGGGCATGGTCTCACACGTTGCGCCCAGCCCGAAAATGAAAAATTCATTTTCTGTCCTGGCGCGACGTGTGAGATATCGTCTCAATTTTGCTCAAAATGTCCAATTTGACCAAAATAAAAGCCAGAAATCGATATCTTAACCTAATTAAGCAAGATTAATAAACACATTATTTACTCAAAATTTCTTTATATTAACAAAAATTTCCATTATTTACAAGAAGTTCAAGGGCGTTCTCCCTTGATGTGTCTAGCCAAATGCATATCCTGCCTCATGAGCGTGACCCTCTTCGCGTGAACTGTGCAGGCCGTCGAATCTTCAAAGTGCTGCACCAGTTTTGCCTCTGCTGCCTCCTGTAGGCACAGCAACATTTCGTCGGTCACCCGCATGTCTGTGTTATACTCTTGCATAACCTCTCGGACCAAACGTTGAAACGGTGCCCGGGGGATCAAGAGTCCGTAACTTCGCTAGAAGTGCCGGATTTCCTTGAGGGCTCTCTGCTCCTTCTGCTTGCTGTTGGTCCGCTTCTTCCCTGGTGCTCTGGGAGGCTTGGGCTTCGGTGGTGGCGGCTTCAGAGTCTTTTTCGGGGGTACTCCACCTTCAATGGTTCTTAACAAGGTTTAAAATGAAACGCACTTATTTAAGAAGTGCGTTTGAAAGATTCCTTTATAAAAATTGGAAACTTGAAAAAAATGGACAAAATAGGGAGCAAAATAGATTGTTGAGCAAATAGCATTCGAAATACCCCAAAAAAAGCAACATTTTTGAAGCCTTTTCATTTTTTAAGAAGGGCAAAAAAAAAAAAAGCTTGTTTTGAGGAGAGAGACATTACATTTAAAAACTCATTAAGTATTTGTTGTTGAAAATAGAAGGAAATATAGTTTTGTGTTTTTGCAAGCTTAATATAAGTACTAAGAAAATCAAACATAGAAAAGAGAAAGAGTCTGAAATCATGAATCAAAAAAAGAATTGTTCTAATTAAGCATTGTTGAAGAGACAAAGTTTTCAGTTGAGAAATCTTCATCAAAATATATTGAAATTCATAGCACATAGATTACAATGAAAGATAGTTTAAAATGCTGTCTGTATAAATTTATACGGGAGGTGGCTCTTCCCAGTCCACAGGACTCTCTCTCCCCTTAGGATCGGTCTCTTTGCGAGGTTATAATAGCGTAGACGCCCCTTCGATTCCAATGGTACAGTGCAGTGTTTCTTCGGCTCGTGCACCACAGGGCTCCGTGATCGACGAACTCCACCTCCTCATTTCTTCTTCCCGTAAGTGGAGGCTGGATTTCTCAGATATGTGCCTTTACATCGCCAAAGACCATTTTTTGCTCCCAATTCCTCGTTTTCATCGTGAAAGGATTCACAAGAGCTTATCCCGGTCCCGATGAAACTTATTTTGTCCGGGTCTATGTCGACGGAGACAACATTGCTCGCTTAAGGGCATAAAACTGGTGGTGCTCGAGCGAGAAAATGCGCCTAAGATCCGGTCCCTGTGGCGAAAACCATCAGATCAAATTATTAATAAGTCGCCGGGGTTTCGATAATGGGACACCCACGCCTTGTCGCCGTGGGTCTCTTAATTTTTGCAAAACCGCCGAAACTGAAACGCATTGCGTGGAGGAGTCTTTTCATTCTCACATTAAAGTGAACCATGGTTTTTTGGCGTCGCTATTTGTAAAACCCTATGTGAAAATGCTCAAACAACTTACTAAGTGCGGACCACCACCATGACCCTTAACGTTTGTTTTAAGCCCGCCAAACAAAGACAACAATGAAATATTAGTAAAATAAAACAAGGAAAATAAGTTAGCTCAAGAGGTGTGGCGGATAAATTTATACTGGGGGTTGCCTTTAAGCAGATAAATTTATACCGCTGGGCCGCAGTCGTATAAATTTATATAGACATTGCCTTGCTATATATAAATTTAAACCTTAGGGCGGTTGTGGTATAAATTTATACCGTGGAGTTACTAAAAAGAAAAGCGTTAAATGTTGCTTACCAAATGCGTTTTCAAAGCCGGCAGATTATGCATACCCCATAGGTTTAAGCACCGACATTGTTTGTAGGTCCGAATGGAAAATGATGACCCTCCGCTAGCAGATAAGGTGACTTCCTTCAGCCTTCCAAAAAGAGTGGACTTGCACGCGCGGAAAGCCTCCTCGCCAAAAGCTACCGTCCTTAATTTTGAAACCATAGGGAATATCCGCAATGCATAATGTGAAGTTCTCGCTTCTCCAAAAGTGTCCCCAGCCTCGTGCGGTCACCCTCAACAACTCTCAGACATGCAAAATTCGACCAAACGTTGTAAATCTTTCATAAGAAGTGTCAAAGCCGCTAGTGGCGACCTCCTTTCCCTGCTCGATTGCCTTAAGTCTCGCCTCTCTTCCTTGGCCCTACGAACCAGGTTTAAAAATCCAAATGGGAGCCCCTTTTTCTTGTTCTCAGAAGAATATTGTGAGAAAAAGGCACAAACACGTAACATATTTTTAGCAAAACTTACCCACCACTAAAGTTAACAACAAGGTTTCTAATGATACTATCGCTGGTACAACTTGGGTAGAGAAGCTTGCACTCCCTCCCGTCCTCTAGGTTTAGCCGCTTCATTAACTCGGCCCGGCGGTGACAATGTCTTTCTCGACCGCAAAGAGAAACATGTTGTAAGACCAGAAAATGTAGAAGAAACACCGGCATTGCAAATGTGGCTTACGCCTTAGCTTCCTTGGCCATTTCGCCTAATGTAAATTCCTTGGCCACGACTTTTTCCAAAAGGCTTAACAAAAATTTCTTTGCTTTTTAATCCCTCAGAATCAAGGCCCGTGGTACAATGCTCATATTTTTCTCGTTTTAATTCTCCACCCTTTTTGGTTTTTTGAGGAGCTGGCTTGCTCTTTTAAGCTCACCATCTTTGAACATACAAAAAATTCTTTCTTGAAGATCCCACACCGTGAAATGGACAAACGCCATTAGTTTAGTGTTGCTTAGCGTGAAGAGAATATGTTGTACGCCTACTTTCTAACACGCGATGGTGTGTAGTCACGATAAATTTATACCGTCCCTAGTGGTATAAATTTATACCGCGTGCCTAGTCAGCAGATAAATTTATATACCGCACGGTGATAAATTTATATTCGGTGATAAATTTATACCGTGTCCTACCACGTGATAAATTTATACACGACTAGGCAACGGTATAAATTTATATATGATTAGATGGATAAATTTATACCGCTACCCGTGATAAATTTATACCGTGACTAGTCGCGCAGATAAATTTATACCGTAAGTTCGCGTGATAAATTTATACCGCGACTAGTCGCGTATAAATTTATAATCGCTGGCCACGCAGATAAATTTATACCGCATAAGGCACTTGTAACCACGCTTAAACATACTACAAAACATAGAAAGAAGAGCATTTACTTACTTGACCATCTCTCAATGCCACCTGAAAGTAGTTATCGACATTGTTTTACCGCCATAATGGGCTTCTTATCATAGTCATAGCCGGAGGCAAAGACTCACACGCCAGGCTTCTCAAGCTCCCGCAGCTTGTTCTTTTGCTTTTTAAAATCCTCTCCATACATTTGTTTAAATTCCAACGCACTCACGGTTGCATGAAACGGATCTTGTCTATTAAACTCATTTTAATCCAAGTCATTGTCGAGATTATGACTCACGGCAATGACTTTTGCTTCTTCATCCGTTACACCAACGTATATATGTGTTTCAACGCTCTTCCACACTTCGCTACGGCTTTCCTCTTTTGCTAGTTCTTTTCCTTGCCTTGTAACTATGTGTGCCTCCAAGAACGTAGTATGTGTAATCTTCAAGTCACCTTCTTGTAATCTTTTAGTTGGTTGCACCGACTCGGCCCACCATAACAACTAGTGGCTTACACATGGGCATGAGGATTTCTTCTCATTCTTTGTTTCAAGATAGCCACATGTGCCGATACTCGACCGGACCTGTAGCACTCTGACCCCATCTTCATTTTTAGGTGGCCTCTTAATGGTGCTCAATGTCAAAGAAATAGTTTGCTTTAGCAGTTTAGTGTCATTCACCCGCTTGAGAATAGCACTTGATTTATCTGCAGGCTTCACAACAATATCTGCTCCAGGAGCCTTCTGAAGAGCTTCTGTTGACTCCTCTATAGTCAAAGACTTTGTGCCTCTAGATTTCTTTTTTGTAGGAGCCTGTGTATCTACTACCAGGGAATGCTTTCTACCCTTTCCCTTTGTTACCACTGGTCTTCTACTTCCTCTTCCTTTCTCTTCAAACTCTCTTCGTTAGGAGGGGTACCACGTGGACCTTTGACCAACTTTTGTTTCTTCAAGAAAGCACAACCGACATCAAAATGTCCACTATATCCTGTAATACAGGGTTAAGTTAGGAAGATGACGGTATAAATTTATACGTAAAGACACTAAACAATACTTACATGGCCACTCTTGTAATTGTCAGCCACGTACTCATGCACATCTTTGGGTTTGCACATGCTTATTCGAAGCATTTTACTTTCAAGAACGTAGAAGACTTCCCCCTTGTCATGCATGCACTTCATTAAGATTTCATCATCGACCTCTCAGAGCAATAAGGTTGACAATTTCGGGCGGGCAGGTAATAATCGTCGGGTCTTGTACTTGCCCTTCCCCGATTGATGACACAAGTAAAGGTACGCCTCCAGTGGGTTTGCTCTCTTGCACCCCCGGGACGCACCACGCCCGGGTCTTCGGGCCAGATGTCCGTGGCTCTATTGGTGCGCCTTTGATGATCGGCCCTTGTTTACAAACCTGATCTTGGGGCTGGAAAAAGCGCAAAGAAGGCCATTTTATGCAAGAAACGTAACCTTTTTCGACCTTTTGTAACATAAAACAAGAAAATAGAGGCTTAAAAGAGCATAAAATCTACACTAAATTATCACTTTATTTGTGTTATTTAAGCTTAAAAACGCAAGAATATTAATAAAAATATTAAGGTTTTGCGACACTTCTTTAAGCACTAGACACCAAGATTCCAAAATGGTTTCGATCGGTATAAATTTATACCGCTCTAACGAAGCGGTATAAATTTATCCGCAACCAGAACACGATCGGTATAAATTTATACCGCAGTGCTCGAAGCGGTATAAATTTATACCGCTTCAGAACATCACCGGTATAAATTTATACCGCTAGGTGCTGAGCCGTATAAATTTATACCGTTCCGGCAATCTGCCGGTATAAATTTATACCAAGAGGTGCTCGAAGCGGTATAAATTTATACCGATCGTGTTCGAATCCAGATAAATTTATACCGCCGAAACATACTGGCAGATAAATTTATACCGATCCAGTAACTATATCGGCAGATAAATTTATACCGATCGTGTTCGAACGGTATAAATTTATACCGCCATGCTCGAAGCGTGTATAAATTTATACCGATCCAGAACCATATCGGTATAAATTTATACCGCGGGCTTTACACACTCTAGCAGATTAAAACAAAAGAGAAACTAGAACAAGAGGGGGTAGTAGACTTACGTGGCCATGACAATATAGACCCACGTGATAGACGCTCCCAGAGCAAATAAGGGGGTATATAAGCCGCGACCATGAGCCCTTCGACCGAAAGGCCGTGATATATAGAAAATAGGGTGGCCGGCACCGCTTAAGTACCTCCGCGGCGCCTTCATATAGCCCATAAAGTTTTCAATACAAGTGTCCGTGGAGTTTTCGTGATAAATTTATACCGCCTGTTCTATGTTGTTTTCCTCCTCAGATAAATTTATACCATCTCCTCAGATAAATTTATACCGCCGCTTTAAGTTTTTTTCCTCAGATAAATTTATACCAACTCAGATAAATTTATACCGTATGGCTCGAGAGAAAAGAACCGCAGAGCCTCCAACTCCTCGCTCGTTGTAGCTTCCTCCCCGCAATGGCTTTTTCACCTCCTCAACAGCACACCGTGAAGTAGCCACTTAATATTCTACATCCGACATTCCAACACCCGGCTCGCTGAGTTTACTCCAAAGAAGACCACCTCGCTTCCACCACCAGTTCAATTTACTCCACCACACCCCTCGCCTCCCCGAACGCCGCCGCCCCCACCAATGCGTTTCACCCCACCTCGCTAGAGAGGTCGTGACTACCTCCTCCACTTCATTTTAGTACGCAGCCCATAGTCCACCGTAGGCTCCCCCTCCGGAGGCAAATCACACCAACTCCATCCATTTCGCTAAATGGTACTACAACAAGTGGGAGCAGTCAACGACACGCAACTCCCCGTGTTCTACGACACTTCAGAGCTGGTCAACTACGCCACCAGCCTCAATTACTTTTTCCCAGAGAGGGAAAGCACCTCCCCCCGTGCCTTGCCCACATCAAACCTCTCAAAGATCTACAAGTACACCTCATGTTGATCTCTCGCATGACTAAGAAACACCTCATGTTGATGTCTCGTGACGAGGACCTACCAAAGCCACAAGACTCCATGTTCAATTCAAAGCCCCCCGCAAGTAAAAATCTTAAGCTTTAACTTACACAACACAAAGCATGTACAACCGTTAGAAGAAAGAAACTCATGGACTAGGCTCACCCATGGGGCAACACATACAAAGTTAATCGTTGTTCTCAACGTTGTTTGCTTAAGATTGACTAAAGGAATTGAGGTTGCTTCGTGATAGTTACAGCTCAATGACTCGCTAGACCAAAGGGGCTACTTAGCCTTCAATATTAGGCCGATGATGGTGAGAAGTTTACTTTACATGTACTGGTGGCCACACCGCCGGCCAAACGGGCCTTCAAATTGATTCATGCTTTAGGCAGCAGACTTAATTTGACCGCCAAGAAAAGGCTTGACAAGAATCCGTGCATCAATGACTACCGCCATTCGTGAGGCATAACCAGAATTCATGCTCTTCAATGTGTTTCCGGATGGAAGGTTTCTTTAAGGAGTCTTGTGAGAAACTCCCTAACAGCCCTATGTACCACTTGAGTGACAATTTCACCTAAAACAAGAAGTCTAACGATAATTATAAGGAGATGTGTGTTGAGGCCGGAGAACGCTTTTGTCCGCTACTCTTACTTTACCGTGCTCGAAAAAGAGTTTTCTCAAGGCCATTCCTAGAAAGCATAGGATGTCTTTGTGCTACATGCCTGAATTAAAAGCTCGAGACAAAATGCAAGGACACTTCACACTAAAAGTAAGCTTCCGTGACGTGTTCTTGCCTAGTTCTACTTAAAAGTAGGTTCTTTCCTAAACATGTTTTCCTTTCGGATGCATTGAAGGAGAAACCGAACAAGCACGAGAACAACAATCTTTGGAAAGGAGAAAATTGACAAAACATAGGAAGAAAGCATCGAACAACCACTCAACTACATATCGCTTGTTATTGATGGAATGGACCGAAGAAGACCACCCTACCACATTTTGTCAATGTGCCTAAGGATGCCGAAGAAGATTTCATACATCCGCATGTTGTTGGTGCTATGGTATTTAATGGAAAACTATCTTGCAAGGCATTTTGAATTATCCAAACATTCATGCTGATCCAAATCTCACTATCACAATATTGAATAAGCTTCTTTCCAATCTAGAACATATACCGCGGTTCTCAGATCTTCGACTAGATAACACGACAAGGGAAAATAAGAATCAGCGTTGTTTGCTTTATCGGTTATGTTAGTAGAGAAACAAATCTTCAAGAAGGTGAAGATTGGTTTCCGCTTGTTGGTCATACACACCCACCAAATTGATCGATGTTCAAGAGGTTCTCTAAACGCCTTGCTCGAAAAAAGCTCTAAGCCCGCCAGCCATGATTGAGGTCATCCAAGATTCCTACAATCCTCGGCCCGCACATCGAAGTTATTGGAAGAAACTTATGATTTCAAGGAATGGATTTTTCTGAGAGATCAACTAGGTCACCGTGGCTATTGAGCCATTGAGAAACATTACATTTCAAAGATCGATTGTAATTTTCACTTGTAGATGGCAAGGCCATCTTACAAGGAAAGAAATATGCCACATCCTTGCAAAGTAAAGCAGCAGTGTATTCAATTCATTCAACATCCCCAATACTAGTTCCATGCTCTGCAGAGAGCAAATGCCTCTAAAAAGCTTGAAAGAAATCACAAAGAGTAAAAAAAGGAGGGAAGAGCATTTGACTCAAATAAATCATTGGATTGTATTGAGACAAGTATTCAAATCCCCGCTTCTAACCACTTTGGGGAGGCAGATGCTTTATGGTGGCCTCAATTTTTTCGGCAACGTGACATGTTGCAAGCTTCATTACAAGGTCGAAGACAGAATTACATTCAACCGCCATCTAGGCAAACCCTCCCCGTGCGTTGAGAATCAAGAGGAACATGTAGAGATATTGGCTAGCTCAGATGAAGATGACAGAGTCATGTACACCGCCCTAGACGACAAAGACAACAAGTTGCTCGAGTATCCTGGTTCACCGGAGATTCGTAAAGGAATGCTCATAGCTGTCCCAACCGATAATGATGAACTGAGGCCATTCCCGCTAGCTAAAGTAATCGAGGTAACAAGAGAGGATGGAATTCCCACTCAATTAAAAGTGCATCGGATGAGAACGATCGGCCGCCAATGCTTTCAAAGTGGGAGTTATACTTTGAGATGGTAAAACAGAGGGGAAAGAGAGCTAAGTCCAAAGCAAGCACCGGCCATAGATCTAATCAAGTAAAGGTTCTTGCATATGACTTTGTTCGACCGCCGCTAATAAGTTACGTATGGTCACTCAAACTTTAATAAGGTCAAAGATGTGGATTAGACAAACAAGCCAAAAAGGTGGCCAAAAAGATGATGATGAAGACTCACTTGTAGACAAGTGAGGAAGAAGATCGCTCGAGTACATCCAAAGGCCGAGAGTGAAGCCGAGGATGAAGGCTCGAGTGATCGTGGAATAAATGAGTCGTGAGGATGAGATGCATCCCGATCTTGTTGCAAAATGTAAGTTTGTCCGATGACTCGAACATGTAAAGAATGTAAAGTGTGTGTGATGATTGTCTGTCAAAATATCCTATATTTTTTGACAATTTTGTTCATAATTTTGTACAATTTTCACAACCTTGAATATATCACTTCTTTGTCACTCTACTACCCTTGCTATTTTTTTTATTGCCTTTTTTTTGCTACACTTTATAAAAGTAACTATTTTTGTTCTAGTTTAGGAGGATGAAAATTGCTATTTAAAATTTTTGCAGGGTTAAAGTTATGTTCAATCAACCCCTCAAAAATGGTACCTAAATTACTTAAATTGTCACACGTCACAAAAAAAAAATCTTTTAAAATGGACTTTTTTATGGGAATTTTAGGGAATCTTTCAAAGATTCCTTTTGAAGTGCGTTTCCAGCAAATAAGTGCGTTTCATTTTAAACTTTGTTTCTTACCCTGTGCTCTTGGTAATAAGCGTTGTATGCCTCCCACTTCGCCATGTAGGCGTTGTGCTCCCTGATCTTCTTTTGATAGACCTCGACCTGGGTCTATCACGTCGCCCTCCGTTGTGGTGGCCGGGGCTTTGACCCTATCCCACGCCGAATGGTGGGAACCGGCGCTGCCGGGCGCCTCCTTTCGATTGCCACCTACTCGGGCACTTCCTTCCACGACGGGTTTTTGAAGAGCTTGCCCCCTCAGTGTTGGGGACGTAATCTTCGTCCGAATTAAATCCGGTAGAAGGCGGGGTCTGCTCGCCTGATGGCTCATTGATGACGGTACCTTCCGCTCGCTTACCAACCTTCACAACTGTTCTCTTGCCCGCCTTAATGCCTTTGGCCCTCTTCCTCTTCGCTCGCTTCTACTGGTGGTTGGGTCGTCCTCCGGATTTCTTTGTCCTCCTCTCTCGGCGGTGCTTTTGGCTTCATACTTGCCGATGAATGCGAGGGTCTTCTTCTTCAGGCGGAAGCCGCTGCCTCTCTCCTGACTTCCCGCAGACGGGCCCAAGCTTTGAATTGTTCCTGGACGGTCGGGTGTCCCTTCGCCTCCCGTTCCTCTTTGCTCAACCTTTTTTCCTCCTCGCCATTTCTTCAAGGATCTGTGCATAACATCCGCTTCCTCCCCTATGACCTCCTCGGCCCCGCTGCTCCGGTCCGAAGTACCTCTCCTCAACGGATGAAGATTCGCCTTTAGGAAAAGGCGTTCTTGGAGTATCCTCACGAGTGGCGGGGATCATGGGCGCTGAGGATTAAGCCTGTGGGGCTTCCCTAGATGCCTTTGTCCGGGCCATATTCGGCCAGTTAGCTGATCCGGAAGCTATGCGCTTTAAGATCGCCTCGGCAAACGAAAGAGCAGATTTTCTAAGCTGAAGGGACTTTGGAAATGGGGGGCCTAGATCTATTTATATGGGTCGATTTTAGGTCAAATTTCAAACTACCTTTTTGGGTCATCCGGAACACCTAGAACACCTAAATTAGCATGGTTCACACGCTATGCCTGCACCGATAATGAAAAGTTCGCTTTTTCGTCCTCGGCCGACGACGCGGTGAGACATGGTGGGTCCCGCTGCTAAATTTTATACTTTCTAAGCCTATAACCTGCCAATTCTTCTTAGCCCAAATTTAGAATTATCAAGTTATTTTTCTGCGATTTATAACTTTTTAGTGTGTTTCAAGCTGAATGTCTCACACGTTGCGCCCAGCCCGAAAATGAGATTCTCATTATCTGTCCTGGCGCGACGTGTGAGACCATCCTACTTTTTGAAGGTTGGCTCACCAATTTTTAGTCTTTTTTTTTATGTTTTCATTCATTTTAACTGTTACTAGCTTAGCATAAACTACAAAAATGAGAAAAAAAAAATTCCATTTTTTTTCGAGGTTTAAGGATCCTATCAAGTTAGTACTACTGGGAGCATGGTCAGTGCTTTGCTCTTGGTCTCCAAGAACATTGCTCTGATACCCCGTCGGACGCCCCCTACTGTGATAATGCATGCCCGCACCGTATACAAACAGAGTTCATCCCCATACCGGTTCAATAATCGATGGGGGCCCTCCACATGTCACGGAGACCGTACTGAGTCCCCAGTGGGAAGAGTGAAGGGGTCATTTTACCCTCTCCCTCGTGGCCTACCTAGAAGGCGGGAAGCGTAAAACATATATGTCAAGATATATCATAATCACATATCCACCTCGAAGGGTGGTGCATCAACATCCGTGATGTAGACAATGACAAGATCATACAAAGGGGGTCTACCCAAGGCTCACATTTCGAGGGGATGACCGACGGCTTGGGTCTCCGTGAGTTCATTGCGCAGAATTCATGGCAATGGATTTGGCCTGGCATCGTAGGGGTTGTCCACTCCATCCGCCTCCCAATTGCACACTTCGCAGAGTAGGTGAAAAGTGTTGGGACGATCAGTAGCCTCCCGGGATGCATAGCCAAAAGGGCTATTCCCCGGGTTGCATCTCCCCGCCCGATGGGGCAGGTAGGGATCACTCCCTCCAGAGGTCTACATGTCAACCAAGGTGACTAGAGGGCCACCGCCCTTATTCGACTTGAACCCAATGGAGAGTAACGCGATCACTCCCACCTGTGTCGAGCCCATGCCTTGCCCGCACGCAAAGGACAAGCCATTAGACCTAGTCTACAATGATCCCTGTAGGCCTTACACACCGGAGGGATCGCTCAAGAGTCAACACCTAATCTCTTTATAAGCCGCCTCCGCCCCTTCACCCACAACCCGGTGTGGTTCTTGTGCACAGGCCGAATCTATAGTGTGCTAGAGAGGCTAATCTAGGAGCATCTACTACCAAGCTTTAGGTCTCTACCCCCCTTCCCAATACAAGGAGTTCATAGAGATACATCATCCATATACATCACAGAAGAACTAAAGAACTAAATCTAATCTATATCATAGAGTTAGGTTCTTTAGTTAGAGTCTGGTGTTTAAAGATCTAGAAGGCTGATATGGGCAATTTAATAGGCTAAACCTACTGATTCAATGACTAGAAGGTGGTTTAGACTATTTAATTGGCCAAATACCTGATCCTTGACTTGCTCCTCTTGACCTGAGTTCGACCATCCTGCTGAAATGCTCGAATCAAGGGAAACTAATGGTGCAATTCTCTCAGACAGAGTCTAGGAGGCGGTTTTGACCCTTGGGGCAGCCAAAACAGAGCTCTAAAACCCTAGAAACGAAAATTGGGCAAGTTAGGGTTTCCCCTCGTAAATAGACAAGGGGGTAAGCTAGGGTTTCCAATTATCCCCTTTTGGCATGTGGAATAATTGGGAATGGGCCCACTTGCCTTTAATGGCTAGGTGGCAAAATGTGCCCACATGGAAAGGTGTGCACCTTAATAAATGTGCACATTAATAATAAATGCACATACCTAGCAAGTTGCCCCCTAGGGGCTACCCACCGGCTTACACGCTATGCATTACACGCCACCGGAGTGGCGGTAACATCGCGGATTTAGGCAAAGACAAAGATAATGCCCGGGACCGCATTAATCGTGGCCTTGGAACGTCACAAATTCCAACTTCTTCATGGTATAATTGGCAAAAAAAACAGGCAGAGGGGAACAAGATTGCTTTACATGGAAATAATGGTTTGTTGAGACCAACAGCTAGGATCTTGGCTGCCAGGGAGATATTTGAAAAATATATTGATTTCAATGCAAAGTCTAAGCCACATAAAAACAGAAGGGATGAAAAGGGAAGATCAGTTGTTGAGAAAAGGTTACCATCACATTGTACTCAAAAGAGTATTTTGGAAGAAGTGAATTCCCTACTTCGAGAATTGGTTCTTCCAATATCCCAGCCTAGCTTTAGTAGGCTATGGAAGAAGCATTTCAATCATGTCACCATAGCAACTTCAAACAACTTTGCAAAGTGCAATTTATGTGCTAAGTTGAAGGAGACTCTTGATAAGACCGCGGCAACCTAGTCAAAGGGCTAGGATAAGGAGCATATATGAAGGACCATATATGGTGACACAACTATCATGTAGATCATGTTATTGGATGTGGAGGACTTTATTCGCATTGGAACCCAATAACTATTTATGTATTATACATGACAAGATGGACCAAAGCAAAAGACTTGTCTTCCTAATTCAAGTACATACCAAAGCCATGTGGAAGATCATACCCTTTACGGATCTCAATGATGGGGCAATCTTGCATGGGCGTAATCAAACCTACTATGGCCATTTTAGTTTGGAGTTGTGGAGGGTGATGGTCCAGATTTTCATATTGGGAGTATCATGAGGTGTTTGAGAAACTATGAAAATGGATACAATGGTCACCTCCAAGACCTTACAGCTAGCCAGGCACTACATAGAGCATTGTTAGATGGAAACCCTAACAATATTGAAAAGTTCAGCAAGGCAAGGTTTAGGAAGCATGGGTCTAATGAACATGTTGGAGCTTCAACTTCACGTGCTAAACCTCAAGATCTACCCAAAAGGTTTCTCTTGCAACTTGATAATTGTGTTGGCCAAAAATAAGAACAGTGGATGTTTTCTTTCCTATCCTACTTAACAGCTGTGGGGATATTTGCAAGAGTTAATTTAGGGTTTCTTATGCCCGGGCATACCCATGAGGATGTGGATGCAGTATTTGGCAAATATAGTTGTATACTGAAGCAGCAAACAGTGACCAACTTTCCTAGGCTAATGGAAATCTTGCATGAATGCACTACTCCAAACCCTATAGCTTCTCTCATAGAAGAAGTGCCCGATTGGAAGAGCTTTGTGGATGGTTATACATTGGATCTTGAAGGTCATTCCAGGCCTCTGCAGTTCACTTTTTGGGTGAGAGATGGGATTCCAATCTTCCAATGGAAGATGAGACCTTCAGAGGATGAGTGGAGAGGAGGGGAGGAAATATGGCGTAGAGATGAGAATGGCAAGCCTATGATACCTCTAGGTCAACCAAAAGCTCTAAAACCTACTGAAGAAGTGAAGTAATTGGGATTGACTAAGGAAGGAATCCAGGACTATATAAAGCATTGGCAAACCAATTCAGATGACACCAACCGTGCCTTGGTGGCTTACTGGAAGAAGGTGATTAACCTGTTGGGGGAGATAGACACATCCTCAGATGCATTGAAAGAAGGGTGGTTGCCTAAAACTAGGTGGAAGACCTTAGCAGGTGCTGAGGATGTTGATGACATTGTAAGTAGCATTCGCAAGCAATATGCTCCTCCTCCTTCTGACAAACACTATGTTGGTCCTAAGAACAATAGGCCAAAGTTTCTAGGCATGGATGCTTATGAACCTTCCACTGACTTGGAATGCCACCAATTTGTGGTAGTAAAGCCAGCAGATTTAGATACATATCCAGTGTGGTTGGGGTTCACTATCTCTGATATTTGCAAAGAAGAGGTAATATTAACTTCAACCATGTGCGGGTGGAATGGTGGTGTCCAGTGCATCCGTTGACCAACGTATCGAATAAAGAAAGGTACTCAGATTGTTGGACAAAGAGATGGAGGAGAAATCCGAGTGATCCTGATCTTTGGCTAGACTATGAAAGTGTTTTGTACTTATGGACTCCAAACACTATTCCAGCTAGAAATGCGAGAATTACAATACCTCAGGATGTCAGGAAGAAGGCTATGATATCATTGGGGGTGCTTGAAGAAAATTGAATAACTATAAATTTCTTTCATCACGTTTTTATAATATGGTGCTATATTGTGAAATATTGACTATTTTGTAAATAATATGAGGTTACATTTTCATACTTTTGAGGTGGTTTGTGTGAATTTGAATATGCTATAAAAAACATACAATATGAAATTTGTCCCAAAATTAAGACATAATCCCAATTTAATTGAATGATAGTTAATAACCCACAAATATGACTCTTTTAACATGTTCAACATTATTTGGATCTGATTTAAGCTGAAATATGGGATTATGCAGGGCATCCAAAGATGCAGGGATGTTTAAGACCCAGTTTACATCTTGTCCATACCTCTTCCAGTGTTTTCTCCTTAAATGCAACAGTTGGTGCATTATTTTGAACTTACGCAATGGTCAAAAAGGCTTCACCCCAAAAATTGTCTGGCAAACTAGCAAATTTTAACAAGCTTCAAGCAATTCTTTGAGAGTGCAAATTTTTCTCTCAGCATACCATTTTGGTGATGCACATAAGGAATGGTAACTGCTTAATGCCATGCTCAGCAAGAAGTACCTGATATAGATGCTCCCCTACATTGCTTCAAAAGAGCTGTGGGTTTCCCGTTCTGCTTGCAGCCATCACAAATGGAAGTGTCTAGGAATTTCATTTGTATTTTTTATCAAGAACATGACTAGTCTTCGTGAGAAATCATCAAACAAGAGCAGACAATATTTTTGGCCTCAAAAAGTAGGAGACATAGGTCCTACAACATCCATATGCAATAAATCAAGAAGAATAGTAGCATGAATGCCCTTGTTTTTTGGATTATGTGTTGGTGCCTGCTTCGCCATGATACAACTCTCAGGTACATTGAGATTCTCAAGTATCAAGAAGTGCATTCTTATGTTCACTGCATGATCCAGCAATTGTTTCAGATGTGGTTCACAAACATGGTCCAACCATCCATGCCAAAGCACAAGTGTATACTCTTGTTCTGCTACAAGAATCTAGCTATCCTCTTCCAATCTTTCTGTGAGTTCATAGCGCGTCACTTCTAAAGCATTTACCTACGACCATTTTGATCCTTGTTGAGAAGGATCACTGCCCGATTCAGAAGATATTCATCGACATATTGTGCTAGATAATTTTGAGGGTTTGTTTCATTACACTCATCATCATGATGCTCTATGGATGTATCAGTATTCACATCTTCCGTTAGCTGCTCAAAAGCTACAAAATCATCTATGAGGTTATGTGGATTGATTGATAAATGAAGAAGTATTGTAACTGATCGGTGTATGATTACAGAGTGATTTCGGCAAGATGTTCTAAAAGAAGATTGGGCTTTCGGGGCCTAAAGCAATGCTACTGTAAGTGGATGCAACCATTGAAAATATTGTAATCATTTGCAGGTAGCATTATAGATAGTTGAACTTGTATTTGATACAAGTGAAGTAAGATTTGTGATCCTTTTGCGCTACTAAATGTGCTAAATATTCTCGTTAAATCTTTCATTGGTATCATAGCATAAGTTTAGAGATGGCAACTAGATTTGGAGCAAATCTATCTACTAAACTCAATTGAAGTATTTAAAGGTGAGAATGGTTTCCAGTTCTGGAAACAAAGCATTAGGCAAGTGTTGGAATTTGAAAGTATATGGTATCTAATAGATGAAAATGCCATAAGAAGTCCAAGTTCTGGTATAATATTGAGTGCAGGCATGTGTAATGCAGGGGGAAATGGTGCTAGCTCTAGTGAGGAGAGCACTACAACAGAGGTAGGAGCTGGAAGAGCAGCAACAAGTTCAATAGCTACTACTGCAGTAAGGGATGCAAGTGTTGATCCTGAGGAAAGCTTCAAGATCATGGAACACAAGCAATAATCTGTTGCAAAGTTGGAGCAGTTATTAAACTGAAACTCAGAGGTATGACACCTAGAGAAATGTGGATGTACATGATTAAAAACTATGAGGCTAAAACATCATCACAAATTGATGTATTGGAAAAGCAGCTGAGGAAATTGAAACTTTGTGAAAATGATAATATAACTGAGTTCTTTGAAAAATTTGACTCAATTGTTGCAGACTTAGAAGGGGCAGGGGTCATTCTTAATGAACAATATCAATTGTTAGCAATATCCAGGTCTGTTTCTCATAATGCTCATTTGGCAACTCTATTGTAGACTGTGGCCAAATCCAAAGACCATGCTATTCAAATAGTGAGGACTGAGTTTGAACAAGGCAAGCTTGGGCAGGAAGAAGAAGAAAACATTGAGGTGTTATATGCTGGAAAATACAAACAAAACAAATCTTACAATGCAGCAAGTAAAAGGAAAGTAGGGCCTTGTTATATATGGGACAGCTATGGGCATCTTAAAGCTGACTGCCCTAATTTGAAAAAGGAGATCATATGCTTCAATTGTGATGGTAAGGAGCATATATCAACAAATTGTTCAAGTCCAAATGGGACAAAATACTAGGGGAAGAGGCAAAGGCAGGGGTGCAGATAGTCGAGATGGCCTTGGAAATAGAAACAATGGCACTGGCAAGGGAAATCCAGCTGTCAACCTTGCACAAGACACCCGAGCTAATGAGGATGAGCTTAATGAAGACACTGAGGTAACTACTTCTGAAATACATGCTCTGGGACAAGCTAACAGTGACCATAATCTTATGATACTAGATTCGGGAGCTGAAAGGAGCGTGACTGTATCATCAAAGTTGCTTAAAAAATGTCAGGACAGAAAGGGAGGACATGTACAGCTAGGAAATGGAGACCTTCAAGAAATAAAAGATATTGGAATGCTAGAGCTCTATGATTTAGAAGGAAAAAGTGTACAACTAAAAGATGTACTTTGTGTACCTGGACTAGTTAGAAATTAGATATCAGTTTGTTACCTTGTAGACCTCGGTTATAAAGTTGTATTTGAAAAGCTGGAATGTAAAGTGTTCTTCAATGAAAAAATTAAGTTTATTGGAAAAAGGGTTGGAAATTTGTTTGGACTGCACAAAGATCACTTTCCAAGTATCAATCACATTGGAAGCACTACCATTAAAACTTGGCATGAAAGAATGTGCCATGTAAATTCAAAAACAGTTGAATTATTGATTAAGAAAGGGTTAATCAATGCAGCAGAAAACAAGATGGAAGATTTTATATGTGCTGGCTGCATCCTTGGAAAACACAGCAGGCTTCCATTCAAAAGATCACACAAAAGGGCAAAAGGGGTCCTAGATTTAGTTCACACCGATCTACGTGGACCACTGAACGTCACAAGTCTATCAGGTAAAAGATATTTCATGACATTAATTGATGACTTCAGTAGAAAAACTAAGGACTAAGAACTCTGCCTTTGAAGTATTCAAATCATACGTGAGTGAAGTAGAGGCTGAAACTGGAAGGAAAATCAGAACCTTATGCTCTGACAGGGGAGGTGAGTTCAGTTCAAATGAATTTAAGATGTTTTGCAGGAATAAGGAATCAAAAGACAACTTACTTGCAGATTCATTGTATATCACATTAGGGGCTCCCAACTGTCTTAGTCTTTCCCACAACTTTTTTCTAGGCACAGTGTCAAAGGCATTTGCAAAGTCGACAAAGTAGCAGTAGGGATCCTGGCGGCAGCAGTAAAGATCTTGGCGGCAGTTCCTGCTATCCTCAACCAAGGTACGGAGTGTGAATATGTGGTCAATGGTGGAGTGTCGGAGCCTGAATCCTGCCTGTATAAGCGCCTTTGTTTCTGTCTCCTCTGCCCACATCGTCAATTGCTATTCAATGATGCTAGCCATTAGTTTTGCAAAGAGTGAACTGACCATGATTGTTCTGTAGTTGGCTGGGTTGTGCGGGTCTTCTGCCTTGTAGATGGGGACCACTCTGCTAGTGGTCCATTGTTGGAGAAATCCTTCCTGTAATGCCCTATTAAATAGTGCGACCAAGATGGGCACTATTGGTGGTCCCGATAACCAAGTCTGCAACTTTGCCATTGGCGAGACGCGACAGGCTCTGCGTGACATCTGCCTCTGTGATTTCCAAGACTGGGCCCCTTTGGGGAGGTACCTCTAGCCAGACCCCAGGTGGATCATAGAGCTGGTGCAAGTATTATACCCATTGGTCCGGACTGATATTTTTGGACTCCAGACCCATTGGTCCGGAAATGAGCTGCAGAGGCTTGCTCAACACCTTTCTCCAAAATGTTCTGGGATGCCTCTCTAGTGGGTAAAACGTTTCTCTCTGATGCTCGGCAATGTATTCTGGCTTTCTTCCCTTTCACAAAAAGACAGTACTGTCTGATCGCGAGGGGGTGCAAGGGGGGTCAGTGGCTTGTCGAAGCCATCAGTTAAGGTCCCTACATTTAGCATCAAACCACTGATTAAGGGGAAAGGTTATAGTTCTCGGGACCTTCCGGGGTGACTTCTAACAAAGCATCTCTCCGAGGCAGACATAAGCACTGTGACCAACTGGTCAGTCTGTTGCTATAGCGTTGGAGTTGCAAAAATTTTGTTAGGTCAGGTACTAGCATCTGGGCATGAGTCATCGCGCGATCATAATCCAGCTGCAGCTAAGGCAAGCGGGGGTTTGGATCACATATGGTATGAGCAGACTGCCAATCCACTTGGAGAAAAAGTGGCTGGTTATCCCAGCCAGTGTTTGTGCCCGCTCGAAGCTAAGTGATGAGGTGCAAATCTTGTTTAGCCACCAGCACGTAATCCACAACACTGGAAATGCCTGCCTGATTTTCCTACATGCAGGTGTAGCCAACAGATAAGGGCATAGAGGTAGGTTGCACACAGAATAATTTATAAATGTCTAAGGTGGCAGACTATAATAGACTGTCCATATATGGCATCTTAAAAAGCCTCATATCATGTCTAGAATGTCTAATGTATGCCAACATTTCTTAATTCCCAAGCATCAAATGTTTCCTTAGCATTGCAAATTATAAGCAGCATTTGAAAATTAAAGTTCATTGTGTATGACAACATTTGTTAATTCCCAAGCTTTCCTTGGCATTGCAAATTATAAGCAACATTTGAAAATTAGAGTTCATTTGTTATTCAGTGAGTGAGAACCAACTTAGCTTATTAGATACCACTTTATAGCTTTGCATTTGTTAGCCATCTAAGAATTCAAATGGCAAGTGCTGGAAGGATATCAAATGTCTTGCAAGACCACACTCAGTTTCAAAGATAATATAGCATCAGCAAGCTTTTACACCGTCAACTTCCCATTATCTCCACAATCTACACCCATCAAAGCAAGATTTTTAAGAAACTCGCACCCAAGAGTGTGACGTTCCCTACAAAATATACGGCACCCGGCCGTACACTCCGTAGGAAATCCCCCATCCAGTCCTTCGACCGCACGGGCCCTCCGTCTATCCCTCACTCCAGGGTATCCCTAGTGCGGAAGGGGACACGAAGATGTCTTGCGCGCCCTTCCCCTATGGGCTCCTATCACAGCGGAAGCATAAATAACGTCAGAACTAGCAATAACAATACATCATACTACCCCGAAGGGTAGCACATCCACATATCCATAGCTACAACAGAGATAAACATATGCCATAAAACATGAGAGCTCTTACCCAAGGCTCAGACTCATGGGGAGGTAGACTGACGGCTAGGCCTCAAGATAGAGCAGACCGAGTCATAACAATGGCGGGGCTGGCTATAGACAATGACTAGGGTTGACCACTCCATCCGCCCCTCCTGTGCATACTTTGCAGATGGGCTAAATCGGGCTCCGGCATGACTCTAGCTCGAGACTACTCCGGGTTGCATCTCCCCGGTCCGTTGAGGCAGGAAGGGTTGCATCTCCCCTTCCCAGGGTCTAGAAGTTCCACGGGCGGCTAGAGAATCGTGGCGACACACGATTTGTCCCCGGCTTAACCCCCCAAAACAAGAGCCAGGCTGTCACCTGCAGCTCCTGAGAGGCAGGGCATCACCATTGCCCCAGGAGGTGTCGGACCCAGACCACCATCAGCTACGACAATACCTTGATGCTTGCTTCCTCGGCAATCGTTGGGATACTGGTGCCGTTGCACATATTCAGACAACGCACTATAAGGTCCAGATCAAACCCCCACTTGCATGTGGTCTACAGCGCTACCTCCGGACACATTTGCCACTGAAAAAGCGCAGATTGATAGGTTCCATGCACACAAGTGCACATCCCTAGCGAATTGAGATAGGCAAATGGGCTCGGGAGGCACGAGAGAATTAATTGTGTCTTTGTTGCCAACAGGGTGCTATTGAAGATGAAAACCCCTTTGCGGCATTGCCCAGCATTCAATCACATTTGCGCCAGCTGAGTTGATCTTGTCTAACCAGCTATACTGAGTTGATCCAGTCTAACTAGTAGATGCATGCATTGTTGAATACAACACCGGTGCGTTCGCTGGAATCTTATCTCCAAGACGCCATGGATGCCCGCACGCAATTACGTCCTCGACGATGCACCGAGGCACATCATAATGTATCATTGTCATATATCATTGTACAACAGCATACCTATTATTGCCAAAGTTTTTCCCTCGAAAACCCTCATGGACGAGGATTTTTAATCCTAACAATAATATCCTTGTTGTATTCCTTGTGTTGGCTCCCATGGGCCAATTGATCTCTGCGGACGATAAAAATCAATTCAATTCAATTCAATTAATGTCAAAAGGCAATCTCTTACTACCATCAAGAATACGATATGCTCATCTTGGTGAGTACACATCCTTCGAAGAGGAGGCTACTGAGAAGTTAGCAAAAGAGATCACTGCTAATGCCATCAAAGGCATGGAGAGGATTGCAATGAAGGATTACACTGACATAGCCAATGTCTAATATTATTGGGATAACAACTACTGTAGCTTTTATAAAAACAAATGAGCTCCACAAAAGTCGCAAAGATGCTCTATTGGACGAAATAAAGATAGTTATTTCGATTGATATGATAGTCCACCCTAAATAAAGTTAGTTATTTCCATTGAAATGGTAGTCCACCCTAAGCACTCACATATAATTGTATACAGGCCTCGAATTTAGATTTTGCACTAACCAGCAAAAATGCCGTCCTTTATTTATGCTTACCGGATTTTTGAGAAAAATACCTCTAATTTGCCGGATTTAACACTATTTTTATGAAATTTTTACCAGAAATTTGCCTGCATCTACTTTAGCAAATCGGATATTTCCAACTTTAATCGGATATTCTGGGGAGGAACCCCCCTAATTTCGACCCTTGATTGTATATAAGAGGATACATGCAATCATGTAATTGTATAAGAGGAAACACACAAGGGATGTAAAAGCACCAAGCTAAACAACACCAATATAATAATTGTTGTATATAAGAGGATACATGCAATCATGTAATTGTATAAGAGGAAACACACAAGGGATGTAAAAGCACCAAGCTAAACAACACCAACATGACAATGAAAGTGCAGCATCTAGATTCAAGGCACCTAGATCCGAGCCGAACGAACAACATTTACAATCAACAAGTTTCAATGTTACTTTGGCTGGGGGATGAAAAACAAAAACACATGCAATCCTAAAAGGCATATAAGGATTGTAGCGAACTCGGAGAAAAGAGAGGAGAGAAACTAGTGTTATTTTGGTAAATTTCCTAATTTATAATACGTAATTGGCTAGCAACTTTCATTCTACAATGTAAGGGAATGTCGGTGTAATAATGTAACAGCATTACAGCTCATCAAAACAAAATGCCACCTGATTTCTATATTGTTCAATTACAAAAGCCCATCTCATGTAACAACGGAGCAGCATGTATTGTATATATTAAGCCAACTTAAACAACTTAAAATTTGCGAGAACTTAAACGAGCAAAAGTCGCAAGTAACATTCGTGAAAGAGCTCTAAGGTCTATCTCGACTCAAGTGCGGCAGTTCAGAAGCTATGCATAGTAAATTTCAATACGGCTCCACTGAACTGCAATTATGGGAAGCCTTGGGCGTTCTCTTAAACATCTTCCATAAACATTACTGTCAATCTCACAATTTACCAGTCACAATTCGCAATTTCACAATTTGTTCCACAATTGCAGAGTCACAATTTACCAAAAGGCAGTTACAAAGCTATGCAAGATACCGACTCTGCATGCATGAGCAATGAGCCTTCCTATGCACAGTGACTGCATAAAAAGCTGAATAAGATTTCTAAAGTGAATATGTTACCTTGCTAAACTGCCTATGATATTACTTTTAGAAAGTCTATTGAAGACGTCATCCTCAAGAAATTACTTACAGGAACTGAAAAGCTGCAGAGAAAAGATATTACTTTTAGAAAGTCTATTGAAGACGTCATCCTCAAGAAATTACTTAACATAAACTGAAAAGCTGCAGAGAAAAAGTTAAAAAGCCAGTCTGTACAACTTCTGCATCATAAAAAGCTAAGCAAATAACTGCCAATAAGGAAGCAATACAGAGGACACTTTGATGACTTCCAACAAGCTACATGACTTCCAACAAGCTACATCTGCATGAAATGTAATGGGTGCTCTTCTCAGTATGCATGTTGATGGAAGTGAACAAATGCCCTTCTTGGTCACAAACTCATCAAAGGCAATGAAATTGCAGTTTTAAGCAAAAACATACAATCCTCACCTAATTAAGCTTGTGAAAGGTCTACACACGCATTTATTCTTTATTTAAACATTCGCAGAAACATACAACCCTCGCCTAGTTAGTTTGCTAAAGCACTACACATGCATATATTTTTTATTTCATTAGAACATCCACAACAGACATTTCTAGTGAATAACATCCAAAAGAACACAGTACAGATGCAACAAGGCGCGTTCCATACTATTCCAGCAAATCCCTTACTGTAAGTGTAGATCTACCCAATCCAGCAGTTCCATCCATTTGATGCATAAGAGCCACAAGCCCATCTTCCTACTATAATCGGCATCCAATACAGATTCTCTTAAGCCATAGTAAAAACGACTGCCTCCAAGGAAGAACTGCCGGATCGGATAGAGCTGCACTTACAGCGAGGGATTTGTTGGAGGCGCTATTGCTTGTATTCGATACGCATCACCGCTAAAACTCAAACCTAATGAAATCGGTTAGAGAACAACATTTTTAAAGGAGGAGGCCCAAGTAAAGGACGGCGGGCCCAATCCAGCCATCTCATCCAATGAATAAATGATACGTGTCACATTTTCTAAGTTCCCTCATTTTTACACCACTTTATTTCTGCAACATTTTCGTCCCCAATGTTAATAACGTCATAAAATCCCAATCCTTAACTTCATATTAACTTCGTAGTGTAAAGGATTTGAAAACATGTTGTACATGTCGTAAAGGATTTGAAAACATATTGTTAAGCTACTATAGTCCATGTTAAATGTTCTGTGCAGGGCCTTAGCCCAATCTACTGGCACGAGGAGATTTTTAGGAGGCTATTCTCCTCAATTGGAGAATACATAGGATGGGAATCAGTTCCTGAAAGGGCTCCTAAGGTTTGGATCCAATTGAATATTTTGAACCCGATCCCATCCTCTGTCCAATACCAAGATTTCTTTGGGGATCAGAAGAGCCTTAAGGTAAATTGGCAAGGTCTCCCAAGCCCCTGTAATGTCTGTGGTTTGAGACTTCATGGAGGGGGAGTATGCAAAGGAACTAAGCAATTCAGCTCTGATCCATCTAATTCTAACACAAGGAAGACTCAGGAAGGATGTGAACAAAAGATTATTAATGGTACTCTTGGAAAAGTGGAAGGAATAGCACAAAGAGAGGAAATTTGGACTCCAGGAACCAAAAAAAGAAGGCAACACAAAAATGGTAGTGCCTACAAAAAAGCAAGAAAGGATAAAGCAAGATCAAAAAATATGGAACAGCAGAAACAAAAAAACAATGATAAAGCTGTGAGGAAACAATGGAAGGAGAAAGAAAAAAATATAAAATTGGCATGTCATGTCAAGGTCCTCAACAAACCAGTAGGCCAAGGATTGGAGGAATCCAAAGACTTATTAAGCCCTACTGAAGGATTGATCCAGAAAGGGGATAAAGGAAAAGATGTAATCTGCCTGGAACAGAAGGAGATGGTGGTCACACCTGCCCATCAGTTCAGGAAAAATACCCTTACTATTCAGGAATCTGATTTTCCTCCAGTCAATACATATCCTGAGTCTTCTGACTCAGATCTTTCCACAGGGGGTACACTTCTACTCAAAGGAGAGGGTTCTAAAATTCATGAAGAAGTAACTCCTAAAAGCATTAATTTTTCCACTCCTGGAAAAATTACACAGAGCCTTGATATGGGAGATATCCTCTTGGACATAATGGAGAGAGAACAAGAGATTGAAAATGGGGAGAGAGTCCCTGCCACCCCAACTGAGTTCTTAACTCCAGCAAACACAGTGTATGAAAACAAGTTTAAATTCTATACAAGATCCCCAATGGAAGATCCGCCCATAGATACTGAGAGGGAAGGAGAAAGATTTGATCAGGAAGATGATTCAAATGTGATGGACTCTACTTTAACTCCTATAAGTCCTGTCAAAGGCCAGGGTGAAGTACACCATGATGAGCACAGGCCTATAACACCATCTAGCCTAGGATTGGAGAAATCCAGTGGACTAATAAGTCTAGATGGCCAGGTAGTGCTGTCTAAGATATCAAATGGTCTGGGATCAAACCCAATAAACCCAATTGAGTATAAGAATGAGGGGTCGATTGCCAAAAAGGATGATCTTGAGGTATTCTACACTCCTATGATCAAAAAATGCAATAAAAAGGTTCGGGTTCTCATTGTATTGACCTTTAACTTAAGGTCTCGGGCTAGAACTAAGTGCCCCGCTCAATGAGGATAATCACTTGGAATATGAGGGGGGATAAAGGGCCCCTTAAAAGAAAGAGAGCACTCATAGCTCTTAAGGAGATGAAAGCCGACATTATTACATTCTGAACATAGACTTCCAAGTTTTGAGTCCCAACACTTGGGGTCTTGGATCATTCCCAATGGAGACTCTGTATATGCCCAAGCTGATGGGACAAAGGGAGGTATTTGTATGGTTTGGAAAGGTTTTGGTTCTTTGTCGAGAAATTCACACATAGCTCGGGGAGATGGTGTAGTCGCTCTTAGAGAAAGGAGCGAGAAAAATTGGGAATTTTCAATGTCTATGCATCCACTGAACCAAATGAAAGGGCTGATCAATGGACTCAAATGAGACAATGGATAGTTGGCAATCAAATGGAGAATTACTTGATAGCAGGTGACTTTAATAACACACCACAATGGGATCAAAAGTTAGGAAGAAATTGAATATGTCTAAAAAGGAATCTGCTTTGCTTGGGATTTCTCGATGACCGAAAGTGTGTGTATATCCCCATCTTCATCTCAAACTTATTCTGGAGTAATAAGAGAAAGGGAGATGATAGAACATCTTGCTTTCTTTGGATAGATTCTATATTTGCAATAAATCTCGCTCCACTTTGGGATAATGTGGTTGTTCTTTGGAGACATAGGGAATTCTATTTTACGATCACATCCCACAATACTTGGATGACAAAATGGTGGCATGTAAGGGTGGTCAGAACATCCCATTTAAATTCAACACAGAACTGTTGAAATGCAAGAGATTTTGTGATGAATTCAAGATCTTTTATAGCTCCTTGCCTCCTCTACCAAAAACTGAGTCAATGAAAGCATTCACCATTAGGCTGAGGGAATTCAAGGGCTGGATTAAGAGATGGGGCAGAGAATGGTATAAAGAGAAGAGGAAGGAGAAATGTGAGATTTATCTCAAGATCAGTGAAATAAGAAGGAAACTTTTTCAGGATAAGAACAACAAACTGGCACAGCAAGAAGAGGAGGAGCTTGAGATAAAGGTAAAGGCAATTGAAGAGAGAGAGGCTAAATCACTGGCAGTAAGGAGTAGATGTAAATACATCAATGGTATGGATAATGGAGGCTCTGCTTTCTTTTTCAGGGCAGCAAAAAGTAGAATCCTGAATAATGGTATTGTGAAGGTAAATGATGACAGTGGGAAAGTCATTGAAGATCAAAAGGAAATAGAAGGTTTTTTCCATGATGAATATAGGAAGATGTTCGGAATTACCAAGTACTGAAAAAGTGATTGATAATTTCTTCGAGAATATTCCTAAAGCTAAGGAGGTGTTAAAGGATGATGAGCTCTTAGCGGTTCCCGGAGAAAGAAATTTGGGAGACTTTAAAATCTATGGCTGCTTTGGGAAAAGCCCGGACCGGATGGATTCAGCCCGAATTCTATGTGGAATTTTGGGAAATAATGAAAGAGGATTTGATAACCTTTTTCCAAGGCTCTTGGAAAGCCAATAGCCTCAATCCAGCCATAAAATTTGGACACATTACACTTATTCCAAAGGTGGATTGTCCAAAAAAGGGATTGGGGACTGAGACCGATTTCTTTAACAAACACAAGCTACAAAGTCTTAGCTAAGATATTGGCAAGCAGTTAAAAATGTTTCTACACTCAACAATTAATCCCCGCTTAATCAGCTTTTTACCTCGAGAGGAATATAATGGAAAATTATATTGAGGCTGGCTTTGAAGGTTTGCATTGGAATAAAAGATCAGGACAAAACTGTATGTTGCTCAAGTTGGATTTCAAAAGGGCATATGATACAATAAGCTGGCAGTTCTTAGAGAAAGCTATGACACATATTGGACTTCCAAGCAATGTCTATCAAAAGGTTTGGAGCTTCAATGTAAATTCAGCATCAGCATTAATTATCAATGGCACACCTACCAAGCTGTTCAAATGTCAAAGAGGGGTTAGACAGGGATGCCCATTGGCCCCTTACCTGTTCCTCATTGTGGCTGAGATGGTAACAAGGAAAGCAATACAAATGCAAATTGAGGGGGATATAAAGAGCCTTCAGCTACCAGATAATAAAGGTCCCTTCACTATGATGCAATATGCAGACGATACTTTTGTATTTTTGGATAAAGAAGATAAGAGTCTGGAAAACTTTCTGTCAACTATGGATGAATTTGGTGATGCTGCAGGAGTCAGACTAAACAAAAACAAGAGTGCCATAATCTATGACTCACAAGATACAATGCTACAAGGGATCAAAGTGTTGAGCTCCAATTCTGCCACAACTATCCTGGGAATTCCTTTGTCAATTAATAGTTCTTTGCAGGGGATATGGGAACCCATAGTGACCAGAATTAAGAAGAAGTTGTCCATGTATACCTCCTCATTATCTCTGGCAGGAAGAGTTGAAATTGCAAATTCTGTAATAAGTAGTACACATGTGTACTTTTCATCTGCTATTGTTGGAGATAAAAACTCTTACAATAAAATGGAGGCAGCAATAAGGAAATTTATATGGCAAGGCTCTCACAAGGTGGCATGGGCGGACCTAATTAAATCTAAAAAAGATGGAGGTATGGGCTGTAAGGACATGTTCATTCAAGCTCAGGCACTAGCAGCTAAAATGATATGGAAAGCAATTTATGTCACAAAGCCATCTCCTGCTTTACAATTGGTGAAATATTGGATTCAGGAATCTTTCCCTGTAGGAAGCCATACTCTAAAACATCAACTTCCAGACTCGGCTTTCTTCCAATTGTCTCCTTGCCCAGGTACTTCTAACATTCTCAAAAGGATGCTGCAGGCTTGGAACAATGCAGCTTTGTGCTATAGACCTCCTAATATTGATGCTACATGTAAAGAGGTGAATTTCTTTTGGCACCCTGATTTTGCACCAGAAAATATAGGGTGTCTTGCTTTGAAACACCCACAGAAGTATATGCAATGGCATAAGAATGGTATTAAAACATTTGAGGATCTCAGAATACAGGATAGATGGATGTCTTGGGAGGAATTTGCAGAGAAGACAAAAGCATCTGAACTAGACAAAGAAATTTTCAGGGCTGTTATGAGCAGGATAGAAGGATATGATGAGTTTAGTAACAACTCAAGTACATGGCATTTGAACAATAAGGAATGGTATTGATGGTGAGGAGAAATTTACAAAGCCACGGTGCCAAATAAACCATCAAAAGCGCGGGTTCCTATGGCAGTGTGATGAAGACAAACTTGCAGATATATGTGCTAAAGGATGGTCAAGTTATGGTGCAAATAAAATCAAAGCCTTTAGGTGGCTGGCAGTACACCAGAGTTTGCAAACAAATCAAAAAAGAGCAAAATTTGATAGGTCTGTTTCAGGTTTATGCCCTCTGTGTGGACAGATGGAAACTTCAAATCATGTCTTCACATGTTCATGGTTCTTGAATTTTGGAGTTGGTCTGCCCTTGATTAATAAAGGAGCCCCTCTTGATCAAAATTTGCTTAGTTTTTGGGATACCAATGATAGGTGGAGAGTACCACAAGAACTTTGATTTCTTTGGGTTGTCGGCTACGCAGAAGCGAGGGTTGTGATTAATAATCAAACTCCTTCCATCATATGGCTTAAGAGAGCTTTTGTAGACATAATCCAAATAACTGCCATAGCTCACAGGATGCTCAAAGGAAAGAAATATGATTCAGCTTGGAACTCTCTAGGGAAATTCTATGGCTTATATGATTTCTTTCTAACTAATCTAACAATTTCAGATGATGTACTGCACAGATGCACAGAGGAGACTCAATAGAGTTGGGAGTATGGATCGAGCAATGGGAGTGGCTGAAGATTCAGAGGGTGAAGATACCCAATTGTCTCAAGAAGAACTGGAGGAAAGGGTGATCCAGCTCAAGCAGGCGGTTATACATGCTAAGGCCATTAAGAAAGTGCTGAAACGGGCTGAAGTGTGGAGGTATAACAGTCTTAAGCCTTACTTCACCTCTCTGTACCATAAGTGGCAGCAGAAAAGAGAGGCCAATGTGTTGCTGCTCCTTGATTTTACAAATTTCCAGATTTGTGTTCTGGACACTCTCCTTACAATCCTTGGAAACTGGAGAGTTGATGATATTACAATAGAGGATTTACTGGATGAAGACTGAAGTGGGAAACAGAACCAAAGGAAACTTTCAGATGCAAAAACGTTATATTATTTTGGTTAAACAGTTTATTAGTATTGCTGTATTACTATGGTACATGGATCCCTTCTATAAGGACCAGGTAACACATTTTGGCATCATGTATCCTTTGCATGAGGATCATGATTTTTGGCTGAATAGTATCATGCAACTATTAGGTATGTCTGTAATGATATACCATCTGATGTATCTTTCTTAGATGAAATATAAAAACAACCTTGCCCTCAAAAAAAAAAAAAAAAAAAAAAAAAAACTAGTATGAACAATATCGTGGGCCTCTACAACCCATAAGATTATAGAAAAATCTAGTATCACTTCAATCTTAGGAAAACTTTCTCTCGTTATATGCTTCATTCCACATAACTCTGGGGAGTTGTATCCTATAGCACAAGACAGGGATATCATTAATACACATTGTTGGCATTGACAATTGCATGTACTTGCAATGTTGCCATCTAAGGCTTCTACATAAAATATCCACACAAGAGGAGTTTACAAGGACACGGAGCTTGAGAAGGGAGATGATATATTTTTGAAAAGATGCATTTTTTGAACAACTCTGCTATCACAATCTGTGACCAAACAACTCATTTGAATGCCTGATATCCTATGGAGATACCACCTTACCTTGGTGGTACCAATACCCCCAAAGTTTGACATTTTATAATTTAAAGTAGCTTTGCTTATTTGGCATGTTATCAGACTTGCAATATATGCTATCTCATTGGGCACATTGCCATGGCATGTATAGCCATTGAGACTCATACATGACAGCCATTTATTGTGATGCTCCCTACTAAATATACGACGCCCAATCATACATCTCGTAGGAAATCCTCCATCTAGCCCTCTGGCCGCATGGGCCCTCCATCTACCCCGCACCCAAGATATCTCCAGTGCAGAAGAGGACACGGAGGTGCCTTGACGCCCTTCCTCTAGAAGCTCCTATAACAGCGGAAGCATAACATAACGTCAGCACTAACACTAAATAATACAATCAACTACCTCGAAGGGTAGCACATCCATGCTACTAAGATACATCAAAGATACCAACTTGTCCATATGAGCTCCTACCCAGGCTCAGACTCGTAAGATGAGTAGACTGACAGCTCGACCTCAAGATAGAGCAGATTGAGATATGGAATGGCGGGATTGGCTATAGACAATGGCTAGGTTTGACCACTCCATCTGCCCCTCCTGTGCATAATTTGCAGACTGGCTAGATCGGGCTATGGCGTGACTATAACCTGTAGGATATATTGTCTCTTGATATCACCCATCGAGACTGCTCCGGGTTGTATCTCCCCGGTCCGATGAGGCAAGAAGGGTTCCATCTCCCCTTCCCGAGGTCTAGTGGTTCCATGGGCAGCTAGAATATCGTGGCGACACACGATTCGTACCCGACTGAACTCCCAAAAACAAGAGCCAGGCCAACACCTGCAACTCCTGAGGGTCAGGATGACACCATTGACCCAGGAGTGTCGGTCCCATACCTGTGATGATTATCCATCAAGTTTGGAGCGTGTGATTTAGTTTCATCCAAATCATCGTGGCCTTTTCAGTTAGGATGCACAGCTATCACTCCAAAGGTAGTGGGTTCGAGTCCCGTTCAAACCCTTAAATGTGACAATATGAGGGTACCTTCACACCAACCATTAAGTTAGGATTGGGTTAAGGTTTTAACAGTTTTTAAATGTGACAATATGAGGGTACCTTCACACCAACCATTGTTAGGATTGGATTAAGGTTTTAACAGTTTTTATGTTCACACCACAAGTTAAGTTACTGTTCTGTTAAGTTATATAATTAGTATCCCGTTAATTTTTTTAACCTAAAATCCTTAAGCCAAATAGTCTTCACACTACTTTAGGTTAGGTTACGAAATTTAACACAAAGTTAACCCAAAATAAAAAATGAACTAAAAATTAAAGTGACCTCTATAGGTCACTTTAATGCTGGCTATCGCGAGCTCGAGCACGGGGCAGTGGCAGTGGAGGTTGCTGTTATGGTTGCAGAGGCCGCTGAATGCAAGGGTTTCCGAACATTTTGATCAGGTCAGATTGTGCATTGAAAGCTCATGATGTATTGGATAAATCGTAAACCTCTGGTCATTCTTTGCATCCATTACACCTATGGGATGGAAAGACCGGACATGTTCAAGAAACGAGCAGATGGTTTGCCAAAATGTCATGTAACCAAAAGACCAATAGCTGATAGAGCAGTATCTTGGAGGCTGAAAGTTTCCTTGCCCTTGTAGTTGAGCAAAGCAATAATTGTTAGAACAAGAGACTTTGAAAATCATATAACACCTCAAGTTCCTGAGTTTCAGACTAATGTCCAGCTTCAAGATGTTCTTTTTTTTGCTCAACTACAAGGGTAAGGAAAATTTCAGCCTGAACAGAATATGGATGTGCTATTGAAGTTGAGGACATGGGTGTTTTTGGTGCAAGAAGATTTGCAAAATTAGCAGCCACATGAAGAATGGAAAATCTGTCAGCCAATAGCTTTACCTCCAAGGAAGACAGTTTCTCATATATCCTTGCAGCAGAAGAGAGCTTATAGCTGCCATATCCCTTAGTTTTAACAATCAACGTCTGAATGCCAGTGTTCTAGCAACTTCAACAGTTAAAATCTCATAGAATCTGCCACACACCAGCTAGGTTATGCAGCAACTAGGTTCAGATATGTGTGGACTTCTTTGTATCAGAGATGCACGAGATGCTCAGGAAAATAAAAGCTAACTAGCAGAACTATGCAATAAAGTAATGGCATTTGCTGTATCAATATCAAAAACATGTTAATTGGCTTCATTCTTTCAACCTGCCAGTTATTGTCCAGCCAGCTACTATTCAAACAATCTTTACATTAACAAGTTTCTGAATGCCCACTGCCAGGTTAAAAATTGCATATCAGCTTCCTTGTTTATAAATACTTCAAAGTCCACAGAACAGTCTTAATGATGAGCATCAAAGTCGCTAAAAGAAGAAAATAAACATGTTAATTGCAACTTGCAATTATTTAGGAACTTTTTGTTAGGTGAAATAACAACTAACTGAATAGATATTGCCAACAACATTTTTCAGCACTCAAAACTCCTTTGTACAAGAATCCTGTGGAAAAAAGCAATAATGCCTGGTCCCATTCCAAGCGGAACCTTTGATTTCCGTAAATCCAAATGGATATTTACCTATAAAAAATGCAAAAAATGGTAATCATCTTGCAAATAACATAAACACTTACAGATATTCCTTATGGTCACAACTTAGCCACAAAATACTGCAAATCAATTGTATGAGACACATAGCATTAAGTTAGCACTAACTTAACGAAATAAATGTGAAAGAATTGTCGTTAGCCTTAGATTAGCACTAACTTAATTAAGGCATGTGCGAACCCCTTCTTTTGCTTGCTGTCAAGTTAAAAAAAAATAACTTAACCTTTTTTGGTGCGAAAGGATTTAATTAGTTTCCGTTAAGTTAAACTCTTAACCAAAAGTTAAATTAATCTTGGTGTGAACATAAGGATCTCTTATTAATTTAACTAGGCAGTTGAAAAAATTAACTCAATTTCAACTTAAAGGTGGGTGCGAAGGTACTCTGATTTGGATAACTCATGCCCTACTGGTGTGGGCAACTCGTAATAGGGTTGGGGGTCCAGATGGTTGTCATCACACTCCTTAGTTTCAGTCCCTTGCAGATTGATTTCGGTCCGCCCCAAATTCCCCCAATTGCAAGTCTTCAAGGAGGGGGGCCTTGATCCTTGGTTTCACTCCCTTGCAGATCGATTTCGGTCCGCCCCAAAATCCCTCAATTGTAATTCTTCAAGGAGGGGGCCTTGAGGAGAGGATAGTGTGATGATTAACCATCAGGTCTGGAGCATGTGATTTGGTTTCATCCAAATCAGCGTGGCCTTTTCGGTTAGGATGCACAGCTACCACTCCAGAGGTAATGGGTTTGAGCCCCGTTCAGACCCTTAAATGTGACAATACCCGGCCCACACGAAGTGATTGAATATAGGCCTAGCCTACTATGGGTTCCCAGTAGCCGCGCTCAGCATGGACCTCCCTCCACTTTGCCACTAGCCTTGTTATATCGTGCTAAGTCACTCCATAAGCCCCGTAGCCGAGTGGGTTCCTATGCACAGGTCGCATAATAATAGGAACTAAGGGGTTTAAACTAGAAGCATCATCTAGATAATGGCCACTAGGTCTTTACCCCCCTTCCCAATACACAAGAGGTGCAAACATAAGATCAACCAACGTCGTACGTCAACATAACATGATAAATAATGAAGATCCATCTATGCCTAATCACATGCATCTAACTTTCAGTTAGGGTTCATTGATTAGTGTTCCAAACCTAGATTAGGGGTTCTAGGAAGGCTCTGCTAGCAAGATAAGACACTAGGTCATCTGGAATCCTAGGTTCCAGAAGATCTACCTATGAAGCTACTATGAATACCTGCTCTAGACAAACTTGCTCCAACTCCTAGGATCTCCATGGCTTGATGATAAGTCGAGTGATTCCTCCTCCTTTTGATGAGTGTACTGCCTTGGGGTTGTCGATCTGAGCTACGCTGCAATGGACGGTGTCCAAAACGGAGTTCCGAACGACGAATAGGTCTCAAGGCAGGTGGAGGGAGCCAAAAAGTGGCCTAGGGTTAGGGTTACGTACTTGTAGGTTAGAGTTACAAGTCATTGCCACGTGGCTCCAATGGGATGCTCCTATGTGGGGGGTGCCCACTAGGTTGAGGCCAGGTGGAAATGGCCTTAAGCCTAAGGTTGTCTAAGTTATGTAAATAACTTAGCCATACTCCCTTCTCCACTTACTATGGTATACAAGGCTATAATGATAGACTTGTATGGTGACGGGGCCTAGAAATATACGTATTTATGGCGTATAATTTCGGGGAACGTCATATTATCTCCCTCCCAAGGATAATCTTTGTCCCAACATTATGCTAAGGTGGCAAGGTCACACACATGAATATAAAGACTTAACTTTATTGAAATGATCAACTTGCTATTAGCTACTTAGTACATACATATATAGGCTATATTTGTACCTATACAAATGTATATAGCCTTCACGAGTGTTACTTATCACAACATATCCATAACATTATCACAATAGTTATTAGTAGTTCATAGTTAAGTCTAAAATCTATGACTCCTGTCTTCTCGTAATGTGCTCCATCGTCCATGCTTCTCTTCACTGGCCTGCACAAGTAGCACATTATACTAGTTTACTTAATAAGTCTGTGGTTTTAGGGGACCACCCCCCTTACTACCTCCTTGAGCCGAACTACTAGCTCAAGGTTACCTCTACTACCTTGCACTCAATCATGGCCCTTTAGGATTTGAGCTTCAGGACCATTTAAGATGATCCTATCATCCTCCATGATCGGGTGTTACCTTGTACAAGACCCCCTTGATCGTGTACACCTGTAGTGGCTCATGTCCCTGGGGGTTTAAGCTAGGGAACATCTTAGTGATCCCACCATCGCGCATAATCACGCATAGCTCATCATGATCCCCCCTATGGTCATGTGCGCGTGCCCTGCATCATGGCATAGAGATCATCTGAGTGATGGTCTCATAATCGCCCACCATGCTGCGCTCCTCTCACATGACCCTTCTGGTCATGCGCACTCTTGGTGCGTGCTGGCCTAGAGAACGCCCCTGGAGGGTATCTCATCATCGCCTACACCCCAAGATTCCCTTGTATGCACCCTACCTGCACATACACTAAGACATAACAAAGCTTAGCTAAAGCACCTGACAGGTTGGCATCGACCAATTCGGAGATGACTGGGCCGTCGAGCTGCTTCATGAAGCCCGGGCATTACTTTTCTAGATCTTGCTTCAATACCCATGTTGTATCTTCCACGGGCAAGTGCTTCCACTTGACCAAATATTGAAGGAACTGGGACCTTCTTATCTTCTTAAATGTCTCATCGAGAATTAACTCCGAAATTATCTCGATTTAGTCCTCCATCATCTCCAACAAGGTTGGAGTCTCCAAGACCTCCTCTAGGTTTGGAATGTGCCTCTTTAATAGGCTTACGCGGAAGACTTTGTGGACTTTGAGATGGGCTGGCAAATCGAGCTTGTAGGCTTGATTCCTTACTCACTCTAAGATCTTGAAGGGTCAGCCCATCTTAGAGCAAGCTTCTTGCAATTTCCAATTTGAAGATTTGCTTGCTTGACCTTAATCTTAAGCCAAACACTATCCCCAACTTGGAACTCCCTTGCAGTTCTATGCTTGTTGGCTAAGCTCTTCTGTCGACTTCTTACTGTCAAAAGGTAGCCTCTACCTCTTCCACTAACTGTTGCATATCGGTCAACATTTGTTGAGAAACTTCAACTTTAGATATTGGGTTGTGCTAGGTATCTGGTGTCAAGCATTGATAACCATAATTAATCATGAAGAGGGTCATTAGATTCTTGCTTGGTACTATTATATGCAAACTCTATCAAGTAGATGTAGTCACCCCATTTGAATTGCTTATTCCACACATAGCTTCTATGTCTTCCAAAATTTGGTTGGTATGCTCTGTTTGACCATCAGTTTGGGGATGATAAGCCGTGCTCATAGATAACTTGGTCTGGATCGTGTTGAAGGACCTTCCAAAAGGCGCTTATAAGTTTGGGATCCCTATCGAAGATGATTTCCCTTGGCATCCCATCCAATCTAAATCTCTCTTTTGCAAAGAGCAAGGGAATGTCCAATGCTATATCCCTTGTTCGAATGACAAAAAGTGAGCCATCTTAGATAACTTGTCGACCACTACCATTAAGGCATCATGGCCCCTTGCTGTTCTTGGGAGTTCGGTTATAAAATCCATGCTCACGACCTCCCACTTAACGGTTTGCACTGCCAAGGGTTCTAAGGTTCCTGGAATTCGAAGCTGGCCGGGTTTTGTTTGTTGACATAACTGGCACTGTCGAATGTAGTTGGTTATGTCCTTCTTCATGCCAGGCAATAATAACTACTTCTTATCTTGAAGTAGGTTTTCATGAACCCTACATGGCCGGCTATTGGGCTATTGTGAGTATCACGAAGAATTAACTTTCGTACTCCTGATGATTCAGGGACACAAAGTTTGTCCTTATGATAGAGAAGATTGTCTTCTCTCTTATATCTTTTATAAGCTTCTCTTTCTTTATCTGTCCTTGCTTCTTTGCAAAGACTAGCCCATATTCCCTTGAATTCTTTGCTTGAAGGCAAGACCTCTTCAATCTTTTTGCCGAAAACACTATGCAAGGTGGAGATGGCGTTGCAACGCACTCAAGTCTTCAATGGCCTGCGAGAGAGAGCGTCAGCAACCACATTTAATTTATCTGACTTATAGACTATCTCAAGGTCATACTCTTCGAGGAACTCCATCCATCGCCTTTGCCTCAAATTTAATGGTTGTGTAAAAATATATTGGAGGCTTTGATGGTCGGTATCCAGCTGAATTTCCTACCAAGTAGGTAGTGCCTCCAAATACGACGAAGAGCTCTTACTATGGCCAGGTTGTTGAGTTTTGGGGTTTTTGGCATCACCTTGCAGCAGCAGTCCATGACTGCCGGATGCCATAGGGCTGCCACAAATGCTCATAGATCAACAAAAGAAGATGGGAAGAAACTCCAAGAACAACAACAAAGCAAAGAATGAACAAAACAGAATCATATTGATGCTCCAAAAGGAGGTGCTCCAAAACGTGAGCAAAAACCTAAACAATGAGAGGAAATGCTCTCTCTAAATAGTAGAGCAAAACCCTAACCCCAACTGAGATCTCACCTACCACAGATCGAGGCTAAATCTGGGCCATAGATTGTGGGGTCCAATATGACAAATACATGTGGCCTATGCCACCTACCACATATGTGGGCTAAATCTGGGCCCTAGATCAAGTGGTCCATTGTGATAAATACATGTGGCCTATGCCACTCATACATATGTTTAGCCCAAAGGGCTAACACTCCCCCCCACCACACCAAACTATGTAGAACCTTTATAACATCAGGTTAAACATTTACAACAGTGGCCAAAGTGAGGGGAAATAATGATAATGTCGCCGAAAATTCTTGACCCAAAAATGCAAATGTCGATGAAGTACAGAAATCATGAGAGGTTGAGAAGGCTGTCACCACTTCTCTTGAGCTTGCCACAAGCTCCTTTAAATCCATAGAAGTCGAATCTAATGTTGAGAAGGCTGTCACCACTTCTCATAGAGCTTGCCACTTAGCTCCGAATACATGCGCCAATCAAAGTGTCTTGTAATGAGTTGAACAAAAATGAGAAACAAAAATTGTTGAAGGGGCGGAAGGCCCTAAGTCATCTTCACGCCATGTGCTGAACTTGAAAGAGTTTGAACAGATAATTGAACTTGAAGGAGTTGAAATTGAAGGGGCGGAAGGCCCTAAGTCATCTTCACGCCATTTGTTAAACTTGAGCGAAGCTCAACCGCCATGTATTATGGACGGATGTGGTTGATCAAAATGTTGAACTTGAAAAAGTTGACACCAAAGAGAAATTGTTGAAATTGGCCTGCACACGCCATGTGGCCATGTGAGGTTGATGTCACGAGAAGGCGGGAAGGCGAATTCATCTTCACGCCATTGTAGGAACTTGAAATTTGTTGGTACAAAGGTGCAAAGCAGATCTAAGAATTGGGCAAAAGATGAGGCGTCCCCCAAAATGTGCCAAAAATATGCTCCAGATGTTGCTTGCGTAAAAAGTGGATCGAAAGTTGTGCTTGAAGTCACACCGTGAGGGGCCGTGACAATTTTGTTGGACTCACGCCGTGGGGCCGTGATGTTTGAAGTCATAGTTGCATGAAATTTTACCTCCAAAGGCATAATAGTAGGACTAGATATCTGGTATGAGGAAAAACGGCTTCAATATTAGAAGGGGTGGAAAACACCAAAATGTGGCCCATCTTGAATGGTCGTCAAAAGGGGAGAAAAATCGTAAAATATATACTTGAAAAAGTTCGTGACAATATGTTGACAATAGAGAGTTCAACTCAAAATTTTCCACGCCGTGGGGCCGTGGATATTGAAGCATCCATGTTTTTTTCTATTTGGTGTGGGTCACGCGTCCCACGCAATGAAGTGGTGCCACGCCCGTGAGGGGCCATGGACTCGGTTCTGGACCCACGCCGTGGGAGGCCGTGGATGCCGTGTGGCCAAGGGCCATCGAAGTTGAGTTGATGCCTTCGGTGGATGGCACCCTGTCTGTCTGAATAATAGAATAGTTCTGGAGGGATAGGCCACGCCGTGATGGTTCGAATGTCTGAGAAGCCACGCCATGATGGCTGTGGGGTCTCTGACGCTGTGATTGAAGAGATTGACCACGCCGTGACAAGATGCGCGGTTGCAGAAGATTTGAATCTGTTTTCATAAGGCAAAGTTATGCCAGGAAGATCAGATCTGTTTTCGTTAGGCCGTGATGGGCCGTGGTCATCATTTTCCGCTGAGAGTCGCCATGCCGTGAGGGTTCTGAGGATTTGAAGCCACGCCGTGATGGCCCGTGGGCTTGTGAGAATGCAGATCAAAGTGACGCTCGGTTGGCTATCCACTGCCGGGACTGAACTGAAGAGCTGCCAGAATGAACTGAAGAGATCCTTGCTTACAGTTAGTGCAAGGAGGTATGCAAAATACTTGCAAGATGCAAGGCCTGTTATATCTGTCCGTGACCAGAGACTCCTATTTCGGCAAGTTTTGAAGGTCGATGGAGCACAGAGAAGTTTATGCTTGCCGGAATACAAAAATATTTACCTATTATAGATATCAATTGGAATGAAAGGTGGAATTGATCTCTTTGCTGGAAAAAAGAAAGCCCCTTGCTTTGTGGGTCGGTCGGTTTGCTTCAAAACGGCAACAGAAAGGTTGAGATGGATGCTCCAAAATAAGAGTAAGTTATCCTTGTGACGCCTTCCACTGATTTGAAACTTTCTGTGTGTGGTTTTGGAAAAATTTAGAGAGTGCCATGAAGGAAACCTGTAACTAGCATGAGCCATGCAGGTATGAGTCGGCATTCCAAGAATAGCCACTGAGTCCGGAGAACTCGGCAAGATTGGTGCTGGCTCGGCAATTGTAGCGGAGCATATCTGCGTTAAAAGCTGAAAATAAGAAAAGGTTGTGGATAGATATCCATGAAGCCCAATATTGTAACAAGATTGATTGATCTAGGATTGGAAAATCAAGAGTCTTCCGATTGAAGATCTGGGCGTCGAAGAAACGATTGAGAAGCCCAGAAACTGGACCAAGGAAGAACCCATGTTGTGACGATAGAAACGTGGCTGGATTTCATAGAAATAGGAATAGATGTGCCAGATAAATTCTGTTCTAAAACAGAGCTTCAATCCAAAAATAATACTGTCAAAGAACGAGTTGTGGAAGAGCCGTTGGGCCTCTTCTTGGGGGTTTTGCTTGTCCAAGCAAGACCACATCAAAAATGACAAAGAATAAGTCGATGAAGAACGAATGTCATGCAATGGTTGCAGGTATGGAAGAACAGAGGGGCTATAAGGAACGATGTGCAAAACAGAGCCCCAGGTATCACTTGAAAATTGCCAGGCCGGACTGTGTCACAAGCGGATCCGAAGACATGCTTTGTGGCTGTAGAAAACTGCAAGATAATGATGATTTGCCGAGTTTGGAAGCAGATATTCTTGAAAAGAAAGATCCCTTCGGTGGGCTTTGATCGTAGCTTAAAAACTTCTGCAACCCGTTGAGCAGAAAAAATTACAGAGCCGTTGGACCTCTGTGCTGGGAAAAAGATCTATGCAGAGCCGTTGGGCCTCTGTGCAGAAGATCTATGCTGGCAGAAAATCAAGGACATATGGCAGAAGAACCAGTCTCACTTCCACTGAGGCAATCGTGTCGCAGGAGAGATGGTGCTCCTTGGCTTGAATGGATAGACAGAACACAACACAGGATCGCAAAAATAAAATGTGTCGATGAGGGACCCAAATAAATAGAACAAATATATGCTCCTAATGGCTTGACACAGATATGGATAGCAAAAACAATGTGGACAATGAACCCAAATGTGACGAATAACAACCTTAGTTCGGCCCCTTTTAAAACATGGGCAGATAGATACCAGAGATGAGGATTGAAACAGTGTCGACGTAGAACCAAATTTTTTCTTGAAAACTTTTGGAGATGCTTGAAATAAAAACAAGATCTTGATCGTGAGCCCAAAGACCCCGGCATAAGGCGCCAGTGTTGAGTTTTGGGGTTTTTGGCATCACCTTGCAGCAGCAGTCCATGACTGCCGGATGCCACAGGGCTGCCACAAATGCTCATAGATCAACAAAAGAAGATGGGAAGAAATTCCAAGAACAACAACAAAGCAAAGAATGAACAAAACAGAATCATATTGATGCTCCAAAAGGAGGTGCTCCAAAACGTGAGCAAAAACCTAAACAATGAGAGGAAATGCTCTCTCTAAATAGTAGAGCAAAACCCTAACCCCAACTGAGATCTCATCTACCACAGATCTAGGCTAAATCTGGGCCATAGATTGTGGGGTCCAATATGACAAATACATGTGGCCTATGCCACCTACCACATATGTGGGCTAAATCTGGGCCCTAGATCAAGTTGTCCATTGTGATAAATACATGTGGCCTATGCCACTCATACATATGTTTAGCCCAAAGGGCTAACACAGGTATTATTGATCATTCATTTTCTTACAGTTATAGGCTACCACTATTCCTTCTTGCACGAGAACTCCACCTATTGCTAGCTTAATAATATCAGTTGCTACAAGCTTATCCTTGCTTGAGTCTGGTAGGGTGAGCATTGGTACTGTTGTCAAAGCTTCCTTGAGCTTTTCAAAAGAAGCTTGAACATTCTCTAGTCAATGTACCCCCCAATCTTTTACCTTGACATTCTTGGTGAGGTCTGATAAAGGGGATGCCAACAAAATCCCTTACAAACATCCTGTAGTAGCCTGCTAACCCAAGAAAGCTTCTCACTTCCGAGACGTTCTTCAGAGCCGGCCAATCTAATATGGCTTCTATCTTTGACGGGTCCATTGCTATTCCTTTGGCTGACACATGTCCAAGGTACTCAACCTTAGTTGTAGAAAAATGGCACTTAGAAAGCTTGCCAAACAAGTGGTGTCATCTTAGCTTCACCAAGACTTTCCTTAATTGTGCTACGTGTTCTTCCATTGACTTACTATAAATGAGGATGTCATCAAAGAAGATGATGATGAACTCATCCAAGAACTCTCGGAAGATGACGTTTATTAGCCTCATGAACATTGCTGGAGCGTTTGATAGGCCGAAAGGCATGACTGTAAATTCATATTGCCCATACTGTGTTCTAAAGACGGTCTTATGAATGTCTTCTTCCTTGATTCTTATCTGATGGTAGCCTGATCTCAAGTCTATCTCAGAAAAGACTTTTGCTCCTTGGAGTTGATCCATCAAGTCATCTACCCCAGGCAAAGTGTATTTGTTCTTTACCGTCTGCTTGTTCAACTGATGGTAGTCTATACACATGCTTAGACTTCCATCCTTCTTCTAACAAAAAGAATTGGTGCCCCAAAGTGTGATACACTTGCTTTGATGAATCCGAGCTCAAGCAATTCTTGCAATTGCTTCTTGAACTGGGGCGCTCATCCTGTAGGGGGCCCTTGATGGTAGGCTTAGCATCTGGTGCTGGTGTAATCTCACACTCCATGCCCCTATAGGGTGGCAACTCACGGATTTCATCTAGAAACACATCATGGAACTCCTTGATTAGCCTTGCTATTAGCCTGGTCAACTGATTCAAGCTTGGCTCCTTTTGCTTCTCTTGACCTCGCTCAATCGCCTCTAGTCTAAGGATGTATTCTACCTTGTCCTTCATTAAGCTTTTGCGCAATTACTTCAAAGAGATACACTGCATTGCTGAAAGGACTTTCTTGCCTTTGACTACAAAGCGGTTCCCATCGGGTGCTGTGATGGAGATATCGTGCTTGTCACAGTCAACCATGACTTTAGCTGGCTTCAAGAGCTCCATTTCCACTATGAGGTCGTATTTACCAATATCCATTACCTCTACTCCCATAGTCCATTTGATTCCATTGAGGTCTATATCAAAGTTGATTCTCTTTCCCTTGGTGTGGCAAATTCCACCACTTGCCATATTGTCCGGCCTAAGGGTTGGATTTAAGGGTCTTGTTCTTCATCAAGGCGGCCAACCTGGGAGAAGCAAAGTTGTGTGAGCCACCTATATCTATGAGGACTACATAGGGCTTACTGTCAATGATGGCCTCGGCCGAAATAACCGTGGACTGTTTTTGACATCACCCGACTCAATAGCTGCACAAATTCTGCACTCACCTTCTATATAGTCTTGTGATTCTTGCTGGTCGTCTTTGTCATCGTTCACTTCGTTGGTGACTCCCAATCAATGAGTTCTGCCAGTGCTGCTTGCATCACGAAGGGGCAATCATGTATGCGATGACCCGCCTAGAAGCATCTAAAAACAGTTTTTTCTGTATGTATTCCTCTTTATTTTTCTTCGGGATACTGTCCAAAAAGAATTTCACTGATTTCCTCCATGGGCCTTCCTGCAACCTCTGTTCTCCATAAGATCCTTTCCTATCCATCTTCCCCTGAGACTGGTGCTCTGCTGATGTGGAAGTTGCCTGCCTTGGTTGATAAGGGCCTGTTGCTTTCCATTTGTAGAATGATTGTTTCTGCCCCAGAGTTGTCAGTGCTTTCTCCAAGCTTAGTGCCTTGTCTTCAGCCTCCCCAATTGTTTTCGGGTTGATGGCCCATGCCAATCTCTTATTTATTCCCTCAATATAGCCATCCACTGCCCGCATCGCAGTGATCCTTGGGATATTTAGACATAGCCTCATAAATTCCTCCATATATTTGGCCACTGATAGATTCCCTTAGTCCAACCTGTAGAACTACTGAGTCTGCCTGTTGGTGTGTGACCTTGGGACGTAGTGCTTGTGGAAAGACTTACTGAAGGTTTTGAATCTGCAATTGTTCCTTCTCAGCTTGTTTGACTTGGCATATTTCTTCCACCAAATCCGAGCTAGTCCAATCAGGTTTGATGTCGCAACCAGGTTTGGTATCACCACCTTTCCTATGTCCCTATCTTTCATGCCATATGAGTTCCCAAATTCCTCCATCTTGTCGAACCAAGCTTCTGCTTCCATTTCAGACCTGTGTTTCCTAGAGAATTGACCTGACTTGCAGGTTTCCATACGTTACTCATTGCACTATCCACTTTATTCTGATAGTCCCTTGTCCTACGATTCTTGTCCTTGCCTTGTGAGGTGTCTGAATGACTTTCAGAACTGCTTCGAGACTTGCTTCCTGTAGGATCTGATCGGCTGGAGCTAGAAGGAGTTGGACTTCTCCTACTTCTTCTTTTTCTCTTTCTGTTCTTCTCAGGTACATGGACTTCTTCCTACGCTAGTTGAGGAGCTTCTCTGGTCCTCTCGGTGGTGGAGGGCATTGGTCCATATTCCTGTACATGCATCAAAAGCGTGGCCCACTGTATTAGTTGCTATAGTGTGCCACGGATCTTTTGAAGAGGATAAAGTGATCTGTGTTCTCCCTTATCTTGACATGCTAGCCGAATCCTGTAAGTCCAATCAAAAGTGCCACAGACTCCTCTCCTCGTGGGCTGAAGTAGTCCCTGTGGAATACTATCATCTGGCCTTGGCTTAGGACTAGAAGATAGTATCGAAGGGCCTTCCCCCTTTGGAGTCCCGCCGACCGCGAGCCTGTACCCTTCCTTTTTGCTGCTTCACTCTAGTGTCTATTGCTAGGAGGTCTTCATGGTCCCTCCACATGGTGGTTGGATTATCTAAGTTGATGCTGTTGGACCCCTCCCGCATGCTTCGCGCTCGAACGGGTCGGCTAGAGCTTGGGCCTCTCTCTGGTTTGTACAGAATGTTTTGAATCTCTTGAAACTCCTGTTCCTGAATGACTGGCGGTTGGTGGTGATACATCTGGCTTATGTACTCGTATGCTGCAATATCAGCCATCGTTTTACCGACATAAGAATGTCATTATGCTACCGCCATTGGAACTTCTTGGTAGGAGTAGTCGATGAGGTGCTTTTGCTGTCCCTTTGCAATCAGTCCCATGAGTTCATCAATCCTAAGCCTCTCTTCTATGCAGTATGGGAGATGGAGGATGTCGTTGGCAAAAAGATTCCTCCTCCCTTCGATCACTACCGCGGATAGGGCCATGATGCCTATAGCTGGTTCACTGGCCCTCCTGATATCTTCATCGTGCCTTGTTATTCGCCTCTCCATTCTTGATACTAGCCTGTTTTCCTCGTCTTGATCGTCATCCCCTTCTTGTTCATAGTCTTTTTCGATTTGAAGTGCCCCCGCGGATGTGCCATGGTAGACGTACTCCGAGGCCTCAATCTCGTGGATTTGGCCCTGATCTACCCTTGTGTGGAGGGGTGCGAGATCCAAGGGCTGAACGGAAGGCTCCCCCACCCTGTATGGCCCGGAAGTGCATGAACAAGGATAAGGCCACATGTGCTGAGACATACCGATGCCTGTGAGCCTTACAATTCATGTAGTCAGGCATGTTCTTCGTCCTATCCCACAACTGGCTCTTGACTCTGGATCCCCCACCTAAGGCTTGACTTAATGACTCCAAGGACACCCACCTGTGTCTGCTTGGAGGAAGGCTGACTCCCAAGGCAAGACTTGCTGGTCATATTGGCATACAATATCAGTATAATAGGGTGTTCAGGTCAAAGTTGCATGGAGATCAAAGAGATGGTCAAAGACATGAAAGGCCCCCTCTGCCAGGAACTCACTGATATGGTTGGCACTGTTGTACCATTCAAGAAAGTTTGCGGGCGCCAGTGAGTAGAGATCGGAGTAGAAAATGGTTGGAAAAGTTTGACAAAGAGCTGGAAAATCGCGTAAGGTGGATGAGAGCAAACTTGGTGAAGGAAAAAATGTCAAATGAGATCTCTTTTTATAGACTAAGATTGCCTAGGTTTTCGTGCCCGGGGCTTCTTGCTCGGGTAGACCTATGTTCTAAGGCTATAGATGTCCAAACTAGGTAACATGAAGTTGCAAACCTAAGCAGAACAAGTTAAGAAATAGTATAGATAGTTTACTGGATAAATTTTAAACAAATTTGGGTCGAACACGGTCAATTCGGGTTTCTCCGTGCAAAACGCATCTGCATTCACGACGCAAGGCCCATCGGCGCGGAGTGACCCGATGGGACAAATTTGACTAAAACTTAACATTTTCAGGAGATATAAGATACTAAAATGCAAGTTTAGCTCTATTCTAGACTATCTAGCAACTTATCTTATGTCAATCTCACATGTAAAAGTGTAAAAATGGGTGACTCAAGTTACTCCGCGCGAGACGTATTTGTGTTCGCGACGCAGGGCCCATCGGCAGGAGTGACCCAAATGGGTCGATAAGCTATTTTTCAACATTTTTAACACATTTAAGATGATACAATACAAGCAGAAAAAGTTTATATTGATTCAGAACCTGGTGTAGTTGTGACAGAACATGGGACAGTTCTTTTCATCGTAAGTGCCAACATAAGGAAGTAAACATGGCAGACCGTCAAATTCTCAACTTATGCTCATCTTTGAATATGGTTATTCTAAATGAGATCGGCTCATTTCGATCTGATCAGTGCACATTTCAGGGTGAAACTAATGATCAATTCACATATATAGTGCTGGATTACTTAATTGGTGACCCGGGCATTTTGCACTTGTTTGAGGATTTCATAGTTGGAGATTTTGTTCCAGAAACTGATCATGCATCTCTCATATTCACATTAACAATAAACAATATACCAGCAACCAAGCAGGTTAGACACTATATTAAATACAAGATGTCTAAAAATGCAGCTTTTGAAAACGAGGTAAAGCATGACCTCTCATATCTCAGAACGTTACCTTGTGTTAATGCTAAGGCATATGCGCTTAATAGTTTGCTGGTAAGATGTGCCAAACGAGTATGTGGAGAGCAAAAGGTAGCTTATAGCACAAAATCCAGAAATGATTGGTATGACTTGTAGCTAAAACAGGCCAGAAAACAGGTTGACAGTTTAGAGAAGCTAAAAGTATACAAAAAACTTGCTAAGGAAAAGAAACATGCATGGTATAGAACCCATCAACAATCATTAACCGCCACAATGCAAGAATCTTCAAAAACTTTCTGGAAATGTTTAGCACCCCCTGCTCAACAATTGCTATTAACAGATATTGAGGTATGGAAAACCTATGCTATTCGCCTCTACTTTATATTTGTTCTGTGAGGCTGTTACACATTTTTGTTTTGAATTGGATGATGTTAAAAATGACATAAAGTCACTGGCAAGAGGAAAAGCTTGCGATATTGATGAGGATGAACATCTGAAAGATGGAGGTCAAGAATTAGCTATATTTGTCATGCAATTATTTAACCAGACCATTGCAGAAGGATTTCCAGATGCTTGGACAACAAGCTTGATTCATCCTATTCATAAGATGTGATGCAGCCAAATAACTATCGTACATTGATGATCAGTCCGATTCTTACAAAATTATTTGGCAAAATCTTTGACTCAAAGCTGGTAAAATGGGTGGAAGAAAACAATGTAAGAGCAAAAGGCCAAGCTGGATTTAGACCTGGGCATTCAATGATTAATCACCTCCTCACACTAGGAACTATGATTGAAGATGCGAAGTCGAAAGGTAAATCCCTCTACTACTGTTTCATTAAATTTGCTAAGGCATTTGATACTGTCCCTTGCCAGAAACTCTTATCAAGACTTAAACAAGTTGGCATACCTGATGAATGGATACTAGCAGTAGGCAGATTATTATGAAACAGTGTATGGTCGGGTGGCTACTCCATGTGGTCTTTCTGATGCATTATCAGTGATATCGGTGTCAAACAGGGCTGCCCACTTTCGCCAACCTTGTTTGGCTTGTATATTGACCAACTAGAAATTTTTCTTAAGCAGGCAGGATGCAGGTTCCCGCGTATATTATATGCAGATGACCTCCTTTTATGTGCTTACAAGGCGGTGGTGCGGCGGCGTTGCCGCCGCTATAGTTCGAAGGTTTTTTTTTTTGGGGCGGGGGCGGGGTGGTATGAGAGATATGTTAGATAACAAATGATAAAGAGTTATTTAGTGTAAATAAGATGAGAGCGTTGTTGGTAAAATTTAAAGATAAATGATATTTATTTTATTGATTTCCAATAGCTACGATGCCGCTGAATTTGTTATTGAATTCGAATTCATGTTTTTAAGAATTATAAATGTCAGAAATTGAAGCAAGAGAAAAATGCCTATTGTGATGTTTTGAGCTATTATAATGGAAAGCAAGAAGATGATAGCATATAGATGCAAGAACTGGATTAGTTATTAGATTATAGGCAACTTTCAGGTTCGAAATGAGAGCCCATGTATTTAATGGTACAACTACTTGTAAATCACAAGACCAGAGCATCTTTGAAATATCTAAATTTCTCCAACGATCACACTCAGTGGCTTAGGACTCTTAAAGTCTGCTTTTTTTTGCTCATGTTTTGATCTGGGATCTAATCCAATCCTTGACAACACACCTCCAGGATGTTCACTTCTTTCAGATGCATGTCCATTTGCTGATGAATTACTAGCAGATTTCATTTTCTCAGCTTTAATCTGTGCCAGAGTTGTTGGTCCAGCAAAATTTGCGTCCTTTGACATATCAATATTTCTATAACCCCCAACAGGTGCAGCATTTGTCAACTCAGAGACTGGTGGAAGCTCAATTCCAACTTTTTCTGATACTTTTCTAACTCGTTCTTCTTGAGAGTGGTCATAACTTGAATTTTTGAAAGGCAACTTCTCAGTCCGATAGTCTTCTCTAATGTTTGTATTACCAAGGTCAAGGCCTCTTTCTGCTGATTGGCATCTCCGTCTGACAACTCTATCAAAGTTCTTACGGTCAGAAGCAAGCAAGCTATATGCATTTGAATGTCATAGCCAAAACCTTATCAACTCTATTTTTTTTAGAATAACTCTGCCATAGCCATTCCTTCGTAGCTAAAAGTCTGCACCGAAAATCTAAGCCAATAGCAAGCCAAAACACAGCTGGCTTTTTCGGATTGGGCATAAAAATCAGAACCCATCTCCCAAATACACCCTATTCAAAGCTCTGGCATCGAAATATATGCTTTGCCGTAACCAAATCATCACAGAAAACAAAGCCGGAATAACTAGCTGCTGAAACAAAGATTAAGGAGTATGATTTCCGAAAGAGTACTGTACACCACTGAAGCAAGCATGGACATCCGCTGAAGAAGGCGTAGCCAGGATTCAAAGATGGCCTTAGCTCAAAATCATGGGCCTGTCAGCCCAACCAGACGGATTTGTCAGCGCAATTGATGGTTTTTTAGGCCCAACCTGCACAATCGCTCGGTTTATCGGTCCAATTCATGGATTTCTAACGCCAATTCCTGGAAGCCCAAAACAAATCCAACTGTAGGTTTAGTAGGTTTGCCTCTGTTGGAGCTTAAGAATTGCACAATCAAGTGCTGAAGGCAGAATCGAACCAAATTGCCCTATTTTGCCTAAAGAAATCTTGGCCCTCCATCTTAATCTAGCTTGCTGACGTGGATTTTTTTGCCCCTGTACACCTCATCTTTTTTTGTGCTGACGTGGATTTTTTTGCCCCTATACACCTCATCTTTTTTTTTACTCCCACAATTTTATATGATGGAGATAGCATGGGTGACTTACAACAGCAACTTACATCCCTTGAAAAGTTTTGCTTACAGTTTGGCTTGACGGTGAATCTAGATAAAACAAAAGTATTTTGCTTTGCTAAAGAACAAGCTACCTTGCTCTATCAAGAACAGGCGATAGAATGTACTCATTCATATCGCTATCTTGGTCTTTGTTGGAGGCAATGCTTGGACAAGGTTGAAAATTGTATAATTGCTTGCTGCTCTCTTTCTTGTTTGGGTCCCATAGGCCAATTGGTCTCCGAGGACGCTAAAAACCTATTCTATTCTATTCTATTCTATTCTGAAAGACTTTTGCCATGGCCAATGTTTGTCGACATGCACATGTTGTTTACTGGCCACTTCAAAAAAAGCTTTTTGAAGCTTTAGTCCTATTAGTTGCATTATATGCTAGTGAAATCTGGGGGTCTACATTGTGTAGATCAAAGTGGACTGAGCTGGAACCAATACAAAAAACTTGGTTACATATGACGTTAGGAGTCAAGAGATGCACTCCTTATGAAGTAATGTTGCTTGATAGCGGATCCTACCCTTTTGAGGTACATGCTATGAACAAAACCTTGACCTACTTGCATAAGAAAACGACCGATGCATCACTAGCTAATGCTGCCCTTCAAGCATGAATTCAAATGAAAGATGCTGGGAAACCTTGTTGGTACAGAGATTTGAAGAAATGGTTTAACCGATTGGGTCTACACATTGGCATTTGTAGTAAGGATTTTAATCAGACGGCTATCTGGGCATATATTAATTTTTCTGGTAAGAAGAAAGTCAAATATGATATAAGAGATTTTAAACTCCCAGCATGAACATATGATTCAGCCCTACTTGCAGCATTATGATGTATTCCTAGGATTGGTTCGAGCTATTGCACGGATGCGCTTGAGTTCACATCATCTTATGATAAAACAAGGGCGGTGGCTGAAATTGGATACATGGCAAAGACTTTGCACTTGTGGGCAAGGCATAGAAACAGAAGAACATGCCATATATTCCTGCCCTAAGCATGACACGATCCGAGCAAAATATCCTATGCTCAATTTGAACATACCCATGCACAGATTGTTTAAAGAGTTCTCCACATTACCACATCTTGGCAGATTTATTTGCGAACTCCTAGAGAGTATGGATTATGTGGATAAAATTTGATATCTAGTTTTTATTTTCGGCTAGACATTGTATGTTTGTCCCATAGCCTGCGGGCTTAGACGTTAATAAACTTTCTATTCTATTATATTCTATAAGATTTAACTAATTCTAAACACTCTAACAACTTTTCTGGCAGAAATTGGACAATTTATGCCAACAAAGGTTGTACTTAAGATGATATTGGTGTATCTTTTGTGGTTGACCTTTGTTGAGACGGGGGATCGATATATACTGTGCCCTCTGTCAGATGGACCGATTGAGACCACTGGGGAAATACACTCCCATAAGGGGTACGTAATAGGGGATGATGCTACTCAAATAGAAAAATCATGAAGATTATTTCGTGGAACCTTCGAGGTATCAAAGGACCCTAAAAAGGGGCTAGAGTTTTAGCGACAATGAGATCGATGGCCTTGAGATATCCTACTTATCTGAGGAACATATACTCCCACGACTTGAGGCAGTTCCTTAGGTGCACGGGTAGGAAGCGGTATTCCTCTTTTACTGTCTTTGCCGGGGGCACTAAAGGTGAATGGGGGAACTTTATGGAAGGGTTTAACTAGTAAGCTACAATATCTTTGGGGACGGATGGAAGGTGGCAAAATTTGTACAATTTGATCTGGATGGGATTCAATGGGGAGTGATTAATATCTATGCAACAAATAAGCCTACGGAAAGAGCCATTCTATGGAAGGAAATCATGGATTGGGTGATCGGTCGGTAGGTGCCAGCTGGGTACTAGGTGGTGACCTCAATATGACGGATGTTTGGGATCAAAAGATTGGCTTGCATAGAAACCTCTTGGGGAGGGCGATTGGCATGGGATTCCCTTCTCAACAATTGTGGCCGTTCTCCTCCCACCATCGAATACTCCCTATTCATGGTCTAATAAACAAAAGGAATGGGCGAGTTTCTTTATCACGCTAGGCAATTTTATGTGGCTAACAAGTCAGCCCCTTTATGGATCGGTGCTATGTGGAAGGGGACCTTTCTTTTTCCCAGTCAGATCATATCCCACAAAAACTAGTATTTGAAGATCTTCCTTCTGCCAGACGAAAAGGAAATGTCCCCTTTAAATTCAATACAGGGCTCCTAGGGAAGGATCTCTTTTGTATACCATTCAAAGAATACACATTGCTTCGGTCAAGGGAAGAGCGTCTTCCTAGTATGAAATCTGGATCAAGAAAAATGCGATATGAGGATTGGATAAAAAAGTGGGGGAAACTACGGGCTACCAAATTCCGGGAAACTAAGATTGGCCTATACAACCAAGTGTGACAAGTTAAACAAGGTTTGATTCTAGATCCCTTTAATATTGCCAATCAGGCACTTGAGGAAGAGCTAGAGGTCGAGAATAAAAGCGATAGAAGAGGAAGAGGCTCGAGGGGCGCTATTAGATCTAAGACCAAATGGTATGCGGAGGTTGATCATGAAAGCTCTAAATTTTTTTAGATTGGCGGGAGCAAAATTTGGAGAATAGTATCACTTGAGGTTACTAATGATCAGAGCGTGGTTCTTAAAGAGGAGGCGAGAAATTAAATCCTTCTTGAGGGGGCGGTTATGAGGGGTTGTTCAAAGAAGATCCCCTCCCAAGTGACTAATACGATCGATGCTACGAGTGGCTCCCCTCTTTGAGGCAAGGCGGATAGTGTGATGAAGAAAATAAACTTCTACTTCAAGAGCCTCGTGATGTAGAAATCTACAAGACTCGTGTTCTTTAGCTTACGGTAAGTCGCCGGGGACTTGATGGGTTCCCTCGAGTTCTATGTCGAATTTTTGGGATATACTTGGGCCATTCTTCACGCTGCGATCAAGGGAGCATGGGCGGTCAAATACCTTCACCCACCCTAACTAAATTTGGATTTATCTCCTTGATTCCAAAAGTCAATAAGCCCCAGGTGCTAAATGAATGGAGACCAATAGCACTAACCAATGTGTTGTATAAAGTAATCATGAAGGTCATTGCTAATCGTTTGAAGCCAATCTAACCCGTTTGATTGGATGTGAACAATCAGCTTTTCTCCCAGGCAGGAACATTTTGGACAACTATCTGGCAGCTAGAGAGGGGCTCCATTGGTGCAAGTCTTCTCGCTTGAGAATTGTGTAATCTTTGAAATTTGGATTTTCGTAGAGCCTATGACTCTCTTAGGTGGAGTGGGCTAAAAAATGTGATGGCTCATATGGGCTTTGAAATAAACTTTATAGAGTTAGTTATGGGTTTGAACAAGATGGCATCAGCATCCGTTCTGGTTAATGGTCAGCCGACTGGTCTCTTTGAGCTTAGAAAGGGGATTCGGCAGGGGTGTCCCCTTGCTCCTTACCTTTTTATAATCATGGCATATCTCTTAACTTTGTATGGTGAAAAGCTTGATGACGAGGGGATTCTTTGAATGGGTTACTTCTTCGGGTTCCAATCTAAGTCGGCTATTATGCAATATCTGAGATGATACCTTTCTTTTCTTAAGATGCGATGATGGGAGTTTTCCTGCCTTTCAACAGGTTTTAAATTCTTTTTACTCTATGTCGGGGATTGGGCTGAATCACGCTAAATGTGATGTAATATGGCCTTTTGAAGAAGACATTGATACAAGGGTCAGGGCATGGAATTATCATATAGTGGCAGCTACAGAGACGACTAAGCTGTTGGGTATGCCACTCAACCTTGGAGAAAATCTAAAAAGGTCTTTGAAGCCAATTATAGAAAGGATCCAGAAAGAAGGTTAACCTACGGTCTTGTAAATCCCATCCACTATGGGGGAGAGTGGCGATAGCCAATGCAATCCTTAATGCGACTCATATTTATTACTCTTCGGCTATTGTAGCGCAGAAGTATATATATGACCAGTTATTAGTAATCATTCGTAAGTTCATCTGGGGAGGGAAGATAGCTGGGGTTGCATGGTCAGAAATGTGCGAAGTAGGAAGGATGGGGGATTGGGATGTAAAGACCCAATGGTCGGGGAAGGTGGCAGCTAAGTTTGTGCGGAGGGCTATCAAGGGGATGCATCCCGGCTATTGCCTTTGTCGTTCTGGCCCAGCGAGGGGTAAGATAAAGGGGAAACCTTCTACCCCTAGAGATGAGGTTAGCTCCTGCTTTCATAAATTCTCAATGGGTGGAGGTACTTCCCGGTAATGAGGAAGATATTAGAAGCTTGGCGGGGATGTGAGAGTCTCTTTAGTATATGAGATGCTCATTGGGGCGGGGGGGCTCGGTATATTTTGGAACACTAAGATTTGGGAGAGGGTGCGCTCCCTCTTGCACTTATACACCCTCAGTGTTTACTAAATGGCGTGTTTCTGAGGAATTCGTAAGGTTGGGCAGTTGTGGGAAAATGATAGATGGATTACTTGGACAAGATTTAAAGCTCTAGTTCCAGGTGTTGGGGAAGGTGATAGGAAGGTCTTTAGGAAGATTATGGTGAATGTCAATATGGTCTCTGGTATTGTAGGGGAAGAAGATAGGTGGTTGTGTGGGGATGGGGCAGAATATAAAGTCAAAACATTGTATGGATTGCTAATGCCACAGTCCCCATTAAAGGCTGCTGACAGGTTGGGATTAGATCAAGCAGAAACTAAGGGTCTATTGACAAAGTCTTGGGTCTCCTTATGTTCCAAAAAGATCCAATTCTTTTGTTGGATCAGTCTGCAAGAAGGGGTATCTGATATGACATGGGCTGTTGAACAAGGGTGTTGTTCAACATGATCTACCCCCTAGGATGTGGGCGTCGGAGACAATGGATCATCTTTTCTTTTGTCCAGATTATAGGAGACTTACGGAGGTGGGTTTGTCCAATTATTGGGCTCTGGATGTGTAAAGCTATCATGGCGGCCATTACGGCGGTATAGGTGCGAGATGTTATTCAACTCACTTTAACCAATATATCATTGTGGTGCATTTGGAAACACCGATGTGATGTAGCTCTTGGAGGGCCGACCAGCTTGGTAACAAGGATTGAGCGGCTTCAACATGGAGGTAGCCCTCATGGCCTTGGCCCACCACTGGGGAAGTTTGGCACTTAACTATAACAAGAACTTGGATAGAATTGGCGGTATAAAGGGGATTCTATTCATTTTTCAAATATGGCGGGATCTGGATTTAGCGATTGTGCGAAGGGTTTATGATTTTGTCCGTCATCTATCGGGATGTTGGATGGAGGATCTTTCGTCTTCGGTAGGGGTTTTCTCCTAAGTTCTTGTTGCTTGGAATTGGCTGCTAACTCCATATAGTATCTAAACCTGGATGAAGATGGTTTTTCCTATAGTAATCCAGGGGTAGGGAAGATTGGAGTGGTAGTTTTTAGTACAATCCTTGACACTTACGAGTTATATCCGCTTTGTGATAATTCTTTCCATCAATCCCATTTGGGGATATCCTATGTAAATTTTTATATATTAATACATACTCTTACCCTCAAAAAAAAAGAGGGACTCAGGTTACTCCGCGCGAAACGCGTCTGCATTTGCGACGCAGAGGCCATCAGCGCGGAGTGACCCGAGTGGGTCAATTTTGACCTAAAAAGTCAATTTCAAAGAAAAATTTGAAGTAGTAATATTAATAAGATAAGATAAGATAAGAAGATTTTAATTATATTAATGATAGCTTTAACCTTGTCTCCATATCTCTAGAAACCAAAAAGGCATAGATTCTTTGTTTTTCGTGTGTGCCCTCTTGAAGATGGATGGATGGATGGAATTTTTACCTCCACTGGAACTCAATGGGATTATGGGACGGGTACATGCAAACGGCGAATGCCCAAACAGGGGACTAAGCCCCATCACCAAACACAACTAAATATAAGATACAAATAAATAAATACAAAATAACCAAAAAGGGCAAAGGTTGGAGATAGGAAAGCAGTGGTCTTATTTAGGGTGGAGTGCCACGTGGTGAAATTCTGACCTATTTTTTACAATAATAACATGTCATGAGAATTTTCCACTTCATACACATGTACACTTCTTTTTGCCCAATACATATGTTTAGCATTGTAAAGCATTTAATATTCCGTAGTATAAAACAAATAGAATAGAATAGAATAGAATAGAATAGAATAGAATAGAATAGAATAGAATAGAATAGAATAGAATAGAATAGAATAGAATAGAATAGAATAGAATATGTTTTTGTCGTCCACGGAGATCAAATGGCCTATGGGAACCAAACAAAGATAACGACAAGCATATTACTGTCAGGAAAAACCTTAGCGGTAACAAGTATGATGGTAGATTGTACAATCATATAAGATAATTCAATATTGCCATGAAGGACACAACTGAGTCCGTGTATCCATAAGCTCCTGGTATGATCCCAACAAGCCCACATAGGTCATGTTCAACATCACATGCAACAGTTAGTCAGGCATAACTAACTGAACATACCGTGCCCGAATATGATCGAAATGACGGGCAGGTCTGAAGGGCATGGCGTTCATCCTCAATAGCATTCTGTTGACAACACTGATAGATTCTATCCTGATGTGCGTCCCGAATCCATCGGCCTGTCTCAATGAGAAGGCAATGTGCACCCGTGCGAATGGAAGCTATCAATCTATGCTTCTTCATGGGTAAGTGGATGTGTAAATAGTGTCGTGGGCCTTATGCGTGTTTAGGATCGACTTGCTGTCAATACTATGCCATCTTGACATGTGTCAAAGCATCTGCATCCCAGAGCTTGCTAAGGAAGCAAGCATCAAGGTACTACCTCAATGCATCGTGGTCCTTCTCTGTCTGTACTTGCACGCATCTATGTGCCAGTACATTCCATCGTGAGAACTACTGAGCTTGCTTGTCCTTCCAGCAGGCTTTGAGGCGCCGTGGACCCATTACTACGGCCAAAGAAAGATTGGGCAAGCGGGCATCCCCTATAACAACTACCATTTGAAAATAAATGATATGACGGTCTAGTGCAGCCCTCTGAAAGGGCAAGAAACCTATCTCTTGGAGCAGGATCTGATATGGAACTATGGACTCTACCCCGAGTGCTCGTGCTAGGAAGGCCTTCTGTACCTGGTCCAGGTCATTACAGATGGTGAGGGATATCACCGAATCCCACATCTCTGCCCCGTACAGGAGAATCAACTCGATCAAGGCCCTGAACGTGCGACCGATGAAATCCAGGCATATAGCTCTACCTTGTGGCTATTGTTTTGAATGGCATATGGTGCTTTCCACCCTGTTGTGATACACAACCTGATGGAAGCATCCTAGTGTATTGTAGCAGAAAACTCAATCCCCAGATACTTGTAGGTCAGAGTTACATCCACATTTTATCCCTAAGTGAAGGAGGGCGGCCTTGGCGGAGGGGAGGATGAAACAAACAACACCCTAGTTTTGGCCAAGTTAACTCGCATGCCAATGAACCGGCAGAAAGTGTCTAGAGCATCTAGGTGCATGCCAAGAGGTTCACGTCATCAGCGTATATGAGTTGTCGAATTATGTGGTGCATGAGTTGAGCGCCTGCCCCCCCATGCTCAGCAAGCCAGTCTTCCAACTGATCAATATAAAGGCCAAAGAGCATCGGGGAGAGTGAGAAACCCTAGCGCACACCAATACTACTGATGACAGGCTATCCTCTTAGTGTGAGACGGCCTGATCATTCCTCATATAACTGGTATATTGCATTTTGCAAGCCGACAGAGGTCTCTAGTTGCCTCAATTTGTCCCACAACTTGTCCATGGGTGCTTTGTCAAAAGGGTAAAAGCATGTCAAGGTGTACCACTTTGGAAACCTGCAAAAGTACATACACTAGGTACTTCAGAACTGGTTACTTTCTCATTTTTCTTTTCATTAAAACTAGTAAAAAAGTCCAAAATAAAAGTCAAAGACGTGTTAATTTTTAAAGTTAAGATAAATATAATGCTATCTAAGTCCAAAATCAACTTTTTTAATTTGGGATTATCCGGTATGGCCAAAAAAGTTTTTGGATTTTTTTTAAGATTGATTTTCTAAGGTTTTCAAAGTTTTGGCGGTCGGAAAAAAATTCTGACACTCCAAAAATCGGAAAATATTTTGGGCTTTGGGTTTTTGCCGATAGAAATGCCTAAAATATGGGCGGTGCCAGATTCGGATGCATGCCACGATTGCTCGGATCATGCACGGTTTCCATAGTATTCCAGCCAAATAGTTGCATTTACATGCACTCAGAAGATGATTCATGCACTGCATAAACGTTCGGGCTTCTGGGAACCTGGCTGCCATTTTAGCAAAAGGGATCCTTCCTCGGATGGAGCTTATCCTTTGTGCATGGAGCTTATGGATTTGGGCCGCTTGAGCCTTGCTACTTACTGTTTTGAGCAGATTTTCTGTTCGTCATTGCAGAGATGGTAGCTAGGGATATGTGGGCAAGATCTGGATTCATCCTGCTCCTAGATACTGAAGATATTGATGTATATTTGCACCGTCAATTCATGTCATTTCCTTAACTTACATCATTTTTATTATTCTATACTTCACAGATTATGCATCCAAAATCCAGATCTTTATTCCAGTATCCTCAATTGAGGCTTCTTTCTTTGCAACGCTCTAAGTTGCATTGTCATTTAAACAGGGTTTGTCTTTCTTATAAAAAATTGCTAAGTGATGGTAACTTTTAGAAGTCGTCATGGAGGCGTCAATGGTACATTTACAGATTTGTAAGCCCCTCTGCATTTCTTTAAATAGACTTGCAAATATGATGCAGTGGCAAAGAATGAGCCTGTTTTGCATTTCCTTAAAGAGACTTGCAACTATGATGCAGTGGCAAAGATGAGCATATTCTAGCAAACATTGTGCCAATCAAAAGGAATTTGCAAGAATCATCACAAGTAGGAGTGGAGATCAGTGCAACACTCCATTTCTCTCCCTTTAAATGTGAGAGGTCTAAGGTGGTAGAAATTCCTTAGACTATAGAAACATTTTGCAAGCATTGAATGTTCTTATATTATGATTTCTTCTTGAGCATCAATTACGGTTATTGTAGTTCTGGATCTATCACACTGGCTGAATTGTAGATATCTTAAATCTTTCCATCCTGACCATTAGATGCTTCAAAAGAAGGATCTTCTGTACATTGCCTTAATGGGACGTCAAGTTTGCTGCATGTTCTATGCAAATTCTTCTTTCAAATCCACCTCCTGTCTTCAGTATGCATCTGCTGCTTTTTAGAGAGTAAATGTTTGAAGACCTTAAATTTAAAATATTGATCGAAAACAGAGCTGCAAGTCACCCTTGAACTTAGATGCAATATTAGTTGTCTTTGGTTTCGCGATTTCTGTTTTCAAAAAGCTTCAATGGTACTAAGAATTTAGGCCTCTTAGATGCATGATTTGTTTTCCATGCTATGAAATTCAATAGATAGCATCCAGGTTTTTGCATGTAGGATAAACATAGAAATATGGAGCTCTCCATTTAGTCTTCACATGATTGTAATCTCGTGGTCTATTTTACATGCTTATGCACCATTTGAACATTTTTGTTGAAAATAAGAAAGCGCACGCAGCTCCTTTTTCTTCCATCTGTTAATGCGTAAATTCTAGATGCTATTATCAAATGTTTTGAACTTCCACTTTGTTATAACTACAGACTTTAATCTGAGAACTGGAAGTATATAGCAAAAAATGGATTTGTTCAGGAGGCAAGTGTCACTGTCTACCGTCATTGCAGCTATTAGGGAATTATATAATCTAAACTTTCGAAATCACTAAATAGATTTTACAAGGCAATTGTGATTTTAGTGTCACATCTCATGAAATATTGTTAAATGTACTATCAAGAAATTATATGCCTATAACACTTATTATAAGACATGGGTTAACGGATGCCAACATTTGGCTTAATCAAAAACGTCTGGCCAGATTTGAAATATGGAAAGGAAACGTATACAAAATCCAGGAAGCTGTATGTCTTCACTGCTCAGATCTCTAGGTATGTCCTGGCATTTGTCTGATTTGTGTGACTTTAGTTGCATCTTCATTGTTCAAATCTCTAGGTATGTCCTAGCATTTGTCTGGTTTATCTGACTATATGCATTGTCTTTTCTAGCATCCCGAGAACTTTTTTAGCAAGTAATTAATCCTAGGTAAGTAAGGAGACACAAGTCTCAAGACCTTGCAAATGAAGACCTGTAGCCGAGCAGTGCACAGAAATAGCAGTCCATAGAAGTCCATAGAAGTGGTCGTACAGTACATTGGCTCCCATGTTTATCCCATGGATTTATTCTTAAAAGTTGAATTTTTGTTGTGTCGCTTCTGCAAAAGAGTATAATACCCTGCCTTAGAGAGAAAGGAGCTCTATGTATTTACTCAAATTAGAAAAATACTCAAACATGAATCTATTCGACATGATTCAAAAGAATCATGTAGTTATGGGTTCCAAAAGCTACACATGGAATTCTTAATGCGATCTTAATTGAGGTCTGTGCATTGGAATTTGATTCTCGATCACAACATGCCCATTTGTTAATGTGACCAAGTTTGCACCCAAGATATGTAAAAGCAAATTTTTTAGCAGATCAAAAAGTGAGTCCTTTGTTCACTCCAAGACATAGGTACAGGTATATTTTGAAGAAGTTTGCATGTATATTCTCATCTCGGACGCTGGTAACTCCCAGCCATAAGAAATGCAAAGTTATGTTATGTACTGTTCGCATTTCTAAATATTGTGGTTGTGATATGCTGAACAAGAGACGCTGAGCTGAACTGCACGATCATAATATGAGCATAGCCAGCATTTTTTTTTTTTGCAGATGCTGTAGAACACAAGGAATCGGAGGTGGATAGAGCAGAGGTATAGAATAGAGTAGAATAGAGAGCACAAGGAATTAGTCTATGGTCACAGAAAGGATTGAAGAGACCTTGGAAGCTGAAGGTCTCGGGGATTTGATTGAAGCTTGGGCATTTTTGATCTACACACAGCAGACACTTCACAAACCTGCTGCAAGCTAACAGCTTCAAAGCAAATGGCAGTTATTGTACTTGCTTTGCTTTGCTTTGTCTGGAAATCATAGAAGTGCAACCTTATTAGGCTTTGAATCTACTGCAAAACAGAAGGGAAAACGAGTTTAAGCTTGCATATGGCCATCGTAATTTCAAAATGTTAGCACCAGACCATTGAAGTTATGCTCCTGTAGCTAGAGCAACCAGCATTCAGATAACTAATGTCAACAACCTCAATCCGTCTCATTTTGTTTTACAAGAGTTCTGGTACTACCCTAGAGACATAGCGGTCTCATTTTTGTTCACATTGCTTAACCATGTATTTTAGGCCAATCATGTATACAAAAAGCTGGCATTCAAGACAAATTTGCTTAACCAAGCGCCTCTTTATTTTTTAGATATTCATGCCAACTGTTTTCTACAGCAAACAATTCATGCAGGCTTCATGAAGTTGGAATGATTATTCTCAATATGAGAGACAAATGCACAAATTCAATCATTTGCAAGTTGTATAAATCCAGAAGATATAACAAAGGACAACATAAAAGCTAGAGGTAAATTGTTTTATACAACTCTTATGGCTATTTAAATGGCAGTTTTACCATTATAATAGGCTACAAACAATGATGCAAACTTGAATATGAGCCTTTGTAATTACTAGGGCTAGCACACTATTGTTCAATCCACATACGATACAAGTACAATATGCTTATTAAACACAGAGAATCGAAAGCTACCTCTAGCTTTTTATTTGCTACAAAGAAGTCTTGCTGAATCGTGTCAATCCCCTCAAGGAGTGAATGTACCAAATATAATGTTGAATCTTAAGAAACACACAGAATGTTTGATACTATTTTCATTTGCATGTATCAAACTATACGATAGTTTCAAAGGGAATTATTGACCATATGCTTAAAATCTCAATAAACCCCAAGGGAACATACAAGGGTTGCCATCACCATGGTACATGCCAAATTGACAACGCCAAAAAGCCCTCAGTTGTATCAAAGAAATCCAATGTCGGTTGTATCAAAGAAATGCAATTACTAACTTTTACTTTTGAGAAATGCTAAATGTGTGTAACAAGCAAACACTTATGAGCTTATTGCCTCTATTATCTCTTGACAATCACTCTCCCTAATGCTCAACCCTAATGCTCAACCCTAACCATTGCAACTTTACTTTTAAGTTCAAGCACATTTTAGAACATTTAATTTGGCCTAGGCAGATGCAGAGTAATTATGACTAAGCAAATTTAATGCTACGACCCACTACCCAAACGCAATTAAATGAATATGTATCTGCAATTTCCTATATATCTACCACTCCTCAATTAACAATATTGTCACAAATGCTTCTTTTAGCGATGGCCCATGTGGTTCCTATCTCATATGTCAAAGATATAATTGCATTAAAATTAGAATTGCACACCTTAGCAATGGAGGGTCCATGTGGTTTTGTATGATCGAGTGCTCAAGTCTTAAAATGTTGCTAATATATGGCTCCTTATCATATAGGTTCTCCAAATTGCATAATCTTGCAAATCTTATGGTTAGCCCATAACGAAACAATCACGTAACAAACTCCAATACTTAGACACCACTAGAAGACATATTTTATATAATACTATGCATAACAACTACTATTCTTAGAAAAAAAAAATGGAGCTCATCACACTAAATATGAAGAATAAGAGTCTTATATCTTATAACTCTAACAGCTTATATTTGACACAAATTACACTTCCCCTCCAATGCCTATTTTAATAAGAATAGGTGCTTCATCTTCATGCTAAAGCCAGAGTGCTCATTATATCACTATATATTTGACACAACTTGCACTTGCTCTCCAAGGCCATTTTAGTTACAAAACGCTTTTCAGGTTGGTGCTAAAGCCGGCAACGCCGGGCATCCATAACTAGTATATATAAAAGTTCTAAAATGTACCTTTTATTGGCATATTACAAAGGTACCCAGTACCCAGTTCTAGGTACCTTTTTAGGTACTTTTTTAGTCACTAAATAATACTTTTTAAGGGACACCCTAACATGCTTTCACTCAAAAGCCTTTGCGAAATCCACAAAACAACAGTACAAGTTTTGCGAGCGATTCCTACTATCTTCAATCAGTGCTCGCAGGGTGAAAATATGGTCAATTGTAGAATGTCTGAGCCGGAAGCCTGCCAGAAGAGGCCGGGTAGCTCTTGTCCAGTAGCTGGCCCTTGTTGCATCATTAGAGTCTAGAAACTTAGTCCTCCTCTCCTGTAGTATCATATGGAGAAGATGTTGAGAGGGATTTTAAGAGCACTAGGCTCAGAGTATGGACTTCTATTCATGGATCAGAGAAGTGGTAGTAGTTCCATACTCAACTGTATGTACATAAATGTTTCATCATTCGAATATAATACAGTTTCCTGCCTTCAAAAAAAAAAAAAAAAAAAAAAAAAGGAAACATACCCTGATAGAATTTTGATAGTCAATGTCTATTGATGCCTTGTCTGAATCAGAGTAAAGAACTAATTGAGGATCCAACACTCTTGTATAACTTAGTCCTTCTTTAGCAGTCCCTCTGAGATATCGAAGGACTCACTTTCCTGCCTTCCAATGAGTATGTTTAGGATGTGTCATGAACCTAGAGAGGACTCCTACTGCATATACAATGTCAGGACGAGTGGTACATAGATATAGCAAGGCACCAATGAGTTGTTTATACAATGTGCCATCAACAGCTTCATCCTCAGTGTGTAATATCAATTGTTGGCCTGGATCATGGATTTGGTGTGGTTGTACAATTTGACATGTGGTACTTCTCAAGAATTTCTGCTGTGTACTTCTGATGTGACAGAAAAAATCCTGTAGAGGTTTGCCAAATTTCGATGACAAGACAGTAATGTAAGAACCCTAAGTTTGTTACCTCAAAGTGAGCATTGAAGCGAGCTTTGGTGGAGTGTATGAGTTCTTCATCATCCCCTGTCATTATGGTGTCATCCACATATAGCAAAATAATGGAGACAATGTGTTTTGGAACTTAAAGTATAAGCTAGAATCTGCCCTGGACTTTTGATATTTCATATCAATGAGAAATGCATTTATCTTCATGTTCCAATACTCGGTACATGTTTCAAATCGTAAATGCTTTTCTTTAGCTTGCACACATAATTTGGATAGTGTGGACCTTGAAATCCAGGAGCTGCTGCATGTATAAATCCTCTGCTAATTCTCCATTGAGAAAAGCAGATTTGAAGTCCATTTGGTAGACTGCCATCCTTTCTGAGCTACTAATGCTAGCACTGCTCTCATAGTATCTAGTCTAACCACTGGAGCAAAGACTTCATTATAGTCAAATCCTTGTTCTTGAGTGTAGCCTTTTGCTTCTAAGCGAGCTTTGTGATTTGAGATGGTGCCATGCGAAATATCCACTTTGCACCTATTACGTTATGATCTGCTGGTTTTCGAACAAGGTCCCAAGTATCATGTTTATTAAGCATGGTGAGTTCTTCATGCATTGTTGTTTTCCAATGAGCATGCTTTGCTGCTTGAGCATATGTTGTTGGATTAGAATCCATCAACACTTATGCCATCAAGGCATAATTGCAAAAGCTGGAATTTGCAAGATTGGCTGGGCTGACACAGTCTATGGCTGGTAAGCGTGCTACGCGAGCGGATCTTCGTGGTGGAGCATGAGTATTATGAACTGGAGTATGGGTAGAAGATGCTGGAGATGGAATATGTTCAACAAAGTCTAGTGGCACAAAATCATTATACAGAAGTTACAAGAGCAAGTGTAGGTGTTGGTTGCAAAGGCATCTTGACTGTTTTGGCAGCAGAGGTGACTGTAGTTGGTGATGGCTTTGCTGGGCTGGAATGTTCTGTATACTGATCATTATCAAGCGAGTTGCATATGACCTTGTCATATTCTATCTGATCAGGGTGATAGAATTTAGAAGAGTATACGGAATCTTCCATAAAAACCATGCTCCTAGAAGAGAAGACTTTTTTTGCAATAGGATCATAACAGCGCCATGCCTTTATGTTGGTTTCATACCCTATAAAAATACATTTCAAAGATCTCTCAGCTAGCTTTCCAATACAATTCCCTCAAGGAATTAAAATAGGCAGATATGGTTGAGATTTCAGCTGAAACAAGGGCATATAAAAACACCAATTTACAAGGCTTGCAGGAGCCAAATATGATGGTATTGCCAAGCAATACAAATACCATGAATAACCATGAATTTGCCTGGAAAAAGGTTAATGGTTCTCAAAGGAGAATCCAAAAGAACAGATTGGAAACAGAAAAGCAAAAGCACAATCAGGGGATTGCCATTTCTGCCTCGACCTCAAGCAAAAGCAATTTGACAGGAACAGATAAAAATGCAACAGGAATAAGAGTTATGCAAAAGTATGGAGAATTCCATTGGAAAGGAAAAGCTCCAATGGATCAAGCAGCAAGGTCAACTGAGGATCTGCACTCCACTCTTGACAAAATTATTCAAGATGCAAAAAAATTGAATAATTTTAGATTGTCAGCATCTCTGAATCTCAATAAAGGCAGTAAGGGAGATTCATTAATTAGGAAAAGCCATACCTCTAACACCCTACCTATGGACATTCAGGCCATAAAAGAAAAGGAGAACTCGGCTTCCCAGGTGGAAAAAAGAGCATTAAAAGAAAAAAGTCGAATTCATCAACATTATTTGCAGTTTCTAACATGGACATAAATGATAACCAAGATGCATTGGAGACTGCTAAATCAAAGCAACATGACTTGGATAACAAGGTCCTCTGCTCCAATCAATTTCAGGTACTTGCAAATTTAAATACTAACCATGATACTAATCAAATGTTGAATCCTGGATATCTAGAGAAATTGATTGAACCCCCTACTTGTCCCTCTGCTATTTCTCCTGTTGACCTGTTACCTCATCCTCCATATTCAAACTCTTCAACACAACTTCAACCCCTAATTGATTTTGAAAAAAAATCTTTCTCCTGAGAATTATTGCTGTCAATCCATCTCCGCAGATTGAGAAACAAATGGCTATTCTGCAAGAGGGTATAATATGCATGAATTCAGATCAAAATGTACAAGCTACTCAATATCAAGTTATAGATAATGTGGACTGCATGTTAGAAAAGGAAGTGGTTTTGGATACATCTGATCGAGAGCAACCACACATCATTCAAGAAACTCCAACAAGTCTCAGCCCAGAGATCATCAGCAACTCTCAGATTATATATATATATATATATATATATGTATATATGTATATATGTATATATGTATATATACATATATATATATATATATATATATACATATATATATATATATATATATATATATATATATGTATATATATGTATATGTACATATATATATATATATGTATATGTACATATATATATATATATATATATATATATATATATATATATATATATATATATATATATACATATATACATATACATATATATATACATATATATATAATATACATATATATATATATATGGTATATATACATATATATATATATATGTATATGTACATATATATATACATATATATGTATATATATGTACATATACATATATATATGTACATATACATATATATATATATGTACATATACATATATATACATATATATATATATACATATATGTATATGTATATACATACATATATATATGTATATGTATGTATACATATATGTATATATATATATATATGTATATATATATACATATACATATATATGTATATATATACAAGTCTTTGTACTATGATGGAGTGTATAAGTCGACTGGTAGCTTGATAGAAAGTCAACATCCTATGGGGGTGTTTGACAGAATGTTGTGTCATCTTATAGTGAGGTTTATATTGTAATGTATGTTTTCATTCAAGTTTGAAGTATAGCGAAATTCTATGGTGGAAGTTCAAATAAAAATTATGATTGCTTGCTTTAAGCTTGTTGATCCTATTGATATTTAAAGCGTGTATTTATATTGGTTAGCAAAATTTTATGATGGAAAATGTTAGACTGAGAATCTATTGGTTAAACTGAGAATCTAAACATTTGAATGGTTGAGGTCTATATACAATGGATCAAGGTTAGTGAAAAAGGTTATTGATCTATATACAATGTTGTCCCCACACAAATGATGAATCAATCAGAATGCGTGAACACATGCATCCTCTTTGGGTGTATGAGCACGAGCAAAAAGCCTCGAAGTGGGTTTCAAACTTATTCGTTCTGGTAGCCACTCGACCAATGCTCCAGTTATGCATCGTCCAGAAGAATGGACAACCTTTGTAGGCATTACTTAAGTTTGTCACAACCCAGCTTCAAACATGGCAAGCAAGAGCCCTACACAATTGTAATCTATTCCACTGTCTGTATTTTTCTCTAGCTTTAAATGTTAAAGTTGGAAGTGAAACAAATAAAGGGATAATTTTTGCAATACATGATATGCATTGGTGTTTTGGTGTTTTATGATGCATGCTCTAGAACATTTCTTCATAGTAATGTTCTTATTAAGACCAAATGTATATTTTTCAATTTGTAATTTCTAGTTTTATGAAAACGTAGGCTTGTATCTAAATAACATCACCATGAAGCGCAAGCAAATTAGGATAATTGGGGTGAAATGAAAGGGGCCACAAGAGAGTGGTAAGATTTTCTTAAGATGGATTGTGCTTAAAGATAAGTCTATAATATTGTTCGTTGTGAGATTTTTTTTTGGGTTGGGAGGGGGGGAGCATCTATAATGACAATTATGCAAATATGTAATGTTGTAAATCTTGGCCATATTTTTGTTAAATTGCTTAGATTTGAAGGAGGGGGTCCAAAAGAATGTCAACGCATACATAGGAAGTCAACTTAGAATTGTTGCATAGTAATAACTTTTAACATATGAGTATCTGTACACTGTTCCTAACAAAGCAATATATTCCAAAACTGTTCTCTAGAATAAAGCCCAACAAACCAGAGATATTCTTCCAGCCCGAGAAGCAATAGTTTAGGGCTAAAAACCTTCAAGATGATGTTGTATTCCAGATTCAGTCCAGCAAATATAAATAGTAAGCAAATACTTTGAAAAAGCAATATTTTAGTCATCAAAGATATTTGAAATGCTCCACCATAATACTAGCATATGTACACATGTAAGAGTAAATATCAAATTCTAAAAACATTGTCTCACCACATGTACATGTGTCAACCCACATTATGCCAAAACTTTGTTTCATCAATAAAGCTTTGATTATTCATCTGAAGGACCGTGAATAGGAAAGCACATCAGCTGAGTTGTGTTCAGGAATACCCAGTAATATTGCCAATAAGGTCATCTCATTTTCAAAACATCTCGCTAGGTGCCAAATATTTGACGGACAGATATTGCATGTCATGCTTCATACATGCCTACTCATCTTCAATTTGCAAAACAAAGATGTATTTGTTTGAGCCCAACTATCTCATAAGAGTAGCTGAGAGAAGTGACATGCTTCTTTACAAAATAATTGAAGACTGGTTTTAGACTTCAAAGGATTGAAAATACAACTATACGATAAGTGCATATTGAACGAAACGTACAAATTCTTCAATATACTTAGTGACAGTTCCTCTATGCCTTGAATGTCATTAAATTTTAGATGAGCTGAATTCAAGCGTTGGATTAGATAGACATCCTAGTAAAAAATATGTCAGTAAACAATATGTAACTGGCTGTTAACACAAGGAAAAAATTCGTAGCTATTGAATCGATAAATAAGAAAAAGAAGCTTACCAATTGGGGTGGCTGTGAATGACATCCGGCTTCTACAGATTTAAAGCTCCAAAAGCTTAACAAAAGCTTAACAGGCAACTCAAAATCCAATCCACGCAGCTTTGTTTGCCCTATATGCCACAAGTGGTGAACTACCCACAAAGCAAAAGAGGATGCAAAAAAATAAATCACTCAAGAAAACACCTTCCCAGATTCTATTCGAGCTCCACACTTTGAAAAAAAAAATAAAGTGATTTCAAATGTGGAAGAAAGGCCCGTAGGGGTCTTTTCAATTTGATATGGTCCACTGAATTACAGAAAATTTTCAAAACCTTGGGTTTTTTAATCCCAACATATCTCATGAGCACTCCGTCTAGCTCTAAGTTAACTGTGATTCAATGCCTGTGCAAGATACTTCTAAACTCATAAGCCAACTTACTAGAGCTTCAAGAATGGTTTACCAATATTGGAATCGATCGTGCAGGCCCATCTGCACAAGAAAAAATCCCTGAGGTGGCTCAATGAGCTACTGCACAAAATGTTGATGTTGATGACGATCCTACTAGAACGCCCATTCGATTTGATACCCCATCAGAAGTACTGTTTGGATTGAAAGGTTGAATGGTTGAACTACCTGAAGGAGAACCACTGTTGTTGCTGCTGCCACCACTGGAAGCTATATAAAAGGCATGTCAGAAAGGAAAATGAGCTTATCCTTTTATGTTATATATTAGTTCGCAAATACTACTTTTCCAGAAGTGCATCATAATGAAATAGAGTATGGAAGAAATGCAATGCTGATTTAGGTAGTCATGAACATTTTGCATTCAACAAGTGAGTGCGTTTTTTCTTGAGCATGTGCAACTCCATATAACTAACATAGTTCGACAAATCACAAGATTGTAAAGAACACGGGAATCATACCTTGATGATGAGGGATATTGACACTTTTTGAATAACCTCGCATATATAAACAAATGATATTGTTATAATGATCTTGTGATACACGTGAAAGTTGAAATAACAAATTGACATATGAATCCAAATAAAAACACTCACATGGATCTACATTAGTGGTAGTTGCAAAGACCACCAAAGTCACAACTTCCGGATGCCCGTGAACTTCTCTAAAAGTAACTATTGAATGCATAGCTAGCATGTGAAGAGTAAGTATCGAAAGGTAGCAAACTCCACCACTTTGGATAGGTCCACAATGCAGACCGCCGGGCCACAAGCCCGATTAAGTGCAAATGCAAGCACACTATCACTTACTCCGGCTTTTTGCAACACACCAAATGCTAGCTGGTTTTGGTTTTCGGTCGTACCATTTGAAGCGATTCTTACACCATCGTGGGGATTGACTATTCCATCGTGCTCAATAAGTTCATGCCATTTCATGGCCATTAGATTATGGAAAAGGCTCCAGGATTGGTGGACTGTGTGCTTAACATCTCAAGCAATGTAACCGCACGGCAATACCACCAGCAGTTCTTTCATTGCTAGAAACATGCTTAATAAGATTCTTGGTATAAACACCAGCATTCTCGTCCACATCTGCACTTGTAGGCCATCCCATTTCACTAACTGTAACCAATATGTCGCTGTGGTTGAGAAGCTCCATGGCATTAAATGTGGCATCAACTAGAGTATCAAAATAGTTTGTATATGGTAGCGAGAAAATCAAGCAATCCAGTCATTTTTGATAAATAGATTGGACGAAATGATGCTTTTGATTGAGGAAAAGCATCAGACATGATTTGCATAGTAAATGCATAGAACATGCTGGAGCCAGACTCCATATCTCCCATGTTATTAGAAACGAAAAGCTATCTATTTTGCTACAATATGCCATTCTGAACTAAATCATATGCTAGAACGAAATATAACTGCAACAGCATGATGGCAGAGTTCATCCCCTCAAATACTTCGATATACTGTAATGGCGTTAATTCGCAGGCAATCCTAAATTAAGAGAAGATCAATCGTCCAGAGCCCACAAAAAACCAAATAAATGTGATGAAATTTGAGAATTAGAAGGAAAAAAAGGAGTACCGGAAGGGAAAGCAGGGGCGGCTTTGTTTGTGGCAGATGATCTGGCGACAGCTTCAAACAGAAAAAGCCTGATGTCCAAGAAAAATCCTGCTTGGTTTGTAAGGGATACAAAGCTCCAAAAGCACGTCGTCGGCAGACGTCTTAAAACTCGAGTTTTGAAAGTCCCAGCCAGTGTTGGCCTTTTCTATGAGATGCATGAAACCTGCAAGCAGTAAAGCAGAGGATGGGGCAAACGAATGCGATCCATTCAAGCGATTTGGAGCAAACTTTAGCAAAGAATAAAGATAAAGGAACATAAAAAAAGAGGACAGAACACCGCTGGCATGGGGCCCTGCCTGGGAAAAAAACAAAAGGCATAAAGCCTAGCTTCAAAGGCTTCAGATACATTCGCCTACAAAAGACCCATCTTTGGGGTCTGCAACTGCATCAAAGCTGAAGATATTGCAAAAGGCTGCCGCATCAAGTTATGAAAGTCCTGTGCAAGAGCATGCAGATCATTATAAGCTTCATACAGCTTCTCATTACCAGAAGAAGGGTAAAGGCTCTCTAGGTCTCCAAAAAATTACTAGACAGATCCTTTGGCGAATCCTTTGCTGCTCCGAAATGCAGCCTGGGTAATGTCTTATGCGGGGAATGATAAGCAAAGAAACGAGAGGAAGCCGTAGGCGTATACTGCTGAGAGAAGATAAATTTTCACCCATTTGCATTTGCGGATTACCCATTTGCATTTGCGGATTACCAAACGAACAAACGAATAAGGCGACGTGGGAAGCCCAGAGATCTCAGAATGCTGGTTAGTGAAGGCGTAAGAAGAAGATGCAAGCCCTGAAACCTCTGATCCCACTGCCGATTCAATAAGAAAAGGATGAAAATACCACTGTCGGCCCGAGGAGTCTAAAAAAAATGCAGAAGAAAAAATTTTTATGCCACGTCATAGGAGGCCATTAGGAATCGTCATCATTAAAAGCTTGTAAAAATAATGAAAAAAAAAAAGGACATATGGCATGGCGCCACCTCACAATGGCATTTAATTTCATTCTCTTTATCAATGGTCTAGATTAATTCCCCTAAATCTGACGGCCTAAATCAAAAGCCCCAACTCAAGCTCATAATGTGGCTGCAATTCTATACACGGACGGCTCAGATTAAATCCCCAAATCTAACGGTCGAAAACAAAAGCCCCAAATAAAGGGGCTTTCTGGGTGGCGCAACGTGGGCCGTCCAGATCTGAGATGGACGGCCGAGATCAAAATGTCTACACACATCTACACACAAATATAATTGTATATATATAAGAGATAATATATATATATATATATATATATATATATATATATATATATATATATATATATATATATATATATATATATATATATATATATATATATATATATATATATATATATATATATATATATATATATATATATATATATATATACAAGTGAGTGTACTATAAGGGAGTACACAAATTTTGAGCCATCCAAACTTAAGATTCTCTTAAGATTCCCCTAGATTCTCAAAGATTATCCCAAATTTTCTCTACATTTCTTAAGATTCTATATAAATTCTCTTAGATTCCTTTAGGTTCTATCAAGATTCCCCTAGAAAAACACACTTAGTGTAAAAGATTCCCTAAGATTCCCTTAGATTCTTAGGATTCTACAAAGATTCCTCGAGATTTCAAACGTTATCACAAGGATCCTCTAAATTCTTTAGAATTCTATGTAGATTCTCCTAGATTTTGTTAGATTCTATAGAGATTCCCCTAGAATCTTGAAAATTCCATCAAGATTCCCCTAGATTCTCAAAGATTTTAGCGCTTAGATTCTGCTAGATTCTGAGCCATTCAATGAAGATTCTATAAAGATTCACTTAGATTCTTGAAGATTCAGGAAAAAGTATCCTAGATTCTCAAAGATTTAAGGAAGATTCCCTTAAATACTCTTAATCCCATAAGTTACTTAAGATTCTCTTAAGATTCAACTAGATTCTCAAAGATTATCCCAGATTTTCCAAGATTCTATATAGATTCTCTTAGATTCTATCGAGATTCCCCTACTAAACACACTTATTAATGAAAGATTCCTTAAGATTCCACAAAGCTTCCCCTAGATTCTTAAGATTCTATAAAGATCCCTCTAGATTTTCGAACTTATCACAAGAAACCTCTAGAGTCTCCAAAATTCTATGTGGATTCTCCTAAAATTTTGTTAGATTCTATATAGATTCCCTTAGATTCTATAGATTTTCAAGGATTCTCAAAGATTTTATGAAGATGCACTTGATCCTACTAGATTCTCTATGATTCTCTTGAGATTCCCATAAATTCCCCTAATTTTGTTGGGGTTCCTCTAGCCTCCTAAAGATCATCTCAAGATTCCTCTAGATTTCCCATATTTCTATGTAGATTCTCCTAGATTCCCTTAGATTCTATGAAGATTCTTCTACATTCTCAAAGGTTTTATAAAGATTCCTATAGAATCTCAAAGATTCCCTTGCGATTCTCATAGATTCCCAAAGATTCTCTTGAGCTTCCTTTAAATTCCCTAAAATCCTATGGAGATTCCCCTAGATTCTTTTAAATTCGCATAGATTCTCAGAAAATTCTAAGTTTCCAAAAAGAAACTTAGTATTCGATCACATTAGCTCCAACTCATGAGGGAACGATGCCAAAGCACCACTCATTGGGAAGTTTCTCGTGAGAGGAATCCAATGGTGTGGGTCTCACCTTCATCCGACCCCTCTACTGCAAGTTATCGGCCTTTGAAGCTGATTATAAAAAAGAAGCTTCCTAGAAAGTCCATCTATTAATGTTGGTGCCACCTCATTACCTTTTTATTAAATAAGGGTGCCACCTCACCTCTTTTAATAAAGAAATTGCAATTTAATAAAAAATTTAATGGTTAGGATTTTTCCTCCCCCTTTTGATCCAACGGTTAAGATTGACTGCACCAAAAAGCACCTTTTAAGGGACCTTCCTTGCATCTTCCCTTTAAAAAATCAAGGGCCAAGATTTCACACGTGCCCGATCAACGGTTCATGGATGGGGTGCATGGCCCATGCATGGCCCATGCATGCCCCCCATCAAATCCAAGGGCCATTTAAGTGCCACCTCAAAAATTAGACGGATAGGATTAATCTCTACCCACATTCAACCCCCCATAGGACCCATCAAATAATTGTATATATATAAGAGATATATATATATATATATCTCTTATATATATACAATTATATTTGTGTGTAGATGTGTGTAGACAATTAAATCTCGGCCGTCCATCTCAGATTTGGACGGCCCACGTGAAGCCCCCAAATAAGCCACCTCAAATGACCCCTTTATTTGGGGCTTTTGATCTGGGCCCTAGAATGTGCGAGATCAATGGCTTAGATTTAATCGCCCATATTAAATGTAATAATTAATGCCAACCGAGTGGCAAGAACCTATAGTTACGTGAAATCGAGAGAGAAAGTCTTGAGATGTTTCGCAAAAAATATCTGAGATATCTCGATTTCTTCAAACCCGACCGCTTTCTGCTTTGTTCGATAACCCATTCATACTCGATCCGCTCCTCCGGCCAAGTTAAGCTTGGGATCTTGTGTTTTTGTCAAAAATCCGGCCTTTTTTTTTTCTTAGATCTTGGAGATGGCCGGAAAGGGTGAAGGCCCTGCCATTAGTATCGATCTTGGTACTACCTATTCTTGTGTCATGATCGTGTTGAGATCATCGCAAATGACAAGGGTAACAGGTTAGGCGTACGAATTTTACCAGCTCTTTGGTAAACCATTGTTTGCAAATGGGGTCGAGCTTATGAACTGGCCGATTGGAGAGATGGTGTGGACCTTGTGCATGTAAGCTTAAGTTTTCCTTTTTTGTTTTCTTAATTTCTATTGGGATGCCTAGGATTTGCTAAATCCGATGCCTCTGGGCTGCAAAGTTCAGGGTTATAAGGGCCTGTTATATTGATGAGGCTTCGACCAAGTTTGGATACGGCATGATGGAGCTGCCATAGTCGACCAAACTTTGCAATAAATGGGCCGAAATTGCGTGGATGGTGCTTCTTTGAGCAGTAGAAATCGAAATTATATCTCTGGCATGCTTTTGGAAAGCGGTGTCGAGATGGATTCGTGGCTCTCAGGAGGATTTTCTCTAGCTTATAATCTGTTAAATAATTTTAAGGTAAAAGCTTCGATGATAGCAGCATCTGAAGGTGACCCATTGGCGGTTTGGCGGTCGAATCTTTGCCAAACATATGATTGGGTTTCGGTTTCTTAACATAGTGTGTGGAACAAGCTTTAAGGGACAAGATATCTTTGTTCAAATACCCATCGGCATAGCTTCCAAAGAAGATTAGATTGCATATCCGGCTACTAAGAAGGTAATTTTTCCGAGAACAAAATTTGCAAAACAAATTGTAGTTATCTCTAGATTCTATCTATTGTTCTATAGTTTTCAAGCACTATCGTATGGTTTTCAGGAAGATCCCGGGTATTCTTTGATGAGCAAAATAAGTAGAAAGATCTTTAATTAGAGTTAAAACTGTTGATCTTGTTAATGGGTTGGAATAAAGCATTTTAGAACGGGTCATTTGGTATGGGCAAGCGATCACATATGCTCGCTTTGCTATTATTGAGGCTACAACCATGGCAAAGTATCAAAGTCTGGAGATTCGGTTTTCTTTGCATTTGTACTATGAATTTGGAAAAGATGTACCTAACATCTTTTATAGGCTACTCTGTAAGCTTTCTAATGCATGCTTATGTTTTAGAAATGGAGCTTCCTTGTTGAAGCTAGGCCCATTATTACTCTGTTTGTAAAATTAAAGCAAACAAATGCATTTTGTCATATTCGACATTTAGATTAGGAATTTGAAAATTGTGTGCCTAGTGTTACTTTCAGGTCTTTTCTTAAGCTTTCAAATGAATGCTCTGTTGGCAAAACAGATCTTGCATTTGCAAGGTATGGCAATCCTACCATAGGCATTGTGCGGTTTGGGATGGACGAGGCAATTTGTTGTTGATATTATGAAGAGGTAGTTAACCTATTTACATGCTTTTTAGTTTGTAAAGCTGAATGTTAATGGAGTGAAGGCATTTGGAATTAAATTCATCCATGTTTATATGGTTGCTGGCGTTAGAACTTGCAAGAGGTTTTATGTATGAAAGCCTATATGGATCTAATTCTCCTCCCACGGCTTGCTATGCAGTCATGTTCTAGGTTCTGTTGGGCCTCTTCTTTGCTATATCGAGAACATGCTAGATGGCTTGCAGATCATTTAGCAGTTGGTATTCTACGTTATAAGTGGCTCGTTCTAGTTTTGTTTCTCCAGGTTGCCTTGCGGATGCCATGATTTGTGAGTACCCATTTGTGAGTTTTACCGGATCGAGTTTGAAGTGGTCCTTGAACTTGGTGGAAGGCCAATGCACTATGCTTGATTAATGTCTTTTATGAAGAACAATCTTCACAAGTCTTCACAAGACAATTGTGCCAAATAAAAGCGTTAATTTATGTCATGCCGATTCGGTTAGTAAGTTAATGATCTAGCATGATATTTACTTTTGCTCAAGGATTACTTTAACTGTTGTTACGGTCTTGCGGTTGGTAAGGCTCATTGCCCATGTCTCTGTGGAAGGCTCTCCATCGTGTGTTTCAACGTAATTTGCAACCTTCCTATAGGATAATATGATGAATGAATGTTCTTTTATAGGATGTTTAGAACTTGGAGGCCAAGAAACACCACTGAAAATGGCGTTTTAAACGCCACCTCTTTCATAGATTTTTGGCCTCTGTTTTTGTTATTATTAATTGTTTCTTTGATAACTTTCTTGCGGTCCTTTTTTCTTCCGATAGGTGGAATTTTAGGCCGAAAGTTGCTTGATGAAACCAAATTCAGTCTGTTCTAACTGCTCTTAAAAGGATTGAGCCAATAAATTTCACGAGTTATAGCAGCGAGGATCTGGTCCACTTTTACGCTATAATGTTGTCGAGCTTATATACAAATATGAAACTTGGAGTAAGAAGGTGTTAGAAAAGCGGCTAGCTAGTGTCATTTGTTCTTTATGTTTCGACTATGGATTTAGTGACCGTCTTTCTCAAGTAAGTACTCCCTTTCATGTCATTTGAACTTATTACATACAACAATGGCTTATGTATAGCTTTATTGCCTTTGAGAAGCATAAATATTCATGATCTTTGTCATTGAAACATCACGGGAACTTCTTTGGACCAAATTGTGCGCTTATTATTATTTTAATCCGGCTGCTCCACGAAACATAAGTTATCCACATCATTGCATTTATGAAGCGCATGTCATAGTATTTCTGTTGAGGATTTGAAAATGGAGTTTCTTACTTTATACCTTGAGCAATGGCAAGAGGATTGACAAAAGCAAATGAGGGAGTTGAGATGATCAATTTGAATTCGGTGGACACACAGGAATTAGTCGAAACAATAGGAAAGAATGGTGTTGTAGTTGTAATCGCACCACCAAGTTCCACGGTAATGCAATAGTCGGCACTACCAAGTTACGGATCCGTAAAACCCAAGCGGGTAATATATCGAGAACATCATGTTTTCGTTTTTATATTATTTTCTCCATCTGACACATTTTCCCATGTTTTTCCTAGTTTGCTATTAAAGTGCAAGTCATATGACACGTCTTATGCTGTGTCATCTATGCTTCCTTCTGCCATAATTTTTCTAACGTAAGGCATCTCATGCGGCCCGGACTCTTAGTTCTTTGGTACATTTGGCGCGGTATATCGACATGCCCTTGTGACTTTACGATTATCAGCGGCTATCCCGATTTCTGAGTATATGAATATCCTAAATTGTGATTTGTTTGAAAAGATGTAACCTCTTTGCAACTGGATTTTGCAGCCCGTTCTAATAGCGAGAGGTATGGTGGTGATGACGAACCAGGTTGATACACTACTTCAGCGATTTCTTGAAGTTGGACTTTCTTCGTCCTTCCCTCTTTAAGGGTTAAGGAATGTTTTGTTCTTACTTAGAAGATTTCTCCTCCTCAAGAATAGCAAATCAGCAAGATCAAGCATAGGTAAATGCCCTTTTCATCGATTTGTTACTATTTTAAAGGCTTACGTTCTTATTATTTTAAGCTTGCAATGCGCATGGAATCAGAGATGTGCCATCTTGAAGTGGCTCTTAGCATCAAGGCAACATGTCTTATTATATTCGAGAATTGATTCATTTTACCGGTAGAGGTTAGATACTCTATCCACGAAAAACCTCACTTACGTTTTAATTATTATAGGAGAATTTGTGCTTTCGGCCTATTTCTTACACAACGATAGCAACTTGCTTTGTGGATAACTTGTGCATCATTGCGGGATGCCTTTGCAATTCATTGATAAGTCATTTCGATTGGATCTACTATCTCGTGGATGTTGTCTCGGTATTACGATGCAAAGTTTTTATTTTTGTAGTATTTGATCTTCAACTTATTTGTAAATTTGTCTACAAAACCCGGGTTGTTGAGACACGAAGATGATTGAAATATTTAATGCTAGTTTGGATGGTTTCTTGATTTGGCGGTGGCAATCTTTAACTTTGCATCTGTTGTAGGCCGACGTTGATCTTGTGGTAAGTACACATGTTTTGTTTAAACTAGTATATAAAGACTATGAAAAGTTTGGTGGGCTATTATTCTCACATTTCCCATTTAAGGGGCCTTCCAAATGTTGGCAAGGAGCACATCCGGGTAAGGTAACTCCCATGCTTAAAAAGATCCAAGATCGAAGATCGGGGTAAATGGGTGCGCTCATACCGAGGGCTTCATAGAAACCGTGGCATAGATTGCGGGGATGCAAATTTTATGTGTACAAAACTTCGGGGTCTAAAGGCGGTGGCATAATTGAAGGGGAGCAAGCGAGTTCCGGCTATGAAAGGTGCTTATTTATTTTGAGGCAACTTTTAGGTTCTTTTTGCTCGGAGAAAGTCAACCACAATATATCGACATGGGTCAAATGCAATCCGGTTGCTTTGTACTTTGCACTTTTTTTTTGTATCATGGCTTCTATCTTGATTTTCAACATTGTGAACCAGATTCATGTATGTCTTCCCATGTGTTTTATGGCGAATCAATCTATTGTTCAATGCTTGTTTTGACATTTACAGGTTTGTCTTTCTCCTCTTTAGGGACCACGAGTCTATAGGGCCATTCAACTTTCTATATGATTTTCTCTCGAGATTTCTTAAAATTTACAATAATGTTAGCGATCAATATTTTGAAGGCTTATTGGTAAGTTGAGTTATGTTTTAGTAAATATCTGCATGGAAGGCAACTTCACTTGGGTTGGTGGTTACGTGATGTAGGCTTAGGTCCTTGATGCAAATGTGGAATGTAGAAATTGAGTTGTTGCATTTTGTTTTGGGGTTAGAATTTGCTCTAGATTTAGCAACATATATTGGAAAGAATTAAGTTAAGCTCACTAATCTCATTGTGGGTGCACATGTGCCTAAAGTGGATCTTCATGCATGCATAGTATTAATTTTGCTATTGCAAGCATTTGAAATGAGAAATGTGTCATCGATATTGAGGTTGGTATATTTTTTTGCATACCACACTGACACAGTGTAGTTTCTTGCAAGATGCCTAGCTATGTTACGTTTTTGCATCGTTCGCTCGTAAATTGATTCGCGCATCAAGATTTTGGAGCAACAAATATTCTAGGTTTCATCTTCTACTCTTGTGAAAGCATGTTATTGGCTCTGTGAAAGCATGTTATCGATTGGTTGAAAGATACAAATTAATGGCAAAATTGCTGTGATGAATGGTGCATAAATTGTGAATAGATGTGAAGGCGTAGTTGTATTTTTGCATTGTGTCATGGCAATTTGAGCATTGAAATTTGCTGTTAAATTTGATGTTAAGGTAAAAATGGCTGTATTTTGGCATTTTGTGTTGTGTTGGTATTGTTACCGCATTCTCTAACAGCCATTCTTTTTGCAGATTCTAGATGCGGTTCTAAAGTGGGTTATTTGAATCCTTTGCAAAGGGAGCATATCTTGACTTAGCGAGTAGTTTCTTCACGAGATGGTGCATATTTTGGTAATGCTCAAGCTCGGAGAGTCAATGCGAATGGCTTCTTGAACATTATTTATCAAGAACTTTGTTCTTTTGCGGCTACTTATTCATGGCGAGAGTACGAAGAGAATGATGATTGAGCAGTTTAGTCATTTCTAAGTCGGTATGATGCAAGATGCATTCATAGAAAAGGCGGGCATGGCTAAACCTCTTAAACATCAGCGCAATTAGGGCTATACATTAACATGTCATTTGCACTACTCGCATGTGACAATACGTTTAAATGAGACATTGCTCAAGCATTTTAGAGTGTACATCCAAATAAATGTGTATAAATGCCTTCACATATGTTTGAACACATGTATAGTGTCACGAAATCGTTGCACAATCGTCTAGAATGGCTAAACTAGCGTAAAGATTTGTAGAGAAGAATAGTTGATAAACCGTACTTAGATTACTAAATTGTTTGATTAAGGCTCATTTGTAGACATTTCATGCCAAGATAATAGTTATTGTTGGAGCACAATTTTGCTTATGCAGGCTCTATTTTATATTCTTGATTTGACAATACTGCTCATGTTGTCTAGATGTCGTTTAGAAGCGACTAAAACTTTTTACATTCAATCTTTTCGATTTGTTTAAGTCTATTTATTGATCCGGTGCCTGTTATAGTGACTTTATCCCGGATAGGGTAAAGTTTAGCATTGCCGTTCGGATACTATTTGATAAATTTGTGGTTTTTCTGATCTCGGTTTTGGCGGTCGGATTAAATCGTGTCATTTTCTTTAGCAAGGGGTTTCCTCTCAATTAGGCATCTCGGACGAGGATTTGTTAAATCGAAGAACTATTTCAGGGATTCCAATATAGATATTGAAGTTTTTGCCATTTTTGCTATGCATGCATGCAATAGACACCATTGAATTGTTTCTCAGAGGGTCCTTGCACAAGAGCTTACTTTTTATTTTCCAAGTCCCTTGACCAACTGCTTGATCATCTAGGATCATTTCAAGTTTGTGATTTTAAGGAAGATGCAAAACACACATCAGAGAGAACTTCAATCACAACTAGGTATGGCTTCTTTTTCGTCCGATCATATTTCATTGGTTTAGCATTAGAAAATAGCAATCATATCTTTTTCTTGCATGAGTTGCACAATGTGCCTTTTAATTGTAATTGTCATATGAAACAAATATTTATCCAACTTCATCTATTAAAACATGGGGAAATATCATAATTTCTTAGAATAGAATAGAATAGAATAGTTTCTAAAGATCTCCCATATGTTAAGTTCCACTCCACCATTGCATTGAAGTTGATTCCCTTCTTTATAGAGATTTGGGTGGCGCCCTCGTGGCCGTCCAGATCTGAGATCGATGGTCCGGATGGTGTCACCTCAATCCAGGCCAAGCACCCCCCTTCTTTATAGAGATTGATCTTGGCCGTCGGTGTATGAAATGACGGTCTACAATAAAAGCCCAAATCAGCAGCCATCGCCGCTTTATTTCTTCCATCTTGTGCTTACGTCTCAATTTGTCTTGCATAAATTATGGCATATATTATGGCATGGAGAGTATGTTTTGCTTTGCATTTTTGTGTACATGCCATCCATGGCATTGCTTTTGCTTCTTTGTCCATAAAATAAGTGACGGGTTTGCAGATTTTGTCACCAAGTTGCGAGGAGAATCTTGCAATTATCAATTCATCTCTACTCTTAAATAAATTGCATTTCTCGTTGCCCGTGTTTGAAAGTAGGCATATGCCTTTAAATGCTATATAATGGCAAGTTGGTCGAATCCAGCAGTCGAAATTTTTTAGACTAGCTTAGTTTAGGCCTTGATTTATTTAAGCTTGAATTTTGTTCCCAGATGTTTATGGACTATAGTTCATAGACCCACTGATAGTACAAAGACTTGTATATATATATATGTATATATATATTATGCTTTTCCAAGCAACCTTCCTTTTACAGGATCTATATTCTTGATAAATGCCATAAATATAGTAACTAGGAATTTGTAGCTTAAAAATAATTCATTATAACCCATATTTGTTGCATGATGATGTTCCAGGCTAGTCTTAAATATTATTAATCCTGCATCCAAGTGGGAAAAGCTTGTACCTGCCACCGTCACAATCAAGAACACGTGTTAGTACAGGTGCCAGAAAGTGGAAGACAGGTGTCAATGCTTTTTATAAAACCCCCCTTGCTAATCGGTGTCGAGGAAACAAGGAAATTTAAGATCAAGTCCTTATCATATATATATACAAGTGGTTCTACTATGAGGGACCGGAAGCCAATGCAGAGTCATTCAATGAAGATTCTATAAGCATTCCCCTAGGCTCTTTATGATTCCATCAAGATTCCCCTAGATTCTCAAAGATTTTATGAAGATTCCCTTAGATCTCCTATGTTCACAAAGATTCTTTTTAGATTCTCCTAGATTTCCAAATATTATGCCAAGATTCCTCAAGATTCTATGTAGATTCTTTCAGATTCTCCAAGATTTTATGAAGATTCCTCTAAATGTCCTTATATTTTCCTAGATTCAGAGAAGTTCTCTCGATATTCCCCAAGATTCCCTCTAGATTCCCCAAGATTTTATGTAGTTCTATTGAATTCTCCAAGATTTGATAAAGAGTCTCCTAGATTCCTCTAGATTATAGGAAAATTCTCCATGATTCTCCAAGATTCTATCATGATTTCACTAGATTCTCAAAGCTTTTAGAAAGATTCCCTTAGATTCCCAAAGATTCTCTTAACATTCATCTAGATTCTCTAAGATCCTACGAAGATTCCCTTAGACTTTACATAATTCCATCAAGATTCCTCTAGATTCTTAAAGGTTCTATGAAGATTCCCTTGGATTCCCTTAATTTCCCAAAGATTCTCTCGAGATTCCCATAGATTCTATAAAGATTACTCTAGATTCTCCAAGATTGCATCCAGATTCCTCTAGATTCTCTACGTATTTATGAAGATTCCTTTAGATTCCCTCAGATTCCTATGGATTCCCTTCAGATTCCCTAAGATTCTCTTGGAATTCCTCTAGATTCTCTAATATGTCTGACGATTCCCCAGATTCCTATAAATTACCATGAATTTCGTAAAATTCTAAGATTCCAAAAAGATTCTTAGTGTTCGATCACGTTCGCTGCAACTGCGACGAAATAGTGCCAAAGCACCATTCATTGGAAAGCTCTCGACGAGAGGAATCCAATGGCATAGATCCCACCTTCATCCGACCCCTCTACCGCAAGTTACGTGCCTTTGAAGGCGATTAAACAAAAGGAAGCTTCCTAGAAAGTCTAATCATAAATGTTTTGCCACCTCATCACTTTTTTTTATTAATGAGGGTGACACCTTTTTATTAATGAGGTTGACACCTCACCTCCTTTTAAAAAAAATCAATTTAATATTAAAAGTTAATGGCTAGGATTTATGTTCACCTTTTGATCTAACGGTTAAGATCTGCTACACCAAAGTCACTTTAAGGGACCTTCCTTGCACCTTCCTTACAAAAAATCAAGGGCTAGGATTTATCCTCCCCCTCTGATCCAACGGTCCGGGGATGTGGTGCATGCCCCCATGCATGACCCATGCATGCCTCCATGCATGCCCATAAGGAATGGATGGCCCTGATGCTGCCACCTCACTGGCCCCACCTTAAACGGACGGCATCCGGGCATGTATGAATCAAACACATTATATACCAAAGTTTCATGATATACCTTTATATAACTGATAACTGATATATATAACTGAACAGATGTATATAGACTGGCCTAGACTAATCCTTCTAACTAGCCAAGACATCCAAATAATCCCAGATTATTGGACTTATCTGACCCCCGAGGGGGAGGCTTTAGAGACTTTGATAATTTTCTTGAATAAGCCATATAAACTGCCTTCATACATGCATATTCAAATAATTCTGAAAGACAATAACAAGCCAAGCCAAATGAACAGACTTTTCAAAAAGTCCTATAGACTTTTATACTGTTGGCCATAAACTAGAGAACCACATCCTCAAATATTATCACATATACATGATCTTAAATGAAATGGTCCAATCAATACCTTTTTCAGAGACATTATCAGGTCAACTAGTTATAAGAAAAATAATCAGATCAGAAATAGGCCAAAAAATGTCACATTGTTGATATACCAGAATAGAAAATGAAAATGAAATATTTACAAGAAATAGATAGAGGACATGAGACATTTTATTCATAAGAACATGAGAAGATGCATCTACTGCCAGTTTAGTAATCAAATACTACTGTTTGACAGATCAAGAACCACAGCATTTTGAAAGGAATAATTCCACAAATGAGATTGGATTGAAAGTAATCATTGGATTGCATTACCTGGCCAGACATAGAACAGCCAATATCTGATATGCCAATATCTGATATGCGCTTGCAACATATAGCAAAAGCAATTAAAACAAATAATACAAGTGTTTTGAAGTCGTAGAAGAAAAACAATCTTCGTAGCTTCCTGATAGCAACATCCACATCCAAGGAAATGGGAGAAGAATGTTTGGTTACCTGCAGCAGCAAAGCACATGTTAGCCTATTGGGTAACTGTACACCTGCCACAGGTAAGCTATAAACATTCTTGGCTTATCGCCCTTTACCCAAACGATCACATATAAGAAAAGAACATCATAGTTAAGAAGCATAGTTCAGCAAGAATCCAAACACCCCATCTGTTCTATTTAGAAAATTAGGGGACCAGTGCGTTTCAGAGAGACAAGATGTCACAGCCACGATGTCACAGCCACGATGTCACAGCCATGCATTATCACCATTAACTGTTGACAATTTTCAGAGAAAGCCATGTTGTCATAAAAATGTCTCTTGCTGATCACCAAATAATTAACACTTTTACCCTAATAAAAGGCCTAACTAACATGCAGTAGATTTCTGAATTAGAGAACAGAACTAGTAATTATGGGCCAAATTTTAGCGGAACTTCTAAAAGCAATAAAAACTCATGTTACAGTTCATAAACTATAGTCCCTTTCATGCCTTTCTTATAGAATCATCAGCTGATAGTATTTGTAGATGGAAGCTACATGAAGCTATATATTAAAGGGAGAAATTACTGCACACATTATAACAGGTTAAATAATAAAAAAGCATTAAACTGGCAAGGCTTAGCTCAAGATTTGAACACAGATTTTGCTGAACTCAGATTTAAGATAGTGACTTAGCAAGAAAGATGATCCTGAGCTATATTATTCAGCAAAAATAATGACACGGACCTCACTACACAGTATAAGAATAAAATATGCTGGACAAACTTGCTTTAAATCATAGACCCATTGGGTAGCATTGAAAGATTAGAAGGAATTAGGCTGATCTGAGGCATAGTTAGGCAGCAAGTTAATTACACATAGTTCAGCTGAGTAAAGACTGAAGAAGAATATGTCTATATTTGAGCAATGTATCTGCAAGGAGGCTATCATACCAAACATAAAAGAGCCTGTAAATGCACTCAGGACAAATAGATTGACCAACCCTCAGGACAAATAGATAAACAAAGAATAAAGAAGATTATAAATACAATTATAACATGCATAGAACCTGGTTTGGTCGAATGTCAATCCACTGAACATTTGTGCTCCTCATTGTTGGGGGAGCTCCTTATTTCCACAGTGTTTGCTAGAAACCCATTTGCCCTGGGGCCACTAGTGCAAGGCTGCAAATGCGACATAAACCTCGTGATTCAACTATGCAATTATCCATGTTGGGCAGCCATCTAACTGAGCACTGTCTGCCATGTACTATCCAGTTCTTCTAAGCACTTCTAACAGTCTGACCAATGGCATTTGTTCGGAGAATCGGCCTGCCAGGCCAAAGCCTAAAGGATCATCACTGGATTCGCATTATACAGGGAAGCAAATACACTTGCGTTAGAGAATAAGTACTGCAAAAAGCCCTAAACCGGGATCCAGATTAAGAAACACAACTTGATCATCTATTTACAGATCAATTTCAAGAACGAATCTACATAAATGTTCTACCTGACCATTTTCGTGGAGACAGAAGAAATCCAGGTCACAGATCTCTAGTTTATATGTAATAGCCAAGATATCTTTGCATTTTTTTGCCAGCCGGCAAAACCGTCTGCCTATATGGCTGTAGCTTCGAAGAAACGTTAAGGCTAGGGTTTCAAAAGGAGCCGCACTTTAGGTTTAGCTCAACCTCCACTGCATCTGACTGTAGATCCGGAAGTCTTTCATGGCTAGGGTTACGGCAAATAACTTCGAGCATTATGTTTACAAACACTTAAACCATATTTTGCCATTTTGGCATGCTGCCAGATGTCCCATTATGATTTGCATCTCTTTGACAATTGTAATTTCACAAGCTGCATAGTCCAAGAAGAAACCTTAAATTATCAACATTTAATTATGCCCATGGCTCCACTGCTTTGTCAATTGAGTACTAAAATCTCCAAAGGTGCCTAACCAAGTATTCACTTCATACTTCAGTTTACACTATATGCCTCAGACTGGGTATGTTAGGGACCTGCTTAGATTGGACCACCATTAATTTTCCCAGGTGTAAATCAGCAAAAACCATGCAAAGCCAAAGCAAACCTTCAAATGTCAACAATAAATCATGCCCATGGCACCATTGTTTTCACCTTTCCATCTTAAAATCACCAAAGGTGCCATAATAGTCAATTTACACTTCATATCCAGTTTATACAATATACCATAGGGCGACTTAGAGGCCAGTCAAATCGGAGCCACTATTGATTTTTCCAAGTGTTTAAATATCAACATTTCATCATACCCATGGATCTACTGTTTTATCAAATCAATAATAAAATCTCCCAAGGTGCCTCAATACCCAGCTTTCACTTCATGCTTTAGTTTACACTATATGCCCCAGAGTGGGTAAGTTAGGGGCCTGCTTAGATTGGGCCACCAATAATTTTTCCAGGCGTATATCAACAAATACCATGCAAAGCCAAAGTAAGTCTTCAAATATCAACAATAAATCATGCCCATGGCACCATTGTTTTCACAATTCCATCTTAAATCACTCAAGGTGCCATAGTACTAAATTCATTTCATGTTCAGTTTTCACAATATCCATAGATAGGGTGACTTAGAGGCCGGTCAAAACAGGGCCACCATTAATTTTTTCAAGTGCATAAATGTAAGACCAGCTTAACACCTTAGACTTCAGTTGGGAAAGACTCAATCTCCAACATAGTGTACGCTAAGCAGTTCAAATTGTTTTGATCTAGGCCTAGTCTTTCTTTATAAAAAATTCCCATCCAACGCCTTGGGGCAGAAGTTTATTCTTGACATACGTTCATGCCAAAACGAGTAGTCAGCCAAATATAAGGGAGACGGGGCATAAAATATTAAAGCTACAAAGGGTTACTGGAGCATCATCAATACATCGACACTTTTAACTCTGAGATATCTATAAGCTCGTACAGACCTTAGACTTATTGCAGTATCATAATGTCACTACGTCAAAAGTATTTTCGATAAATTGGGTCAGACATCAATGTCCAAATAATAGTGCATGGAGAAATACCATATTCATGTCTAAGCTGCACTTCCAAGTCACGTCCATATATTCAACGTAGTTGTTCAACCAGGACCCATGCTGTATGGGCTATTTTATATCAAATCATGGTTATTCAATCGAGTTTCTATATAAGTCCAACCCATACACGAGAGATATGTTATGCCACCCATACACGAGAGATATGTTATGCCTTGTTTAAGGGGTCTGACCATCAACTATGCTGCTATACAGTTATAGGAAGGTGAAGCATATGCTAAGTGAGATTTATGTCACTATTGTGAACTGCAACTAACTATTATCAGTACAAGCAATGCTATGAAAAGGAAAGATAGGCCAACGCTATTTATTTATCAGAGATTCAAAGATAAAGTCCTGAATAAAGACTAAGAATCCACCAAAAATTATATTTATCAGTTATATATATAAAGGTATATCATAAACTTTGGTATATAATGTGTCTGATTCTTACATGCCCGGATGCCGTCCATTTAAGGTGGGGCCAGTGAGGTGGCAGCATCAGGGCCATCCATTCCTTATGGGCATGCATGGAGGCATGCATGGGTCATGCATAGGGGCATGCACCACATCTCTGGACCATTGGATCGAAAGGGGAGGATAAATCCTAGCCCTTGATTCTTTGTAAGGAAGGTGCAAGGAAGGTCCCTTAAAGTAGATTTGGTGTAGCAGATCCTAGCCGTTAGATCAAAAAGTGAGCATAAATCCTAGCCATTCACTTTTTAATATGAAATTGATTTTTTTTTAAAGGAGGTGAGGTGGCACCCTCATTAATAAAAAGTAATGAGGTGGCAAAACATTTATGAGTATACTTTATAGGAAGCTTCCTTTTGTTTAATCGCCTTCAAAGGCACGTAGCTTGCAGTAGAGGGGTCGGATGAAGGTGGGACCCACGCCGTTGGATTCCTCTCGTCGAGAGCTTTTCAATGAGTGGTGCTTTGGCACTATTTCGTCGCAGCTGCAGCCAACATGATCGAACACTAAGAATCTTCTTGGACTCATAGAATTTTATGGAATTCATGGTAATATATAGGAATCTGGGGAATCTTCAGAGATCCTAGAGAATCTAGAAGAATTCCAAGCGAATCTTAGGGAATCTAAAGGGAATCCATGGGATTCTCAGGGAATCTAAAGGAATCTTCATAATACGTGGAGAATCTAGAGGAATCTTGAAGCAATCTTGGAGAATCTAGAGGAATCTTTATAGAATCTATGGGAATCTCAACAAAATCTTTGGGAATCACAGGGAATCTCAAGAGAATCTTTGGAAAATCATAGGGAATCTTCCTAAAATCTTTGAGTAACTAGGGTAATCTTGACGGAATTCTGAAGAATCTTTGTAAAATCTTAAGGAATCTAAGGGAAGACGAAGGAGATCTAGAAGAATCTTCATAGAATCTATAGGAATCTAGCAGATCTACATAGAATCTTGGGGAATCTAGAGAATCTTGGGGAAGTAAGAGATTGTTCATAAAATCTTTAAGAATCTAGAATAATCTTGATAGAATCTTGGAGAATCTAAGGAAATCTTCATAGAATCTAGGGGAATCTATAGGAATCACGAGAGAATCTTTGAGAATTTAAGGGAATCCAAGGGAATCTTTATAGAATCTTTAAGAATCTAGATAAATCTTGATGGAATCATGTAAAGTCTAAAGGAATCTTCATAGGATCTTTGAGAATCTAGAGGAATCTTAAGAGAATCTTTGGAAATCTAAGGGAATCTTCTAAAAGCCTTGAGAATCTAGTCAAATCATGATGGAATCTTGGAGAATTATGGAGAATCTTCCTATAATCTAAAGGAATCTAGGAGAATCTTCATCAAATCTTGGAGAATTCAGTAGAATCATGGGGAATCTAGGGAAATCTTCATAAAATCTAGGAGAATCTCTATAGAATCTTGGAGAATCTAGGAGAATCTTTGTACAATCAGAAGGAATCTCAAGAGAATCTTAAGGAATCTATGAGAATATCAAGAGAACTTCTCTGAATCTAGGAAAATATAAGGAAATTTAGAGGAATCTTCATACAATCTTAGAGAATCTACATAGAATCTTGAGGAATCTTTGGATAATCTTTGGAAATCTAGGAGAACGTAAAAAGAATCTATGTGAACCTAGGAGATCTAAGGGAACCTTCAGAAAATCTTTGAGAATCTAGGGGAATCTTGATAGAATCATAAAGAATCTAGGGGAATGCTTATAGAATCTTCATTGAATGACATTGCATTGGCTTTCGGTCGAATTTGTACACTCCCTCATAGTATAAATACTTGTATATATATATATATATATATATATATATATATATATATATATATATATATATATATATATATATATATATATATATATATATATATATATATATATCTATTATATATATACAATTATATTATGGGTCCTATGGGGGGGTGAAAGTTTGTAGAGATTATTCCTGGCCGTTGATTTTTTGAGGTGTCGCCACAATGGCCGTTGGATTTCATGGGGGGGCATGCATGGGGCATGCATGGGGCATGCACCCCATCCCTGGGCCGTCGATCGGGCACGTGAGAAATCGTGGCCCTTGATTTTAAGGTTAAGGAAGGTGCAAGGAAGTTGCTGGTAAACTTGATCTCGGCCGTCCATCTCTGAGATGGACGGTCTAAACGGTGACACTTCAATCAACCCCAAGTAGCCCCTTTTATTTGGGGCTTTTGATGTGGCCCGTTAGATCTAGGGATTCAATTGGGGCATTTTATCTGGACCGTCCATCCTTGAAATTAGGGCATTTTCCTTCAACAAAAAAAAAAAGGGCATTTCATATTTAATGTTTATTAAATATTGGATATCTATGTCGGCTGGGATGTCTATGTCGGGCGTGAGATGTCGGAAAAGTGGTATAGGAGTGGAAGGGGTGAAGATGGAAGTTTTTTATGAGGGGCGGCTGTAGATCTTGGAATCCCGGCCGTCCATCTCAAATCTGGACGGCCCACGTTGAAACCCTCCAGTTCCAGATCCGTCCCCTGCCTTCGTATTGTGCTGGTAGGTTGCAGATGAAGCCGCAGCTATGGCGGTTCTGGGGTAGCTCTTGCCTTTGTTTTTTGGGCTATGGCGGTTATTTCTTGGCGTGACCGTGGTATGGGTTCGTGGAGGGCTGTCTGGTGATGAAATGGTGATGAATGGTTCATCTCTGTTTGCTTTCCCTTCAAAAAATGTTGCATCTGCGTTTATGGGGGCCATATCAAAGCCGAAGCCAAACGTTTATTCGAGGTTGCGCCATAGTAATCATGGACAAGACGTGCTTGGGTAGTCTGCATCTCCGGATTTGTGCCAAGCTTTACTGTTCTACCTAGCTGGCGTATTTTGCAGCACTGCTTCATTCACTCTATGATGGAGAATTTGCAATACAGGTACTTGAGATAGAAATTGGGACTCTGCATCTGTGATTTCGGCAGCAGCACAACCACTGGTTTCGGCAGCAAGGGTTCTAGCAGGGCACGAGTGTGTCCAGCATACTGGAGGATGTCGTTGTCATTTGAGGGACCCAACCACTTTCATGCATCTTATGACTTTCTAGACCAGAAATGGCTTGCTTTTTATATATACCACACTCATAAGAAATGTGCTCAAGCTGTGTTTATTTGGTTTCATAGACTCTATGGGTCTCCTGTAGACATTAATAAACTCTTTTCTTTCGCTCTCAAATTGTCTAGGTACACCTCTTCAGTGCTGCATTGGAACAAAAGCTGTCTCACATGCCATCAGATGAAGCATCACTTTACTGCAATGAGAATGATATCCAAAGGTACGATTTTGCACTCTGTAGGTTTAGTTTTTGCTAGATTTTATTTCCCTTTCGCATACCTGGGATAAATCATCCATTTCAAAACTCTGGCAGTGGTGGCCTGCATTGAAGGAAGTCGCATCATTTTGGGTTTCTCTTCGAAGAGAAAATTTACGTGAAAGGTAAGTGTCTTTTGTCAAAATCAATGCTTGATCTATGCCAATCTATTCCTGGAGATTGATTAATATAAAAATAGTAGGTGGCCTGCATTGAAGGAAGACGCATCATTTTGGGTTTCTCTTCGAAGAGAAAATTTATCTTATATAAAGTGTTTTATGCAGTATGCGGACTCAAAATGAGGCGAAGTATGAATGGTGATGTACTGCAGGCTCACTTTGCATTGTCTTCTTTATTATGCTAAGTCATTTTTCTTTTAAGCACATGTTGGCCTTTCATTGCTTTTCTCAATCACTCTGCTGATATAACATGAGAATATCTTGCCGATGTTCTTTGGTTAATCGTTTCCTTAAATGACTCTGGGCCATTTCTGATACATTTATTCTGATCATTTTATAAACTCTAAATCTATGCCATTGTACCAGAGAAGAAATTTGCAAATAGCAGGTTTCTGAGTTTGCATCCAGACCTGCAATGTATGGTGATGCTCAGAAAAATTGAAATATATAGTTGATTGCCATGCATCTAATAGGTGCGTTCTCATATCCTCCTTGGAGCTTCCAGACGTGGCATAGCTCTATCCTATCCTATCTAAACATCTCGGAAGTGATCAGTCTGCTAGTGATGCTTTTGCTCCATGGGTCTGATGAAAACTCCCATTTTTGTTTTGCAATCAAAATTTGCTTACTCTTCCGTTTTCTTATTTCATGTGTGGAACATCTAAATGGCAAAATATTATGGACATAAAATCTTTTATCCTGATGAGTCTCCTTCACTTGCTGTGACACCTAACTTTTGAGTCTTAGAAAAGCATTTCACAAGTGCAGAAAACTTTGTGGCGGGCATGGTTATCTCTGCTCAAGTGGTGTTCCTGAACTATATGCAACATATGTTCCAGCATGCACATATCAGGTAACATTTCAACTTCTGGAATTATTGCAAGTATATGCTTTCAATGAGATGATGATGTAAGAGTTGCGGTATGGAGAACAGGGACCTTGAGGAAGCACAGGACTATTTGAAGAGTCCGTGTCTCAACTTGCATGTAAAACGTGCACTATATGATGAAGGCCCATGCTATCTTGACACGAAAACGCCTGACAATGGGCAAATTCAAGATAGTCACATGTGCTGATTTTCACTTTGTAATTGCTGGAGACCATCTGGTTCGTTGTGCGCCGAAATATCAGTAATATTTGATTTTGGTTGAAAAAAGACCGATAAGAGTTCGATTTTATGGCTGCACAGGGTTCATGGTCGCCACGTAAAAATAAATGCTCTTCTATTATGCACAGTTTCTGCAAGCTTCCTGATAACATGATTCATGTGGTAAGGATATCAGGCAAGTACCCTGACCTCGCACCCAAAATTGAAGCTTTTGTGTTAGGGAAACACTGTACTGAGCCATCCAACGCGACTGCAAGAGGATAAGTCAGCAAATGCAAATGTCCTGGAAGATCTATTATGGCTTCGTTAACAAACAAGCCCCATAATTGGCCTGCAAGCATATACAACCTAAGTATGTATAATAGAGGATCCAGTTTATAGCACATGTGTCGTTTACCCTGGCAGTGCAGAAGATATGTCCAAGACCTCTTCTAGGTCAGTTTTTTATCTCATTTTTTAACTTAGAGGTCTATCTTATTTTCAGTTCATCTTTCTAATGCATATGTACAATCTATTTTGATGTTCCAGATTTGGAATGTTAAAGGCTGCATGTGGCAGCCATCCAGAGATGAAGCTGGAGAGGAAATATCTTGTTTGCAGTTCTCAAGAGATGGCAATACTTTATGATCTAGAACCACAGATGAATGAAGGTAAAAGTTATGTTCAAACATTTTTATGCATCTAGTTGGCGCATCAGTGGAAAGAGAGGGGACTTCCGGCGGGTTGTTATGGTTTTCTGATAAGCAGTGGCTTGAGCTGGTTCGAGAAGTAGGAAAATCTGCTTCTCAAAGTGTGATATGCTGCAATTGGTATCCTCATCAAAACCATGTGCATTGTTTTTATATTAAGGTTTGGTTGGTGCAATCGTACTTATTATTCTGTTTGCCACTAATGCAGATATTTGGCATTCTTGAATATAAAGAGGAGATGCACCAGGGAGTAACAGTAGCTACAGGGCTGTCTAGTCTTGCAAGTTGCAATTAAAAGGGAAGTTACTGACCGTTGGCTTGATTGGTGGGCAGGGTGAGCCAACTTTTTTCTTTTATGCTTATTTCTTATGTAAAATCTACGCAGGTAACTCCTTGTGGAGATCTTGACTCTGTGGAGCTTGGTGTGGGTATCTTGATCACTAGACATAAACATAGGTTAAAATCAATCATGGGTGCAACTGATAGATATGAGATAGATGAGATGAAATAGATAATTGAAATGATTTTGTCTTTGTGTCTAATCATTAACTTAGGAAACAAATCTCTCTAGTCATCATGTATTGCTATTTCATGGATATGCTTTAAATTAAGAAGCATTTTGACAATGCAAATCTTTCATGTGTGTAATGATATAGTATATGCCACAGACAATGACCCAAATGTGTACGTCTCTTATTTAGAATGTTGGAAATCATAGTATATGCCAAGGTTAAAAAAAACATCCCCCTAAGAGGGTTAAAAATATAAAAGCATAAAGGAAAACTATCAAAATGTTCTTTGGATAACTACCTGTGATAATCATTTGACTCTTAATAAGAAGCATTTTGGCAATGATTATCACGACTTTTAAGTCAAGAAGCATTTAATGGTATAGTGCGTGCTTTTGCAATGTTGTAGTGATAGTAGTTGCCAACTCTTAAGAAAGCCAACCATCCCCACGCCCCAAAAGAGGGGGTTCAAAATACAAAGGGAAAAGTACCAAGATTTCCCCTATAAGTTTTTGAAATTATTAGAATACTCGTAGACAAAGAGCTCCTTGGCAAATGTAATATTTTGAACATTATGGCTCATTGAATTCCAAACTTATTTTGACAAACATTGTGGGTTCAAATATGAATAAGAGGTGCATTTGTGGGGATGACAAGACCATTAGATATAATTATATCTGGAGGACGACATGCATACCAAAATCTGCATATGAATTAAGACCCTTGTGCACGGTCTCTCTAACACTGGTTGTCTTTTACACCGAGGAAATGACACATTATAAGAGATCAACCATCTTTTCTTTTTTTTTTTTGTAAAATTTTAACTATCAACTTCACTGGAGAAATCTAGGTGAACATTGAGGAATCTTAAGGAACTTGATCTAGAATTCGACTTGATCTAGAATTTCACTTGAAATGTACCTAACCCCTCATGTTTGAGCCCCAATAAATATTGTCAATTTTCTTAACATGCCTCTAATTGATCATTGATATTCAACATTTAAGCATGACAAGAGTATATAATATTTTGGATTTAAATAACGCAGGCTCTATCAACACATTAGGCACTTTCCAAAATTTGTAATTGTGAGCAAAGGCCTGGATATTGTGAGGAAAGTCCCGGATTATAGTTTATAGTTTCAACACTTTTTGGCATATTGGAAGGCTTTCCCCTATTGATTCAAGAGCTAGATGGCATTAACACTTTAGCCCATATAGTTGGCCATCTCCAGTTCAAACCTAAATCAAGTACATTAACAGTGAGCTCATTCAATTAGGAATCTAAACGATACTCTAGAGGATCTAGGGGAATCTAAGGGGAATGTAGAATTTAAGAGTGTGTTTTGCAGGAATGACTTGACACACTCTTTCATAATATGAACATAATCCTAGGGAATCTCAATGAATCTTCAACTAGTCTTTGTAAATTCCTCATACATATAAATTTTGATAAAGAATGACCAGTCGACTTGATACACTCCATCTAGGTATATCATTCACATTCGATGTGCTTTGGAATGAATCTTTGTATTATCTTAAGGAATACTCGTAATATCCTAGAGAATCTTAATAGATTCTTGAAAAACCTATGTGTATGTACATTTGATTTCGTATACTCCCTCATAGTACAAATACTTGTATATATATATATATATATATATATATATATATATATATATATATATATATATATATATATATATATATATATATATATATATATATATATATATATATATATATATATATATATATATATATATCATTATATTTATAAAATTATTCTATGTGTCCCAGGGAAACGATGCACCCATGGTTTATATAATGTGCTAAAAATATGTGACATGCTTCTTTGTCGTCGGATTGGGGGCACTAGTTGTGTGGCGCAACATGGGCCATTGGATTATGTATGGGTCATGCATGGGGATGCATGGCCATGCATGGGGGCATGCAACACATCCCTGGACCATTGGATCAAAAAGGGGAGGCGAAATCATGGCCCTTGATTTTTACCAGGAAGGTGCAAGGAAGCTTCCTCTCAAAGTGGATTTGATGTAACCAATCTCCACCATTAGATCAAAGGGGGGGAGGAGAAATCCTAGCCATTCGTTTTTTTATTAAATTAGAGTTTTTTATATTAAAGGAGGTGAGGTGTCACCCTTATTTAATGAAAAGGTAATGAGGTGGCACCCCATTAATTATGAAGCATTTATGGAAGCTTCCTTCTTTTGTGCTGCCTTCAAACGACTTTATCTTCCGATCGAGATCTCGGATCAAAGTGGGACCCACACCATTGGATTCCTCTCATCGAATGCTTTTTAATGAGTAGTGGTTTGGCATCATTCTCGAATAATCTAAGGGAATCTTCATAGAACCTAAGGGAATCTAAAAGAACCTATGTAGAAACTTGGGGAACTTAGAGGTATTTTGGAATCAAGGGAATCTCAAGAGAATCTTAAGGAATCTATGGGAATCTCAAAAGAATCTAGGGGAATCTAAGAGAATCTTCAAAAAATGCTTAAGAATCTAGGGAAATCTTGATGGAAGCTTTGAGAATCTAGGGGAATCTTCATAGAATTTAAAAGAATCTAGGAGAATCTACATAGAATTTTGAGGAATCTAAACGGATCTTCAAATAATATTTAAAAATCTAGGGGAGTCTTTATATAGAACCTTAAGAATCTAGGCGGATCTTAGTAGAATCTTAGGGAATCGAGATAATCTCAAGAGAATCTTCATGAATCTAAAGGAATCTAAGGGAATCTAAAAGAATCTTGGGATAAGCTTTGGAAATCGAGGAAATATAAAGAGGATCTTAAGGAATCTATAGGAATATCAAAAGAATATAGGGGAATCTAAGAGAATCTTTAAAAATATTTGAGAATCTAGCAGAATCTTGATGGAATCTTAGAGAATCTAGTGGAATCTTCATAGAATCTAAGGCAATCTAGAAGAATCTACATAGAACCTTGGGGAATCTAAAAGAATCTTTAAGTAATCTTTGAAAATCTAGGGAAATCTTTGTAAAAACCTTAAGAATCTAAGGATCTTTGTAGAATCTTAGGGAATCTAGGGAGAATCCAAAGGGATCTAGGGAAATCTTTGACTCTAGGTGTGTTCTATAGGGGAATCTGTAGAGAATCTAAGTGAATCTAGAAGAATCTCCATGAAATCTTGGGGAATATAGAGGAATCTTAGGATAATCTTTGGAAATCTAGGGGAATCTCGAAAGAATCCTTAAGAATCTAAAGAAATCTTAGGGAATCTTCATAAAATCTTTGAGTATCTAGAGAATCTTGATGGGATTTTAGAGAATCTCTATAGAATCTTCATTGCATGACTTTAAGTTTGACTTCTAGTCGAATTTGTACAATCCCTCCAAGAATCATCAATGGATCTTGGGGAATATAAGCGAACATTGATGGAATCTCATAGAATCTAGGGAAATCATTCTAGAGTCTTAGAGAATCTAGGAGAATCTTAATAGAATCTTTGTTGGATGGCACTACATTTTGCTTTTAGTCGAATCTGTACAGTCCCTCATAGTGCAACCGCTCATAGTACAAAAACTTGTATATATATATATATATATATATATATATATATATATATATATATATATATATATATATATATATATATATATATATATATATATATATATATATATATATATATATATATATATCAATATATATACATATATATTCAATGGCTGGCTTAGGCACCATTGGACCTATTTCTAGAACAATGTATCTAGACCTAGACTAAGGTGCTGGGAACTATTTATGCTCTTGTAGGATTTGAAAACCAAAATTTTCATGTATTGAAACTCATTTCCTATGGAGGCATCTTGTGTTAACTATTTGCACAAGGTAAAGTCTTAGCTTATAGGGCTTATGCACCCTTTCATTAATTTCTTGAAATTCACGTTTAGAAAGGCACATTTTTGGATTTAAATAAGTTGAGCATGACCTATGCATGCTTGCCATGTGTTTGGCAAAAGCCATATTAAAGCTAGGACCCACTTTAAAGTCTAGATTCATTTTGACTTAACTAAAGGACGTTTTCCCTTTAGCATTATATTTGGCATGCCTTATTAATGCATGGTCACCAAGTGGCTTACGTACATGCATTTTATGTGAGGTATTATTTACATGAAGATCCATTTGTATGCACGAATCACATAATAAAATTCTAAGGCTTTAAAGAGTCTAACCAATGGGTCAAACTTAATGTGTGTAGTTGATTTCGGCACCAACTTTTCGGTGCTTTTATGAACATTTCTTTATTTTTACATTTCCCACATGGACGTGTACCTTTTGATTCTATAAGCATAGTATCTAGAATGACAGTTTTAGGGTTTGAGAGCTACAGCAAGAAACGACGGCAGTCTACGGCATTCCACAACCAGAAGCTATAATTTTTTCAGCAAAAGCATGAGAGCTCAAATGGCAACAAGACTTTTACAAATGGCGGTCTTTGTGCATGTGCTACGATTTTTTCTCGAGATTTCGGCGAAGCATGAGAGTTGAATTCCTGAGCAGAAGCATGCAGTATATGAAGGTACGATTTGAATTTCACAATCGGCATGAAGCGATATATGACCTTGTTTTGCATTACATTCTTACAATGAGCATAACGGAGTTAGCTCTGTAACTTGGCGGCTGATTCTACACTCTTCCAATATCTCTCCTTCTCTACTTTGGAGTATTGATCTTGCTTAATGCAAAGGCTAGAATCCTATTATATCTGTCTTGCAATGGCTAGTGCTTTTGCCACTTCTTAATGCTCTTCATCCTTTGAGCTTTCTCCACATCCAGCATTGAAGCGTGCTGTAACTCTTCAGTTGAGAATGCAGCTAAGAATATGGAAAAAGCATCATCTGAAGTACCCAAAGGATATTTAACATCTCGACCATTGAAGAAGGCGGCTCGGATGGTGATGACGACCCATCTAACCAGGTTTCTAAATATTTTAATCTTTGAAAATGAAAGATCTCAAGGAAAATTGATGCTTTGATCATGCACATGCTTGAGATTTGTTTTGAATGTAATACAGAAGGTTTCTTTTCATGATGCTTACGTATTTGTTTTGCCCATGGATATGATCAAGGATATCTCGTAAGTCTAAGGTAAGGTTCTGAATAAAGCATTGTTTGAGCAAGTTGAGCTTAAAAATATATGTGGATATGGGGTAGGCTGCCTACATATGGATAATGAGAAAGGGAGTGCTTCTTACGCCATCTTATTTCTTGTTTTGTCATTTCTCTTGATTTTTACTTGATAAGTTCATTATATAAGGTTGAAGGGCTTAAAAGCCATGAGATTCTTTTGCTTACCCCGCTAGTAGCTTAGCATTTTACCCTATTTAAAGGCTAACTTGCTTTGGTTCTACTGCAGGTAACCGGGATCTCATCTACCTACTTTCAAGTTCTTGAATGCGTGGAGCACTCGGAGCAGTGTTTTAGCAGCAAGAAAGTTTGATTCAATGACATTTTAACCGTTAAAAAGGATGATAGATTTCTTGAGCTGAAACTCTCCTATAAGTTATTCAGGTTCTATCTATTCCCTAAGTTTAAATGCTGCAAATGCATGATCAGACTATAGGCTGATCTTATTGAAGAATATTTTCTATCTATCTATCGATGATGGTATTTAGCCTCTGCTTGCATGTTAAATCTAGTATTGCCATGCTTCTTACATGCTGATATATTATATCTAACAGTAAATGATTATTTCTAAGTTCATATGCAAAATTGATAATGGAAAACAGATTTGGAAAAAAGCTCATTGGCTTGTACTTTTGCAGCTGATTGTGTATAATTCAAATATTATTTGCATCAAACTTGACTGTCTGCTTACAGAACGGTAACACAAGATAAGTTTTGAAACAAATGAATCTAAGTCTAGGCATGAATTGGCATATTACGGTTATGTATGAAGCTTAGGTAAACTGTATACTATTTGCATTTTACAAGACTGCTATGGACATTGAATGTCTATGGATGTTGAAGGTCAATTCTGTGTTACTCGAAAGGTGGTTGCTGATTTGTATCATTCTGTATGGTAACCCCATAAGATTATCCTACATATAAAAATGGGACATGAATTATAGGCATTGATTGTTAGGAACGGCATAACTGTTGCATTATGGGTCAACATGGAGTAAGTATGGCCTCTAAGGTTCCCCTAATATACATATGGGACCGATAAATCCGGCCAGGCTAAGGTTATCCTTGTCTGAGCCTGGATGTCAGTGCCTAGGCCTTGGATTCTTGTCTTCGGACTTGGACTTTGGTTTTGGTACAGGCTTCTCTATATATTCTGTGACTTCGGGGTACTGGTTTAACCAGTATGGATCTTATGGGTTGTACTTGCTAGTTTGTTGATTTATAATTATTGATCATTATGCTATTAATTTGGATTTTCAATAAGACATCTGACACTTGTTATATTCGTGATAGGAGGGAACAATTGTGGTTCCTGAAATATGATCCAGTTTTTCTAAAAGAAACACATGGTTACAATTTGCTTGGACAGTCTGCTGCAAACCAGGTTGTGCAAACAGTACTTTCAGACATTCCTTCTTGTAAATAAAAGGGTATGTTACTTTATCTACACATTTAGGTTTGACCTTTGTTCAAAATAAATATTAACATAGGGTTTACAAAACCTGGTTTGACATAAATTAAGTGATCATACGGATGTATATTTACTTAGGCTGGTGTCAAAAAATAATGTACTGTTTCAGTGCCTACATAGGCATTACATAAAGAGTTTGATCCCTTGATCATACATTACAAACAATCATGAGAATGACATTGGCAATTCTGAGATAGTTCCATGGAACACATTGCACAACAGGCCTTCTTTTACTGCTGATGACTTAAATGAAGTAGTACAGCACAATATCAGCACTCTCTTAGGGGAGCTCGAAGTATAGAAGTAAGTATATTGTGTCAATTCTTACAGTTCTGTTTTAATATCTTGTTGTAGGGAGGCAAAATTCCTATAGGAACACATAGGTTGCAGGATGGGTCCCTATGTACATAGGGACCCCTCCTCATCCCTATGTACTAAAACAAGGGGCCTTACCTTGCTTCCCGGAAGGAGGTAGGCTAAAATTATATATATATAAATATATATACATATATATTCAATGGCTGGCTTAGGCACCATTGGACCTATTTCTAGAACAATGTATCTAGACCTAGACTAAGGTGCTGGGAACTATTTATGCTCTTGTAGCATTTGAAAACCAAAATTTTCATGTATTGAAACTCATTTCCTATGGAGGCATCTTGTGTTAACTATTTGCACAAGGTAAAGTCTTAGCTTATAGGGCTTATGCACCCTTTCATTAATTTCTTGAAATTCACGTTTAGAAAGGCACATTTTTGGATTTAAATAAATTGAGCATGACCTATGCATGCTTGCCATGTGTTTGGCAAAAGCCATATTAAAGCTAGGACCCACTTTAAAGTCTAGATTCATTTTGACTTAACTAAAGGACGTTTTCCCTTTAGCATTATATTTGGCATGCCTTATTAATGCATGGTCACCAAGTGGCTTACGTACATGCATTTTATGTGAGGTATTATTTACATGAAGATCCATTTGTATGCACGAATCACATAATAAAATTCTAAGGCTTTAAAGAGTCTAACCAATGGGTCAAACTTAATGTGTGTAGTTGATTTCGGCACCAACTTTTCGGTGCTTTTATGAACATTTCTTTATTTTTACATTTCCCACATGGACGTGTACCTTTTGATTCTATAAGCATAGTATCTAGAATGACAGTTTTAGGGTTTGAGAGCTACAGCAAGAAACGACGGCAGTCTACGGCATTCCACAACCAGAAGCTATAATTTTTTCAGCAAAAGCATGAGAGCTCAAATGGCAACAAGACTTTTACAGCGGCGGTGCTGTACAGGCTACGATTTTCTCTGAGATTTCCTGAGCAGAAGCATGAGAGTTGAATTCCTGAGCAGAAGCATGCAGTATATGAAGGTACGATTTGAATTTCACAATCGGCATGAAGCGATATATGACCTTGTTTTGCATTACATTCTTACAATGAGCATAACGGAGTTAGCTCTGTAACTTGGCGGCTGATTCTACACTCTTCCAATATCTCTCCTTCTCTACACTGGAGTATTGATCTTGCTTAATCTGCAAAGGCTAGAATCCTATTATATCTGTCTTGCAATGGCTAGTGCTTTTGCCACTTCTTAATGCTCTTCATCCTTTGAGCTTTCTCCACATCCAGCATTGAAGCGTGCTGTAACTCTTCAGTTGAGAATGCAGCTAAGAATATGGAAAAAGCATCATCTGAAGTACCCAAAGGATATTTAACATCTCGACCATTGAAGAAGGCGGCTCGGATGGTGATGACGACCCATCTAACCAGGTTTCTAAATATTTTAATCTTTGAAAATGAAAGATCTGGGCGGAAAATTGATGCTTTGATCATGCACATGCTTGAGAATTTGTTTTGAATGTAATCTGAAGGTTTCTTTTCATGATGCTTACGTATTTGTTTTGCCCATGGATATGATCAAGGATATCTCGTAAGTCTAAGGTAAGGTTACGAATAAAGCATTGTTTGAGCAAGTTGAGCTTAAAAATATATGTGGATATGGGGTAGGCTGCCTACATATGGATAACAGAAAAGGGAGTGCTTCTTACGCCATCTTATTTACTGATTTGTCATTTCTACTGATTTTTTACTTGATAAGTTCATTATATAAGGTTGAAGGGCGAAAAGCCATGAGATTCTTTTGCTTACCTGCTAGTAGCTTAGCATTTTACCCTATTTAAAGGCTAACTTGCTTTGGTTCTACTGCAGGTAACCGGGATCTCATCTACCTACTTTCAAGTTCTTGAATGCGTGGAGCACTCGGAGCAGTGTTTTAGCAGCAAGAAAGTTTGATTCAATGACATTTTAACCGTTAAAAAGGATGATAGATTTCTTGAGCTGAAACTCTCCTATAAGTTATTCAGGTTCTATCTATTCCCTAAGTTTAAATGCTGCAAATGCATGATCAGACTATAGGCTGATCTTATTGAAGAATATTTTCTATCTATGCTGACAGATGGTATTTAGCCTCTGCTTGCATGTTAAATCTAGTATTGCCATGCTTCTTACATGCTGATATATTATATCTAACAGTAAATGATTATTTCTAAGTTCATATGCAAAATTGATAATGGAAAACAGATTTGGAAAAAAGCTCATTGGCTTGTACTTTTGCAGCTGATTGTGTATAATTCAAATATTATTTGCATCAAACTTGACTGTCTGCTTACAGAACGGTAACACAAGATAAGTTTTGAAACAAATGAATCTAAGTCTAGGCATGAATTGGCATATTACGGTTATGTATGAAGCTTAGGTAAACTGTATACTATTTGCATTTTACAAGACTGCTATGGACATTGAATGTCTATGGATGTTGAAGGTCAATTCTGTGTTACTCGAAAGGTGGTTGCTGATTTGTATCATTCTGTATGGTAACCCCATAAGATTATCCTACATATAAAAATGGGACATGAATTATAGGCATTGATTGTTAGGAACGGCATAACTGTTGCATTATGGGTCAACATGGAGTAAGTATGGCCTCTAAGGTTCCCCTAATATACATATGGGACCGATAAATCCGGCCAGGCTAAGGTTATCCTTGTCTGAGCCTGGATGTCAGTGCCTAGGCCTTGGATTCTTGTCTTCGGACTTGGACTTTGGTTTTGGTACAGGCTTCTCTATATATATATATATATCAGTTATATATAAAGGTATATCATAAAACTTTGGTATATAATGTGTCTGATTCTTACATGCCCGGATGCCGTCCGTTTTAGGTGGGGCCAGTGAGGTGGCAGCATCAGAGCCATCCATTTCTTATGGGCATGCATGGAGGCATGCATGGGTCATGCATGGGGGCATGCATCACATTCCCAGACCGTTGGATCGAAAGGGGAGGATAAATCCTAGCCCTTGATTTTTTGTAAGGAAGGTGCAAGGAAGGTCTCTTAAAGTAGATTTGGTGTGGCAGATCTTAGCCGTTAGATCAAAAGGTGAGCATAAATCCTAGCCATTCACTTTTTAATATTAAATTGATTTTTTTTTTTTAAAGGAGGTGAGGTGTCACCCTCATTAATAAAAAGGTAATGAGGTGGCAAAACATTTATGAGTGGACTTTCTAGGAAGCTTCCTTATATTTAATCGCCTTCAAAGGCACGTAGCTTGCAGTAGAGGGGTCGGATGAAGGTGGGACCCACGCCATTGGATTCTCTCGTCGAGAGGCGTTTCAATGAGTGGTGCTTTGACACCATTTTAAAAGACCGGGCAAGACCAGCGTGATCGAACACTAAGAATCTTCTTGGAAACTTCGAATTTTATGGAATTCATGGTAATTTATAGGAATCTAGGGAATCTTCAGAGATCTTAGAGAATCTAGAGGAATTCCAAGAGAATCTTAGGGAATCTAAATGGAATCCATGGGAATCTCAGGGAATCTAAAGGACTCTTTATAATATGTGGAGAATCTAGAGGAATCTTGAAGCAATCTTAGAGAATCTAGAGGAATCTTTATAGAATCTATAGGAATCTCAACAGAATCTTTGGGAATCACAAGGAATCTCAAGAGAATCTTTGGAAAATCAAAGGTAAAATCTTTGAATAACTAGGGTAATCTTGATGGAATTCTAAAGAATCTTTGTAAAATGATAAGAATGTAGGGGAAGATAAGAATGTAGGGGAATCTTTGTAGAATCTTAAGGAATCTAAGAGAAGGCGAAGGGGATCTAGAGGAATCTTCATAGAATCTATAGGAATCTAGCAGATCTACATAGAATCTTGGGGAATCTAGAGAATCTTGGGGAAGTAAGAGAACGTTCATATAATCTTTAAGAATCTAGAAGAATCTTGATAGAATCTTGGAGAATCTAAGGAAATATTCATAGAATCTAGGGGAATCTATAGAAATCACGAGAGAATCTTTGAGAATTTAAGGGAATCCAAGGGAATCTTTATAGAATCTAGAGGAATCTTGATGGAATCATGTAAAGTCTAAGGGAATCTTCATAGGATCTTAGAGAATCTAGAGGAATCTTAAGAGAATCTTTGGGAATCTAAGGGAATCTTTGGGAATTTAAGGGATCTTCTAAAAGCTTTGAGAATCTAGTGAAATCATGATGGAATCTTGGAGAATCATGGAGAATATCCCTATAATCTAAAGGAATCTAGGAGAATCTTCATAAATCTAAGGGAATCTTTGGGAATTTAAGGGATCTTCTAAAAGCTTTGAGAATCTAGTGAAATCATGATGGAATCTTGGAGAATCATGGAGAATCTCCCTATAATCTAAAGGAATCTAGGAGAATCTTCATAAAATCTTTGAGAATTCAGTAGAATCTTGGGGAATGTAGGGAAATCTTCATAGAATCTAGGGGAATCTCTATAGAATCTTGGAGAATCTAGGGGAATCTTTGTACAATATGAAGGAATCTCAAGAGAATCTTGAGGAATCTATGAGAATATCAAGAGAACTTCCCTGAATCTAGGGAAATATAAGGAAATCTAGAGGAATCTTCATACAATCTTGGAGAATGTAAGAGAATCTACATAGAATCTTGAGGAAGCTTGGGATAATCTTTGGAAATCTAAGAGAATCTAAAAAGAATCTATATGAACATAGGAGATCTAAGGGAATCTTCGTAAAATCTTTGAGAATCTAGAAAAATCTTGATAGAATCATAAAGAATCGAGGGGAATGCTTATAGAATCTTCATTGAATGATGATGCATTGGCTTTCGGTCGAATTTGTACACTCCCTCATAGTATAAATACTTGTATATATATATATATATATATATATATATATATATATATATATATATATATATATATATATATATATATATATATATATATATATATATATATATATATATATATATATATATATATATATATATATATATATATAATATATATCCTTATATATATACAATTATATGAGTGCTGCCAACATTCGGTAGAGATTGATGTAGAGATTGATCTACTGGTCCATCTACGAGATGGGCTGGCCCAGATGCCACCTCGTAACACCCCAAGCATCCCCCCTTATTTGGGGCTTTTAATCTGGGCCCTTGAAATTGGGGCATTTTATCTAGACCGTCGATTAAAATTATTTGGGGCTTTTCATATGGGCCTTCGGATTAAAAGGGAAGGTCAAATCTTGGCCGTCAATTTTGGATAGGAAGTTGCAGGGAAGGTGATAGAATTGGGGCTTTTAATCCAGATCATTGGAATTGGGGCTTCTAATCTCTTCCCTTGATTTAAAAGTCAAGGAAATTTAATGGGCAAAGAAATTTAAGGTCCACCTTCATGAAGCGGCAATGCACATTAATTAAAAAATCATCCAAAGGATATTTTCCACTTTTCTCTCGTTTCGGTTACTGGCTTGTGGCTCCGGGCTATGGCGAGAGCGAGGATATGACGACGGCGTTTGTGAATCCCCTGTATAACCCAGTGTAATTGATTTGAAGCTCGACTTTAGAGTTCGTGATGGATCTACAAGGGCCATAACCAAATCTTTTTGCGGTCGGGCTTGGATATAAGTTCATCTATACTTGGTCGCGATCAATTTTTTGGATTCCTACACCCAGACTATATAGATCTACACCTGTATATCTGTTGTTCTTCTCAATCTTCTTTGCGGGCCATTTTCGATATCTCTAATTTTGAGGTTTTTCCTTACTTTACTTTTCTGAACTATCACTTTGTTGCAAGCGGAATGTGGGCAAATTCTTATAGGCCCATCGCCAAGTTCATATGCCCTTTTTTTTCCTTACGGTCTTATATGGGGCGTTGTAAGCAGATTCTCTTTGCTTTTTCGGTTGCGTATAGGCCACGAAACACCGCCATCAGCCGCCGATTTCCCTTTTAGCGGTAATGTGTTCCCGTGTAGCCTATCCAACGATTTCAATTTGATCGTAATTCATTCTTTGAACTAATGATAGTTCTTAGGAGATTTTTCGCTTTAATATAGACATTTTAAACGATCGGGCATTATTGGCATGCGGTATACACACGTTGATTCTAGACACTACTTACTTTTGGATCCTCGGGTTTGTCATTACAATTGTCTTATTTTTATAATAACGACTCACGTTCACGAACTTTGTGGCGATATGACTTTCCAAAAAGGGGAGGCGATTATTCAGTTTGTAGCTTTGGTAGAGGCAAGAAAAGAACGAATGGCAAAAGATGGCAGCAAGGGACCATCATTGAAATGCTTGTTGCGAACATGGCATTCAGGTTTGCAGCTCTAATAATTAATGTTCGATCCGTATTCTGAACTTAGAATAGTAATCATATAATCTTTTTCTTGTATTTATCAACCGTCTCTCTTTTTTGCCATACATCATTTCTCGTAAAATATGTTCCAACATGCTAGATTCTTACCTTTGCAAGTACTAGATGGCAAAAAATCATTTCTGTAAAAATATGTTCCAACATGCTAGATTCTTCTTCTTTTGCCAAGTACTAGATGGCAAAAATTGTATAGGCATTTGCTTCCTTTTTTTTTTACAAACATACAAGTTCTAATTCTGTTTTCCATTGTTTAGGTAGACTTGAGAAGATTTAAGGAGCTGCATAAGTCGGAATTTGCAACTTTATGCCAAAGGGCCTTCTTTGACTTTCGGAAGGGTGATATTTCCTTTGTTTTATTTGTGTCATAAACTAATTTGATGATATGTATCTCTGAAATTTCTGCACTAGGCGGGCAGTCAGCAGATGGAGCATGATTGCACTAGCTTTTTATGCAAGAAATATGTGTTGTACAAATATTCTAAGCCGTGAAATATGTTTTACTGCTTTAAGTCTGAAACAAATCGACGCCATGAGCGGCTTGATGCAAGGTTACGATTTTTTTGATGTGGGCTACTAGATTATCGATGTTTGATTTTTGTTTAAATGTTGGACACTAAATTTGATTATGTTGCTGGTCTTGCGGTTCCAAATGCACATGTGCGATCTACTCTCGATGCTAAAAGGCTTATATTGCTTGGTTGTTTCCTACTTCCAAATGCACATGTTCAAACAATTCACGACGTTCCTTTTTTGGCGTAAGTCTGAAGTTTGGTATGCCACTATAAATGTCTAGATACGCTTGGAGCCATGATCTCGTGGTATTCGAACTATGATTTCGTCTTATTATTACACTTCTTTTGCATATTCTAAACTTGAAGTTGGAGCTGGTGAAGTTGCTCAAGCGAGAAGGCCTTGTTCCCTTTAGCTTCTTACGTTATATCGTGAAGGTAGTGAAACCCATTCTTCTTGATTATTCTAGTGTTCTATGTAATTTGAAATGGTGAATGGTCATTTTGTGGTTCAGCCGGATCGAACTTCAACCGATAGAAACGTTGTTTCTACCTCCATAACCTTGATTTCTAGTGCAAGGAACATGCAGAGATTAGATTCCAATGTTTTTGGCCCAAGTTTAGCTCTATAGCCAACAATTTTCAAGTTTGTTTTGCCAACAACCGCTTTGTCTTGCCTCTTGCAGCTCAACGATGGACCGCTAGGCATTCACATTGTTTCAAAACTCGTGGTTTAATCCATATGGTCCGTCCGAAAGGAAAGTCGAGGGGCTGCTTTCTTTCTATGATCTACAATAGGCTGGTTTATGTTAGGCAAACTGGAAACTTCGTGAGGTAATGACTTCAGACTTTTTGCAAGAATCTAATGCTTTGGCTAAATTTCATTCTTCAAACATGGTTATGGATCTACTACATAGTGTTTATCAATAGCATTTTTAGTTTCTTAGCATGCTCAAAGATTGTGTCTGAAATTAATGGTCCGCAAGTTCAGCTCCTTCTTTGTAGTTTGAATGGCTTAATATGTTATGTTTGGTTCGATTTCTCTGTTTCCCAATGTTATTGTAGTGTTAACTAAGTCATGACTTATGGAAAACTCTACGACTTGCAAGAATGTTGCATCTCCATAACTATTGGCTTTTGCTCCGGCATAGTGAATTACCTTGCTACTTTAGGTTGGGTAAAATAGGTGTTTTTCTAGATGACCCCATTTACGGGATTATAGATCAGCTTGTACCATGAATTCATGAGACATTTTGCACAAAGAAAGATTGGCAAAATTGAGACATTACGGCTAATTTTGAAAGAGATTTGGAATGCCTAAAGGCTTGCAAGTTGCACCCCGCCTACGAACCGAAGTCTTAGAAAATTTGATTGATGTGGTAAAAGAGGCTAGTTTACGTAAATGGGCGTAAGATTGTGCTATGTCTCATAAAAGCTTCTCCGGGAAGGTTTCACGACTTAAGAGCGACTATTTGGAAGTTCAGTAATGTAGAAAACCTCTTTGCTTTTGCTAGATTAATGTTATTAATGTCTTTGTGCACTTTATTTTTGGCAAAGAGAGATGTTAATACAAAGAAAGAAACTCATTGATGATTTGCTTAGATGCTCAATTTATTGTGTCCCCATGATGTTGTATCGCCCTTGGACCTATGTATGATGTGCATGACAAAAATCACTTGCCAAGGATGGAAGCTTGTGATCATGAGCTTGCAAAGTTGCTTGCTATTCATAAAACAAAGCAAAAATACAATGAACACCGTGTTCATGTGCATATGCGAACGTTGCTTGCTCTTCAATGTAACATAAGGGACATGAGAAATCAGCTTCTTTGCTTTTAGAGAAGCTATGGCTGCCAAGATGAGATTTTTGAGGAGCTCAAGTTTATTAAGCAAAATAGGACCTGCATTACAAAGCCTGTCTTGCGAAGTTATTAGAAGAAAGGCTTATATGAAGCTCTACATGGGTCGAGGCAGCCCGACTTGTTGAAAAGCTTGCAAGGGAAAGGGAAAAAGAGATTGCTCGCATGAGGGAGAGATTTTGCAGCGGTGCATCTTCTCCAAGGTAAGAAATCTCGCATGCACGTGATCTTCTTGAATTTTTGAGAGGGAAAGAAGTTTGAAGCATTTTACATTTGCTGCGGTAGAAATGCCGCACACAAGTCTTGATCTAGAAACTCGTCTTCACGCAAGTATGTTGCGAGAGAAATTGGTTAAAGAACTATTGCCCGTGGTGTCTTTTCGTGTTTTATAACTAATTTAATTTAAGTGACAAGGTTACTTTGCCATTCTTTGTGGTTCACTTCGAGAAGCGGATGTTGTGGGATCGATCCAAAGAATTAGCAAAGAGCTCCATGATTACGCTAATAGCCCGACAAGACCATTAAAACGTGATCCAAATATGTGGCATGGCCTCACATCCGGCGAGCGGATGAGAACATAGATCTGGTTTTTAGAGACATAATCAATTGGCTAGACAAGAGATGTCCACCGGTACCATAGCAACAAGCCCAATCCATACGCAGATGTGCGAAAAAAATATTTGTCGAAAAACCCATGAAGCGAGGTTGATCTCGGGCAAAAAGCCTTCGCTCAAAATTTTAAATACCGAAGCTTTGCGAGGTAACCCCAATGTGTCAATGAGTGTTCGGGAATGCCTCACGAGATATGGTGATCAAGATCATGAAATTGAACCAAGTTCAAGCGGTGTTCCCGCAAGCCCTTTTAAGATTTTGTGATATTGAGTTGCCGTGAAGGCATGATTGAGGACTCGCTTCAAAGCTTATATTAGGACACGATCCAACGGTATCTTGTTGATAAAATAAGATGATTAAGCAAAAAGGACTATGTGATGCCGAGAAATGCGGTGCTCGGCAGAAATAGGCTTTTCTTTTGTCGTGAAATCGAGGAAGCGAGAAATGGGCGCACATAATGATATAAATTGCAATTAGGGTTCTAATAGGTTCGCCCTAAATAGCTTGAGCTGGGATAGTCTCCGAGATAGCCTGGTGCTCGATGTATCTTAGCGGATCGTGCCTATCTTAGCGGATCGTGCCTTCGATTGCATGCGGTTCTCTCTTTTGCTTATACTCATATGATTTGTGAAATGATTTTAACCGCAAGTTTCTGAAGGATTTTCTACATAAGTATATATGAAAAGTAGTGGACCATTATCTATCATCTTCATAATCTTCATCTTATATCAATATGTAGAGAGTCCGGAATCCCAAGCGTTGATATATCTTTGTGTTTTGATATCTATTTGTTGTTTTGTTCTGGTAGATTTGATCGTGTGGATTTGAGTTGTAGATTTTATGTCTTTGGTCGGTGGTAGTTTTGCTTACAAGTTTGAATATTTTGAAAAGATCTTACCTTTTGTGATTGTGTTCTTGCAGATTTTTTTGATGTTGTCCGCCCCCATGTTCTTACGTTCGAGATTTTCCCCGGTCGCAATAGTCTTAGTTATGAAGATTGTGCGGGCAAGACATTTAGGTGCCCTACCTAAAGGCGCCTTTAAAATCTTGCTATCATCCGATTTGCAAAAGGGTCGTATCTGGTGTGGCGGTTGGCCCTTCCCTTTTTTAAACGCACTCATTATGGTTCCCATACCATTACGGTAGAGAGATTAGCATTATTAATGGTATCATTGTGATAAACCGATCGGCACAAATATGGCACTTTTATAGTTTTATCTAAGATATAGTTTGCTACTATAGAGTGGCATCGCTTATATTTATGCCTCTTTTTGCCATTAAATTGCCATTGATTGTCTTTCTGAGATCGATAAAATTTGGGGAAGCTTTTTGGGTGATTACCGCTAAGAGACCTTCATGGTAATATGTGCTTTCTTGCTTATCATGAGCCCAGGTCTTAGCGGTTGATGTTCTTCATTAATAATCTTTGCTACTGCCTGTGACCTTTGGTAGGTTGATGCCGGGTAATATTTCGTGGCAACGAAGGTAGGTGCTTGGTAAGTTGGATTTTGTATCGGATCTAAATTTGTCTAAATGTATGGGTAGAAGCCAAGCAATTATTGGTTTAAAAGTGGCAAGCATAAGAGGAATTACATGCTTCATTTCCACATGCGAAATTTTGGGGTATTTTGTTGCCTCTTGAGAGGAGGCAACCACATTGCGAAAATTGATGTCTCATCGAAATGCGCGACTTTATATGTCCATGATTTGTATCGGCTGACACCTCATTCCACATTCCACTCCTTTCATTTATGCGCTCGGCATTATTGCTTTTCAATCGAGGAACGGATAACATATATCTAAAGATCCAAAGCAAATAAAAGAGAGGATATACTATCTATTTTTCATAACGGCAAATCAATGATCAGGTTGGTATCCTTGCCTCATAAGACTCGTTCTTCAAGGAAAGAATCCTTACCTCATAAGAACTCATAAGTTTTTGCCTATCATTTTGAGGTGCGAGTAATGAAGTTTACATCTAGCTTCCGTATCATCATGTGATCTCTCCATTGCTAAATTTTGAAAACGCGGCGATTTGGGGGGGATGATTGGATGGCTAGATCATTTTTTCGATGGGGGCACTATGCTGCGAGATAGCTTCTTTGCTTTACTTTCGGGTAAGCATTTCTTTCTAAAAATTAAATAGCGTTCGGGAAAAGCCGAGGGCTTTTTAGAAGGTTACGTCTTCTAACAGATGGTCTTCAATGGAGATTGATTAATATAAAAATAGTATTAGTAGCAAATAACCAGGGTTTATCCAATGGCAGTGGTGGCCTGCATTGAAGGTAGACGCATCATTTTGGGTTTCTCTTCGAAGAGAAAATTTATCTTATATAAAGTGTTTTATGCTGTATGCGGACTCAAAATGAGGCGAAGTATGAATGGTGATGTACTGCAGGCTCACTTTGCATTGTCTTCTTTATTATGCTAAGTCATTTTTCTTTTAAGCACGTGTTGGCTTTTCATTGCTTTTCTCAATCACTCTGCTGATATAACATGAGAATATCTTGCCGATGTTCTTTGGTTAATCGTTTCCTTAAATGACTCTGGGCCATTTCTGATACATTTATTCTGATCATTTTATAAACTCTAAATCTATGCCATTGTACCAGAGAAGAAATTTGCAAATAGCAGGTTTCTGAGTTTGCATCCAGACCTGCAATGTATGGTGATGCTCAGAAAAATTGAAATATATAGTTGATTGCCATGCATCTAATAGGTGCGTTTAGCATATCCTCCTTGGAGCTTCGAGGCGTGGCATAGCTCTATCCTATCTAAAAATCTCGGAAGTGATCAGTCTGCTAGTGATGCTTTTGCTCCATGGGTCTGATGAAAACTCCCATTTTTGTTTTGCAATCAAAATTTTGCTTACTCTTCCGTTTTCTTATTTCATGTGTGGAACATCTAAATGGCAAAATATTATGGACATAAAATCTTTTATCCGATGAGTCTCCTTCACTTCTTTGTGACACCTAACTTTTAAGTCTTAGAAAAGCATTTCACAAGTGCGAGAAAACTTTGTGGCGGGCATGGTTATCTCTGCTCAAGTGGTGTTCTGAACTATATGCAACATATGTTCGAGCATGCACATATCGAGGTAACATTTGAACTTACGGAATTATTGCAAGTATATGCTTTCAATGAGATGATGATGTAAGAGTTGTGGTATGGAGAACGAGGGACCTTGAGGAAGCCGCAGGACTATTTGAAGAGTCCGGTGTCTCAACTTGCATGTAACACGTGCACTATATGATGAAGGCCCATGCTATCTTCACACGGTAAAAACGCGACAATGGGCAAATTCAAGATAGTCACATGTCTTTGATTTTCACTTTGTAATTCTTTGGAGACCATCCGGTTCGTTGTCTTGAAATATCAGTAATATTTGATTTTGGTTGAAAAAGACCGATAAGAGTTCGATTTTATGGTACCCGCACGGGGTTCATGGTCCGCCTGAGAAAATAAATGCTCTTCTATTATGCACGGTTTACGCAAGCTTCGATAACATGATTCATGTGGTAAGGATATCGGGCAAGTACCACGACCTCGCACCCAAAATTGAAGCTTTTGTGTCGGGGGAAACATCATCTTGAGCCATCCAACGCGATTTGCAAGAGGATAAGTCAGCAAATGTCTGGAAGATCTGTTATGGCCGTTAACAAACAAGCCCCATAATTGGCTTTGCAAGCATGTTAATCTTACGTATACAACCTAAGTACATGTATAATAGAGGATCGGTTTATAGCACATGTGTCGCGTTTATGGCGGTCTGAGAAGATATGTCCAAGTCCTCTTCTAGGTGGGTTTTTATCTCATTTTTTTAACTTAGAGGTCTGTCTTATTTTCAGTTCATCTTACTAATGCATATGTACAATCTATTTTGATGTTCTGATTTGGAATGTTAAAAGGCTGCATGTGGCAGCCATCGAGATGAAGTTGGAGAGGAAATATCTTGTTTGCGAGTTCTCAAGAGATGGCAATACTTTATGATCTAGAACCACGGATGAATGAAGGTAAAAGTTATGTTCAAACATTTTTATGCATCTAGTTGGGCGATCGGTGGAAAAAGAGGGACTTCGGCGGGTTGTTATGGTTTTCGATAGGTGGTTTGGCTTGGCTGGTCGAGAAGTAGGAAAAATCGCTTCTCAAAGTGTGATATCTTTGCAATTGGTATCCTCATCAAAACCATGTGCATTGTTTTTATATTAAGGTTTGGTTGGTGCAATCATACTTATTATTACATTTTGCCACTAATGCGGATATTTGGCATTCTTGAATATAAGGAGGAGATGCACCGGGGAGTAGCGATAAGGGTGGCCCACATGTCGGGTTTTCATCTTGAAGCGGAAGGAGTTTCGGCCCGAAAAATGGAGGCGGAGGCCTCCGATTGATGTCGGAGAGGAACACCCAAAATTTTTAGTCATGATCGTCTGTTTTCCTCTATTCTGCAGCTGTTCCTGCCGCTCTTCCCCTCTCTCGTATCCCCTCTCGTATCAGATTCATATACGGAGGGGAGGGCCGTGAAGATTGCATGTGGCCACCCCTAGTAGCTCTGAGGGCTGGAACTCTAGTCTTGCAAGTTGCAATTAAAAGGAAGATTCTTGACCGTTGGCTTGATTGGTGGGCAGGGTGAGCCAACTTTTTTCTTTTATGCTTATTTCTTATGTAAAATCTACGCAGGTAACTCCTTGTGGAGATCTTGACTCTGTGGAGCTTGGTGTGGGTATCTTGATCACTAGACATAAACATTTTGTCTTTGTGTCTAATCATTAACTTAGGAAACAAATCTCTCTAGTCATCATGTATTGCTATTTCATGGATATGCTTTAAATTAAGAAGCATTTTGACAATGCAAATCTTTCATGTGTGTAATGATATAGTATATGCCAGAGACAATGACCCAAATGTGCACGTCCCTTATTTAGAATGTTGGAATTCATAGTATATGCCAAGGTTAAAAAAATCCCCTAAGAGGGTTAAAAATATAAAAGCATAAAGGAAAACTATCAAAATGTTGTTCTTTGGATAACATGTTATAATCATTTGACTCTTAATAAGAAGCATTTTGGCAATGATTATCACGACTTTTAAGTCAAGAAGCATTTAATGGTATGGTGCGTGCTTTTGCAATGTTGTAGTGATAGTAGTTGCCAACTCTTAAGAAAGCCACCCACGCCCCAAAAGAGGGGGTTCAAAATATAAAGGGAAAGGTACCAAGATTTCCCCTGTTGTAAGTTTTTGAAATTATTCGAATACTCGTAGACAAAGAGCACCTTGGCTAATGTAATAATATGAACATTATGGCTCATTGAATTCGGACTTATGGTGCATTTGTGGGGATAACAAGACCATTAGATATAAGCATATGAAAGAAGCTATTATATCACGGAGGACCACATGCATACCAAAAATGCATATGAATTAAGACCCTTGTGCACGGTCTCTCTAACACTTTGGTTGTCTTTTACATCGAGGAAATGACACATTATAAGCTTTTTTTTTTTTTTGTAAAATTTTGACTATCAACTTATTTGGAGAAATCTAGGTGAGCGTTGAGGATTCTTAAGGAACTTGATCGGAATTCGACTTGATCTAGAATTTCACTTGAAATGTACCTAACCCCTAAATGCATAAGCATGTTTGAGCCCCAATAAATATTGTCAATTTTTTAACATGCCTCCAACTGATCATTGATATTCAACATTTAAGCATGACAAGAGTATATAATATTTTGGATTTAAATACTTATGAGGCTCTATCAACACATTAGGCACTTTCCAAAATTTGTAATTGTGAGCAAAGGCACGGATATTGTGAGGAAAGTCACGGATTATAGTTTATAGTTTCAACACTTTTTGGCATATTGGAAGGCATTCTCTCCTAATGAAAAAGGGATATGTTCAATTAGGAATCTAAACGATACTCTAGAGGATCTAGGGGAATCTAAGGGGAATGTAGAATTTAAGAGTGTGTTTTGCAGGAATGACTTGACACACTCTTTCATAATATGAACATAATCCTAGGGAATCTCAATGAATCTTCAACTAGTCTTTGTAAATTCCTCATGCATATAAATTTTGATAAAGAATGACCAGTCGACTTGATACACTCCATCTAGGTATATCATTCACATTCGATGTGCTTTGGAATGAAATCTTTGTATTATCTTAAGGAATACTCGTAGTATCCTAGAGAATCTTAATAGATTCAATGACCAGTCGACTTGATACACTCCATCTAGGTATATCATTCACATTCGATGTGCTTTGGAATGAAATCTTTGTATTATCTTAAGGAATACTCGTAGTATCCTAGAGAATCTTAATAGATTCTTGAAAACCCTATGTTTGGTCGTTCGTTTAAAGTTGTTGGCTTTAACAAGGTTTCAACAAGGTTGCCCAGTACAGATGCACTTAACTTTACATGGTCCCTAAATACAATCAACTATGATAAACTTTGTACAATTCTTGGGGAGCCAAAGAAGTACTCAAGAAACCTAGTGGAATTCTATTAAAATCATAGGGGATCTTCATAGAAAGGGGATTTAAAGGAAAATATTCATAAGGAAAGCTTTGAAGATCATGATAAAGCTAATTGGATCTTAATGTGAGGGAATGTTCACATCTCAAATGTCAGGCCTCAAATTTAAATCTTGATGCGTGAGATCTATTTGTTTGTATACCAACATATAGAGTCTAATTGAGAATCTTGAAGAACCTACAAGTGATGGATAAAAAAGATGCCTCTATAATTTCTAGCAATAGTTTTACCCAGCTTTTTCTTTCTTTTTGCAAACAGTGAACATGATTCAGAAGCTATAATCTGTAAGGGAACAAGCCCTTTGATGAATATAATTCGGATATAAATTTTGGTTTCTTCATGGTGGAGATTTAGATTCTATGCAAACTTTTTGTTTGAAATAATTGGCGCTGAAGTTTGCAGATTAATCATGTAGTATTTTGGCCTTTGGAAGGATTTGGCTATGGCTATGGTTGGGCATGAGCAGATTGGCTTCAATTCCTTTCAATAGAAGGGTCCTTCATTTACCAAGGCATTGTTTTGGATATGTAGCATCCTCCTTGGAATTTTGTTGTAGGCATTGTTTGAAAGCTCAAACAGTGGAGCAAGAGCATCTGGAAGCGAAACTAAAATGGATGCCTTATGTATTAGTTGCTTGGTTTGAAAAATGCATGCATTTTTTGGGTGGTTCTTTGAATGAAAAGAAAAACAGTTAAACATTAAACTTTGGTATTAATTGTTTATTTGTGACATAGCATGCTCATTATGTTGGCTTCTCTAAACACTGGAAGGCTCTTGCTTTGCTACTTATTGGAATAAGTGTGAACCAACTCCATGCAACATTTATCGAACTACAATAATAGTTCCATCTGCATAGGGTGTAAAGATAGTAGCAAGAAACTCCTTGGCTACATCAAGGAGTTTTGTGATTTGAGTTGTGATGTTGAGATGTCATGTTTATGGTTATAGCTTCTTTTAGCATAATCTATAGGTCTTGATATTAACCGCATTGCTCGTGAGTAAACAAAAATATTATGTGAAAATTGAAGAATGTATCATTGTTTACATCTTAGTGATCGTCACGTTAAAACATTTAAAGGTGGCCACATTCGGCCGTTTAATTTTAAGATTTGATCTCATCCATTGAATAAAAGTCATTGAAATAAATGAGGAAATTAAATGCCGACATGTTCGATGTCTCTGTTGCTTTCGGTAGGGGGACCCGAAGCTGCAATGGCGAGCTCTGCAATCAGATTTCTCAAGTTATCTAATGCGAATTTGCGCCTTGGCATCCCGTACTACTTCAAGGCCATCTAGATTGTTAACATATAATGAAGATTGTGTAACATTTGTCTCCAATATATTTCCAACATTTTTGCCCAACATATGTCCAATATATGCCCAACCCTTTGTCCAACATATATTTGAGATATGCCCAACATATATTAAAGACTTGCAAATGGTCGTTTTGTATTTGCCAAATGCGATTACATCCGGAGACAATTCTATGTGGAACTATTGAGAGTTGAAGGAATTTAAGGCATAAAGGTACTTATTCCATCGAAGGATGGAGGCAGCTTCCATAGATGTTGGCACATCAAGATATCTGATAAATATTGTCTCTGAGGGAAATCCTCTAAGAGTGAGTCTAATACATAGGACATCTATTTCTTTTTCTTTTTGTTCTCATTTATTAGATGGCAAATAACACTATGCAGGCAATTGGCATTTTAGTGGCCAGAGATCTCACCTGTGTTGAAATATGCAATGGAGTGGATTTAGAGTCTACAAATTATGAAAATCTCATGAAAATCTCATGAAAATCTTTGAGAATTTCGTAAAATTCAAAGGAATCTTCATAAAATCTTTGAGAATATAGGGGAATCTTTACAAAATTTGAATGAATCCTTGAAATTTTGAATGAATTTACATAGAATCTTGGGGAATCTAGAGGCATGTTGGGATAATTCTCGATAAATTTAGGGGAATCTTTATAGAATCTTAAGAATCTAGGGGAATCTTTGTGCAATCTTAGGAAATCTAGGAGAAAATCCAAGAGGATCTAGGAGAATATTTGACACTAGGTGTGCTTGCAGGGGAATCTTCATAGAATATAATGGAATCTAGGAGAATCTACCTAGCATCTTGGGCAATCTAGAGGAATCTTGAGATAATTTTTGGAAATTTAAGGGAATGTCAAGAGAATATTTAATAGATTCTGGGGAAACCTATGTACCTACATCCGACTTCGTACACTCCTTATAGTACAAATACTTGTATATATATATATATATATATATATATATATATATATATATATATATATATATATATATATATATATATATATATATATACAAGTCTTTGTACTATAAGGGAGTGTATGAAGTCGAATGTACATACAATGGGAAGTATAAATTTTTCAAATTTCTATAAGATTTACATTTAGCAACATTCTATTAAGACTACCCAATATTCCTGAGAGATTGTATAAGATTCTAAGTTAAGGGCTGTGGTCTTTTTACTACCAACAATCAAGGGAGCACATGGTCAAAGAAGTTATTGGCGGTATTGTCACCAAATCCTTAAATTTTCTGCATGTACACTTATGAAGGATCCTTATCTTCCAATTGAATAAATTGGCTTCCAATTAAAATGATTCAAAATAGGAATGCATTAACATTCACAAATTGTGTAGGTTGCAACTGGAATGCATGCACTTCCTATAGCCTATTCAAAAAAATAAGCCTGTAGATTCCAGAATCTATAGATTCTATATGAGGTTCATCATTTTATTAGCATGCAAAATACCATAAGACTTTGCTAGCACAGAGGCTAGCACAGCCACAAGAGAGAAGAGCTCCTAGGCCTTCTAAGAATACAGACAACTCTCTGTCAACATATAGTCAAACTCACAGTCAATCTATTGCTTCCATTTCTATCAAACCTCTAATCAAACTCCCACCCAAAATTTGACCAAATAGCGATCAAATGTGCAGTCAATTTTTGTAGAGAACTTGTGAAAATTTGTTAGTTACCCTAGGTGCTATTATCATGGTGCAAACTAATTTGACAAATTGATGTGAATAGTAACAATAGTATGGCATGTCAAATTTTATGAATCTATCCAAAGTGTGTAAATATAATGGGTAGTCTATAGTCGACTTAATGGCCTTGCAAGATTTAATAACTAAATCTTGTTGACCAATAATATAAATATAGGTATTGGCAAAACAATGGAACATTGGAGTAGCAATGAATATCTTTCATGTGGCATATTAGAGGTTACTTACACAAACACAAACACAATGTACAAATGCATGTAAGGCAAATATGCTAGAGTTGATTCATCTAGACATATATAAAGCAGTTTCTAATTTTTCATTGTTTTGTCCCCTCCGAATTTTTCCTAGCCGCAATCTATTTTAATGTTTACCTGCCACGTATTTTTCAAAGAATATCCTACTCGACGCCTGGCAACGAGCTATACTGTGCTCCGGCGATGGCAATTGCTTCTAATGCTGGCAGAGCAAATGGAGTCGGTAGAAGCTACAACCACGACGGCCATGGCCACGGGCTCTGTTCTTACCATTGTAAGTTTCCTTTGTGCAGTTGGGAAGGAAAATGTTGTATCTCTCGCCCAATGTCTAAAGCTCTTATTATGCTACATGCTTTCAGTATGACAACAAAGGTGACACTATCTGGAGAGACACCCTCCAATTGCATCTGCCTAAAACATTTCAAGACCTCGTGACTCAATCCGCTTTCAGCATATCCTGTAATTAAAGCATTCCATGACACTATATCTCGTAAACAAGCTTATCAAAAACATCCCTTGCCTCTTAAGTTCACCACATTTGGCATACATATCAACTAAGCTGTTGCCAACAAAAAGATCCTTTTCATACCCTTTCCATGCAATTATTGTGTGTATCTCTTGGCCCCAATCTAAAGCTCCCATATTGCTACAAAACTAATGTCACAGCATTTGGAGCCAGACCATCAACCTGCATCTATATAAAACATTTTTGTGCTTCTTGTCCAAGTCCATTTTCAGCATATCCAATAATTAATGTATTCCAAGACTCAATACTTCGATCCCCGAGCTTGTCAAAGGCGCCCCGTGCCTCTGCAAGTGAGCTACATTTGGCATGCATATCAAATAAAGCATTTCCAACAAGGATATCTCCTTCATATCCCTTTTTGTACTTTTACGACCATCATCTATGGCTCCTAGGCTACCACAAGCTTTCAAGGTGCAAGCAAATGTGACAAGCATTTGGAGATACACCAGATAGTTTCATCATCTCAAAACATTTTAAAACCTCGGAGGTGCACATTCGGGGAACAAAAAAACAATTTTGAGGACAACCAACAATGTAATTTGAATGCCTTTATATTACGATGCCCAAACCACTATTCAGGGCAAAGCATGGTCCGACGAGAAATCTTTACCACAGCGTATAGAAACCTCTAGAATGTCATAAAGTGTGGCTGAAAAAACCTACTTTGGAAAAACTGAAACTAGTTGTTCTGGTTAAGCACGAATATGATCCAGCGTGATGGCATGACGAATTGGCAATGCAAAGGAATGGAAAACATACAAAGGAAATTCAAGTTGTAAAGACAAACCCTTTAAAAGAATATCACACATTGATTTCATGCCCTATAAATTATTCCGGCAGAGCTATTATTACATTTTATAGGAGAGATCGGAAGCTTACATGCGGTTGTAATAGTTGAGTGGTCACCGCACCATCTGAATTAGTTGCTTGCTGCCATATCGAGGAAGAATCAGAAGATTGAACCTGGACAATTTGCCCTAAACCCTCGCCGCTTATGACATATTGGCACCAGGAAAATGCGATGCCAACATGCCTTCTCAATCACGCACAATGCAATAAGAAATAGGGAAAGACCACACCGTCCAATGTAAGAAGATCACGACCAACATTTATGCCCTTCTCATAGTCTTGCTAGGCAAAGTCTAAGCACATTTGCAGCTCTTTTTTTGCAGAGAACTTCATCGGGGAACTTCTTCAAGCATTGTACGAGAGTATGATAGATTATGCCATGAATGATGTATAACATAGCAATCAAAGCAAGTTTGCCCGTGGATATCTTTTGAAACATGTTGCTCTAAGAGGATCTACACATAGAAGGGAATGGCAGAATTTGTAGAAAAGTTGTCGAAATAGACGCTGAAGTAGTGTATCAACCGGTTCGTCATCACCACCATAGCTCTCTGCTATTAGAATGGGCTGCAAAATCCGGTTGCAAAGAGGTTACATCTTTTCTAGAATAAGAAAATAACTCAAATAGAAGATTAACTTCATAATGTTCATGAGAAACCTAACTACCTACTTAACGGGCCCAACAACATCACATTTTTCCTAACCACGTGGAATGTCTTCTACCATTATTCTATATTGCATTCGCATCTAGCGTCGACTCAAGGTTGGAAAAGATTTCTTTCATAATTTTAAAAACGTTACATGATAAATAAACAAGAACATTCAAAGTATTGAAAGAAAGGATGAACTCACCAACCACGATCAACAAGTGTACTTGATAAAAGCATGCGCATTTGTTGAGTCCCATGCTCCAATATAGGTTCCTCTTCCTGTTAGGTATGCGACCATAGAGTGTGTTCAACCCAAAGGCAACTCTTGCTCTATCTTGCAAAAAGTAAAAGAGATCTCATTATGCAAATGCAACAACCGAATGTAGGTCAAGGCCAATTCATAAAAGAAGCAAAAACAGATTACCCCTCGTCTTTTGGAAAAAAAAGCATTCAAGGAATCCCAAGCGAGACATATTAAGGCATCCGCCGAAAACCCAAATAATTCCCGAGGTGCTTAACAATTGGAAGACATGGTATTTGGATATTCCCAACATCGTAAATTATTACGTCTTGCAATGATCCTCCTAATCGAAGCCTCAAAGGGTATAAAGCTGCACATATTTTAGTAATGACGAGCATTCCTTAAACAAAACCGATACACGAGAGATCCACTCATAAATAGCATGGTAGTTACCTTTCACCGCCTTTTCAAACCTTTGGATTTGCAAGGTCCCGCATGGACGTAAGTGTTTTCGTAAAACCCAATGACACATATTCCTTCCATTTAGCTCCCAACCAAGCAGGCATTGCGGCTCTAAGCCTAAAATACTACCGCTTCACGCCTAAGTAACTTATGCTTTGCAAATTGATGGATAAATGAAAAGGCTTATAGATCGTCACACACCCCCGCACACACCTAATTAATAGCGAGAACAAGACTTAAGGTTTGATGAAGATCCTTTCCTCATTTGGCAAGCTTGATCAACTAGATATCAATGCAACGTTCACAAGTCTTTAACTCTGAAGGTAAAGAAATGCTCATCGCAGCTAAACAAAGCAAAAGAACCTAGACCGAATCTCGTTTTCCGGTTCTCCAATTTCAAGATGGGTATTTTAATCTGCAGCCGAGGTTCACTTTGCAAATGCGCTCAATTTTCGTGTATTGTCACCTGCGGGGATTCTTATTCTAGCGTATAGCTAGCGACATCTGCAAGAGGAATCCTCACTTGCATGTGTTTTGGTGCATGCCTTGGTGCTCTAGGAGTAGCTGGTTGGATTGCTAACAATGCAAAGACAAAGCATCTAAGTATTTTGCAAAAACAAATGAAGGAAACATTATTAACCGGGCTCATACTAATCAATAAATAACATTAATGTTTTAAAGGATGGGTAAATTACATGTGTCAATGTATGCATAGTTCATGAGGTTTAAACTAAAATGTCCTTACTTTGTATGAATTGGCTTTGGTGTGACCAACCCAAGAGCTTCGATGATCTCTATCGAGTGCGAAAATCAAAATGCCATTGTCTTGCAATAACGACCGCCATAGAGCCGTAACATCGATTCTAATCTACTAGCATTCTCGCAAAGGAGTTACCAAAAGAAACCAAAAAAAAAAAAAAAATGCTTACCACTTGCCTTACACGTTTACAAACATGAAACAAAGGCTTTAGTTGATCATGACTCAAGGAACAGACTATCCTAATCGCAAGACAAAAGAAAGTAATCGACTAACTACGAAATAGAGCAAGAACGTTAGAGAAGAACCACTCTTCTACCCCCTTCTTCTCGGCTTTCGAGCTTCACATTATCAGTCCGACTTGGAGGAACGCCACCGCCAAAGAAAGGAAGAAAATCGAGGCAAAGAAGGAGCCCCGCCTCGATCCGAAACCCCAAGCAAACATGAAATATCGAATACAAAAATCTTAGAATAAGAAGCGAGGATTCCAAGGCCTAATCTACTTTTGAGGAGGGAATTTTTCAGGCATACCTCATTACCAAGGAATGCCGAAGGCGATATCTTAGATATCTAAGCCGATATCTAAGGCGATCTGTTGCTCAGAAGACACGAAAAAGGAGAAGAGCATCGACGGAAAGAGCTCGAGATGAGATTCGATGGAGAAATCGAATTGGGGCTTTTGTAATAATAAATTTGTGCAATAAATTCTCCATTTTCTTTCCCACGTCATCATAAAAATAAGATGCTCCATAATTGCACATGCCACCATTAAATCACCCTTCAGCAATATTTTGACGGCTAAGATATCACCTGCCCCCTTTAATCTGACGGTCGAAAACAAAAGCCCCAAATAAAGGGGCTTTTGATCCAGGCCATCCATCCCCCAAAGAAATCAAGGGCCACGATTTCTCGCGTGCCCGATCGACGGCCCAGGGATGGGGTGCATGCCCCATGCATGCCCCATGCATGCCCCCCCATCAAATCCAAGGGCCATTGTCGCGACACCTCAAAAAATCGATGGCCAGGATGAATCTCTACAAACTTTCGCCCCCCCATAGGACCCATAATATAATTGTATATATATAATAGATATATATATATATATATATATATATATATATATATATCTCTTATATATATACAATTATTTGATGGGTCCTATGGGGGGTTGAATGTGGGTAGAGATTAATCCTATCCGTCTAATTTTTGAGGTGGCACTTAAATGGCCCTTGGATTTGATGGGGGGCATGCATGGGCCATGCACCCCATCCATGAACCGTTGATCGGGCACGTGTGAAATCTTGGCCCTTGATTTTTTAAAGGGAAGATGCAAGGAAGGTCCCTTAAAAGGTGCTTTTTGGTGCAGTCAATCTTAACCGTTGGATCAAAAGGGGGAGAAAAAATCCTAACCATTAAATTTTTTATTAAATTGCAATTTCTTTATTAAAAGAGGTGAGGTGGCACCCTTATTTAATAAAAAGGTAATGAGGTGGCATCAACATTAATAGGTGGACTTTCTAGGAAGCTTCTTTTTTATAATCAGCTTCAAAGGCCGATAACTTGCAGTAGAGGGGTCGGATGAAGGTGAGACCCACACCATTGGATTCCTCTCGTCGAGAACTCTCCAATGAGTGGTGCTTTGGCATCGTTCCCTCGCAGTTGGAGCTAATGTGATCGAATACTAAGTTTCTTTTTGGAAACTTAGAATTTTCTGTAATCTATCTTGAATTTAAAAGAATCTAGGGGAATCTCCATAGGATTTTAGAGAATTTAAAGGAAGCTCAAGAGAATCTTTGGGAATCTATGAGAATCGAAAGGGAATCTTTGAGATTCTATATGAATCTTTATGAAACCTTTGAGAATGTAGAAGAATCTTCATAGAATCTAAGGGAATCTAGGAGAATCTACATAGAAATATGAGAAATCTAGAGGAATCTTGAGATGATCTTTAGGAGGCTAGGGGAACCCCAACAAAATTAGGGAATTTATGGGAATCTCAAGAGAATCATAGAGAATCTAGTAGGATCAAGTGCATCTTCATAAAATCTTTGAGAATCCTTGAAAATCAGAGAATCTAAGGGAATCTACATAGAATCTAAGGGAATCTATATAGAATCTAACAAAATTTAGGAGAATCCACATAGAATTTTGGAGACTCTAGAGGTTTCTTGTGATAAGTTCGAAAATCTAGAGGGATCTTTATAGAATCTTAAGAATCTAGGGAAGCTTTGTGGAATCTTAAGGAATCTTTCATTAATAAGTGTGTTTAGTAGGGGAATCTCGATAGAATCTAAGAGAATCTATATAGAATCTTGGAAAATGCGGGATAATCTTTGAGAATCTAGTTGAATCTTAAGAGAATCTTAAGTAATTTATGGGATTAAGAGTATTTAAGAGAATCTTCCTTAAATCTTTGAGAATCTAGGATATTTTTTCTGAATCTTCAAGAATCTAAGTGAACCTTTATAGAATCTTCATTGAATGGAAAAGAATCTAGCGAGAATCTAAGCGCATCTTCATAAAATCTTTGAGAATCTAGGGAATCTTGATGGAATTTTCAAGATTCTAGGGGAATCTCTATAGAATCTAACAAAATCTAGGAGAATCTACATAGAATTCTAAAGAATTTAGAGGATCCTTGTGATAACGTTTGAAATCTCGAGGAATCTTTGTAGAATCCTAAGAATCTAAGGGAATCTTAGGGAATCTTTTACACTAAGTGTGTTTTTCTAGGGGAATCTTGATAGAACCTAAAGGAATCTAAGAGAATTTATATAGAATCTTAAGAAATGTAGAGAAAATTTGGGATAATCTTTGAGAATCTAGGGGAATCTTAAGAGAATCTTAAGTTTGGATGGCTCAAAATTTGTGTACTCCCTTATAGTACACTCACTTGTATATATATATATATATATATATATATAAGGATATAATGTTATTGTGTAAGTGTTATATCAGTTATATATATAAAGGTATATCATAAAACTTTGGTATATAATGTGTCTGATTCTTACATGCCCGGATGCCGTCCGTTTAAGGTGGGGCCAATGAGGTGGCAGCATCAGAGCCATCCATTTCTTATGGGCATGCATGGAGGCATGCATGGGTCATGCATGGGGGCATGCACCACATTCCCGGACCGTTAGATCGAAAGGGTAGGATAAATCCTAGCCCTTGATTTTTTGTAAGGAAGGTGCAAGGAAGGTCCCTCAAAGTAGATTTGGTATAGCAGATCTTAGCCGTTAGATCAAAAGGTGAGCATAAATCCTAGCCAGTCACTTTTTAATATTAAATTGATTTTTTTTTTTAAAGGAGGTGAGGTGTCACCCTCATTAATAAAAAGGTAATGAGGTGGCAAAAACATTTATGAGTGGACTTTCTAGGAAGCTTGCTTTTATCTAATCGCCTTCAAAGGCACGTAGCTTACAGTAGAGGGGTCGGATGAAGGTGGGACCTACGCCATTGGATTCCTCTCTTCGAGAGCGTTTCAATGAGTGGTGCTTTGACATTATTTCGTCGCAGCTGCAGCCAACGTGATCGAACACTAAGAATCTTCTTGGAACCTTAGAATTTTATGGAATTCATGCTAATTTATAGGAATCTTCAGAGATCTTAGAGAATCTAGAGGAATTGCAAGAGAATCTTAGGGAATCTAAAGGGAATCCATGGGAATCTCAGGGAATCTAAAGGAATCTTTATAATACGTGGAGAATCTAGAGGAATCTTGAAGCAATCTTGGAGAATCTAGAGGAATCTTTATAGAATCTATAGGAATCTCAACAGAATCTTTGGGAATCACAAGGAATCTCAAGAGAATCTTTGGAAAATCAAAGGGAATCATCTTAAAATCTTTGAGTAACTAGGGTAATCTTGATGGAATTCTGAGAATCTTTGTAAAAATCATAAGAATGTAGGGAAATCTTTGTAGAATCTTAAGGAATCTAAGGGAAGGCAAAGGGGATCTAAAAGAATCTTCATAGAATCTATAGGAGTCTAGTAGATCTACATAGAATCTTGGGGAATCTAGAGAATCTTGAAGAAATAAGAGAATGTTGTGGAATCTATAGGAATCACGAGAGAATCTTTGAGAATTTAAGGGAATCCAAGGGAATCTTTAAGAATCTAGAGGAATCTTGATGGAATCATGTAAAGTCTAAGGGAATCTTCATAGGATCTTAGAGAATCTAGAGGAATCTTAAGAGAATCTTTGGGAATTTAAGGGAATCTTCTAAAAGCTTTGAGAATCTAGTGAAATCATGATGGAATCTTGGAGAATCATGGATAATCTTCCTATAATCTAAAGGAATCTAGGAGAATCTTCATCAAAACTTGGAGAATTCCGTAGAATCTTGGGGAATCTAGGGAAATCTTCATAGAATCTAGGGGAATCTCTATAGAATCTTGGAGAATCTAGGGGAATCTTTGTATAATTTGAAGGAATCAAAGAGAATTTTAAGGAATCTATGAGAATATCAAGAGAACTTCTCTGAATCTAGGGAAATATAAGGAAATTTAGATCACACAATCTTGGAGAATCTAGGAGAATCTACATAGAATCTTGAGGAATCTTGGGATAATCTTTGGAAATCTAGGAGAATCTAAAAAGAATCTATGTGAACATAGGAGATCTAAGAGAATCTTCGTAAATTCTTTAAGAATCTAAGAGAATCTTGATAGAATCATAAAGAATCGAGGGGAATGCTTATAGAATCTTCATTGAATGATGCTGCATTGGCTTTCGGTCGAATTTGTACACTCCCTCATAGTATAAATACTTGTATATATATATATATATATATATATATATATATATATATATATATATATATATATATATATATATATATATATATATATATATATATATATATATATATAAGGATATAATGTTATTGTGTAAGTGTTGGACCCAGCCCTAATTTGGACGGCCCAGATTTGATGAAGCCAACGGAGGAGATGATGCCACGTCAGATTCTGAAGATAACATGGTTTTTTTGGCTAGGGTTAGCGAGGGCGGCTGTGGCCAAGACGGCATGGCCCTGTTGTTTTGCCGCCTTCAATCGCTTCTGATAGTCGCAAGATCCATCGACCATTGCAATATTGCTGGAGCCATCGACCACTGCAAGAAGGCTGTTATAGAAGGTAAATATCATATGCTGAATCCGGTTCAGACCCTACATTGTTTCTAGGGAAAGGACTGAATCCTTCATACCAGAATGAATTAGAAGCATCTTTACCCGTGTTTTGTAATGAGTTTTTTGTCTAATTTTTTGGATCGGGCTTACGCAAAGGAAGTGGTGGGCTGCCTCTATAGGAAAATCCGGCTCTGCTCCAGCAACAATTGGTCGCTTTGTATTTGGACAATATGACCGAAGATTCAACTATTCAGACTCACTACATAGCAGGAAGTCTCAGGTAGAAATTTTTGTCTCATTTTTTTGGATCAATTCAGTATGTGGGCTACAATCAAGAAACTAAGTAGATATTAGCAATGGAGAAGAGGCTTCTGTTATCCTCTCTCTTCCATCCACCTTTCTTTGCAATATATAGTGGCACGCAATGATCTAAGGCACATATGCAAAACATTGGTGGGTTGCAGTCCAGACGGAGCTGTCTAAAGATTAGAATAACGGTCTGGATCTTAGTTTAAATCTCATTTAGCTTTGTGCTCAGAGAAAATTTCTGGCTGTGGTTTGGACAGTTCCATGAAATTGTTAGCTATTGTATGCATCAGCCTCTATTTGTCATACAAAATACTATATTGAAAACAATTCTGGAGACAAAAGGTTGCATGGATTTGTCAAGCTGGCTGCCTGCTTCAAAATTGGGTCTTCTTGAATCATGTGAGACTTATGTCATGCTATTTTTGTGTTATAATTGCATCCTTCTTTAATATGTATAAGTTGCTAATAGTGGCAAAATGGCAGGCAAATGCATAATCGCATATGCTCTCTGATGTTCATCATCTATTTTCCTCATAAAGTATATGTAAGTATTTATCAGATTACCATCTATCTAAATTTAATTGCCAGATACCCGGTTGTTTCTACTTTCTGTGATAAGGCATTTTCTCTTGCAAGTTATGTAGATAAACCAGCAATCTCTGATCATAAGCAAAGACCAGAAAAATCATCATTTGCTACTTGATTGGCATATAAGAGTCAGTTTTTTCATCATAGTTCTGCAGCATGTCCAGGCAACCTGCAAAATATGGAAAGAATGCACTTTCCTTCTAGATTTGTATCATTTGTAACATGCAAAGAGTGAGCATGAATTTGAAAGTTTTTGTAGCAAATACATTGCTATATCTATGTGCCATCTTGGCTAAAAATACAGCAGATGATGAGTGTAGAAGGCTCAAGCTTGGCAACTAATATGTGCATCTGAATATGTTGCAGATACTCTACATTCCCCCAGCTTGGTTCTATCTCTTTGTAGTAAGATTGTTCCTTATTCTAACTTTATCTCCTTCCTTCCTTAATTTAGCTTCTGTAATAGTAGTTGAGAGAAATTTATTTCTAAGCAGAGCGCTTCCAAAAGATATAGCAAGCCCAGGTTTGGAGCAAAGAGGGGACACTAATGAAGAGATTTGGTGAAACATGTGCATTTTGAAGCATGCTTTGCCATTTCGATTTTCTGCTTTGGGTGCTCAGTTTTAAATTTTGTAATTTAGTTTCACATTTAAGGACCATTTGCAATGATGACTTTGGCATAAAAAAAGGCGTCTGAAACATCCTTAAAATGTAGTAGTAGGTGCAAATTATGCAGAAAGAAGCTATGCAATGCAGCTGTTGTACTTTGATAGTTTGCATTGTCATCCTATTGTTTGACATTTTTGAGACATTTCACTCTTCTTTCTTCATGTTGTTGCTGTTATGGCAGAGAAGTACTGAGTAAGGGGTTGATATTGATTAAATGCATTATTACCAAAGCATAATGTTTTTCATGTATCTTTCTCGATTCCACGCATGTAATCTTCATTGCAGAAATGAAGTTGTATTGAAATGAAGTTGTAATCCACCCTTGCATTTCCTGCTAAAACATCTACCTCCAGAACTAGCTCAAATTCTTTACTAGCTCCTCACTTGGTGCAAGGACAAGGGTGCCCATGTATCCCCTTGCATCAAAGTACTTAACCTTGAAAACCCCAAGATAAGCCGCAATAACATGCCTGCAAATGTTTAAATTCTGCCTTGCAAACTAACAAGCATTGAAGTTTTAAGTATTATTTCCGACATATATTTGGATAATAAACACATGTTTTTAAGGCCTCCAAGTTTGTCAAAGGATTTTCTACTACATAATTGACCTTATGGTATTCATTCCGCCCAGCCAGTGCTTGGCTACAAAAGGCTAGCTATTTCTTAGGTGCTCAAGACCTCGCAAAGGATAGCTTAGCACAAGATGTTTTATCTGCAAAAAAAAAGGGACGGGCTTAAATTGTATGATAGCTTAGCACAACATGTATTGTTATAATGCAAACAATTTGACAAACATGTTACATGGAAGCATGTATTGGTTGGCTTATTATTTCCACTTGAATTAACAAGAGTATAGTTGACCATTATAAGGGTAGAGCATAAAACATTATTGGTTATCTGTAGGGCCAATTGAAATATTCTGTTTAGGACATTACTAGATATTGACACAAAATAATTGAAATCAAATACATTTAGAGTTGTAATGCTTTAACACATCATCCCTAAAATAAATATCTAAAAAGTAGAAAGTGCACACAAAACTTCGTTAACAAGTTTCTAACTTTAGCCATTTCAGAGTTGCACCGGTGCCTTAATACATCACCCCTAAACCAATAATCTAAGTAAAATGCATAGAAAAGTTTGTTTACAGGTTCTGAAACACATGATGAAATTTTAAGGTGTAGAATTCTATGCCAAAGCTACCCCATTACCATAACTACAAGCCCCAGAGAGTTACGAAGCGCCATGTTGCAGAACAATTCAAGAAGCAAGCATATATCACTATTAGAAATTTGTTTTCTTTTGTACTCTAGACATTGACTTTGCTGTTTTGAACGATGCTTTCATCAATATGCTATTATGCATTCAGATGAAATGTGAAAAAAATCCAAGACGACGTGTTTCTGAAGTGAATCCACAAGATTATCATTTACAGGTTACCAACTTCTGCCCAGCAACGCTGGGCACTATTACTAGTATATAAGGACGCTCAACTTTCCAGGCAAGTACCTTTTCAGAACAGTTCTAAAAAATGCTTGTTTTATAATACTATAAACAAAATGTTTGAGTTTATCTCAGGGATATCTCTGATAGTGAAGATGAGATAGACATAAGTAAAGATAATGATAAAGAGACATTCAAACACTTTGAAGTGTGATACATCAGGCTTTTTTCCAAACAGAGCTTCAAATGGAGTCTAGAGTTTCAAGGTTTTAGTGGGGGCCTTGTTAGACATGTGACAGCTGCCTCTGCCTAGAAATTTGTTGGAAGTGCTTTATGCTTTAACATACTACGTGTGCAATCCATAATAGATCTGTTCTTGCACTCTGCGACGCCATTCTGAATGGGCATATGGGACCATTAATTCCCTTTGTACTCCTTTGGACCGTAGAAAGTCGTCAAACTCATGAAACAGGTACTCCTTGGCATTATCGGACCTGAATGCCTTAATAGTGATTGAGAATTGATTCTCAATAAGGCTGCTGGAATTTTGATAAATGGAAAAAGCTTCAGATTTATATTTGATGGGATAAATCCAAGTGTACCGGCTGAAGTCATCAATGAAGAGAATAAAATACCTGATGCCACCTAGGTGGCAAATGACAAATATCCGGGTGTATATCAGTTAAAGTGGTCTATCTGCGTGATATTATGCTTGATCTGGATATGGAGCTTGGATTTGCGTGCCAAGCCTGCGTGCAGAACAATGAAGATCTTGCGCTTTGAGAATTGGTAAGCCTTTTACGATTTGATACTTTGATGCAGAAACTAGAGCAGAAAGATTTGCATATCCATACCTTGCATGCCACAGTGATTCTTGCGTGATTTGTACTGTTGTATATGAGTTTGTTATTTTTGTTGTGGTAGAGTGATTGTGAAGCACATAAACTCCTTCCTTGTTGAGATATCCTTGTGCTATAGGTCCTAGCTTTTGGAGATCGGCATAGGCTAGGAGATTCTTTTGCAAGATGTGAATGAATCCACTTGTGAACAACACGGACAAGCCTAATTTCTTATCAAATTCACTTACACTGAGTAAGTTAACTAGGAGGCCAGGTACAAGAATCACAGTTTCAATTCTGAAAGTGAGATAATTTTCTGTTTGAAGGATAGCAGCTCCTTTGGCTTTTGAATGTTCTATGTGACCATCTGCCATTCTCACGAGAGCCTTATTATAAGGCTTGAGATTGTGAACAAGGTCTGAATTTCCTACTAGGTGTTTAGTGGCTCCGGAATCAATGAGCCAGACATCATCTGCTGCTAAGGTCTCTGCAGCCAGATTGAGAAATTGGGTCTCCAGAATATCAGTATCAATATTGATACATGAGTAGCAGTAGTTGAAGTGGGTTGTTCTTCTGCAGGTGCATGAGGAGATGGCTGAGTCTTGCAATATTGAGCAAACTCTCTCTTTAGTTTCCTGTAGTTACGCTTCATATGACATTTGATGCCACAATACCAGCATGAGAAAGAATCTTTAGACCTGGAATCATCATCAGAGTACTTATTGAATTGTCTTTTTTTTAGATCTAGTATATTTATTAGCTGGAGTAGGAGAATACTTAGCTTTTGAATAGTGTGCTGATTCTTCATTTGCTGACTTCTCGTGTTCGATTTCAGCATCATATAGTTGCTGTTGCAACTGATGAAAAGATACCTAAATCTTGGGTTGCAGTTGATAAAAATCCTTGACATGCTGATATTCTTTGAATAAACCATTCAAGGCATATAAGATGAGCTTGATCTCATCCATAGTACCACCTGCTCCATAATACTTTTCTTCTAACTCCTTTAATTATTGAATATAATCTCTCATATTTGTGCAATATTGCAGCCTTAGATTACTCATTTTCCCTTGAAGAGAGAGTTGCTTTCCATCATCTGCATGAACACATGCATTGTGAAGAATATGTAGGCTTCTTGAAAGGTGGTCTTATCTCTGATATCACACATGAATTTCTATTGATACACATGCTCATTGAGGGCATAGAAGTTTTTCTTTATGTCTTCAAGGGTGAGAGTATTCCAAGATTTGCCCAATACATCACCTAAATCCTTCAAATTAAGATGAGTTTCAAGGGCATCTTCCAGGATTTGCCCAATACATCACCTAAATCCTTCAAATTAAGATGAGTTTCAAGGGCATCTCTCCATGTGAAATAGTTATCACCATCAAGAACTGGATGCTGAAAATATTTCCAAGGTTCATGACTGGCTGCCATGTTTGTGGCTCAAGAATTCTGGGGTAGAACAAATCTGAATATATCTGTCAATAGGGCTACTCCAAGCACTCAAATCTACTCCAAGCACTCAGATCTGATAGATCTAAAAAGGAAAGAAAAGTCTAGAAAAAAATTTCTTCAAACTTCACGACTATGAAGTCTAGGATCTCAGACCTGACCCAAACCGGTTCAATGCCATATAATTTTGTGTAATTTCGAATTTGGATATGTGTATATCCATGCTCAGCCAAAAAAATGGGCCAATACAGCAAGAATTACAGGGATCTGACTATTCTTGCTCTAGAATTTACAATTCTTGGCAAATTCCTCTGTTCTTGCAAAGCTAGCAAGAAATCATGTGAGATTTTCTGATGCAGACGAACCTTGGATTGTTGAGAAGCCTCAGCAATTCTTCTAAAGGTAGATAAGCCTCTGAATAGGCTGATGCTAACTCTTTCCTCCAAGCCAACACTCTATGACTAAGAGAATTGAAGGAATAGAGAAAGACAAAAAAAAATATCGTAGGCTGCTCTATGCATGCATGAGAAAAACCCACACTAAACTCTACGTGGCTATGGCCTTTATAGATAGGCCATGTTACTAACACATGTGGAAAAAGGTGCTTGTTGAGTCATCATAATAGGTTGACCTAACAAGGATGATAACAAAGTTAACCTCGTCCATCGCATTCCATGAAAATAAATTTTTGTTGTCATACATGTTTGTGAGGAAATTTTGAATCAATGTCTAGTCTAGCTTGTACCTCATTATCAAAGCAGATTTGGTTTTGGGCTTTCTATCATAGTAGTGTATTCTTCGTATGTGCTCACATGATGAATGAGGATACTATCGGATAGTCAAGCTAAGACATGTTCAAGGTGATAATGTGAACCATCACCACATGTCTTAGCCCCTACTTGAAATGATGGATCCAATTACTGATACTATTCTACTTGCACATACTTGAGTCTTTTGACACGTCTACCTTTTGCCCTTGGAAATGGCATCAATTATGATCACTTGCATCTGCATTTGAATTTGAATAAGGTCACAAATTTTCATGCAGGTAGCTTATCAATAATGGTTCACTGCAGTTTAAAATAAGCAGTTCAGTTGGTCCATGGATCCACAATGGACCACCATGGACCAAGCAAAAGGACCCATGACTTCACTGCAAAACCATGTATATTTTCGCTTCAGTTTCTAGATTTAGAGGCTCTGCAATGTCTTTTTGTCAAGATCAAACTAAAGAGAACTGAATGTTTTGATACAGAGCAGGGATTATTATACTCCTCATGGCTTATGGGTCTAGCAAAAGTAGTACCAGTTACATTTTTTTTATTCTCACCAGCTGGTTCCTTGCAGTTTCTTGGATGTTCTCCCTATACATATTCAATCCATCTGGATTTGAATGGAACAAGTAATATTTTAGTTCCGTTTTCAACCTTCTTCGGACGTAAGTTAATGTGAAAAATTTCGTCAATAGACGATTTCAAAAACTAGGCAGATTGGCTTTTTGAGAAAGGAGTCAATATGAATGAAGAAGAAAGTTGGGAAAAATGGTGGGATGACGAACATGTGGATGTTTAGGGTTAGCTAGTAATTCCTCTTCTTTTGCTATTCAATAGCATTAAAATTATTCGGAGAATGAATTAATTATGTCAATTTCTCGTGCATGTTTCAGCTTTTAACCCTCAATTATTGTCAGGCACATATAAGATCATTTGGTTCCAGCATTTGTGAAACCATTCTAACTTTGTGCATCTTCCAATACGGTGTTGTATATCATTTGGGTGCTACAAATGGAAGCATTAAATTAACTGTAAGGTACTGGGAAAGGCTTAGTCTTAAGTGAAATTACTTAGTGCTACCTTGAAGTGTGTGGCATTTCTTGGCTGGCAATTTTGGGCATACTCTTATTGATGTACTTCTATAAACAGTCTTACGCCAGCTCACATGCACAATTGCCACAAGCATCAACAAACATGATGTCCAAGATTGTAACAAGCATAGATACAAAATTTCCTGAAAATTTTCAGGATGAACATTAGACAACAAAAGAAACATGAATTTCAAAGTCTAGAGTAAGACTTAAACTGCTTTGCATGTATGATCTATGATTAGGATAACACCGTACCACTATTTTTACATAGTGGCTATGCTATGTCTGAAGTGCCTTTTGCATTTATGAAAAAGATAGGGCCACCCTTCCCTTCATCTTCAGCCTAATAACAGAAGACAAGCATGTCAATTTATGTGCACATATCCTTATCTTTCAAGAATGAGGGAGAATCTGCCATTCCTAAAGACTTTTTCTAAGAAAACAAACCCATATATATGATTTGGTGATAAAATGAATGGTGTAAAAGAGTTGTGGATTACACGTTTCATGAATGAGAAAAAAAGATAGAATTTCGGCCTTTCTGGTATGCAGCAAGGCTTCTATTTTTGGATAATGCTTGTTTGTAGCACTTTAGAAAGAACTGGCTTAATCTAGAACATACCAATTCTCTAGAACAATAACATAAAAAGAAGAACCTGATGGCAGACTTTAACCAGAAAGCATGAAGAAGACTTTAACCAATGAATACATGTAAACATTGAAAATCATGTAAATATGGGCTTTAACTGCCCTTTCGAGAAGCAAGACACAAAAGTGACAGAACTTGGTGGAACTCAGAAATTACAGTTTCCTTTGATGAATTTTAAACACAAAAATGCTAGCAAATAACCTATTCAAAGATCAAATTGAATAGAAACAAGCAATGAGTTCTAGCAAATTTCTCCCTTTTGATTTATCTTCATAACACAGACCATTGTCTTTCAAACCTTTAATATAGCTACAGTAAAATCACCGTGGCATTGGTATTGACCAAGCTACTATAGCTTGGTTGACCTGCATTCGACAACCCAAGCATTAGGTCGGAAATCCATCCGGAACCTGCATTCAACTGTAATCTTACAGATAAAACCAATCAATACTTCTTCTTTCTGTTAAAGCCCTGGATCCGGCCGTCTAGGCGGACCGATCGAGCCATGCTTATCCTGTACAACTGAAACGGGAAAGTTTGAACTAAGTTTCCCCCTTAGGCCCATAATAGGTGTCCGTTTACCATTAACGAAAAACTTCTTCATCGAATCCATGGTCTAATGGTTCCAAGGGCACCTTAGAAATAAATACCTAGGCAAAGCAAATCCTTACCTCATGATATGATCTTCAATCTTGGACTTGATCAAGTAATTATAACATGAACTATTCTAACATTCCCCCTTCATGTTATAATCCAAACATCTGATTAAACATTTCAGCTCTGTAAACCTTTTCTCTGGCACTGCCTTAGTGAGCAGATCTGCTAACTGTTTCAAAGTGTTTACATATGTCAACTTTACTATGTTCTTTCCAACTATTTCCCTGATAAAATGCAGCTCCAGTTCAATGTGTTTTGACCTCTCGTGAAACACAGGATCCTTTGTCATTGCTATGCAACTTGTATTGTCACAATACAATTCTGTTGCCTTGTCTTGATTATAGCCAAGTTCTATCAAAAGTCTTCTTTCCCATATGACTTCTTTTGTGACTAATACTGCTGAAGCATATTCAGCTTCAACACTAGACATTGCAGTGGCATTCTGCTTTTTGCACTTCCAACTAACTGGAGCTCCCCCTAAAAACGTTAAATAGCCTGAGGTAGATTTTCTGCTATCTAAATCTCCTCCCAGTCAGCATCACAATATGCCAATAATTGTAGATTTTCATAACAGTAACTAATGCCATGATTCATGGTACCCTTCAAATACCTTAATACCCGTTTGGCAGCTATCCAATGCCCCTTCCCTAGATCATTGTTGTATCTGCTTAACATATTTACCACATAAGCTATATCAGGTCTAGTGCAGTTAGCCACATAAGATAAGCAGCCAATTAATGACATATATGGTACATTAATCATTTCTTCTCGTTCTGCATCAGTTTTGGGGCTCATTCTGGCAGATATCTTACATCCTGAAACTATAGGAGTTTTGCAAGTATTACAATCATTCATATTAAACTTACTAAGCATCCCTTCAATCCGACCTTTCTGAGTCAAATTTAGTATCTTATTGGCTCTGTCTCTATATACTTCAATTCCCAGGAATTTCTTTAGCTCACCAAGATCAGACATCTTAAATTTACTTTTCAAAATGCTCTTGCAATGCTCCAAAATATTTATGCCATTTGACACCATGATGTTATCGTCTACATAAAGTGCTATTATACACCATTCAGCTCCTCTGTGAAATTTATACAGATTTCCATCATTTTGCAGTTTAGTAAAGCCCTGCTCTTTGAGAAAAGAGTCAATGCACTTATACCAGTCTCTTGGAGACTGCTTAAGACCATATACTGCCTTATTTAATTTCTACACCTTTCCTGCTCTTTCTTCAAAGCCTGGTGGTAATCTCATGTAAATTTCCTCTTCTAATTTTGCATTTAAAAACGCTGTATTTACATCCATATGGTGCACCTCTAGGTCTGCTGCATTTGCAATTGATAACAACATCCTTATACTGTTCATTTTAACAAGTGGAGAAAAAGTCTCCTCATAGTCCTGACCATACTTCTGGGTAAAGCCTTGAGCTACCAAGCGTGCCTTAAATTTAGGAGTTACCCCATCTGCTTCTGTCTTTATTTTGAAAATCCATTTGTTACCAACAACATTTTTCCCATTTGGCATATCCACTAGTTCATAAGTATTAGTTATATCAAAGGATTGCATTTCAGCTTGCATAGCTTTCAGCCATTTCAGCTTGCATAGCTTTCAGCCATTCCTTACAGTCAGGAGAATTCATTGCTTCATTATAAGACTTAGGTACTGAGATATCCAAATGCATCAAGATTTCAAATAAAGTGAGTACCTCACCTTCATTTTCTCTAAGTCTTTTGCTCCTGCCCATGTTATCCCGTCCTAATGACTCAAGATTGGGCTGCACCGTCTCGAAGTATCTCTGCTTCAGTTCTCCTCCTTCTTCTTAGTATTTCTCCTTGGTTCACTTCTTGTTGCTCAGATGTAATTTCTGGTTGTACAGTTTCAGGCTGCACATTTTCAATATCAACATCATTAGGTTCGGTTAATAATTGCTTGCCATTTACATCGTCATCATCATCAACCATTATACTAGTAGGTTCAACTTGTGCATTCTCAAGGTTTTCCTTTGTTTTTCCTTTGCTATCAGTTGTAAGATCTTGGCTGTTAATCTTAGGCAGCACCTTATAAAACTATCCTTCATCAAACAATACATCCCTGGATATTATGATCTTTCTTTTGCTTGGATCATACAATCTATATGCTTAGATTGTTGATCATATCCCACTAAGTAAGTTATACAAGCCTTGTCATCCAATTTCTTTCGCAACTCATCAGGTACATTGGCGAATGCCAAGCATCCATAGGCTTTAAGCCTTTCATATTCAGGCAACTTCTCTGACCATAATGCTTCAGGGATTTCCCATTTAATACTTATAGATGGCAATAAATTCTGGACATATACTGTTGTCTTAACAGCTTCTTCCCAAAGGAAGTTAGGTAGGCCTGAATATTTGAGCATGCTTCTAACTGCATTAAGAATTGTTCTATTCTTTCTTTCAGCAATTCCATTTTGCTGAGGGGAAAATCTACAAGTCAGCTGCCTTTTTATGCCATGTTTATTACAACAAAGCTTAAACTCATTTGACATGAACTCACCTCCTCTATCCGAGCGTAAACACTTGATTTTCCTTCCAGTTTCCAGCTGAACTTCATTTGCAAAATTTTTGAAAGCTTGGAGTGCCAAATCCTTTGTTCTCAAGTAATAAACCTTGGTGAATCTGCTATAATCATCAATAAAGGTCATGAAATATCTTTTGCCTGACAAACTGGTTACGTTCAAGGGTCCACACAAGTCTGTATGAATCAGATCTAGCTTGTGCTTTGCCCTTTTTAATGATCTTTTAAATGGAAGTTTTGCATGCTTTCCCAAGATACATCCAACACATTTAAAATCCCTGTCATTTTCTGCAGTCCCCTTTACCAGTCCCTTTTTTATCATAAGCTTCACTGCACATGGCACATTCTTTCATGCCATGTTTTAACATTAGGACATGTCAACAGATTAATTTCAGGAGCTACACAATGATCAACATTTAAACCAAACAAGTTGCCAACCCTTTTGCCAATGAACTTTAATTTATTGCTGTGAAAAACTTTACAATGTAATTTCTCAAAAAGGACCTTATAGCCAAGGTCTACTAGTTGACACACAGAAATCAAATTCCTAACTAGGCCTGGCACACAGAGCACATTTTCTAGCTTGACTGCCTTCCCAGCATTCCTGAATCCTTGACCTCTTGCAAATCTCCATTTCCTAATTGTGCATGCGCTCCTTGTATTTTTTTTGCAATGCTTGAGTGTATGGGAAGATGAGGTCACTGTCCTCTCAGCTCCTGAATCTATAATCATCATGTTATAATTATTTTTGTCATGCATTAAATGATACAACTCAGTACTTCTTACCTCATCGTTGTTCGTCCTCATCTCCATGAGTTTCCTGTGTCAGGTTAGAGTTGGATTATCCTTCATGCCCTCCTTACTTTTATATGCAGCTGCCCCCTTGTTTACTCTGCCCCTGCCCTTTTCCTTGAAGCTTTGTCCTCTTGGACTTGAGCAATTTGAAGCGAAATGCCCCTTGCCTTCACAGTTATAGCAAATTATCTCTCTCCCTGCCTTCTTATGACAGTCAGCCTTCAAGTGACCGTATTTGTTACAATTGTAACATGGACCAATCCTTTCCTTGCTTGCAACATCATTCCTCTTTTTTCCTCTGAATTTTCCAGCATACAACACTTCAGTAGCTTGTTCATCTTCCTCTTGACCCATCTGTTTTTGTTCAAATTCTGTCCTTATTATTTGAATTGCATGTTCCTTTGACCGAGCAATATTCCTCAAAAGCTTGGCAAGATAAGCATTATGGGACATTGCCCTTGAGATGGCTAAGAGCTGATACTGTTCATTTAAAATTACCCCTGCCCCTTCTAAATCAGCAATGATTGAATCAAACTTTTCAAGAAACTCTGTAATATTTTCTTTATCATGAAATTTTAGTCTCCTCAGTTGTTTTTCCAGCACATCTATCTGAGAAGAGGTTTTGGCTTCATAGTTCTTAATCATGTATGACCACATTTCACTAGGACTTAATCCTCTGAGCTTAAGCTTAATTGCAGGTCCAACCTTACAACTAATAATTGCTTGAGCTTCTTTAACTTTGAGTTCATTATCTACCTGGATGCTTGATGATATTGTACTGTTCCTTCCTCTAGTTGCTTCAGCATCCCCACCAACCGTGGAACCTTCTCTGCTTGAGCTTGAGCTAGCTCCTGCAACACTGGCAGATCCTGCACTAACATTAGCAGCAGAACGTCTACCTGCACTTGCACTTGGATCAACCAAATGCCATAACTTTTCAAACTCCAGAACCTCCTGGATTGTTTCCACACTTGGAAACCACTTTCTCCTTTAAACACCTCAATGGCATTAAGCAAATTAGCACCAAATCTACTAGACATGATTAATTCACCTTGGAGCTCTGATACCAATGATGAATTTTAAACACAAAAATGCTAGCAAATAACCTATTCAAAGATCAAATTGAATAGAAACAAGCAATGAGTTCTAGCAAATTTCTCCCTTTTGATTTATCTTCATAACACAGACCATTGTCTTTCAAACCTTTAATATAGCTACAGTAAAATCACTGTAGCATTGGTATTGACCAAGCTACTGTAGCTTGGTTGACCTGCATTCGACAGCCCAAGCATTAGGTCGGAAATCCCTCCGGAACCTGTATTCAACTATAATCTTACAGATAAAACCAATCAATACTTCTTCTTTCTGTTAAAGCCCTGGATCCGGCCACCTAGGCGAACCGATCGAGCCATGCTTATCCTGTACAACTGAAACGGGAAAGTTTGAACTAAGTTTCCCCCTTAGGCCCATAATAGGTGTCCGTTTACCATTAACGAAAAACTTCTTCATCGAATCCATGGTTTAATGGTTCAAAGGGCACCTTAGAAATAAATACCTAGGCAAAGCAAATCCTTACCTCATGATATGATCTTCAATCTTGGACTTGATCAAGTAATTATAACATGAATTATTCTAACATCCTTGCTAGTCCAACATTATTAAAACCCAAACTACAAAAATTATCAGAGCCAGTACCTAGAAATTATAAGGGCCTAAGACAGTCGCGCTCCATCAAAAACACAAAGAATAACATCAAATAACACATTAAAGCTGTAATATATATGTGTTGCCATATTAGCTTCCTGTATGATGTTTTAAAAGAGCACCAAGCCAGCACTTCAGGATAGTATATGATATTGTCTATCTGTGCACTTGAGTTTAAAACATGTAAACTATGAACATCAGAGCTAACTCTAAAGGCAGCATACTGTAATTATGATGCAGCAGATACAATTATTACCTTCGAAAAGAAGAGTTATCAAAGGTTCTATGTGTCCATTATCTCCCATTCCCCAAATATTAGCTTCGTCTTGTTCCAGACCCTTTAATGGTTTTTCTGCAAGTGAAGACCAAACACTTCCTTTGTTTGAACTTGAAAGCTTGAACGTAACCTCCTTCTAGTTATCAGGCCACCCTCGAGGCTTATTATGACAACCTCCTATTATTATTATTATTATTATTATTATTATTATTATTATTATTATTATTATTATTATTATTATTATTATTATTATTATTATTATTATTATTATTATTATTAGGAGGCTTTTTGAGAAAGGAGTCAATATGAATGAAGTAGAAAGTTGGAAAAAATGGTGGGATGATGAGCAGATGGGATGTTTAAGCTTAACTAAGAATTTTGAGCTTCTTTTGCTATTCAATAGCATTAAGATTATTCAGAGAATGAATTAAATATGTCAATTTCTCGTGTATATTTCAACTTCTAACCTTCAATTATTGTGAGGCACATATAAGTTCATTTGGTTCCAGCATTTGTGAAACCATTCTAAGTTTGGCCCAATGAAATGCAGTCTGACCATGTTTGTCCTGCTTATTGACATTTCTTATGAAGTTCTTGATCTTACCTTGTTAATCTCTTGCACTATTAAAATGTATTTGCTCCAAAATGTTTGCAACATCCTGTTGGCTACCATAAGCTTCAGCATAGTGAAGTAAAGTGGGAGCGTTAAGACTATGAAAATACCTCAGGTTTTGCCATAACACTCCAAATAGTGATAACAGCAGGGCTATGCTTGAATTCATAGGCCTGATCATGCAGCTTATCAGGGTGGGTATATTTGAATTCATAAGCTAAATCTAAGAGCGGTGTTTCCTTTCTTCGTATCAGTGATGGAAATATCAGCTCCATTTTCAAGCAACCAAATTAGACCATCAACGTTTTTAACATTCACATCATCCTTGAGCTCTTACATTCTTGAAGCAAAATACAAGGATGTCGCACCCTTGTAGTCCCCTCCTGCAGAGTAATGCAAAAAGCTCTGTTTCTTACCATTGAGGATTTCGTTGGCAGAGTGGTCTAGAAACGTCTGCAACATTTCTTCAAACATTCGTTCTAAAATTGTAAAGTTGTCCCCGTCTGAAGAGGATCAGAGGAGTATCCCCTTCGTGGTCGCTCCAGCAAATCTGAAGCGGCACATTTCTGCAGCAGTATATCCACTACATCTGCTTTACGATATTCTGTAGCAGCATGCAAAGATGTGATCAGTCTATCCCCAGCCACAACATGAATATCAGCTCCATTTTTGAGCAAATTCTACACTTCTTCCACATTGTTGTCAGAGCATGTCTGGTGCAATTGCAGGAATCCAAACTTATTCTCGAGGTCCCTTGGAAGATCCTCATTACTCTGAGCAACCGATTCCTCAGCAAAACAAATGAACATTTCTAAAATGTCTGTTCCAAGTCTTGATCGTGTAAAATTTTGACTACCATGTTGCCGCATATGTTCCAATTTAGAAAAGACAAAACGTGTCCAATTTAAAGAGACAAAACGTATAAGAGAAAGCCCTTTTAGTAGGCTTTCTGCGCAGGAAAGCAGGCTGACGCGCGTCAATGCGGAGGCCCACTTGACAATGCAGAAAGCCCACTAAAAAGGGCTTTACCTTAACGTAGAGTACAGCTAGGCAACGTTCTGCCACGTCAGCCTTGGTATAAAAGAAATTGGCAGCTCATATTTGAGCCCCTTTTCCCTGCGTCTTGCAATGGCCGAGGCTCTGCCAGATTAGCGATGGTGCTGGCGTAGTAGAAATCAGATTTTTTGGTTTTCTTTTGTTAAGGAGGGGTGCCATAAGTTCTTGCAGAGTTTGGCGATTTAGCGCCTCAGTTTCTTTGTATTTTCTTGCTTAGTTTTGGTTTTTTCTGCAATGCCGGAGGGTCTGCCAGATTAGCGATGGCGTTGGCAAAGGACAAGCTTGATTTTTTATTTTTCTTATGATAAGGAGGTGCAGCATAGATTTTTGCAGAGTTTGGAGAGCTAGCGCCTCAGTTTCTTGCTAGTTTCTTGCTTATGATTTTGATAGCAGATTCAGCATATTTTTCGAGATTTGTAGGTCTGAGTGAGTTTCAGCGAGTTCCTTTGGGTGTAGGTTGTGTTTTTTGTAGTTTTTGCCGAGAATATCCAATATGCAGCAGGTAATTTGTTATTCTTATGCTTATTTAGTGTCTTTTTCTATTTTTACTCACATTTACTTTGTTTTGCAGGTTCTTGGGGACTATGCACCTAGTAAGATTGTAATGGCAGCATATTATGGCGTTTTGGTGTTCTTCTATTTCTATTCTTATATTTTGTTTGAAGTTTTGTGTATCAGCCTGATATGGTTGTTTCATGTACAAGTGATTGTGGAGCACCTTCTTTTGTCCTGAATATTAGTCAGGCAATAGGAAATGCAGAAGTTAGTCTTGATCTAGAAGATGAAGATAATGAAGAGGATTTTGAGGTTGATATATGGAAAGAATTCGGGGAGGAGAAGATGAGAGAGTATGAGAAGGATGTGGAAAAGATGCCAGGGTTGTTTCTTCTTGATGTTGATAGTAATGAGGAGAACATTCCTACTAAAAAACATTCTGGTTCTAGTAAAAAATCAGTGCCATTTCTTGATCTTGATTATGATCTTGTGACGGAAGAGAATTCTGCTGGTAGGAAGATGGTTAAGGTGGAATGGGCCAGAACTTGATTTGATGCATGGAGAGTTGCGAAGAAATTACCCGTTGATAAGAAGATTGAGGACTTGGGTTTAAGGGAGTTTGCCAGAATGTTGAAAAGATTCATGCTACATGTTTGTAAATTAAATGGTCAATTGTATCCAACAGAAACGTAAATTTTTATTCCTGTTTTCATCTTGTTAATTATATTATCCATTTCTAACTTTATATGCAGGTCACATGATATTATCAAGAAGTTTGGAGCAATAATTACAAGGGCTCAGGAAGTTAGAATTGGTTCAACAGGAATTCAAGGGGTTCCATTTGAGATTAATCTATCTTTGCTAATGCAAGGAAAGCCTGTGTAGCTAGCATGAGAAGATCCCGAAAGGCATCTGGTGTTTGTGGCAAAAGAAAAAAGTAGATGAGATAAGTTACAGTACAAAATTAGCTCTGTTATCTGATATTGATCGTAGTGTGTTCAGTCCCCGGGGGATGCTCCTTCAAATGACTCTTCAACAGGTAATTTAGATTCAATCTTTTGTTTGTTTAAGATTTTTTTCTTAAAGTTCTTTAATCGTGTTCTTTGTATCAGGTATTGTGAATGCAGCTTTGCATAAGGTTGGAATAGTCGAGAGTTTGGAAGATGCAAATATTAAATGTGATGCAAAGATTGAATGTGTTGATGCTTTAAATATTGTACCTGCTATAGTTCAAAATGCTTTTGTTGCTAAAGATTTAGTCACTCAAGTTGGTAGGGAACTGGATGACCCTTTCTTTGACACGGTTTCACTAGAAGACATTGCTGGGCAGAATGAGAGATTGAGGAAGGCATTCAATTTGAATGTTGAATTTGGATCAACTCGTATTGTCGGTGGTACGTTCAACACCTGTATCATTGTAGCTGGTGGTACTTCTCTGGATGTGTCTGAAATTGTGAAGAAAATCAGTGGAAGTTAGAAACTTCTTTTGCTCTTTGTTTTCTCACTATAAAACTTTTTAAGGTGAATACAAAACTTTTTGCTTGCATTCTGCAAGTTTTTACTATTGATTTTAAGTTTGTTACTATTGATTCTGTACTTTTTACCTTTCATTCTGAAGAATTTTACTCAACCTTAAAAAAATGTTACTAGACTTTGTGATTAAAAGTTAAATACCAACAACTTTACAAGACTTTCCGGGTTTGAAAATATGCCACATGTCAGCACCATATTCAATATGGGAGCAGAACGTGGCCTAGATGTACTTTACGCATAAAATAATGAACGACAAAAGATCAACTTGTTTACATCGTCTTCTTACTTATGTTCGTTTACGTAAAGATTAGACTAAGAACTCAAGTCTAAATTTACACATCTCACTTTCTAGCTTTTTTGAAATTGGAAGGAAAAATGAAACTTTTAGACTTATCATCCCCTAGAAAACATGTTATCCTTATAAACATATTTCAATGTTGGAATGATGCCAAGTACTCCATAGAAACAAGAAAAGTTGCAAGTATAACAATTAGGATCCAAACATCATCAGGCTCGACAAACGTCACCATCACCAGTGAAGGCACAACTGATATTTTCCTTCGTGAAGTAGTCACACTTGATGGACTGCCAGATACTTTTATCAGTGATCATGGATCCTAGTTCATTGCAGGTTATCAAATATTCATCCCCACCCAAAACCAACACCCACCCAAAGCAACTAGTTGGATATGTCAAGTTTGTAATCCTTGTAAGGAAATACAAGATGATCTATCTGGGAAAATTTCTTGCAATGCACTAACTCAACTGAAAATTCCCAGTCTTCAATCGGAAAAGTCTTCTTTACGCTGGAGTTGCTCGACACTTGCATGAAGTTCGTAATCCATTGAATGATTGAATTTGAACTTTATTTATCAAAATGTATTTTAGTGGAAGACTCAATGTATGGACCAATACATGAGTAGTCAGAATAAGGGCCAAGAATGCAATTGACATATGTAGGGGATGTCACTTTCCGGTGCTAGTTCATGAACCCAATCAACTAGTTCCGAATTAAACATGCATATCTCAACAAATACTAACCAACCAACCAACATAGACATGATTAAGCGATTTAGAATCGATGACTAAATGTTGGATTTCAATTTAAAAGTTACTAATTAAATTTTGAAAAGTTCTTTGTGATTTTCGACAATGAATTTAATCCTACAGCGTTTTTGTTCCTCTGTAAAAACCCCTTTCGCAATCATTACTTAGGTAAATTGCAAGTGTGATGCAATGAAGAGACTTGTATTATAAAGTATAACATAAACATTCCTAAACAGAATACCTGTTTCTTCAAGTGAAACAGGTATTAGTTATAGTTTTCCAAAATCAAGCTTATTATTGAACGTGGAAGATTACAACCCTGACGTCTGTGTTAGGCTCAATGCACGGGCTGGTAAATAGTTGCAGAAACATAAGCAGTCAAGGATAGCTGTAAGAATGTGGTATAAGTGAAATTGGCATATCCTGAAGCAAATCTGAAATCGCCAGTTCCTCCAGCAATAGCCAATTCACTAACTCCGCCACTTCCAATTGTATCTCTGCCCAGCAAAATCAGTTGCCCTTTGAGACCATTATGATCATACAGAACAGTGAAATAGTAAGTAGAGCTGGTAGTGGCAACATCTGTCACTGCCACAATTCCCTGTGCTCTTCCCAAAATGTTGGAGGTCTGATTGTTGGGGCCGTCTGTGATCTTATCATCAAACACAAAAATTGTGCCAAATTGAGCCTTGCTCACATCGTTGTTTGGCCCTGCAACTATCTCATTGGAAGTGTTGGGAGCTCCACCCATAAAATAGAACTCAAGGTTTGTAAACTTAGCCTGGCATCCTAATGCAAATACAGCTAGAAAAATGAAGCAGATTCCATATTTGAAGCTTGCCATTTTTGTTTCAAAATTACACAGTGGAATACTTAGAATATGCAATGGCGAGCGAAAGCTTGGCGATTTGATGAAAAATAAGTTACAAGACATGCTTATATAGAGTTTATATCTGCAGGTCCCATGCATTCGATGGCAGGAATGGTTCAAAATATTCAGGCTTAAATGAAGTTATGTTTGACATTGGAAAGGTTAAAGTCAAGCTATGGTTGATTTATCTATGTTCCTGTTGAATGGGTCCGTTTTTTATTTTGCTGTCTTCTCTGCATCTTCTTTGTGTGTGCAAACTCGTTTGTTGGTGTGAAAGTTTGACAGAGGAAGAAGATGACATGCATATGTGGGGCATGCATATGTGGGGCATAATTTATTTCAACAAAGATGCAAAGTAACTTAGACTTTCTATCCAAACGTGGGCCTACATCCTCCTGTAGGAATGGTTCAAAATGTTCAGGCTTAAATGAAGTTATGTCTGACATTGAAAAGGTTCAAGTCAAGCTATGTTTGATTTATCCACGTTCCTGTTGAATGGGTCCGTTTTTTATTTTGCTGTCTTCTTCTGCATCTTCTTGTGCAAACTCGTTTATTGGTGGGAAAGTTTGACAGAGGAAGAAGATGACATGCATATGTGGGGCAAGAGTAATGTAATTTACACCTTAACTGACAAACTAGTCCAAATATGTCTAAAATCATATATTTCTCATAAATTGAGATTTTTTAAAACAATCCACCGTCTTTTACAATACAAAAATTACAGAGTTCCTCTCCTTTCCTTTCTTCTTACCATGTGTTATCAATTATACGATCATCTCTGCTTCCTGGTGAAGCCTGGCATAATTACATGTACGCCGTGAAGATTTAAGAGAACTGAGTATAATGCATGTAGCAGCATAAATTTACAAAAAAGGGGGGAAATTTATTTCGTAGAGCTGTTACAAGTTTATGGACAAGTTAAGTGGTTAAACCATACTTGAGTTCTTGGTTAAATTAACCAATGTAAACTAGCTCAGACAGGTCAGTGAATAGTTTCAATGAGATTTGAGACGGTGTGCAAGAAATGCAATGTAAAAAAGAAATTGCACAGCCAGTGCCCAGCAAAATAAGCTCACCTTTGAGGCCACCATGATAATATAGAACAGTGAAACGATATAAAATGTTTGCCACGCCTAAAATATAGACTCTCAATGAATTATGCTACTCTCACAATATGGAATTTTCATTCTGGAAACCTGAATCAACAGATGAATTACAGTTGGGTTGAATCTAACAAGCAGCAATTTGAATTATCTCATTGAAAGGTTACAATTGCCACATTTATTTGGCATAATTTGTGCCAGCTATTATTTAAAACAAATATATTATTTAAAACAAATCAATGAAAAGCTCAATGCATAGGCTGGTAGATGGTAGCAGAGACATAAGCAGTGAGGGAGAGCTGTAAGAATGTGGTATATGTGAAATTGGCATATCCTGAAGCAAATCTGAAATCGCCAGTTCCTCCAGCAATAGCCAATTCACTAACTCCACCAGTTCCAATTGTATCTCTGCCCAACAAAATCAGTTGCCCTTTGAGACCATTATGATCATACAGAACAGTGAAATAGTAAGTAGAGCTGGTAGTGGCAACATCTGTCACTGCCACAATGCCTTGTGCTCTGCCCAAAATTTTGGAGGTCTGATTGTTGGGACCATCTGTGATCTTGTCATCAAACACAAAAATTGTGCCAAATTGAGCCTTGCTCACATCGTTGTTTGGCCCAGCAACAATCTCATTCGAAGTGTTTGGAGCTCCACCCATAAAATAGAACTCAAGATTTGTAAATTTGGCCTGGCATTCTAATGCAAACAGAGCTAGGAAAATGAAGCAGATTCCATATTTGAAGCTTGCCATTTTGCTTCAGAAGTTGAGAGACAAGGAATATTAATTTGATGAGGAGCAACTCGGGGATTTGGTGAGAAATGCAAGGCACCTTGGGTGCTTATATACAGAGTTTATATTTATTTAGAGAGTTCAAGTTCATGTTGCATAAGGCCGCTTGCTTCTTCCGAGTTAGTTCTGCGATATTGGTATTGTAAGTATTTTGACTACCATGTTGCCAGAGACAAAATGTGTCCCGACCGGGTCTTTCGTACCTTGGACATCTATTTCAAGGTCCTTAGCACCTTTTGCATACAAATGGACAGCATGTGATCAACTTGTTTTTGCATACAAATGGACGGCATGTAAAGACGAGATGCATCCTTCCTAAGAACTCAAGTCTAAATGAATCTCACTTTCTAACTTTTTTTAATTATCCTGTAGCAAATTCCAAATGTATGGGCATGTACACTTATAAACATTTTTTAATGCTATTTGCACATAGAATGGATGGGGAATAACAAAGATAACAACTATGACATACGGCAACCACTAAGGATGTGTTTGTTTCAAATCACATTTACTATGTTCTAGAGCTATTGCGACAAGGTGGACAAAATGGCCCTTCTGGGCATCTCCATAAACAGAACATGCTGATGCATGGCCCTTGTGGGCATCTCCATAAACAGAATATGCTACATGTTGTTGACATGCTCTAAGAGAGAAGTTTATCCCCGGGATGAAAACCTCGCCCTTTCGGGTTTTCGAGGAAACCCTAAAGATAAACAACCATCTAAGAGATGTTATACACAATAGAAAAGCAAAGGAACCCTCATGCCTACCGGCCTTTTTGGGTTTACAGATACAATGAAAGGAAGGCCATAAGCAAATTTGATTTGTCGGCTATACCGAAAACTTGAAAGGAAGCAGCAGTTCCACCATTCAAACATCGCAAACTCAACTGCATCATCCTGCAAAAGAATAACACAAGTAAGACAAGACCCCGGGCCCACTGGCACCAAAGGTTACCAACATAAGCCACCAAGGCTTAAGACCATAAAACAGCCACCAAGGCTTCCAACCATAAATAAGCCACCAAGGCTTCCAACCATAATTAAGCCACCAAGGCTGAAAATACATAAGCCAGCAGTCTCATATTGATATAAGCCACCAAGGCTCCATCACCATATCAACCAATTCAATAATAACCACAACAGGTCATATTGACAAACTCAAGTGTAAAAGCAAAGGGAAAAAGGAAAAGAGGGAGGGTTGGGGGGGAAGAGAGCTCGGGAAAACACCAGTGTGGAGATGCGCACAACAGCGCTGATGCAAGGAACGTGAAGGCCAAGCTACAAATAGGGCAAGATCCTGGCAGTTGCTAACTGCCGGGGACACTTGTCCCCTAGCTCTAGAAGTCCATTTACCATCTATTCGTTGAAAACGAAGGTAAATGGGACTTCTAGAGCTATTGCGACAAGGTGGACAAAATGGCCCTTGCGGGCATCTCCATAAACAGAACATGCTGACAAAGAGGCAGAAAGTAGGAAAATACCAGGTGTCTTCAGCAAGGTATCAATGGAGGAGATTTTGAGCAAAGTCAAGCCCCAAGGCACGCGTAATAATGCATATGCAATAATTTCTATAAAGGATAGGAAGATATGAAAAATAGTAGGCATGGAATGTAAACCCTATAAAAATAAACAATGGTTATTACAAGCCCCCCAATCTATGTGCTTCTTAAATCGAGAATGGAGAAGGAGAAAGAAGTCAGAATCCAGAATGGTATTATCAAATTGCACCTAGGCACTACTTACCCCATAATAACAAGACATGGTTTAAATGAATTTACTAGAGCATTGACCATGCCTCGTTGCTAATGTCCACCATAATAAAATTATTGCTCGCAAACATAGGCAATAAAGAAAAATAATGATATGGCTAGCAAAAAAATAGAATAGACAAAATGAGATAAGGCTAGGCTAATTGGTAGGACCAGCAAGACCATGCAAAGAGGCGAGATGCATGACAAAATGCTTAGAATAAGGAAATGATGCAAAAGAAAATGACAGAAGGTAATTTCACCAATCCAATATAGTTCCCTAACAGCTACTCATGATAGCGCCATATTGCACTACAATATCATAAAGCCTACAACCAATTAACCCACAAGTCTTGGGCGATGTAGCCCAACTCTAAAGAATAGAATAGAATAGATAAGCACCATCTATAAAGAATTGAGAAGAAAGCAAACAAGGGTATAAAAGTGTATTTTCGGTGTATTTCAAGCTGTAGAATACATCAACCGTGGGGATAATATATAAAAGGTTTTACGACGTGGATATGAAGCATGTTGTAGAACAATATTATAGAAACAAGGCCAAGGTATCAAAGAGAGTATAATTACACGGTCCAACAACCACAGACTTGAACAAATATAAAACAAAATAGATGGTGTATAAGGGCTAGGAGAAGTAAATGATGCATAAGAATTACAAATAAAAGCGCGCATAGAAGGTAATCTAATATCAATATAGCTACCCCAAAGGCTAATCATGATCCTAGCAACCATATCGAACTGTATCATCATACTCTCGAGATAATAAAGGCAAACAGTGTCCGTCAAACCATGGTCTTAACCAATTACTAGAGATATAACAAAATAGAAATAGGGTCGGCTTTATTCCCTGGCGACCATTCATATAGTGACACGTGGCATTAGCCAATATTGCGGAATGGAAATAGGGTTTCTTCATTCCGTGCGACCGGCGGCACAGGTTAGGTTAGGGTTCTTCAGATCTTCCGCCGCCAGTTCTTCACGATTCTTCAAGCTCTGCGATTCTTCACGATCCTTCAAGCTTAGATTACACGATTCTTCAAGCTTAGATTACCGTGGCTTAGATTACGATTGCTTCACGCCCGCCAAGGTGCTTCCTTGCCGGGGCTTAGATTCTGATGTAAATCGCGGGGTTAATCGTTCTTCTGGGTAAATCGCAGGTTAATGTTCTTTTGGGTAAATAGCGGATTAATCTTTCTTTACAGGTAAAGCTCTGCCAAATTTGACCTTTAAAACTCTGTTTTTGCCAATCCGAGCTCTGTTTTTACCAGATCTGTTCTAAACCTCTGTTCTTGCTAAGATTCGGCCTCTATTTTCGCCAGATGCAACTTCTAAAACTCTCTTTCTACCAAGATCCGACCTCTGTTTTTGCCTCCCCTATTTCTATTTTGTAGGGGAATGGAGGTTGGTCCTCCATTCCCCTATACGACAACCATAATTCATGGCCCATCAAACAACATGCACCACAAACCAAGAGAGCATCTATGAATCTAAAACCATGACTTTACCATTCCTTAGAAATGTCGTCACAAAGGGTACACAAATAACACGGGTAAGATAAAACAAAACATAATTTGCTAATTTGACCCACTATTATGAATCCAATCAAAGATAAAAAAGTGTCCATGCACATCATAATACATGCCAAGATATATTTGGCTAGCCCACACCGTTTACGCTTGAAAAGATTGTCCAACAATGGATTACCAAGGAGTCTTAACAAGAATACATTAAAGTATAAAGACTTAAAAGATGTAAAAACAACCGAGCTATGCATCAGGAAAATAAACTACAAACGGAAATGGATAGCTCAATATAATTGCACCACAATGCCTTATGATCTTGAAAAAGCAAATATCTTATAACTTCCAACCACAATAAAAATACACTTGCCAAGCAAAAAATTACCAATCATAACGTTCATAGAAAGGCAAAGGAATTATACAACTTAAAAAGAAAGGACTTGATAAATCAATGAGGCACATATGAGGGTACCAACTCCGCTCAATAAAATCAACAATCCTAGACAAAGTAAAGCACTTATGGTTGTAAGAGTGAGCATGTCAAGTGATCATAGCTAGTTCATATGGAACATTAATAGTTCAGTATGATGACATGACAACTGCTAGGAAGTGGTAAAATTATGCTTTGCAATGGTATAAAACAACAAAATGTAACAAGAAGGCAAACAACTTGATGGAGACAACTTGATGGAGAAAAATTAGTGCGTAAACATGAAGCATAGTTGTATCGACTCCAAAATAAAGTAGAAATCAATGGACTTGTATGTAGCTGTTTTGAGTTTTGCAAATTGTGTGCACGGATGGTAAATGACGGCAAAAAGAAAATCTTATCAATAGTTAAAGCGAAGTCTTCATAATAGTTAAGCTTTAATGAAAGATACGGATCAAGAGGAGAGCTAAAATTATTCCAAAGGAAAAGAGATCAGCCGAATATTTTAAGGGAAATACCACTGTTTAGGGACGACTATATACCACAGGTTTCGGCCTTCTACATAGCCGCTTGGATAGTTAGAGACACAAACGACTACTTCCTATCTGAAGATGATCCAATAATAACTTATCCCACACAGTCAAGAAGTCATAGCTTGTGAATTTGTTCTATTGCCGATTGCCTTGCACAAGGTTTTCACATGAGCAACACATAATCCAAAATTAAGCCTCGGGCTGCTAATTTGCACCAGATTTTCACATGAGCAACACTTATTCCAGATTATATATAAAAAGTACTGCCATTACCGATGATTCCAGATCAAGGAGGATGAAATAGGGAGGTAAGGAAAAAAGTAAACAAAGCAATATCTGCTATGAAGCATCTACTAATGAACAACTCTAAATACGTAAGAATTTGCTGAAGGAAATAATTAACACCTTACCAGATCCAATGTCCTTCATTACACTTGTAACTGGATGCCCTATGCTCAGACATAACCCATCCACAGCACCAGTTCACTTACACAGCTTACAAAACCAAGATATGCAATCCGACACAACTTTAAAAGGCTAAGAAGGAGGTTTGAAAGGAAATGTCCGAGGATCCCCTAAGCATGAAAATCTACCAACAGCTATGGACATATATAGCATTGTTTCTAGCCCAAGAAATTTGGATCACAGACCAAATATTATCTGAGACTCTAGTTCAATATGATAGGCTCTGTGATTAATATCCTGTCAGTTAAAACATCTACAGCATGAACAAATTGATATGATGGATAGCAAACTTTGGTAGGCATAGCATAAACACATGAAGATTCATATCTCAAATTATATCTGTTGAATATACCCTTAAGGCCGAAAAGTGATGGTCAAGATGATCAAATATAGGCAATTGCTATTCAATATTGATAATGACTCTAGTTCAACATAAAACAGGCTTTGCAATAAATATCTTGTCGTTCCAAAATCAACAGCATGAACAAATTGATGTACCAAATAGCAAACCATTGGTGTGGGGACTGGATTTAACATATGAGGATTACATATCTCAAATTAAATTTGTTAAATATACTCTACCACAGCCAAAAGGTCATGGGGATGCCAAGAGATTAGAATCTTTGTATTCAATATATATCAACCCTTCTACTATATACTAGTTGCAATACCATATGTACCTCAATTTAGCATCACCAAATACCTGTTCAGTTTTGCACTCATAATTAACTTGATTGTATCCAATCGAACTTATAAGTTAAGCGTGCATCCATGATTGGGCAACTTAAGTGCATCCAATTGAACTTAAAAGTTGAGCCAGAGATCACAAAGGGAAGTATCATGGCAGAAGCAATAAAAAAGCAACCAAAGAAAACAGAAGTTATCAAGTATTAGAAGACAAGTAAGATCACTTATCTGGAATGGCATAAAATCTCGTCTCCTTTTAAGTTGCAGAAATACGACAGAGGAGAAATGTACTCCTTGCCTCAGCATATGCCTCTCGCAAGCCTAATAACAATATATCTGCTCGTCTGCTCAGCCCTACTACAACTTGATTATAATGCAACTTAATATAATAGTTTCATGAGCCCAAAACATTGCTCAACATGTAACTTTCTTTTTCTTTTCGTGCCTTGGAGCTTCTGATCCTTGGATGCATTGGCAAGCCTTCCAGCATAAACTATGTTAGCAGTTCCATTGCAAACTCCATTCTCAGTCTTGCAGTTCTTCTAGAAAATAGTCTCAGCAACAGAAATCAGAAATCTTTGAGTTCCAGATGCAATTAATATGCCATGGTGTGTGGCATCTGAAAAAATCTGACCCAATCTTCTATTTCCTGAGTTTTGCGTACGAACATGAATCCGGTCTTCCGGACATCCACACTGATAGAAAAAATCTAATTCCAAATAGAAAGTGAAATTTTTTATCTGGATGGCAGTATTAAAACCTCACATTCCTTAGATGCAAACCCCAAGAATGCAGAACCTAGCAGAACAACTTCGTACATATGGAGGTGCTTCTCTATCATTTGAATACCTTCCAACTCGAATCTCTAGAAGTAATTTCCAGCATTGGTATGCTAGAAAAAGACACAGAAACCATGACCGAAAGAAGGCACAGAGAACCAGGTAAGGGTTCTGTTTGGGCGTGGAAATTTTAGAAGTAGCGGCTCTTTTGGGCTTTCCTAGCCAAGACACAAATATAAATACTGAGAACGATCAAAATAGGCTAGAGTGATATCTCTGTGCAACCAAAATAATCTGGACAGAACCCTAAGAATCCGACTTGTTCTTGAAAAACCTGCTGTTGGAAACCCTCAAACAAATCAGACCTGCTCCTGAACGATGCAAAACAGGCTGGTGTGGCATAAACATCTTTGTGCAACCGGAAAGGCTGGATTCAGAATCTAGAAATCGACCTACAGAATCCTGCATGCTTCAAGATCATGCCCTGCTCTTAAATGAACGGCCCTGAACAAACGAAAGGACCAACAATATTTCTTTGAACAAATAAATGCCCCATTCAGAGAATACCAAAGTGATTGCGAATGCTTGTTGTCCCCAAGCAATTCTAGAAGGAGAACGGACTGCAAAACGGGCAACCACAAATTCTTTATCAGCTTCTTCAAAAAGCGGATAATTTGTATGAACTATAACGAAGCCTTTGTGTTGCCGATTCCTACAGTAGTGCTTCTTCCCTAGATGCTGGAAACCTCAATGTACTCTAACAGACTCAATTGCAAGAGGGGAAGCAAACGCCAGAATGAAGAGGGGAAAATATGCCGAAAAGGCCCTGAGAAGGGGGGAAAACTATGTCAAAAGGCCCTGAGAAGAATGGGCAAGATGATCTACGTCGAAGGAAAAAGAAGAGAGCTCGGGAAAACACCAGTGTGGAGATGCTCACAACAGCGCTGATGCAAGGAACGTGAAGGCCAAGCTACAAATAGGGCAAGATCCTGGCAGTTGCTAACTGCCGGGGACACTTGTCCCCTAGCTCTAGAAGTCCATTTACCTTCTATTCGTTGAAAACGAAGGTAAATGGAACTTCTTGCCTATTAGGTAATTTTAGGTTGGTGGGGCTCTCTGCCCCATAAAAATTCGAGGCGAGTGCGCCGCCGAGGTTGGCGGCACCGCCGAGAATTTTTAAGGGCATAAAGCCCCACCCACCTAAAATTACCACACATAATGACCAGTAGCTTTAAATTACATTATTATTCGCTCAAGATTATATCACGCAATCGTGCTCCGGGTTTTGTGGAGCTGCACCACTTCCTCTGCTTGCCCCATCTCCACAGGAATCCTCTGTTATGATCTGTGACCAAAACTCCTGTTATCTGCGACCTGTGCCTTCTGGCAAATGGCTATGGCAAAGCTGGCAGAAAAAGGGGCATGCGACCGCAAAATGGGTACTCTGTATGCATGCTTTATCGCTGAAGCCATTAAAAATTCTGCTAGAAAACTTTATACTACCTAGCAATGCCCAACAGATCTTCTAACTTTGCTCCTGTTCCAGCATATGCCAAGGCCATTTTTGGACGCACCTGTTCTTGCCTTGTAATCTACTTTTCTAAAGCCAAAACCATTTCTGAAAAAACCATGGCAGGCCCTCTCTACTATTCGTGCAGAGGTTGCCTTCAAATCAAAAGCCCCCATCTGATTCACTGCATCCGATTCATCTGATCACATAAACCAACCCCCCCCCCTTTTTTTTGAGGGGAAACACTAAAAAACTCCTCCATTTTTCTCCATAGGTAGCTCCAAGCTCCAGCAGCACAAAAAAAGCAAAAAAGTTAGCAAGCGCCTCGACGACGACAAAGATCGCCATCACCGAAGCTCCGGAAGTTTGCCGTAGCTGAGCTCGAAAAGGAAAGAAAAAAATGATGACAAAAAGGAAAAAATACGTTCTTTTTTGGATCGTCGGAATTTCGCCTTCCGGCGGCTTACGTGAGGGAGCCTACCGGTTGTCGTGATTTCCGGCTATAAATCGGCAGATGGCGGCGCCGCTCATGGCTAACACCGCTCGTGGTGGCGCCACCTGCCAGTTTATGCCCGAAAACTGCTTCAACCGGCAGGTTCCCTAGCACTTTTATGTTATCTTTTATGTATTTGGCTTCCTTACGTTTTTCATTAGTGTACATTCATCGAACATCTCACCTACATAGTAGTCTAAAGGCTGGGATCGCACTAGAGACAATGACCGAACTCGCTAGGCATATTTGGGGCAGGCTTCGGTTTCGGTGGAGGTGGGTGCCCGAAGATTCATATTGCATTAAGGAGGGAACAATATGCCACATCAACGATACACGCCTATTCATTAGTTCTGTAAATTTTCTGTAAATTCATTTTTCTATAGTTCCCTGCCAAATTCTAGGACCACATCCTTCCTCGTCATCAGATTCATTCTCACCTTTCTCAGGCTTGTTGGAGTCTACCTTCCTGCCTTTCTTCGTAGCAGACTTGTTCCCAGTGGGCTGCCTACCTCTCTTTTTCTTCTGTACAATAGGATCAGCAATATGTATGGGGGAATCTTGAGAACTTGCTGAATTCACATGGTTTGTTGGAGGCTGAGAAAGAGAAATTTGTGGATTTCCAGCGTAAGTATGAACACCATATGGTGCAGAAGGTAGATTCTATGATGCTTGGAATGCCAAAGGAGGATTGCTAGGCTACTGATGAAACACAAATGGTAGAGGGCTGCGAGTTACAATCCCAAAAGTAGGATGCATGGAGGGTGTGCACATGGAATTGCTGGGCAATTGGCTTCGAAAGAATGGCATTTGGCTGTCCTGGGTGCAAGTAACGGATTCAATATCAGTGTGCTCCATGTGGAAATCTGCAAAACAAAAGAATGCCAACACTTTAGATCCTGCAATAATTGAATTCTTAGCAATTCGACGTGCTTTACAAAAATTTGCAGATTGTTGCTTGTGCGCAGAACAGCTCGACCACTGTATGTCTTCGTTCACCACCCTGCAAGCCGATCATATACTGCAATTCACTCCAAATATTGTCCACGTGCAGCAGCCCGAACTTGGGCGGGCAATCTCGCCCGCCACAACTTGGGCGCCCACCCAAACAAAGCAGGCAGTTTGGCCGTTTTAGTGCGATACCACTTTCTTTGCATTTTGCCACATGGCACTATGCTATTTGGCCTTCTCTATTCACCTTCGTTCATTCCAGTAAGTGCGATCCCAGCCTAAAACTACTGGCAACCAATTAAAATGCAACCAAATATATAATCATTTAGAAAATGAAAGACATGTATAGAAACTGATTTAACACTACAAGAAATTTATTGCTGTGGCAACATTTCTTTTTCTCGACCCCATGTGCGTTTGGAGGATTATATCGTTTGCGTAAATTTATTTTATTTTTGTTGTTCGTTACTCAAGGAATTGAGATCTAAGTCACATGGAGGACTAGGAATGCTTGACTTTAAGTTGCACAACAAGATCTTATGTGCAAGTTCATGTGGAAATCCTTCAGCAAGATTCGAAGTCTCCGGGCCTTGAACTCCTGAAACAATCACTAACTCACTGTATACCGTGCGGAAAAACATCCCATAAAACAAATTTACCATGGACCCTATTTTATAAATTGAGGCCCTATGCAGGAGCTTTGCCGTTTCTTAGAGGATTGCTTAAAGCTTGGGAGATAGTTAATGTTCTATGGCATTTGGACATCAAAAATTGTACCTCAGTGTCTATGCTGGTGTGGTGGCTGCAAATGGAAACTAACAGAGGCCGCATGCCATGTTTTGCAGTGGTGAATAAAAGAACGCAAAGAGATGGATTGTGGCAGGTATCTCTTGCGTTGGAGATTGGTACCAAGGTGGTGTGTGGCGCTCTTGGGAGTCATTTCAAACAAACGAGTTTGGGAAATGGTATTGGCCAATATTCCAACCTATGCTTCTCCACAGGTAGGTGCTTTTTGCCTACCCCGTGAAAATCTTGATAAAAAACATTTTGTGTCAAAGGCATACAGGATTCTGCATGTGAACGAAGTGGTGAGCCTCCCTTCCGAATGGGAGATAACAGCAGAAGACGGCCAACTCAGTCAAGTATAGAAATGGGTCTGGAAGAGCCACTATGGCAAATCTTTCAAGAGCAATCAGAGTCAACATATTAGTGAATAAGTGCAACTGTGATGTCTCACCGAGTTGCCCAATGTGCGGCCTGGAAGCAGAGACAATTGAACATTGTTTCATGCATTGTGCGGAACTCCGTCCAGTATGGGAACAAGTGAAGGAGGCTATCAGGCAAAGAACTTTTGTTAGGCATGTACCCATCATCTTGGCCAATTGAAAAGAAAGTTGCTCTGAATTTATGTAAAGTATGGCTCCTATGACTAATATGGAAGAGACATAGAAAATTAGTGTTCTTCCAAGAATATATTCACTCCAATAGCCTATGGCCATCTTTAAATCAGAAGATCTGCCAATATCTTATAGCATTTGAAGAAGAGGAATGGGCTTCTTGAGTCCACGACTCTCTTTTATCATTCTTGTAAAAGTTCCAAATCCACAGCTGAGTGGTTATCCCTATATAAACAAACATGTTGTGTAGGTATATGATATCACGGCATACATATGTAACTAATGAGTACCAATTAATATATATCTGATCCTTCCAAAAAGGGGAGAGGGTAATGATGCCATTCCTCTTGTTAATCACTAGAATATCACAAAGTAATTTATTCAGACCTTTTCCATTTGGTTCAATTGTAGCCAAAACATATAAAGTAGATAGTCCGCCAGGTGCATATGCCGCATAAGAACCTTGCATAAAGTAGTTTCTGAAGTTTGTGATTTGTCTTTTAGTACAGAAGCAACCCGAATTCAGAACCACAGAAGTACCACAGATGCTTGATTCTATCTTCACAAAAGAAGATCAACACAGGCTTAAGCAACAAATTCTACTCAGACATATGTATCACAATACGTCACATATCTGATGCTACCTCAAGTTCTAATTTGCACTGGCTTTGATGGATGCAATGCACATATCCCTTGGATCTGCCATTGCTCTGCCAGTGCCACATGAAGCAAATGCATCATCCTAAGAATAGAATCATCACCAGGCATCATCATCAAAATGGCCCTGCCGAATTTGCCAAAAGGAAGTAAAACAATCAATGCTTAATTAGCTCTGCTGGACTTCCTAAACAAAAGATGTCATGTTAAGGATGTTTATCCATATTTGCTCAGGTCTCTTCTTCTTTCCAAAGCACTGCCTTAGAATTTCACATGAAATTATGCTACCATAAAAATATTTTTCAATTGTTTCAGATGGCATGGAGGCCATTGGCATGTCTTCTAGCCATGCGAATCCATTGCATCGCCTTGGGATGTAGTCCTAGCATATTTGCTTTTGTTCCTTTGTTCAAAAATGCATGTGACATATGAAAGTTTTGGAAAGCACATACTGTGGTCGTGCAGGCAAGCTTGTTGTCGAGGGTCTGCCCCCAACACTAAAATTCGGCAACCCCAAAAATTCGGCAACCCCAAAAATCTGGCAAAAAGCACAGATTCTCAACGCGCAGAGCCTATGACCTCCCCAAATCTGGCAGCCCCAATTGCTCTTTGCAAGTGCAGGGCCTCCACAAATCCACCAGAATAATTCCACAAATTGACTATCTAAGGAGAGAGAGAATTATATATGTGTAGAAATGTGATTCAAATATGCCACTTGGCCATTACATTACAACTATAGTACATGTAAGTTGAACGATTATAGAAGAATGTGGTGCATGGGTTTAGACAAATTTATAGATTAAAGAAAAAGACACATGGCTATAATGTTTACCAGTGTGTTGACCAGTGTGAAGACCTAGCAATTACAGAAGTGCACCATATGACCCAAGAGTTGTTGCTCTTGGCTCGAACATGGATACATTTGTAGATGTTAGTTTTTAGACTAGCCATCAATAAAGCTCCCGGGTGCAATTCTCCAGTATATAACTTGTGCTCACTTCAAAAATCAAAGAAAGAAGCACTATAAAAGCGCCACCTAAGACTGAAGAGCTTATGTTCTCGATCCTAAATGGTGCATTTGTAAATGCCAACTTTTCATACACCACAAATGAGCTGGCAGAAACATGACAAATGGGGACATAAATAAAACAATTTCCAAGAACCAAGGCAAAAACAATCAAAAGAGTATTCAAGAAGAAAAGATTTAGAGGAAATACATGTGCCCAAACAAGACTCCCAGATTGATTAAATACGTGTGAACTAGGAAAAAAGGCCATTATATTTACGTTTTTCATTAAAATCCACTACTCTGAACCCGCAATTATCGGATTTTGAAATTCTTTCCCAAATTCTTTCTTGGTTTGCCTCTCGTTCACTATCCCGCCCCTGCCTTCTCTGCTTGAATTCCGATCACGAATTCTTCATCTAGCTATGGCCCCAAAACGCCCCCAGATGAGTTTTTGCTCATCACCACAGCCAAAGCAAGATGCCAGTGCTTCCGGCAGTGGAATTTTACCTCCAAGGAGTTTACGTTTGGGTTCTGAGGTGATCCAAGCCAAAGACATCCGTGATAAACATGCAGAGGCCCACATACCCAACCTAGAGATGGTTATGAACGAGGTATGGGGTGAAGCTCAAAAAAAATGGCGAGGATTCAAGGAAGGAGAATCCGAGAACGCATGGAAAGATGATTTTTTAAATATTATGAATTGGTTTATGGCAAGAAACAAAGGTTACAAACCATTATATTTCAACCTATTTTTGCGAGCATTTGCTCTTCACTTGAAGGGACGGCTTGTTGATTGGATGGACGTGGCTAGGACCGCCAAAGATCTTGCCAAAACCTTCATTTCGGGCGTTCTGAGAGGACCCTACAACAGGTAAATCCTCAACTATCAAACATGACATCGTGACTTGTGAGTAATATTAGAGCCTTGGGTTATTCTAGATCGATGTTGACACAATAAAGCGATTACTTAAGCATGGGTTGGAGGAGAAAACTAACCTATTGAATGAAGTAGAAGCTAATTGGAAGAAAAAGGAGGGATGCATTGAAGGTCATCACCGGATTGAGGGTAGAAAGGATATGCTATCCGAAGATGCAGCAGATCTGCGAGTAAAATAGATGAGACAAAACAGAATTTGACAAATTGTCCGAGGATCCTACTTTGGAAATCAAGTTATGTTCTGAGTGTTGAAGTACAAGTTGGAAGACTTGGTTATGAGTAGACATGATAAAGAACAGCACTCTTCTAAGCTAGAAATTGGTTTGCAGGAAGGAACTAAAGACATTGAAAGGCATGAAATCTCAATTGAACAAGCAAAGGAAAAACTTAAGGGTAAAAGCATGTTAGGGTGTCCCTTAAAAAGTATTATTTAGTGACCAAAAAAGTACCTAAAAGGTACCTGGGATTGGGTCTTGGTACTGTAATATCTCAATAAAAGGTACATTCTAGAACTTTTATATATATTTTGGTCTCCGGTAGCATTATCTTTATCTTAACTTTGAATATTAATGCGTCCTTGACTTTTATTTTGGATATTTGTACTAGTTTTAATGAAAATAAGAATGAGAAAGTACCCAGTTCTGAAGTACCTAGTGTATGTACTTTTGCAGGTTCTAAAAGTGGTACACCCTAACATGCTTTTACCCTTAATTGCATTGAATTGGTTCAGCAAAGGCATTCACAGATTTTGGATTTCATGGGGAGAGCAGGACCTATTGTTCTGCACCCGAGGCCCTACCCTGTAGGAGCTACTTCTATAGAGCAGTTCATCACATTAGGTTCATGTACTGTTGTGGCCAAGGCTTTGGCAAACCGGGTTTGTTGCTGCTAGCTCCATGCGAGAGATGCTTATTGCCTCTTTCGCTTGTGTTATCCGTCCATGAAAGACGAGTAATTGCATAAAAGGTTGCATCCGGGATGAGGGTATTCAATTGACTTGGTTTCCCCCACTGTGAAAGGTATGCATTGCTCTCAACTAATTTAAACTTATATTTCTCTTCATTCATATTTGTTATTGTAATCGCATAGTTCTACATGTATGGCTTTCGATTGCATTGCTATTCCTTGTACATGTATAACTTTTAGTGTACGCCCAGAAGCGTGAGGTACATAGGCATATATTTGCTTGTTTATTGATGCTTTTATTTTTGAGCTTGGATTTGCAGCTTGTATCGCTTGTACATGTCTCTAATGGAGTCTACATCGCAAATAGATGTACATGCATTTATCTTTAGAGTGCATCTCAGAGATGGATTCATAAGTATGTGCATTTTTACATATATGTGCTTTTTTGGGCATAGATCTACATTCCCTAACCGGATACACGGGTACATCCGGGTACATCTGGGTACATCTGGGTACATTGAGGTACCTCTATGTACATTGAGGAACATGTACATGTACATTTGGCTATAGTTAAATGTAGTTACGTACATTTGGTACATTTTATGTACATGAAATGTACATGCTTGGCAGAATGTACCAGATATTTCTCATTAGTTCTGTTTTCATGTTCTTTTTTTATGTCTATTGAAATTTAGATCATTTGTTTGTTTGTTTTGATGAATTTTGTTCCTATCCCGTAAGCGGCTTTAATGGTCGATGTTCTTGAGCCATCTGCATCGACTCTCTTTACGATTTTCTTGAGCATAATAAGCGCATCGAATCACGTAGACCCTCAACCTTCCAGCTCCGGATCACCAATGACATTTACGATTGCCAATAATAGAACCATCTCGCAATTGCCTCCTCGAACATGGCAAAGTGAAGTTGAGGAAATTGAGAGGATGGCACTTGAGAAAGCTAAAGCAGTTGCAGGTGCAGAGCCTTCAATGACTGCTGCAACAGAAACTCTTTCATCACCAAGTGCTAAATTAGTAATTGGAGAAGCTAAGAAAGATTCAACTACGCCTCAAAGATCATCTGCGAAGTCCCGGTTCGGACCTCGTTACGGAAAAGCTATAAAGGACACAGATCCGATTTTAACCCGAGGAGATACCGGGGAAGAGGAAGTCGAGTTGGTAGTTGAGTCCACTCCAAAGAGGAGGCAAAAGAATCTTTGGTGATGGCACTCCAAAAGGAAAAAACAGGCAAAATCTCCAAAGAACAAAAAAAAATGTCCTCAAAAAGAAAATCTCCGGGCAAAAAGTGCCACCACCACCTAGAAAGAGGTATGTCCAAGATGAACTAATTTTGTTAAACATCTCAGATTTATGGTAATTAACCACATTTTTTTTGTACATAGGACACGATCCCCGGGGGTTTCACCTACTATAAAGGTGATACGCCACGTGCGTTAATGGGGTGAGCAAAAAACCCTCCGTATACGCCTTGTCCAACCTTCTAAACGCCCCTTCCCGTATACATATTACACTGGATTCCCCCCCAGAAAACCTCCTAGCCAAGCCCCTATCCATATTTTTACATACGGTTTAGGGTAAAAAAAACCCACCCCTTTCACTCACATGGTATATACGCCTTAAACTATGTGACATCCCCGGCACACGATCACAGGCCGTGAAGGAAGCTGATCCTGATCCTTCTGAGTCGGAACCGGAAGAGGAAGAGGATCTACAAGCAAATATTGATGTGATAACAAATAAGGTGCAGCAGTCCTCAGAAGATGCTGAAGCAGATGATGAATTTACAAGGTGAGTAATATACAATTGATTACAATAGATATATTCTTTTGCTAATGCTGTTGTTTCCTTGTACAGTTTAGTGAACCGACTGAAAAGGTTGGTTCCATTCACTCCTTATAGGGACTGTCCTTCTAAGCCTGCACCCTCTATCTTTCAAAGTGATGTTGACGAAGTTACGCTAGAAGTCGGACTTGACCTCTAAGATGGTAGATGTCTATGGGACGTGGGCTAGCATTTCAACATATTTATGTTATTTCATTCCCTAAGTCACTCATCTTATGTATTAATATGTAACTGGATTTGTGTGCGGTACCTTTGTAGCAGTCTTCCATCCGATTGGAAACACAAGTTTTTACGGTTCGACCAGGACACCTTCCAGAATTTTGTGAATTCCCTCAAGAACAGGGATGCAATGCACCTAACACAAACATAAAGGAAGGGTTGGATGGCATTTTGATTGCAAGATGCCAATACATATTTGTTCCACCGCAAGGCCCAAATGTGGCATTGGCAATACTTGTGCTTATTTGGTCCGAAAAGCTCTTTTCCATCTATAGCTAGCCCAAGTATCTGAGATCCTCTCTCTCTGCCAAAGGCTATGTACCCGATGCTAAAGTGGTCCGTAAGTAAGTATGAGTTTACGTTTTGTTTTATGATTTGATTATTCTCATATTGCAATTTCTTATGCTTGATTTATTCTCACATTGCAATTTTGCGGGTTTCATAAGCTTGTGATCAATAACATGATGCTCGGATCCAACGGCTTAAACTATGGTAGGAAGAACTTTGATGCTCCCGTGTTTACGTCCTAAAATGCCGAAACTAGTACCAAAGAACCCTTGCATGTACATTGTGGCTTACATGCACAAATTCATAGATGCCGTGGTTGATGCACAACCAAGCTCCATTTTTGTAAGTAGAACATGTTATTTTCCTATTAGTTATTTGTTGGTATAGTCCTCTAATACTTGTGCACCATGCAGATGATGACACCCGGTTGGTTCATCGATGCCTATGCCAAGTCACGGAGGGATCATCTAATGGAGGCATTAATTGTAGAAGCGAGATGAATATACAAGCAGCTTGTTCCTACACGGGGTAGATAGTCCCTTTGACTTGTTTGTAAATTACAGGTTTTGTATGAGCCATGCTCCAAGCTTCTTTGTACTCAATAAGTAATGAAAAAATTAATTTATTTGTCTCACTTACACCTGTGCAAATAACAATCGTGTAATTATCAATGTGTTTTCTCAATTGTGTGTCTGAAATGTAATTATAAATTGTGAATCTCAAGTGTTTTCTTGCTGACAGGTGAATCATCTAATTAGGGAGAAAGCTCATTATCTTTGACTTAAATTACGTGGTTGGGCAAGAGTGTGCACAAGAATGAAAATATTAACTCAAGATACCAACAGATCCGTAAAGATGAGCTTCAATTTAATATAGGAAGGAAGGTTTTTTTTTTACCGAGGCCGTGGTTAGCATCATTTGTTAGCATTTGTAAGAGAAGGGTTTGATGTTGCCATCTGGTCTTCACTCACTTCTAAAAATCTTCAACCAATTGTGGAACATATTTGTGATGCTTTTTCCATAAAGTGAAGTTTGTTTACGGCCGGGGAGAGCGGTGTTGGACTACGCCACACAAACACCCTAATGAACCTCAAAAGGGGTTGTTTGTGAAACCATTAGTCGTGGTATGGAAAGAGTACCCGAGTACTATGGACATACGATTCGACGATCGACGACTAAAGATACAAATCCACTTTGAATCCTCAGAGGAAGCTACATATGTCCTTTCTCTTGGACACCGATATTAGATGGTGACAGATTGCTTGTCATGGAGCTCATTCCATGGCTTAATGGATTCAAAATGGCCGAAGATGGTATAGTTTATGTGAAAGAGCATCCAATGACTAATGCAGCAGATGGCATATCGAGGAGCGGGTGGAACAGATTTTTTCGGCAAACTATGGCAGCAACTTGGGTGCTCACGCCTAAATTTAGTCAATATACGGAGCAAGGAATGGAGAAACCGCCATCATGTTATTGGCCTCGACCGCCCATTGTTGGTACAGACTTTGACTGATGTACAAATTCAAATGTTATGAATATATGTATCAAAGTTTTTGTTCATTGCACTTGAGTACTCTGTTCTTACTGTCTTTCTTATTGGTACAATTATGAGTGTGTATACATAATTAAGTGATCTTCATTTGCTTTTTGTAGATGAATGGACTGAAACACAAAAGACTATTAAGAAACTAAGAGATAGAGTTCTCATTGCACCCAGAGGTAATACAAACCAACACAAGCTGCAAGTACATAGGGTTGGGGACCGATTATCGCCTCTATACTGCTGTTCCTGAACTTTGGGAAAAGGTTGAGCAAATTGAAAATTATGAGGAACGAGCAACCATGAAAGGTATATTGGCAGCAAATCACTTGTTGCACAACCCTTGGGGGAAGGCACGTGTCCTGGAAGATGCAGGCCATGTAGGATGGAAAGGTTTGCCAGTGGCACGTGCTATAGAAACCGCATGGACTCTCTTGCTTTAGAGGATATCTCTTCAGCCTCTCCTCGGGGCTGGAAGACATGATGCAATAGTCATAAGATATCAGGCTCCCTACTTGACATTTTGAAGCTTGGTCATGAATTATGAGCCATGCTCATTTTCGGGTGTGTTGTATTTATGTCCACAATATAAATATATCAACCATTTGTACATGAAAACCTGTCCATTTCTTATCTTTGCCATGAAACCATTTTTAATGTTTATGCAATTCAACTTTCTTGTGTTCAATTCTAATCAACTTACACTTAACAAATTTTTATAATATTTTCGAATGTATAACGGATGTACATAAGATGTACATGTTGTACATCTTATGTACATTGATGTACATAATGCACTTCAAGTAGTCCGGTTCTTGATTCTTATAACAAAGTATTACAATATTTCGGGAAAGTACTACAGGTCCGACTTAGTCCATGTCATCTACAATTGTCGGAAGTTGTGATAACAATGTCTCATGGACTTCATCCGGCAAGTGAAATGTTTGGCTTGCCCCTTCAATTTTTTTGTGTTTTACTTTCTTGAATGGGATTCAACCCCAATCACAGATTCTCGCAGTACCAAAACATTCTTAGTAGGAAGCGGTTTATACTTATTGTGGCGACACGGGATTAGTTCATAATATTGTCCTTCAATGACACTAGTGCCAGTAGAGTATTCATTTCCATAGTCATCAATTGAATCTTCTTCCAATGCATGCTTTTCTCGGTGCACATGAGAACATAGTATGAAACACCTTCCACATTGTGCGGGTGCTGCTAAAAAACACAAATACATCAAAAACTTGACTACGATTGTCATCTAAACCACCTCTTCCTCTACATACAAAACATCCACATCATTTTCAGCTTCAACACGAGAGGCAATATGATCGTGGGCTCCAAACTTTTAGAGACCATTCTCCACAATGTTTAATGTTCTCACAATTCAACCAATTGAAGTTAATGCAAGCATCACAAAAGCACGAGAGTGGTCTCAGATAGCAACTTTGTTGGATCTGCTTTGGGTTTATAGTTGACCACGAGAATGTATCCGCTGAAAAGTACCGGGTAAAGTCTTGCAATTGAATGCTTTGCTTTGTTCACATCTTTTTTTCCAACCTCCCAAAACACCCTTTCACAATCCGATTCCTTGGCCCTTAAAACCGCACAAAGCCGCCAGACTGCCATCGGGCATGCCATTTTATTTTCTCTCGCCGCTCTCAAGCCACAACTTTGCTATACCAGCCTCGCCATCATGTGTGCCTTTCCCATGACCGGATCCAAAGAAATTCCATATCACTTTCGAATTTTATTTTCAACATGGTATCTACAGATTCCATACCATGCGCGGCAGATTTGAATTGAGATGCACAACCATCCGACCACACATAATGAAGGTTTATGTGTCCACCTCCATTATTCTTAAGCCACCCCAACCTGTAATTTAAAACCATGTTGCACAAAATGAGTGTCATGCTTCCGTCATCACGAAACATAGAAATGCACTTGCTTTTTTAAGCTTACCTTCTATTTTCATCATTGAAATATGGACCAAAATACTAATTTGATCGGGATTCCAATGCTCGGATTGCACTTACGTCCTCGGTTTCAATGTGTAGTTCTCTCGCAAAGTCAACAACGGATAAACACACTATTATCGGGGAGTTTCTCAACACATCTTTTAAACCATTTTTGCTCTGCCCGATTGTCTTTGTAAAGTTATGATCTCGTAAACTTAGCAAGCTGATTTTTCATGTTCTTTAACAAAAGCAGATGCTTTGTCATTCGATCAACTAATCTAAGCCTTACGGATGTACCTTTTTGGATGGCTCATTGACATATGCATATACTTGCAGTCCACATTTGAATTCCATCTTCCTCGTTTGGACAGATGTCTAATTTCTTCACTCCACATTCATCACATTCGCCTTTGATGCATTTTAGTTTATGCCATTCATCCGTCACATATTTCTCGCAAACTGTTGACCTCCACAAGATACTAACATTATCAAAAGTCTTCTTGTTTGCTTGACATACTCCATTGTTTTACTGGGATGCACAGACACTGCAGTAGCAAGTGCAATTAACATGTAGGGATCTCCTCATATCATTGAAGGCCTTTCACGCATGGATCCGCTTGCTCATGTTTGACACAACAACATGTGTTTCTCTCCTTCAATTTCCTTATGCAATCGGTTTCGGATACCGAACCGTCGAAGGTGAATTTTGGTATCAGGATTCTGATATACAAACTGTTGATAAAGCTTAGACTGCAATAACAAAAGCATTAAAGACCATGTTAGCAAAATGATGTCGGCAACCAGATGCCAAAAGAGTATTGAACTATACTATTGTACAATTAATGTATGTTCTATGTACATAAAATGTCCATCCAACAGTTCCATCGATGCATTATTTGTACATCTAATGTACATCTAATGTACATCAAGACATCTAATGTACAGCCAAAGCGGTTAATGAACATCCAATGTACATCCAATGTACATCCAATGTACATCTAATTAATGTTCCAATATTAGTACATCACATTAATGTTACAATATTAGTACAACTAATGTACATATGTCTGATTTGTTTGGCTTCATTACTTGAAAGTACACTAAAATGTAAAATGATGTAATTTTGATATTCAAGTACATGTAAATGCAGCTGCATGGACATGTAAGTGTTAATGGATGTACATCTAAAAAGTACCTAATAGCACACATCAATGCAAGATTTCTGCTACTATGTAAACAATGTATAAATGTAAACAATGTAAAATGCAATACATTTCATGAAAACCATGTGTATTCATTAATGTGTCACTTTCGAACGAGAACTAGAATGTACGTAAGAAAGTCATGAAAGAATTTTGGAAGAAAAACATAATCTCCAAAACTGAATTGATTCAATTACAAGAGCAAACCCGTGAGATATCAAGGTATTGTATTGCTTGTGTTCTCCTCTTCATGACATCTCTAACCTTTGGTGAAACTTTGGTATTGTCAAGCCAAAATTCACTTAACCCGACATTTGATTGAATCATCGATTCTATTTGATCTTGGCATCCTTCCCGCCAAAGCCCATACATTTGCTCCACTTAATGACATTATCTTCCTTCTTCTTGCAGCTTTGGATAAATTTCTTGGTTTGTATCTTTAGCAATTTTGAAGAAACATTCTTGTTTATATCTCCTTTTTTCCAACAATCATTGATAATGGTGAATGTTTTGCAGCCAATTTATCTTTGCTATTAGCAGACTTTACTTCTTGAAGCCCATCTTTCAAGTTTCTGATCATTGATTTCATAACAATAACTTCGGAAGGATTTCCAATTACAGGTTCGAAAACAGAAAAAAGCCTGTCATCTTGCAACAAACGATCACAAAAAACTAATCTTTGATCTGGACGAAGCGTTTGCCGGAATCGAGGATGCAATCCACCGATTGTCAACACGCTTCTTTATTTGTTTTGTGGCATAACACGGCCAATATCGGCATACTTGCGCTTAGAACCATCACTTCCATTGGAATTCTCACCCTCCATGAACAGATTGAAATTGATTTGTATTTCTTGTAGATTCAATTGGCATGTGTTTGCTTCTGGAATTCGTTCGGTGTTCGTCCTGTGAAAGGGGGGAATTTCGGAAAGGGAGGGACGGATCCATTCGAATTGGTTCGGTGGTTCGGTGGTTAACCAAGAATTTCGGGGGGAATGTCAGGGATGATCTTGCAATCATTGCATATCTGACACAAAACGGAGAAGACGGAGAGCGAAGGTCTTTCAGAATGCAGTGCTTAGCCCTTTTCGGTTGGTTCCGATCTTGAGGCATAAGTTGTGGCAGGCTTACCAAGTCTCAAGCTTGTCTGGCACAGTTAAGCGGGAAATTTGGTCGACATTCTTACAGATTGTGAATCATGATGGGCACTTCATTTCTTAGCACCACACTTATCATTGTACTTGATCACATTCTAGTGGTTTAATATATTCCTATATTCTTCAAAAAAAAAATATCTGACACAAAACGACAAACCATTGTATCTTGATGTACATCTAAAATGTACCCCAAAAAAAGCACAAATTCGTCCTTCAATTCAGTACGATGTACGTACACCCTTTCATGCTTTTACCCAGAAGCCCTCCCATACATGTTTAATCTATAATTCTCCTCCTGCCAATATCCCCCTCAAGACTTTGTATGGTATGAAATACACAAAAACCATACTTGTATGTGACATATATGTATGTTATCTTAAAAAATAAACCCCCTAAAGATCACTCACGAGTGTTGTATGTACAATATGAACCCCCCTTGCAAATTCACCTCTTTTTGTCGTTTGTTCACAATAAACCAGTTCCAAAAAAAATAAATGTAGTTGAAATGGCATATACTAGATCTTAATCACCATGATATTATGGATTTAACCCCTAAAAAGTGCTATTTCAAGGTGTTGATTTATTGACCCCAAGATGGAATTTTTTTTTTTTTTTTGCTAAAATAGAAAATATTAAATTGTAACCACTAAGATTTTTTAAACTTCACCCCTAAAAGGGCCATTTCGAATGGTGAATATGTTTTTTTAGAAGGGAATCTTCAAACGGGAGTGCTACAAGACTCTCCTTAAATATGCAATTGTATTGATTCCTGATCTATATGGACACTGATCTAGGTATATGGACACTGATCTAGAGATACTCAGGCTAGAATCAGGGTGATAAGACTGCCAAGGGATTGACCGAGGCAGATGTCTGGTCTAGCAATGCTAGTTCAGGCTGGTTTTTTTTTTTTTGCTAAAATAGAACATATTAAATTGTAATCTCTTAAAGGGCCATTTCAAATGGTGTGTATGTTTTTTTAGAAGGAAATCTTCAAACGGGAGTGCTACAAGACTCTCGTTAAATATGCAATTGTATTGATTCCTAATTACCATCCACTAGCACCATTAGCACCCTAAACAAGCTATCATATGGGGTGCTATATGAGTGCTGACAGCATGGGTCCAGATGCTTGCTTTTGCACCCTATCAAACCATCATACTTTTACCCTCCTGCTATGATCTTATCCTAAATGTGCAGTTCCATCTGTTTGGATTTGGCGCTTGTAGTTGAAGCTTGGAGGTCCAAGCAAACCTGTCTATTTTGCTTTTACTTTGTTTGTGGTTGAAGATCTCAGTTCCCCTCTTGGGTAAGCTGTCATGCAATGGATTTGGCTTGCAGATATGCTGCCTTATTTTTTGGTTTGTATATTAGTTAGTTTTGGTTTGTGGTGTTTGTTTTTCATGCTTGTTGCTTACAGATGGATTCTCTGAAGACTAGGGCGCGGATGCAACTGACATGATGAAATGCACCAGGTCTAAATATCCAATTGGCAATAGAATCATTACTAATTATATTGTTTCTTCTCCTAATCTCCATGATGTTGGTAGCCCTCTGAATCAGAACCCCAACTTCCTTAGGTATAGACAGCAATCCTTTGTTGTGTTAGCAACTTATTTGTCCTCACAAGTGGTATTGGATGCTGAATTTGTAAGCTCTTGGAACGTTACACAAAGACATCGGTATAATTTCAACTTTCCAGCACTATGGCCATGCTTGAATTCAATTTCCAAGGAGCTAATCTCTAGTGTGCTTATAATTATTTGAAAACAAGTGGTATTGTGAATTCTTACTGTTACACAGGGCACAAGTACCATTGATGTGAAAATCATATTAGACAAGACCATTGTGTATTCAAGATACAAATGAAATGTTTTCAAGCGTATTTATTACATTCAATATGCCAATTTTGAGGTTCCCATCATGATGGTTCAGATTTAATATCGCACCAGGGCTAAAGGGCCGAGATTTGCCCATAAGGCAGATATGCCCATATGTGCGAAACAAAATTGTTACTGCACAAGAACTAAAGTCACAATTGTTATACTTGCAACTTTCGTTGTTATTTGGCATATGTGCAACTAGCATTAAAATATTATATGTTTACAAGGGTAATATGAGCAGGAAAGGGTAATATGAGCAGGAAATTCAATGCGCATATGTTTGGATTATTTGGAATTCATTATTGGATAGTTCTAGAAGTTTTATTTATTTTTTCCAATTTCAAAAAAGTTAGAAAGTAAGATGCATTTAGACTTGAGTTCTCGAGAAGAAGACGAGGAAAACAAGTTGATCACTTGCTAAGGACTTTGAAATCGATGTCAAGTTACAAAAGACCCCGGACACGTTTTTTTTTGGAATAACACGGTAGTCGAAATTATTTTACAAGGCCAAGATACTTTCTCACTCAGGATATTAGAGAATAAGAAGCAAATTTCACGACTGTAAATTTAGAAACTCTATATATAAGAACCCAAGGTGCCTTGTATTTCCCATCAAATCTCCAAGTTTGCTCCTCATCAAATTAATTATACCTCTTCTAAGCTTCTAAAGCGAAATGGCAAGCTTCAAATATGGAATCTGCTTCATTTTCCTAGCTCTGTTTGCATTAGAATGCCAGGCCAAATTTACAAATCTTGAGTTCTATTTTATGGGAGGAGCTCCAAACACTTCGAATGAGATTGTTGCTGGGCCAAACAACGATGTGAGCAAGGCTCAATTTGGCACAATTTTTGTGTTTGATGACAAGATCACAGATGGTCCCAACAATCAGACCTCCAAAATATTGGGCAGAGCACAAGGCATTGTGGCAGTCACAGATGTGGCTACTACCAGCTCTACTTATTATATCACAGTTCTGTATGACCATAATGGGCTTAAAGGTCAGCTCATTTTGTTGGGCAGAGATACTGTGGGAACTGGTGGAGTTTCTGAACTGGCTATTGCTGGTGGAACTGGGGATTTTAGATTTGCTTCAGGATATGCTAATTTCACATATACCACATTCTTACAGCTGTCTCTCACTGCTTATGTCTCTGCTACCATCTACCAGCCTATGCATTGAGCTTTTCATTAACTTGTTTTCAATAATAACTGGCACAAATTGAGCCAAATAAATGTGGCAATTGTAACCTTTCAATGAGATAATTTAATTGTGCTTATTAGATTCAAGTGAACTGTAATTCATCGTTGATTCAAGTGTCCAAAATGAGAAGTCCATAATGTGTTATTAATACACATTGTGGCCTCAAAGATGAGCTTATTTTTCTGGGCAGATTACATTACTGTTGCATCAGATGTTACAAATTCAATTTGAAGGAATTGTGTATTACTTTGCTGGATTTTTTATTTTGCAAAACTGACAGCAGTTTTTCTTTATTTTCCAGTGGTGTAATTAATCATCCATGTTCAAAATAGATGCTGTTGGAGCTTTTCCATTTAAACCGTCAGTAGATATAGGAAAAGATAACTAACCATTTTTCTTCACAGTTGGTTCGTAAATAATATTATGACTTATATAAGGAAGTTCGTGCGCAATTGTACATTTTCCTCTTTTATCTTTTAGATCATAAGGACGAGGACTCCTTAAAAATTTTGACGTCCTTGAGTGGCATATGAATGATAAGTTCAGCGGATACAGGAAGATGTAGGGCCACGTTTGGATAGAAAGTCTAAGTTACTCTGAATCTTTGTTGAATTAAATTATGCAAGCGACAAGAAAGTGATGCCAATTTCAAAATTCTAGATCATAAACACCAGCGCCATAACCATGCCCCACATATGCATGCCATATTCTTAAGTGTACTTGACATTAAAAAGGAACACTACGGGACTATGATAATCCAACTCTACAGCAGATCTCTGATCTTCTAAGGACTGAATTTCACTTTAACTAACACTTTTTGTAGAATAACACTCAAGTCAGCTCACATAGGCTTGGGGTAGTGGTGGGAGGATGGAATAATCTGCCATTAGAAGCTAGATCATGCAAGCTATGTAATCGCAATGATGTTGAAGATGAATCTCCTTTCATTCTGCATTATCCAGCATATGCTGATATACCCCACAATTTTGGGATGAGTACATATTTTTGTTAGATTTCAACTATATCAATGTGATATATCTGTCTCGTTGTCTAGACATTGAGCTTCAATGCTCTCTCTACATGCTAATGTAATGTCTACTAAAAAAGCATCACTTCATTTTGATATACTGCAGACCACATTGTGTTTGCTTTACATTGTGATTTAAAGTAACAGAGCAGGGTAGAGATGCTTCTGGACCAGCAGATTTGTTCACCATAGGAATACATTGTTAATGGAAACTGCCAAACCTTGAACGCTCTGCAAGGTTAGCATTATCCTTGGTGTTGAGCTACCCATTTCTATTATTATAGTGTGATGTTGAATCTAAAGCAAAAAGGCAGTTAAAGCTTACAGCCATCTTACAAGCATAAAGAATATAGTACAGCGAAGATCAGCTGCTTGTTACAACCTGGACAACATCTCAGACAATAGAAAGTACTATGATTAAGTGATTCTGGGAATGAACCACTGATTCTGTAAGTGCACTCAGATGCATGCACACCGAATTCAGAAATGAGCTAGAAACTGATTTTTTATGCAAAAAGTAAGAAATTCCTTGAAATATTTATTTCAAATTTCTTTCCCAGCAAAACAACATGCTTTGATCTTGATCCTTTTGTCCCTTGTAAGAATAAACTGGAAAACATGTCCCACATACTTCTGGTAAATATATCTTGGTGGGAGTTCTTACGCAAACAAGTTGACAAATATAGGACAAATTTGGGACCGTCAAAAAGAGGACGAAGACAAGTTGATCACTCTGACATGAAATTTTTTTTCTTTCTATGCAAAGGGTATGAAAAGGTTGTTTCTGAACAGAAGACTTCGATTTGTCCCTTCTAATAAAAAACATTAAATCGAAGACATAGTAGATGGAGTAAAGATTAAGCATGTCCCACATACTTACTTGTCGTCTTCTTACCAAATATATGATTCTGGTCAAAAATCTTACGCCAACAAAGTCCACCAGATCAAATTCAAAACTTCGGGCCAAAAGAGGACAAGACTCACGCGGATGGATGAAACAGCCAATTTCAAACCGATACGCAACATGAGCTAATAACTTAATGCAGAGTTTGAAGAATTCAAACTACTGCAAATATAAACTCTATATAAGGGCCCAAGCTCCTTTGTATTTCTCATCAAATCATCTAAGACCTTGCTATTCATCACCTTAACTATTCTTTTGTGCGAATTTCTGAAGCAAAATGGCGAGCTTCAAATATGGCATCTGCTTCGTTTTTCTAGCTATGTTGGCATTAGGATGCCAGGCCAAGTTTACACACCTTGAATTTTATTTCATGGGTGGAGCGCCCAATACCTCCAATGAGATTGTAGCAGGGCCAAACAACGATGTGAGCAAGGCTCAGTTTGGCACAATCTTTGTGTTTGATGATAAGATCACAGACGGCCCCAACAATCAGACTTCTAAAATATTGGGAAGAGCACAGGGGATTGTGGCAGTGACAGATGTGGCTACTACAAGTTCAACTTACTATTTCACAGTTTTGTATGAACACAAGGGCCTGAAAGGCCAGCTTATTTTGCTGGGCAGAGATACAATTGGAACTGGTGGCGTTAGTGAACTGGCTATTGCCGGTGGAACTGGTTCTTTCCGATTTGCTACCGGCTACGCCAATTTCACATATACCACATTCTTACAGCTCTCTCTCACTGCCCATATATCTGCTACTATTTACCAGCCTATCCACTGATTTTTTCTTTCATTTCTTTTCAATAACAAATGGCTCAAGTTGAGTCTCATAATTGTAACCTTTCGCATTTAAAAATTGCAATTGCTGCTTACTTTGATTCAATTCGTATCATCCATCTTCTCACTACTTCAGCATCTCGTAATAAGAAGTCCATATATAGCGTAATTCATTGAGGATCTACATTTCTCTATTCACCAAAATTATAAGATTTGTGGCATTATTGTGACTTGGAAAATATGCATTATCATTGTTATTCAATGCTTGTTTATATATTTCCTATATACTAGCTTAAATGCAAAGTGGAATCTAAGCAAAATAAAAAGATTGTAGTCTTGTGTGCTCAACTTCCAAGTGGTAATTCGAAAAGTGGTTTTACAACTGAAATTGGATATAATGCAATTGATCACCTCAAGCTGCAGATTGTCCGTATGATTCAAATTCTCCTAAAATTGAGTAGTTCAGAGCATGGGATTTGAGGAGCTATAATGCCAAATGTCTCTAGTATATTAGTATTATCCTGAGGAAACAGATCGTGAAAAAGAGACGGGAATAAGTTAACCATTGGAAGCAATCTACTTATCACATGCAAGAGGTATGGAAAAGGATGTACCTGACATCTCCCAATTTCCTTCTATTTTGTCATTAAGAGCGTGCCTAAAACAAATCTTGTCGTCTTTTCTAGTTCTTCTAGTTGACATAACAAGTAGTGTGAATTTAGCCTTTATGGAAATCTCGAACTTGAGTTATAGTTTGACATTTCAACTAAAAGAGGGGCCAATATATTTGCAACTTTTCGATTTCTATATAAGCAATTTTCTTTAAAGAACCTTTGTTTATGGTTCAATGACATATAAAGTTGAAAATAAAGTAGGATCTTGGCCACGGGTATCAGCTGACATTCAGGTCTCGCGCTATGGGAGGCAGTTGTTGCTGCTTTGCAGTATCTCAAGGCTAACTTTATTTTCACCCGCCATTAAACTACAAAATTAAATTAAATATTGGAAAAACTACAAATACGCCCATTGATGAGAAAGTCACCATGAGTTTATCAATTGTCAAAAAGCCCTTGGTCAATCATAATATATGAAGTATACAAAGCTAAATGTCTTAAAAATAAAATCTTCTTTTTTAAAATGGTAAGACGTTGGACTTCGTGCCTGGAACGTCGCAGTGTAGACGTATGCGGGTTCCCTTCCCGCATGTGTTCCCCTTCCGGCATCCTGGTTGCCAGCATTTAATTCAGATTTTGAAGTTGCCGGAGCCGACCCTATTCAATGACGACGAAATTCCTACAACCTTTCTTTCACAGCGACTCAGTTTGGCGCCTCTAGCTCTTCGTTGGGTCGGATCCTCAGTGGAGCTGTGGAGCTCTTCAGCTGGGCGGCATCGTCATAGATCAGCATGGAAACAAAGCACGACAGCAAGAATCCGAAGCTTTTCTTACCAAAACTAATTGCAATGCTGTTATTTTTCACGATACAAGATTCGAGCTTGGTGAAAGCATGCTAGGGTGTACCATCTAAAGTACTTTTTAGGGAGTGCAAAACTACCCAGAAAAGTACCCAGCACTGGGTACTGGGAACTTGCATAAATGCTGCAATAAATAATAAGTTTGAGAGTTGATCCATTTATATTAGTCTCTAATAATATTGTTATCCTCTAATACTATAGATTGACATGTTATTGACCTTCAATTCAAAAATTTTCAATTGATTTTAATGGAAAGAAAAAACAAAAAGTACCAGTTTTAAAAGTACCCAGTGTAGGTACTTTTGAGGGTTCCAAAAGTGGTACACCATAGCATGCTTTTACCCTTCTGGAAAACAAATCTCTGGCTCTTCTAGAAAACAAATCTCTCAAGGTAGAAAGTATAAGAAGCCGACCATTGCTGTCATTCTTCATGTCATTCTCAATGGTTTTATTCTTTAGGTCATTAGGCTGTGCACTGGCGAGTTTTTGCCAGGTATGTTGTATCACAACTCCATGCTGTTGTATTATAACAACAACGATTATTAGAAACCTTGCTTTTTATAATGCTTCCCTTTCTATTATGGTAAGCATTACCGGCCTTTAGCATGGGTTTCTCAGTTCTACCTCCACCTGCAACTTGCCCAACCATTGCTCTGCAACCACTGGGCACAACCTTCTTGGCACCAAAAGGAAGCTTGATATGGGAAGTGTTGTTATCAGGATTATGACTCATAACAATAGCATAATCCTCAGACGCCCTAGCAAAGGATCCTCGATCACCAACTCTCTGTTGAACCCCGCGCAATCTTCCAGTCCTCCTAGCAGCGATAAGACCAACTTTCTGTCCAGGAGGCGCATCACGGCGTACTGTGCTAGTGTGACCAATATGCTGGTGGTTACCACCACCATGAGGATGCTCTACTGGATTCATGGCCACACCACTCAAATCGAAGAGAGTTTTCAGTAAACCTCTATAAAAGATCCATAAACCAATGACTAAGGTAAGAAATCGAATCTGAAAGGTATGCAAGAGAAGGAAAGAAACTAAGAAACAATGAATTGGAAGATCATTCAGGTAGTGAGTGAGCCCTTCATGAAATCTTTTGCCAATAAATGTTGGAAGATCTCTGTCAGTGATTCGATGACGCCTGCAATTATGCAATGATGGTCTGATTTTGTAAGTCTGCATTTCTGATTGTCTACTATGAATGGTCCAGAATGATACTACTGTAAGTCTGCACTTCTGATTTGTCTATGAAGCAACTTCAATCAGCAAACGGTATCTACAACAATCAGATTTTACATGCATTCAATAGTTAGCCCGTTGTTATGCCCTTGAAACTTCTGATAAAGGAAATCTAGACCAGAAAAACAAGACAAAAATAAGAATGGACCAAGTACTGTATTAGAGATCTCATAAAGTTTCAAATATTGGACTTAAGTATCATGGCCGCTGAAATCACGAGACAGGGATGTAACAAATACGCATGGCATTGTTTGGCACAAGCTTAGTTCAAACAGGCAGTTATAAGGATACCTCCTTCATATCCAACAAACATTAATTCCATTAACTAATGGCAAAAATTTGCTGCTCCTTGTTGCATGATACTCCTTACACTGAATGCAAAGTTTCTTATTTATAGAGCCTTTGTTGCTGCAAAAAGGGATTTGTTGCCGTGTTACCCAATGATTGTTGTTGTAAAAGGTAAGAATCTGCTCCAAAGACACGATTCGTCTGTAAATTTCCATTCAACTTGGATCATGCTAAGGGCAGCTGCGGAAGGGCCCTTAAACCTGCATTCTGTTCTGTTCCCATGTATTTCGTGTATGTGCTAATAGTGCTGAATATATCTTCAAATTCAACATCATTGAGAAAAAATAGATATGGATGTTCCCAAGGATTTTTAGAAACATCCCTGTTGCTAGATGGCAGGCTTGCAAGCTTATATCTTTAGCCATTTTACATTTTTCAAGTGTTATGAATTCAGTAATAAAATCAACATGGTCACTTCACTATATTAGTTTGTTCATCTCTAAATCCAGTCTGATGAACTGAAGGGTTGACTCTTCAAATTAGTGCACGCATCCGATTAGTTTGTTTACAAGAGCTAAACTGTTTAGAATGCAAGTGTATTTTGTTGGAGTTGGGTTTGCTTATCTCTGAATCCAGTCTGATGAACGTAGATTTTTAATCATTTGCCATTGAAAATTCAACGGCGTTTTGGGCGTTGATTCCCTTGCTCTTTCAAAACCAGCAGTTCATTCAAGAGCTTTTGCAAGGTTAGTTCCTTTTTATATGCTTTCGGATTAGTTTAATTTTGCAAAGGACATGTGAAGGTTTTCAGTAGTGTCTTTAGCTATGCTTCTGATTTTGCTATAGCTATGTTTTTTGAATTAGATATGCAAGGCCTTTTTATGGAGCATAAACATCACTTTTGTGCCATTTATGATGTTTGTGGTCCCCAAATGGCACAAAAGTGACGGTTATGCTCCGTAAAAAGGCGGAGCATAAATGTCACTTTTGTGCCATTTCTACCTATTTTTGTAGTAGTGATATTTAATTGTCTTCTTTAGACTGTCCTCTACTATGCACATGTCAATGCCACTCCTTGCCGAAACTTGGTCTAATTCATTTTTCTATTTTCATGTAGATGGTACAAATTTTGGTGCCATGGTATGTTTTTGACGGCCATGTTGTCAAATGTTTGGTTCGGAAGGAGATGCATGTTAGTCGCATCTCCTTTGTTGTCAAAGCCTTGGGGTCGTGGTATGAGTGGCAACCTTGGCGTCGATGTCCAAAATGTATGCATGAGATGATAATGGTTGACATCGACAAGTTGTTGGTCAAGCTTGAGAACTATTACAACGAGAGTACTTTTGTAAAAGTGAGGGAGGTAAAAGAAGTCATTGATGAGATGCTTTTTGCATTGAAGAATGGGGAAGATAGCGGGGTTAGCAACAATATCTGAGTGCTTAGAATGTGGGCAGCCCATTTTGAACAAGTTGTAGCGTTTTGATTTTAATAGAAGGAAGGAAGGAAGGAAGTATATTTTAACGTCCACGGAAAAGAAGACCAGTTGCATAGCCAGGAAAACGAAAGAAGAGTGTCACTCTCAAATACTCTTCTATTGTACTTAATCAAAATTAATCAAGTGCATGCCTTATGTACTCTATTACGCAACCCAAGAATTTTGGTCAATGGATAAATAGCCTATCGCCATATTTCACTCTTCTTTTTTTCGTGAGGTGACATAAAAAAGCATGAGTCCTAGAACATCTATTTTTGGCAAGGATATGAATGTTACACCAGAACAAGAATCAAAGTCAGCTAGAAAGAGGCGACTGGCCCGCAAATGTAAATTGACGTGGAGGGCACGAGCACGTGAAAAGGGAGAAGATGATGTTGTGAATGATCGTGTGTGCAAGGGAGATGGAACTGCCTATGGAAGTATTGTCAGAAACTTGCAACATGAATTGAATGAGTGTTTATCAATTGATGCATCAACAAGTATGGATGCCGTGAGTTTGTTGCCAAGTGAGATTGGAGATGTGCTACCCATTGGCGTAAGTATGCATAGCACTTCAGTGAACCTTTCTCAAACCCCAGATGTTGCATGACAAAATTTGACCTATCAAACACCTAAGCAAGGAGAGACTATGGAGGAGAAAATACGACGTAAGAATCGAAGACGTGTGGCCAAGGTTAGAGCATTAGCTAGAGAATCTGAGAATGTCATCTTAATGCCCAGGGGCACACCAATAACTTCGTGTTTGACAAATGAGTGCGGGAATGCAATTAATGGAGATAACATTGGAGCAACATCAGGTGAATGCTCTGAACTTGGGGACGTAGAGCATGCCACCATTGCCTCGATGCAGAGTGAGAGTATTGTTGTGAAGGGTGATGCAGTGGAAGCAGTATTACATAATTCCAGGGATAGGTTCAATACTGTATACGTTTTATACGTAATACGTATTTTTCGTTTGATACGGCACAAATTTGACGTTTAATACGTCAAAAAATCGGCCCAAAAAATTTCCTGGCTGTCGAAAAATTTGGCGTAAAAGCGAAAACCTTTACATTTCGCTTTCGCACGCTGAAGCTGCTACAGTTTAAACCTTCGGGTTTAAACTACAAAAAAAAAAAAAAATTTTTTTTTTTTAATTTTTTTTAAGCGAAACCTTCGAAATTTAAACTACGCTGAATCAGTTACGCAGTTTAAACCGAAGGTTTTAAACTACGCTGAAAAAAAAAAAAAAATCGATTTTTTTTTTTTTTTTTTCGCGTAAGCCGAACAAGAAGGTTAAAAAGGTTTCGCTTTACGAAAAATTAAAAAATATTTTTTTTTTTTTTTTTTTTTTGTTTTCGTAAGTTTAAACCTGAAGGTTAAACTACGGCGAAAAATTTTTTTAAAAAAAAAAATTTATTTTAATGAGTAGTTTAAACTAAGGTTTTCAGTAAAGTTTGGCGAAAAGGAAGGTTTAAACGTAGGTTTCGCTTCACGCCAAATTTTTTTTTTACGCATAGTATTAAATATTTAAAAATACGTATTTTCCCAAAAATACGTATTTTTGTACTTTATACGTCTGAAAAAATAATTTCATACGTACAGAACCTATCCCTGCATAATTCTTCTGCAAGTGTGAAGAGCCAAGTAGCATCGGTGCACGCCTTAGCATGAGGAGGATGAACTTAAGGCATTTAGAGGCATCACAAGATACTGATGGAGATCCGCCACCAACCGAGGTAATAATAAGGAGAAGGGTTGGATTTTGGAAAATAGCTTGGAGTGATGCAACTCCACAAAAGATTGTGATGGGGGAGGATGAGCAAAAATGCAAGCCTTTGTGGGGCTTTGTTGTGGAAGGATGAACTTGGCACATTTTGTTGCTCCAATGGGAAGGTTTCATTGCCACCCTTCTGACCCCCCTCCCTCC